>CM021250.1:16111925-17428381 GCA_010577795.1 Isatis tinctoria | reverse complement strand
CTCAATATTAATAGTTTGTAAAATACACTATATAATTAACTGTATTTAAGTTACATAAATAGCTAATTATCGTTACAATATATTTAGGTCTGGGTAAGCATTAAATATCTGGATCCAAAATCCTAATTATTTTCAAATGGTAAGGGCATAATCGGTTCAAATGGTTAATTATTTTCATTGTTTAGGCTTCAAAACTCTATTGTCTAAATCTAATTTGGTCCAAAAATTATGTCTTTCACCCAATTGTTACAAAGTTATATGGGCTTTGGGCCTGTAGGTTATTTAGTCAAAAGAAAATTTGACAATTGGGCTAATCACTAAACTCACAAAGTACTTGATTATATATGTTTAGGTAATTTTATAAGAGGATATTGGATCCGTTGGCAAAAAATATTGTATATGGATCTGGGTCCAAACCAACAAATTCATAACTTATCCGGAATCAGATATTGCAAATATTCGAATTTTTGGAATAAATCATATCGCTTAACTGATGAGGTTATATATTTTAGATAATTGTACATCTCTAACTATATATTACTATGTTTTACAACTATATTTAATTTTATTAATTTTATACACATGAACATTTATTAACAAAAAATTATATATATATATATATTTACTATTGTAAAAATACCCATTTGTGATAGGAAAAAAAAAGATGATGAGTAAATACATCTATTCCTTTTCTTTTTCTAAGTTAAATAATATTAAAGCTTTGACATATTAGCTTCTACCTTAGACATTAAAAAAATCATCATCCTTTTTAAATGTTAAATTATATTCTAACTCGCGCTATAGTTAAATAATAGTAAACTAAGGGTAGTTAAAATATTTAGGCCAACATGCAAATATGGTGGGTATAAGGAATATACGGTGTAGTCTTACCCCCTCCATGTGGAATTTGAAACGTTGATCTGGGCCATGAAATGCATGTGTACATTACAACACACTACAGTTATCTTTGCGATAGATTGTTCGGATTTGATCAAGATTGTCTCAACTCCCTTAGAGTGACCGGCTTTCTCGATTCATCTTGAAGAATTCCAATACTGGACAGATCGTCTCGATAACTTTAGAATTACCCTCATCCCACGAAAAGAGAATGAGCAAGCAGACAAATTGACGAGGACAGCAAAGAGTCATCCTTCAGAATTGGTGCATATCGATTCAGTTCCTCCACACTGTCTTACAATGATTGTGTAGTTTCTTAGTTACTTCATCATGTTGTCAAAAAAAAACTCACGCTATTGTAAAGAGTCAAAATTTTTAAAATATTTATGATATACAGATAAGATAATGATGCACCACGCCACCCATAACAAACCCAATCAGAAAATAACCTTCAAATCAAACTCAACACATATAAGCCAATATGGATCTCTCGATGGAAAAAACCTATACTACACTATGTCTTTGGGATACAAACCTCTTCCCATGACACTTTTGCCTTATTAATGTCGTATGGTGATTTACAACAAAAGATAAGCGTCACATTATCTATAAACTTAATTTGTAAAATATATCGCCTTAAAAGATAGATAATAACTAATATACTTTCTACTACATTTTTGTTGAAAAACAAAATAAAATTCACTTAAGTGGTATGATAATGATATGTGAAGAGTGTGACTATAAAAACTTGAGAGAAAAAGTTAAATTGCAAATAAGAAAGAAAAAAATAAGAAATTTGAGTAATAAAGTAAAAAGGAAATTTTTATATTATTATTATTATTATTATTATTATTATTGACACGTAATATGTTGAAGTTGAAACGTAAATGATAAATTTGCTGGTTCACTACAATAAAATTTCCTAATCTTATCTACAAATTGTTCTTAATCATGTTGTGTCATTATCTTATGGTGAGAGGAAGATCTAGGTAGCAAATTAGCAATGACTCACTTGTTATATACATATTTTGTGCCTCATCTTCAAAATTAGAACATTTTTACCTGCCATGTAAATGGATAATCTTACCTAATTCCTTTAAACCTCTCATAATTCTCCTTAAACGATTGCTTTTTACCATTACATCATCCACAAAGTTTAATTTTGTATACTGTATATTCTCAAAAGATGGATGATAACTAATCGACCTTGGAATATATTTTTGTTGAAAGACAACATAAAATTCACTTAGTCGGTATGAAATTTGAACAGCGTAACTATAAAAACTTGAGAGTAAAAATTTTATATTGTAAATAAAAAGAGAAAATAAGAAATTTGAGTAATAGAGTAAAAAACAGAAATTTCTGTTTTATTATTATTATTTTCGGTATATCTCCGAAAGGAAGGAAAGAAAGATATTTTCTTTAAGACAGAAAACAACAGCAAACATTTTTTTAAAAGGAAGAAAAAGATTTATTTTCATTTAGATAAGAAAAGACAAAAATATTTATTAAGAAAACTAGAAGTTTTACTCTAACACATTCTATCAGTTATCCTCAAAACTTAATTGGGCTTTACTTTCAAAAGAGAAGAGAGCAACCACATCCTTTAAGAAAAAACAGAAACTGAGTAGTGATAACAAAGTTCGTGTGGAAATCGGTGGCTAAAAGTTTGGTGCCAAGGAATCAAGAAGCGAAGAAGCTACTATGAATTTTCCCGAAGCGAAGAAAATCCAGGCAAGTTATAAATATTTGTTTAGTCATTTTATATTTCAAAAACGTTTTGCACACAGAATCTATATAATTCTGGAAAAAGAGAGAAATAAGTAAGAAAATGAGAAGTTTTCTTCCGTCTTTATCTTATGATTAAGAGAAAAGTAGAGAAATTACATGAGAACTCTTTTCTCTCTCTAGTTTTTAATCTAACACATTCTATCATTTATTCTCAAAACTTAATTGGGTTTTACTTTCAAAAGAGAAGAGAATAACTATTTCCTTTAAAAAAAACAGAAACTGAGTGGTGATAACAAAGTTCATAGTGGAAATCGGTGGCTAAGATTTTTGTGCCAAGGAATCAAGAAGCGAAGAAGCTACAATGAATTTTCCATAAGCGAAGAAAATCCAGGCAAGTTATAAATATTTTTTAGTCATTTTATATTCCAAAAACGTTTACAACTAGACTCGTTAATCGTTGAAGGATGCCATCCAGATGCATCTCAAGAGGCACGTCATTTACGTTTAAAGATGATTATTTTTTTTTGTTGCATCACACACATAGGCGATTCACCGCATATTATATGCAGTAAATTTTCAAATAATGTCTATGTTTTTCTCTCTTCAATCTACATCCACCTCAGACACAAGAGTATTTCCACTATAGAGTTATGTTTCAACAAAAGTATCACGAACTTCCTCTCCCAAGTTGCATGTAGATCGCTCCACAGTGCTACTACCTCAATACTTGTTCCCATATAATGTTTTAGATGAATCAGAGTTCTAACATTGTGAAATTGACTTAATTCACGAGAATTAGAACTCTGCACAAATCTTTGGCTTCATCAAAAAGATCATCATTCTTTTGGAGCTTAACTCGTCAATGAGATGGTTTATCAATGTCTAGCCTACTTGGAATTTCTTATAAATTATCACGTCATCTAAGAAGCACATTAACCTAAATGGTATAATTCAAATAGAAAATTTAGGTTGACGATCATGATGAAGATTAGCAAAATATGAATATATGTCATCACATCTAAGAACTCCAATGTCTAACTAATGATTTTTCACCAATCTCGTCAATAAAATTCATATACTAAGATGTGTCCCTAACGTAAACATCAACTCTTCAGTCACTGATTGTCCTCCCAATCTTAAAGTACATTGATAGTCAGCTCCTATAACATAAGCCTCAAGACATAAAGAGACAAGTTCAAAAAAGACCATATACATTGATGGCTAGAAATAAGCACATGAACCCTTAGAATAAATAGAAGATTAAGTTTCAATAGGGATCATTACATCCTAAATATAATGAGAAAAAATTCCTTCATATGACAAAATTTTGATGAAAAATGCTTGCTATAGTTACGAATCGTTTAAATTACAAAACAACTTGTTTTCTTAAATAGCATAACCCGAAAAGAAAGAAATGATTCTCAGTTTTTACTAAGATCATTAGAAAAAACAAGAAGGTAACCCCAACAATCAATTCTAGTTTTTCCATAGTTAGACCGTGTAAACAGCGGATGCCTAAACAACTAAAACTCTTTATTATTGATTTTACTTTTCTTTAACTCAGTAGATTTCTCTCTTTCCCATCTACTACTTTATTATATCCTAATAATATATATTGTGGATAAATGTTATTATGGTGAAATTCTGACTTCAGTAAAAATATTTGCTTAATCCACCACTGCTCCACTACTATTATAGAAAATATTCTATTCCTCTGTAAATCATTTGCATCATCTTCAAACAATACATTGGGTATATGATCAATTATTGGTTTTGTTTATAACTAGTTTTGTTTTGTTTTTAAAACATCAGCCCTTTTTACATTCAATTTTCTGAATTGAGTGTTAAAAGTTATTGAAAGGAAAACTGTTGGGCTTTTTAAAGCCCTCACTCATTACTATGATATTATCTATTTTGAGCTTATATTGCAAAGCCCATATAGATTTGTTTTTGATATCCTCCCAAGATGTCACATAATAATTAGACTTGAATATAACTTATAAACTAAAAAATATTTGTCTAAAATTTGAATGTGGGATTTGGAGTGATGTCCCAACAATCTTTCTTTCAAACCAATAACCATACAAATCTCTAGCCTCCCAACCTCATGTGAAGCATGACACTCATTTTATTCTGCCATATTCGCTAACAAAACTTTTCTCCTAACCAGAGCCGGTCCTGATTTTTTGAAGGTTACAAGCCAAAAAAAAACATAGGACTGTTTTATATGTAATGAAGAAGAAAGAAACAAAAAAAGAATTAAAAGAGCAATGTGAAGATTCAAACCGGTGCTGGACCATCTAAAACTTACTCAATAGAACCATTGCACTAAAGCCTCTATTAGAAATATGTGGCTGAATCAAATTTATAAATTTGGCGGCCGGAAGCCCATGCTTCCTATTTCCATGGCTTGGTCCAAGGGCCGGCTCTGCTCCTAACCCTAGCAATAGTTTGATATTGATTAGATTAATGTCAATATTTGGTAATTATTAGAATAATCTTTAATAAATATTTTTAACTTTTGGCATGTATTAAAACAAAACCGTAATAAGAAAAAATGACATTACTTATTTCTGTCACATAGGTCAAAATCACGCTTCAAAAAGTAATTCTACTATTCCACAAATGGTAAACTTATAAAATATCGATAGACTTATTTTCACTAAGTAGATTTGTTAGTGGAACGGTAGTTTTATTTTCAGAATAGTATACTTATTTTGGTAGACTTTCTTTTCGATATAGTAGACATGTTTACAACATATTGGGTTGTACTGATAGATTTTTGGGCCATAAACTTAATGGATTAAGGAATTGAAAGAATTTGAATATATATTAATCAAAGGAGAATTTAAGAAATCTGGGATATGGTTTGAGATTTGATTTAATAATCCACGAGAATTTAAGAAATTTGGGATTTGATTTTTTTTTAAAATTAATAATAATAAATTAAAGAAAATGATTAAAACTCTGAAAATTTATTTCGTTTATATTTCTTATTTATATAAAATGTAAAAAGGATTAAAATTTGGGTATATTTGAAAAATAGGATTTTTAACTTTTATAATATATTTTTTTCAAGTTTTGTATTCAATAAAAATGAAAAAATGATACTGAAAATTTTCAATTTTTAAATTTCAAGTTTTTTTTTTATTTTTTCTCATTTAAGAAATTTTTGATTTACCTTTTTTTCAATTGAAACTAAAAAGTAAAAAAAAACCTTCTAATACCACCATAAGAGATGGTATTTGTATTCATTAATTATTAACTATAGATAAATTGTTCTTCAAATTTTTTCAGATAGAATTTATTGGCGAAATTTTCAAATTTCCAACAAGCTGAAATTTTTAAAAATTGTACAAATGATTAGTCCAATAAACTGAGATTTTAAGATATTTTTGCAAATATTAAAAACAATAAAAGAGAATTTATAAAGAAAATGAATTCCTAGCGAAAGCTAATTTGAATTAAAAGCTAATCACGGAACACATATGCATATTTTTTATAAAAGAAAAAGTTATTTTCGGTAATTTTTTTTTAATTGTTATATTATTATTTATTTTAATGATTATGATAATCTTGTAAAAAAACTCATGTTCGAGAAGATCCTTCCTTTAAAATTGGTACTAGTCTACTAATTTTATATTATAAAAAATTATCTTAGTAATTATCTCTCAAAAAAATATATATTTTTAATTACTTTATTTTAACCATCTAGAATCGTAGATGACTTCAAAAAGATTTACTTCAAAAAGATTTACTGTTTTAGTTGTTATATTATTAATTTATTACTGTATATCAATATTTTTGATAATCATCTAGAATCGTAGATGACTTCGAAAAGATTTACTGTATCATCATCAGATAAAAAAAAAAAAATTCAATAAGCTATCTTGTGTGGTCCACGGCTCGTCCTTCGGCCGAAGTGCACTTGAGACTTTGACTGTACCAAGTCGTATTGGAATATTTTCTTGTGACTATTTAATGTGCATGGCAAATAGAAAAAAAATTAGCAAAGCAAGAAAGAACAATTGACATACACAGCACCCAGAGAGAGAGAGAGAGAGAGAGAGATTTCAGATTCAAAACCTATTCTCTAATCTCTTAAACTTTCTTGTTTAAGGTTTTAATTACTTTTTCCCTTTTGTGTAGTTATATCTCTGTGATTTACCTTAATCACACTTTTTTCTCCATTAATACTCTTAAAATCTCTCTCTCTCTCTTTATATTACCATTCGTATTAAATTTCCCTAAACCCAGAAAACACTTTTTTTTTCCCTAATATTTCTCGTGTTTTTCCTCTTCAGCTTCTTTAGTCATGGATCCGTCTCGCGTCAACTCAAACGGCGAGCGCGACGGAAGTGCGAGGAAGGAGGAGAATCCGCCTCCGCCTCCGCCTCCGACTCCGGCGGCGAGTATCTCTCGTGAAGCTCTGCAGTTGCATTATTCTCAGCTTCAGAGAGCTTTGGAGGCAGAGCGATTTCGATCTTCGAGTGGTTTTGATTATCAAACCCTAGAATCCTCTTTCGGTAGCCTCTCCGTTAACGATTCATCTCTTCGTCCGCAGAATCCTTTACTTGATCAGAACCGCTGGACCAATCGACCGTCTCCTTCCGCGTCGTCGTCGGGGATCAACGGCGGCGGAGATTTTGGTGGTGGTGCTCGTGATTGGTATCGGTGTGTTCCTTCTCATCATCACTCTCCGTATACGCAACCGATGATGATGAATCAGTACTTGTCGTCGTCCCAGAACGATTATCTTAACGGAGGATCGTTTACACTTGCTGGGCCAAGCAATGGTGGTTTCATGAACGGAGGAGACGTTTCGTATCCCTCGAGAGCTCGTCGTTGGGATTCCTCCAATGGGTTTGATGGGTCTGGACTGTTCAACAACGGTTCTTGGAGGAGCAGCGGAGGTTTCTTGAACAACTATCATTCGGTTGCTTCGCGTGCTAAAGATCAAGACGAGAGTGTTAAGTTGCAGGATAAGATCGATGCGGGTTCCAAGGAGGAGATTGATGCTGTTTTCAACGGTGTTATCAGTGAGTTCTGTGACTTGATGGTTGACCCTTATGCTTACCCAGTCGTTGAGAGGCTTATGATGAAGTGCAGCTCCGAACAGATCACTCGGATTATTGATATGATCACTCGGTACCATATTCGATTTGTTTCCATATGCATGGATCCTCTCGGGTACATGATTCGACTCTTTCGTTATCTGGTTCTTGATTCTTTTGTTATTACATATGATCATATTCTTTGTTTCAACTTAACAGGGACTTGATTTAGGTTCGGTTATTGTTTTAGTTTGGGATTCAAGGATAAAGACAGATATAATTAACCAGTGTTTTTTTTACTTGGTGATTTTTTTTTTTTTTGTTTTGGCGTTATCAGAACCCGTTCGATACAATCGCTGTTGCGGTGTCTTCATTCAGAGGAACAAGTTTTGCGCCTTGTGGGGGCTATAAGCATGGGAGCACTTACATTTACAAGGAGCAACAATGCCAAACATGTGATTCTGCTTTGCTTCGACCTGTTTCATCCCTCGCAGAATAGGGTAAGCATCTCATCAACAGTTCTCTGCTCTAATTTTTTTTACTTTTTTTTTTTACGAAATCTGAAAAACTAAGTTGGTTACTAGAAAGTATTCACTATTCATTTGCTGAATCTTTTCTTCTTGCCATGGAGTCAGTTTCATCTTTGTTTGTTAAGAAAGGCCGTCTTTTTATAACTGGAAGTCACTTTGTTATACCCTATAATGGAAGAAATATACTGTAGCAACTCAAAGTAGATGAACCAATTTGATGTTTCAATCTGCCTTCTCAGTTAATTTTGCAGTGTCTGTTTTCTTAAGTTCGTGATTTTCTGTAGAAGTGATATGCTGAATACATATTCCAGTATCAGTATGGTAACCTCTGTAACATTATTGCTTGTGGTACAAGTAAAATTAGCCATGATAGACCCTTAATCATATTTAACAAACAGGTTTGGTCTTGGAATATGATACTCTTTATTCGATCCCCTGTGTTTGTCTTTTGTTCTTCACAGGATCTTCTCGAGGTTATCGCTCAAAACTGTGACAAGATAGCAGTTGATCAACATGGCTGCTGCATGCTTCAGCAATGTCTTGGCTCTGTTTGTCAGGTGGTAAAGCAACGTTTGATCCATGAGATAATCAATCATGCGTTGAAACTCTGCGTGGACTCCTACGGGTAAAAATTAGATGAAATGATGAATGATACATAAAATCGTATTCTTACATCATATCCCCTTTTGTTTACTCACAAGAACTATACTTTCCTTCAGAAACTACGTGGTGCAGTACGTCGTGGAGCTGAAAGATCGAAATGTAACACTTGCGCTCCTGCATCAGCTGTTAGGGAACTACGCGTACCTCTCTCGTAACAAATATGGAAGTCATGCTGTGCAGAAGTTCTTGCTAATTCAGTATATCGATCCTACCTTGATCGTATGCGACTTGCTTAGGGACATCGATACACTTCTTCTGGACCCGTATGGAAACTATGTCATTCAAACCGCATGGAGTGTGTGTAAGGTAATGAATATCAAGGCCTTACGTTGTATAACGCTGTGGTCTTTGATTATGCGCGAGATAACGAGGATCGTGTTTGGTGTTTGCAGGGCGATCCTGAGTTGCGAATTCTCTTAAAGAGGCATATTGAGCGTAACAAACCATTGATGAGGTGCAACATGTTTGGTAATAAAATTCTGGAGAAACTCGGTCTCTAGAGCATAAAATGAAAAAAAGAAACAAAGGTGTTTGAGTCGTAACTGTATGATCCAGGTTTTGTTGTGCTAGTGTTGAGGTGAGGGTTTTGTTGTTTTGTTTTGTGAAATCATAGGTTTTTCTAAGACATAACCAGACAATATTGTCCTCACTGAAAAAAAAAAAACCAATGTGTTTTGTCTTGAGAGATTTATGTTTTTGTATCGTGTTTATGTAAAAGTCTAAAAGACTTCGACTATTTCTAAATCTAGATGCTGTTTGTTTTCTTTTTGTTCTTATTTCTATCATTGCTTGCTTCGTTCCACCTATGGTTTCTTCGATTGTGTTTATTATCGTTGTTTCTTTTGTTTCCTTTACCATACGTACTTGTATATGTGTTGATGAAATTTTGTTTTTTAAGAATGATTGTGCTTTGTCTTTTAGTTGTTTCAAACAATATTTTTCTCTAAAGATGTTTTGATAACAAACCTAAAGTCGTGTTTGCATATGCATAAAAAAGGTTTCTTGTGTCTTTTGTCTTAATGTGGAACAATATTTTGATATATAAAATGCAATGATCCATGCACATCCATAAAGTAAAAATAATAAAAACCCATACCTTAAATTAAGATAATTCCATAAATAGACGCCAAATAAATCTCATCATATATATTTGGAAAAGGTGACATATTATAATATATCAACTCTTCATAGCTTCACATAAAAGAATCCATTTTGTTTGTAAGAAAAATTAACCATTTCGACATTTGCCAATCCTCCAAAATAAACTTTATATATGTGTCAAATATATATATTTGGCGAGAGCCATTCTGCATGAGCTCTTCCAAGTCAGCGAAGATTTGATTCTTGGGGTATAGACTGAGTTTGCGCCACGGAAAAAACCTTTAGAATGGCCTTGAGGTTGTGGAAGCCCTTTGACTAAGGGTTCATTAATGTTTAGGAGGTCCGAGTTTAATGCAGAGTTTATGCAGATTAAAAAGGAGACAAGATTGCAGGAGATCTTCAGCGTGGTGCAAGAAAATCCGTCAGGCACGTATCTTTATAAGGCAAGTTCAGGTGAAACCAGCAGACGGAGATCTTCATATGACGGTAGAATTGTCAGTTGTAAGAGTCGTCGCTGTAATAGTTCTCATAATTTGCAATATATAAATCAGTGTTAAAAAAAAATCGCCTTGAGGTTATCTAAAAGAGGTTTTTAGTGAATAACCAAAAGAAAAAAAAAGAATTAGATTTTTAGAAAAAGGGTAGAGAGAGATAGGAAGAGAAAAGGGTTGGGGGGGTTATGTTAGTTTTTTAATTTTGCTTTTTTTTTTTGGTTATCTGACCCAATTTCTCTTATTTAAATTTATATTTTGAATTAAATTTCAATTTCAATTTCATTATTTTATTAATTGTTTATATTTTACTTCCATTTCTATGATTGATTGATTTATTTATATTTTATTTTAAATTTTAATTTAATTTTAATGTGTATTACTTTAATTTTATTTTGAAATTTTGTATTATTTTATTTTATATTACTATATTTTAATTTTTCATTTTCACATTTTATCTTAAAATTGATTATTATATACGTTTATTTTATTTTTTGTTTTAATTTTATTTATTTTAAAATTTATTAACAATTAATATTTATTTATTTTTTCTTTTATGTTAATTATTTTTAATTATTATTATATATTTGATTTTATGTTATATTAAATTTTATTTTAACTTTATATTTAGTTTTAATTTTATTTAATAAAATTATACTAAAAATTGTATAAATCACTCATGTTGTTAGTTTCGCATTGTCGTGACAGCGACCAGTCGCAGAAATTTTTGATAAAATCGCTAAGACGCTGCAATTAATCGCTCTCCGTAGCGACTGCCAAATGAACAACATTTAGTCGCTATCGCTAGCGATTGCCAAACAAACAAATTTTAAAACTATCTTCCAAAGTTGTTTTTTAAAATTTTTTTTTAAATGAGATTAATCTATTCTGCACAGAAATTTGTTTTTTTTTTTGTCGTCGAAGACTCATACAAAATATTATGATGACGCAAATAGATTATGAGCATTTATTAGCCACTGCGGAGCATGTCGAATGGCCCTTCTCAGGTTCTTGCTCCCTTAGCAAGATTATCTGCCCGATAATTATCAGTACGCGGTATAAAGCTTATGGAAAAGTCATGAAAAGAGTCGCACATATTATGGAAATCTTCGAGTCCGGATTCTAGAGATGGCCAATCCTCGTCTCCATCAATAATCTTCAGTAGTTGAGCACAATCAGTTTGGAAATGCATACTAAATTCACCAAGTTGTAACATTTGTTTCATACCACATGTTAAGCTCTCTAGCTCTGCATGCAGCGGGGATCTAGTATTTGGTTTGGAGCATACGCCCACTTGAGAAACCAAGTTCTCTTGTAGGAATACGAAGCCAAACCCTACCAGCTGCTTTTGTGCACAGAGATTAACCTTTGTTAATTACAAAAAAGTCTTGTTATTGATTTGTGTATTTTAACTTCTTTTTTTGTCTGAAACTTTGTTTATAGAGAATTGTTGACATTACATGAAAACATGGCTAACATTAACCTAAAACAACAACTAAGTCAAGGAAAACTAAAGGATAGATGAAGGCAAACATATAAACATATTACTCAAGCAGCTAAAAGTATAGAGAAGTCCTCTAAACTGGACACCAATAACACTAAGATGTAAAATGAAGCCTTGAAAAGTAGAAAGCACATTTAGTAATTTAAGTTTCGCGATTGAAACAACATCAAATGCACAGTAAACAATTGGTAGATCAGCTACAATAGCATAGACAACCAGAAACCATGTTGTTAAGCCTTCGTTAATCTTCAAACCAATGCTTCTTACATCAAACGCACACAAAAAGGTGGAAGCATGAGACAGTTCTTCTCCATAAAGGTGGGAAGTGGACAAAGGGTACCAGTGTCCAAATAAACCGGGTTCATATGAGACTTGGGGTTGAGATTCCAATCCTCAACAGTCATGGGTTAGGGACTGTTGAAAGTGAGCCTAGGGGTAAGGAGAAGGAATGGGGCTTTGAAACGGAGGACAGCCATTTTAGAGGAAATTGGCCTTTGAGAGCTGTTCAGAGAGAAAGCTCTAATGATGATATCATGTACATCCAAAAATAAGGTCAATGGAAAGTATGAACACATATACCCAAAAGGGAGTAAACGACTCATATTCCATAAGATTTCATTGCCAAACCTCAATACCAACTGGTGAGAGAATTGAATGATCAAAGATTATGTATACGATAATGAGGTTACCGGAACCTTAAGACTCGATGGGGTAATCAGAAGTAGTATGTCTATTCATTGGCAGAGGCGCGAGGGTCAATGCATAAGCTTTACGTGCTTGGTTGAAAATGGGTAGACAGGAAATTGTTGGGCTAAGGATGGGGTTGAGATCCACTGCAAAGATAGATTGGGCCCGACCCAAAAAGATGGTAGGAGCGGATTTATGTTTGAGATTTCTCAAAACCCTCATGTTGCATTTCCATTAAAAATTGTTTTGAGCTTCACCCACCATATTTAGAATATTTTCATCTGATTGATGTGTTCATTCTCTCTGTCCAATTCTTCTCACTTCCATCATAATCATTTTGTAAAGGCTCGTCATTATGTCAATACACGCTCACTCATGTGTCATGAATCAGCATGTTCACATTCACATTTGAGTTTCACTTTCACCCCTACAAACTCAATTGCAGCAACAGTTTTCAGATTAAAATCAACCTTAATAAACCATATCTCCACCAATATCTTTGTTTTGGTCCTAGAATAGCATGAAGTTGAAGTTGAAGTTGAGTTCATCCATATTTGAACTCCATCTTTAAAGGACTAACATACTATTTGTTAGGACTTCTTAACCTCTTAGCACTTCGACTCACTAATAAACGCAAGAACATGGAGCAGATAAACGGTTTGAATGATGTATGAAACAGAGGAGCGAAAGAGATGAGTTTCAGAGAGAAAGAAGTAAGACTTTTCGGAAATGAAAGAGAGCACACAAAACATGGTAACCCAGTTCACCACTAAAGGTAGCTACGTCTGGGCCCGAGACTTTGCTCGGAAACCACTATAGACAAGATTTTATACAACAAGCATACACAAGTGCCCAGCTTAAACACCATTCACTAGTATTCAGACTCACTTCGTGCTATGCTATAAACAAGATAACATATTGAAAAAAGCTTATCAAATGAAAAAATTTGACTCTTAAACTTCTGTCTTTCTCGTTTAACTCTCTCTCAAACCCTTAGCTCTTGTATATATAAGATGCATTAGGTTAACTCCCCTTAGGCTACCTTGGAGGCGGCAATTTTTTTGTCTCCTTAAGCGCTGCTTTATCTTATCTCCAGCGCAGAAAAGGACAGTCTGCTTTAAAGTATCAAAAGAAAAAACACGGTTGCTTGTGTAGCTGATAAATGCCCCTTTTCGTTATTGACACATAGCCGTTAACAGTCAAGTGGTCCCAATAAAGCAGCTTGAGCATAGTTGTGATTTACTTCTACCATGGTTAAACTTGGC
The DNA here is from genome assembly GCA_010577795.1 of Isatis tinctoria. NCBI lineage: Eukaryota > Viridiplantae > Streptophyta > Magnoliopsida > Brassicales > Brassicaceae > Isatis > Isatis tinctoria. The sequence continues at coordinate 17,414,458 of CM021250.1, read as the reverse complement.
TAATCCTTACTGGCAGATTCAAACTTTCTTGAAGATCAAAATGTCTGTGGCATTCTTCTCGGTTGATATTTTCAAAATCTCCACCACTCCTTGTGAGATGATTTCTCTGATGTAGTGGAACTTCACATCAATGTGTTTAGTTCTCTCATGGTGCACATTGTTCTTGGACAAGACAATGACACTTTGAGAATCGCAGTAGATCTCAACACTTCTTTGATCGTGACCGAATTCTTTCAATAACCCCCTGAGCCATACAACTTCTTTGACTGCTTGTATGAGGAACATATATTCATATTCTGTAGTTGAGAGTGCAACAACTCTCTCAAGTCCTGATTTCCATCTAATAGTATTTCCACCAAGAGTGAAGACCAATCCAATGATTGACCTTCGTTTATCAGGGTCTGCAGCGAAGTCAGCGTTGCAGTATCCCACAATTCTGAAGTCTTCACTCCTTTTGTAGCACAACTTGGTTGAGGCTGTTCCCTTGAGGTATCTCATCACCCACTTAACTCCTTGCCAATGATCTCTCATGGGGTTGCTCATATTTCTGCTTATGATACCTACAGAATAAGCTAAGTCTGGCTTTGAGCCAATCATGGCATACATTATGCTTCCCACGACATTGGAGTAGGGAACATTCTTCATAATATCTTCATTTCAATCAATTTGTTCTGCAGTGGCAGAGCATAGTTTAAGGTGAGCTCCAAGAGGAGTAACAACATGCTTTGACTGAGACATGTTGTAAGTCTCAAGAACTTGGTTCAAGTAGCATTACTGTGATAACCATAAGGCACCAACTTCAATGTTTATGATGATTTCCACTCCAAGTATCTTCTTAGCAGCTCCTAGGTCTTTGATCTCAAAACGCTTATTGAGTTCTTGCTTCAGCTTGTTAACGGACTCCATACTTTTGGCAGCCGTAAGCATGTCATCGACATAGAGCATCAGATACATCTTGGTGTTGTCAGGTAGGAGTCTGATGTAAGCACAACTATCGTAATCACTTCTGACAAACCCAATCTCAGACAGGTAATTGCCGAACTTCTCATTCCACTGTCGTGGTAATAGCTTGAGTCCATAGAGAGACTTGTATAGCAAGCATATCTCATTTTCTTTGAACATTGACTTGTACCCTTCAGGTGGCATCATGTATATCTTTTCTTTCAGCTCACCATGTAGGAATGCTGTCTTGATGTCTAATTGATCCAGTTCCAGATTTTCTTGAGCAACGATTGATAACAGGATCTGTATGGACACATGTTTCATTATTGGAGCAAAAACTTCATGATAGTCAATGCCTTCTCTCTGTGCATAGCCTTTGGCCACGAGTCTGGACTTGAAACGTGGTTCTTCGACTCCGAGAATCCCAAGTCTATACTTGTAAACCTACTTGCTCTCAATGATTCTCTGGTATTTGGGCATTGAGACCACAGTCCAAGTGTTATTCTTGGTCTGAGACTCCATCTCTTCATCCATTGTGGTTTTCCACTTACTCCAATTCTTATCCCACTTTGCATCTTAATAGCTTTCGGGTTCCAAGGCCTCACCATCTTCAGTGGTGTACCGAGCTTCAGAGAAGTAGTCATCACCATCAAAGCGTCTAAGAGAATGTACTTCTCGTCTGATTCTATCTCTGGCCAGGTGATAACTTAGAGGTGAATCCCGCGTATCAGCACCATCCTCTGTGTCACTAACCGCGAGAGTGGAGGAGCTTGGAATAAGAGTTGCAAGAATAAGAGTTGCAAGACTTGAGATGAACTGTCTAGATTCTCCAGCCGAAGTGTTATCACTTTCTGACTCCAAATCAAGATCTAAGACTGAATCGTGTTGATCTTCTCTTTCCAATGCAGTAACTGATTTCTCTTTCTGTAACAAATCCTTGTAGGCTGCATTCTTGAAATATCACAGTCCTGTTGACTACACACTTTCTTTCTTCTGCCAGCCAGCTCTTATAACCGTTTACCCCGGTTGGGTAACCAATCAAAACTCCCTTCTTGGCTTGTGGACTTAGTTTCCCATCATCCGTATGAACAAAGACCACACAACCAAAGGGTCTTAGGTAGCTATAGACAGGAGGTTTTCCATACCATTTCTTGTATGGTATCTCGAAATTGATAGCTGACGAGGGTGTTTTGTTGATGAGTATGATTGCTGTATGGGTGGCCTCAGCCCAGAACTTCTTAGGAAGGCCTGAGTCACTTAGCATGCTGCGAACTTTCTCTATGATGGTTTGGTTCATGCGCTCTGCAACGCCGTTCTGTTGAGGAGTGAAGGCTGTGAGAGCCGAAACTCACACTGTCAAAACTTATATTTTGTGGGGGGCTCGAAAATTCTATTTTAAAGAACTAAAAGACCAAAAATGCAAAAAGAGATATTTTATTGATAATTTCCGAAAGTACAAGAATAATTAGCAAAAGCTGAAAAGTCTTATATTGTTAAAGCTCTTAATACTCGGATTTTGGATGGGTTAACCCTTACATGAACGTACATATATATACTGACAATCCTAGGGTGCTAGGACTTCAGTTTTTTGATGTGGGACTTTGTCCTTTCTTCCCAGCCGCCGACCCAACCTTTTGGGCCCGATATCCGGCCCGAGAGTCTTCCGTGATCCGTCTGCGCATCCTGACCCAAATCTGGCCCGCCGATGAATAGTAAACCGTGAATAGTAAACCGGTGAATGGTAATCCGATGAATAGTAATCCGACTCTCGGTTTAGACTTAGTTCGATTTTTCGGTTAACTTTATCTCGAGATGAATAGTGTTTTAACGGTTTTTCCCGTGTGAACAGTATTCCGAACGTTTTACGACTCCCGAGATTTGAACCGCCCGTTCTTTGTTTGAACTTCCAGCCGCCGGTTTTCGTATTGATGGCCAGCCGCCGGTTCCTTTGGCTCGTGTGCTTCGGCGACTGATCCACGGACGGCTCGACGTTGGTCACGGTCTTTTGGAAAATGTTTATGGACGTCTTGGAGTCAGAACATGCAAATGCCTAGTCTTCGGGTTGGTCCGGGCTTAGAGTTACGTTTGATGGTCGGTCGACTGGACGATGTTCGGGTAATGAATCTTGACTGAGAAATGACCGTGGGCGGCTGGTCTTATCCCAGCCGTCGGTTCAGGTGTGAAGGAGATCCGACGGCTGGCCTTATCCCAGCCGCCGGTCCGTGCTTGAAGAAGACCCGGTGGCTGGCCTTATCCCAGCCGCCGGTCCGTGCTTGAAGAGGACCCGGCGGCTGGCCTTATCCCAGCCGCCGGTCTGTGCTTGAAGAAGACCCGACGGCTGGCCTTATCCCGGCCGCCGGTCAGCGCTTGATGAAGACCCGGCGGCTGGCCTTATCCCAGCCGCCGGTTGGCGTTTGATGAAGACCCGGCGGCTGGCCTTATCCCAGCCGCCGGTTGGTGTTTGATGAAGACCCGGCGGCTGGCCTTATCCCAGCCGCCGGTTGGTGTTTGATGAAGACCCGGCGGCTGGCCTTATCCCAGCCGCCGGTTGGTGTTTGATGAAGACCCGTCGGCTGGCCTTATCCCAGCCGCCGGTTGGTGCTTGATGGAGACCCGGCGGCTGGCCTTATCCCAGCCGCCGGTTCATGTCTCGGACGGATCGTGGGCAGTTGGCCTTATCTAGTCCGGTCCATGTTCGGGATAAGTTCCATTTGATCTCGATCTTGACTTCTCATTCCGTCAATCTTCGAGGAGGAGATTTCGACCCCAACAGTTAGCCCCCCAACTCTTTGCTTCTGTGGTTCGGAGCAAGGAGCTCTGAGCTGAGAGTTTTATCGGGATTGACCGAAACGGGAAGGCAAGGAGTTTTTCCGTTCGTCCGTTCGTCCGCTCTTCTTTAGTGTCTTGTCAAAGTACAATCCATCATGTTCGTACAGAAGTTCGTGCCATGTTTGTTATATCAAAGGAGTAGCTTCATTCTCATTTTTTTTCACACTTCCCTTCTCTTCTCAAGTTTTCTTCTTCAAGTTTTTCCTTTGAAAATTTTCCTTTATAAATGGCTGATGAAAGAGGTTCTCCTTTCGGACTCGACCTCGACGCAATAATGAATAATCAGTTTGAGTTCGATTTTATGTCGGCGGAGTAGGACGCGGTACTTGTGGAAGACCTGCTAGCGGCTGGAGAGGATGTCATTCCACAAGCGGCGTCCGGTCCCGAAGGTGTTCCTCGGTGGGCGGCTCGCCCTAGCAACGCTCAAGGAGCGCTTGGTTTTGCTAATGTTCCACAATGGGAGCCTGTCCAGGGAGAGATTCAGCAATTGGTGGCCGGGATTGAGAACGTACAAGAGACAGCGGCCGGTATTGAGAACGTGCCCGAGACGGCGGTTGGAATTGAGAACATGCCCGAACCGGCGGCCGGGATTGAGAACATACCCGAGCCGGCGGCCGGGATTGGTGATTTGACGTGTAAGGCGTCCGGCTCGAAGAGGGCGTCTGGCTCCAGGCGGGCGGCTGGCTCTAAGAACGCTTCCAAGAGGGCGGCTGGCGTAGTGGCCGTATCAAGGTGGGTGCTTGGCTCTGGAGGCGTCTTTGAGAGGGCGTCCGGCACTTCCCGAGTTGATGTTTGGACCCCTCCTTAGCATGTTGAGGACAACGGCGGATGGCGCGCATGGCCGTCCCGATCTCTGGTCCCTTCCGAGCATCATCGTGTTTGGCCAGAGACAGGTGACGATTTGGCCATGTCCGAAGAGGAAGTCAGATCGGATCACCCGAAGGTGCCTATCTTTGTGTATCCGGAGGTGAAGTCCGAATGTCGTTCTCCCGGAGAGGCCAACGCTTATTGGGGCGAAAATATTTTCGCTTGGCGGCTCAAGAAGCCTGGACCGGTTAAAGGATATATGAAGATATCTTCGGGGTTCGAGCTCGGACCCACTCTGAGCGATCGGGATTCATTGGCCGAGCTCAGATATGATTTCCGGATTTCTGACAAGATCAAGTTTCGTCTCCCAAAAGACGGGGATAGGATGGACAAGGCGCCAAAGGGATATTTCGCCATGTATGAATCGATGTTTTATGAAGCTTTCCTCTGGTTTCCGATTCTAGGAGCTATCTTCGAATTTCTCGAGTTGTATGGGGTCGCGATCTCTCAACTTGTTCCATCTGCTATGAGGATTTTGATGGGACTCGTGATCCGTTGCGCTGAATGCGAAATCAAGTTGGAGGGCGACCTTGTACGGAATTTCTTTTCGTTGAGGAAGGTTTCTAAGTCAGATTTCTTTTGCTCGGTTAACGTCCGGAAGAATGTGAAGCGTTTCTACACCGGCCTTCGGAGTAATTTTAAAGCTTCACGAAACCAGTTTTTCTACGTGAAGCGCAGCCCGCTCACGGTTGGTTCCGACTTCGGTGGCTCGGTGTTGACAGAGTGGAATGTGCCACGTAAGCGTTTCGTCTTTTTGTGAATTTTTTCTATAAGTAGTCTTCATTCCTTTGTTTCATTCTCCATAATTTCATTTCTCACAACCTTGCACTTTTTATTCTCTCTCTCAGTTCGTGATCCTTTCGCTCCTAGAGTTTCCGGAGTTGAGGAGATCTTTGTAGAAATCGACAAGAAGAAGATTGATTGGGAGTGTCCTGATCTTTGGCGCCGCTTTCTCGACGCGAAAGATATTCTAGAAGGACGCGCTCCTCATAAGGGTCCTGACTTCATTGATCCACTGGCGACATACCCCGGCATGGAGGGTGTTTGGAAGTATCGCCAGCAGAAGTATGGTGAAGCTGGAACGTCCGGAGAGGCGGCTGAGTTCGACCTGGCGTCCGGTTTTGTTCTACCGTCCGAGTCTGATTTCCATGGTGACGGAGTGCCTGAGGAACATATAGTCGCCCCTCAGGGTTCTGATTGTGCCGCAGTTGCGGATAAAAGGAAGGGAGCTTCCAACAGCCCGGATCATCCGAGGAAGGGCAAAGTGGCTCAGACGGTCGAGGCGTCTGATCCTGGTCTCCTTTTCGATGCTCGCAAGGCGGCGGGAGGAGATCCAGCCGAGTCCGTGAAGGTCGTGGATTACTTCGGAGCGTTGGCTCCGGCCTCCGCTGTGCCGTTCGATCGTTCAGCGGCTTACGGAGACCTGTCCTCTGGCCTTACGATGGTAACTCTTTCTTCCTTTGGATTTGTTTTGACGCAGTTTGCTCTTTGCTGATATTCGATTTTCTTTGATTCAGGTCGCCACTCGAGCTCATGCGACCCAGGTTGCCTTAGAGGCCTCGGAGAAGGAGTCCCGGAAGAAGGACAAAAAGATCAAGGCCCTGGAAGTCAAGCTTCGGAATGTGGAGAGAAGATCTCAGAAGGAGCTCAAGAAGGCGCTGGCGGAAGCTGAGCGGAAGATGGAACTGGCGCTTAAGCAATGCCGCTGGGAGTTGGTGGAGAAGTACCGTCTCCGAATTCAAGGCGCTACGGTGAGACTGCCTTGACCGAGGTCAGCTCGAACCTTGATCTAGTCCGGGACATCAAGTCTGGGAAGTCCAAGGTCGAGGAGGAGGAAGGAAAACTGGAGGCTTCGTTGGAGCGGCTCAAAGGAGGAGGCTGGGTTGGCTCCTACGATCGAGCTGCTACCGCCCTCGACAGCTACTTGGTATGCTCTCCGGTTTCTCCGTTCCAGTCCCCGGAGGCTGAGGCTTTGGATTACGGAGCTCCTACTCCTCTTGTTGAGTATGATTAGGCTTTGGCCTTGTATCTTCTGTTTCAGTTATGTTCGGGTCTTTTCGACCCTTTTATTGTATTTGCTTCGTCCGTCGAACTTGATCACTTATATCTCCTTTATTAGATATCTATCTGCTTTTGCTTTTGATTGTTATGGACTTTTTGCTTGCTTCCCTTTTATAGTCTGAAAGACGGCTTGTCTTCGGGTTGTAAGTTTTGATAAAGGCAAGTTAGACGGCCGGTATATCTTTCTTCCAAGAGGGCGGCCGGCCCGTTTGGCGGAACGAAGGGCGGCCGGCCCGTCTCTCTACGGAGGACGGGCGGCTGGCCCGTTTTGTAGAGTGAAGGGCGGCCGGCCCGTCTCTCCACGGAGGACGGGCGGCTGGCCCGTTTTGTAGAGTGAAGGGCAGCCGGCCCGTCTTTCCACGGAGGACGGGCGGCTGGCCCGTTTTGTAGAGTGAAGGGCGGCTGGCCCGTCTCTCCACGGAGGACGGGCGGCTGGCCCGTTTTGTATTGCGTTGGAGTGTTATTCCGGACACTCGAACTTCGGACCAGGCTGTCTTTGTGAACATTTCCTGGGTTTAATGCAGTCTCTTGTTGTTGCAGGGGACCAAGCTTGTTCGGATCCCTCTTTCGACTGAACGCTTTTAAGATCTCGCATCAGAGCCGGTTTGATGCCGCGTTCTCGAGATGTCTTTGACCAGTGTTCCATGTCAGGCGCTTTACTGGGTTTAGAGAGTTTACTTCGTTTCCTACGCTTCGCACTATTTGCCTATGCGAAGCGATAGTGGAGGTAAACTAAACAGAACATCGTCTCGAGCGCTTCCTGCAGGATCGCGGGATGTCAGGTTACGCCCTTCGGATGTTAATCCGAAAATTTGTATAGCGCGTTAGTCTTATCCTCTGCGGGATGTTGAGAGAACCATGGTTTAAAAAGATAGTCATGTTGTGGCCAGCAACAGACGGATTTGTTGGAGAGGACTTAAGTATTTGGAGGAAATATCTTGATTGGTCGGTGATCGTGGGTAAGTTACGAGATGCTAAGTCTCGATGTTTATCCGATTTTAAGTTCGAGTTAAAGATGTGTTATGAGATACTAAGTCTCAATGTTCATTTTCCTCGGGTTTTTCTGGATCCATTCGTTTTCCGGATCAAGTTTCAAGATACTAAGTCTCGATGTTTGTCGGAATGGTGTTTTCGGGAACTTTTTCAAACTTTGGATGTGTTATGAGATGCTAAGTCCCAGTGTCCATCCGCTTGATTTTTTCGCGAAAATTTGGGAGTATGTATATACGGACCCACTCCCCCCTTTTTTAAGGAGAGGGGCAACTGAACTCGTTTTTTAAGCGAGCTGCCTACGTACCCTTCGTGAAAAGGGATCAAGTCACCCATAGTTCCGTCTTTTTTTTTTCTTTTTTTTTGGAAGAAGACGGTTAAGTCTTAGTCATAGGACCATCCGTTGCAGCTTCGGCGGTTTCTGAGGTCTTTTTATCGGTAGCTTTTGTCTCCTCTTGGTTTGTTGCAGTTTCCGTGAGCGGAACCTCCGTTTTCTCGAACTGTTCGGTTCTACTCACTTCGTCTTCATTCTTCCTTTTCTCTCCCTGTGGGATGGTCGGATTCCGGAGCTTGTGCTCTGCCAGAAAACAGATCCGGGCTTCCTTCTGATTTCCCCAAACGGTCTTGATTCCGTTTGGTGTCGGGAATTTCAGGCAGAGATGGTAAGTTGACGGGATCGCTCGCATTGAATTGATCCAGGGAGTTCTCATTATCACGTTATAAATTGCGGGGTGGTTTGCCACTGCGAAGTTAACAATTTTCGTGATTCCACCGGCACGAACCGGGAGCTGGATTGTTCCGTCCGTCATTGTGACTTCGCCAGAGAATCCGGTCAGCGACCTCGGATTGGGCTTTATCCTTGACGGATCCACCTTCATCCTTTGAAGTGTCTCCCGAAAAATGACGTCCACCGAACTTCCGGTGTCGATCAAGACTCGGGAGACGTCATGGTCGTTGATGTCCAGCTCTACCACCAATGGATCGTCGTGAGGTTGGTCGAGGCCTTCAGCGTCTTTTTCGTGGAAGGCGATTCGGTCGTCGTTTTCGGTGATCGGCTCCCGTGGGTTTGACTCCTTGTCTCCTCTTCTCAGGAACGCCTTTATCGAGGCCACTGTGTCTCGGCAGTACTGAGATCCTCCGATGATCATGTGGATCCTCCTGCGGTTGTCAGCGGAGTCGTCTCCGTTCGGTCTCCTTCCCCGTTTGGGGGTATCCTCGTCGGGCCTTTCGGGACGTTCCTGGTTAGGTCGTCTGTCCGGGGTGCCAACATCTTCTTCGATAGCTCCGAGACTCTCGAGGGTTACTCTGTTCCCGAGTTCCCCGGCTAATAGCTTTGCCGCGAGCCTTCTTCCGACAGTTCTGCAGTTTTCGGTTGAGTGGCCTTTTGTCTTATGGAAGGTACAGAAGGCGTTCTCGTCGAATCCTGGTCGAGTCCACGTATTCCACGGTCCTCTGTTGCGTCCATCAGACGGTCTCTCCGTGTTTATTTGGTAGTTGTGTGCTCCGCCCAGGTTGGGTTCTTCGTCTCGGCCGATTCGCCTACTTCTTCTCTCGTTTGGAACGTTAGAAGGTTGCACCGTGCCATTGACGACCAATTTCGAGGATTGGTGCTTTCCGGCCGGGACCCTCATGTCTTCCTCGTAGATTACGAAGTTGGAAGCACGGTAGAGAGCGTCTTGAATGGTTACGGGCGGATTTACGGTAATTTCCTTTCGGAAGCTTGAAGCCTTCAGCAAGGACTTCTTTAAGGCATTTATCGCAGCACTGTCGCTTAGGCCGTCAATCTTGGAGACAATCACCTTCAATCTTTCGATGAAATCTCGAAGACTTTCTTCGGGCCCTTGCGATAGCGAATTGAGGTCCACATCAGACGTTGACTGTCTTATGAATAGTGAGTAATGCTTCAGAAAGGCTGCCGACAATTGGTCGAAACTATCGATTGAGTCTCTTTCAAGCCTCGAGAACCACGACAGGGCTGATCCCTTCAGATGTTCCACGAAGAGGAGGCAGAATCCGGCGTCCCTCTCTTCGGGTTTGAATCTGGCCCGTCCCATCGAGATGTGAAAGCCTGTCATGTGGGCCTTTGGATCGGTCGTCCCGTCGTAGAAGGGGATTCGGATTTTTCCCGGGTCTGAAAGTCTGACGCTCGTGATCCTTGAGGTGAACGGGATCTTTTGCGTTTCCTCTAAGACGCGGTCAATTTCCGGGGCCGCACTTGTCGCTTTATGGACTTGCGACCTTACCTCCTTCATCTGATTTGTGGTGAGTTCCAGGCGGGCACGGAGCTCGTCCAACTCGTCCCTTCGGCTAGCAGATCGATTAGCTCGGGTCTCTCGTTCCGCCTTTTCCTGCTCTTCGATCCAGCGGAGTTCTTCCTCGTCCGCGTTTAGGTCTTCAGCTTCGTCTTCGGTTTCGCTTTCTCTGTCGGCTCCATTTGCGGTGTCTCTTGGGTTTTCGCCGTTGGTCACCATGGAAGCCGGCCGTTCAGCGGTTCGCCTAGTGGCGCTTTTCCGGAGTAGCGGAGGTGGTACTGACGGTTCTCTCCTTGTTCCGACCGGTGTCTGCTCGTCGGGATTCTGACGGCCCGAGGGATCCGCTCGCGGGGTGAAAACAAGGCGTCTTGCACCAAAAGCCCGGGGGCCACGTGTTAGCTCCTGAGAAGCCGCTTTTTCCTGGGCGGCCGTTCTCTCTTGCCTGTTTTGCCGCTCTGCGATTTCGGCTACCATGTTCCTCAGTTCGGTGATCGCCGCGATCTCCGGGGCGGCGTTGGCCGTTTCTGTGATGACCGGGTCTTCGGTCGGCATTCCGAATCTGGTGAGTGCACTGGCGGAGGTCCCGGTTATCCCGATCACTCAGTCGGCGGATGTCCCGGCGGCAGTCGCTCCGGTTCCGGCCGCCGATGAACTGATGGCGGGAATTCATGTTCCTGCCGTTCCCGTAGCGGCTGCTCCGGCCGGTTGGTTGGTGATATCGTCGGTTCTTCTGGTCATTGTCTTCGTTCCGTATCCTTTTCGTTCTTAGGGTTAAGAATATTTCTCGTCCCCACAGACGGCGCCAAACTGTGAGAGCCAAAACTCACACTGTCAAAACTTATATTTTGTGGGGGGGGCTCGAAAATTCTATTTTAAAGAACTAAAGGACCGAAAATGCAAAAAGAGATATTTTATTGATAATTTCCGAAAGTACAAGAATAATTAACAAAAGCTGAAAAGTTTTATATTGCTAAAGCTCTTAATACTCGGATTTTGGATGGGATTAACACTTACATGAACGTACATATATATACTGATAATCCTAGGGTGCTAGGACTTCAGTTTTTCGATGTGGGACTTTGTCCTTTCTTCCCAGCCGCCGACCTAACCTTTTGGGCCCGATATCCGGCCCGAGAGTCTTCCGTGATCCATCTGCGCATCCTGACCCAAATCTGGTCCGCCGATGAATAGTAAATCGTGAATAGTAAACCGGTGAATAGTAATCCGATGAATAGTAATCCGACTCTCGGTTTAGACTTAGTTCGATTTTTCGGTTAACTTTATCTCGAGATGAGTAGTGTTTTTAACAGTTTTTCCCGGGTGAACAGTATTCCGAACGTTTTACGACTCCCGAGATTTGAACCGCCCGTTCTTTATTTGAACTTCCAGCCGCCGGTTTTCGTATTGATGGCCAGCCGCCGGTTTCTTTGGCTCATGTGCTTCGGCGACTGATCCACGGACGGCTGGATGTTGGTCACAGTCTTTTAGAAAATGTTTATGGACGTCTTGGAGTCAGAACATGCAAATGCCTAGTCTTCGGGTCGGTCCGGGCTTAGAGTTACGTTTGATGGTCGGTCGACTGGACGATGTTCGGGTAATGAATCTTGACTGAGAAATGACCGTGGGCGGCTGGCCTTGTCCCAGCCGCCGGTTCAGGTGTGAAGGAGATCCGGCGGCTGGCCTTATCCCAACCGCCGGTCCGTGCTTAAAGAAGACCCGGCGGCTGGCCTTATCCCAGCCGCCGGTCCGTGCTTGAAGAGGACCCGGCGGCTGGCCTTATCCCAGCCGCCAGTCCGTGCTTGAAAAAGACCTGGCGGCTGGCCTTATCCCGGCCGCCGGTCAGCGCTTGATGAAGACCCGGCGGCTGGCCTTATCCCAGCCGCCGGTTGGTGTTTGATGAAGACCCGGCGGCTGGCCTTATCCCAGCCGCCGGTTGGTGTTTGATGAAGACCCGGCGGCTGGCCTTATCCCAACCGCCGGTTGGTGCTTGATGGAGACCCGGCGGCTGGCCTTATCCCAGCCGCCGGTTCATGTCTCGGACGGATCGTGGGCAGTTGGCCTTAGCTCGTCCGGTCCATGTTCGGGATAAGTTCCATTTGATCTCGACCTTGACTTCTTGTTCCGTCAATCTTCGAGGAGGGGATTTCGACCCCAACAAAGGCACACATGCGATGTCTCTGTATCCCTTTACACTCACAAAACTCATCAAAATATTTTTTTGCAGAATTCGAGACCATTATCAGTTCTTAGAGTTTTTAGTTTCTTCTCACTAAGGTTCTCTACCAAGTTGATCCATTCTTGAAGCTTATCAAAGGCCTCGTCCTTAGTTTTAAGAAAATAAACCCATACCTTGCGAATGAAGTCGTCAATGAATGTAATGAAATATTGATACTTCTCGAGAGAGTGGGGTACTGATGGAGCTCCCCACAAGTCAGAATGGATGTATTCCAACTTTTCTTTAGTATCATGTTGAGCTAGGTTGAAGCCCATTCGCTTGGCTTTACCAAAGATACAGTCTTAACAGCCACTGAATGTTGAGATCTTCTTTCGATCTATGAGGCCTCTTCTGACTAGCAAAGTCATGTTTTCTGACTCATATGACATAATCTCTTATGCCACATCTCGGTATCATCCTGGTTCTTAACAACAACAAGAGATTCAGAAATGACTGGTTCCCATTTAAGTAAATAGAGAGTATCGTACCTCCTTCCAGTGAGTAGAGTCTGATGACCAGCCTTGATGCTAAGGACTCCATTTTCAGACTCAAAACGGTAACCGGCTTTCTCAAAGGTTCCAAGTGACAAGAGATTTCTGTCCATTTCTGGTATGAACCTCACATTGTTGAGTACCACGCATAGCCCCTGATCATTCTTGAGCTTTATGGTTCCAACCCGCTTGACCTTTGACATCGTTTTATTTCCCATTCTGATTGTTCCTCTAGTAGACAATGAAAGGGACGAAGATGACCAAGAGGCTGTACAATTTACCAGATGCATCAATTCCTGGACCTAGGAAAATGATTAAAACCGATGTCAGTGAGGTTATAAAGTTTCTCAAGAGGTACCTTGACCAGTTTCAAGTTGCCCGTGAGTTCACTGAAAAGGAAGTGGACCACCTGTGTCTTCAGGTCAGTAACCTGCTTCTGCAGGTAATCTCCTTCATCACCTTGTTGCTTTTCATCTTCATCATCCAATTCAAACTCAAAATACTTGTTGCCATAGGAAGAAGAAAAACCAACGTTGGCGAAACAATTTTATCTTTGTTCGAGTCTTGAGACAATTTTCAGTTGCACACAGTTTTTAAATTGTAGAGAGCGAAAGAGAGATCCAATTTGAGAAGATTCAACCACATATTTATAATGACTTAATACACACCATCGAATGTTTGGTGATATTAAAAAGACAAATTGTTGTGTACTAGGTTTGTACAAAGATATGCGTAAACACACATTTTTATGTGTTATTTTGTGACAAAAGCTTTCAATTATATAAAAAAGTTAAACAAATCATAAAACCATTTGAAATACTTTGTAATTTTACATTTTCTTAACTGTTTCTTTATTATGAATAGTAGATAGGCAATGTGAAAAAAAAATTTATTGCAGCAAGCTTATGCAATTTATAAAAATATTTTATACAATTATGAAAAAAATGTTACAAAGTGATAAAGTATAAACTTTCCAAAATATTTTTTAAAACTGTTATGGTCTTGAATGGAAATGAACACAAATAAAAATCTATGTTAAAAGAAAATTATAACCGCGCACTTTCCAGAATATACTTCTTTTTTTGTTTCCAGTCACGATCTTTATGTTATTTAATATGAATCATGTTTAAGTTTTAGATAATCAAACACAATTATAAAGATAATTATGAATATCCCAAAACATAGGGGTCTAATTAGAGACAAAAAAAATCATGGATCTTGAACCAAGTTAAAAAAATTAAAGAAAAAATCATATGTTTTAACGCAATGTAAAACTAATTCAAAATCAAAAAGGTATTTTGTAACATTGTATGCATCAGGTTTTGGTCTTTTATTTATATTACAAATGCAGATTTGAATTAGAGATTGTTGCGGATGTTGTTGTTAATGAAGATGTTTTCTCATTTGGAAGGATTTGTGAAGAATCACATTTCAAAGCTTTCATTGTAAGTTCTATAACCATTCATTTGAGAGGCCTCCATCGTAGGCTATATCACCATTGATTTTGATTATGTTTAGTCGGTTTCATACAGCACTGGCAAACGTTTTGATGAGCTGACGTTGCATTGTTGCTTGTTCTCCATGGCATCGCATGTTTTTGTCCCTTACATATTTGATAGATACTTGCATAAGAACTGTATCGAATTATGAGATTTTTTATTCTTCATAATTCCAGATCATGGGAGAACTTGACTAGTTCATCTCATTATGAGGTATAATAATTTCCTAACTGTCTCATGTTTAACTCGGTCCGCATTTCTTATATAAACAGCATGAAAGAAATGATGTGGTTTTGTGTTCCTTTGATACACGAGTTTTAAACCCTATTTCCTACTGCAACTGCACATCATACGAAGTAGTACTTAGGGGTCGATCCCACGAAGACCAGTTTCACACTTTGATCTAATGAGCTAAATCAAAAGCTAAGACAATTCAATTATGGTTTGGATTCGTAAATAGCAAGTAATAAAAACGAAATCGGTTGTAAAAATAATATTTAAACAAGCGTTAGGTCAAGGTATTTCGCATGAGATTCAAAGCAAAGGATCAAACAACTATTCAGGCAATGATTTAAACACAAGTCTAGAACTCAAACATAAAGATAATATCAATCCACTCTCGTGGCATAAATAGCTTTATCTAACAATATAAAATCCTAACTCTTGTTGGTTTTTGAAATCGCAGACAAGCATTAAGGATAGGTTTGATTTGTTCACAATTCTCCAATACATCTACTCTCGCAGGTAATGAATAAATTGTTCACCCAAGTTTCTTCTAGCAACCTAGCAACTCTCGCTGTCTAAGTTAAACCCAATATCATAAAATCAAGTGATCAATTCGATCCAAGCATTAAGAACAACAAGGGTGAAGACATCGATTTGAATAGCCTATTTGTGTTTAACCCTAAAGCTCATGAATTCCTTTGAAAAACCTTAACCTAACTAAGAGATCTACTCAGACATAATTAAAGAAGAAGAAAACAAAGGTTATAGAGTTCATCATAAAAGCTTGAATAGATAATAAAAGCTGAAAATATACTTATAAGAACTTAATCAAAGCATAATGATAGATAATAAAATCTGAAAATAAACTTATAAGAACTTAATAAAAGCAAAAAGATAGATAATAAAAGCTGAAAATAAACTTATAAAAACTTAATCAAAGCATAAAGATAGATAATAAAAGCTGAAAATAAACTAATAAGAACTTGATCAAAGCATAAATGTTTAAAGCTTAAAAGAGAAGAGAAACAATGTTTAGAAGCTAGAGAAGAGTGAGAGAAGAAGATGGTGTGTTTTGAAGCATCAAGAATGAGTCCAATATATAGGCCAAGGTGTAGGGGAGTAGGTAAGACGGGGAACGACCGTTCTGGAGGAGAACGGTCGTTCCAAGTGGTCGATCGAAGTAGGTGGGTGTTGGTGAGTCGGGGAACGGTCGTTCTTGGGGGAGAACGGTCGTTCCTTGTTCTTTTGTTGGTAGAGTAGGTTAGACGGGGAACGATCGTTCTGTTGAGAGAACGGTCGTTCTCTTGGTCTTGTCGGCAAGGTAGGTGGGAGCAAGAACGGTCGTTCTTCTCCAAGAACGGTCGTTCTCTTTAGTTGGTCCTTTTCTCATGTTTTTCCACATTAACTCGACTCGAACATGTCCGTAAACGCCAAACTTCATCGGAACTCCATAAAATCTGTAAAAAAGACTCAAAACAATAGAAAAGACTCGAAAAACTAACGAAAGATGCAAATCAAAACTCAAACCGAATACTAAAACCAAATCAAAATATGTTAAAAATACATAATATCAACTCCCCCCAACTAAGACCTTTGCTTGTCCCAAAGCAAAACTAGAGATCTTACAAAGAGGAGAGGTTTGAAAAACGTGTGAAACTCGTAAAACTTATAGGACCATACTCTAAATCAATTGCCCGTAAACCGCATTCGCAAAGTTCAGATCAAACCGTACTTCATTGTACTTCTCCATAACTGTAGTAAATAAGTGAAGTCTCATGATCAAGTAGAAATGAATATTTAACATTCATTATCAAATGCGTGTACTCTCACAAAGGGAATATCTAACACGTTATGGTCTAGGTATCAAGGTTGGTATTTGGTGGCTCAAGTGTTTTGGTTTTTTTTTAGTAGTACAAACGGATGCAAATCATTATGCAAAATCACAGTGAGACACGGACCAATTAGGAGGTACACAACTCTCCTTAACTCTAATCCTTCTACCCTTATTTGACTGAGTCACAAACAAGAACATGATTTTTTTTAACGTTTTATGAAATTTACCGATATTACCTTGACTTTCCCGGTTCCTTCTGTTTTATTTTCTGTAATGCAAATAATGCTATTTTTATTCCTTTTTTTTTATATCGGAGAATGGAAGCGGTTAGTCTCTAAGATCTGCATCAAAAGAATTTCAACGATGTAAGCTTACTTCTTGAATGTGAATACAATCTTCTACCCATTAAAAGTTCATCCTCTTTTGAAATGAAAATTTTCGATGAATATATTCAAAAAGAGATCACATTTCTAGACACATCCCATGAGTTTAATCAGAAAGAGACCACCTATCTAGACACAGTCCTAAAGAAAAGTTGTGTCGGTCCGTATACTCCATAGTTTTTGCACATGAATGCAATGACAGTAAACGAAAATAAGTGGTTTTCAACATGGAAATGGTAAGGGTGTGGTACTAGACTAAGGATAAGTCTAGCCATTTGGAGTTAGCAAAGATTGGCAGAAAATGATGCAAAGAAAACTCCAAATGTAAAATCCAATACATGATTATCAACCCCCTAAGTGAGATAAATTAAGTCCATATTAAGTTCCAATAATTCGATTAAGTTCAGATGATTTGAGAAATTCACTAAATGATCAAGTTATGGATTTTTCTGCGTTTCCAAACTATCCTCAAACAATGCTAAGCAGTCGTAAGGCAATGACATCGAACATGTTGCAATTCCAAAAAGTTAACAAATTCACACAGTGTTTTGACTCGTTAAATTTTTTTTTTTCATAAATAGAATAAAAGTGTTCTAAATGAAAATGGATATAACAAGGGTGATAGAAATAACCACAAGCTCCGATGGCTACAGAATGACCTTTCTTCGATGGGAACGATCGTTCTTCCTCGTAGCACGACCGTTCTTGTCAGGAACGACCGATCTCTTCACTCCCAGAAGAGCGGTTTCTCAAATACTTAATAAAGACCTAAAAAAAAATCTCAAACAAAACAAGAAACATAAACAAAACAAGAACGAAAAACTTCACGATATTTACATGTTACCTGGTGGGTTGCCTCCCACGAAAGCGCTTGTTTTACGTCGCTAAGCTTGACGTGGAGAGTTGATTATGCTTGAGGAGGTTCGGTCAAGGGAGTTTCTTCCCCGTCTCCGAGTTGTGTGTCGGCAAGATATGGTTTCAATCGCTGTCCATTGACCACAAACTCTTCTCCTTTGGTGTGGAACAAGACGACAGCTCCATATGGTCGCACTTCCTTTATGGTGAAGGGCCCAGACCATCTTGATCGCAACTTCCCGGGAAACAGCTTCAGCCGAGAGTTGAAGAGTAGAACCTGGTCGTTGGGGTGAAGTTACGAGCCAGGATGCGCTTGTCGTGGTATGCTTTGGTTCGTTCCTTGTAGATTTTGGAGTTCTCATAGGCGAGATGCCTAATCTCCTGAAGCTCGTGTAGCTGCATCATGCGTCGTTCTGAAGCCGGCTTAATGTCATAGTTGAGCAGCTTGACAGCCCATGCGGCTTTGAATTCGAGCTCAACGGGGAGGTGACAGGCTTTGTTGTAAACAAGGTGGAAAGGAGTGGTCCCGAGAGGCGTTTTGTAGGCGGTCCTGTAAGCCCATAGAGCGTCGTCTAGCTTGGAAGCACAGTCCTTCCGAGTTGTGCTCACAGTCTTCTGAAGTATGCTCTTGATTTCGCGGTTAGATATCTCAACTTGCCCACTCGTTTGTGGATGGTAAGGCGTTGCGACCTTGTGCTTTACACCATTCTTGCGCAATAGGTTTTCGAAGATCTTGTTGATGAAGTGAGAGCCTCCATCGCTGATGACAACTCGCAGAACACCAAACCTAGGGAAAATGATAGATTTGAACATCTTGATCACCACCCTTGCATCGTTCGTGGGACTCGCCAATGCCTCAACCCATTTAGACACATAGCCAACAGCCACGAGTATGTACTCATTCCCGAAAGAAGATGGAAATGGTCCCATAAAATCAATGCCCCATACGTCAAAGACCTCCACTTCGAGAATGAAGTTCTGTGGCATCTCATTGCGCTTGCTGATGTTGCCCTGTCGCTGGCATGAATCGCATCTAGAGATATAGCGCTGAGCATCTTTAAACATTTTTGGCCCCAATACCCAGCTTGCAGAACCTTGGAGACTGTCTTGAAAGTAGCGAAGTGTCCGGCATAGGAAGAGCCATGACAGTGAAACAGAATCTCTGGTATCTCCTCCTCAGCCACGCAACGTCTGAATACTCCATCTGGGCAATGCTTGTACAGGTACGGCTCATCCCAGAAGTAATGGCGAATATCCTTTAGGAATTTCTTCCTTTTGTTGCCCACAAAACCGTGAGGTTCTAGATCAGCAGCTAGGTAATTCACAATCTCACCAAACCAAGGAATCTGAGGATGTTGGCTGCTTTCGGTTTGGTTGCAGAATTCGGATCATGAGCAGGTGCTCGCTGGGTGGGAGCACGTGCTTCCTCGATTTGGAATGCTCCGATCGAGTAAACCTGTTCTTCAGGGAGGTTGTCATTGAGTGGGAGTTCTTCATCAATCCGCATCCTAGATAAATGGTCGGCAGCTCCATTATCTATTCCCTTCTTGTCTTTGATCTCCAGGTCGAATTCTTGAAGTAGAAGAATCCACCTAAGTAGTCGCGGCTTAGCGTCTTTCTTGGTCAGCAGATACTTGAGTGCTGCATGATCTGTATGAACTATAACCTTTGATCCGACGAGATAGGATCGAAACTTCTCAAAGGCAAAAACGACGGCCAGAAGCTCCTTTTCTGTCGTAGCATACTTGCACTGAGCATCATCCAATGTGCGACTGGCGTAGTAGATAACGTGGAGCTTCTTATCTTTTATCTGGCCGAGAACTGCACCAACAGCATAGTCGCTAGCATCTGTCATAACCTCGAAAGGTAGGCTCCAATCTGGCGGCTGCACAATGGGTGTGCTGACCAATGCTCCTTTGATCGTATGAAAAGCCTCAAGACAGTCGCTATCAAATTCGAACTTCACCTCCTTGCACAACAGCCTCGTGAGGGGTCTAGCTATCTTTGAAAAATCCTTGATGAACCTGCGATAGAAGCCTGCATGCCTCAGAAAACTGCGGATTCCCTTGACAGAAGTAGGTGGTTGTAGGTTCATCATAACCTCGATCTTAGCTTTATCTACTTCGATGCCATCTTCTGATATGCGATGCCCAAGTACAATCCCATTCCTGACCATGAAGTGACACTTCTCCCAATTTAGAACTAGGTGTTTTTTCTCACATCGCTGAAGTACCCTGCATAGATTAGATAAACAGTGAGAAAAAGAGTCTCCATACACCGAGAAGTCATCCATGAACACCTCCATTATGTCTTCGATCAAGTCGGTAAAAATGGACATCACGCATCGCTGGAAAGTAACTGGAGCATTGCACAATCCGAATGGCATGCGCCGGTAAGCGAATGTGCCATAAGGACATGTGAATGTTGTCTTCTCCTGGTCGTCCGGATGGATGGGGATCTGAAAGAAACCTGAATAACCATCTAAAAAACAGTAGTATGGACGGTTAGCAAGTCTTTCAAGCATCTGATCAATAAAGGGCAAAGGGAAGTGATCCTTGCGAGTTGCAACATTCAGTTTACGATAATCTATACACATTCTATGGCCGGTTATGGTCCTACTCGGTATCAGTTCATTCCTATCATTCTTTATTACAGTGATTCCACCTTTCTTAGGAACTACATGAACTGGACTAACCCAAGTACTATCAGAAATAGCATAAATTACACCGGCTTCCAGAAGTTTCATTATCTCCTTCTTAATTAATGTTATAACAACATCTTTCAGATTCGGATTTAAACTCCTCTGATGTTCTATAGAACTCATCGATTCATTTTCTAGATGTATCCTATGCATGCAAAGATCAGGGGAGATGCCAGTGATATCATCAAGCGAATACCCTATAGCCTTTCTATACTTCCTAAGCTCGCATAAAAGTAAAGCTACTTCCACATTATTCAAATCAGGATTCACAATTACCGGGTAAGTAGAGTTCGTTCCAAGGAATGCGTACCTGAGCCCGGCTGGAAGAGTTTTGAGCTCCAGTTTGGGTGCTTTCAATTCGCTCCAAGGGCTGTCTATCGGGTCAAGTGGCGGAGCAGGTGCTCGCGGGATTGGAGCGGGTGCTCCGTCTGTTTCTGCCGAGTTCTCCTCATCTTCTAGGCTCGTGCACGCCACCATCTGCTCCATTCTTCGGCTGGATTCTAGCATCTTGGCAAAGCTGTCGGCATCCTCGCTCAGGAAACCATGCTCTCTTTCAGCTAGAATTAGAGCGGTTTCAAGAGGATCCGGGCACAGAAGCTCTTCAGCTGTCTCATCATATACATCATCCACGCCTTCCACAGTGAAGGTCTGTCCATCCATCATCGTTTTTTTCAACAATTTATCCATCTCGAATGACACAACCATGTCGCCTAGCTGAAGATCAATCACTCCATTCTGTACATCGATTATTGCACCAGCTGTGCATAAGAATGGTCGGCCGAGAATCAGAGGGTCTTTCGGTTCTTCTTCAAGCTCTAGAAATACGAAATCAGCTGGGATGAGTGTGTCTCCAATTCGCACATGAAGATCCTCTAACATACCCACCGGAAGCTTTGTTGATCTGTCTGCGAAGACCAATGAGATGCGCGTGGGTTTGAATTTCGTGAACCCTAACCGCTTTGCCACAGAGTATTACATAAGGTTGACGCTGGAATCGAGATCGCACAGAGAGCATGCGAATGTCATGTGGCCGATCTTGACTGATAAAATGAATCTGTCAGGATCGCTTCTCTTCTTAAGGACCTTGTTCTGTAGAATAGCACTGCACTCTTTGGAGACTACCATCACGTTTTCCTCCTCAGCTACTTTTCCGGAGACTAGGGTTTTCATATACCGTTTGAGAGCAGGTATCATCTGAACGGCATCCGTGAGAGGCAGCTTCACGGTTAGGTCTCTGAGCATCTCTCTGCATTTAGCATCCTCTAAATTCTTGCGAGACTTTTTGGGTGGTACAGGGTATGGGACCTTGGGATTGTACACCCTTGCTTCCGAATTGCTTGCCGAAGTTGTTGGAGTTTCTTGGCTGAGCATGTGCTCGGTTGATGGACCAGGGTGCTCGGTTGTCGCTTCTTTTCCTTTTTCCGATCCGGAAGTCGTTGCCGAATTCAATGTTTTCCCGCTCCTTAGCTCGATGGCGTTGACAAACTCCTTCCTAGGTGCTTCAGCTTTTCCAGGCAGAGTCCCTGGTGTTCTTTTTATAGACTCGGCAGTTTGTGCAATCTGAACATCCAGTTGCTTCATGTGGGTCCATACAGCCTCATACTTCCCATTAAGATCAACATACATAGTGTCAACTTTGGAGTTGATCTCTGCTGCCGTCTTTTGTTGCCTCGCCATCAACTGCTGCATCATGTTCTTCAGCTCGTCTTGGGAGCCGGTTGCTGAAGATGAAGGCTGCGGATTTGTGAAAGGCTGGGGTTGCGAGTTTGTGAAATGCTGCCTCGGCTGCTTCCCTCCTTGGAAACGGTTCTGATTAGGAACGAATGGCCGGTTCTGGTAGTTGTTGGAGTAGTTCTTCTGAAAACCCATCTGTGGCTGATTTCCCTGCTTAGGATAAGCTTGATCCTGCGGATTCTCCACATTGGTGCTCCTATAGGACAGGTTTGGATGAGTGTTGAAGCCTTGGTTGTTGAAACCGCGGTTCTGTCCGAAACCTTTTCCCGTCACATAATTCACCTCCATCTGATCATTCCCGGTTTCTTCCTCATAGACTTGAGCGAGAGGTGCTTCCCCATTCTCGTCCACAAAGTGGACTGACTTCTGGTTCTTTTTTAGCAAAAGGTTAACCAAGGCCGCGAGCTCATCAATCTTCTTGGAGTCCACACTGTTGATCTTCTTTCTGTCGTACTCCGGGCTTTTGTTGCTGGAACTTGCGGCTAGGTTCTCGATCAGCTCCAGAGCTCCTTCCTTTGACTTAGTGTAGAAGTCACCGTTACTAGCTGCATTCAGGGCGTTTCTGTAGTCCCAATCTACTCCGTCATAGAAGGTGCTGAGCAGCTGCTCATCACTAAACCCATGGTGAGGGCACTCGCGCTTGTACTCCTTAAACCGCTCCCATGCTTCATTGATGGATTCGCCGGAATGTTGCTCGAATGAGGAGATCTTGTTCCTCAAGGCTGCGGTCTTGGATTTTGTGTAGAACTTATCCAAGAAGGCTGCTCGCGCATTACCCCAAGTCGGTAGAGAGCCTGGTGGTAAAGATTTTAACCACCGTGATGCTTTTCCCGTAAGAGAGAAGGGGAAAAGCTTGCACTTCAAGAAATCTGGAGGCACACCATTGGAACCGGTTGTGCTACAGATCTCTTCGAAGTTCTCAATGTGATCCATCGGAATCTCAGCAGGCAGACCGTGGAACAGGTGTTGCTTCACGAGGGTGATCATCAGCTTGATCTCGTAATCTTGCCTCTGGATGGTCGGGGTAACGATCGCAGATCGATCCTGGTAGTATGCGTGAGCTGCATCTTTGTCCCCGAAAGCAGGTTGTGCAACGAGTTGACTCTCCTGTTGCAAACGAAGCTGCTCCATGGCTGTCTGAAATTGTTGCAGTTGAGCTGCGATGTCTGCTTGTCCGCCCATCTCTGAGTTGGCGGTGTCAGTCGTTTCTGCTTCTTAAACGGGTGTGTTGCGTCTTCTGTTTTTTCGTTCTCTCCTTGCTAGCTCGTCGTTTGTCAAGCAAAGAAGGTCCTCGTTGTTTTTGCTCCTTGTGCACCTTGTGGACATGCACCTGAAACACAAAAACAAAGAAGAAAAGAAAACGAGTTCAGTAAAGTTCTTAGTCTAATAATTCAGCCGTAAACCAAAGGTGAAAATTTGGTCCCCGGCAACGGCGCCAAAAACTTGATACACGAGTTTTAAACCCTATTTCTTACTGCAAGTGCACAACATACGAAGTAGTACTTAGGGGTCGATCCCACGAAGACCAGTTTCACACTTTGATCTATTGAGCTAAATCAAAAGCTAAGACAATTCAATTATGGTTTGGTTTCGTAAATAGCAAATAATAAAAACGAAATCGGTTGTAAAAATAATATTTAAACAAGCGTTAGGTCAAGGTATTTCGCAGGAGATTCAGAGCAAAGGATCAAACAACTATTCAGGAAATGATTTAAGCACAAGTCTAGAACTCAAACATAAAGATAATATCAATCCACTCTCGTGGCATCAATAGCTTTATCTAACAACCTAAAATCCTAACTCTCGTTGGTTTTAGAAATCGCAGACAAGCATTAAGGATAGGTTTGATTTGTTCACAATTCTCCAATACATCTACTCTCGCAGGTAATGAATAAATTGTTCACCCAAGTTTCTTCTAGCAACCTAGCAACTCTCGCTGTCTAAGTTAAACCCAATATCATAAAATCAAGTGATCAATTCGATCCAAGCATTAAGAACAACAAGGGTGAAGACATCGATTTGAATAACCTATTTGTTGAAAAACCTTAACCTAACTAAGTGATCTACTCAGACATAATTAAAGAAGAAGAAAACAAAGGTTATAGAGTTCATCATAAAAGCTTGAGTAGATAATAAAAGCTGAAAATAAACTTATAAGAACTTAATCAAAGCATAATGATAGATAATAAAATCTGAAAATAAACTTATAAGAACTTAATAAAAGCATAAAGATAGATAATAAAAGCTGAAAATAAATTTATAAAAACTTAATCAAAGCATAAAGATAGATAATAAAAGCTGAAAATAAACTAATAAGAACTTGATCAAAGCATAAATGTTTAAAGCTTAAAAGAGAAGAGAAACAATGTTTAGAAGCTGGAGAAGAGTGAGAGAAGAAGATGGTGTGTTTTGAAGCATCAAGAGTGAGTCCAATATATAGGCCAAGGTGTAGGGGAGTAGGTAAGACGGGGAACGACCGTTCTGGAGGAGAACGGTCGTTCCAAGTGGTCGATCGAAGTAGGTGGGTGTTGGTGAGTCGGGGAACGGTCGTTCTTGGGGGAGAACGGTCGTTCCTTGCTCTTTTGTTGGTAGAGTAGGTGAGACGGGGAACGATCGTTCTGTTGAGAGAACGGTCGTTCTCTTGGTCTTGTCGGCAAGGTAGGTGGGAGCAAGAACGGTCGTTCTTCTCCAAGAACGGTCGTTCTCTTTAGTTGGTCCTTTTCTCGTGTTTTTCCACATTAACTCGACTCGAACATGTCCGTAAACACCAAACTCCATCGGAACTCCATAAAATCTGTAAATAGACTCGAAACAATAGAAAAGACTCGAAAAACTAACGAAAGATGCAAATCAAAACTCAAACCGAATACTAAAAACAAATCAAAATATGTTAAAAATACATAATCCTTCTACATTATTACAGAATACACAATCAATTTTTGGTGACCAAAACAAAACATAAAACAATACGTATGTTGTTTAGAACATTAGACCAAATTTGTATATTGTTATCTGGATCACTCCCTATAAGTTAGTTAATTGTGAACCCGGTAAAATTTGCAAAGAGTTAAAATATGAATCAACAAATTTGAATGTTATTTAGATCTAAGTTTATTGATTGCTTATTTATAGATTATAAGGTAATATGTAAAGAATAAATGAATAGTAATATAATTGTAATTTGTAAACAATGACAATTGGATTTATGTTTGTAATATTGCGTAATTGTTTTTTTTTTATGAACAAAAGTTAAGTATTGCGTAATTTTCTACATTACAAAAAGACAATATTCCGTAATTGTTTTTATTCAGTTTGATAATTACTCTTAATAACATATTTCAAATAGTTCTATTTCTTAAGTATTTTGACATTTTGTGGACTTTTTTTTAATTCTTATATATCATATTCTATATTTCGAATGGTTTAATTGGTACGCACAGAAGATGATATTGTTTACATTCACTGAACAGTAACGATTGAGTACGACTAATATGCTAATAGTTATGTTCACACACACTTATTTTCCACAAGGTCTCGTGTCATCTATGGTCTTCTTAAGTTTTATATAGGGTATCTCAAACCATAACACTATATTTGATGTTGAAATTATACCAAATTTGGTGTTTTAGTGTTAAACTTTATTTTCCATTTTCAACCACAACACCAAATTTTACACTAAAACACAATTTTTATTATTATATGAATAATAAAATTAGAAATGTATGAATAATATATTGAAAAAATAATTGTAACTAAAATAAACTTTGTAAATAAAAAATAATGTTTTAATGTTTGGTGTTATGAATAGTTTCAAGTTTAACCATGGTCGAAGTAAATCACAAGACCTTGGTGAAAATGTCTGCGGGATTCTTCTCGGTTGATATTTTCAAAATCTCCATCACTCCTTGTGAGATAATTTCTCTGATGTAGTGGCACTTCACATCAATGTGTTTAGTTCTCTCATGGTGTACATTGTTCTTGGACAAGGCAATGACACTTTGAGAGTCGTAGTAGATCTCAACACTTCCTTGATCATAACTGAATTCTTTCAATAACCCCTTGAGCCATACAACTTATTTGACTGCTTCTGTGAGGGACATATATTCAGATTCTGTAGTTGAGAGTGCAACAACTCTCTCAAGTCCTGATTTCCAGCTAATAGTATTTCCACCCAGAATGAAGACCAATTTGACCTTAATTTCTCAGGGCCTGCAGCGAAGTCAGTGTCGCAGTATCCCACAATTCTGAAGTCTTCACTCCTTTTGTAGCACAACATGTTTGAGGCTGTTCCCTTGATGTATCTCTCAGCCACTTAACCCCTTGCCAATGATCTCTTATAGGGTTGCTCATATATCTGCTTATGATACATACTGGATAAGCTAAGTCTGGCCTTGAGCCAATCTTGGCATACATTATGCTTCTCACAACATTGGAGTAGGGAATATTCTTTATAAAATCTTCATCTTGATCAATTTGTTATGGAGTGGCAGAGCATAGTTTGAGGTGAGCTCCAAGAAGATTAACAACATGCTTTGACTGAGACATGTTGTAAGTCTCAAGAACTCGGTTCAGGTAGCCTTCCTGTGATAACCATAAGGCGCCAACTTCATGGTTTCTGACGATTTCCATTCCAAGTATCTTCTTAGCAGCCCCTACGTCTTTCATCTCAAAACGCTTATTGAGTTCTTGCTACAGCTTGTTAATGGACTCCATACTTTTGGCAGCCATAAGAATGTCATCGGCATAGAGCATCATATACATCTTGGTGTTCTCAGGTAGGAGTCTGATGTAAGCACAACTGTCGTAATCACTTCTGACATAACCAATCTCAGCCATGTAATTGTCGAACTTCTCATTCCACTGTCATGGTGATTATTTGAGTCCATAGAGAGACTTGTTTAGCAAGCAGATCTCATTTTCTTTGAACATTGATTCGTAGCCTTCAGCTGGCATCATGTATATCTTTTCTTTCAGTTCACCATGTAGGAATGCTGTCTTGACGTCTAATTTCTCCAGTTCTAGATTTTCTTGAGCAACGATTGATAACAGGATCCGTATGGACACGTATGTCACTACTGGAGCAATAACTTCATGATAGTCAATTTCTTCTCTCTGTGCATAGCCTTTGGCCACAAGCTGGCCTTGACACGTAGTTCTTCGACTCCAAAAATCCCAAGTTTATACTTGTAAACCCACTTGCTCCCAATGATTCTCTGGTATTTAGGCATTGAGACCACGGTCCAGGTGTTGTTCTTGGTCTGAGACTCCATCTCTTCATCCATTGCGGTTTTCCACTTGCTCAAATTCTTATCCCTTTTTGCATCTTGATAGCTTTCGGGTTCCAAGGCCTCACCATCTTCAGTGGTGTACTGAGCTTCGGAGAATTAGTCCTCACCATCAAAGCGTCTGGGAGCATATACTTCTCGTCTGCTTCTATCTCTGGCCAGGTAATAACTCAGAGGTGTATCCCGTGTATCAGCACCATCCTATGTGTCACTAACCGCGGGAGTGGAGGAGCTTGGAATAAGAGTTGCAGGACTTGAAATGAACTGTCTAGATTCTCCACTAGAAGTGTTATCACTTTCTCAAAGGTTCCAAGTGACAAGAGATTTATGTCCATTTCTGGTATGAACCTCACATTGTTGAGCACCACGCATAGCCCCTGATAATTCTTGAGCTTTATGGTTCCAACCCCCTGGACCTTTGCACGTCGTTTTATTTCCCATTTTGACTGTTCCTCCATCATCTTCATCTAGGTGTTCAAATCAATATTTGTGGTACGTCATATGGTAGCTACAGCCAGTATCCATAATCCATTCATCCTCCAGATGTATGGCTATTGATGAAAGAGCCTCTGAAACATACAGACCAGTTGCTTCTCCTGAGTTTCCTTTACTCCCGGATGATTCAACTTTGTTTCCATGATCCTTTTTTGTACTGAGGCTTATTTTTGTTTGGACAGTTACTTTTGAGATGTCCTTCTCCACAGATCCAACATTCTCGTTTACTCTTGGACTTGGATCTTGACCGATTTGCTTTGTTGTCCTTTTCTCGTTTGTCACTTCTTCCTATGTATTCCTCCGTTTCTTTTACAAAGAGCCCCCTCGGCTTTCCCTTTGATGCTCTTCTTTGTTTACTCCAACCCTAGCTCTTTAGAGTAAATAGCACTGGTAACTTTATCAAAGAATAGGGTGGATCTTCCAGAGCCGTACCTTAGCGTTTCTCTGAGTTGATCGAACTCTTTGGGCAGTGACATTAGTAGGAGGATGGCTTGGTCTTCATCCGACACGAGAACTCTTGTGTTCTCCAGATCTTCAACTATGTGAAGGAACTCATTGATATTGCCTTCGATGGACAGACTTTCAGACATTCTGAAACTGTAGAGCTTCTGCTTTAAGTAGATCTTGTTTGGAAGGGCCTTTGACATATACAGTTTGTCAAGAGCCTTTAGCATAGAGGCTTCAGTTCTCTCCTTCTTCGCCTTCCTTAGGACTCTGTCAGTTAAGCTCAGCATTATTGTGCTCTTCGCATTTCTCTTCTTCTCTTCTAGCAACTCAGTTTTCTCGTCTTTCTTTTTGTCTGTTTCGCTCTCCTCTGAGTCTGAGACCTTTGCTGGTGTCTCTTCTGTTTCTTCTTTTAAGGCAACACTTAGACCCAGTATGTCGAAATGGGCCATGAGCTTTTCTTTCCACATCGTGTAGTCACCTCACCCATCAAACTTCTCTACTTCGATTCTTGCAGACGACATGGTTCAGAGTTTGGCAAAGCTTTACAGAACCACCATACCAGAGAACCTGGCTTTGATACCAATATGTTAGGACCTCTTAACCTCTTAGCGCATCGACTCACTCAGAGAGAGATGGTAACAAATGCAAGAATAAGGAGCAGGTAAACGGTTTGAATGATGTATGAAACAGAGGAGCGAAAGAGATGAGTTTCAGAGAGAAAGAAGTAAGACTTTGCAGAAATGAAAGGGAGCAAACAGAACTTGGTAACCCAGTTCACCACCAAAAGGTAGCTACGTTTCGGCCGAGACTTTGCTCGGCCACTATAGACCAGAGTTTATACAGTAAACATACACAAGTGCCCAGCCTAAACACCCTTCACTAGTATTCAGACTTACTTCGTGTTATGCTATAAACAAGAAAACATATTGAAATAAGCTTATGCAAAATGAAACAATCTAACTCTCAAACTTCTGTCTATCTCGCTTAACTCTCTCTCAAACCCTTAACTCTTATATATATATATATAAGATGCATTAGGTTAACTCTCCTTAGTCTCCCTTGGAGGCGGCAATTTCTTGGTCTCCTTAGGTGCCGCTTGATCTTATCTCCAGCGCAGCAAAAAACAGTTTGCTTTAAGGTATCAAACGAACAAGCACAGTTGCTCGTGTAGCTGGCAAATGCCGCTTCCTTGTCGTTATTAACACAAAGCCGTTAGTAGTCAAGTGGTCGCAATAAAGCAGCTTGACTATAGTTGTGATTTACTTCTACCATGGTTAAATTAGACTAATCCTTGCTGGCAGATTCAAATTTTCTTGAAGATCAAATTAATATCTCCACACTATCATCGAAAACTTAAGATCTTCAGGTTGAGAGCCGATTGCATCAGTACTTTTAGTTTTGAGTAATTTTTTCTTACTTCAGTAATTAACCTTTTACTTCCATAATCTTTGATAAGTCCAACGCGCTTTCGATCATAAAAAGGTAAGACGACCATAAGAGTTATGACTTTTTGAGTCGTTGACTTCACCAAACCGGTTAAACTGCTTACGTGACATTACATTATTCGTCGTCGTTAGAAGCACCAAAAACAAAAAAAAGGAAATAAAAAAATAAAAATCAAATGATATTGAAATCATGAAACCGCCGTGACCGGTGACCATTTCATTCTCTCCTCCTCCTCCTCCTCCTCTCTCGTCTTAACTTCCGCTGTTCCTTCGACGGAGTCACGGTGGAGTTTACTCCGCCTTATCCCCTCCGTCGCCACCGGCGTTCTCCAATCAAATCCACTGATCACTCATGGATCGATCCTCCCTCCTCTTCCTCCTCTTCACCATCTCCATATCCTTCGATCTGACCGCGTCTAATCAAAACCTCGACTTAACATCCGAATCGCGGATGATTTTCCCTCTTAGCTACTCTCCCTTACCGCCGCGAGTCGAGGATTTCCGCCGCCGTCGTCTCCACCAATCTCAGCTCCCTAACGCTCACATGAAGCTCTACGACGACCTCCTCGCCAACGGGTTTGACTTATATATCTATTCTTTTTGATCTTTCGAGTAATTAGCAATCACAAGAGTTCGTTTAATCCTCTGTTTATGCTCAATCTTACGCAGCTATTACACGACAAGGCTATTGATAGGGACACCACCACAAGAGTTCGCTTTGATTGTAGATACCGGAAGTACTGTCACTTACGTTCCTTGCTCCACCTGTAAACACTGTGGCAAGCATCAGGTGATTAACCTTCTTTAACTATGTTACTTGTTGAAGATGATCATCAAGAAGTAACTTAGATCAATTAGATTTAAGGAGAGTATTGAGTTTTTTTATTTTTTTACGGTTTTTTTTAGGATCCGAAGTTCCAACCTGAGTTATCTAGTAGCTACGAGGCTTTGAAATGCAATCCTGACTGTAACTGTGATGATGATGGGAAGTTATGTATCTATGAAAGACGATACGCTGAGATGAGTTCGAGTAGTGGGATTCTAAGTGAGGATTTGATATCTTTCGGCAACGAGAGCCAGCTTTCTCCGCAACGAGCTGTTTTCGGATGTGAGAACGTAGAGACAGGGGACCTTTTCAGCCAGCGTGCTGATGGTATAATGGGGTTGGGTCGTGGTAAGCTCAGTATTGTTGATCAGCTTGTTGACAAGGGTGTTATCGAGGACTCTTTCTCGTTGTGTTATGGTGGAATGGAAGTTGGTGGTGGTGCTATGGTGCTTGGTAAAATATCTCCTCCTGCTGGGATGGTGTTTTCTCGTTCGGATCCTTTCCGCAGGTAGAGTAACTTCATAGATTTGCAGTTTGTTTTGGTATCTGAAACTTTAGAGTAGATCTCGAGCTTCTCACACATCACTGTAGTTTCGGGTGTTTGCAGTCCGTACTATAACATTGACCTCAAACAAATGCATGTTGCTGGCAAGTCTCTTAAGCTAAACCCAAAGGTCTTTAATGGAAAGCATGGAACCGTCTTGGATAGTGGAACAACGTATGCTTATTTTCCAAAGGAAGCCTTTAATGCCATTAAGGATGCGGTAAGATATCTCAAATCGTATAGACGTTTGGTCATCACTCAGCTTGTTTTTCTTGACGAAGTCTCCGTTCCTCTCTTAAGCATAGATCTTAAGAGCTTATTTTTTATGATAAGCACAAGAACATGCATCGCAACCCTTAAGACATTAAGAAGTGATGTAAATATTGCCGTCATGACTATCAATGGATGACATTTGGCAAATAAATTTTGAAGCTTAGAATGTAACTTTCGGTTATAAAGTTTGATGGCTCTTCCTTGTAGTCTCATGTGATTATGTCATATTGTAGGTCATTAAGGAAATTCCATCTCTCAAACGGATCCATGGTCCAGACCCAAACTATGAGGATATTTGTTTCTCTGGCGCTGGAAGGTTTGTTTAAAGCAACAATATTACGAAACTTCCAAGTCTGTTTAATGTCCAATGATGCTAATTTCGCATACTGGCTCAGGGATGTGGCTGAGGTACACAATTTTTTTCCTGAGATCGCTATGGAATTCGGAAATGGTCAGAAACTGATTCTTTCTCCCGAAAACTATTTATTCAGGGTAATAACTTGGTAAAGTAAAATGGCTTCATCCTTTTCCTTTAAGTTACATGTTTGAACAACTGAGCAAACATTAACAGTTTCTGTTTTTAAAAAAAGGTATTATAATAGTTTCCCTTTGTTTTTGCTTACAGCACACTAAAGTTAGAGGCGCTTACTGCCTTGGAATATTTCCTGATAGAGACTCAACAACACTCCTTGGAGGTAGTGTATGCAGACTCATTTCACATTTCTTGAATGCATTTCCCAATTTTTCTGTCAGAGCATGCATCAAGAGAGATCTTGTGTGCTTTCACTCTTTGATTTCAAATCAAGTTCAGCTTCTATGTGTTTGTATTTTGCTTCCATTAGATGAGTATAATGTTTACACATTTTACTTTTTTTTAATCAGGAATTGTTGTTCGCAATACGCTTGTCACTTATGACCGTGAAAATGACAAGCTCGGGTTTTTGAAGACCAACTGTTCTGATCTATGGAGGAGGCTGGCGGCGCCACCGGATTCTCCGGCACCAACTTCACCGGTTTCCCAAAATAAAACTTCTCTGATCTCTCCAAGCCCCGCTTCGAGCGAATCTCCTAAGGCGGATCTTCCAGGTAGTTTGTTCGGATTTTCAGGGCTCTTTTTATTATCTCTGTTGTTTCTTTGACTTTTCATTATTAAGAACTCTGTTTCTAGAGTTGTAAAAGTACTCCTACCATTAGCATTTCATTTGTAATGAATTGGTTTTTATTACGCAAAGCCTTATCACGTCATCTATAGCACTGTCATTGGCTACATGAGATTTTCTTTCTCTCTTGTATCTTTTGGTGTTAACCTGTAATTGTCTATTTCTTACGGATGTGAAGGTGTTTTCCGGATTGGAGTTATCACCTTCGAAGTGTCAATAAGTGTGAACAATTCTTCAATGAAGCCCAATTTCTCAGAGATCGCTGATTTCATTGCCCATGAGTTAGAGATTCAAAGCTCACAGGCAAGCTTAGACATGCATTTTCTACTAGTTATGTTAAAGGTGCTTTTGTTGTGATCAAATAAGTCATCTCAACGGCTCTTGTTGTTGTTGTTAGGTTCGGTTGCTGAGTATCTCGACCAGCGGAAATGAGTATCGCCTGAAATGGGGAATCTATCCCCCACAATCATCCGAGTATATTTCCAACAATACGGCATTGGTACTTACAATTATGATGATTTATGATTATAATAGTTGGTTCATAAGCATCTTCACTAGCCGATAAAGAGATGTGACTTGTACTTATTCACGTGATTGCAGAACATAATGTCGCTTCTGAAGGAAAACAAATTGCGCCTACCCGGTCAATTTGGAAGCTACAAGTTGTTAGAATGGAAGGCTGAGCAAAAGCGGAAACAGTATGTTTCCTTTGCACACTGTTCACAAAACCAACTATCTATCGTTGTTAGTTCACTAGATTTGATCTATTTATGGGTCTTCTGATGTGGTTGCAGGAGCTGGTGGGAGAAGCATTTGCTTGGCGTGGTGGGTGGAGTGATGGTCTCGTTACTGGTTACTTCGGTGATGGTCAAACTTGCATTGGTGTGGAGACGGAGACAGCAAGAAGAAGCTACTTATGAGCCTGTAAATGCTGCTGTTAAAGAACAAGAACTTCAGCCTCTCTCGTCCTCTGAAACATCTATTGCTTGAGCCTCACCATCACTCATAGAGTCTCTCTCTCTTCTCTCTCTCTCTCTCTCTCTTCTCTCTCTCTATATATATATATTTGAATTTGATAGAAAGAAAATGAAATCCCAGGATTCAGGAAACAAAGATTCTTCAAACTAAAGACACACTTTGGTTTCAAGTAAATTGTTGTAGTTAACCTTATTTTGATGTTACAAGAAAAGAAAGAAAACATAAAAGAGAAAAATTGTTCGAATCCTTTATTTTTGGGATTGTGGGAAGGTGTTTGGTATTTTTGCAACGCTTAGGACGCGAGGGTTATGTTGTGAGACATAAATTAAAACTCACACGATACACTTGATGATGAATTAAAACTAGGATCTTTTTCTGTACATTGACTAAAATAAATCAAATATTGTATACATTAGTTTGCTATACGAGTAACATTAAAGATAATTTAGGTAATTGACAATGAGATGATATTTTCAAAATATTATTTTGTTCTTAAATAATGTAAAGTAAATTTTTAATCCCAATTTTATGTATAAAAACCAAAGCCCAAATCTTAAATCCAAAATCACATGTTTTAATGAGTTCTAAATATTAGTTGAAATATATTGTTATTCTTGTATGCAAATTTATTTATGGATTTGATTTTATACAATGCCGGCTCAAAGTTGCGTACGACATTTGTACAATTTTTTGCTTTTTACTAATTTTGGGTCTTTTAGCTTTTCTTTTTTGATTTTATTAGATTTTTATATTCTTAGACAGATTCATATGCTCTAAACACGTTTTGTTAAGAAAATAAAATAATTTAAAACACAACAAAAATAATAGACCTTTTTATCTCATTTTTTTATTGGCTCTCGGCGGTTGCACCGCCTTCCCAACTAAGCCGGCCCTGTAAAAGATTATTTTCTTTACTCCCAGTTTTTATTTTGTGTGCTTTTCTTAGTGTGTTTCCAACTATGAGATTGATTGTTGTGCAAAAAGCACTTGACAAGCATGTCAAGTTGCTGAATCCAAATACATGGACATTTATTGGGGATTATTGGCTCTACATGGTCAAGAAATCCAAGACCTGGGCACTCCACTCATTTATGTCCATTTGGATAGTGACAAGTTCAGAGGATGATAAAGATGAGGAAGAGGAAGAGGAATATGAAGAAATGACAGAGGAAACTATAGCCCAACGCATTTCCAAGCTTGGAATTGGCTGTAGAATTAAGGGGTTTGGCAAACTTTTCGGAAAACTATAGCCCTAAATTTTAGGAAAACTAGTTTTTTGTTTGGTTTTATCTTTTACAAACAAAATTCAAAAACCACAAATTATGGGTTTTTCACTTTTTCTTTCTACTTTGATTACGGGATCCTATTTTTTTCTTTCGACTCTTTTTTTTTTTTCAGTATCTACTATATGAAAGCTCTATAAATGGAGAGAAAAGAGATGGGAGAGAGGGCGAAGACGACCGACTTAGGAGATCAGGATGCAACCATGGAAGATGTCAGGGAGAGAGAGAAGCCACCAGGGGATCCACCAGATAAGTTTAAGTCGTGGGCGAGTAGGGTATCGAGTAGTAGAGCCTGTGGTATGGTCGCTCCGGAGGAGGCGATTGATGCGTGTTTCATTATGGAGCGACTGAGTCTTAAGTTTCCAAACGGAGAAGATGGTGAACCGGAAGTTACGGTTGGGGATGAAGTTTTAAGGGCTATGAATGACCTTTGGAAAAATTGTATGATCGTAAAAGTTTCGGGTATCACTACGCCTCTATCATCAATGATCAGGAAATTGAAAGAGATGTGGAAACCCTTGGGGGCTATGCACGTAATGGATCTACCCCGGCAGTTTTATATGGTGAGATTTGAGAAAGAGGAGGAGTATTTGGCAGTCCTGACAGGAGGCCCATGGAGGATGTTTGGAAGCTACCTAATGGTTCAGGCATGGTCTCCAGGTTTCGACCCTTTACGGGATGACATATCAACGACGCCGGTATGGATCCGATTAGCGAACATTCCAGTTAATCTGTATCATCCAATAATCTTGATGGGCATTGCGAAAGGGCTAGGTGATCCGATCAAAGTCAATGCAACTACGCTTAATTTTGAGCGTGCAAGGTTTGCACGAATCTGTGTGGCGGTGAATCTTCAGAAACCATTGAAAGGCTCGATCCTAATTAATGGGGATAAGTATTATGTTTCTTATGAAGGCTTGTCAAAAATATGTGCTCATTGTGGGTTGTTTGGTCATCTGGTTCAGAATTGTCCTAAATGTAAGAATACCTCGGGGACGGGTGAGAGTGCGACTCGCACTGTGGTGAATGTCCCAACGGAGAAGAGTAGCTCGGTCCCGCCAACTGGAAGTGCCCAAGATGATGAGGGGTTTACCCCAGTTCGTCAATCTCCGAGACGCTTTACGACGGCAGGGAAACCGGTGGGTCCGATGCGATTGGAGAATATGGTGATTCAGAATATGGAAAATCAACGTGGAAAGGAAAGTAGTAGTGGTAGTGATTCTCGGAATCCAACTGTTTTGGAAAATATTTCCATTTCTAACTGGTTCGGAAATCTCGAGAATGATATGGGATCTCCTTTGATTGAGGAAAATATTGAAGAAGGGGTGAGAGGTAAGGAAAATGAAAATCCGATATATCAGATCACAAAAGGAAAGAATACAGGGAGAAATCAACTAAGGGTGTTTGAGGCGGGAAAAAATAAGAAGGACACATCTTCGAACAATAAAAATCAGGAGGCGAGGTCCGGTAGCGCAAAAGACCCAAATCAAGATGAGGGGAAGCCCAAGAATAAAAAATTACTGGCCCATCAAAGGGTCTGGTTTTCGGACCATTGAAGGGGTCAACTGACTTCTCGAGCAATGGAAAACGCCTCCGAATTGAAGTGTCGACGGAGGGGAGACCGTGAGATAGGTTCGCTGTCAGAAATGGGAACATGGAAACCCAAGATGGATTGGAGAACAGAGAAAAGGAGTCCACTGATTCTCGAATGGAGGTTTCGCAACCAAATGTGGGTTTGGAGATGGTTGTCTACGATAAGTTGCCGGTGGGAGAAGCGGCGGTTTCATCTGTCTGACGGGTTTCCCCGGTAGTTCAGTATCTTTACTTTACACCGTGTTTAATGGATTGTCTATTTTGGAATTGGCGGGGGGTGAACAAATCCAATTTTCGGAGATCTATACGTTATATCTTGAAGAGGTTTAACACTGATATTGTTGCTTTATTCGAGACACATGCAGGAGGGGATAAAGCTATGAAGATTTGTCAGGATTTGGGCTTTGATAACTCGTTTCGGGTGGACGCAGTTGGGCATAGTGGGGGTATTTGGTTCTTGTGGAGATCGCAAGCTGGGAATGTTACGATTTTGGAATCAACTGAACAGTATATCCATGCGAAGGTGTATAGAAACGCGTTTGTACTCCACGTCATTGCTGTTTATGCTGCTCCTCGGTTAGCAGGAGAAGTGGTTTGTGGGGGCAACTTAAACGCATCGTGGAGAACTTACATGAGCCTATGTTGGTGGGAGGAGATTTCAACACGATTCTTTGCTTAGATGAAAGATCTGGAGGAAATGGACGTTTGTCCCCTGACTCTCTATCTTTTGGTAATTGGATGAGTGAGTTGGCATTGATCGATATGGGTTTCAAAGGAAACAAATTTACCTGGAAACGAGGGAAAGAGGAGAGGAACTTTGTGGCGAAACGTCTAGACAGAATCTTGTGCTGTGCACAGCTTCGTCTACGGTGGCAAGAGGCTACGGATCGACATTTGCCTTTTCTTTCGTCTGATCATGCTCCCATTTACGTGCAGTTAGAGCCAGGGAAGAAGGGGAACCCGAGGAGGCGACCTTTTCGTTTTGAAGCTGCATGGCTGAAACATGAGGGATTCAGGGAGCTGTTGAATACATCATGGAACAGAGAGATTATGACTCCGGAAGCTTTGTTAGCTCTTCAAACGAAATTGCGAAAATGGAACAAGGAGGTTTTCGGGGATATTGTCAAGCGGAAAGATGATTTGTTGGCTGAGATCAATAAGATTCAAGAGGAAATTGATAGCTCACCCTCGGACTTACTCCTAGTTAAAGAGGCGGAGAAATTAAAGGAGTTCGATGTCGTACTCGAGCAAGAGGAGATGCTTTGGTACCAGAAGTCTAGAGAAAAATGGATTGTGTTATGTGCGCAACACCAAGTACTACCACACGTCTACGGTAATACACGGAGACGAAACCGAATTGAAATGTTAAAGGATGAAACTGGGAGATGGGTGGACCAGCCGCAGGATTTAGAGGCGTTGGCTATTGCGTATTACCAGCGATATACTCAACAATGGATGTTGATATGGAAACTGATATGTTGCCGCAGCTTGGTTTCACAGATATAAATGGAGATGATTTGAGGGGCTTGTCTAAACCTTTTAGTGCAGTGGATGTGTAGTATGCGATTCGATCTATGGGCAGATACAAAGCACCAGGGTCGGATGGTTATCAGCCAATCTTTTATCAAGAATGTTGGGATACAGTGGGACAGTCGGTAACTCGTTTTGTCTTGGAGTTCTTTGAATCAGGCGAATTGCCGGAAGGTTTGAATGATGCTATTGTTGTCTTAATACCGAAAATCGCGGCACCTGAGAAGATCATGCAGTTCAGGCCGATCAGCTTGTGTAACGTCTTGTTTAAGACTATAACAAAGACAATGGTTTTGCGCCTTAAGAAACTCATGCTGAAACTCATTGGTCCAGCCCAAGCAAGTTTTATTCCCGGACGTCTGAGTACTGATAATATCGTTGTTGTGCAAGAGGCGGTACACTCGATGAGACCCAAGAAAGGTAGGAGAGGTTGGATGTTGCTTAAGCTTGATTTGGAGAAGGCATATGACAGGATTCGGTGGGACTTTTTAGAGGACACTCTTAAAGCTGCTAAATTACCGAATGCGTGGATCAATTGGATAATGATGTGTGTTATGGATCCAGGGATGAGTTTATTGTGGAACGGAGAGAAGACAGACTCGTTTAAACCCCTAAAAAGTCCCACCGAATCCTGCGATAAGGTGATCCGTTATCTCCTTATCTGTTTGTGCTTTGTTTGGAACGTCTATGCC
The DNA here is from genome assembly GCA_010577795.1 of Isatis tinctoria. NCBI lineage: Eukaryota > Viridiplantae > Streptophyta > Magnoliopsida > Brassicales > Brassicaceae > Isatis > Isatis tinctoria. The sequence continues at coordinate 17,376,029 of CM021250.1, read as the reverse complement.
ATCTCATAGACTTGTCGGTTGCTTCAAATTGTTGGAAACCAATTCGGTTATCGAGGGGGGGGACCTAAGTTATCCCACATTTGCTTTGCGGACGATCTGATTTTATTTGCCGAACCCTCTGTTGCGCAAGGTTGAGTGATCAGAAAGGTTTTGGAAAGGTTCTGCGAAGCATCGGGAAAAAAGTGAGTTTGGAGAAATCTCTGATCTACTTTTCTGATAATGTTAGCCGGGATTTGGCTAAGTTAATTAGCACTGAGAGTTGCATCAAGGGGACGAAAGAACTCGGGAAATATTTGGGCATGCCCATTCTGCAAAAAAGGATTAACAAAGAAACGTTTGGAGAAGTTGTTACGAGAGTTTCAGCTAGGCTTGCTAGATGGAAGGGCCGTTTTCTGAATCTGGCAGGCAGAATAACACTTACTAAATCGGTTCTCTCATCTATACCGATTCATACAATGAGCACGATTATCCTACCAAATTCGACTTTGGAACAGTTAGACAGGATTTCAAACTCTTTTGTTTGGGGAAGCACAGCTGAGCAGAAGAAACAACATCTCGTATAATGGAACAAAATCTGCCAGCCGAAAGATGAAGGGGGTCTGGGGATTCGGGTTTCGAAGGATATGAATATAGTGTTGCTGGCAAAAATAGGATGGCGTTTACTTAACGAGCCAGGAGGATTATGGTATGAAGTGCTTCAATGCAAGTTTGGTATCGGGGATGTTCGGCACACGAGTTGGATGGTCTCCAAATGCACTTGGTCTCCAACGTGGCGAAGCATAATATGGGGTTTACGAGAAGTTGTGGTCCCGGGAGTAAGATGGGTTGTGGGAGAAGGGTCCAAGGTGCGTTTTTAGGAGGATAAGTGGCTGGGCGATGAACCTCTACGGGATAAGACGATAGGTGTAATCCCGGAGGAGCAACTCCAATTATGTGTTCGAAATTTTTGGCGGAATGATATCGGTTAGATCCTTCCCAGAATCAAACCTCTTGTACAGAGGGATACAAGGCTACAGTTAACATCGGTGGTTATTGATGATGCTACCGGTGCAAGAGATCGTATGCCTTCGGGAGAAAGTGAGGACGGCCTCTTTTCAGTGAAGTCTGCGTACCGTTTCCTGACACAAAATGAAGTGTCGCGACCAAATATGAAAGCTCTGTTTCGTCACATATGGCAGGTTGTGGCGCCGGAACGTGTGCGAGTTTTCTTATGGCTTGTGATGAATGCTGCCATCATGACAAATATGGAACGGAGAAGGCGACACTTAACTGCAGATGGTTCTTGTCTGCTCTGCAAGGATGGTGAGGAATCGATCCTCCATGTGATACATGATTGCCCGATGACTCGTGGTATATGGAATTGAGTTGTGAATCGAAGTCGTCAACAGGAATTCTTCACCTTGCCGCTTCTGGAATGGCTTTTTGTTAACTTAGCAAATGACGTACCTGGTCAAGATGAGTTGTGGCCTACTTTGTTTGTCTTGGTGATTTGGTGGAGCTGGAAGTGGAGGTGTGGATATGTTTTTGGTGTGACTGGAAAATGCAGAGATAGAGTGGTGTTTGTGAAGGATCTTGCTCGAGAAGTAGTTACGGCGCATTCGAAGCTACAGGTGAAGGCGGATGTCAGAGCAAGGGAAGAGAGATTGATTGCTTGGAAAAAACCGGAAATGGGATGGGTCAAATTAAATACTGAGGGGACATCTAGGGGAAATTCGGGCCTTGCAACGGCTAGGGGGTGTTGCGGGATGATCAGGGCAATTGGCATGGTGGCTTTGCACTGAATATTGGAATTTGCACGGCGCCGTTAGCTGAGATTTGGGGTTTGTACTACGGGTTAGTGATGGCGTGGGAGAAACGAGTGGAGAGGTTGGAGATTGAGCTTGATTCAGAGTTGGTGGTGAAATTTATGACGACAGCGATTTCGGCGATGCATCCTCTGTCATTCCTGGTGCACTTGTGCCATGGCTTCCTTTCAAGGGACTGGACAGTCCGTATTAGTCACGTGCATAGGGAAGCCAATCGTCTTTCAGACGGATTGGCGAACTATGCGTTTCATCTACCTTTTGGTTTCATTCTTTTGATTTTGTTCCTGGCATTGTTGACTCTTTGTTTAAGGACGATTTATAAGGTCTAGCAATGACTAGACAGTTTCGATTGTAACAAACTTTTTTCATTCTTTTTAATAAAACTACGGGGGCACTAACACGGCCATTTACCACAAAAAAAAAACTATATGAAAGGTCTTGGGTCCCTCCAGGATATGACACGTAAGGTCTCAGAAAAATGACACGTAAGCACAGCCACTTTTCATCCATTCATTCTTCCCATCTTGGTCTCTTGAGTTTTTTTTTTCTCATCTCCTCCGACTTAACCAACAAAGATAACAAAAATCTGGAAACTATGGTTGTTGCTCATTGTCTCCCCTTGCCATCTTCAGTTGATATCCATGGATTGTTTTGGAAAATTAGAATTCCCAAATTTAAACTGTAGGTTAGATAATTTATTGATTCACTAGGTAGAAGGATGGAGGCAGGGCCGGCTTAAGTGGGGGGACAAAGAGGGCGACCGCTCTGGGTCCATCCTATTTTTTAGAATTTTTTAGGTAAAAAACAGGGCCCATATTTAATTTAGTTTTTTGTTTTACTTAAAAAAATCAAAAAAATATTTTGGCCCAAGGGCCCTACATTTTTTAGCTATTAAAAATATATAATATATGAACAAAATATGAAAAACACACAAAAAACACACTGAACTAAAAAAAACAAATTTTTTTTTTTTTAAAATTATAATATACTTTCCGCGCGTAGCGCGGATATTCACCTAGTTTTGATAGTAAAAGCAACAAATTCAAGATAATAAAAGCAACAAATTATATCTATAATTACTTATGTTTATTAGTTAAAAAAAATTACTTCCTTTATTAAAAAAGTCAAAAATATATAAATAGATTTATAAATACTTCCTCTATTATTAAAAATAATAATTACTTCTTCTATGAAACATTCAACTAATCTATAAATAGATTTATATTGTTTATTAAATTTTTCTTTTTTCCTGCAACAGATTACTAATTTTAGACAATATATTTGCTATATAATATGTTTGTTATCAAAATTTTATTTTATCATGTTTAATTTTGTAAACAAAATTAATATTTCAAATATAGTCAAAAACCAAAAACTAAATAAATCACCATTCAAGTTTCTGAAAAACTAAAATCTACAGCAAAATTGAAAAACCAAAATCCAAAAATAAAAAAACCAAAAGCCAAAAACCAAAAACCAAAATCTAAAAACCAATCAAACATTCAGGGCCTATGTAATAATGCGATGTTTTTTTCTGGCTACAAGAATAAGTTAGCATACCAATTAGAGAAGAAAATGAAATTACACATGTATGATATGCCAATATAAGCGAATCTTCAACCACTTTTTTTTTTACTCTTTTCATGTTATCATTATCGCTTCCTTTAAGCAGTATCTGCAACATATTAGTATAGTTTAAGAAACAAAGAGCAACGAAAGCAACTGTGTAATTTCAAAGAAATCGACAGAAATGAATCATATATTATAGCATGCATTCACCGTGCATCCAAGGCTATTTATGTACAATGTACCCCTCAAGAAACATCAAACTCTTACTCGTCAGTTTTCCATTTTTACCTACAACGTTATGATTCTCGATCGTTCACTCAATCCGAAAGGAGTGACAATGCTTCAAGTTTTGATTAACCAGTGAACCAGATGATTCAATTGTGTAGTCACCCTGACCCATAGCTCCTATGATTAATAGTATTTAAGGATTTTCATACCTAGTTTCCATGTACTTAAGAGCCGCATGTTTTTTGAAAACCAACCGTTTAAAAATGACACTGCAAATATATATATGCAACTCATCATAGTCAGCATACAATACAAATGGTTTTTGTTTTTTTTTTAAATAACACTTTTTATGTTTTGCTTTCAAATTATTTGCTAACATCCAGATAAATATGATAACTGAAAATATTTTTTTAAACCCATATGAATATAGTATTGCAATACCTGTATGTAATTGCAAGAACCGGTTGCTATGCATTTCACTTTGATGTATGCACTTGGATCAATTGGGTTTGCACTAACAAATGGATTCACAGTTTCAGCAGCCTCTCACAATATCTCGATCCAATTCTGACCTGTTGGAGATGATGAGGAGGAAACCCCCCGCGGAATTAAGAAAATTACTCACAATGGTCTTGTATGTCGAACTTAGTTCCTCTTGCACTGCTAGCTGTTTTAAACAGTTGATGTTTGCATCTTCTGATTTCTCAAAAGAAAGATTCCTGAATATGATAAGCAACATATAGAGATGTTTAATCAAGCCCTCCTAGCAAAGCAGGCTTGGAGGATGCTTCAGAATCCAGAATGTCTACTTGCAAGGCTTCTGCGTAGTAGGTATTTCCTCTCGGGTTCCTTTTTGGATGAAGAGATTGGATATAGGCCTTCCTTTGGTTGGAGAAGCACTCTTCATGGGAGAGAATTGCTGAAAAAAGGCTTATCAAGAATGGTGGGAACTGGAGATAGTATAAGGGTGTGGATTGATCCGTGGTTAAAGGATGAGGAAATGGGGATTATGCGAGTTTCATGGATCAAAAATTATTACTTTGACGTTAATTTGATGGTCAGTTCATTGATAGCTGGAGACAATGGAGGTTGGGACAAAAGAAAACTAAAAGATATCTTCGTACCTCAAGACGTCAAAAGAATTTTGAGCAGAAAACCAGTTAGGGGGGAGGCAGATTTATGGATCTGGGACCATAATCGAAGTGGAGATTACTCTGTTAAGTCTGGATACTGGTTAGTTTGTAGAATTAACAGAAAGGAGCTAATAAAAGAAGCTCAGATCCAGCCATCTACAAATTCGGTTGTGGAACAAATTTGGAACCTAAAAATGACCCAAAAGATAAATCCTTTTTTATGGCAAGCTCTTATGGGAGCCCTTGCAGTGGCTGATGTAATTTTAAGGCGTGGTATGAAAGTAGATACTCGGTGTCAAGTATGTGGAGGAGAAGGAGAATCCATAAATCACGTTTTATTTACTTGCACCGTAGCAAGACAGGTATGGGTTCTGAGTAGCTTCCCTTGGCCGAAGGATGGTTTTGATTCCGTTTCTTAGTTCACAAATATGGATTATCTTCTCAAAGCCCAGAAGAATGATGCGATTCCATTAGAAATTAGAAGAACCTTCCCATGGGTGCTATGGATAGTCTGGAAGAATCACAACAAGCTTTTGTTTGAAGGGTAAGGTTCGACTCTATGAAAGCTATTCTTAAGATTAAGGAAGACATGAATCAATGGTTCCTAGCTCAAAATTTTCAGAGTGATCATCAAATGCTGTCCAACCTTGACGCGATGCCTCCAAATCAACTTTGGGAGGCTCCCCCTCCTTCGTGGTTAAAGTGTAACATAGGAACAACGTGGAATAAGAAGAAAGGCGTTTTGGGTGCTTCCTGGGTACTGAGAGATCAATCAGGGACTGTTCTTCTTCATTGTCAAAGTGCCTTTAATCACAGGGGAAGTTCTTTTGAAGGTAATTTCCTGGGGTTCATGTGGGCTATTGAATGTTTGATCAGCCATAGAGTGAATAAGGTGATTTTCGCTTCTCAAGATGAGGATATCATTGGTGTGATTCTCAAACCGTCTTTATGGCAGGCGTTAAGGCATTATGCTCTGGAAATTTTAAATGCCTTGAAGAAGATATCAGAATGGCGTCTGAAAAAGGAGTTGGTTTTAGCTAATAGAGGAGCTTCATTCATCGCTCAAAGTGTTACAGCCTTGGAGATGTATCAGTCATATGTTGCCAGTAGCCATCCGGTGTGGCTCAACGATATCTTTGTTGGTGAAAGAAGGGGATCCTCTGTTTAATGCTTTTGTTTTTTTGATTGGTGTTTGATAACGCCTCATCTCGCTTATGCTGTCCTTTATGTTAAGGTCTGCAAAGTTGTTGCTTTTCTTTCGAATGTTTCAGAACGATTTTGGAGGACTTTGTCCGCTTGTCAATATAATCTTCAGATGAAAAAAAAAAACTTTCCAATGAAGCAAAATAAATTTCCACCAAAATTTGATGCACAGATTTAAGAAAACACAGAAACTTAGATAAGTTCCTTTCTCTTTCCAAGTTCCAACTGAAACGAAGTAAATACAGAAACCATAAAATTATGTTTGCAAGGAAATTTTTTTTTTTTTTGTCAATGTTTACAAGGAATAAAGACGAGTCAAGAAAAAAAGACAAGTGTCGCTGACCATCTATCCACATATATAAAGTAAAATGAGGCTCATTTCTTATGCTTCCATGTCATCCCACTCTCTCACAAGCTGACACTTCGGCAGTTTCACCCATTCAAATGCTTCTATCGGGTTTTATGCCGACCGTTTTAAACAAAATCACGTTCTCCATCATTTATCTACACAGATAGGCCACATAATCTTCTATGAAGCCCATCAAACTTTCCTTTAAAATTATAACAATTGCAGGCCAAAATTGAATCTCCCATCTTCAGCCTCCCAAGACCTTTAACCCTAGAAAGCTAAAACTTAGTTCATCTTCGATGCATGTACGGATTTCCCAGGGCTCTTTTTATTTTTTCTCTTGTTTCTTTGACTTTTTATTATTATCTTAAACTCATAAGAGAAGAACTCTATTTAATTTCCCACGTCGGTTGGGATGAGATTCCTTGTATAGTATATGTGATGTGGCAATCCTCCACTCTCAAGGTTTGGGTGTGACTTAGGCCCATTACTAATATGGTATCAGAGCCCATGTTGGTCCAACCGATAAATTTTCACAAAAATAGTTTCCCACCTATGTGGCCCATATAAGCGGCATGTCTTGTTGTATTTTCGAGATATGTGGTTTGGGTTGTTTCCCATTGGACCGTTTCCTACCCACATCTCAAAGAGGCCTATTAAATATCCCACATCGGTTGGAATGAGATTCCTTAGATAGTATATATGTGATGTGGTAATCCTCCACTCTCAAGCTAGCTTTTGGGTATGAGTTAGGCCCAACTATCGTCGTTAGTTCACTAGATTTGATCTATTTTACGGGTCCTCTGATGTGGTTGCAGGAGCTGGTGGGAGAAGCATTTGCTTGGAGTGGTGGGTGGAGTACTCGTTATTGGTTACTTCGGTGATGGTCAAACTTGCAACGGTGTGTAGACGGAGACAGCAAGAAGAAGCTACTTATGAGCCTGTAAATGCTGCTATTAAAGAACAAGAACTTCAGCCTCTCTCGTCCTCTGAAACATCTAATGCTTGAGCCTCACCATCACTCATAGAGTCTCTCTCTCTCTCTCTATATATATATATATATGAATTTGATAGAAAGAAAAAGAAACCCCAAAATTCAGGAAACAAAGATTCTTCAAACTAAAGACTCACTTTGGATTGTTGTAGAATTTAAATTGTTGTAGTTAACCTTATTTTGATGTAAGGAAAGAAAGAAAACATAAAAGAGAAAATTTGTTCGAATCCTTTATCCTGGGATTCTGGGAAGGTGTTTGGTATTTTTGCAAGGCTCAGGACGCGAGGGTTATCTTGTGACTTGTGAGACATGGCTACTCAAACCCACACATGGCTACTCAAACCCACACGATACACTTCGATGATGAATAGAAACTATAATCTTTTTTCTATACATTGACTAAAATAAATCAAATATTGTATATATTAGTTTGTTATAGAGAAATATTTTCAAATATCACATTTTGATAGAAATATTTTCAAATATCACATTTTGATGTTTTTGTCACAAAATAGCACACGAGAGAAATAACAATAATAGCATAGTTTAATTATTTTAAAAGGTATTAAACTAATGAGTTTGAGTTCACAAATAATTAATTATGGTTTGGATTTAAGGATTTAGGGTTTAGGGTTACAAAATTGAGAAAAAATGAATGAGAAGTAAATGTATAATAATCTTTTTATTCTTTAATAAATGCTATTTTGTCATTTTTACCTTAGTGTGCTATTTTCGTCACAAAAAACCTAAAAAGTGCTATTTTTTAGAATTGCCATTTGCTATTTGCTATATGATAGTAACACTAAAGATAATTTAGGTAATTGACAATGATGTGATATTTTGTTCTTAAATAATGTAAACTAAATTTTTAATCCCAATTTTTTGTATAAAAATCAAACCCGGAGTCTTAAATCCAAAATCACATATTATTCTAGTATGGAATTTTATTTATGGATTTGATTTTATGGTTTAGTGGATTTAGAATGATTTCTACGTTTAAAATACAAAGGTATAAAAATCAGAAAAAACTTGTGGATTTGAAAATATTAATTAAAATTCACTTGTACTATGTGGAAATCATTAAACTTTAAAAGTATTTGTAAATCTTATATAAATTTCCAAATAAAAATAAAATAAATGAATAACATCCTCTAAATTTTTCAATTTTTTTTTTAAAGTAGAAACGGTATAAGATATATATATATATATATATATATATTGGAAAAAACCCACATGTCCTATAACAATGACATGAAACCGTTTAAAAGTTATTCATACCATACTATGGCCATTTTCTAAATTTGTGAGTTTTAGAGAAATACCCTCAACTATCATACTTTGATATTTTTGACACAAAAAAGCACATTATGGTGAAAATAACAAAAATAACATTCATTAAATGGTATAAAGACAATTAAATTAATGGATTTGGGTTCATAAATCATTAATTAAGGTTTAAATTTTTGGTTTTAGGGTTTAGAGTTACGGGATTGAGAAGAAACGAATGAAAAGTAAGAGTATACTATTAATAGTCTTTTTTTTTCTTTAATAAATGTTATTTTTTTCATTTTTACCCTGGTGTGCTATTTTGTCATTTTTATTATGGTGTGCTATATTTGTGACAAAATATGAAAATACGCTATTTTTTAGAATTGCCTTCAGTTTTACATTGCAAAAAAAACCCTGAACTTTTCCAATATGGCAAAAAGATATCCGGATTTCATTGCTGGGAAAAATATACCCAAACTTTCGTTTGACTTTCCACAAAATACCCAAACTTGCGGTTGTCTTGGCCAAATAAAAAAAAGCCGTTAACGACCGTTTAAAATGCCGTTTAACTGTTAAACAACGTCGTTTTGATAATTAAGAAAAATGCCAAAAAATACCTAAACCTTTTCAATATGGCCAAAAATTACCTAGACTTTCGTTGGTGGCCAAAAAATACCCAAACTTTTTTTTTACTTTCAGAAGAACTGAAAAAAACAGGAAAACGGCCAGTTAGTACATGAACTCTTGGTAAAGATGCCAATTAGTACCTGAACAATTTTGGTGTGCTAATTAATACCCAAACTATCACATATCAGATTTTACATACCTGAACTATGTGTAAATGTGCCAATTAGTACCTAAACAATTTTGTTGTGCTAATTAGTACCCAAACTCTCACATATCGGATTTTACATACATGAACTATGTGTAGTTGGTCAAAACATGCATTGATCCGAATTTCATTAGTCAACATCGTAATAATTCATAAAAAATTTTAAAAAATCAAAATAAATTCATAAAAAACACCTAAACAATTCGAAAAACTTCATAAAAATTCAGAAAATGCATAAAAATTCATAATAATTCATAAAAAATCAAAACAAATCAAAATAAATTCATAAAAAATCATCAAATTCAAAAAATAGAAAAATTCAGAAAAATTCAGAAAAATTCAGAAAAATTCAAACAAATTCAGAAAATTCAAAAACCTCAGAAAAATCAGAAAATTCAAAAAACTCAGAAAATTCTAAATTTTTTTTTTTTGAATTTTTATATTTTTTGAATTTTTTGATTTTTATGAACTTATTTTGATTTTTTTATGAATTTTTATGCATTTTCTGAATTTTTTGAATTTTTTCGAATTGTTTTGGTGTTTTCTTATGAATTTATTTTGATTTTTTTTGATTTTTTATGAATTATTATAATTTTTATGCATTTTCTGAATTTTTATGAATTTTTTCAAATTGTTTAGGTGATTTTTTATGAATTATTACGATGTTGACTAATGAAATTCGGGTCAATGCATGTTTTGGCCAACTACACATAGTTCATGTATGTAAAATCTGATATATAAGAATTTGGGTACTGATTAGCACAGCAAAATTGTTTAGGTACTAATTGGCACATATACACATAGTTCATGTATGTAAAATCCCATATGTGAGAGTTTGGGTACTAATTAGCACACCAAAATTGTTCAGGTACTAATTGACACTTTTACTAAGAGTTCAGGTACTAATTGGCCGTTTTCCCCAAAAAAATTTAAGGTTGACTTGGCAATAAAAACGATGTTAACGACCCGGTTAAAATGTCGTTTAACAGTTAAACAACACTGTTTTGATAAATTTTGATTTCGGGTCGAGTGCGATGTGGAAGGGGTATGTCACCACTTTAATTGTATATGTACTTCTCAAATTTAACTTAAACCAATCCACTAATTTAATCAAAACAAAAACGTGTGACATCTTGACCTCGAACTCGGGGTGAGAAAAATATTTGGAAGGGTTTGTCCCTACTAAGGTATGTTATCTTATCATTATGTATTCAACAATAATTATTATTTAACATATTCATACTTCGCTATATTCAAAATTTCTTTATAATTACTTTAATTTTAGATGTTTTTATGTTACTGATAATCTGAATTATATATGTTATTTTGCATTTTAATTGTTTGATAATCTGAATTAATCGCCACTGCCAAAGTGGTGACATACCCTTTCATATCACACAGATCCAAGTTCAAACCCCCTGAATAAAAGATTTTAGTATTTTCCCAATTTATCAAAAAGACTTCGTTTAACAGTTAAACAAGATTTTAAATGGGTCGTTAACAAAGTCTTTTTTTTCCCAAGTCAACCGTAAGTTTTTTAGTTTTTCTGAAAGTAAAAAAAAATTGGGTATTTTGGCCACCAACGAAAAGTCTGGATATTTTTTGGCCATATTGGAAAAGTTTAGGTATTTTTTGATATTTTTCTTAGTTATCAAAACGACAGTCGTTTAACAGTTAAACGGCATTTTAAACGGTCATTAACGGCGTGTTTTTTGGCCAAGTCAACCGAAAGTTTGGATATTTTCGAAAAGTCAAATTAAACAAAAGTTTGAATTTTTTTTGGTCAGCAATGAAATCTATGTATTTTTTTTGCAGATTGGAAAAGTTCAAGTTTTTTTGGCATTTTTCCCGTTTTACATACCCTAGATTAACTTTTTCCATCTCCTTAAAATACTAGTCTAGGCATGGGATTTCGGTTATTTTTTCGGGTTAGAGTTGGGCGATTCGGTTTTTTTGGTTTCGAAGTATGGAAACTGATTGTTTTTTTTTAATTGTATTTCAGGTTCGGTTCGGTTTATTTTGGGTTCGGATCGGGTTTCTAGTTTCATATCAAATCCGATCCGATTTTATTTCGAATTCGGTTCTGTTTATTTTGGGTTCGGGTTCGAGTTTGTTGGGGTTTTTCAAAACCAAAGTAAGCAATGTAATGAAAAAATCGAAAATAAAGTATATAGGGTTCGGGTTCAGGTATTTCAGGTTTGGGTTCGGTTTATTTGAGTTTTGGTTTTTCGGGTTTAGACAAATAGAAACCGTTCGGGTTTTTTAAGTTTATATATCGGGTTCGGTTTGGTTTATTCGTGTTTTCGGGTTTGTACAAACTGAAACCGATCGGATTTTTAATATTATTTCAGATTCGGGTTAAGGTATTTCGGGTCGGGTTTGGATTCGAGTTCGGATTCGGGTTTCGGATAAAAATCCCAGGCCTATAGTCTATAAAACCATCGCGGTTGCAAAAATGGGATACCGGGCAATAGGGCAGATAAGTGTTACATTAATTACATATAAATTATGATCAATATTGTCCTTGATTCATCCCCCCATATTCTCGTATATGTTAAATCTATGGCGATGTTCTTTATTACCAATTCCAATGCATAGAAGAGGGCACACATTTGTTGACAAAAGTTACAGACATAATAAAATAAAGGAACTCACATTTCGCTTCGTCCAATGCGTCGACCATAGTGACTTCTACCTTGATCTCTTTCTTTTCTTGAAAGAAAGCGAAAATAAGAAACAATGTATAATCATTTGGAGGGAAAAAGTCAAAAAGTACACAGTGCTCACTTTCCTTTCGGAGTAGTCAAGATAATTTGGTCCATGTGAACCGATCAAGATTATAGGTAACACATGAGACGTTACGTTTCTTGTTGCAATTCTTGAAGTTGCAGAACCTCAAAGACAAGCCTAGCTAGGCAATTCTTGAAGAAAAGTGGTGCAACGCAAATGCTTTAGCAAAAGCTGGTCGCTTGCGACTTTGCCCACATGAAAAGATAAGTCATATGCAATTATTTATTATGTAATATCAAGTACGTAGCAGTTTGTTGGAAGGTTAAAAAAACCCTACTCGCACTTTGGTATTCCACAAGAAGGTTAATAAAAACGTTAGCACCTGTCTAGTTGAGAAATAGTACAATGGAGCGTACATACGATGGAAGAGAGTGATTTACGTGATGAAATGTACATAAAGCTCCCACCGGGATTTCACACATAAACCAGTTCCATATGTTGGAATTAATCTTAATAATTCCTACAACCATAAACATATTAATCTCTGAATGATACTGTAACACCCGTCCCCTCGACACTCGAGAACGGCGTGCCACTAACCACATCTCTAAGTCCAATACCCCACTCTACAGTGTCTCATAACCCAACTACCTCAATGCTATATGTACATGATAAAATACGGAGAAAACGTAAAAATCCCAAAGAAGCACTGTATCGTCAAAGCGTAAAATACTTGTCCGTCTCACCTGAAAAACTGAAAAGGGAAGAAGGAGGGGTGAGTAACAGGGGAGTCACTCAGTGAGGTATGGGATGCTAATCACAGAAACGTAAATCTGACCATAGCACGCCATACATAGGAAATAGACTAAACATGCACAATCACGGTACCTAAAGTACCCAATGAACATCCAACATCCTATTACCAGATCCAGTGACCGGCGGCACCCTCCTACCCGGAGGACAACATATGGGATAGTGCCCACTACACCGCCCGTAGACGATTATCGACCTCGAAGGTACTGGAACAGCAGGTCGACTAATTCTGCCCAGCACCATCTCCTCAAACAACACGCGACGCAAGTACAAAGATAACGTCTCTGTACCCCCGCAATCCCTAACGACCCACATGGTCAACTAATCCTAGCTCTAGCATGAATAAAAGAATCAGTTAACAATTTAATGCACAATCAATGGGTTGAATCATCTATTATTCCTAAGTCCGATTTACAAACAATCCTAAAAAGACTCTAGCATAGAAACAGAACACATTTAATACTAAATCCTATATACGGCGCTTTTTGATGAAAAGTACGATATTCTGTAGAAAGCCCTCACCTTAGCCAAAATGGAGTATAACTGCTTCCTCTGCACTCCAGATGCTAAAACGGACGCTGAATCTGAAATCAGGACGAAATTTCAAGTGAGAACGGCTTTCGAACGGCGAAAAACGGTTAACGGGTCAAACCGGTCAAAGTCAACGGTCAACGGTCAATAGTCAATCCGGTCAAAGTCAACGGTCTGACCAGGTCAAAATCAAACCGCGACTAAACCGGATTTAACCGGATCAAACCAGACTAAACCGGACCCAATTGATTTAAACCAGAAATTGAACCAAACCGAAATCGAATTGAATTAAACCGATCGAACCGTACCAAACCGAATTCGAACCGGCCGGTTAAGCCAAACCGGACTCAAACCGGCGGCAGATCGCCGGCGAGTCTCCGGTGACCAGCGACGGCGGAGCACGGCGGTTTCCGGTGACCGGCGACGGCGGAGTACGGCGGTTTCCGGCGACCGGCGACGGCGGTGCACGGTGGTTTCCGGCGACCGACGGCGGCGCGTGAACAGTACGCACGGATCTTCCATCGGCGATTGCGGGCGCGTCCGGTGGCGGTTCGGCACGATCTTGGTGTCTACGGACTCGTCTCGTCGAGCTGAATCCGGTGGTGGCCTCAGATTTGCGAGATTCAAAACGGTTAGAAAGTTATGGCGGTTTAAAGATCCGGCCAATAAGAAAACTGATCGGAAACGGTTTTTTCCGGTACCTGAGTTGCGGATGACGGTGGAGGACGGAGCAACCAGTGTTTTCTCTTCATCTTCTTCTTCCTCTTCCTCTTCCTCTTCTTCTTCTTCTTCTTCTCTCACAAACTCTCTCTCTCTTTTCTCTCTCTCTCTCTCTCTCTCCATTTTTCTTTGTTTTAGTCTCGGTGGAATGGTGAAAGGGGGTGGGGAAATATCAATCAAGAAAAGAAAAGGAAGTGATGGTAGGGTCTTTTAGTGTTTGGTGATGATGGAGGGGTGGTGGGATGTTACAATTCTCCCCCACTAACGAGGAATTCGTCCCCGAATTCAAGTCCTGAACAGGCTGCTCGACGTCCTTAAACAGGTTTGGATAATCAGATCTCATATGAAACTCAAACTCCCAAGTCTCCTCCTGAATGTCGTCTCTCTTCCAACCAACTCTGACCATCGGTAGCTCTTTCCCCTGAACATCTCTATCTCGGCGCTCTAGGACTGACACTGGCTGACTAACTGCAGTCAAATCTCTTCTGATGTCGCTAGGCGGCTCCTGAAGAATGAACTCTGGTTCCTGAACGACTTTCCTCAGAACTGACACATGAAACACATCGTGAAACCCAGTCAACTCTGCTGATAGCGCTAAGCAGTAAGTTACTGCTCCAATCCGCTCAATGATAAGATATGGATCCATGTATCTCAGCTTACGCTTCTTCAACTTTCGGGTCTCAGAACCTCCCTGAAATGTCCTCATCTTAAGATATACTAGGTCTCCCAACGCAAACTCTAGCTCTCTCCGATGCTTATCTGCATAACTCTTATGGCGATCATGAACTTCCTTAAGCTGTCTCTTGAGCATTTCCACTTGCTCAACTGTCTGCTGAACCAATGCTGGTTCTATATCTTGGCGCTCTCCCACCTCTGTCCAACAAAGTGGTGTATGTCCCGGTCTACCATAAAGAGCCTCATACGGTGCCATCTTAAGGCTCGAATGAAAACTGTTGTTGTACGCGAACTCCGCCAACGGTAGATACTTAACCCAGCTCCCTTCCCAGACTAAAACACAAGCCCTAAGCATATCCTCTAGTGTTTTAATAGTCCTCTCTGACTGACCATTTGTCTGCGGATGGTAGGCCGTACTCATATAGTCTTTAGTCCCCAATGCCTTCTGGAAGGCTTGCCAAAAAATCGATGTGAACTTAATATCTTGATCCGACACTATACTGACTGGTACTCCATGAAATCTCACAATCTCAGCAATGTATCTCTGTGCTAGCTGCTCTGCTCCGTCTGTTTTCTTAATCGCTAAGAAGTGAGCTGACTTGGTGAATCGATCAACATTAACCCAGCTGGTATTCTTCCCGCCAATTGTCCTAGATAATCCGGTGATGAAGTCCATAGTCACCATGTCCCATTTCCACTTGGGTAGTGGAAGATTCTGCAGTAAACCACTCGGTACTTGATGCTCTGCCTTAACCAACTGGCAAGTCTGACAACACGACACAAAGGTATCCACATCCCTCTCCATGTCGGTCCAGTAATACATCTTATTACTTCCTGGATGAATGGAAAACTGAGAATGATGCGCCTGCTGGAGAATCTCCTTTGTCACCTGAGTCCTTGTCTCACATAATTCGTCCTGAATTTCGTCTTCCCTCAACAGACTCTTACCATCTAGTCACCTCTCCTAAACTTTTATTTCTTGACGCCCCGGAACCACCACTGGTTGGCTAATTGTAGATTCTTTTTACTTTGCGACTGTTGGTGAAAACGGCGCTGACCTTATAACGATCTTCCTGAATGCAACACAAATTTAACGAAGACTTCTCATGTTGTTTTGAATATCCTGAGAAATAATAACCCTTTCGGCTCCTGGGATATGCACCCTCGTTCCCAAACTATACTCAATGCCATGGTAACCGACCCATCCTTAAAGTCACATCATGGTGTTTTAGCTTCATCACTGCTAAGTCTCTGATAAGATCAACTCCCCTGAGTACAGCAAATACAACTCGATGAATGCTTCAAGCCCCCTGTTTAAATCGACTGCCAAACTCTTTCTACTCTTCGACTCGAACACATCCTGGGTGATCAATACTCGACCAGGCCCGACATACAAAACTATAAGTAGCTCCAATATCCAATCGGGTATAAGCTGCCCACCCCAAGCGTCAATCGACCAACACAAGTACTAAATCAATGGTTTCCACATAAACGACATACACGAACCACAAACTCAAATCCACAACGTCAAAAAGAACAGTCTCAACTATCTCGTGGTCCCCAATAACAATACTCGCGATAATAGCTCGGCGCTTGGGTGGTGGCAGAAACAACCCTGAACTCCCTGCGAACAATCCCTGAAAATGAGATCATGCTAACCACAACTGAACAACTCGGTCTAACTGGTGGTGCTGCAATATAACTGACAAACGACGCATCTACTAACATAGACTGGTAATAATTTATGACATAATCCAACCATCTGCATGCAAACACTGAACACGCTATCCCAACATGCTGACAGTAATAACAAAAACAACACGGTGGAAATCCCGACAGCTGCGACACGTTGTTATATCGTAAATAAGTCTTCGTGAACAAAAAGTCTTCTCAACCAATCGATTGGATTGGTGTAAACCCGTACGACATCACAGTTACAAGTATCCACTTGTTGCCATTTAAGAACCTCCTGAATAAATCCTTATTGGCTATAAAACTCTCTGAAATCTTCAACGGCGACAAAACACTTACTCGTACTCCTTGATATTCCTAGTACCTTGAGAAAGGTGCTTAAAGGCATTGGCATTTCTGTGTCTGGCTTCACAACGAAAGAACGTCCTGTCGCATTCCCTCTAGAGTGATTGTAGGTTAACTCATAACAGCTGCGACTACTCTGAACAACTCCCTTTAACATGATAAAGGCATCATCCCTTAGAAATTGAGTAGTCAAATCCTACTGGAACTCTGTTGTACACTTCTTATGCTCCAAGTTACGGTCCAACTCCTTCCTTCAACTGTCTGCGGTGGCGGTATCCACTGTCCTTCCAACTGACCCAAACATCTCTGTCTCTTCCATATCCCACATCTTTCACATTAGCTTCCAATACGTGGGTCCCT
Organism: Isatis tinctoria; assembly: GCA_010577795.1. Taxonomy (NCBI): domain Eukaryota; kingdom Viridiplantae; phylum Streptophyta; class Magnoliopsida; order Brassicales; family Brassicaceae; genus Isatis; species Isatis tinctoria. The sequence continues at coordinate 17,358,781 of CM021250.1, read as the reverse complement.
CTCTGTCTCTGCTAGATATTGGCGGTGGCGGTGGTGGCGGCGGAAGATCAACAACTGAAGGAGCATGTTGCTGTGAGAACCTCTCGTGGTACCTCTGAAGCTCCATCCACATTTTTGAATTACTAAAGGTCGGCTCTGCTCCTTGAGCCTTAACCGATGGTGCATATGGTGGTGACGGTGGAACGGTGGCGGATGCTTATTCTGCTTGCAGGGTGAAGTGGCGAACAATCTAACTGTCACTTGAGCGCTCTGACTGTTGAGATCCTGATTAATCTGCTGAATACTGGTCTCTTCGGTTGAACCTGTTGAACAACGAGCTGCCAATCCGACGCGAAACAATGACCTTCCTTGATGACATCTGAAAACCTGTTTAAACTGAGGCTGAATTGAGACAAACTTAGAATATATTAAATACCAGACAGAATCAGTGCTCCTTTGTTTTTTTTTTTTTTTTTTTAAAGTCCCGGGAAATTCCTTTTTTTTTTTTTTTGAAACCGTTTAAATCCGAATATGCAATCATGCTTCCTACTACCCGTCTCCCGGGTCAGAACCAGGACGACGCTAACCTAGGCTCTGATACCAAAATGTAACACCCGTCCCCTCGACACTCGAGAACGGCGTGCCACTAACCACATCTCTAAGTCCAATACCCCACTCTACAGTGTCTCATAACCCAACTACCTCAATGCTATATGTACATGATAAAATACGGAGAAAACGTAAAAATCCCAAAGAAGCACTGTATCGTCAAAGCGTAAAATACTTGTCCGTCTCACCTGAAAAACTGAAAAGGGAAGAAGGAGGGGTGAGTAACAGGGGAGTCACTCAGTGAGGTATGGGATGCTAATCACAGAAACGTAAATCTGACCATAGCACGCCATACATAGGAAATAAACTAAACATGCACAATCACGGTACCTAAAGTACCCAATGAACATCCAACATCCTATTACCAGATCCAGTGACCGGCGGCACCCTCCTACCCGGAGGACAACATATGGGATAGTGCCCACTACACCGCCCGTAGACGATTATCGACCTCGAAGGTACTGGAACAGCAGGTCGACTAATTCTGCCCAGCACCATCTCCTCAAACAACACGCGACGCAAGTACAAAGATAACGTCTCTGTACCCCCGCAATCCCTAACGACCCACATGGTCAACTAATCCTAGCTCTAGCATGAATAAAAGAATCAGTTAACAATTTAATGCACAATCAATGGGTTGAATCATCTATTATTCCTAAGTCCGATTTACAAACAATCCTAAAAAGACTCTAGCATAGAAACAGAACACATTTAATACTAAATCCTATATACGGCGCTTTTTGATGAAAAGTACGATATTCTGTAGAAAGCCCTCACCTTAGCCAAAATGGAGTATAACTGCTTCCTCTGCACTCCAGATGCTAAAACGGACGCTGAATCTGAAATCAGGACGAAATTTCAAGTGAGAACGGCTTTCGAACGGCGAAAAACGGTTAACGGGTCAAACCGGTCAAAGTCAACGGTCAACGGTCAATAGTCAATCCGGTCAAAGTCAACGGTCTGACCAGGTCAAAATCAAACCGCGACTAAACCGGATTTAACCGGATCGAACCAGACTAAACCGGACCCAATTGATTTAAACCAGAAATTGAACCAAACCGAAATCGAATTGAATTAAACCGATAGAACCGTACCAAACCGAATTCGAACCGGCCGGTTAAGCCAAACCGGACTCAAACCGGCGGCAGATCGCCGGCGAGTCTCCGGTGACCAGCGACGGCGGAGCACGGCGGTTTCCGGTGACCGGCGACGGCGGAGTACGGCGGTTTCCGGCGACCGGCGACGGCGGAGCACGGTGGTTTCCGGCGACCGACGGCGGCGCGTGAACAGTACGCACGGATCTTCCATCGGCGATTGCGGGCGCGTCCGGTGGCGGTTCGGCACGATCTTGGTGTCTACGGACTCGTCTCGTCGAGCTGAATCCGGTGGTGGCCTCAGATTTGCGAGATTCAAAAGGGTTAGAAAGTTATGGCGGTTTAAAGATCCGGCCAATAAGAAAACTGATCGGAAACGGTTTTTTCCTGTACCTGAGTTGCGGATGACGGTGGAGGACGGAGCAACCAGTGTTTTCTCTTCATCTTCTTCTTCCTCTTCCTCTTCCTCTTCTTCTTCTTCTTCTCTCACAAACTCTCTCTCTCTTTCTCTCTCTCTCTCTCTCTCCATTTTTCTTTGTTTTAGTCTCGGTGGAATGGTGAAAGGGGGTGGGGAAATATCAATCAAGAAAAGAAAAGGAAGTGATGGTAGGGTCTTTTAGTGTTTGGTGATGATGGAGGGGTGGTGGGATGTTACAGATACGAATACAGAAGTGGAAGCGTACCTTTTGGATCTATAGTTTTATTCTGAATTATGGTAATGGCTCTTCCAAGACAAACCCTATGTGACTTTAATTCTCTGGTGATGGGATGCAGAGAGTTTCTGTATTTTCGGCTATGGTTGTTTGGGGACCATAACCCTCTATTTATATAGAGTATTAATTTCTAATTCGGCCCTTCATCAAATTAGAAATTACTTAAGGTATCCACATATTAATATTTCATAATACTTATACCCATAGCCTTTTACTTTATTATTTAGTGACCACTACAGAATTAGACTAATTAATTAATGACCTATCACATTTAATATTAACATATGTGATCCCACTAAATGATTTTACAATCTCCCACTGGGGTCATATATGTGCCTGAAAATGTGATAGTCCTTATGAGCTCAAATATGTCATTAATTTCCGGAGCATAAAACAATCTCGTCCATCAGTTATAATAACATAGGATCATGGCGGCTTATGTTATATCAATTGTAACTAAACCTTCCATGGTCACTGAAATCAATATAACCAAATGACATAGATCAATTATGAAACATGTAGCATGAAAATCACATGAAAGATGGTCAACACATGTCGATTTTCAACTGGTCCTACTTTAGTGAGATCCATTAACTTTATTGTACAAAGAGTGTAAACTGAAAACTTTATTTCTGATCAGATAAGAAAATATGCATGAACACAACTAAAAAACATAAAACACAAAATATGAATTGAACAAACTCCCACTAAACCAAAAGATCATCAAACACTAAAACACCCATTCGAGCAGTATGCTCATGAAAGACCTTTGGTGTAATTCCTTTTGTAAGAGGATCAGCTATCATGGAGTTTGTCCCTAAGTGTTATATGGAAATCTCTCCACTTTGTACTCTTTCCTGAACAACCAGGTGAAGGGAATGTCCTGAAATCAGACTTGTATTTATTCTATTAGAGTCGTGATGTCGAGATAAGACAATCATATGATATTGGATGGTTATAATGTTTTGCTAGAAGCCGCTTATAACTTATGAGTCATGAACTCATTACCATTATCATATGATCCTATAGGGTCACACACCTAAGCAAACTGGATATTATAAATTGGGTTTTGATCATTAGAGTAATGATTATGATCAACGTATATAAGATATACGTCGATATCGACTTTCTGTGAGGGTGTCGATCGACACCAATGGTGGGTGTCGATCGACACTTGTTCGGTCACGACTTCTAGAAGTATTGACTTTTGGATGGTGTCGATCGACACCAATTAGGTTGGTGTCGATCGACACCCGTCGGCAGCTCCAGCCTATATATATGATATAGGGGCTGCTCGACAGTATATAACCAAAAACATATCAGAAGTTGTTCAGAAGTTGTTTTTGAGCTTCAGAAAAACACAGAAACGAAGATAGAAACCCGAAGGCGAATCGTTCGCTCCGGCACTAGCATCCCGTCGTCCAGTTTGTGTGCGTGTGGACTTCTGTAGAGGCGCAGCACTTGAGGCGCTTGAGATCTCGATTACCTGTTCTTATTCCGCTGCAAAACCTTCAGGTATGTTCGAGATTTCATATATATTCAAACATAGATTCAATTGGCACGATCCGTGGATTTAGGATTGTTGTTAGGGCTGTTTTAATATGATTAAAACCTGAACGAAATCCATCAGTGGTATCAGAGAGGTGTGTTTCTATTGAATCTGTTGAATATATGTAAATCAATCTGTTCAAAAATCGTTTTTGATGAAGAACACGTTCTGAGTTCTTCGTGTCGATCGACACCAATTCGGTGTCGATCGACACCACTATGGTTTTCGCGTGAAAAATAGTTTTCGCGTGAAAACTTTAGTTTACGATCGGTTTAAACGGTAAATTAGTTATCGTTAATTAAACTGATTTGGTGGGTGTCGACCGACACTAAAGTAGTGTCGATCGACACCGGTCAGATATATGCAAATTGATTCGATCGGTTTAATCGGTTAAATGGTTTATCGCGATTGACCGGATCAGAATCTGTCGGTCACACAAAGTTGTGTCGATCGACACTGACCTGGTGTCGATCGACACCACTTCAGAATTTGCGTAACTTGTTTAACTTAAGAAAATTTTAAAAGGTTTAAAACAAGTTAAAATATCTAGAATATATAACTAATATAAACTAGATAAATGTTCCGTTCCTCAAACATAATATTAAGCTTTTAATATCTTCCCAATCTTGTCAACTGTCAAGGCTCGTTTCATTGTGTGATGGGTCTGCCAAAGCAGGGTGTCCGCAATTACATGAGTGAGGCAGGTTGTAATCGTTACTACGGACTTAAAAGATTGGTTTGCTTAAATGGGCTATCAAAATAGTTTTGGGCTCATAGATATAGGATTGGATTCGATATTAGATATTAATCCAAGACCAAGAATTATATATGATATAATTAGCAAAGTGTTGCTTACCTAAATAGCTAAAGTTTGGGCGATGGGCCAAAGCTCACTCAAATTTTTGTGAAATATGGATCTTGGATCATTATATTCAATTGAGGAAAATTGTTTTGAATATAATGTGAGTTTCTTAATTGTTAAGATTTCTCATTTCTTAAACATAAAAAAAAACTAAACTCTCATTTTGTGTTTTCAGCTATGGCTAGTTCCCCTCACAGAAACACATTCTCGCTTCGATCCGTCCTTGAGAAGGACAAGCTTAATGGATCGAACTTCCTTGAATGGTATCGGAACTTGAGAATTGTTCTCAAGAGGAAAAAAGGAATATGTCCTTGAGAAGGCTCTCCTTGAGAAACCAAGTCCAATGCCGGACACGCTGAAAGGAATGCTTGGGAGAAGCATTCCAATGATGAGGTCGATGTGAGTTGTCTCATGCTGGCTACCATGAACTCGGACTTGCAGAAGCAATACGAGAACGTGGCGTCACCTGTTGAGATGATCACAAGCCTGAAAGGGATGTTTCAGGAGCAAGCACGAACTGAGAGATACCAGACGGTTAAGTCTCTCATTGAGTGCAAGCTACCAAAAGATGGTCCAGTTAGCCCACATGTCATTAAGATGATGGTTATATTGATAACTTGGCAAAACTGGATTGTCCCCTTAGCCAAGAGTTGGCTACGGACATCATTCTGCAGTCATTGCCGTCGAGCTTTGATCAGTTTATCATGAACTATAACATGAACAACATGACAAAGACTTTGACGGAACTGCATGGCATGCTCAAGACAGCTGAGCCAAACATCAAAAGGGCACCCCTAATGTACTTATGGTGCAAGGGGGTAAAAGTTTAAGAAACATGCTAAGGGTAAAGGAAAAGCTAAGGCATTCCAGATTGAGAATCAGGATAAGCCTGAGGCTTCTTCCAAACCCAAACGCGGCCCTACTGATGCTGATAAATGCCATTACTGCAACAAGTCTGGGCATTGGAAGAGAAATTGCAAAGAGTATCTGGGAGATCTAAAGAACTCGAAGAAGACGTATGAGACGACTTCTTCAGGTATCTATGTTATAGAAGTAAATGTTACTACTTCAGGTTCTAAGTCTTGGGTATTAGATACCGGCTGTGGCGCTCATATTTGTACAAATATGCAGGGTCTAAGCAACAGTAGAACGCTGGAGAAGGGACAAGTGGACCTGCGTGTTGGGAATGGAGCAAGAGTTGCTGCATTGGCCGTAGGAACTTATCATTTGTCTTTGCCGTCAGGCTTGGTTTTAGAATTGAATAATTGCTACTATGTACCTGCTATAAGCAGAAACATCATTTCTATTCCTGTTTTGGATTTAGAAGACTTTCATTTTTCGATTAAAAACAAGTGTTGTTCTTTTGATCGTAATGAAATTTTTATGGTAGCGCTCCATTAGAGAATGGACTTTATATTCTTAACCAATCTTTGCCTGTCTATAACATAAATGCCAAACGGTTAAGAACCAATGACTCGAACCCTACGTTTCTCTGGCATTGTCGTTTGGGCCACATCAATGAGAAAAGGATTCAAAAGCTTCATAAAGATGGACTTTTGGACTCATTTGATTTTGAATCATTTGAGAAGTGTGAATCCTGCTTAATGGGCAAAATGACAAAGGCCCCTTTCAACAAATTTAATGAAAGGGCCGGTGACCTATTGGGCCTTATACATACCGATGTATGTGGTCCAATGAGTGTTAGTGCTAGAGGAAACTTTCATTACTTCATCACGTTTACTGATGATTTCAGTAGATTTGGTTATGTCTATTTAATGAGACATAAATCGGAATCCTTTGAAAAGTTCAAGGAGTTCCAAAATGAAGTGCAGAACCAACTTGGCAAAAGTATTAAAACTCTTCGATCAGATCGTGGAGGTGAATACTTAAGCCAAGAGTTCAGTGATCATCTGAGTAATTGTGGAATTGTTTCACAACTCACTCCTCCTGGAACACCTCAGTGGAATGGTGTATCTGAAAGGAGGAATCGGACTTTATTAGATATGGTTCGATCGATGATGAGTCAAGTAGATCTTCCATTATCCTTTTGGGGATACGCTCTAGAAACGTCTGCGTTTACGCTAAACAGAGTTCCATCAAAATCAGTCGAGAAGACGCCATATGAGATGTGGACTGGAAAAGTTCCAAGTTTGTCTTTTCTTAAAATTTGGGGTTGTGAAGCTTATGTCAAACGGTTGATATCTGATAAGCTTGAACCCAATCTGATAAGTGCTACTTCGTTGGTTATCCTAAGGAAACCAAGGCTTACTACTTTTACAACCGTTCTGAGAACAAAGTGTTTGTTGCTAAGAACTGTGTTTTTCTTGAGAAAGAATTTCTTTCCAAGAAGAACAGTGGGAGTAAAGTACAACTCGAAGAAGTTCGAGAATCACAGGAGCCTGCTCAACCTGTCGAGGAAGAGCAGCGACTGGATCTACAAAGAGTTGTAGAGCCCGAGCTGGATCTACAAAGAGTTGTAGAGCCCGAGCTGGATCTACAAAGAGTTGTAGAGCCCGAGCCTGTGATGCCAGAAGTTCGCAGATCCGAAAGGATTCGTCAAGAGCCCGAGAGATATGGATTTCTCGTGACTAATTGTCATGATCTCTTGATCATTGACAGTGACGAACCTGCGACTTTCGAAGAAGCAATGATGGGCCCTGACTCCGAAAAGTGGTTTAAGGCCGCTGAATCCGAAATCGGTTCCATGTCACAAAACCAAGTATGGACTTTGGGTGATTTACCTGATGGTGTAAAAGCCATTGAGTGTAAATGGGTCTTCAAGAAGAAGATCGATGTGAATGGAAACGTTCAGATTTACAAAGCTAGGTTGGTGGCAAAAGGTTTCAAACAAGTTCAAGGTGTTGACTATGATGAAACCTATTCCCCAGTCGCTATGCTTAAATCTATTCGGATTCTCCTAGCAACAGCCGCTCATTATGATTATGAGATTTGGCAAATGGATGTGAAAACAGCTTTCCTTAACGGGATTCTGGAGGAGGATGTGTACATGACACAACCTCCGGGTTTCACTAATCCTGATGCTGCTGGGAAAGTATGCAAGCTTCATAAATCCATTTATGGATTGAAGCAAGCATCTCGGAGTTGGAACCTACGTTTTGATGAAGCAGTTAAAAAGTTTAACTTCATCAGAAACGAAGAGGAACCTTGCGTTTACAAGAAGACTAGTGGGAGCGCAGTTGCATTTCTCGTACTGTATGTAGATGACATACTTCTCATAGGAGATGATATTCCATTACTTCAGTCAGTAAAGGACTGGCTCGGAAGTTGTTTCTCGATGAAAGACATGGGCGAAGCCGCCTATATTCTTGGAATAAGGATCTATAGAGATAGATCAAAGAGGGTGATTGGACTGTGCCAGGACACTTATATAGATAAGGTTCTACACAGGTTCAACATGCATGATTCCAAGAAGGGCTTGCTTCCGATGTCTCATGGCATTACTCTCAGCAAGAAGCAGTGTCCTTCAACACCTGCTGAGCGAGAGCGCATGAGTAGGATTCCTTTTGCTTCTGCAGTAGGATCTATTATGTATGCCATGCTTTGTACTCGTCCAGATGTTGCTTGTGCTTTAAGCATGACGAGTCGATACCAGTCAGATCCCGGTGAGAGTCACTGGACTGCCGTCAAGACTATCCTAAAGTATTTGAGAAATACCAAGGATAAGTTCTTGGTTTATGGAGGATGTGATGAGCTTGTAGTGAGTGGTTATACGGACGCCAGCTTTCAGACAGATAGAGACGATTTTCGATCTCAGTCTGGTTACGTCTTCTGTCTGAATGGAGGTGCAGTTAGTTGGAAGAGTTCCAAGCAGAGCACCGTGGCGGATTCGACGACCGAGGCTGAATACATCGCTGCTTCGGAAGCGGCGAAGGAGGCTGTTTGGATTAGGAAGTTCATTACTGAGCTTGGTGTGATTCCTAGCATTTCTGAGCCAGTGGCATTGTTTTGTGACAACAATGGAGCCATAGCTCAAGCTAAGGAGCCCAGATCACACCAGAAATCCAAACACATTGAGAGGAGATATCATCTGATTCGTGATATTATTGAGAGAGGCGACGTCAAGATCAGCAGAGTTCCGACAGACGAGAACGTTGCTGACCCATTGACTAAGCCACTTCCACGACCAAGCATGAGAGTCATGCTGCTGCTATAGGCATTAGATTCCTTAAGCATTAATCTTGTTTTAGTGGGAGTTATCATATTTATGTTTTGATGTTCATGTAAACATACATTTGGTTATGTTTTATTTAATGAAATTGTTTCATTGTTATTTAATGGTGTTATTAAATAATTGTCCAAAAGTAATTTATGGCATTCTTATAGATCATCAAATACGTGATTTGATCATGAAACTCTATAAGTGATAGATGACATAAATTATTTTCGTCCATAGTCGAGGTTATTAAAATTGGACATTAATAACCGCGTGAGACTAGTATGTGAGGTGACTGATGACTAAGTTTCATGGAGTCATTAATAAGAGTATTAAAGTCAATCACATAGATATGTGTTAGAGAACACATGATCGGACATGACCCGCTAATGAGAACTCTACAAGATTGTTATATGAGTGTCATAAGAGTTTCTCATTACGACTATAGAGTATAGTCCTTAGACCTGAGTTCATCATGATTTCTTACATATGAATTGGTGTGCTTTGACCTTGTCAAACGTCAGCCGTAACTGGTGGCTATAAGGCATTGATTGGGCATATTATGAAGTGTGTAGGGAACAGGGATGGAACAAGATGGAATTTGTCCCTCCCATATAACGGGAGATAAATATCTCAGGGCCTATCGAAGATTTGATACTGGAAATGCGTGGCCGCGCTCAAACGGATTGAATGTCAATCGTTTGTATTTTCAGTATAAATCAGAGTTCGATAAACATGGTTTGGTTGATAAGGATGACACGAGTTCTTGCCTTATGCCAGATCGAGATATAGAGACAAAGGGATTATGGGAATATTTGATTCCAGTACAAGTGGGAGATTGAAGGGAATGTCCTGAAATCAGACTTGTATTTATTCTATTAGAGTCGTGATGTCGAGATAAGACAATCATATGATATTGGATGGTTATAATGTTTTGCTAGAAGCCGCTTATAACTTATGAGTCATGAACTCATTACCATTATCATATGATCCTATAGGGTCACACACCTAAGCAAACTGGATATTATAAATTGGGTTTTGATCATTAGAGTAATGATTATGATCAACGTATATAATATACGTCGATATCGACTTTCTGTGAGGGTGTCGATCGACACCAATGGTGGGTGTCGATCGACACTTGTTCGGTCACGACTTCTAGAAGTATTGACTTTTGGATGGTGTCGATCGACACCAATTAGGTTGGTGTCGATCGACACCCGTCGGCAGCTCCAGCCTATATATATGATATAGGGCTGCTCGACAGTATATAACCAAAAACATATCAGAAGTTGTTCAGAAGTTGTTTTTGAGCTTCAGAAAACACAGAAACGAAGATAGAAACCCGAAGGCGAATCGTTCGCTCCGGCACTAGCATCCCGTCGTCCAGTTTGTGTGCGTGTGGACTTCTGTAGAGGCGCAGCACTTGAGGCGCTTGAGATCTCGATTACCTGTTCTTATTCCGCTGCAAAACCTTCAGGTATGTTCGAGATTTCATATATATTCAAACATAGATTCAATTGGCACGATCCGTGGATTTAGGATTGTTGTTAGGGCTGTTTTAATATGATTAAAACCTGAACGAAATCCATCACCAGGAACTTAATTTCAATAAACTTGGACTTTGTTGCGCTCCTATTCTTGTTGGAGTACATAACAGCTGCTTTATTATCACAATATAACTTTAGTGGTCTTTCAACTCCTTCAAGAATTCGCAGTCCAGTGACAAAATTTCTAAGCCAAAGTCCCTTAATGGATGCCTCAAAAACTGCTACATATTCTGCTGCCATTGTAGAGGAAGCTACTAGCGATTGCTTTGCACTACGCCAAGCAATAGCTCCACCAGCCAACAAAAAAACATAGCCTGAAGTAGACTTTTTACTGTCTTGACATCCAGCAAAATCAGAATCAGAATATCCAATGATCTCCAAATTTTCTGATCTCTGATAAGTGAGCATGTAGTCTTTTGTTCTCTGCAGGTACCTCAAGACCCTTTTGACTGCTTCCAATGGTCCATACCTGGATTACTCAAGTATCTGCCCAAACTCCAACTATGTACTCTAAATCTGGACGCGTACAAACTTGAGCATACATTAGACTCCCCACAGCTGATGCATAAGGGATCTTCTGCATCTCCTCGATTTCCAACTTTCCTTTAAGGCATTGTTTGAGACAAAATTTGTCTCCCTTAGCGACTGGGGTATCTCCTGGTTTGCAATTATACATGCCAAATCTTTTAAGTACTTTATCGATATAACTCTTTTGCGACAATCCAAGAATTCCTCGAGAACGATCTCGACGAATCTTTATCCCCAATACAAAAGATGCCTCACCAAGATCTTTCAACTCAAAATTGTTCTTAAGAAAGTTCTTGGTTTCAACCAGCATAGCCATATCGTTAGTACCCAAAAGTATGTCATCGACATATAAAACCAGGAAAATACACTTGCTCCCACTGAATTTTTGATATACACAATCTTCACCCAAATTCACCTTAAAACCAAAAGAGGTGATTACCTCATGAAACTTGTGGTACCATTGACGAGAAGCTTGTTTTAGTCCATAGATGGATTTCTTTAATTTGCAAACCATCTTCTTTGGATCACCTATCACAAAGTTTTTGGTTGCTCCATATAAATTGTCTCATCAATGTTTCCATTGAGAAACGCTGTCTTTACATCAATCTGATGAAGCTCTAAATCATATTGTGCAACAAGAGCCATGATTGTCCTAAAAGAATCCTTTGATGAGACTGGAGAAAAAGTTTCTTTGTAGTCAATCCCTTTTCTCTGAGTATAACCTTTAGCTACTAGACGAGCCTTATACCTTTCCACATTACCATTTGAATCCATTTTGGTCTTAAATATCCATTTGCAACCAATGGCTTTCTTTCCTTTTGGTAATTGGACAACGTCCCATACCTCATTGTCTAGCATTGACTTATACTCATCTTCACTAGCTTTGACCCACTTATCTGAATTGGAACTACCCATGGCCTCACGGAAGTTGATAGGATCATCTTCCAACTGGGTTTGATTTTCCTCTTGTTCTATAAGAAACACTATGTAATCATCCGGAATAGCGCTTCTCCTTTCTCTAATGGATCGCCGCAAAGGCACTTGTTCTTGCTGCACTATTTCTTGAGGATTTTGAATTTGACCTTCATGTTCAATAACATTGTCATCTTCATTAGGAGGAAGGACTTCAGTATCAACTTGAGGTTCAAAATTTGCTCTATCCAAATGCACTATATGAATGATTCAGGAACTGAATCCGATTCTTCCTCAAAGATGATGTCTTTAACTTTATTTCTCCCCCCAAATTTAACATCCTCAAAAAATGTGGCTGTTCCCGTCTCAAAAATATTTTTTTGTATGGGATCATAAAACTTATAGCCCCTAGATCGCTCAGAATAACCAACAAAGAAACTGCTCACAGTTCTGGAGTTCAATTTCTTCTCAAATGGCCAATAAGGCATAGCCTCAGCTGGACATCCCCAAATGTGAAAAATGCTTTAGACTAGGTTTTCTACCAGTCCAAAGCTCATAAGGTGTCTTTACAGTTGCTTCAGTTGGCACTCTGTTCAGAATGTATGCTGCAGTCTTTAGTGCCTCTCCCCAGAGTGATTCAGGTAAGGTAGAATGACAAATCATACTCCTTACCATGTCCTTAAGAGTGTGATTGCGTCTTTCAGATACACCATTCATACTTGAAGATCCAGGCATAGTGTATTGAGGAACAATTCCACACTCCTCTAGGTATCTGGCAAATGGTCCTGGACGTTGATCACCTGAACCATCATACCGACCGTAGTATTCTCCACCACGATCAGATCTGACAGATTTTATCCTTCGCTCAAGTTGGTTTTCAACTTCAGCCTTAAACTTCTTGTACACATCCAAAGACTGACTTTTCATGAATAAGAAATAAATATGCATATCGAGAAAAGTCATCTATGAAAGATATAAAGTATTGTTGACCATTCCAAGATGCCGTAGGGAAAGGTCCACAAATATCTGTATGTATCAACTCAAGAACTTCTTTAGCTCTATATGCACCCAATTTCTTATGTTTAGTCTGTTTTCCTTTAATGCAATCCACACAGACATCACAATTTGTGAAGTCAACAGAATTCAATATACCATCTCACAAGTCGCTCAACTCTATTTCTAGAGATGTGACCTAAGCGTTTGTGCCAAAGAATTCCTGAACTTGCATTTTCGAATTTACGTTTAGTACCCCTTGATTCAACACTTAAACTTTCATTATGAGAAGGTATAGTGTCTAGCATATAAAGACTGTGATTTTTCAAAAGTGTACCAGTTCCAATTAAAACTGAATTCAAAGACAAAGAAACTTTACCATTCCCAGTTAGACAAGAATAACCAGATTCATCTAAATATGGAACATAAACCAAATTCCGTCTGAATGACGGTACAACAAAAGTGTCTTTTAAATACAAAAAACAACCAGTACTTAAAAAACAATCTAAAATGCGCAATTGCCTCCATATGCACCGGAAATCCATTAGCCACATGAATGCTTCTTTCAACTTCAGTTGGTTTTCGGTAGCTCAGGCAACCCTGCAATGAAACACTGATGTTAGTAGTTGCGGCTGAATCTAACCACCAAGTGTTTCTGGGTACTTCAAGTAAGTTCACTTGAGAACATACCATAGCAAGGAACATACCTTTCTTTCCACGCCAAGCATGGTACTTTTGGCAGTCCTTCTTCATGTGTCCGGATTTCTTACAAAAGAAGCATGTATCTTCAACCTTAGCATGCTTCGTTTGAGCTGGACCTTTAGCAGCATCATTCTTAACAACCTCATTTTTTCTTCTTTTGCCCTGACCCTTAGAGGTGTTAACCATATGAGCACTTTCAGTCTTCTCTTGTTTCATCCTATCCTCCTCTTGCACACAATATGAAATGAGCTCATTAAGAGACCATTTCTCCTTCTGTGTGTTGTAACTGGATTTCAGTTGATTGAAACTAGGAGGAAGAGAGTTCAAGACAAAAAAAGATGAGCACTTCTTCCGGAAGCTCAGTCTTGAGAGTCTTAAGTTTTGAAACAATGTTGGACATTTCTGCTTTATCGCTCTTTGCAAAACGCAAGTCCATCTCAGCAAGGAACTGTTTTAGATCTTTGATCTCCTCATCACCTCTAAAGGTTTCTGGAATGGTGTCCAAAATGATCATTAAACCAATACGATTGGAACGTTCCCACTTCTGATGAACCGCCTTATACTCAGCAGTGCTGGTATCTGTAGGAGAAGTAGGTTGTTCCATCCTTAACGCAAGGTCAAGATCCATACACCCAAGGACAATTTTAACCTTATTTTTCCATTCCTTATAGTTGGAAGCCGTAAGTGTTGGAATTGAACCTAAGTTTGCAGTTACTGAAGTAATTGCTGAAAAAGAAAACAATATTATATTAATAACTCACTATTATATCTTAGAAATCAATAATAAATAGTTAAAAAATTGTACAACCCATCTCAAGATACCAAGTGCAACATTAATATCAAGTCTTTGGACAGTAATATTAACTGATAACGATACTCTTGTTTTAATAATCAAACATTGACAATAATGCATGATAAATAATAAATCTTCCTTTGGGCCCATTTATTATATATTCACATGGTTCTTCTTAATAATTGTCACATGTTTATTATTAAATATATGCATATAATTCTGCCAAATATAAACCTTCTTTTGGACCGATTTAATATTCGCATAAATATATAAGCATATACATATGTAAACTCGACCAAATATAAACCTTCCTTTGGACCGATTTAATATCTGCATGAATTTACATACATATTTCATTTAATATTTTTCATGGAAAAATATCCACAAGAGAGGTTACTTTGGCAACATCTAGCATCAATTAATCCAATTTAAATATTAAACTTGCACAATCAAATTTATTTATTGATTAAAACTTTATTATTTTTATTCTTGCGCAGACATATAATAATCAGTCTGGAGAACTATATGTAAGAATACTGAAGTGGCAGAACGGTTAACTCATTGGTGTAGAAGGCTCATCTTTGTCACACGACCCGGGTTCGAATCCCAGGCTGTGCGTTTTCATTTTAATTAATAAAAACGAATTGGGCCTTGTCGCGTTCGAATCCCAGGCTGTGCGTTTTCGTAACGAATTGGGCCTTGTCGCGTTCGAATCCCAGGCTGTGCGTTTTCGTTTAATTAATAAAAACGAATTGGGCCTCAGTCCTTAATCTAATTCCTTCCTGAATGGGCCGTAAGCTTAAATGGCCAATATAATTATGAAAATACCCTTTCACTTCAACCTAAAGGATTAGGGTTTTCTCTTGAGCCAAAAAACCAGACGCCAATAGCCAATTTTTAGATCCAAAATTTTTCATGAATTTTATTTTAGATCTAAGATTCAAAACATGTTTTTATCTACAACATAGCACCAAAAAACTAGATCTGATCATGCATATTACTTAGATCTACCAACAAAACTTTAAACCACAGATTCGAGAATACTAAATTTAGATTAAATCTCAAAGAAAATTCAGATTCAATAATCCAAAGTTTTCACCAAATAATAAATCTGAATTTATTACTAAAATAACCTGATTATCAAACAGAAACTAAACATGTTGCTCTGATACCAATTGTTGGAATTAATCTTAATAATTCCTACAACCATAAACATGTTAATCTCTGAATGATATGAATACAGAAGCGGAAGCGTACCTTTTGGATCTATAGTTTTATTCTGAATTGTGGTAATAGCTCTTCCAAGACAAACCCTATGTGACTTTAGTTCTTTGGTGATGGGATGCAGAGAGTTTCTGTATTTTCGGCTAGGGTTGTTTGAGGACCATAACCCTCTATTTATATAGAGTATTAATTTCTAATTCGGCTCTTCATCAAATTAGAAATTACTTAAGGTATCCACATATTAATATTTCATAACACTTATGCCCATAGCCTTTTACTTTATTATTTAGTGACCACTACAGAATTAGACTAATTAATTAATGACCCTATCACATTTAATATTAACATATGTGACCCCACTAAATGATTTTACACCATATATACTTCCATGGCTTGAAACACACTCTGTGCTGAGATGTTGTGGGTGTGTGCTAAACTTTTTAAAGCCTATGACTTCAAACAATTTGTGTGTAGCTCCTGTGTATTTGATCTAGTATGTCGGATTGTGCAACCTGATCTCTCAAAACCCGCTGTGTTTTCTAACATATGGAGTTTAACCATGCACAAGAAATTATGTTATTTTCACTAGACATTCTTTCATGAGGCCTTTTACATCTCATGTTTTTTCCCCCAATAATAAAGAGAAATTAGAACGACTCAGACACCAGGGGTTTAAAAATGAGAGAATTTGCTGAAAAATAAAATTTTGAAACTAAATTAGCTTTTTAACAGGGAGAAAGTTTTCTTTAAGAAAATGGTATAAGGGTACCAACATAATATACGTGGCGAGGAAGACGAGATAATGGTGCGAATGGGGGATGTTTGATAGTGTGAGTTAATGGTGGAACTTTGATGTGATAGTTAATGGCTGCTTTAGATAGATAATGAAGTTAATGCAGATGTATTAATTAAATGAGAAATGGAGTGAAAATATGTAGACAAGGAATGAATATGTAATTAATGTACATCGTTCACCTTGTCGTCCAAATATATTGGGCTTATATGTATCTATGTTTTAAATAACATGATACGAAATGATGTTGCATGTAGTTATATGTTTAATGTATATACTATTGCATGTGGTCTGTTACGTGTAATTGTAGAGTGCGATATGAAACATTTATGTTGATATATTTGTTGCATGTAATTTACACTTAAAAAGTGTAGATACAAAGGAAAAAGTGAACCTTACTAATATATACTTTGCATGTGATTCATATATATATAGTGGTATATATTATGCGTTTGCAGAGAATATATTAATATTACATACATATTCATTGACGTGTGGAATATATGTACGTGTTATCAAAATATATAGCATGTATTTCATATAAACAACACGTAAACATATACTTCTACATTGGATACATATACTACAAGAAAACAGGCCATTTGCGACGGACATTTGCGACGGAATTAGGCCGTCGCAAATTTGCGAGGGATTTGTGACGAATGTGCAACGTATTTCGTTTTCGTCCCAAATACGTCGCAAATTTGCGACTCATTTGCGACTAATAGGCGACGCGGCAGTCATACGTCGCAAATCCGTTGCACATATGCGATACATTTGCGACGAATGTCAACCATCACAACCTTTGTGACGACTTTGCGATAAATTTGCGACAAATTGTCTTCCCTCGCTAATCCAACGCAAATCCGTTGGAACATTGCAATGAATGTGCGAGTGACTGCGACAAGTTTACCTACCCCTACTTGGGTGGAGCACGTCGGAAGTGTGTTGCACCTAACTTATTGCAAAGTTGCAACGGATTTGCAATGGTCCGTCGTGCGTCCGTCGCAAATTGCAATTTTAAAATACTATGATTCTTTTTTTGAAATTGTAGGATTTTTTTTAAAAAAAATTTGAACTTTATTAAAATTATTTAAATATTATTAAATTCTATGATTTTGTAAAATTTTTTGGAACTTTATATAAGTTAATTATATAAATTTTGAAATTCTATGATTCTTTTTTTTTTGAAATTTTATGATTTTTTATAAAAATTTGGAACTTTTATTAAATTTATAAGTTTTTTAAAATCTAAAATTTTTTAAAAAAAATTGGAACTTTAAATTATATGTTTTTTGAAATTTTTCTAATTATCATGAATTTTTTGAAATATATAATTTTTTTTAGTTGTATGTTAAATGTTCAAATTTTATGATAGATCTATAAATTTTCTTATAATTTTTGAACAAATACAAGTTATTTGAAAATTTTAAATATTATTAGATTGTCAACAATATTAATTGTTTTAATTTTATATTTTTGATAATGAAATTAGAAAATTTTATTAATATGTTACTATTATTTCATATTTAAGATGAACTATTTACATGGATAATACAAGCGATTACATAGAAAACTAATGCATAAAACAATAGTACAACAGTTATGATAAATTCTTCAGGAGTAAATTCTCCTACGAAGAGACCACAAATCGAAGAAAAAATTACAACCGCATATAAAATCAAAAGTAAGCGATTCATCTGTCTTACAAATTAAAATATAAAGAAACTACTTGAAAAATATGAGAGGAAATGAAGTGAATTGAAGTGAAGTGAAGTGAATGAGGGAAATAGAAGTGTATTTATAGATAGAAAACACTGTTCATTAGCCGTTAAAACACTGTTCATAGCCGTTAAAACAATGTTCATCCATCGCTAATCCATCGTTAATCCGTCGCAAAAGTACGAGTTAGGTCCCCCGCGTGGGAAATGTGCTCTACCTAAATTATTTCGACGAACCAGGGTGTCGCAAATTCGTAGTAACTCCATCGCAAATTTGCGACGTAATTGCGACGGATAGGAAAACTTGCAACGGATTTGCGACGGATTGGCAAACTTGCAACGGATTTGCGACGAATCCTTCTATGTTAATTTTGTATTTTTGTACTATATAAGCGGATTGGATGTTCCGGTCGAATACTATCGTAAGAAATATGTACAATGACTATAACATTGACCAAGAGACACAAAAAGAACACGAAATAAGGCTTTTTATATCATCACACACTATACGGTACCTTTTATATTTAACAACTTGTTAAGTTACATACAAAACTATAAATGAGATGTAAAAAAAACAATAAGAGATTTCCTATATACTAATAAGGATGGTGTTTTACAAAAGTTTTAAGACATTTATTAGGTTTTTCACCCACGCTACGGGTGGTGATTTAATAATATTTTTATAAATGTAAAAAATAAACAATATTTATTGAAATATTATTTTTTATAATCATAATATTTTAATATAATATATTTAATCACTAAATTTACATATTATCAAAAAATCAGATATTTATATAATATTTTTATTTAACATATTTTCTCTTGAATTATTTAAACTTGCAACGGATTTGCGACGGATAGGCAAAATTTTCAAACACCCCCCAGTTAGGTACACACGTGGGAAATGTGTTGTACCTAACTTATTGCGACAAACCTGGACGTCGCAAATTCGTCGCAATCATTTTTCCGTCGCAACTCCGTCATAAAACAGAGTCGCCACTTAGGCAAACTTGCAACGGATTTGCGAGGGATTGGCAAACTTGCAACGGATTTGCGACGAATCCTTCCATGTTAATTTAGTAGTTTTGTACTATATAAGCGGATTGAATGTTCCGGTCGAATACTATCGTAGGAAATATGTACAACGACTATAAAATGATCGAAAGACACAAAAAGAACACGAAATAAGGCTTTTTATATCATAACACATTATACGGTACCTTTTATATTTAACAACTTGTTAAGTTACATGCAAAACTATAAATGAGATGTAAAAAAAAAACAATAAGAGATTTCCTATATACTAATAAGAATGGTGTTTTACAAAAGTTTTAAGACATTTACTAGGTTTTTCACCCACGCTACGGGTGGAGATTTAATAATATTTTTATAAATATAAAAAATTAACAATATTTGTTGAAATATTATTTTTTATAATCATAATATTTTAATATAATATATTTAATCCCTAAATTTACATATTATCAATAAATCAGCTATTTAAATAATATTTTATTTAACATATTTTCAATTGAATTATTTAAACTTTGCAACGGATTTGCGACGGATAGGCAAACTTGCAACGGACACACGTGGGAAATGTGTTGTACCTAACTTATTGCGACAAACCAGGATGTCGCAAATTCGTCGCAATCATTTTTCCGTCGCAACTCCGTCATAAAACGGAGTCGCAACTTCATCGTAAATTCGTCGCAATCATTTTTCCGTCGCAACTCCGTGATAAAACGGAGTTGCCACTTCATCGCAAATCCGTCGCAAAATTTTTAAACACCCCCAGTTAGGTACACACGTGGGAAATGTGTTGTATCTAACTTATTGCGACGAACCAGGACGTCGCAAATTCGTCGCAATCATTTTTCTGTTGCAACTCCGTCATAAAACGGTTTTTTTTTAAAAAAAAATTGTTAAAATAGTTTGACCGAGAGTATTGTTAAGGGCATGGATGTACAATCATAGAGATCCGGAGACCGGAGATGTGATGCAGGAGTATCTGGACGGGTTGCGTGCATTCATTTACCAGGTCACAAATCATCCATTGGCAAGAGAAAATGGTAAAATATTCTGTCCCTGTAGAAAGTGTGGGAATCAAAAATATTTGGATGTTGACATGGTGAAGAGACATTTATTTAATAGAGGATTTACGGCAAATTACTACATATGGTTTAGCCATGGGGAGGGTAGTGGTGCAGGGTGTAGTAGTACGGGTTATGCTGTTGATAAACCCATTTATACTGCTAATTATGATTACGGAAATGATATATTTGAGAATAATGTGGGTCCTCAAGGGTATGATCAAGATAGTAGGTTTCATGATATGATTACAGATGCATTCCAGGAAACTACAACTGCATTTGCTGATAATAGTAGGGAAGAACCTAACTTAGAAGCAAAACGGTTTTATGATATGCTAGATGCTGCAAATCAGCCAATCTACGAAGGATGTAGAGATGGGCAGTCTAAATTGTCATTGGCTTCTAGAATGATGACAATAAAAACTGATCATAACTTAAGAGAGATTTGCATGGATTCGTGGGCCGAACTGATTAAAGAGTATTTGCCAGCTGATAATCTTTCTGCTGAAAATTACTACGAAATACAGAGGTTGGTCGCGAGTCTTGGGTTACCATCAGAAATGATTGATGTTTGAATTGACAATGGCATGATTTTTTGGAAAGATGACGACAAGCTGCAGGAATGTCGATTTTGTGGCAAGCCGAGATTCCAACCAACTACTGGTAGGACCTGTGTCCCATACCAACGGATGTGGTATTTGCTAATCACCGAAAGACTGAAATGGTTTTACCAATCAGAAAGGACCTCTGCGGTAATGAGATGGCATGCACAACATTCTCCAGTAGATGGGGAGGTCACCCATCCATCAGATGCGAAGGCGTGGAAACACTTTCAGATGCTACATGCAGAATTCGCTAGAGAGTGCAGGAACGTTTATCTTGGATTATGCACAAATGGGTTTAGTCCATTTGGTATGTCTGGAAGACAATATTCTTTATGGTCTGTCATATTGACACCATACAATCTTCCCCCAGAAATGTGCATGCAAAGAGAATTTGTGTTCATGAGTATTCTGGTGCAAGGCCCAAAACATCCAAAAAGATCTCTTGATGTATTTTTGCAACCATTGATTCACGAGTTGAAGCAGTTGTGGTATTCTGGTGTCCGCATGTTCGACTACTCTCAGCAGAGAAACTTCAAAATGCGTGCAGTGCTATTATGGACCATAAGCAACTTTCCTGCATACGGAATGTTATCGGGATGGACAACACATGAAAGACTATCTTGTCCATATTGTTTGGACAGGACAGATGCCTTTCAGTTAAAGCATGGAAGGAAACCATGTTGGTTTGATTGTCACCGTAGGTTTCTTCCGCTAAATCATCCGTACAGAAAGAACAAGAAGTTGTTTAGGAAGAATAAAGTTGTGCTATATATAGGAAACCAAATGATTTACATAGATTTAAGCACAATTTAAACCTATAATGGCTGATCAGCAATCAAAGACCATAGCTCGTAAGGCCTTTCAACAACCAGTTGATTTGACAGTAGGTAGTGGACTGTTGATGCAGACCATGTGAACTGAAGCTCTTGAAATCTAGCAATTACCCCAACTGATGAATTTTTCACCAAATCCCAAGCATCTAATCCAATACCTACTTTAAACATTTTCAGATTGGACATAAAGCAGTTGTGATTCAAGCTTTTAATCGCCTTCGGAGCATTTCCCTCTGCAAACATTCTTCGAGGATATTTGTTGTGCACACTTGATGAAGCCATGCTACAATACGAAAAACAAAATACCTGCTTCTGAGATTTAGCTTTAAAACATTTTTTACATGTTAAAAGGAAGAGTAGTTAAAATTCTCATGCATTAAACTAACAACAATTAAGCGTAGCCGATGAATGAAACTTGATAACTAAATCATAAATCAAATCTCCAAAAGATTATACACATCCTTAAAAGAAAATGCCATCTTCAACATCATTATGAGCTTAAATATCTAACCCCTAAATGAAGAAGAAAGAAACAGATAAACCAAAAAAGAGACTATAACAAATCAAACTTGAAAAGTGGTTCTGAAATCAAAATGAAAGGAAATAACTTCAAAGATTTCAAATCGAAACTTCAAAGTTAAATGAAATCGAAAACAAAAGAAGAAAAAAAAAGTTTACCTTTCCAAATCGATGGAGACAGCAGTGGCTACGATCAGAGGAAGCTTTATCAGCAGAAAATTAAATGCACAGTCGCCGGAATTAAGAAAGCAGCGAGGTGAAGCGAGTGTCGTCCCGAGAATTGAGACCGGAATTGAGAAGACGCAGCGAGTGTCGGGCTGATGATACAACCGAGAGAAGAGAACTCCGCCGCAGTTGGTGATCAAGACCGGCGGAGGAGGATTCTCCGGCGGTTATGAACCGGAGAAGAACGTCAGACTTGCTGGAACTATATCATTGGTGCCGTAGTGGAGAAAGCGGCTAGGTAAAAGGGGTTAGGGTAAAACATGATTTGTAAAGTAAATTTGGGGGTTTAGTGTGTGAAGAAACCTTTATCCGTGTAAAAACTTTTTTCTGTTTGTGTAATTTTGTTTTTTTTTGTGTAATTAAACATGACATGGCATGCTTGTAATAATTTGTATCAGGCAAGGTTAACATGTATTTTGGCAAAATTTTAGAGTTAGTCTAGTAAGAAAAGTCTTGAGGATGTTAATCCTGTAATTTTCATGTTTTTAGTGTCATTCTAGGAAAATTTCACTAAAATATATAAATCTGTGTAATATTTTCATACTATAAAATGTCTCTGCGCACCAGGAACATCATAGCATCTATTTAGATTTTGTTTCTACAAGAATGTCAATAAAAACGACTGTACTACAAAACCGTTAGTACTCAACTTTTCAAATTGTTTGAAGAATGATTTATACAATTAGTCACTTTGCCACATATCTTTTTCAAATTAGTCACTTTGTGCTATTAAAGCACTTTTTCTACTATTTCACAAATAATGAACCGAAACTACCATTCTTAGGTGAAATTGATCATGTGTTCCAGCTTTGCAGTGATTGGTATGAATTCTTGATGAAGTTCATAAAACTTTAAGTCCCACACATATGTTGTTTGTGTATACTTCAAAGGAACTATTAGAGATCAAGCTCTCATCGTCTATTTCCTTAGGATGGATACCATGAATGTCCAATGCTATGAAATGTTGGAGACATTGAATGACAGTCATCTCATCGCTTGGTGTAAACCACTTTAACCAATTGTTTCAATCCATGGGAAACCATGTAGCAACCAAAAGGTTATTTCCTTTACTCTCGGTTTTAATTTGTGTGCTTTTCTTAGTGTGTTTCTAACCATGAGATTGATTGTTGTGCAGGAAGCATTTGACATGCTTGATCATGTCAAGTTGCTGAATCCAAATGCATGGGCTTTTATTGGGGATAATTGGCTCTGCATGGTTAAGAAGTCTAAGACCTGGGCACTCTAGTCATTTATGTCCATTAGGACAGTGACAAGTTCAGAGGAATAGGAAGATGAAAACAAAGAAATGACCGAGGAAGCTATAGCCCAGCGCATTTCCAAGCCAAGGCGGCTTAGGTGGAGGGCGTGGCAGTGCGATCGTCTAGATCCCATAAAAATGAGATAAAAAAAGAGCCTACAATTTTTGTTTTGTTTTTTTAATGTTGTTTAGAGCATAAGAATATGTTTAAAAATATAAAAATCCAATAAAATTAAAAAAAAAAAGCTAAAAAGCCCAAAACTAATAAAACAAAAAAAAATGCACAAAGATCGTACACAACTTCTAACACTATTCCAAGCTTGGAATTGGCTGTACAATTAAGGGTTGTGCAAGACTTTGGCACTGCAGTCACTTACATCCATTTGGATAGTGACAGAGAAAGAGGAAGAGGAAGAGAAAGATGAGCAGTCACTTACATCCATTTAAGAGGAAGAGGAAGAGAAAGATAAGGAAGGTGAAGAGATGACTGATGAAGCTATCGCTGAGCGTATTGCCAAGCTTGGAATTGGGAGTAGAAATGAGAGGAGCAAGTCTAAGAAGAGCAATAGAGGAGGTTACGAGAAGGCACTCCGCACACCCAAATTCACTCCACTCAAGAAGTCAAAGAATCTTCACTTTGACCCTTAGTATGATATGCCAATGTAAGATACTTTGGTCACTGGTTTGTTTGGACTTTATCTCTCGTTATAATTAGAAGGTGTGGTCTGATGTAATTAGAAAAGAAAAAATGGTTTTCTGAAACCATGGCCAATATAAGCGACTCTGGTCACTAGTTCGAAGCTGTGTTGTTTTGGACTTTGTTATCGGTATAATTAGAAGGTGTGGTCTGATGTAATTAGAGAAGAAAAAATGGTTTTCTGAAACCATAGCCAAAATGATATGCCAATATAGAGCGACTCTGGTCATTGGTTTGAAGCGGTTTTGTTTGGACTTTATCTATCGGTATAATTAGAATTTGTGTTCTGATGTAATTAGAGAAGAAAAAATGGTTCTGAAACCATGGCCAAAACCAAAATAAAGAGTTGGGAGTTCAGACACTAAAAAAAAAAAACGAAACTCTCTCTTTCACTTAGAGACTTCCACTGCAGATAAACTTGGCTATTATCCGATTCATACACCATTTGCCCGGAGCTGAAGTCTTGCAAAGAAAAGAATATGCTGAGAGTTTGTGCGCTTCTTTGTTCTTCGACCTCAGTTACTTTCACACCTGTTTAAGCATTCAATCTCAACAATACTTCTCCTCATTTCCCTACCTTCAAACTATCTCGTCCGTCTCAGCTTTGTCTCGTGCTCGATGGGGACTCCTGGAAAAAAAGGAAAGAATTCGGAGAAACTTAGATAAGAAAAAAAAGAAAGAGTCTCGCTGACCATCTATCCATCCACGTATATAAAGTAAAATGAGGGTCAATTCTGGATCAAAATCTGTTCAGGTGTTGGAGGAGCAACTTGTATTCTAAAATGGTGTTGTTATATTTTATTTTTTTTTCTTTTTTTTAATTAATGAAAAGTGCATGAAAAGTCAATTTCCCATTATAGTTCATAGTATTTACAACTAAACCTCTCTGGTTTACTTTTAATAAACCAAATGTGAATAAACCAAAAAATCTTTTTCCAAACCCAGAAAATCACGGATTGAGTTAAGTTTACCACTCTTACTAGTTGTACGACTAATTCCAGTTATACTACTACTACTAGTTGTTTCAAATGTACCAGTTGCACTATTATTACTAGTTGTACCAAATTTAGCAAATGGAATAAGACTAATTTGTACGAATCAGGCACAATCATCTGGCACAGCCATCTCCTCAGCAATATCTTCAGCCTCCTCCGGCTCTGGCAAGTTTCTCGACGTCGCATATGGTATGTTGAATTTGGATTTATTGAATTTACTATTTATACTAATACTAGTTAGTATGATATTTTCATATGTACTAACGCTTGAATTTGGCATAATTAGTAGATGAATTAAGGAGATTATTTAGTAAAAAATTATGATTAATTTAATCTGAGATTGTTTCGGAAATAATAAAATTAGTACAACTAGGAATAGCAGGACTCTTAGTTGTTCTAGTTGTCCCTTTTTGATTTCAGACGATTCATCTACTATTTCTCGCTTTTGTGGGTTTCATGCCTTTATCAGGCTGTATTTATAGCAACGCCTCCAGTAACTCCTCTATGAATCCAATTAGTCGGATTCAATGGTCAAGAGTGGGTAATCATGTCTAAACGTGGAGTAAAAGTCATGAAGTGGAAACGGTGTAACGTCATCAGAACTCTTCACCGTCTCTGAAACAAAGCGTCGTCGGAGTCGACAACATAAACTGAAGCGGCGAAAGATATGAAATTTATTAAAAGGCCCACAAATGTGAAGCCCAACTTCTTGTATTAGATCTGCAAACATAACAACAGCCCAAAAGAGCCAAAAAAAAAGGACAGCTGTCATTTTTCCTCCAAATGAGAGAAAAAAGGCAACTTTATTGTATTAGATATTAATACTAGTATTCCTAATGAAATCGATACAACTATAACAACCAAGAGTACCACTATTCCTATTTTTTCTAGTTGTAATGATTTAGTAGTAATACTAGTAATATTGGTAAACCTAGGATAACTACTTCGTATTTGTGCTAGTTGTTCTAATATTACTCGTACTACTAGTAAAATCAGTACAACTAGAACTCTAGTTGTCCTAGTAGTTATTGTTAGAGTAGTAATAGTAGTACAACTACTCATATTGAATAATTTCTAATATATTTTTTTCCAGGTTGTTGAGCCAATACGACCTGAAAGATTTATCTTTTCACCCGAGGACTACAAAAAGAGCATCAAGCCCGGTGAAAAATGTCATCAACACCGATTCCTACAGCTCTTTAAAAATTTGGGTTTAGAAGCAGAAGAGGTGGTTTGAAGAGCACCCGCAGTTCAAGCCAGAGAACTCAGAAGCTGAAATCTGTGCATATGTTGCTTCTGCGGACAGCCAAAATTGACAAGAAAAGACAGGCATGGTTTTTTGTGAACGGTGTCCCCATTCTCTATTCCATCAGGGAACATGCCCTCCTCTCGGGTTGTTTTGTCGCAATTGTACCAGTTGTACCGCTATTACCACTTGACCAAGTAGTACTAATTGTACCACTCAAACGTCACATTCACTACAAGAAATATGAGTATTGATAGCACATTACGATAGCACAATTTTCATAACTGCTATTAATAATATTACGATACATATGCTAAAATGCTATGAAAAGAAATGACTATGTGGAAACCAAAATTGGGTTTGCGAGCCTAAAATTTCGTAAAAGCGGCAAGATTTTACAACTATAACAACCAAGAGACCCACTATTCCTATTTTTCCAAGATCAATAAAGTCCTCAGTCGAAAACTCATAGGTCAGATCTCCTAGGCCATAGATGGATTAAGAAGGCAAGATTATTTGTGCTTTGTGTACCTTTGTGTTTTGTGTACCTTTGAAAGACATATTTGCTTGCCTTTGTAAGACTTATTTGTGTACCTCTGTAAGACTTATTTGTGGTTTGAAGACTTATTTTTAGGTACAACAGGTTCAACAGGTTCAACTAAGTATAAACAGGTCTCGTTCAACTTAATGCGTTTGGTACAACTAGGACCACACGAACTAGTCATCTAACTGGTATATTTCGAACAACTAGAGTTTGTGGTACTACTGCTATTTGTGTAGTTGTAGTGATAGTTCTAGTTGTACCATTTGAAAATTTCAAGCTGCCTAAAATGATTTAAATTAGATTTCTAAACATGTTTCCATACCAAATATGGAATTAAAACATCTGAACTTTACCCCAAATAGATAACAGAAGTTAAATTTTTGGAATTGGTTTGATGAACATCATATGTATCCATGAAATGCCTTATACTTTATAGGTTTGTTTATAAAGCTTCACCATACTAACATGAATTTTTTTTTTTAAAGTCTTTTTAAAAAATTTATGGTCTGAGATTATGTTGAATGTAGTTTGTATACGAAATGTTATAAGAACTACTGAAAATATAAAATTAAAGTGTTGTACAACTGATTAAAACTAGAAAATGCAGAAAGTACAACTCTAACAAAAATAGTACAAGTGGAAACTAGGACAACTCGAAATAGTACAAGTCGAAACTAGAACAACTCCAAATGATACAAGTCATAACTAGGACAACTCGAATTGATTTAATTACACTTCATATTCTTTGTCTGGGTACGTGATACTATTCTCAACACATCATCGAATCTTTTCTGTGACGGATCTTTTGCGTAAGCTTCACTAATTCTCGGCTAGATCTGAGGGAAAAATCTTCCGCGAGCCGCTTGATTTTATTGACCCGAACCAGATCGATCCATGGAACCACTAAATCTTCGCTTTCCTTTCTCTTCCTCATCCTCTTCTCCTTGCGATCTCTCTGCTCTCTCTTACCTTTCCTTCGCTCTTTTCCTTCATTCTCTCTCTTCCCTTTCTCATTCCTCGTCTCTCCCCTCTCTTTCGTCTTCTCTCTCGCTTTCTCTCTCTTCTCTGCGTTTTCTCCCTCTAAGAAAGACTCATTTCTCCGCCATAACCGTGCAATTTTCTCGATTTCGTCACTCTCCGCTTCTCAAACGAAGCTCATACTCGCTAAATCGGTTTTTCTAGCCGTTGTGTTCCTCCTCCGATTCCAAGCTCTCCGTTACTGCGGCGCAGCTGCTATGATCTTAGCTGAGCTCTCCGGTACAGTCTCCGCCAGAGTTCTATCTGAGTCTCGGAATCGATTTTCCGGCGTCATGGTGGAGCTGGATCATCTTTGAGGCGATTCACCATCTGTACCTTAACAGACAAAAGAAAAAGAGTTAAGCTAAAGAAGGGTGGAGAAGAAAAAAACAACAAGAGAATTCCATGAGAATATTTTTCCCGGAGAATTTTGATATCTTGAAACACCAAAAGAGGCTGAATTTTGAAACTGCTTATCGGAAGCTGATCTTTCCATTTGCTCACCAACGAAACCTGAACTCTGGAATTGCTTGTCAGAAACAGATCTTTCCATTCGTTCTCTTGCCTCAAAAGCAGCCTTTTCAGCTGCACGTTCACGAGCTTCAGCGGCTACTCTCTCCACTGCTGCACGTTCTGCTCCAAGTCTTTCCTCCATTGATATGTTATCAGGCAAAGACCTTTCTCTGGCCTCCGCACATGCTTTCTCCAATCTTTCGCATGCATCAGCCAAGGCTCTCTGGTCAAAAGCCATTCGATCTGTTCTTGCTTTTAACATCTACTGAAATCCATAAATTAATCACAAGATCAATGAAGTTATGTCACCTCAAAGCACAACAAAGAGCAACTCATACACAAGTGCCAATAAAATTGCTCAGCATTGGATACATATGAGCTTGATAATCTAACAAGAGTATCCGGTTTTTCCAACTAAGTACAAGCAGTTCATACAAAGAACATATATATATCACAGATATACAGTTCATACAAAGAAAACTTTGAAATTAACTCCTAGTAGGAGAAACGATTTACAGAACATCAATTGAGAATAGAACCTTACGGAAAAAAGACCCGATGTGTTCAATTTTATTAATGGGTTTTGATTGGATCAATTCTAATACAAATTTAGTAGATTCAATAATCAGAGAAAGAAAAAAAAAAGTAATACTCCAAATGATTCTACATAAAACGTATGTTAGGTTGCGGCTTGAGAGTTGACATTAGTCCACATAAAACGTATGTTAGGTTGCGGCTTGAGAGTTGACATTAGTCCACATAAAACGTATGTTAGGTTGCGGCTTGAGAGTTGACATTAGTCCACAAAACAAACAATCATTCATCGGGTCATGTTGTAGATCAAAACTCTCAGAAGTTAATTGAAACTTACCGTGCCTAGTGGTCTCCAGTTTTGATGCAGCAATACTACGAAGGAAGCCAAAGAGTGAGGAATGAGATGAAATCAAAAGTGAAGCTTTTTTCTGGGTTTTTTTTTTTTGTCGAAAATGAAGAAGCGATGAGAAAGAGATTTGAGAGAATAAATCAATTGGCCATGAGATCGTTGGGGAATTGAATTTGGATCAAAATCTCTTCTGGTGTCGGAGAGTAAAATTGTATTCTAAAATGGTGTTGGTATATTTTATTTTTATTTTCTTTTTTTTTTAAATCAATGAAAAATGCATAAAAAGTCACTTAAGATTTACAACTAAACCTCTCTGGTTTACTTTTAATAAACCAAATGTAAATAAACCATTTTTTTTCCAAACCCAGAAAATCACGATTTGAGTTAAATTTACCATTCTTACTAGTTGTACGACTAATTCCAGTTATACTACTACTAGTTGTTTCAAATGTACCAGTTGCACTATTATTACTAGTTGTACCAAATTTATCAAATGGAATAAGAGTAATTTGTACGAATCTAACACATCCATCTCTTTAGCAATCTCTTCAACCTCCTCCGGCTCTGGGAAGTTCCTCGACGTCGCATATGGTATGTTGAATTTGAGTTTATTGAATTTACTATTTATACTAGTTGTACTAGTTAGTATGATATTTTCATATGTACTAACACTTGAATTTGACATAATTAGGAGATGAATTAAGGAGATTATTTAGTAAAAAATTATGATTAATTTAATATGAGATTGTTTCAGAAATAAAAAATTAGTACAATTAGGAATATCAGGACTCTTAGTTTTTTTAGTTGTCCCATTTTTATTAGTAATACTAGTATTCCTAATGAAATCGATACAACTATAACAACCAAGAGTCCCACTATTCCTATTTTCTCTAGTTGCAATGATTTAGTAGTAATACTAGTAATATTGGTACAACTAGGATAACTACTTCGTATTTGTGATAGTTGTTCTAATACTACTCGTACTACTAGTAAAATCAGTACAACTAGAACTCTAGTTGTCCTAGTAGTTATTGTTAGAGTAGTAATAGTAGTACAACTACTCGTATTGAATAATTTATAATATATATTTTTTCAGGTTGTTGAGCTAATACGACCTGAAATAGCATCAAGGCCGGTGCAAAATGTCATCAACATCAATTCCTACAGCTCTTTAAAAATTTGGGTTTAGAAGCAGAAGAGGTGGTTTGAAGAACACCCGTAGTTCAGGCGTATCATGGTTTTTAGGATTTAACTTGAATAATATAATGATGTCATTATATATGTTATGTGTTGAATTTTAGATACAAATATTGCTACAACTATCATCAAGAATTGAAACCACTATAAATAATGGTACAACTAGTCAAATATAATTGAATTAAAATGTGCGCGCTCACACTAGAAATAATGGTACAACTAGTATATAAACTACATTTAACATAATATGAGACATTTTATGTAAATGTCAAATGTTTTAATGCCTTATTTGGTATGGAAAAACTCCTCAGCATGTATAGTTATCTCCTCATCCATCTCCTTAATTGGAAACACTTCAAGAATGGGGTTTAAATCCGAATCTAGCACAGCCATCTCCTCAGCAAGACTTATTTGTGTACCTCTGTAAGACTTATTTGTGGTTTGAAGACTTATTTTTAGGTACAACATGTTCAACAGGTTCAACTAAGTACAAACAAGTCTCGTTCAACTTAATACGTTTGGTACAACTAGGACCACACGAACTAGTCGTCTAACTGGTATATTTCGAACAACTAGAACTTGTGGTACTACTGCTATTTGTGTAGTTGTAGTGATAGTTCTAGTTGTATCATTTGAAAAACTTAAGCTGCCTAAAATGATTTAAATTAGATTTCTAAACATGTTTCCATACCAAATATGGGATTAAAACATCTAAACTTTACCCCAAATAGATAACAGAAGTTGAATTTTTGTAATTGGTTTGATGAACATCATATGTATCTATGAAATGCCTTATACTTTATAGGTTTGTTTATAAAGCTTCACCATACTAACATGATTTTTTTTTTTAAAAAAGTCTTTTTAAAAATTTTATGGTCTGAGATTATGTTGAATGTAGTTTGTATACGAAATGTTGTAAGAACTACTGAAAATATAAAATTAAAGTGTTGTACAACTGATTAAAACTAGAAAATGCAGAAAGTACAACTCCAACAAAAATGGTACAAGTGGAAACTAGGACAACTCCAAATGGTACAAGGCGTAACTAGGACAACTCGAATTGGTTTCATTACATTTCATATTCTTTGTCTGGGCACGTGACACTATTCTCAACACATCATCGAATCTTTTCTGTGACGGATCTTTTGCGTAAGCTTCACTAATTCTCGGCTAGATCTGAGGGAAAAATTGATCATTAACCTTTCTCATGTTTCTACTTGCACGTAAACTGAATCATGGTGGAGAATTTGCTTCCGACTCGATTTCAGTTCCATCTTCAGAGACTTGACCCCAAGCGTCGTCTCACTTCCATCGTCGCTTCCAACAAGACACTGCTCTTCACATTTCTCTGGATCGCCGCCTTCGCTTCCGTCTTCCTATGGCAGCGAACGGCCTTCATCGGCGGCTACGTCTCTGCTCCCGTCGGAGGGAGGTTCGCTGTTTTCGGCCGGATCAAACCGGCTCAGCCACTGCCTCGCTTGAGACCGGTGGTCTTCGATTTGAAGGATTTCGGAGGTGTCAGCGATGGTTTTACGTTTAACACGGAGGCGTTCGAGAGAGCGGTGGTTTCGATCTCGAAGCTTAGGAAAAACAGCGGCGGAGGAGAGTTGAACGTCCCGCCTGGACGGTGGCTCACGGCGCCGTTTAATCTCACTAGCCACATGACTCTCTTTCTCGCGGAGGATTCCGAGATTCTCGGAGTCGAGGTTAGCGAATGATTTGATTTATCTTGTATTGCTTTCGTCTCGGAACAAGGAAGAAACGAGGAAATGAGGAGTGAGAGAGAAGAGAATGTGAGAGAGAGAAAGAGCTGGGTTGGTTGGTCAAATTGAAAATCCCGAATTGAATTGGGTTGTTGGGGTGGTTGGTTGATTGAATCAATTGAAAGATGAATTTTGGATTCATTCATTAAGGGCAAAACCATAATTGACCACTCATTAACACCATGAAAATTATGTGAACACCATGCTGATTTCAACCTCCTTCATTAACACCATTGCAGATTTTGATCCATTGAATTTGGATTGGGTTTGTTTGATTTTCATTAAGGGTAGAAAAGACAATTCCACTCCATGAACACCATGCTGATTAAACTTACACCATGCTATTCCCTCTCATTAACACCATAATAGATTTTGATCCCTCAATTCTTATGCTGCCACATCATCCCGCACTCTCTCACAAGCTGAGACTTGTGCAGTTCCACTCATTATCGGGTTTTATGCCGACCGTTTCAAACAAAATCATCACGTTCTCCTCCATCATTTATCTACACAATGGGCCACATAATCTTCTATGAAACCCATCAAACATTCCTTTAAAATTATTACACTTGCAGGCCGAAATTGATGAATCTCCCATCTTCAACACCTTTTATAACCCTAAAAAGCTAAAACTTAGTTCATCTTCAATGCGTGTATTAAATTTTCTCTCACCACCGTATCAGCTCCAATGAACAGTCACCCTCAATATTCGGCGGCCAATCTACAGTTCCCAAATCGAGACGTAACCGCTCCTCAAAATAAAACAATACGTTTCTATGTGAAATTTTGAAAACACAATCTGTTCCCGAACATCTTTACGGTTATGATTGGTCACAACAAAAAGGTTGTCGGAGTGTGACTTCGACTTATCCACTTGGGCCTGGCGGATCTCGTTTGGGCTTAAGTTAAAAGCCCAATCGTCTTGGTGCGGCCCAACAAGAAGCTGAAGACGGCGTCGCTTTATAAGGTGAGAGTCTTCGTCTTCATCAGCTCGACGCGTAACAACCTGTAACAGAAAGAGAGAGAGTTATCTTCAAGCTTATTCAAGTTCAGAGAGAGATCGAGAGATACCTGAGAGATTCAATCGATTGGGTTCTGGGATTCCTCTTTGTAAACGCAAGTTCGCGTGGGTAGAATAGGTTTCGCTTGAGATTGATCTTGCTCTGTAAACGTTGAACGAGCTTCGGTTTGTGAAGCTCGGGATCTTCTTCTCTTGATAGTGGATGTTTGGGAGGACGGTCTCCCACGAGACGTAGCGGCTTGTCTAAGCCGTGAACTCGTTAAAGTGTGCGTGTGCTCCTTAGTTTGATTGCGTTTTGATCACTGATCGGATCTTTGGTCGGAGTTCTTGTGGTGTCGCCGGAATCTAAAAAACCCTACAACTGGTATCAGAGCGCAAGGTTAAGCCAGCGTCAACAAGAAGATCAAGCGGGAAGGAGTAAAGAGAAGGGAAAGAAACGTATCTTTCTTCATCAACCATCATGGAGCCAACTCAAGGAAGGTTCAAGATGGACAAGTTTGATGGGAAAGGCGACTTCAGTATGTGGAAGTACAAATTACTTGGTCAGCTCGAGATCCAAGGGCTCGCGTCGGCTCTTGAACCAGACTTCACCTTGTACTCGGATTCAGAGAAACAAGAAGAAGGTGAGAAACCAGTAATTGACACGAAGAAGCAAGCGATTGACACTAGGGTAAAGAACTTACTTGGAACGTGTCTAAGTGACTTGATACTTCGCCAAATAATGCACGAGAAGACTGCTCTCGGCATGTGGAAGGCTTTGGAAGATGAATATCAAACCAAGACCTTGCCGAACAGGATATATCTAAAGCAACAGTTCGCAAGTTTCAAGATGGAGGAGGGAAAAGGGCTAGAAGAAAACATAGATGGCTTCTTCAAGCTTATAGCAGATCTTGCAAGTCTCAACATTACCGTTAGCGATGAGGATCAAGCCATACAACTTTTAACAAGTCTGCCACCGCTCTATGAACCTTTGGTTCATACGCTCAAATATGGCACAGGAAAGGAGACTCTTACGGTGAAAGAAGTCAGATCATCAGCTTATGCTAAGGAGGCCGAGTTAAGACAGAAAGGTCTTCTAACAAAGACCAAGTCAAGCGGAGAAGGCCTATATGTTGAGTCTCGCGGGAGGTCTAAAGAAAGATCCAAGAAAGGCGGATCAAGGAGCAAGTCCAAATCTACGGATGGTAGATCTAAATCCTCTTCTAAGAATAATGGTGAACTAAAGGGTGCTTGTTTCTATTGTGGAAAGTCAGGTCACTGGAAAAGGGACTGCCCTGAGAGAGCTAACAAGAAGAAGTCTCAGGATTCCGCGAACTCAGTATCGGAACCAATGATACTCACTGCAAGCACGCAAGATCCCAAGGATGCGTGGATCTTAGACTCAGGTTGTACGTTTCATATTACTCCTAACAAAAGTGTTCTATTTGATTTTGAAAAATTAGATGGAGGGACGGTGTTTATGGCGAACAACACTCTGAGTGAAGTAAAAGGCATAGGAAAACTTCGTATCATCAACAAGGACGGATCAGAAATAGTCCTCACTGAGGTAAGGTACATGCCAGATGTAGGTAGAAATTTGATTTCTTACGGTATGTTGGAAAAGGCAGGTTGTTGGTACGAAGGCAAAAACTATGAGGTCAACTTCTACAAAGGCGAAACAAAAGTCCTAACCGGTAAATACAATCAAGGATTGTATTATCTCCAAGGTACAGTGTCACAAGGTAACGTTAACACTGTGGTTCCTAAAGATAAGATGACTTGTCTATGGCATTCTAGGCTAGGTCACATGAGTGAAAAAGGCATGAAAGTTCTTGTTAAAAACGGATATTTACCAAGTTCTGAAATTGGAGATTTAGGCTTTTGTGAAAATTGTGTCTTAGGAAAATCTCATAAGCAAAGTTTCCCGACTGCTAAACACACTACTAAAGCTGTTTTAGACTATATTCATTCTGATCTGTGGGGTTCTCCTAATAACCCTGAAAGTCTAAGTGGTTGCAAGTATTTTGTGAGCTTTATTGATGATTTTTCTAAGAAGGTTTGGGTCTACTTCCTACGAACTAAGGATGAGTCGTTCTCTAAGTTCAAGGAGTGGAAACAAGAGGTTGAAAACCAGATAAGCAAAAAGATCAGGTATCTTCGCACTGACAATGGTTTAGAATTTTGTAACTCTATGTTCGACAATTTTTGTAAGCAGGAAGGTATCAAAAGACATCGAACATGCACCTATACGCCACAACAGAATGGCGTTTCAGAACGTATGAACAGGACTATCATGGATCGAGTTAGAAGTATGCTAGCTGAAACAGGATTGGGAAAGGAGTTTTGGGCCGAAGCAACTTCAACAGCAGTCTATCTAATAAATAGATCGCCTAACTCGACCATTGACTTCAGACTACCAGAAGAGGTTTGGACAGGTCATAAACCTGATTTATCTAACCTAAGAAAATTTGGATGCTCTGCATTTGTTCATACTGTGCAGGACAAGACGAGTCCTAGAGCTATAAAAGGAGTTTTCCTTGGGTATCCTTTTGGCACTAAGGGGTACAGGGTTTGGATAGAGGAAGAAGGAAGATGTGTCACCAGTCGCAATGTGGTATTTCATGAAGATGAAGTCTACAAAGACATAAAACAGGTTCAAGAAGGAAACAACAAAGCGGACATTGACACCAGCCTATCTAAGAAGAAAGGAAAACGCGTGACTTTCAGTTCAGAGCTGATCCAGGGACCATACTCTGCAGGGACTTCTACTTCAGGTGGAGAAGCCACACATGAAGAAGAATCAGATGGCTCTGACTCAGAGAGTTCAAAAGCTCAAACCTCAGACAATGAGTCAGAAGGAGAGTCTACTGAAGTTACTCAACCGGAATTCAGTGATTACATTCTAGCTAGGGATAGGACCAGAAGGGAGAACATCAGACCACCCTCAAGATATGAGGATGCTAATCTAGTGGCTTACGCTCTAGCAGCTGCAGAAGAGTTAGAAACTGATGAACCGAAAACCTATCAAGAAGCTATGAGGAGTAAGAAGAAGAAATTTTGGGGAAATGCGGCAGATGAAGAAATGCACTCACTGGATAAGAACGGCACATGGGTTCTTATTGACAAGCCTAAAGATCAGAAGCTAGTGGGGTGCAAGTGGATCTTCAAGCTTAAACCCGGAATACCAGGAGTGGAGGAACCTAGATACAAGGCTAGGCTAGTGGCTAAGGGATTTTCTCAGAAGGAGGGAGTTGATTTCAATGAAATCTTCTCACCAGTTGTTAAACACGTCTCAATAAGGCTAATGTTGTCACGTGTGGTTAACAAGGACTATGAGCTAGAGCAGCTAGACGTAAAGACGGCGTTTCTTCACGGCAACCTAGATGAGAGGATCCTAATGGAACAACCTGAAGGCTACATTAAGAAGGGGGATGAGAATAAGGTGTGTCTCCTAAAGAAAAGTCTCTACGGCTTAAAGCAATCCCCTAGACAATGGAACCTAAGGTTTGATGAGTTCATGAAGCGTCAAAAGTTCACACAGTGCAGTCGGGATCACTGCGTTTACATGAAAGACGTGAACTCAGATAAGGCAGTCTATCTACTTCTCTATGTGGATGACATGCTAATTGCATCAGGAGATAAGAAGGTTATTCAAGATTTGAAGGACAGCTTAAATCGTGAATTCGAGATGAAGGATTTAGGGAGAGCTTCAAGGATCCTAGGGATGGACATCATTCGGGACAGAGCTAAGGGGATCCTCATCCTATCTCAGAGCAAGTATCTAGAAAAGGTTTTAAAAACCTTTGATATGTTTGATGCAAGGCCGGTTACTACACCTACAGCAAATCAGTTCAAACTGAGAAGTTTGTACAGTCATGAGATCGCAGAAGAGATGGAGCACATGAAGAACATTCCTTATGCGAGTGCAGTTGGAAGTCTCATGTACGCCATGGTTGGTTCTAGACCAGACTTGGGATTTGCGGTTGGTCTAATTAGCAGGTTCATGACTAATCCTAGTCGTGAACACTGGGAAGCGGTCAAATGGGTTCTAAAGTATGTTGTTGGGGCATTCAATCAGAACTTAACATTCAAGAAGGGATCTACGTTCGAGATTGAGGGTTACTCTGATTCAGACTACGCCACGGACTTAGACAAGAGACGGTCAGTTTCAGGAATTGTCTTCAAGGTAGGTGGCAATACGGTTTCATGGAAGTCGTGTCTACAATCAGTCGTTGCTCTATCAACAACAGAGGCTGAGTACATGGCCTTAACTATGGCTACTAAAGAAGCTCTATGGTTGAAGGGGATTTGTACAGAATTGGGGTTCAACCCAGGCAGTGTAAGGATACACTGCGATTCTCAGAGTGCGATAGCACTAGCTAAGAACCCTGTCCATCACGAGAGGACAAAGCATATGGATACGCAATATCATTTCATACGAGATATTATTGCACAAGGAGACATCCATCTAAGCAAAATTCATACGTCAGTCAATCCAGCTGATTTCCTAACTAAGACGGTTCCAGGTAACAAGTTCCAGTTATGCTGTGAACTTCTAAATGTTTGCTGAATTTTGACTTGGCTACGGGTAATTTCCATTTATTAATATGTGTTCACATGCGTATTAGTATTTTACATTGTTTGTTTGTGGTTAGTTAAAGGTTTTTTCAGGTCTATGATGAACCTATATCTAAGCAAACAACAAGGAAATTAAAAAGTGGAGTTACCCGGTAAGGCAGGAGAACAATCCGGATGTGATCTGTTCTCTGATGAAGGAACATGTGAAGGGCAATCCGCGAAGCTTCAGGTCCAGGTGGAGCTTACCGAAAAAACAATCAAGGAAACAAAACAGGGAGTTAGTAGAGATCCTAAACCAGAAAAAATCAACAAGCAAGGTTTAGGGTTCCGTATCTCTTCTACAATATTTCACAGGATAAACTTTCGTGTGTTGGTTTTGTTCATATGATTGTATAGGAAATAAAGAAAGCTCGGAGACAGGTACAAAGAGAAATCTTTACCTGACGAAGAGTGTAGCAGATTGGTACATCTTAGCTCAGGGAGGTGAAGCGGTGGAAGTCGAGTCTCTAAGACTTTGATGTTCCAGATCTCACCAGGTTCTTGCTGTGTAGCTCAGGGAAGAGCTTATGCTCGAGGTGGAGCTCACATGCAAAAGAAGAAATCGAAGGGTTAGTGACGATTTGTCTAACATCGTTTCAGTGTTTAGTATCTGGTCTTATTCTTGTAACAGAGAATGAGAAGGAGATGAGCTAACCTGAGAGGATGACCGGAGACGATGAGCGGTTCGTCACGGTGGTCGGTAATCGCATGTGTCGGTTCGGTTTCAAAGAGACAAGCTAGAGAGAGAGAAGGAAGACTGTTCGAGTGAAGGAGGCTTCTAGGTCAAGACCGAAGTCAAGGTGGAGTTTTGTCGGAGTGTGACTTCGACTTATCCACTTGGGCCTGGCGGATCTCGTTTGGGCTTAAGTTAAAAGCCCAATCGTCTTGGTGCGGCCCAACAAGAAGCTGAAGACGGCGTCGCTTTATAAGGTGAGAGTCTTCGTCTTCATCAGCTCGACGCGTAACAACCTGTAACAGAAAGAGAGAGAGTTATCTTCAAGCTTATTCAAGTTCAGAGAGAGATCGAGAGATACCTGAGAGATTCAATCGATTGGGTTCTGGGATTCCTCTTTGTAAACGCAAGTTCGCGTGGGTAGAATAGGTTTCGCTTGAGATTGATCTTGCTCTGTAAACGTTGAACGAGCTTCGGTTTGTGAAGCTCGGGATCTTCTTCTCTTGATAGTGGATGTTTGGGAGGACGGTCTCCCACGAGACGTAGCGGCTTGTCTAAGCCGTGAACTCGTTAAAGTGTGCGTGTGCTCCTTAGTTTGATTGCGTTTTGATCACTGATCGGATCCTTGGTCGGAGTTCTTGTGGTGTCGCCGGAATCTAAAAAACCCTACAAAGGTAACAACAAATGCCTTTACAAGTACGAGTAGGTCTGTTAAAAGGGAGGGTATCCTTAAATAGCTATGACATGGTGCAGCCTTGCAGGAGCAATGGCAAGAAAGCAAGGGGCACTAGGAAAAAATTTAAGTTACAATGCAAGCGTCGACTAAATGAGCACATACTTGGAACACACGGTCATTCATAAAAGTATTAAATGACCCAGATTCCTACTATAAAAAGGAACTGAAAAACATAGGCGAATCATTATCTGAGTGTCTATATAAATTTATTTTACCAGCATCTATATACATGTTTCCATATCAAATACTGACCAGTCTTTGCATCAAGCTCTGAATTTCACCACGAACCTTGCATTAATTCAGAATATATTATATAAAATCGGCAGTGAGACGACAGAAAATAACATGACAAATTAATAAAGAAATATATATATATATATATTTTGATTTCAAGTAAATCGTTGTAGTTACCTTATTTTGATGTACAAGGAAAGAAAGAAAACAGAAAGAGAAAATTTGTTCGAATCCTTTATCTTGGGATTGTGGGAAGGTGTTTGGTATTTTTGCAAGGCTTACGACGCGAGGCTTATGTTGTGAGACATGGCTATTTAAACTCACACTAAACACTTGGATGGTGAATTAAAACTAGGATCTTTTTCTATAAATTGTCTATATATTTCAAATATACAAGGATCTTTTGAATTATATTTATATCATATCATTTTTATAAAAATTATTTAAAAAGTTAAAATTATCACCAAATTATTTTCTAAATTATAATCCGGGTCAGGACCTAGTATTACTTAAAATTCATTTGTTATATTTGGAAATCATTAAACTTTACAAATACTTGTAAATCTTATATAGATTTACAAATCAACTAAAATAGATAAATGAATAACACCCTGTAAACTTCCCAAATTTTTCTAAAGTAAAACTGGTTTAAAAATATATATAATGGAAAAAAATCCCTTGTCCTATAACAGTTACATGAAACCGTTTAAAATATCCATATCATACTATAACCATTTCTTTACTTTGTCAGTTTTACATCCCCTTAGCTAGATTGACGTTTTCCAACTTAAAATGCTAGTCTATAAAACCATAGTGGTTGCAAAAATGGGATACCGATTGAGAAAGGAATAGGGCAAATTATAAGTGTTAAAATTACGTATAAATATGATTATATTGTCCTTGATTCATCCCCCAATATTCTCGTATATGTTAATAAATCCATGGGGATGCTGCTCCGATGAGTCTTCCAAGCTTGAAACGCAAGGCGCCATGGGGAAGCTCCAACAGATCAAATTTCAACACACTTCGGCGGTGGTTTGCCAGTTGCCACACACAGTTGAAGAATGTTTTTTTTTTCTTTCTTACATAGTTTGGCTGCATTCTCTAAACACTAATTTCCTGGAAAATGTGTAAATTAAAGAGCAGGGATTGTTTCTTTTGAATAAATGTAACATTAGTTTGACAAAAAAAAAAAAAAAAGAATAAATGTAACATTCATTAAAAAAAAAAAACCATGGAGGTGTTTTTTATTACCAATTCCAATGCATAGAAGATGGCACACATTTGTTGACAAAAGTTACTGACATAATAAAATAAAGGAACTCACATTTCACTTCGTCCAATGCACTCGACCATAGTTACGAAGTCAAAAAGTACACAGTGCTCATCACTTTCTTTCGGATCGAGTAGTCGAGATAATTTGATCTATGTGAACTGATCAAGATTATAGGGAACACATGAGACGTTTCTTGTTGCAATTCTTGAAGTAGCAGAACCTCAAAGACAAGCCTACAATTCTTGAAGAAACGTGGTGTAACGCAAATGCTTAAGCAAAAGCTGGCCGCTTAAGACTTAGCCCACATGAAAGAGTCATCTTCAATTATTATGTAATATCATGTAAAAAAAAAAAATATTATGTAATATCAAGTACGTACCAATTTGATGGTACAACAGAAGTTTAATTGAAATTGATGAAGATGGATTCTGGACCAATACAATAATATCCGTATCATCTATCTAGATTTCTTTTACAAGAAATAATGCCACTGAAAGCGACCGTAGTACAAAACCATTAATACTCAACTTTTCGAATTATTTAAAAGGACCAGTTTGCATTTTAGTCTCTCATGCGGCCGCTAGATGTCATCACATCACTAGGCCACTATAGTTTCACTTAAAAAAAAAAAAAAAAAACCACTATGATCTGCATATCCACCTGGATCACATACAAACCCTATTTCCCTTTTCTATTTAACCTTCTTTAATCAGCAAAAACAGCCAAAACACCAACAAAATCTCAGATCTCTCATGGACCACTTCTCTTGCAGGTGTACAAACAAGATGGCCAGGAGGACCCACGTTGTTGTCGGTTTCAGACCGTGTTGTTTCTTCTGCGTCATGGAAGAAAAAGACCCTTGTCTTAGAAAAGCATGGTTAGAATTATCTCTGAGAGATATGCACATGACAAGAGACGACACAGAGCTCGCTCTCACACTCAGTTTCATCTGGAAATTCGCCATGGCCGACCCAGAGAACCCAGAGTTACCGTCTCTTGGGGTCTTCCAGTGCATGACAAAGTTATTGAAGAAAGGTCTTGAGGATGTAGAATGGGTAATGACTGGCCAAAACGTGTATATTCCTTACTATGCTGCTCATATCATTGGATCTTACACCATGAAGAAGACTGAGTTTGCTGTGAAAGCTGTAGAGTCTGGTGTCATAGCTCCATTAGTTGAGCTTATGAGAGGGAAAGTTAGTTGGGTCGAGCAAAGAGTCGCGGTTAGGGCGCTAGGTCACTTGGCGAGCTACGAGAGGACGTTTGAGGCAGTGGCTGCTTACGAGGATGAAGTGGTGAGAATAGCCATGGAGATTGCAACGACATGCGTAGATGTTGTGTACGAAGAGTTTTTGAGTGTTCAAGAAAGGGAAAGAAGAGTGAGGTATCACAGTGACTTGCTTACTAGAGGACTTGGAGGGTTAGAGATGGAAGACCGGAAAGCTGAGGAATGGGCAAGCCAACTCCAGTGCTGGTCACTTCATTTACTCAATTGCTTTGCTTACAAGCAAAGTTCGATCTCTCTTATTTGCAACAAAACATTTCTCAAGGAGCTTAGCCAAATGTCGGGCGGATTGATTAACCACACCTCTCCTGCCGGCATCGGACTAATCCGGATTCTATGTTATAGTAAACAAGGGAGAGGGCATGTATCGGATTCGAGAGAATTGATATTGAGTCTATGCAATCTCTCCCGGTCTTCTGATGATTGGCAATACATGGGTATAGATTGCCTTTTGCTTCTGCTCAAAGATCAAGAAACAAGGTACAAAGTCTTAGAGACATCGTTGCCTTATCTAGTAGACTTAGTTGAGCTTAAAGCTCTTAATGATAGACCAAACCTAGGTGACAGGATAACTAGGGTTCTTCTAATGGATTACAATACAAAGAAAGGTTGTGTCTACACTCACAAGGCCCAAAAGGCTTTGAGAGAGCTATGGAGGACTAAAGTAGAGAGAAGAAAGAGGGAGAGAAAGTTGATAGAGGGAGATAATCAAGAAAAGGTGGTAGAGGCAAGTGTTGTAGTGAATTTGATTAAGCAGCAAGCAAATCAATTGCTTTGTGTAGGAGACATAGAGGGAGCTATTAAATGCTACAACGAAGCAATAGGATTATGCCCTTTGAAACTTAGGAGAAAGAGAATGAGTCTATATAGCGATAGAGGAGAGTGTTACTTACTTATTGGAGATGTGGACGCAGCCATAAGTGACTGCACAAGAGCTCTTTGCTTGTCTGAACCTGTGAACTCTCATGGTAAGAGTCTTTGGACAAGGTCAAGAGCTTATGACATCAAAGGGCTTTCAAGAGAAAGCTTG
The DNA here is from genome assembly GCA_010577795.1 of Isatis tinctoria. Lineage (NCBI taxonomy): Eukaryota > Viridiplantae > Streptophyta > Magnoliopsida > Brassicales > Brassicaceae > Isatis > Isatis tinctoria. The sequence continues at coordinate 17,315,343 of CM021250.1, read as the reverse complement.
ATGGACTGTATCATGTTCGTCAATGGCCGGTCCTTTCGTGGCAAAATCCCTTACTATGCTGCTCAAATGATCAGCAAACAGATGGAGGCCACGTGGCTGTTTGAAGAGGCTAGAGCAACGAGGCTTCGAAGGATGATGTTCATGGAGAAAAATCATGGTATTCTCATTTTCTTATGCGTATATATGTAGGAGTATAGGTTTTTGGATCTCTCTTACTTAGAAAAAAGGTTCAAACGTCATGAGATAAATACAAACTTCTGTTATCTTTCAAGGCTTGTCGACGATCACAGAAGAACGGGGGAAGAAGAAGGAAGGAGTGATGATGCAAAGGAAGAAACCTCATCCCTTGGATTGATCCATCTATGTAGTATCTACTCTTATCTCACATGACCTAGTTTATTTTCTTCTTTTGGTTTTAAATCAGGAAGATTAGTACTTTTGTAATGGATAAGTATCAGATTGTTGATGAGTTTATTTCCATAGAGTATATTTGTTTTTGCAAAAGCATGCACTAATATAATATGCGAATTTAAACTGGATAACAACACAATGGCACAAACCATTAAATTATATCTTCGTGTATTAAGTTTTGATTATTGTTACCAACTGAAACTAGTGTGAAAACTTTTCCTAAGTTTTCTTCTCGTCTATCCTTATAATATGAAAGGATTGCTTGCATTTCGAACCTTAATTATTCTGAAAATTTGACAATGAAATCCTATAAACACTACTTGAAATTCGTGTTTTCAATATATTTATTATTTGTACAACTTACAACGTGTTTTTTTTTCTTTCCTTTTTGGGTTAAAATTTGTTTTTGTTGGCATTGGATAAAGTGGAAATGAGTAGTTTATGTGAAGAAGTAAATAGGAAAGGCGTGAAACGCAGAGGGTGGGGGAGGACCACAAAACCACAATAAGGTCCGCGTGATCATTCTTTTACTTGAATATATGGTTTAGTGTAGACAATTTTACGAGCTTTTCGTATATTATTTGGACTAGATTCTATATGTTTATAATTTATTACCAGAAGTATCAATAAGAATAATGAAGTCATGGCAACTATGATACATTAGAAATTTTTGACTATTTTTTCTGTGAAAAGAATTAGCTCAAACCAAAAGCATGTTGTCACGACTCACGAGTGGGTAGATAGATGACTCGTTCGTGGGTTAAGAGCCAAGTACTCCCATGACAACAAAGTAAACGGGCTTGAAACTTAATTAAACTTTGGAATAATGCTGCCAATTCTCATACATTGAGTTTCCGTGCACCAAGTGTTGACATGGGGTGAAACCCAAAGCAGATATCTCATCAATAAATCACCAAAAGAGTTCTATGTAGGAAAATGTAGTTGTAGAAGTGTGGCCTGGGATAGATATTGATCTATCAAACTTGAAGATATTTTGATGCCCGGCTTACATGCTAATTCCAAGTGACGAAAGGTACTCAAAGCTGGATAGCCTGGAGTAGAAAAAGGTTTCATAGCATGTTTTTATTTAAAAAAGTTTCGAAAAAGAAGAAAATTCTGATCTTTGTTTAGATTAAACACATCTACACCGATCTCAGCCAAACTGCAGCGATACTATTGCTTTAGGTGTTCCAGGCAGCAAGACGCGAAAGAAGTGGCAGTAAGACCGTTAGTAAACCAGAAGCGGTGTCGGAGCAGAGCAGGTTAGAATCCTCTAGCATGTGCTTTAATTTAGACTAAAGTCATGGCATCTTCTTTTAGAAAGCTCTTTAAAAATAAACATGCATCTAATTCCGCATCAACAATTAATTCAAGAGAAATAATAACAAAAATTACGTCTTTTGATCAAGAAATATCAAAAAATCAATTACCCCATATTAATCCAGAAAATATTTATGAAATTGGTACTTTTGATTTTAAAACAGCTTATTCAATAAGAGAACATGAACAAACACTATCTCTTCAAAATGAATTTGAAGAAATTAAATTATTATCATCAATAGCCTTGGATAAATATAAACAAAAAGGTTTTAATTATCTTCATTTTGGTCTTATTCAAATAGCGATAAAACCATTATCAAGAACTGGAATAGATTCACCTATTCTTATGTTATTAAGAGATAAAACTTTATTAAAATTTGAAGATTCTCTTTTAGGAGTTGTACAATCAAACTTATGCAATGGAGCTATCTATTTTAATTGTGCTCCAAATTATCAAGTAAGTCTGCATGATCCTACAATACTCAACACTTTAGTACTAAATGTTCATCTACATGAAATAAAATTTCAAAGTGGTAGACATGGATATTTATTGCTATATAGGATTTATTTTAAACAATCAACATCTGATTTTAATCCTAGATGTTTATTAAAAGATAATAAAGGTGAAACAACAATTTTAGCTGCACATAGTAATGATACACCAACTTCTACTTATGCACCCAAACAATTAAAATGGACAGAAATAACTATACCAGAACAATGGAAAATTGATATTACACAACCACCTAGAAATATTGATCAAAGAAATATTTCGAGAATAATAGAACAACCAGATGGCAAAATATTATTACAATTTGGATCATATAGAGATCCAATTCCACCAAGAATTAGTACCAATATATTAAACAAGATATTAAATTTAAAGCACCAATAGCTGAACCAGAAGTAGAAGATAATTTTCCAACATCTCCTACACTTTCTGATTTTGCAAAATCAATAAATGTTATAATTAAAGAATATACAATTAATAAAGAATATATTAGAAAAGACTTTTATTCAGAAGAAAATAAAGAGAAAAGAATTTGGTATTTCAATAATTTTTCTAAGCAAGAAGTCACTGAATTAAGAAGTAAATGGTATGACACCATGACAATAATTTTTCTAAAATAGACATCCCATTTTTCCTTTGGTTTGAAGTTTATGCAATAGCAAATGAAATAAATTATCCTTTCAAAACAATTAATGTTAGCACATCTTTAAGTCAGATTTGGGAAAAATTAGATGGAAACACAATTAAATCAGTGCATCCACCTTTATGTGATATAAAATTAAAATGACTGATAGACAAATAATAGCAAAACCATTAAAACAGGAGCTAATAAAGATGATAAAGAACAAGTAGTAGTTATGCAAGATATAAATCTATTTATCAACAAAATAAACTATCAAAGTCAGTTATTGCATACAATTTCTAAACAAATAGATCATATAGATAATAAGTTAGATTCTAATGAAAATAATAAACTAGAACAATATAACCTTGGTATTCAGCATCCCTTTGCATCAGTGTCAACACCGATGTTTAAACCAATATCTAGACAAATAAAATTCCCTGAAATTGAAATCTTAAAATCTATAGCAAATAGGTTAGATAAGTTAGACAAAAGTAAAGGAATAAATACTACTGATGAAAATGATAATATATCTATTCAAAGTAATACTCAATCAGAAGAAGACAGCTTAGAAATCAATAGAATAAAAAATAAGATTATTAAATCAAGAAAACCTTATTATAAAAGACATACACCACCCGATTTATTATTCGAAGAACACCATAAATATTCCAACAATGTTTATACAGGAGAAGGTATAATTGAATGGAATATCGATGGACGTTCCGAATATGAAATAATGAATTTATTTCAAGAAATGGGTATGACAGCAATAGCATTTAAAGCTAGAGGTCATACTGATAAACAAGCTTGTGTTATGCTAATAACTGGTTTTACTGGAGCATTAAAATATTGGTGGGATAACTCCTTAGATAGTATTACACAAGATAATATACTTAATCATATAGAAATTAGAAGAATGGAAAACGAAGATGGAACATATGATGAAATAGAACATCAAAATGCTGTAAAAGTATTAATCCATACTTTAACTATGCATTTTATGGTAATCCAGCAGAAGAATTAGAAAGTAAAAATTGTCTTAACAAACTTAAGATGCCCAACAGTAGGAGATTTTAAATGGTATAAAGATGTTTTTATAGCTAATATATTCCAAAGACCAGATTGTAATCAATCATTTTGGAAAGAACGGTTTATCTCAGGATTACCGTCTTTCTTTGCGGATAGAGTAATTAGTAAATTAAAAGAATGTTCTGGGGGACAACCCATCCCATGGAATACAATAACCTATGGACAATTATTTGCATTTATCAAAAGAGAAGGATTAAAAATATGTCAAGAACAAAAAGATAAAAATCGAAATGAAAAATTTAAGTTTAAAACAGCAATGGGTTCATTTTGTAAACAATATGGTTATGAGCAATTTAATCCACCTTCTAGAATTAAGAGAATAAAACATAGGCAAAGAAAAATTTAAAAACAAACATTATCAAAAAGAAGGAAAATATGATAAAAAAACAAAATAATAAGTATTATTCAAAAAATAAGAAATATGAATCTAACACACAGAAAGTTGTATGTTGGAATTGTAAACGACCTCGACATAAGTCCACGGAATGTAAAATGAAAAAGAAAATAAATGAAATATTTGAAGATCAACCTGATATACAAGAAAAACTATATAAATTATTAATATCAGAAACTGAAATATCAGAAGATAGTGAATCAGATAGCGATTATTTAGTAAATGCGATTGATAATTCAAGCGATTCTTCATAAGAATCACGAGAATTATCAGATGATTTATGCAATTGTAAAATGATAAATGTAATTACTAGAGATAGTGATAAACAATTCTTACTAGACATAATAGATAAAATAGATGATCCAGAAATTAAAAAACAATACTTATTAAAATTAAAAGAAATAGTTTACCAAGAAAAAGAATTATCTACTCCACAACCATTTAGTTTAAATAAAATATTTGAAAAATATCCAACACAAAGTTTATTTAAACAAGTAACAACAGGAGAATTACAAAATAAAGTTAAACAATTAAAAGCACAAATTAAAGAATTATAATTAACAGTTAATCAACAAGAATTAAAACAATTACAGATAGATGCTAGATTATCATTAGTAGAATCTAAAAATAATAATTCAGCATCTTCAAGTAATCAAGGTCTAAATAATAAATTAGAAGAAACTGAAGATTATATACAAACTATTGATAGAATGATTTTTCAAAAATGGTATACTCAAATCACATTGCATATAGGTCATGATTTCAAATTAGAAATAATAGCGTTAATGAATACCGGAGCTGATTACAATTGTATTCGCGAAGGTATTATCCCAACTAAGTATTATGAAAAAACTACTGAAAGATTAGGTAGTGCTAATGGAACCGGTCTAAAGGTTCAATATAAACTACCTAGTGCCAAAATCTGTAATCAAGGATATTGTTTTAGGAATCAATTTATCTTAGTCAAAGATTTATCACAAGAATTAATATTAGGTACACCATTTTTTACCCAAATATATCCTTTCAAAGTAAATGAAATAGGTGTAACAACTAAATTAGTAGGTACAAAGTTTTTATTCAAGTTTTTATCACCCATGAAAACTAAAGAAATTTTATATTTACAGCAAAATACTATTCATAAAACAATCAACTTAATAAAAAGTAAACAAGATCATATTAATTATTTACAAGAAGAAATAAGCTATAAAAAAATAGAAGAACAATTACAATAACCAACTATAAAAGATAAAATAAAATCAATAGAAAATGAACTTTTGAAACAAGTATGTTCAGATCTACCCAATGCATTTTGGGAAAGAAAACAACATACTGTATAATTACCTTATATAAAGGAATTTAGCGAGAAAAACATACCAACTAAAGCAAGACCTATTCAAATGAATAAAGAATTATTAGAACATTGTAAGCAAGAAATAAATGATTTATTAAATAAAAAATTAATTAGGCCATCCAAGTCTCCTTGGAGTTGTTCGGCTTTTTATGTAAATAATCAAGCCGAAAAGGAACGTGGAGTACCACGGTTAGTAATAAACTATAAACCACTCAATGATGTTCTACAATGGATTAGATATCCAATACCAAATAAAAGAGATTTATTGAAAAGATTATACAATGCCAAAATATATTCAAAATTCGATATGAAAAGCGGGTTCTGGCAAATACAAATTGCCGAACACGATAAATACAAAACAACATTTACAGTACCATTTGGACATTACGAATGGAACGTAATGCGTTTTGGTCTTAAAAATGCACCATCTGAACTTCAACATATAATGAACGATATATTCAATAATTATTCGAAATTCACTATAGTTTATATTGATGATGTATTAGTATATTCAACATCAATTGATCAACATATCAGCCATTTAAATACATTTCTAAACATAGTCAAAAAACATGGTTTAGTCGTATCAGCTAAAAAGATGTCATTATTCCAAACCAAAATAAGATTTTTAGGACATAATATATATCAAGGAACCATTACACCAATTTCAAGATCTATTGAATTTGCTGATAAATTTCCCGACGAATTAAGAGAAAAATCACAATTACAAAGATTTTTAGGATGCCTGAACTATGTTTCAGATTTTCTTCCCAATCTTAGAAAAATAATACAACCACTATTTCAACGACTTCAAAAAAAATCCAAAACCATGGACTAACCTACATACAAATCTAGTAAAAGAAATTAAACAAAAAGTTAAAACTCTACCTTGTCTATCCATACCAAACCCTGAAGCAGATATGATAGTCGAAACAGACGCTTCAGAAATAGGATATGGAGGAATTTTAAAACAAAAACTTCCAGAAGACTGATACCACACTTTGTAAATCCTCGATACTTAAGGACCAAAGTATTAACTTTTTAGGGTATTAACTAAGGTCGATAAGGTGCCTGTATAACAGGGTTCAAGTTGCGTAATCTGAAGTCGAGAGACTAAAGACGCGGAGGTTTGATAAAAAATTTCTTTTATTAATGTAAAATTGTTTTACAAGAATTTGATGATAAAAGTTTACAACTTAAAACTTGAAAACTTAAAGCTTTTACAACTTTAGTGAGAGAAAGTGTTTTTAGAGAGAAGACAGAGAGAATTGTGTGAGAACACTCGTGCCTCCCTTGCTTGGTAGGAGGGTCTTATTTATAGAGAAGCTTTGCTGAATAACGCCTTAATACGTGTCGCATTTTGATTTTGCCGACACTTGTTTTGTTTACGTGTCACTTTTTGATTGTGCCGACAGTTGATTACGTCATTGCTTGCGTCTTGTAGGTCCCACTTGGCTACATATTTCTTCGTGTGGGTCCCGCCTTGTTGGGTGATTCTCCGTGATTAAATGCTTCGTGAATATCTTCTTTTCTTACAGGTATACTCTGTATTTTATTTTGTACAGAGGATTACAAAGTACAAGTATTTTACAAAGTAAAGTACACAAATAAAATAAAGAGTCTACTAGAATATACATGGATAAAACACAAGAAAATAATCTGAAAATTTATAATATACAATACTATTAGGTTTTTTTTTTTTTAATCAAGCTCGAAAGGGTCTTGACCACCGATTAGATCTTCTTGTTGTATAGTGTCCTCGTAGTCGTCCGACGATTCCATTTGTTGGGCTATTGCTGCGAGTATTTGCTTAATCTTGTCGTGGTCTTTTTTTTTTTTTTGATTTCTTGGACTCAGAGGAACTTGTTGAATGTGTTGGACTATGAGAGGTTTTTGGGTTGGGTTGAATATTTGATTCTTGGGTGGATTTGACTGGAGTTAGTTGTTTAAGCTGGCTTGGTGTGAGAAGTGGGATAGATTGGGATATGGTTCGGACAGTGTCCGTTGCTTGTTTAGTTATTTGAAAGTACTTTTGGATATTGGTAAGGGAACAGCGGTCCAAATTATATTTGTCCCACCATTTAATGTAGAATTCTCTGAGAAGAGAGTATGGCATATCTGGTAGATAAGTGGTGATATTATAGTGCCATGAACATATCCATGGTATACCCATGTCTATGTGAAAACTGATTTTGGTTAAAGGTAGTATAGGTGTTTGAGGTGCGTGTTTAGTATAAAAAGGTAGAGAAGTCTTGGTGATTTCTGGTGGGTATATCTGGTCGGTTGGACCAAACCAGTGCCACCATTCATAAAACCATCCTGGTATTGTCTTAGGACATTTATGGTCGAAAGAGATAAACCATCAGTGGTCATACGCTCTAAGGTAGAAGAGACGGAAAAAAGCTTGTTGGTAATCGACATAACTATATCCAGGGATATGATAGCCTGGAGTAGAAAAAGGTTTTATCTTTTTGTTCTTGACATATTTTTAATCCTTCTCTTTTGATAAATGCAAATAATTGTCCATAGGTTATTGTATTCCATGGGATGGGTTGTCCCCCAGAACATTCTTTTAATTTACTAATTACTCTATCCGCAAAGAAAGACGGTAATCCTGAGATAAACCGTTCTTTCCAAAATGATTGATTACAATCTGGTCTTTGGAATATATTAGCTATAAAAACATCTTTATACCATTTAAAATCTCCTAGTGTTGGGCATCTTAAGTTTGTTAAGACAATTTTTTTACTTTCTAATTCTTCTGCTGGATTACCAATAAAATGCATAGTTAAAGTATGGTTTAATACTTCTACAGCATTTTGATGTTCTATTTCATCATATGTTCCATCTTCTTTTTCCATTCTTCTAATTTCTATATGATTAAGTATATTATCTTGTGTAATACTATCTAAGGAGTTATCCCATCAATATTTTTATGCTCCAGTAAAACCAGTTATTAGCATAACACAAGCTTGTTTATCAGTATGACCTCTAGCTTTAAATGCTATTGCTGCCATACCCATTTCTTGAAATAAATTCATTATTTCATATTCGGAACGTCCATCGATATTCCATTCAATTATACCTTCTCCAGTATAAACATTGTTGGAATATTTATGGTGTTCTTCGAATAATAAATCGGGTGGTGTATGTCTTTTATAATAAGGTTTTCTTGATTTCATAATCTTATTTTTTATTCTATTGATTTCTAAGCTGTCTTCTTCTGATTGAGTATTACTTTGAATAGATATATTATCATTTTCATCAATAGTATTTATTCCTCTACTATGTCAGAACTAGTGCATATGATCACTAAGACTGAAACAGATTCAGTAACAGCACATGAGGAGTTTAGCGAGTCTAGACCTGCAGCAGTAGGTAATGATCAGTATGATAATTAAAAGAGCCAAATCATAGGAACCAGGTGTGTCACCAAAAACGAGCAGATGAGAGTTTGGCGAAAAACAAACCGACATGCACAAACATGCATAAAAAAATCCACGGAAAGATTTGGATACAAAGACATGATCAGTTATGCTCATGTGGTTAGCACGAATGATCCAACTAACTTTTGTGAGGCTATAAATACGCGTGAGAAAGACGAGTGGGATTGGTCCCATGACAGAGGAAAATGAGAACCTTGAGAAGACAAACACGGGATCTTACTCCTTTACCAAAAGGGAAGAAAGCGATTGGATGCAAGTGTGTTTTCAATGTGAAAATAGGGATGTCTAAGAAGGAACCAATAAATTATAAAGCTAGATAAGTAGCAATGGGTTACTCGCAAAGGAAAGGAGTAGACTATGACGAGATTTTCTCTTTAATCTTGAGGCATACTTCCATACGAGTTGTGCTAGGAATGATAGTAAGTTGGGATATCCATCTTCAACAAATGTTAGTGAAGACAACATTTCTTCATGGAGATTTGGATGAAAAAATCTATATGGAGCAACCAGATTAGTTTGTGAAACCAGGTGAAGAAAAGCTTGTATGCAGATTAAAGAGATCTCTATACGAGTTGAAGCGAGCTCATAGGCAATGATACAGACGGTTTGACTCATATATGTTAAAGATTGGCTATAGGAGTTGCGAGTATGTTTGATGTGTTTGTGTGAGGTACCTTGATGACCACTGTCCAATATTTATGCTGCTTTATATTGATGATATTCTCATTGCTTGGAGAAACATGGAGGATGTTGACGAGTTAAAAAAGTTGTTGAAGAAAGAGTTCGAGACGAGTGATCTTGGGGCAACAAAGAAGATCTTTGGGACAAAAATTCACAGAGAAAAAAGCTTTTTAAGAGGTTATGAATTTCTCCAAAGAGTTTTATTCATAAGATTGAAAGGTTTTGACATGTCAAATGCAAAACCAGTTTCTATATCTTTGGTGATTGACATCAAGATAATTGCAAAGTAATGTTCGAAGACTGATGAAAAGATCAAATATATGACACCAGTTCTTTAAGTTAGTGCAGTTGGTTGTTTGATGTATGCTAACAGTTAGTCAAGTAAGTACATGTCTAATTTTAAAATAGAACACTAAAAGTAGTAAAATAGATTTCTACAATTGATTATGAATTTATGTTTGGAGGTCAAGAATGCGTACGCATTAAGTAATCTAGACAATACAAAATATACTATAACATACGCTTTTATTATTGTAGAAAATCCTATCCATTTTGAAAATCGATGTTGCAATCCGTTGTTCCAATGTCCATTATTAAAACTGAATATATGGCTTTAGCCTATAGGAGAATTTGAAAAATACAATTGATTATGAATTTATGTTTGGAGGTTAAGAATGCGTACGGATTAAGTAATCTAGACAATACAAAATATACTATAACATACGCTTTTATTATTGTAGAAAATCCTATCCATTTTGAAAATCGATGTTGCAATCCGTTGTTCCAATGTCCATTATTAAAACTGAATATATGGCTTTAGCCTATAGGAGAATCTGCAATCGGATTAGGGATTGTCTTGTCAATTGAAAAATATGGGTTTAACTTTTGCCATGCCATTGAATCCATGAAAAAACGATGAATCCAACACCAAGTAATCAGACACGTGTTATATAAATCACTTGTGTTTAACGATTAAAATTATCATCAGAAGCTTATAAAATATAATGATTCTGTGATAACGTAGCTTTCCTCCTATTGAAGTAACCGATACATTAGAGTGGACTTAGACATCTGAGGCTCTCTTTCGAGGACAGCAACCACATCCTTCACAGAGATTGTCCTCGCCACTTTTGGTTGAAGCGACGCACCTTGGTTCTTCCCTAACTTTCGACCACCTGGAAACAAGAATACAAAACACTTTTAGAGCTTTGTTTCTCAGCTTTTCTTGAGGGAAAAGTAATGTCTCTTTTCTTAGAAAAGCTTTCTAGGGTTAAGTCGAATTGACTCACCAGCTCCAGAAAACCGTCGTCCACCATCTTGTCTCTCCCTTGAGTTTCTTCCTCCACCTGAAGTAGTTTTCTGGTTCCCATCTTTACCAGCTTCAGAGACAGATTTCTGACGAGCTTCTGCCATCAATTGCCATTTTAAAAACGTATCATCTCCTCCAACAGCAGCACGAGCAGCAACGTTTGCAGCTGTCGTTCTCATTTTGTCGTCGTCCTCTTTATTTCCCTTTCACATATCAAAACAACTTTATAAAGAACATTGCAAAGATGAAAAATATCATGTGGCTCACAAATTGTATTACTAGTTCCTCCATACCTTCAAACCCTTTGAACGGTTATCTTCTTTCTCCTTCTCACTATCAACTCCTCCATCACCTTCTTCACTCTGCATCAATGACAAAAAAAAAAAAAAAACAACTTTGCAATTGTCTCTATGGTATAGTAAAATTAAGAAGTTAAAGCTCAGAATGTACCTCGCTCGGTTTCTTAAGCTTTTCTGCTTCAGCCTGTTTCTTCTCCCATTCCTCTTTCACCTTCTGATTCATTTCGTTGATTTGTAGCCGAATATCTGACGTGATGAATGTCCGGTGTCTAGATTTCTCAGTATCAACCCGCTGTAGAAGCACTGTTAGCTTCAGAAAGATTAGATCCAACAATGTTGAAGCAGGTATTAAGAAGAAAATTAGACTGACCTGCTTTGACAACCGAATGATATGAGATAATAGTCCTCGCATCCTTTCCTCCACACACTGAGAGCGTAAATGCATCAGACAAGGAGGGAAACAGAAAGCAAAAGTACTGTATGCAAACATTATACACACGATGTTGATATCTCACCAAAGACAAGCATCGTTCAACATCATTGCTTATATGCTTTAGCCCAACTTTCGCCACTGCCACAAATGAAAAACATTTATAAGTTTCTTCTCCAAGTGATTTATAAACCTAATTTTTAAAAAAAAAAAAGCAAAAAGAAGTATCCCAACTTATTTCCGCCAGCTTTTTCTGCAGCGGACTTTTCTGTAAAATTAATCTTTCTTCCTCTTCATGCACAACTCTACGAGATGCTTCAGAAACACGACTATCCTCCTTGCCCCCGGAGAATAATTGTTCCTCCTCTTCCTAAAACCAAATGCAGACAGAAAAGTTGATTTTATTCAGTACTCCACAACCAGATTTAAAGTGAAAACCCAAGCTGTAAGGAAACAGCAAAACGCACCCTGAGATTAACACCACTAACTGCAGTAACATCATTGAGCTGTTCAATACTTTGATCCATAGAATTTGCTATTACTTTTTGCTTCTTGCTGCAAATTGATCCATGGAAAACAACTACGGTTATAACTTTACATTTGGGAACAAAAATTGAAAAGTGCTTTAAGCTGTAAAAAGCCATACAAAAGAAATGGCTAACGAAAGCTGTAAATGATTCAGGCAGTAACTCAATTACCTTGGTGGTGGCGGTGAAGAACCTAATGTCTCAAGAGGTTTCTTCTGACCAACAGAAGGCTTTTTGGGTGGCAATCTAGCATTAACTCCTGCTTGAGGCGTACCCAATGGGCCACGAGAATTCATCTGATGAAGACAAGCGATTTGTCAATGATGAATGTTGTTCACAATTGATTTCCCACCCCCAATTTACTGTTCATATTAGAGATTGGATTGTCATGGAAGGAGAAATTGAGTTCATAGAAAATCTTACTGCTGTGTTAGCGTCCAGTTGAGTTGTAATAGAGGGAGAGGCAGAGCTTGCATGCGCCATGTTGTTAGGTGTGGATAAAACCATTCTAGAGGACTCCTTCTCTAAATCCTCCTTTGAAGTCCCTGACGCTGCATTTTTCTGTTCAAAACTTTGATCAACTGATTCCTGCTTTACATGGGACACTGATGATCCTTGACTAGGTGCAGAATTTTGAGGCAACGATGAGTTGTTCTGATAGTGCGAAGTGGCGCCACCTTGAACCCTACTAGGGTCATTTGCAGAAGTTGGCCTCTCAAACTTCGGCATAGTCATCATGTTTGTGGTAGACTGGGGTGGTCCTCCAAGACCAGTTGATCCCATGGTCTGATTATGTGCAACATGTCTCATATGGGAATCATGAAGGTGTGGCCTCATCGTGGAACCAGAAACATTGTTGTTTGGACCAGGGAATGTGTGAAAACTACCGGAGCTGGTATACATAGGAAACGAGCTTGGTGGGAGCTGCATCTGGTGCTGCGGATGTTTTGTAAGTCCTTGAACAGGAACTGAACTGCCTGTTGAGGAAGGCAGTTGGTTAAGGTGGACGACTCCACGAGGATCAGACTGAGACTTTTGGTTATTGATTTCTGTGATTGAAGAGATTAAATCAGGTATTGGTTTTGGCTTTTGCGTGGAAATATTAAGATACATCTACGGAAAGCATAGAAGTTTCATGATAACCGTGAAATAAAAAGTAATCAATACCAGTGGAAGGAGTTTGAATTCCCATCTTCCCCTGGTTATAACCCACCTGAATCAATGAGCACAAATTACAAATAAATTTAGTATTTTAACTTGATTTTTCTTATTTATCATAAGAGACCCTTATGTAGGCCAAGGAACAATCAATCATAAATCTAACGTAAACCGTTGAAAACACCTTAAACCATATTCCGTATTAAACATGTGGGACAAACGAAAGTCAGTAAAATCATATGATTAATCAACCAAAGGGCAAGTCTGATACCCTAAGAAAACATTTTGTGAAAAAATAAATCTTTACACTTCAGTTGTGATCAAAATCGAGGAAAATAAGGTTTTGTCAAACTCAATATGTTATCCAACTGTTTTGTGAAGCTTATACAAAGTGAAGAAAAGAAGTGTTAGCGAGAAGCATGCAAACAATGCATGTACGACCTTCTCTGGTTAATGATTTTGCAAAAGTTTAAAACTGTTTTCATTGACGTAAAAACAAGATAGACATCCCAACCAAACAGTAACTGTAAAAATAACCCCCCAAAAAAAAAAAAAATTCCTACAAACTGGAAACTAGAGAAGGAAAATCATAGAAAACCAAGATGATTAGAAGATGTAACATAAAACCAAATAAAGCTCATCTTTAAGAACTTCAAAGATGAGATGCATCAGCTGAAATATTATAAAGCCCTAAGCAAGCATAAGTATTCAAACAGGCCAATCCAATATGTATTCCATTCGCAAACTTATACCCTAAGTCGAATGCCTAGTATTAGTTTCACTAAATGACACAAAATATACAAATTGGTGTTACCTGCTGTAGTTTACTAACTGCCAACCTGAGCATCTGATCGCCTACGATATCCTTCATATGTCGTGTGAAACCCTCTTTGGGGATTTCATTTTTCTGCAAACAAGTGTCAGGAGGAAATCAATGATAATGCAATAGCTCCATCTTTATCGAACAGAATGTCAAGTAATTTGACATATACACATACCTTAAGTCTAGAATATAAGGTACGAAGCTGCAGTGCTCTATCTTTATCGAGTTGGGCCATTAAAGTAGGAAGCAAAGCAGCAAATGGTACTTGCTTCGGGTTGCGGTTCATAGCGTTAACAGGCTGTTCCAATCCACGAGCCTGTTGACTACTCATCTTTTGCAGTTTTAAATACTGAGATTCACTCTCCTGATTATGTGGCCTTTCTGGTTCAGTACCAGTAGGATTCTTTTCAGAGATCTGTAACCCAGTTGTTTGGGGCATTGTTTGGGGCACCTGCGAAGGATTCTCCCAGAGTTGACCTGTTCGATGAAGATCTTGAGGCTGGCTGTGTTGTAAATGAGATTCATTTGCGCGTTTCAAATCATGTTGGTGTTGATTTTCTAAACCCGATCCTTGCTGCTCCTTCATCTGAGTGCTTTCAAGGCTGTGCTGCGTCTGGAGATTCATATTAGAATCTCCGATACCATTCTTCCATGTTGTAAACTGTTGGTTGGGAGAATGGTTGTTTCCTACAGAAATATAATTCAAGCAATTGACTGATGTAGCTTCTTAAACCCCCAAGTGAAACTCGACAAAGCCCAAAAACAAGCACAACTTAATTGTATTGCAATACGTAATGATTTAAGTAGCCAACACTACCAACGTCATGATTGCAGTGTAACAAGAACAAAACCAAGAACTAAAACAGCATCAAGATCACACAACCTACTAACTACCCTAGTTAATAATTAAGTCCCATCACACTGATCAATTCTAATGACATGACAAGCCAATAGGCAGGCTCTAAATATGTCATCACAAGTAAATATATCCATAAGTAAGTGAAAAGCTCTAAAAGACTAGTCTTTCATGACCTTAATCATTACTTTACTGTAGGATTGAAAGTTCCTCACATGTCAATAAGTTAGCGAGGTTTATAATAAACCCTACCAGAGAAGTCTTTCCAAGAGTAGATAACCTATCTTAAAGTATCGAAACAAGCACAGCTTTGCTAACATGCCAAAGATACCCCAAGCATCTACTCCAAGAGAAAACCACAAAAATCTCATCTTTCTTTTGATAAAATAGTGCACCTCCATAAATTCAAGAACTTGAACAGAGTTCCCCACAATACATTCTTTTCAATACGTTCCACACCTCATACGTTTTAGATTACAAGACTTCATCTTTTACTTCCCTCACAAGTACTAATCTCAAAAGTTGGAATATTAAAGCAGCCCTAATTTATAACGAATTTGTAGAGAACGATGAAGACACAAAAAAGGAAGCAGACAAGAATTGAAACGGAACCATACCAGAATTGGTCGGCACGAGCGGCAGTGAAGTTGAACCTTCAATATCGCGATTCAGAGCGGCCTGGAACGCGTCAACGTCAGCTCCCGAATGCATCGATTCATCCTAACAACACACAAGAAAATTCGGCGGAATTTCAAAATCACGACGAGGCTCCAGACACCGAGCAAGACATCGATCAATTGAACAGATGCAGTGTTTCTAAACACGAGTGAGATTAGAAACCTAACCTCGTCTTCTTCGAGAAGCTTGAAAATCGAAGGATCCATTGATATAAAAGCTCAAACGCTGGAGAAGAGAGAAAAGGAAGGAGAGAGAGCTCGGCGAAGATGAATTAAAAGGGAACAGGTGTTACAATGTTAAAATTGCAGATGAGTCCTTTTCTTAACAGGTAAAAACTAAAAAGTAACTATAGATGAAAATTGCGGATTAGTCCTTATATAAAAGGGTAATAAGCTGATTTGGGTTATTCGGTTTCTCGGGTTGGTTAGTTTTTCGGTTTTGTTATAATTGTCCTAAACTAACCGAACTTTTATTTTGTTCGGTTCATTTTTTGGGGTTCTAGGAAAATACCCTCTTTTCCCGGTTCAAAAATATATCCAATTCGGAGTCGATTTGAATTTGGATAAAAAAATAAAATATATTTTTCTATTTGGTAAATAGCCGGGTTAGTGCCCCGTATTTTATTAAAAATCAAATAAAAAATTACACACGTACTCGCCTGGCAAATACCATACCGTCCAAATCCTCTCTTAACATGATATCAACAGACTCAGGAACATAATCAAAAGAATGTAAACCTAAAGGTAAATCAAAAGCAAGGTTAGCCAATCCGTCACGATTGACTTCCCGGTAAACATGAGCAATACGGACGATCTAGTCCCTCGAAATGAAACCATAGCACAAACGTACTAGGAAGGACAGGGGGTGAGACTCACTTATCCCTGTCGTTAAGAAACCAACCACAATCTGAGAATCCACTTCTAACTGCACCTGCCGAACTCCTTAGAATAAAATATATATACCTACTATTGTTATACTTTTATTTTCTGACCAAATTATATAGTTAATCATATATGTTAATTTTACTATATTTATTTACAAGATTATAGAAAAAAAATTGATTAAAATTTTTGTTCGTATATACAAAAATCCAAAAATATCTTCAGTACACATATTCTATCTAATTTTTTAAAACATTAGAGTAACTACATGGATGGAAAAAAAAATGAAATGCAAATTTTGAATTTTCTTGCATTGGTTATCTGACCAAACTAAATATTAACCATAAAATAAGTATATTATTATATAAAACTTTTTACATGTAATACTGCTTGTGCTGTTTATTTACTATCAACTATATTAATCATAACCAATATGTAATCTAACATCTTCCTAGATTATCCTGCCATGTGTCATTAATATTTTAAAGATTTGGACTGTGTCTAACAATATAACATATAATGAAATTAAGAAAAAAATATTTAAAAAGTTATCATAAAATTAAAAAAGAAGATATTTTTGGTTCTTTATATAAAAATAATAATAGAATTATTAATATTCTATTAAATAAGAAAATTGATATATTTAAGAGATTAATAAAACTTGATTAATACTATAAACGAAAGAGATTATAGCCTTTTAACCAAAAAAGATATAAAATCAATAAAATGATAAATTAATCCTAAAAAGATATTGTTACTTTTCTAATTTATATATTCATGTCTGTTCTTTAATAATTTTCATCAAATATACTAATAGAATCAAAATGAATATGTATATTTCTTTAGAATAGATTTACATTATTATATTATTAAAGAAACAAGTTTGGAGGTGGACTTTGTGAAGGAAATCTTACTGGAATTTGCAATTTTAATATGCAAAAATGAAATAAGAATTACAAAATCTCATATATTAAATTCCAAATTGCACTTACTTAAATAAAAACAATTACCTACACAAGACAATAACTTTGTCAAAATATCCTTTGAAAAAAGTTAACGCACCCGCAACACATATTAAATGAGTGGGTAAGATTTTAGCATTTTTAAATTTCTTTTCCTAACTAAAAAAATAAAAAATAATAATTTGTTTTTCTTAGATAAAAAATTGACAAAAAATAATAATTTAGTTTTCGTAATCTCTATAATATTATTTGAGAAGTCAGTTTCCTACGTGTCGCGCTCATGTTAATTCTCACGAGGTCGATTACCGAGATACCCTTAATGAATTCCAATTATTATATTAGTTTGCTATTACTGAAACCTTTTAATATACTTTTTTGTTTAATGATTTTTTTTAAACAAAAATCACATTAATAAAAGAGAATAATTTTAAAACATAAAATAATTTTTGTGTAGATATAAAAAACGAAAATTATAAAAATGGAATTTTTTAAAAAATCATATTTAAAAGGAAATAACATTGAAATACAGAAATATTTTTATTAGATATAAAAAAGTTAATTCCAAAAAGGAAAGTCTTTTATAAAATCATATCAAATAAGAAATAACTTTAAGACAATTTCCATTACTAAAACTTTTTGATTTAATTTTTTGTTTAATGATATTTTTTTTTCAAAATCACATTAATAAAGAGAAATATTTTTTGTATATATATAAGAAAACGAAAATTACATAAAGGAAAGTGTTTTTAAAATCATATTAAAAACAACATATATCAATAGACCTATTTCACAAAAATAGTTTTACAAATCAAAGATAAAAAACCGACCCAACTTTAGTCTAAATAGAACAAAAAAACTAATTGTATTTCAATTCAAAAAGATATATGCCATATAATAAATCTAAAAATGAATAAAGGTACCTATGTAAATTTTTTATATCAAAATATGTTTAATAAGATATATAACATCTTAAAATTAATTACAAAAAATTTCTATTTACATGAATACATATAGTTGACAAAACAAATAAAAACTTATAAATAAATAAAAGATAACATTAACCAATAATTTTAGTTAAGTTATTTAGTAAACATTCATACCCGTGCATGAGCACGGGAGAATCACCTAGTTCATAAAAAAAATGAAGTCAGATATCTTATCTTATTATAATCGATGCTTTAAAATGAAGTCAAATCTATTTATCATATTTCTTTCTCTGAAAGATAGAGGTGAGAGAAGAGAGAGAGAAAAAAAAATTCTTTAGGTTCTTTTTTTTGTTACTTTTGGTTTAAACTATAAACTATAAGTCCTTGTTCGAAAACTCGGTCTCGGCGGCCATCTAATCGGTAGGTATACGCTTAGCGGCTACAAACCGTGGCGATTCTACATTATTCGGCCAAAAAATCGAAAATTATAATAAAACTTTGTTTTCTGGGATTTTCAAGTTCGAAATATGATGTGTGTTTATAGATCTTTTATATTAGGCTATTAATCTACAAGAATAACTTGTAAAATTAATGAATCGTGAAAAAAAAAAAAACAAGAGAGCGGCGGCTCAGTTAGGTTAAAAATCGCAGAGAAAAAGGTTGAAGACGAGGGCATAACCATTATTTTACAACCATTAAATCTAAAAACGTAAAAAGAATAACAAAATCCAGTTACCAAACCTCGAACCCTTGTTATAAGGCACGATGGGTCTTTTGTTTAGACCACTAAACCAAGTGACAATTAAAAATATGAATCACGTAGCTAAAATATATAGATTTATGTTATAATAATACTGATGATTTATTATATCGGAAATAATTAAATAAAGACAAAAATTCATACCCGCAGAGTTTTTAGAACACCGAGAATAAAATGAGAAACAAGAGAGAGAAGATATGAACTTATATTGAAGTTGTGAATTGTGTGTTTATGAACGAACGAAACGTTCGTTTATATAGAAAATAAAAGTGGTTACTGTGCATGTGAATAGTGACAGTGGGCTCCACAATCAAAATTTTCTTCCGTCTATCGACGTTTTTCTTCCTGCCTTATATGACTTTCGTGACACTCCCCCTTGGAGACCAATGTCATATTTTGCTAAACGCCTTTGTTGCCTCGTTAAAAACCTTGAAAAACCCAATGGGAAAAAACCATAGCAAGGTAAAAGAGTACAACTGCGCAAGCTCCCCCTTGATTAAGGTTGTCTTTAGAGATCTTGTTGACGACGCATTCCAATACTATGTACATGCTTCCTGAACATAGTGGTGGGTAGTGATTTTGTGAAAAGATCAGCTGCGTTGTCGCATGAACGGACATATCTCACTTCAATCTCCTTATTCCTCTCGAGTTCTTGGATGTACATGAACAACTTCGGAGGTATATGTTTCGTTCTATCACTTTTGATATATCCTTCCTTCGTTTGAGCAACACATGCAGCATTATCTTCATACAAGATTGTTGGCTCTATATCTCTTAGAATTCCACTGCTTGATCGGATGTGTCGGCTTATTGATCTTAGTGAGACACATTCTCTACTTGCTTCATGAAGTGCAATAAGTTCAGCATGATTCGAGGAAGTAGCGACCAGTGTCTGCTTCTGAGAACGCCAAGATATAGCAGTGTCTCCGATCATGAAAACGTACCGTTTGTGATCGGCTTTGTGTGGATCCGATAGGTATCCTGCATCTGCAAAACCGACCATTTTACCTTTTGAATTTTTAGGATAAAATAATCCTAAGTCAGTGGTCCCTTGAAGGTAACGGAAAACATGTTTAATTCCATTCCAATGTCTTCGCGTAGGGGACGAACTGAATCTTGCCAAAAGATTAACAGCAAATGATATATCAGGTCGTGTGCAATTTGCAAGATACATCAGAGCTCCAATTGCACTTAGATATGGTACTTCAGGACCAAGTATCTCTTCGTTTTCCTCATGTGGTCGGAATGGATCATTTTCAATATTAAGTGACCTTACGACCATGGGAGTACTGAGTGGAGTTGCCTTATCCATGTTAAATCTTTTTAACACTCTTTTGGTATATGTGGATTGGTGCACAAATATACCTTTTGAGAGTGCTCAATCTGAAGGCCAAGACAATACTTTGTCTGCCCGAGATCTTTCATCTCAAATTCTCCTTTTAAATAATCTGATGCTTTCTGTATCTCATCATGAGTTCCGATTATGTTTAGATCATCAACATATACTGCGATTATTACAAATCCAGTTTCTGTTTTCTTAATGAAAACACATGGGCATATAGGATCATTTACATATCCTTCTTTTGTTAAATGCTCACTGAGACGATTATACCACATACGTCCAGACTGCTTTAACCCATATAATGATCTTTGCAATTTGATTGCACATAACTCTTTTGGTTTAGATTTTAATGCTTCTGGCATCTTAAATCCATCGGGAACTCTCATATAGATATCAGTATCCAATGACCCGTATAAATATGCCGTAACGACATCCATAAGTCGCATCTCTAGATTTTCATCAGCCGCCAGACTCATCAAGAATCTGAACGTGATTGCATCCATAACAGGAGAATACGTTTTTCGTAGTCTATTCCAGGTCTTTGTGAAAAACCTTGGGCTACGAGACGAGCTTTATATCTTATGATCTCATTTTTCTCATTTCGTTTGCGAACGAAAACCCACTTAGATCCAACTGGTCTCACATCTTTGGGTGTGAGCATAATGGGTCCAAAAACCTCTCGTTTATTAAGCGAATCAAGTTCGACTTGTATTGCATCTTTCCATTTTATCCAGTCATGTTTTTTGACATTCATATACAGACTTTGGCTCTGGATCTTCATTTTCCTCATTTATTTCTTGTGACACAAGATATGAGAAAACATCATCGAGATCATCTATTTCTTTTCTTTTCCATATCTTTTGATTATGGATATAATTTATAGAAATCTCATGATTTTCTTCGGGATTTTGATGCTCTACATTATCATGGGTCTCATGATTTGTTTCCTCCAAAGTACTTTCTGCTACTTTGGGTGTTTCATGAGTTTCAACTTTCTTTTGTTTCTTATGATTCTTAGTTTTAGAACCAACAGGCCTGCCACGCTTCCGGCGTGTTTCAGACTCACGTGTATCATCTGCTTTCCCACGTTCTTGTGGTATTTCAATACGAGCAGGAGCATTTGCAGCTGGTATATGAGATTTAGTTACCGTTTTGGTATCCGCAAATGCATCTGGTAGCTGATTTGCTATACTTTGCAAATGCACAATTCGTCGAACTTCCAGTTCTGACTCTTTTGTAGGAGGATCAAGGTGTAACAAGGATGGTACACTCCACTTGATTTCCTTTCCTACTTGCTTATTTTCTCCCCTAGAACTGGGAACACTTTTTCATCAAATGACAATCGGCAAAACGTGCTGTAAAGACATCACCTGTCTGTGGTTCTAGGTATCGTACAATTGATGGAGAATCACAACCAACATATATTCCCAACCTTCTTTGTGGTCCCATCTTTGTGCGTTGTGGTGGTGCTATAGGCACATATACTGCACAACCAAAGATTCTGAGATGGGAAATATTTGGTTCTCGACCAAATGCCAACTGAAGTGGGAATACTTATGGTATGCACTTGGTCTTATCCGAATCAGTGCTTCAGCATGCAAATAGCATGTCCCCATACAGAGGTTGGAAGTTTAGATCTCATGATCAACGGTCTTGCAATCAATTGCAGACGTTTAATTAATGATTCAGCCAAGCCATTTTGAGTATGAACATGGCTACAGAATGTTCAACTTCAATTCTCGTTACCATACAATAATCTTTGAATGCTTGGGATGTGAATTCACCAGCGTTGTCTAATCTAACTCTTTTAATGGGATAATCAGAAAACTGAGTTCGCAGTTTGATTATCTGAGTTAGAAATCTCGCAAATGCCATATTTCGAGATGATAAAGACAAACGTGTGACCATCTACTGGATGCGTCAATTAATACCATAAAATAGTGGAATGGTCCACAAGGTGGATGTATTGGTCCACAAATATCGCCTTGAATTCTTTCAAGAAACTTTGGTGATTCTTTATCAATTTTACTTGGCGATGGCCTTATGATCAACTTACCAAGGGAGCATGCTGCACATGTCATTTTATTCCCTTGATAAATCTCATGGATTTTCAGTGAATGACCATGTGAGCTCTCAATGATTTTCCGCATCATTGTGGTGCCTGGGTGTCCAAGGCGATCATGCCACAATGTGAAATCCTCATGATTTCTTTTGATCATAAGGTTTGATTCAATTGCATCTATATAAGTATGATGCAAACCAGAAGGGAGTTTTGGGAACTTCTCCAAAATATGCCTTTTGCCAGATATATCAGAAGTTATATACAAATACTTCTTTCCATTCTCAGTTGCAGACTGAGTATCATATCCATGAAGGTATATGTCATTAAAACTCAACAAATTCCTTTTGGACTTCGGAGAATACAAGGCATTGTTTATGGAAATTTTTGTTCCATTAGGCAACATAAAGTTGGCTTTGCCAATTCCTTCAATCACGTCTGCAGGACCTGAGATTGTATTGACAATTATCCTTCTTGGTTTTATATCAGAGAAATATTTATTTTTCTTAGAATAGTGTGCGTTGTTCCACTATCTATTATGCAAATTTCTTGCATTTTCTTGGATTTTATTCCATCCGCATTTTGATCCATTTCTGTAATTAAGACAAAGATCAATAAAGAGAAAGTGAAATTTATTCATAGAAACACACATGATAATTATACATTAGTAATTATAAGAAACCAACATTATTTGTTTAAAAACTGAAAAAAAAACGTAATAATTATACATGGCATTATTGGAGACTATTCAGCAGTCTCATTACAAGCATTTCCGTAATTCTCTTCAGGAGTGGTCTCAGTCGAGCTCATTCATAAAGTCTGAAGAGTCGAGGTACGATGTACCAGCAAAGTCTTCTGTGAGGTTCACCTCCTTTGCTTTTCCTTTTAATGACTCTTGTACAACTTACAAAGGTGTGGAGGAGTACGGCATGTACGAGACCAATGCCCTTTGCTTCCGCATCTGTAGCATACTGTCTCACGCTTCTGGGTGATATCCTCTTGAGTTTCTTTCTCTTTGGATTGATGTTCAGATCGGATCCATTTGTTAGATCCTCTCCCCTTAAAATTATAAGCTCTTCCACGTCCGCGATTAAATCGACGGCCACGACCCCGATAACTTTGGAATTTTCTTCCAGAATTTTCCACGGCCGTAGCATTCACTTCAGGGAATGATTTGGCTCCCGTAGGTCGAGAATTGTGGTTTTTGATTAGGAGCTCATCATTCTTCTCTGCGAGAATGAGCGTCACTATCAATTCCGAGAACCTTGTGTACCCACATCTTCTATATATTTTTGGCAAGACATGCTGCTCTTTATGAAATGTGAGGTATGTCTTCTCAAGCATTTCATCTTCGGAGATAGAGTGACCACAATATTTCAATTGTGACACTATTCTTAACATAGCAGAATTGTAGTCTGCAACCTTTTGAAAATCCTGAAACCTCAGGTTCTTCCACTCTTCCAGAGCGTGAGGAAGATTTACTTCCCTCTGGTTGTCAAACCTCTCTTTTAAAGCTTGCCACAGTTCAGCTGGGTCTTTTATGTGCGCATAGTCATGCGTTACATTTTCATCAAGGTGTTGCCTTAAGAAAATTATCGCTTCAGCTTTATTTTCAGCGGGCGATTTATTTCCACTTTTGATAGTGTCTGTTAGCTTTTTCATTTCCAGATAAAGCTCAACATTTGTAATCCAAGCGATATAGTTTGCTCCAGTAATTTTGAGAGCCGGGAACTTGAGCTTTTCAATGTTTGCCATTTTGATTTTCTAAAACAAAATCATAAAACTTTATTAGTGCGGTAATAATAACTCATTTAAAATGAGCCGTTTACATGAATAATCCAAGCAATTACAAGGAAAAAACAATGCACAAAAAGTAAAACAACGATTAAGGAAAATTCTGCCGGAGTAAAATCTCCCATGCAAAGACCATAAATCGATGTAAAAGTTACAATCGCACATAAAATTAAAAGCAAACGGATCATCATTCTCATCATTCTTACAAAAAAAATTAGATGAAAAATATTTGTGAAATATTTGAGAGAAGAAGAGAGAAGATATGAAATCGATGAGTGAAATGAAATGAGTGAGGGATGAGTTTATTTATAGATCGAAAATCACTGTTCATAGCCGTTGAAAAACACTGTTCATAGCCGTTAGATGTAGCCGTTGGGGAGAAAAAATTTTGTGAAAAATTCTTTGTGACCGTTATGAAAAAAGGCTACCGGAAAAACTGAATTTTTGATTAAATCCGTACTACTTCTTCCCAGTTGGACAAGAAGGTGCTCTTTAACGGAACAGGGGTTCCTGGAGATGTACGTTGATATGAGTCTAGATTTATTCGCCTGAGGAATAAATGAGACCGCAATCTTATTTTGAACACAAAAATATGCATATTTAATTTATAATGATTATAATATAAACAGATATATAATCAGAAAATTATGGTGATTTAATCATCCACATTGAAACAATAAATAAATATGCGGTGGCTCAGCCATCCATTATGACATTAACAATAAAATTATACAGGTGGCTCGGCCATCCATTATAATATTAACAATAAATAAATAATTATGGTGCTTTTAGCAGCCATGATATAGTGCAGGTAAATTAAATAACGAGGCGACAAACCGCCCACGGTAATATTAAGAAAATAATGGTGCGTTAAACAACCATTACAATAATAATAAATTATTATATAGGCGGGTATCCCGGCCATTATAACAGAGTAAATATTACATATATATATAGCTCATATCGTAGAACGATCGTGCTGATAACGTGTTATAATAATACTGATGATTTATTATATCGGAAATAATTAAATAAAGACAAAAATTCATACCCGCAGAGTTTTTAGAACACCGAGAATAAAATGAGAAACAAGAGAGAGAAGATATGAACTTATATTGAAGTTGTGAATTGTGTGTTTATGAACGAACGAAACGTTCGTTTATATAGAAAATAAAAGTGGTTACTGTGCATGTGAATAGTGACAGTGGGCTCCACAATCAAAATTTTCTTCCGTCTATCGACGTTTTTCTTCCTGCCTTATATGACTTTCGTGACAATTTATATATTAAAATGCCAAAATAAAATCCCCGATTAATCTCCGAATAATTAATTCGGCGCTAGGCGGAGGTCAAGCGTACGCGTTACCCTAGCGTAGTTTCGAACATTGACTATAACTAAAAGAAAATAATGCGTACGACAATAAAAGTAAACTAGTTCAGTTCTGGAAGTTTGCGAACTAGTTGCAGTCAGAATCTATTCTTGTACACCTCTCTCTCTTCTCTCCTTCATATCTTTTAGAGAGAGATGGTGATTTCCGGCACACCGGAATTTAATCCGATGTTGCCAATTTTTTCATTTGCTGTTTTCTTTTTCTGTTTTATAGTTTACTTCCGGTTGAATTGATTTCTTTCTTCAATTCGATTTCGGATATTAACTTTCCGGCCTTGTTCGGTTTCTCTTTTTTCTTTCCACAGGTTCTCAATCTCAAATCCGGAGATCAATCTCTGAAGATTGGTGTCTTCTCACCAAGCTCATCCCTTCCTTTGCAAGGGAGTAATATCTTCGCCGTCCAGCATTTCTTTTATGGGTGGCCTATATCGGCTAGGTCATAGTGAAGTCTTCCTTAAGATGTTGGTTTGAGAATTTTGGATTTCTTTTATGGTGGCTTCGTTCAATCTTCTGCAGTTAGGAGCCGACGATTTCTGTGGGAAACCACCTGCTTTAAGTCCAGCAGCCAGCGGAGTAATGGCTTCCTCCTTTCACTTCACCTCAAGTTGACACTGAAGATATGCATGTGCTGGAAAAATCTTTTGTTTTGTGAGATTGAGTGTTTTGATCGTTTGAGAAAAAGTCTAGGCTTGAGGGAGTTTAGCTCAGGGTTAGGTTAGCCTGAAGAGTTCATATTATAGAAGCGGTATTTTGAAGATGGTGTTCTTGATCTAGGCGTTTGCAATTAGGTTGTAATTGTTTTCTGATTCTAGTGAATTCGAATATTGGACGTGGTCCCGAGGAGTAGGAAACGAACCTCATTAACAAACTTTATATTCTTTATTTTTGCTATTTATTTTCGTCTCACCTACACTTACAGACACCGTCTTTAACTTGTCAACCTTATCATTAGATTGGGTTTTATGTTGATGAAAGTTTGGACTTGGACTTCTCAAATCATTGTATAGTCCTTTGAACTTATGAAATGAAAATTGGCTGACCAAAAAGAAAAAAAAATCTTGTACTATATATTATACTAGATTAGGACCCGCGTGATACGCGGGTGAAAATAAAATATTTGAAGTCTGTAATTGATAACCCGCATTACATGATTTATATATTTAAATTTTGAGATTAAAAGTTGATTATGACAATTTAAAATCTAAATTTCTTGAGATTAAAACCCGTATAAAATGAAATTAAACACCAACAAAAGATCCTTCAGATATCCATTGAAGCAATCTCTAGAAACTTTTATCGTTTAGACAAAACTTTCTAAGCGATAAAAGATTGTTATTTTTAGAAAATGAATTATTATAATTTAACCGATAAAAATAATGTTAGACAAAACTTTCTAACCTATAAAAATGAATTCTCTATAATTTTTTTAATATAATTATTTTTCAAAATAATTGAATATAATAATTTATTAAAGAGCTAAGTTCTTTATATAGACATCATAAATATTTGCAAGAATTTAGAAAAGCAATTATCTTTTTTTTTTAATTTATCCATTTATTGATTATATTTGCTTTTTTAGTTGAAAGACTAAATTCCTTTTCTTTTTTAATAAGATATTAATAAGTTTATTTTCTTAAGTTATCTTTAACATATTTTATGATCATGTAAATTATGAAAGAGCTAAATTCTTTATATAGACATCATAAATTTTTGCTTGCTTTTTTAAAAAGTGATAATCTTTTTCTTAATCTTTACTTTTATCGATTATATTTCCTTTATTGGTTGAAAGGCTAAAATATTTTTTTAAACTAAATATTAATAAGGCTATTTCCTTTAGTTTTCTTTATAATTAACCAAACGATAAATATTTTTGTATAGTTTCTTTTTTAATATTTGCAAACTTTTTTAAAAAGTCATAATTGTTTCTTAATCTTTATTTTTATCGATGATATTTTGTTTATTGGTTGAAAGACTAAAATATTTTTTAAATAAAATATTAATAAGTCTATTTCTTTTAGTTTTCTTTAAAATTAACCGAACATTTTTCCTTTTTAATTCAGAGATTTCATTATGTATATTTCCTTTAGTTTTTTTTTTAACTTAACTGCACAATAAGTATTTTTCTATATTTTTCTTTGTGCTCCATAATCAGAATTTCTTTTTGTCTACAATTCCCATGTGCTTTAGGATTTTGGGATATTATATGATCATGTAAATTATGAAAGAGCTAAGTTCTTTATATAGACATAAGGTTTGAAAAATCGCTAGGCGCTAGTCGGGCGGTTGGGTTGGACCTAGCGCCTAGCGAAAAAATCGGGTATTAAGCGGAGATTATGCAAGGCGGAATTTTAGTATTTTTTTGATAGATTTATATATTTTTATACTGAAAATATGTAAAGCATGATAGTATTTAAAGGTTAATTCCTCTAATTTTAGTTTTCTACAAATATATTCATTCTAACTTCTATACAGTTATTTTCAAAATTCATTAAAAATCAAAATTTAAAAGTTATTAGACATATTTGGTATACATATATTATTTTAGTATTGTAGAAATATTTAACCGCAGCCCATATGGCTACTACACATGGCAAATGGGCTTATGAAAGTACATCATGGCCTTATTGTGAATCTGTGATCGTTTTCCATCTTAAGCAGTTGTTTTTTCTTAAACAATTACTTTTTTAATTAATGGAAAGGGATCTTAGGTATTAATAGGCATGGTGGAGGAGGAAAATACTTAGGTTTACCTGAGCAGTTTGGTAGAAAGAAGAAAGAAATGTTTGAGAATATTATCCATAGAGTTCGACAGAGAACTTCATCTTGGAAAACGCGATATCTTACCCAAGCGGGCAAAGAAATTTTAATCAAATCAGTTGGCATTTCAATGCCTGTGTACTCAATGTCATGTTTTAAATTACCGAAGCAAATAACGGATGAAATAACTCAGCTGTTAATGCGATTCTGGTGGGAGAAAGGAGATGGAAATAGGGGTATTCCGTGGATAGCTTGGAAGAGACTGCAACTCTCGAAAAAAGAGGGAGGGCTTGGTTTCAGAGATTTGGAAATCTTTAATGACGCCTTGCTGGCCAAACAAGCTTGGCGTCTCTTGAAGTATCCAAACTGTTTATTAGCCCGTCTTCTCAAAGCCAGATATTACAAAGACACTTCAATTTTAGATGCTACATACAAAACCAATCAATCCTACGGACGGAAGTCCATTGTTACTGGGCTTCAAATCATAAAGAAAGGCACTAGACATTTAATTGGTGATGGTGAATCGACAAGAGTTTTTTATGACAAATGGGTTCCACGACAAACTCCTGAATCCATTTGTTCGCCTACTCCTGTCATCGATCCTTCTCCTAACCTGCGAGCTGCGGATCTGATCATCTCCAATGGTACCGCTCGAACATGGAATCTTCCTTTGATTCAGGAATTAATAGCTGAACCGGATGCTACAGCAATCACAAGTCTCTATCTCCCCCAAGCTTCCAAACCCGACCGGCTAGTATGGCACCACACCAATTCGGGAGAATATTCTGTTAAAAGTGGGTATTGGTTAACTTTTCATGAATTGATACCCAATTCACCGGACTATAACCCCCCACCAGGTGATCCTGCACTAAAAGCTCAATTATGGAATCTCAATATTATGCCTAAGCTCAAATTATTCCAATGGCGTGTCCTATCAAAAGCAATTAGCTCAGCAACAAGATTACAAACAAGAGGAGTACGACTAGATCCAATGTGTATCCGCTGTCACTCTGCACCAGAAACTCTAAGCCATATATTTTTCACCTGTCCAACCTCTGTCGCTATCTGGCGTCTCTCAGAGTCGTGTTGGCAAATACCATCTTCATCATACGATTTCTGTGATACACAACTTAGAGAACTCCTTGCTTTACAAAGGAACCCATCTTTATCCCCTTTCCAAAAACTCTTACCTATTTCTGTCATGTGGCGCATCTGGAAATCGAGGTGCACACTAATTTTTAAGAAAAGAGATACACCTTTTGTTCACGTCGCTCAACTTGCCGCAACTGATACTAATGAATGGTTAACAGTCAACGAGATTCAATTTTCTACACCCATATCAACGGCGAACCTCCGAACTACAAGACAACCTACACCCCGTCACCATCACCACTGGTCACGACCTCCATCAGGGATCATTAAATGCAACTTCGATGCAAGTTTTAATCCTGCAACTTTCCAAGCATCTGCAGGTTGGGTAGGACGAGATTCTGATGGCACTTTAATCTTCTGGGGGGCTATCCCTCTTGGTTACACATTATCACCTTTAGAAGCTGAAGGAAAAGCACTGCTTCTTTCTATGCAACAAGCTCTCATATTTGGGCTACATCCCGTAGTATTTGAAGGGGACTGTAAGATCCTAATTGACAATCTTACAGGGAAATGTCTCAACTACACTATTGAAAATATCTGCTTTGATGCGATGTATTGGGAAGCTCGGTTCCATCGTTGTTATTTCAACTTTGTCCCTAGAAAGTGTAACTAGTCAGCTAACTTATTAGCAAAACATATATTTTTTTCTCCTATGTTAACTGATGATGTTTTGTATCCCCCATCATGGTTTTTAAATTTCTTGTCTTCAGACTATGTAACTTCTTTTTCAAGATAATAAAGTATTCTTTTGACGGAAAAAAAAAAATTAATGGCAACAAAGTAATTATATCATCATCTCTGTCCTTTCTTCTTGACTCTGCAACCCTAAAACTAAAAAGACACAGCCGTGGCTGCCGCCATTGATACTCTCACAATCCTTTGGTTTTTTTTTGTTTTTGGTGTTGTTTATGGTTAAAATTTATAGATCCAACCTCTATATGAGCGATTTTCATCAAATTCGGCGGCGATTTAAACAAAAAATCGGATCTCCAATTTACTCCGGCGACTGGCACCAAATCGCCACGCTACCACTCCGACTCACGCTTTTCCGGCCGCCTAGGCGGCTCTACGTCCACGTTTTCGAACACGGTATAGACATCATAAATATTTGAAAGCTTTTTAGAAAAATAATAATTTTTTTCTTAATCTTTTTTTATCGATTATATTTCCTTTAGTTTTTTTGAACTTAACTGCACAATAAGTATTAATTAGCAACTTTGAAACATATTTTTGTATAATTTCCTTTTTAATTCAGAGATTTCATTATGTATATTTTCTTTAGTTTTTTTTTAACTTAACTGCACAATAAGTATTTTTCTATATTTTTCGTTTTGCTCCATAATCAGAATTTCTTTTTTTTCTACAATGGCTTTTCGCTTTAGGAATTTTTTTCTTTTTTCTTTTTTTCTTCAAAACTAAAGTTTATTTTTTTCTACAATTCTTTTTTTCGTTCATAAACTTTTTTCTAAAATACAATCATAAAGTTTTTCCTTTTTTTCTTTTATCCTTTTGCAATTGTAGCAACTTTGAAAGATCTTATATTTTTGATATATCGATTGTACTTTAAAAAATGATAATTCAGAATATAGCAAAGATAAGATGGGGGGATTGACAGAAAATAAAAAAAGGATGGGAGAAGAAGAGAAAAAACCTAATCTGATCTGCCTAAATGCCGATGTACTGGAAGAAATCTTCCTTCGACTCCCCTTGAGATCAATCCTCAAATTCAAAACCGTCTCAAAACAATGGAGATCAATTCTGGAATCAAGAAGTTTCACGGAGAGGCGTATGAAAATTCAAAAGAGGCCGAAAATCCTCGCTGCCGGAGACCACCGGACCAAGTCGCGGTTGGAAGGTGACGAAGAGATGGATATGGTCTATTTACACTGCGATGAAGCGACAAGACCCTCGCTGACATGTGACGGTTTGGTTTGCATCCCTGTACCAGGCTCGGTCATCGTTCTGAATCCTACCACCGGAGAATCACTTAGATTCCCTTCCGGCCCAGATCCGGTGACACACCGCTACGACCACCTGTTTTTCAGAGGTATAAATCTATAAAACAAATAAACAAATTTTCTTTCTTCTTCTTTGGAAATATATGCATTGATGGTCACAACAATCCTAGGTTTTTGGTGGAATATTTTCCCTGGATTTTACGCGATGGGATTTGGTAAGGACAAAGTTAACGGGAGCTATAAGGTAGTGAGGATGTTCTTTGATCCTGACCTTTATTGCGAGATTCTTGATGTGAACATTGGCGAATGGCGTAAAATACGAACTCCACCTCCTTATGTAGTGGATATGAGAAGGAAGTCCATGTGTGTGAATGGGTCCATCTACTGGTTAGAATTGGTGCGTAATTTCAGCATATTAGCTCTGGATCTTCATACAGAAGAGTTCCGTCATTTCCCACCTCCACAGATTTGCCACTTGTCTGACCAAGTAATGAACTTTGAGGATCGTCTAGCCTTAGCTACGACATATTCTAGGTTTGGTTGGAAGCTAGAGATACGGTGCATTGATGCACAAGAAAAAATATGGAGCTTGACTCACTCCATAAATCTTGTGAATGTTGCACGTCCTCGATCGTGGGAGCTGTGGCTCAGGCCAGTCGCGGTTTCTAAGCAAGGGAATCTTTTCTTCCATGACAACAAGAAGAGATTGTTCAAATATTATCCAGAGACTGAGATGATCCGTTGCCTTTCTGTAGACATTAATGTTATATCTCCTTTCGTCGAAAATTTGGTCCCACTTCGATGTCCGTCTTCCACATCTGAGTACCAGTCTGGATTTCATTATCTAGAGCACGCTCCAAGCTCAGGATTCCCAAAAATTTTAGACGGATCAAATCACAAATCCCAAGTATTCTAGTTACTACCACTTTAGCGTCTCTAGTGTTGTTTCGCTACTTTGTTGTTTCGCTATTTTGTTGTTTCGTCCAAGTCTTAATGTTACTACTTTTTATTTATGACATATATGTCACGAAAGTCATATAAGGCAGGAAGAAAAACGTCGATAGACGGAAGAAAATTTTGATTGTGGAGCCCACTGTCACTATTCACATGCACAGTAACCACTTTTATTTTCTATATAAACGAACGTTTCGTTCGTTCATAAACACACAATTCACAACTTCAATATAAGTTCATATCTTCTCTCTTGTTTCTCATTTTATTCTCGGTGTTCTAAAAACTCTGCGGGTATGAATTTTTGTCTTTATTTAATTATTTCCGATATAATAAATCATCAGTATTATTATAACACGTTATCAGCACGATCGTTCTACGATATGAGCTATATATATATGTAATATTTACTCTGTTATAATGGCCGGGATACCGCCTATATAATAATTTATTATTATTGTAATGGTTGTTTAACGCACCATTATTTTCTTAATATTACGTGGGCGGTTTGTCGCCTCGTTATTTTTTACCTGCACTATATCATGGCTGCTAAAAGCACCATACCATAATTATTTATACTGTTAATGTTATAATGGATGGCTGAGCCACCTGTATAATTTTATTGTTAATATTATAATGGATGGCCGAGCCACCTGTATAATTTTATTGTTAATGTCATAATGGATGGCTGAGCCACCGCATATTTATTTATTGTTTCAATGTGGATGATTAAATCACCATAATTTTCTGATTATATATCTGTTTATATATAATCATTATAAATTAAATATGCATATTTTTGTGTTCAAAATAAGATTGCGGTCTCATTTATTCCTCAGGCGAATAAATCTAGACTCATATCAACGTACATCTCCAGGAACCCCTGTTCCGTTAAAGAGCACCTTCTTGTCCAACTGGGAAGAAGTAGTACGGATTTAATCAAAAATTCAGTTTTTCGGTAGCCTTTTTCATAACGGTCACAAAGAATTTTTCACAAAATTTTTTCTCCCCAACGGCTACATCTAACGGCTATGAACAGTGTTTTCAACGGCTATGAACAGTGTTTTCGATCTATAATAAACTCCCTCACTCATTTCATTTCACTCATCGATTTCATATCTTCTCTCTTCTTCTCTCAAATATTTCACAAATATTTTTCATCTATTTTTTTGTAAGAATGATGAGAATGATGATCCGTTTGCTTTTATTTTATGTGCGATTGTAACTTTTACATCGATTTATGGTCTTTGCATGGGAGATTTTACTCCGGCAGAATTTTCCTTAATCGTTGTTTTACTTTTTGTGCATTGTTTTTTCCTTGTAATTGCTTGGATTATTCATGTAAACGGCTCATTTTAAATGAGTTATTATTACCGCACTAATAAAGTTTTATGATTTTGTTTTAGAAAATCAAAATGGCAAACATTGAAAAGCTCAAGTTCCCGGCTCTCAAAATTACTGGAGCAAACTATATCGCTTGGATTACAAATGTTGAGCTTTATCTGGAAATGAAAAAGCTAACAGACACTATCAAAAGTGGAAATAAATCGCCCGCTGAAAATAAAGCTGAAGCGATAATTTTCTTAAGGCAACACCTTGATGAAAATGTAACGCATGACTATGCGCACATAAAAGACCCAGCTGAACTGTGGCAAGCTTTAAAAGAGAGGTTTGACAACCAGAGGGAAGTAAATCTTCCTCACGCTGGAAGAGTGGAAGAACCTGAGGTTTCAGGATTTTCAAAAGGTTGCAGACTACAATTCTGCTATGTTGAGAATAGTGTCACAATTGAAATATTGTGGTCACTCTATCTCCGAAGATGAAATGCTTGAGAAGACATACCTCACATTTCATAAAGAGCAGCATGTCTTGCCAAAAATATATAGAAGATGTGGGTACACAAGGTTCTCGGAATTGATAGTGACGCTCATTCTCGCAGAGAAGAATGATGAGCTCCTAATCAAAAACCACAATTCTCGACCTACGGGAGCCAAAGCATTCCTGAAGTGAATGCTACGGCCGTGGAAAATTCTGGAAGAAAATTCCAAAGTTATCGGGGTCGTGGCCGTCGATTTAATCGCGGACGTGGAAGAGCTTATAATTTTAAGGGGAGAGGATCTAACAAATGGATCCGATCTGAACATCAATCCAAAGAGAAAGAAACTCAAGAGGATATCACCCAGAAGCGTGAGACAGTATGCTACAGATGCGGAAGCAAAGGGCATTGGTCTCGTACATGCCG
Organism: Isatis tinctoria; assembly: GCA_010577795.1. Classification (NCBI taxonomy): domain Eukaryota; kingdom Viridiplantae; phylum Streptophyta; class Magnoliopsida; order Brassicales; family Brassicaceae; genus Isatis; species Isatis tinctoria. Next base: position 17,280,262 of record CM021250.1, on the reverse strand, counting down.
TACTCCTCCACACCTTTGTAAGTTGTACAAAGAGTCATTAAAAGGAAAAGCAAAGGAGGTGAACCTCACAGAAGACTTTGCTGGTACATCGTACCTCGACTCTTCAGACTTTATGAATGAGCTCGACTGAGACCACTCCTGAAGAGAATTACGGAAATGCTTGTAATGAGACTGCTGAATAGTCTCCAATAATGCCATGTATAATTATTACGTTTTTTTTCAGTTTTTAAACAAATAATGTTGGTTTCTTATAATTACTAATGTATAATTATCATGTGTGTTTCTATGAATAAATTTCACTTTCTCTTTATTGATCTTTGTCTTAATTACAGAAATGGATCAAAATGCGGATGGAATAAAATCCAAGAAAATGCAAGAAATTTGCATAATAGATAGTGGAACAACGCACACTATTCTAAGAGAAAATAAATATTTCTCTGATATAAAACCAAGAAGGATAATTGTCAATACAATCTCAGGTCCTGCAGACGTGATTGAAGGAATTGGCAAAGCCAACTTTATGTTGCCTAATGGAACAAAAATTTCCATAAACAATGCCTTGTATTCTCCGAAGTCCAAAAGGAATTTGTTGAGTTTTAATGACATATACCTTCATGGATATGATACTCAGTCTGCAACTGAGAATGGAAAGAAGTATTTGTATATAACTTCTGATATATCTGGCAAAAGGCATATTTTGGAGAAGTTCCCAAAACTCCCTTCTGGTTTGCATCATACTTATATAGATGCAATTGAATCAAACCTTATGATCAAAAGAAATCCTGAGGATTTCACATTGTGGCATGATCGCCTTGGACACCCAGGCACCACAATGATGCGGAAAATCATTGAGAGCTCACATGGTCATTCACTGAAAATCCATGAGATTTATCAGGGATAAAATGACATGTGCAGCATGCTCCTTGGTAAGTTGATCATAAGGCCATCGCCAAGTAAAATTGATAAAGAATCACCAAAGTTTCTTGAAAGAATTCAAGGCGATATTTGTGGACCAATACATCCACCTTGTGGACCATTCCACTATTTTATGGTATTAATTGACGCATCCAGTAGATGGTCACACGTTTGTCTATTATCATCTCGAAATATGGCATTTGCGAGATTTCTAACTCAGATAATCAAACTGCGAACTCAGTTTTCTGATTATCCCATTAAAAGAGTTAGATTAGACAACGCTGGTGAATTCACATCCCAAGCATTCAAAGATTATTGTATGGTAACGGGAATTGAAGTTGAACATTCTGTAGCCCATGTTCATACTCAAAATGGCTTGGCTGAATCATTAATTAAACGTCTGCAATTGATTGCAAGACCGTTGATCATGAGATCTAAACTTCCAACCTCTGTATGGGGACATGCTATTTTGCATGCTGAAGCACTGATTCGGATAAGACCAAGTGCATACCATAAGTATTCCCCACTTCAGTTGGCATTTGGTCGAGAACCAAATATTTCCCATCTCAGAATCTTTGGTTGTGCAGTATATGTGCCTATAGCACCACCACAACGCACAAAGATGGGACCACAAAGAAGGTTGGGAATATATGTTGGTTGTGATTCTCCATCAATTGTACGATACCTAGAACCACAGACAGGTGATGTCTTTACGGCACGTTTTGCCGATTGTCACTTTGATGAAAAAGTGTTCCCAGTTCTAGGGGGAGAAAATAAGCAAGTAGGAAAGGAAATCAAGTGGAGTGTACCATCCTTGTTACACCTTGATCCTCCTACAAAAGAGTCAGAACTGGAAGTTCGACGAATTGTGCATTTGCAAAGTATAGCAAATCAGCTACCAGATGCATTTGCGGATACCAAAACGGTAACTAAATCTCATATACCAGCTGCAAATGCTCCTGCTCGTATTGAAATACCACAAGAACGTGGGAAAGCAGATGATACACGTGAGTCTGAAACACGCCGGAAGCGTGGCAGGCCCGTTGGTTCTAAAACTAAGAATCATAAGAAACAAAAGAAAGTTGAAACTCATGAAACACCCAAAGTAGCAGAAAGTACTTTGGAGGAAACAAATCATGAGACCCATGATAATGTAGAGCATCAAAATCCCGAAGAAAATCATGAGATTTCTATAAATTATATCCATAATCAAAAGATATGGAAAAGAAAAGAAATAGATGATCTCGATGATGTTTTCTCATATCTTGTGTCACAAGAAATAAATGAGGAAAATGAAGATCCAGAGCCAAAGTCTGTATATGAATGTCAAAAAAGACATGACTGGATAAAATGGAAAGATGCAATACAAGTCGAACTTGATTCGCTTAATAAACGAGAGGTTTTTGGACCCATTATGCTCACACCCAAAGATGTGAGACCAGTTGGATCTAAGTGGGTTTTCGTTCGCAAACGAAATGAGAAAAATGAGATCATAAGATATAAAGCTCGTCTCGTAGCCCAAGGTTTTTCACAAAGACCTGGAATAGACTACGAGGAAACGTATTCTCCTGTTATGGATGCATCACGTTCAGATTCTTGATGAGTCTGGCGGCTGATGAAAATCTAGAGATGCGACTTATGGATGTCGTTACGGCATATTTATACGGGTCATTGGATACTGATATCTATATGAGAGTTCCCGATGGATTTAAGATGCCAGAAGCATTAAAATCTAAACCAAAAGAGTTATGTGCAATCAAATTGCAAAGATCATTATATGGGTTAAAGCAGTCTGGACGTATGTGGTATAATCGTCTCAGTGAGCATTTAACAAAAGAAGGATATGTAAATGATCCTATATGCCCATGTGTTTTCATTAAGAAAACAGAAACTGGATTTGTAATAATCGCAGTATATGTTGATGATCTAAACATAATCGGAACTCATGATGAGATACAGAAAGCATCAGATTATTTAAAAGGAGAATTTGAGATGAAAGATCTCGGGCAGACAAAGTATTGTCTTGGCCTTCAGATTGAGCATTCTCAAAAGGGTATATTTGTGCACCAATCCACATATACCAAAAGAGTGTTAAAAAGATTTAACATGGATAAGGCAACTCCACTCAGTACTCCCATGGTCGTAAGGTCACTTAATATTGAAAATGATCCATTCCGACCACATGAGGAAAACGAAGAGATACTTGGTCCTGAAGTACCATATCTAAGTGCAATTGGAGCTCTGATGTATCTTGCAAATTGCACACGGCCTGATATATCATTTGCTGTTAATCTTTTGGCAAGATTCAGTTCGTCCCCTACGCGAAGACATTGGAATGGAATTAAACATGTTTTCCGTTACCTTCAAGGGACCACTGACTTAGGATTATTTTATCCTAAAAATTCAAAAGGTAAAATGGTCGGTTTTGCAGATGCAGGATACCTATCGGATCCACACAAAGCCCGATCACAAACGGGATACGTTTTCATGATCGGAGACACTGCTATATCTTGGCGTTCTCAGAAGCAGACACTGGTCGCTACTTCCTCGAATCATGCTGAACTTATTGCACTTCATGAAGCAAGTAGAGAATGTGTCTCACTAAGATCAATAAGCCGACACATCCGATCAAGCAGTGGAATTCTAAGAGATATAGAGCCAACAATCTTGTATGAAGATAATGCTGCATGTGTTGCTCAAACGAAGGAAGGATATATCAAAAGTGATAGAACGAAACATATACCTCCGAAGTTGTTCATGTACATCCAAGAACTCGAGAGGAATAAGGAGATTGAAGTGAGATATGTCCGTTCATGCGACAACGCAGCTGATCTTTTCACAAAATCACTACCCACCACTATGTTCAGGAAGCATGTACATAGTATTGGAATGCGTCGTCAACAAGATCTCTAAAGACAACCTTAATCAAGGGGGAGCTTGCGCAGTTGTACTCTTTTACCTTGCTATGGTTTTTTCCATTGGGTTTTTCAAGGTTTTTAACGAGGCAACAAAGGCGTTTAGCAGAATATGACATTGGTCTCCAAGGGGGAGTGTCACGAAAGTCATATAAGGCAGGAAGAAAAACGTCGATAGACGGAAGAAAATTTTGATTGTGGAGCCCACTGTCACTATTCACATGCACAGTAACACTTTTATTTTCTATATAAACGAACGTTTCGTTCGTTCATAAAACCACAATTCACAACTTCAATATAAGTTCATATCTTCTCTCTCTTGTTTCTCATTTTATTCTCGGTGTTCTAAAAACTCTGCGGGTATGAATTTTTGTCTTTATTTAATTATTTCCGATATAATAAATCATCAGTATTATTATAACAATATACTCATTTATATGTGTGTGTTTAATATTTATAAGTATGAACTTTAAATTAGGTGTGTGTGTTTGCTACTTGATCGTCAATTTTAAGGCCACATCATCACCCACATTTTGTTTCTCTATCCTTGACGTTTTCTTGGTTCCAACATCTTCTTCACTTGTAGACAAAGATTATATTACAATTGTTATAGGGCTTATCCGGTAAAGCTCTCATTTTGACTTTTAGAGATTGAAGCGGTGTGGTCTATTTGGAAGCCAATGGACTTGACATGAGAGACGGGCTTCAAAGTTTCCATTTAGATCACTTTTAAAATCCATCCATTTTGTGTTAGATATCACGTAGCTTCTTCCTCAAATCTATTATGTGTTTGCCTTGCCTGTCCAACAATTGTTGCATCACCTTTTCAGCCTTGTTTTCTTGAAGTTTGGGCGGTCAATGTGTTCCCTTTTAGGTTGCAAATTGGAATTATATAAATGTGCATATTTAAGCATTGTGATTACGATTGAATGGAGATCTATCCAAATAATTCTCTTGTCGAGCTTGAAACAACTCACAATCTTCAAATCCCACTTACCCTCAAGCGTTCAACACCATTTGCATTTGGTTCAATTCATCAACCAACCGGCCGGAGCAGCCGCCACGGGAGCAGCGAGAACGGGAATTCCCACCGTCGGTACATCAGCGGCCGGAACAGGAGCGATTGCCGCCGGGACATCCGCGGACGGAGCGATCGGAATCGGAACAAACGGGACCTCCGCCAATGCACTAACTAGATTCGGAATGCCGACCGGGGACCCGGTCATCACGGAAGCAGCCAACACTGCTCCCTCTGGCCTAGCCCCGGAGATCACGACGATCACCGAGCTAAGGAACATGATAGCCGAACTCGCGGAGCGGCAAACAGGCAAGAGAGAGCGGCCGCACAGGAGAGAGCAGCTTCCCAAGAGCTAGCACGTGGCCCTCGGACTTTCGGAGCAAGATGCCTCAACTTCACCCCGCGAGCCGATACCTCAGGCGGACAGAATCCCAACGAGCAAACTCCCGTCGGAACAAGGAGAGAACTGTCGGCACCGCCTCCTTTGTACCGAAAAAGTGCCACTAGGCGGACCGTCGAACAGCTAGCCTCTACAGTGACCAACGTTGAAAACGGAGAAGAAGCCGAAAACGGAGCCGGTCAAGAGGAGAACGAGACTGACGACGAGGACAGAGACCTAACGATGTACGAAGAAGAGCTCCGCTGGATAAGGGAGCAAGAGAAGGCGGAACGGGCAAACCGAACGCACCGATCCGCTATCCAAAGAAGCGAGATGGACGAACTCCGCGCCCGACTGGAGCTCACGGCAAGTCAAATGAAAGAAGTAAGGTCGCAGGTCCATAAAGCGACCAGCTCGTCTCCCGAAATTGACCGAGTCTTGGAGGAGACCCAAAGGATCCCTTTCACCTCGAAGATCACAAATGTCAGAGTCCCGGATCCGGAAAGATTCGAATCTCTTTCTACGACGGGACAACGGATCCAAAAGCCCACATGACAGCCTTCCATATCGCGATGAACCGGACCAAGTTCAAACCCGATGAAAAGGACGCTGGATTCTGCCTCTTGTTCGTAGAACACCAAAAGGGGGCGGCCCTGTCATGGTTCTCGCGGCTGGAGAGGGACTCAATCAACGACTTCGAACAGTTATCGTCGGCTTTCTTGAAGCACTACTCGCTGTTCATAAGCCAATCAACATCCGACGCTGTCACAAGGACCGGAAGAAAGCCTTCGGGAATTCATCAAAAGGTTCAAGGTGATTGTGTCCAGGATCGATGGCCTAAGCGACGGTGCCGGTAAACGCCCTGAAGAAATCCTTACTGAAGCCGTTCTAGCTTCCGAAAAGAAATCACCGTAAACCCGCTGGTAACTATCCAAGACGCTCTCCACCGCGCTTCTAAATTTGTAATCTACGAGGAAGACATGAGGGCCCCGGCCGGAAAGCACCAATCAACAAAGTTGGTCGCCAAATGTTCGGCGCAGCATTCTAACATTCCAAACGAGAGGAAGAGTAGGCGAAGCGGGAGAGATGAGGAACCCAACGCGGGCGGAGCGCATAATTATCAGATAAACTCCGAGAGATAATCCGACAGACGCAACAAAGGATCGTGGAATACGTGGACCCGCCTGGGATACGACAAAAATGCTTTCTGCACCTTTCATAAGGCCAAAGGCCACTCGACCGAAAACTGTAGAACAATCGGAAAAAGGCTCGCGGCAAAACTATTGGCCGGAGAACTCGCAAACGGGGTAACATTAGAGAGTCTTGGAACGGCCGAAGAAGATGCGGGTGCCCCGGGCGGACGACCCAATCAGGAACGTCCCGAGAGGCCCGCCGAGGAAACGCCCAAGCGGGGAAGGAGACCAGACGGGGAAGACTCCGCCGCAAATCGAAGGAGGATTCACATGATCATCGGAGGATCCCAATACTATCGAGACACGGTGGCTTCCATAAAGGCGTTCTTTAGAAAATGAGACAAAGAATCTAACCCGCAGAAGCGAATCACCGAGAACGACGAGTGGATCGCCTTTCATGAAAAAGACGCCGAAGGTCTCGATCAACCCCATGATGACCCATTAGTAGTGGAGCTGGACATCAACGACCACGATGTCTCTCGGATTTTGATCGACACCGGAAGTTCGGTAGACGTCATTTTTCGGGAGACGCTCCATAGGATGAAGTGGGATCCGTCGATGATAAAACCCAATCCAAGGGCACTGACCGGGTTCTCTGGGGAAGTCACAATGACAAACGGGACAATCCAGCTCCCAGTTCGCGCCGGTGGAATCACAAAGATCATTAACTTCGCGGTGGCAAACCACCCCGCGATTTATAACGTAATAATGGGAACCCCGTGGATCAACTCAATGCGAGCGATCCCGTCAACATATCATCTCTGCCTAAAATTCCCAAAGCCGAACGGAATCAGGACTGTCTCGGGAAATCAGAAGGAGGCCTGGATCTGTTTTCTGGCAGAACACAAGCTCCGGAATCCGACGGTCCCGCAGAGAGAGAACCCAAAAAGAAAGAAGGAAGATGAAGTCCCCAAGTTGGGAAAGAAAGTAAGCAGAACCGAGCAGTTTGAAAAAATGGAGGTTCCACCCAGAGAAGATAAAACCGATCGTGAAGAAACGAAAACTACCGAAGAAAGGACCACAGAAACCACTGAAGCTGCAACGGGCGGTTCCATGGCGGAAACTTAGCCGTCTTCAAGCCACTACGAAAAAAAAAAAAAAGACGGAACTACATGTTACTTGATCATTTTTCACGAAGGGTACGTAGGCAGCTCGCTTAAAAAACGAGTTCAGTTGTCCCCCTCCATAAAAAAGGGGAGAGTGGGTCCGTATATACATACTCCCGAATTTTTGGAAAAATTTCGATATGATGAACATTGAGACTTAGAATCTCATAACACATCAAAAACTCGAAAAATTTCCCGAAAATACTGATCCCGATGAAAATCGGGACTCAGCATCTTATAACCCGTCCGGAGAAACAAACAATCCAGAAAGATCTGAGGAGATGAACATTGAGACTTAGAATCTCATAACACATCAGAAACTCGGAAAATTTCCCGAAAATACTGATCCGGACGAAAATCGAGACTTAGCATCTTGTAACCCGTCCGGAGAAACAAAGAGTTCATAAAGATATGAGGTGACGAACATTGAGACTTAGCATCTCATAACACGTCCAGAACTCGAACGATCCTCAGAGAAACGAACCCAGACAAACATCGGGGCTTAGCATCTCACAATTCACTCGGAACTACCCATCGACTGAGATACTGAAAATATCTCTCAAGTACTCAAGTCTTCCCAAACAAACACGTCTGTTGCTGGCCACAACTAGAATCTTACTTCTCAACCATGGTTCTTTCAACATCCTGCAGCGGATAAGAGTAGTGCGCTATACAAATTTCCGGACTAACATCCGAAAGGCGTAACCTGATCGGGAATGCGGGAAGCGTCAAGACGATGTTCTGATTAGTTTATCTTCAAGAACACTTAGCATAGGCAAATAGTGCGAGGTGTAAACCACGAAGTAAACTCGTCAAACCCAGTAAAACGCCTGACATGGAAAGCTGGTCTGAGACATCTCAAGAACGCGGCATCAAACCGGCTCTGATGCGAGGTCTTAAAAACGTTCCGTCGAAAGAGGGAGTCAAACGAACTCAGTTCCCTGCGACACCAAAAACAAGCATCGAACCCGGGAGGTATTCGCAGTACAAGAACCCCGGTTAGAAAGCTCGGAGTGCCCGGAAGAGCATCTCCAACGCAGCATAAAAAACACAAGTCCAAAAAATAAGTCAAACATAACCGAAAGGGTGAAAAGATGATCCACGGAAAGAAAGTCGAATAACCGACTAAACGAGTAGGAACAAGAACGGATCAAGGGTCCAGCGAAGTCGAGAATGGATCCGGTGATCCCAACGAAAACCTAAACCCAGATAGTATCCACAACGATACACTGGTTCCTTAAGTTCGGAATGCCCAAAAAAGCGTCCCCAACGCACCATACAAAATGCAAACCGACCAGATAAGAGATCCGAAGGATCCAGCAAAGACAAGCAAAAATTCGACAACCTCAACCAAAATTCAGACAATATCCGAAACGATATGCTGGTTTCACAACGTAAGTTCGGAACCGAAGAACAAAGTCAAGAACAGTATAATAATCCCGACGAAAACTAAAATCTGAATAGTATCTAAAATGATACACCAGTTTCTAAGCTCAAGCCAAAGCAATCAAAGTCGAAGCCAAAAATAACCGAAAGACGAAATGATATCCATAAAAAGAAAAATCAAACGATCAAGTAGGTTGGACAAACGAAACAAATACACCAAAGGGCCCGAACGACCTAGATACAGCAAACAGAAAAACACAAGTACAATAAGCGAAGATCTAATCATACTCGTTAACAAGAGTGGCGCTGGTCTCATCTATGTCCAGGACCTCGGTATCACCACCCGGAGACTGATACGGCGAAACAGGGGAGTAAGCCAGAAAACCATCGAAATCGGAAACAGCTCGGTCGAAGGAGCCTACCCAACCTCGAAGCTCCGTCAATGATGTCTCCAGCTTGGCCTCCTCTTCTTCAACCTTGCTCTTCCCAGATTGATATCACGAACCATCGCTAGTGATGAACCGACCTTGGTCAGAACCTCCTCACCGAACTTGGCCTGACGCACCGGTGCAAGAGCAGCCTTCGCACTCTCAACGCGGAGGCGGTACTTTTCCTCCATATCCCATCGACAGCACTTCACCGCCTTCTTCATCAGCGTCTCGGCCTCCGAAAGCCCGTCCTTGAGAGTCTGCACCTCCGCGGCATGAGCCGACTCGAGTCTCTGAGTTTTCCTTTCCGCTTTCTTAAGCCTGATCTCCAGATTCCTTATCTTTTTATCCTTCTTTCGAGACTCTTTCGTCGTGGCCTCCAGAGCGACCCGGATCGCATATGCCCGAGTGGCGACCTGAACCAAAACAAGACGAATGTCTGATAAGCAAAATCGAGAGAAGAGCAAACTCATATCAAAAGCAAAGAAATAAGAAAATACCATCATAAGGCCGGAAGACAAATCCCTATACGCCGCTGAGGGATCAAACGGCCGATCGGTGGCCAGGGCAGACTCACCAATATGATCCACAAGCCTCGCGGATTCAACCAGGTCTCCCCCTGCCGCTTTACGGATATCAAACGTCAGGTCGGGCTCCGAGACCTTGGCTTTTCGGGAAGCCTTGTTCTTCTTTTGGTGATCAGACCCACTAGCAATTCCTTTGCCCTTGTCAGCCGCAGCAGCACGATCAGACCCTTGAGGAACAGCGATTTGTTCCTCAGGAGCGTCTCTTTCGGACGTGGCAAAGTTATCATCTACATCGGGCAAATCATTACGGTGTCTGAAAGATGCCTGAGACTTGCTACTACTTTTTGCTTCTTGCTGCAAATTGTTCCACGAAAAACAACTATGGTTATAACTTTACATTTGGGAACCAAAAAAAGCAAAGTGCCTTAAGAGACCCTTGTATAGGTCAATGAACAATCAATCATAAATCTAACGTAAAATATTATAAAGCCTTAAGCAAGCAGAAAACAGACCAATCCAATATGTATTCCAGTCGCAAACTTATGGACTAAGTCGAATGCCTAGTATTAGTTTCACTAAATGACACAAAATATACAAATTGGTGTTAACTGCCAACCCGAGCATCTGATCGCCTACAATATCCTTCATATGTCGCTGGAAACCCTCTTTGGGGATTTCATTTTTCTTCAAACAAGTATCAGGAGGAAATCAATGATAATGCAATAGCTCCATCTTTATGGAACAGAATGTCAAGTAATTTGACATATACACATACCTTAAGTCTAGAATATAAGGTAGGAAGCTGCAGTGCTCTATCTTTATCGAGTTGGGCCATTAAAGTAGGAAGCAAAGCAGCAGATGGTACTTGCTTCGGGTTGCGGTTCATAGCGTTAACAGGCTGTTCCAATCCACGAGCCTGTTGACTACTCATCTTTTGCAGTTTTAGATACTGAGATTCACTCTCCTGATTATGTGGCCTTTCTGGTTCATTACCAGTAGGATTCTTTTCAGAAACCTGTAACCCAGCTGTTTGCGGAACCTGCGAAGGATTCTCCCAGAGTTGACCTGCTCGGTGAAGGTCTTGAGGCTGCTTGTGTTCAATACTTTGATCCACAGAATTTGCTACTACTTTTTGCTTCTTGCTGCAAATTGATCCATGAAAAACAACTACGGTTATAACTTTACTTTTGGGAACCAAAAGTGAAAAGTGCTTTAAGCTGTAAAAATCCATATAAAAGAAATGGCTAACGAAAAAGAGAGACTAAAGAAAGCTGTAAATGATTCAGGCAGCAACTCAATTACCTTGGTGGTGGCGGTGAAGAACCTAATGTCTCAAGAGGTTTCTTCTGACCAACAGAAGGCTTTTTGGGTGGCAATCTAGCATTAACTCCTGCTTGAGACGTACCCAATGGGCCACGAGAATTCATCTGATGAACACAAACGATTTGTCAACGATGAATGTTGTTCACAATTGATTTCCCACCCCCCATTTACTGTTCATATTAGAGATTGGGTTGTCATGGAAGGAGAAATTGAGTTCATAAAAAATCTTACTGCTGTGTTAGCGTCCAGTTGAGTTGTAATAGAGGGAGAGGCAGAGCTTGCATGCGCCATGTTGTTAGGTGTGGATAACACCATTCTAGAGGACTCCTCTAAATCCTCCTTGGAAGTCCCTGACGCTGCATTTTTCTGTTCAAAACTTTGATCAACTGATTCCTTCTTCACATGGGACACGGATGATCCTTGACTAGGTGCAGAATTTTGAGGCAACGATGAGTTGTTCTGATAGTGCGAAATGGCGCCACCTTGAACCCTACTAGGATCATTTACAGAAATTGGCCTCTCAAACTTGGGCATAGTCATCATGTTTGTGGTACACTGGGATGGTCCTCCAAGACCAGTTGATCCCATTGTCTGGTTATAGGCCACATGTCTCATATGGGAATCATGAAGGTGTGGTCTCATCGGGGAACCAGAAACATTGTTGTTTGGACCAGGTAATGTGTGAAAACTACTGGAGCTGGTATACATAGGAAACGAACTTGGTGGGAGCTGCATCTGGTGCTGCGGATGTTTTGTAAGTCCTTGAACAGGAACTGAACTGCCTGTTGAGGAAGGCAGTTGGTTAAGGTGGACGACTCCACGAGGATCAGACTGAGACTTTTGATTATTGATTTCTGCGATTGAAGAGATTGAATCAGGTATTGATTTTGGCATTTGCGTGGAAATAATAAGACACGTCTACGGAAAGCATAGGAGTTTCATGATAACCATGAAAGAAAAAGTAATCAATACCAGTGGAAGGAGCTTGAATTCCCATTTTCCCCTGGTTATAACCCACCTGAATCAATGAGCACAAGCTTTACTATTTAACTTCATTTTGTCAATGAATAATCAATCATAAATCTAACGTAAAACGTTAAAAACACCTTAAATCATATTCCGTATCAAAAATGTGGGACAAACGCAAGTCAGTAAAACCACATGATTAATCAACCAAGGGCCAAGTCTGATAACCTAAGAAAATATTTTGTGAAAAGGTAAATCTTTACACTTCAGTTGTGATCAAAATCGAGGAAAATAAGGTTTTGCCAAACTCAATATGTTATCCAACTGTTTTGTGAAGCTTATACAAAGTGAAGGAGAGATGTGCAAGCGAGAAGCATGCAGACAATGCATGTACGACCTTCTGGTAAGGGTTTTGCAAAAGGGGCCAAGAAGAGATGCAAAACGTTTGTAACATTCATCGAAACTCCTCTCATTGACGTAAAAACAACATAGACAAATTCCTACAAACTGGAAACTAGAGAAGGAAAATCATAGAAAACCAAGATGCTTAGAAGGTGTAACATAAAACCAAATAAAGCTCATCTTTAAGAACTTCAAAGATGAGATGCATCCGCTAAAATATTATAAATCCCTAAGCAAGCAGAAAACAGACAAATCCAATATGTATTCCAGTCGCAAACTTATGCACCAAGTCGAATGCCTAGTATTAGTTTCACTAAATGACACAAAATATACAAATTGGTGTTACCTGCTGTAGTTTACTAACTGCCAACCTGAGCATCTGATCGCCTACAATATCCCTCATATGTCGGTCGAAACCCTCTTTGGGGATTTCATTTTTCTGCAAACAAGTATCAGGAGGAAATCAATGATAATGCAATAGCTCCATCTTTATGGAACTGAATGTCATGTAATTTGACAGAGACACATACCTTAAGTCTAGAATATAAGGTACGAAGCTGCAGTGCTCTGTCTTTATCGAGTTGAGCCATTAAGGTAGGAAGCAAAGGAGCAAATGGTACTTTCTTCGGATTGCGGTTCATAGGGTTAACAGGCTGTTCCAATCCACGAGCCTGTTGACTACTCATCTTTTGCAGTTTTAAATACTGAGATTCACTCTCCTGATTATGTGGCCTTTCTGGTTCACTACCAGTAGGATTATTTTCAGAAATCTGTAACCCAGCTGTTTGCGGAACCTGCGAAGGATTCTCCCAGAGTTGACCTGCTCGATGAAGGTCTTGAGGCTGCTCGTGTTGTAAATGAGATTCACTTGCGCGTTTCTAAACCCGATACTTGCTACTCCTTCATCTGAGTGCTCGATTCATATTAGAATCTCCGATACCTTTCTTCCATGTTGTAAACTGTAGGTTGGGAGAATGGTTGTTTCCTACAGAAATATAATTCAAGCAATTGACTGATGTAGCTTCTTAAATCCCCAAGTGAAACTCGATAAAGCCAAAAAACAAGCACAACTCAATTGTATTGCAATATGTAATGATTTAAGTAGCCACACTACCAACGCCATGATTGCAGTGAAACAAGAACAAAACCAAGAAGTGAAACAGCATAAGATCACAACCTGCTATCTACCCTGGTTAATAAGTCCCATCACATTGATCAATTCTAATGACATGACGAGCAAATAGGCAGGCCCTAAAATTGTCATCACTAGCAAATATATTCATAAGTAAGTGACAATGTTTACGCTGCTGTTAGCGTAGAAAAGCTCTAGCGTAGAAAAGCTCTAAAAGACTAGTCTTTCATGACCTTAATTATTGCTTTACTGTAGGATAGAAACTTCCTCACATGTAAATAAGTTAGCGAGGTTTACAAAAACCCTACCAGAGAAGTCTTTCCAAGAGTAGATGCCAAAGATTTATAAAGTATCCAAACAAGCACAACTTTGCTAACATCCCAAAGATTCCCCAAGCATCCACTCAGCTCCCGAATGCATCGATTCATCCTAACAACACACACGAAAATTCGCCGGAATTTCAAAATCACGACGAGGCTCCAGACATCGAGCAAGACATCAATCACACACGAAAATTGAACAGATGCAGGGTTTCTAAACAGGAGTAAGATTCGAAACCTAACCTCGTCTTCTTCGAGGAGCTTGAAAATCGAAGGATCCATTGATATAAAGATCAAACGCTGGAGAAGAGAGAAAAGGAAGGAGAGAGCTTGGCGAAGATGAATTAGAAGGGAACAGGTGTTGCAATGGTAAAAAAATTAAAATCGACTAAATACGTGTCGACATGGCAAATCTTAAGAGAGAGAAAGTTTTTAAGATATAGATTTAGTCATGGAACCTATAAATATTTTAATAATTTTTTTCTATGAATCTCATGCTATAAACCTGTAGTGGAAGTGTAAAAACAATAGATGAAAATTGCGGATGAATCCTCGTAAAGGTTTGGGTTATACGGTTTCTCGGCTTGGTTAGTTTTTTTTTGATTTTATAAAGATAGTTCTAAACTAACGGAATTTTATTTCGTTGGGGTTTTCGGAAAATATCTTTTTTCTCGGTTCAAAATATCTACAATTCCGAATCGATTTAAATTTGGATAAAATAAATGAAAAAGAAATATATTGTTACAATAATGAATATAACTTGTAAGATATATAAGTATAAATAAAAATGAAAATTTTGTACTTGCAAAATTTAAGATATTAAAAATAAAAGAATAGAGATAGAACTTATGTAATTTTGTTATACAAAAATTGTATTGTTAACTGTGATTTTGAACGAACGATTTCATTCGTTTATATAAAAATAAAAAGAGACTGTGTCCAGATAATAATGGTGGGTTCCACATTATTTTACACATTATTATTTTCCGATGTTTTTTTTCCTTTTATTATTGATTTCTGTAACATATATCTACTACTATTATACTTTTATCTGCTGACCAAATTATATTATATACTTAATCATGTATGTTAATTTACAAGACTATAGAAAAAAAGATTGATAAAAAAACTTTTGCTCGGATATAAAGAAATCCATAAACATTTTCGGTACACATATTCTATCTAATCTTATAAACGTTAGACTGTCTAGGTTGGCCTTTGGTATGTCCTCAATGGGTAGGGTCAATTTCTTCTCTTCTATTCATGCTAACTGGGCCTGCAAAACAAAGGGTAGAGTGTATAACTTAAAAATAATCAAAACTCTAGAATCAATCAAAAAGTCATTTGGTTTTAGAATTCCACCTTACCTCAAAATAAAATCCTCAGCTTCCAATTCCAATGTTAGCCTTCATCACAAACTTAATCTTATAAATACAAGCACATACACACAACAATGCAAACTAAATTGATCAAAAAAAATGGAAAAGTGAATAGCTTAGAAATAAAACCTGAGATCAGAATCTGAAAATTAGATATTAGACCCTTACTTCTATAAACATATAGACAAAAGAATGTATAAATTAAAAACTGTTACATAAGCTTAAACGTACCAGAAAGACACGTCACATGGACAATCTCCACGCATGACTGTCAAGAAAAAACCCATAATGAGTCAAAATTCATAAATGATTACAAACATGATTTAATTAGCTTCAAAGCTCATAAACAATTACAAACAAAATCAATCCTTCACCTTAGTTGCAGATGATTCCTAGCTCGTTCCATGTTCGAAAATGCTTGTGACACCACTCCAATATCTTGTGAGCACTATCTGCAGCAATTCCACCAACCACTCGCCACCAGAGCTGCTTTGTGTTTTTAAACAAGTTCCAATCTTTTTGTACACAAGATAAAATAAATCAACAACTTGGAAAAAATATATGCCTTTTTTACCTTTTCGAGATGCACAATCGGATGCGGATTGGGAAGATGGGTTTTGTTGATGAAGTCTTCGAGAAGAAGATTTGTATATTATGACTGAGTCAATACTCATCGAACACCGCATGGTTAACATATTTGTTTGCAACCTTCAGAAGGGCAAATGGGAATGAGATTTCTATTTCCCACGACTCCCTGAATATGGCCTGTAAAATGAAATTGAAAAATTCGTAAAACATACAAACATTTACCAAAACACAAACCACACGTTATGTCCTAACCTTGGAAATAACAGCCGCAAACAACATGATCGCAGCCGAGTACTTTGCAACCAGTAAGAAGAGCACATACCGAACACAAAAAAAATCATGTTAAAACTAGTGATATGTGTTTTAACATTTAAGGAACTAAGATACAGAAGAGCTTACTGAAGAAATTGGAAGAATATTATTGTCTCAACGGAATGAGTTAACACAGTTAATTTGAGAGTGGACCGATGTTAGCAACTATGTCATATTCCTTCCAATTATATTGGATAAATAGAAACAAGGCTTCACTCTCATCAATCCTCAAACGATCGACAATTCTGATGATGGTTTTCCGCAGTGAAGAACTTGAGAAATCTCAAGCTGCATAAGATTCAGATTTTAAAAATTAGCATAAAATCAAAAACTCAAAACCAAATTCTGATTAATTTTTGCAAGAAACTTAGTTAAGATCAAAAGACTGATAGAAATCAACAATCATAGGAAAAGAAAAAAGTATAAGTCATTTCATACCAATGAATGTCATTCTGAGCTTCTCAAAATCGAACAGGATACCAGATCTACTTAAGAATAGATGGAAAATGGAAGCGAAACCAACGAGAGAATCATTTTCCCGGCAGAAAATAAGCTTTTCGTTTTCGAAAATGATTCTAGTCCGTAACAAACCATTTTCGAGGTTTTATGTTTGAACCTCAGATAGTTCAATATTTTTACATAAGATAAAATAAATTAATAACCTGGAATCACGTTTCTTGTGTAAACTGAGATCGAAGCATAATCTCAGAGAGCGAAGACAGCTCATTCATGGTGACATGAAGTCTCACATGAATCATAAGTATGATCTAGGCAATTATTAACACTTTCTTCTTTTTTCCTAAGAATGTAAAATTATTATTCAATCAAAAACTGTTTTTACAATTACAAAATGCATCTGTGTTTTTTCTTTTTTGAAAAAGAGATTACAATGTCTTCAATCTTAGTATATACTTTGGGAGCTCGCGGTGTAACCACACACAAACTCTTGTTTAAGGGTGTATCCACACAGAACTTGATTCTCTTGCCTAAACCACACAACTAAACATTGTCAAGTTGTATCCACACATATTTTCAAAATCAAGTTTAACCTACACCCACGTTAAATATTAACGTTTTCCATCTAAGTGTGTACTAAACCAGATTAAAATCAGTTCTAAACCATAAATCATTTTTTTATGATCTGATTACACAAATAAAACCGATCTACCACATTTTAAACAATAATTTAAAACCCCTCTAGTCACACTGGAAGCTTTGACTAATAAAAAAAAAAAACCAAAACCTTTGGTTACCAAAAGAAAAGAAAGTCAAAACCCCGACGTCAAACACGAACCCAACAAAATATTCCCAATTCAAAACCCTAAATTAGTGATTGGGGATTTCAACATTCTACAGAAAAATCTCAATCAAGGGTTACAATGAGGTAATTGATCCAATTCAGTCTCAGAAATGTATAATTTTTTCTGATTTCAATCGTGAACTTTGATTTCGAACCCTTTTCAATTTGGACACTATAATTTTTTTTTATGCAGTGAGGATAACAACTCAGATGAAAGAGAACGAATTCGAACGATGCTGGCAGGGGAGAGCGATCCAAGTGACGCAATTATGCTCCTGATGAAGAATCTAGCGAAGAAGAAGAAGGTGAATCCCAAGGTGATGAAGAAGTGATAAATAGGTTTCACTTAGAGATTGAAGATGCTGTAGCTAGGTTTAGGGATGAGACGATGGTACAACATAATGTGTGTCCTGCAAGCGACAGCGACGATGAAGATGTCGTATTGGTTCGTCAAAACAGAGCAGACCGGATGATTAGAAGAAGAGGAGATGTAAATTTGTGGCATTTACAAACCTTTTGAAGTGCTACCGCGATTAAAGAGGCTGTCTTGGATCATGCTCTAAAACAAGGCCGCAACATTAAGCAAAGCAGGTGGGATCAAACGAATCTTGAATACAAGTGTGGTATAGAGCTTTGTGAGTGGCGAGTTTATTGCTCAGTAAACAAGAAACTGAACAGATGGCAGGTGAAGAAAATAATGGATGTACATTCTTGCAATCGAAATGGAGAGTGTGAGATGTTGACTGTTCCGGTGATTGCACGGTTGTTTCTGGACAAGATTAGAAAAGAACCAGATTATATGATCCCCATGAAGATTCAGGAAATGATTAAAGAGCAATATAAGCTGGTAGTGACAAGGAATCAGTGTCAAGAAGCTAGGAATAAAGCGTTACGATGGATTAAGAAAGAATATGGTGATCAATTCGCACATATTCGAGGTTATTGTGCAGAGATCACTACATCAAATCAAGATTCTACTGTGAGACTTGAAACAATCCAAGGACCTGATAGTGAAGACCTCTTTGATCGATTTTACGTGTGCTTTCATATCATTAAAAGATCTTGGAAGGAGACATGTCATCCACTTATAGGATTGGATGGTACATTTTTTAAACGCACACTCAAAAGTCAGTTATTGGTTGCTATGGGTAGAGATGCGTGTAACAAAATGTATCCATTAGCATGGGCTATAGTACAAGTGGAGAATGATATCAATTGGCTGTGGTTCATCAATATGCTGAAGTCTGACTTGGATCTTAAAGATGGAGACGGCTATATCATTACCTCAGATCGACAAAAGGTATGAGAAAATGATTTTGATGATGAATTTATGGCAAATGCCTTTTGCCTTTATGTGATGTTTATTGCTTTTTGGACGTTGGTCTTTTCCAGGGATTGATAAAGGCTGTTGCACTAGAGCTTCCAAAGGCTGAACATAGGAAATGTGTTAGACACATTTATGGCAACTTGAAGGCTAATCATGGAAAAAAGTTAGAGATGAAACCCTTTATCTAGCACTTGGCATGGAGTTACAACGAAAACCAATATGAGATGAATCTCCAAAGGCTGAGAGACTATGATGAAGATGTCTACAATGATGTTATGAAATCAAACCCGAAGAGCTGGTGCAGAGCATTTTTCAAAATCGATGGAAAATGTTGTGAAGATGTTGAGAATAACACGGTTGAATAGCATCGGCAAAGCAAGAGATAAACCAATTATGCCAATGCTGGAGTTAATCAGAAGACTAGCAATGACCAGGATTTCAGAAAGGAAAACGGTGGCTTCTAGACACCAAGCCAAATTTACACCATATGTCCAGCAAGTCCTTGATGAAAAGCATGAAGATGCTCTTAAATACACAGTCTGGTCAGGCACTAGTGGCAAGTTTGAAGTAGAGCTTGGTCCTGAATCAGAGAGGGTAGACATGACAGGTAAGTCATGCACTTTTTGTAAATGGGATATGACTGGGATCCCATGTGAGCATGCTTATGCAGTGCTATTAAAGAAAAAGCTTAATCCAGATGATTATGTGTCTGACTGGTTCTTGACATCTTGTTGGAGAGAGACATATAACGAGGCTAAGATCCCAATGAGAGGTGCATACTACTGGGCAAGAGGTGAAATACCGTTAGTGAATCAACCTCCTGAACCACCTCAACCTGGACGAAAGAAGAAGAATAAGAAACAGAAACGAATGAAAGGAAAAAGCGAGTCTCCGTCAAAGAAAAAAAAAATAATAAGAAGAGGAGTAAGAAGAAACAGAAGGAAAAAAAATCTCAAACACAAGAAACAGAAGGTCAAAGGAGAACAGTTCATTGTAAAAAGTGTGGTGGTGCTGGTGTTTGTGTTTTGGTATTTTAAAACACAAGATTGAAACGAGTTAGTATTTGTGTTTTGGTATGTTATAGAATATCTGTCTTCTTTGGTCACAAGATCTGATATGGGTTGCTGTCAAATATTTGTTCAGGGACAAGGAGAAGCTGTATGTAGTCAAGTGGATTAGCTTATGCAAATTAAATGGATGAAGGGAATGAAGGGCATGAAGGGTTAGTCTAGGTAGCTATTTTTTTGGCTGGCCATCTTAGAAGTGGTCTTCTTATTGAACTTCTTATTGAAAGTTCAAGAACACAGATAAATCTAATAGATAGAGAAGATCTCAAATAAACTATCTTTTTTATTAGAAATCATTTAAACAAGATTCACTTGCTTAACCAGATTAATTCGACTTCACAACTGTGAATCGACACTGGCCAATTCCTAATCTACCCAACCTTACCAAACAGCAACAGCTGCTTACTCTCTTTATTCAATCACCGATGAAACTCATACAAAGAGACAAACCCAGAAGACAACTCTGTCACACTCTTTGTAATGTCAAACGGCTGACCTAAAAAGACACCTTAATAAGGCTTTATATATCAGTTGAAACGTGTCTTCAAAAACCCTTGTAGCTCCTTTGTCGTTATTCTCCCTTTGAGTCCAATAACACCACGTCACTAGATACTTCATTAAACAAGACTGCAACAACACCTGTTGCACACATACTCGAGTGTTCAGCTCCCCCACTCTTGTCTCAACATTCTCCCCTTTTTTATGTGGATATGTCAATCAAGCACCTGAAATTTTTCACCACACACAAGAAACCACAGCAGCACACAAGGCAAACAAAAACATACCATTCAAGCAAAATAACACATACACATAGATCATTACTATTCAAGAAGTTCAAATACCACAACCACTTCAGATACTGAGACCGAGGCTCACACAACAAAAAAAAATAAAACAAAACAACTAACAACCAAAACAGCACACGGTCTCCTAGCCATCATGAAACACTCACATAGATCTCAGTACACAACAGATTTACTTCCTAGCATCTAAGACTACTCTCAGAAACTCTCACTCTGGCTATCATCCACATCGTCTTCACTTGACAAACTCTCACACTGTGCAGGAGCATCAGCGTGTCACAGGTATATCCTTGCTCTCTACTTCCTGTTTGTGCTTCTGTGATTAGTGTTTTTATGTGGCTATGCACTCAAGCAGGGGGAGTATATCCGGATGCCCCTCCAAGTGAGGGTGACGAGGATGATGCATCTCCATGTGTGAGTCGTGAGACTGATGCTCCTGCACAGTGTGAGAGTTTGTCAAGTGAAGACGATGTGGATGATAGCCAGAGTGAGAGTTTCTGAGAGTAGTCTTAGATGCTAGGAAGTAGATCTCAGTACACAACAGATTTACTTCCTAGCATCTAAGACTACTCTCAGAAACTCTCACTCTGGCTATCATCCACATCGTCTTCACTTGACAAACTCTCACACTGTGCAGGAGCATCAGTCTCACGACTCACACATGGAGATGCATCATCCTCGTCACCCTCACTTGGAGGGGCATCCGGATATACTCCTCCTGCTTGAGTGCATAGCCACATAAAAACACTAATCACAGAAGCACAAACAGGAAGTAGAGAGCAAGGATATACCTGTGACACGCTCATGAATCAACTTGGTGAGACAATGCATGGAGAGAACATCGTTGGCCAGAGAAGAACGAGTCTGACTGTGAGCCACAAGCCGCATGAGACGGGCGAGACCTTTCAAATCCTTAGCAAGAGTTGGACCAGACTGTGACAAAGGTTTAGGTATCCCTTGTTTCGGATCAAGCACGACGGTGCGAGGTGGCGCAGAGAGCACGGCTTCAGCATCAGGTAGAAGTGCTCGCTGAAAGCATATCAATTGGTAAAGCAAATTGGGAAGAACCAAGGCATTGATCTCTTTAGAATACTGAACAACATTCATAATTTGTCTGTAAAGAAGAACCCCCAGATTGAAACGCCGTCCCGTAGCTATGTAATGAAGGAGTTTCACCCGATCCATAGTCAAAGCAGTCCTGTTCGAAGTTGGCATCCAGTTGCGGCAGAGAAGCTTGAAAAGAACGTTCATAGTAGGAGTGAGATCACCAATTGTCACTCCGCCCCAGTTTTGCTTTTTGTTACCGGTGATTGTGCGGACAGCTCTAGCTAGGTCAACCTTCACCCAAGGATCCACAGGAGCATCGTATGGACAACATAGCATGGTGTTAATAAGGTCAGGAGAGAAAGAGAGCATCTGACCACGGAAGTACACCAAATTGTGAACCATTCCGGACTGCAATTCTTCGAGATTAGCATAAATCTCCTGGATTATTTTAGGCACAAAAGGGAGCACATCGTACACTGAGTAGAAAAGACCAACCCTTGTGAGCATGGCAATGGCTTCCAACAGCTTGGGATCATCAAGGGAGATAACGAACTGATCCAGTATAGGTCGTGTAGCATGAACAGCAAAACGATCCTTAGCAGCTTGAGAAGAGAAGAAGAAATCAAATGGAGGCACACAAGGGATGAGTACAGTCGGATCAATGGTCTCTTCAAACAGAACACGATGAGTAGCATATCGAACAATCAAGGAAGTATAGTCAAATGCGAGCTCCTCATAGCCCTCCAAAACGACATGCATGTCTCCCCACAGAGGAGGATTTTCATCATCGGAATCGTGCAAAGAGGGAGATACCTTAGGACAAGCTTGAGACGCCTTCTTGCGAGATGAACGACGAGAAGGACGCTGAGAGGACCCTGCAACATCAGCATTGGCGGTCGAACGAGATTGACAGCGTGAGGAACGACGAGGAGGTGGAGAAGAGACAGCAGTAGCGGACAGTGACTCAAAGTCAGGAACAAATGGCTGAGCTCTATTGAGAGAGAAATACCCAAAGGCACCGAGAGTTTGCTGCCGATTACTCATATCACAAGTACGAGAACAGAAATTGGCTTACTCAGATAGTCAAGATAAATCCAAAAAACCACACGCTTTGGACAAGAGGTAATGGAGGCAGTGCTGTCTGAGAGGGAGACAAGAGTCTCTGAGGAAACAACATTCGCTTTTATAGTGGTCAAGTGAAAAAAAAAAAGGTACAGAAACCCTGCTAAACCAACCTAACCAAGGAAAAACTCAAAGATACAAATTAATATGAATCGGTTTAACCCGACCCATGAGATATAAGCACCACAATTGAATAATTTAGAGCCATTCAAAGAACAAGTTGGAGCCAAATCCTTTCAACATTCACAACTCAGGCATTGTGATAGAGAGCACATGAGGGAATTTGAACAAAAATACAGAAACATGATCATCCAAGAAACAAATAGATCCAGAAAACATAAAATTGTAAGAGTTTTTTTTTTTTTTTTTAAATATATAAACTTTATCAACAATTTTATTAGATAACAGTCCTTGACACAGAAGTAGTTGTGCAACAGTGACCAAATCAGAGATAACACCATGTGGGGATTAATTTTCTGAGATAATGTCAACTCATAAGCTTGACAGAAGAAACAGATACAGGAGTATCCTACACCTCGAGCCATTGTTCCTTGCAAGGTTAAGTGTGATGAGATCTAAGCTCTGCCCAATCCAGATAGTGATCACACTTAGATGCAAATTGTTGTACCAACTTGTTCCAAGATGAGTATCTATCATCTCAGGACTTAGAGGATAGTTTGTTACAAATGACTTACCAAGAAGCTTCATTCCATAGATTCCTTTTTTTTTTTTTTTTTTACATATTTTGAAGATAAAATTACTTCTTTGATAACCTTTTTTTTTTTTTTTTTTTTTTTGGAATCCATGCACAGCTTCAAGGTTAGTCAACAAGAACTTAGAATCTCACCACACTTAGAAGTGAATCAAGACAGTGATCATACCCAGGGGATAACGAGTTTACGTTCTGTCCCAGGATGAGTGTCAATCATTTTCACTTACTTACATAAACTACTAGAACAATCTATACTCAGAAATGTGATTAACATACCTTTCTCCATTTTCTGTCAGGCGTATGAGAGGGGATGATAAAGACAGCGGAGAAATCGAACACATGGGTTTCACTAGATTGATAAGCATAGTCACAACAACACTGTTCTGTATCGAGGCTGTTCAAGCTTCACAAACACCAATAGCATTACGTAAATTAAAGAAGGTGTTTAGATCAAGAGCCTTGGTAAAATATATCAGCCAGTTGCTTCTCAGATGAGACATGTTCTATTTTTACTACTTTCGCCTCAACAAGTTCTCTAACAAAGTGATGCCTAATTGCTATATGTTTGGTACGTGAATGCTGGACAGGATTCTTAGAAATATTAATTGCACTCATATTATCACAATGCACAAGTAGAGGGTTAGAGTTCATACCATAGTCTTCAAGCATGGATCGCATCCAGAGTAGTTGTGTGCAACAACTCCTAAGAGCAATGTATTCAGCTTCAGCTATTGACAAGGAAACACAGTTTTGCTTCTTGCTGTGCCAAGAGACCATGTTATTTCCAAGGAAGAAGCAACCACCAGAGGTACTTCGTCTGTCATCTAAGCAACCCGCCCAATCAGCATCACAAAAACCAGCCAAATCAACATTTGTATCCTTGGTGTAGTACAGACCGAGATGTGTTGTTCCCTTGACATACTTGATGATGCGTTTGCTGTGAGATGTGATACCTTAGGATTTGCTTGATATCTTGCACAAACACCAACACTGTAGCAGAGATCAGGTCTACTAGCTGTCAAATATAGCAGACTGCCGATCATAGCCCGATATAGTTTTTCATCCACTTTGACTCCCGCTTCATCTTTTGAGAGTTTACATGATGTACCCATCGGTGTCTTAGCTTCCTTGGACATTTGCATTTCGAACCTGGACACAAGACTTCGTGCATAGGTACTCTGAGAGATAAAAATCCCATCTTCTTTCTGCTTAATTTGAAGCCCAAGAAAATAGTTCAACTCTCCTACCATGCTCATCTCAAATTCCTGAGTCATATTCTTGACAAACTCATTTACCAGACTTTCTTTGGTGCCTCCAAACAAAATGTCATCGACATAGACCTGTACAACTAACAAGCCATCATTTCTAGAGACGATGAACAGGGTTTTATCCACACTCCCTCGTTCAAACCCAGTGTTGATCAGAAACTGTGCCAAACGCTCATACCAAGCACGTGGTGCTTGTTTCAATCCATACAGAGCTCTTTTCAGTTTGTATACATGGTCAGGAAACTTTGGGTCTTCAAATCCTTTAGGCTGAGCCACATACACCTCTTCTTCAAGTATACCATACAAGAAGGCACTTTTAACATCCATCTGATATAGTTTTATGTTGAGCTTGCACGCAATTCCCAGTAGTAAGCGAATAGACTCTAACCTTGCAACAGGTGCAAATGTTTCATCAAAGTCAACCCCTTCTATCTGGCAGTAACCTTGAGCAACCAATCGAGCTTTGTTTCTCACAATGTTACCATCCTCGTCAATCTTGTTTTTGTAAACCCATTTTGTTCCCACAACGTTTACTCCTTCTGCATAGCATCAATCCAGAAATCATCATCAAGCGCTTCTCCAATATTCTTAGGTTCTATTAACGAGATGAAACATGCAAACTTCACCATGTCCTTGAAGTTGATCTGAACATTCCTCGTTCTCCTTCCGCTTTGCCAATCACCAATCACATCATCTGGTGAGTGATTTCTATGAACTTGCACTTGCTTGGGTTCAGCTTCAACTTCTTTGTCAGATGCACTCGGTACTTCCTTCTCTTGAACATTTTCTCCTTGTTCAATGTCTTCAATAGACACTATATCATCAAATCCTTGTCCACTTCTATCGTCGAAAACAACATTGACTGATTCAGCAATCATCTTGGAGGATTTGTTGTAGACTCTATAAGCCATACTTTGTGAGTTGAGTAGCCTAGAAATACTCCTTCATCACTTCTTGAATCAAACTTCCCCAAGTTGTCTTTGTCTCGGAGAATATAGCAAATGCACCCAAAGATATGAAGATGACTTAAGTTCGGAGTCTTACCTCTCCAGATCTCATAGGGTGTGGTCTTAGTCCCTGGCTTGACATATACACGATTTATTATGTAGCAAGCAGTACTGATTGCCTCAGCCCAAAAACGAGTTGGTATATTATTGTATTGTAGCATAGCCCTTCCCATTTCTTGTAAGGTTCGATTCTTCCTCTCAACAATCCCAATTTTGTTGAGGTGTCCTAGGAGCTGAATACTGATGCTTGATTCCTTGTGACTTACAGAATTGATCAAATGCGTCATTCTGAAACTCACCTCCATGATCACTCCTTATATGAACAATAGATCCCTTTTCATTTGATAGCTGCAGAGCAAGAATCTTAAAGCTCTCAAGGGTCTCTGATTTTTCTCTTAGAAACCTCACCCAGGTAAATCGGGAAAAGTCATCCACCAAGACGAAAATGTATTTCTTGCCAGCTATGCTTTCTGTCTGAATTGGTCCCATCAAGTCCATATGAACCAGTTCAAGCAAACACTTTGATCCAATATCCTTCACTTGTTTGTGTTGAACTTTAATCTGCTTCCCTTGGCAACATGCCTTGCACACAGGTGTCTCCATCCCTTCCAATTTAGGTACTCCTCGAACTACATTAGCATTTATGATCCTCAACATCCCATTGACATTCATATGTCCCAGCCTTTTATGCCACAACTCGAGTTGTGATTCTTCTGCCTTGAGACATTGTTCTGAGTTTTTCCACATGTAGCAATTATTTCCAGATCTCACACCGCACAAAACCACATTGCCATGTTCATCGACTGCCTGACAATCGACCTTAGTGAAAATTACCTTCAATCCTTCATCACAGAGCTGACTTACACTAATCAGACTAGCCTTCAAGCCCTCTACATAATAGACTTTAATCAGTGTAGGCTGATCATCTTCACTGATCTTTCCAACTCCCAAGATTTTTCCTTTCCCACCATCTCCAAAGGTTACTTTACCACCATTGATTCTAGTATATGAAGACAACCTGTTGTTGACATGTCATATGTCTTGAGCAGCCACTGTCAAAATACCAAGCCATTTCCTTAGGTTGATCACTTGACATGTAAGCAACGTTCCCAACAAGATTCTCAGATGCATTCACAATTTGACTCAGATTGCAGACAAGATGTAACTCCTCTTCATACACTTCAGCCTTTACTTTTGAGTACAGAAAATCTTTTGCTATCCACACTTTGCAGTAACGTCTTGGTTCAATGAAGCACATGTTGAGATTCCAAGCTTGCCTAACCTTGTTTTTAAACTCATAGCAATACCTGCGAATATGACCACCTCTTCCACAGTAGTAGCAGCCACGTCTTACACTCTGAAGTGCAGAATTCATCACTTTATTCTGTCTGACTCTCGGAGCTGAACATTCTCCCACATGTTCAACCTTTCTGGTTTGTTCAACATGAACTGGTTGAGCTCGAACAAAGTTAGCAAGACCTTCTGATTTTAAGTCAAGACTCTTACCATCTGTTTCACGGTATCCATTGTACCCAAGACCCCAATTCTGCTAAGCCGGCTGACCCATAGCAAGCAGTTGATCCAAATCCTTAGTTCCCTTGTTAAGCATCCTGATTTTCTTGTGATTGTCACTCAAGTTGTGTTCAAGAGTTCTGTTTTTCTCCTTTTCCTGGGCAAGAAGGTCTGAGAGTGCTTTCATCTCCGTCTGCAGCTCGGCAATCTTTGTTTGTTCAACCAGAGATTTGTCACAGCATACTGAATCTTTCACCAATGGAGTAGTTACCTTATCAGAATTTTCTGAGGTGAGTCTTTCCATTTCCAGGATGTTGACTTGAGCTTCAAGGAGAGCTCTCTCTTTCATAAGTTTCAGATTTTCATTACTCATTTCAACCCAGTTGTCATAGATTTTCCTATATTCCATTTTAGGATCAATCTCTTCATTCTCTGACTCAAAATCTGAGTCTGAATCCACAACTCTTCTTTCTCCTACAAGAGCAACCATATTAAGCATCCCTTCATCATCACTCTCTCCTTCTGACTCTGTGTCACTAAAACTCAGAAGTGATTTTTCGTTCCTTTTCTGCAGATTTGGACACTCTGTTTTCATATGACCACGTCCCTTGCATTCACCACATCTCATTTCCTTTCGCTTAGTCAGAGGACAGTCAGCTTTGTAATGACCAAAACCATCACACTCATGACACTGAACATCTCGTTTTCTGCCACTGTTCTGACTTGAGTCACCACGCATGCTCCTGTCACGTTTCCAGTCCAGACCAGAATCATTGTTTTGTTGATATCGTGTGTTTCTCCCTTGACCTTTTTCAATTCTCTTCAGAGCTTTCTTGAAATTTCGAGCTAGCAAGCTCACACTTTCTTCCACTTTTTGGTTCAAGCTATCCTGAAGACTTTGAATCTGATCTGTTTGCTTCTCAGCAGCAAATGCAATCCCTTTTTCTTTCTTGACATTTACAGAGGTACCTGCAGATGTTGTCTCCATTTCTTCAGCTTTGAGTATACCAACTAATTGGGAGAACTTCATTTCATCTGTATTCATTCCAGCTTTAAACAGAGCCTTGTATGATGAGAATTTTTCAGGCAGACATCGAATCATTTTCTTAACAAGCTTTTTATCTTTGTAGTCCTTTCCAAGGACACTTGCTTCGTTTGCAATAGCAGTAAGCTTCGAACTGAAGGTAGTGATAGACTCCTCTTCGTTCATCCTCAGGTTTTCAAACTGAGATGCCAAATAGTCGAGCCTAGTTCTTTTAACAGTGCTGGTTCCCTCAAAATACTCAACCAAAGTATCCCACGCTTCCTTTGCTGACTTACTGCCTTGAACAAGTTTGAACTGTTCAGGACTGATACCATTGAAAATTTATGAGATCGCCTTGGAATTGAACTTAGACTTCAGCTTGTCAGTTTCGGTCCATGAGCTTTTGGGTTTAGCCACATAATCTCCTTCATCTGTCTTAATTGTAGGTTCCGACCAACCCTCTTCAACGGCTGTCCACACATCTTCTTCGATTCCCTTGAGTCTCTGCTTCATTCTCACCTTCCAATGACCAAAGTTCTTTTCATCCAACAGCAGAGTCCGTTTGACAACCATGACATCATTAGATGTATCCATGTCCATGATGACCGCAGGATCTCAACCTGAATAGATCAAGAGATCTAAGATGGTGACCCGCTCTGATACCAATTGAAAGTTCAAGAACACAGATAAATCTAATAGATAGAGAAGATCTCAAATAAACTATCTTTTTATTAGAAATCATTTAAACAAGATTCACTTGCTTAACCAGATTAATTCGACTTCACAACTGTGAATCGACACTGGCCAATTCCTAATCTACCCAACCTTACCAAACAACAACAGCTGCTTACTCTCTTTATTCAATCACCGATGAAACTCATACAAAGAGACAAACCCGGAAGACAACTCTGTCACACTCTTTGTAATGTCAAACGGCTGACCTAAAAAGACACCTTAATAAGGCTTTATATATCAGTTGAAACGTGTCTTCAAAAACCCTTGTAGCTCCTTTGTCGTTATTCTCCCTTTGAGCCCAATAACACCACGTCACTAGATACTTCATTAAACAAGACTGCAACAACACCTGTTGCACACATACTCGAGTGTTCAGCTCCCCCACTCTTGTCTCAACACTTATGGTATCAGAATTGTCATGAGCCTTTTGTTATGTTCTCAATTTGTTCATGACTTTCGTTTTATTTTTTTTCATGCTTATGGTGTCGAATTTTTCATGGCATTTGTTAGACTTTTGTTATTTAATCAGTCTGAGATTTGTTATTGCATCAGTATATTGTTTTGTGTTGATGCGCATCAGGTGTTTGCGATAACGCACTTGTTGGTCTTGCTTGGTATCATACTTGCGGCAGACCAGTTCTTGAAACAGGCTTTTGTAACAGGGTCTGTCAAGTTCCCAAGCGCTTTGTTCTGGGCGTTTTGTATTTTTTCTGTTCTTATGATATTATATACTGTTGTTCCCGCTGCTGCTGCAACAGGTATGATGAATTTCTTCGAGCCTTCGTTTCTATGAGAGGCTGGATAAGAATGGAGATGTGAAGCTAATTGGCAAAGTACTAATAGCTGATGAGAATGGAAACAAGAAAAAAACAGTCCAAGCAGAAGTATCAGGGTGTCATCTAAAGGAAACAGAATGCTCTTTGAGATAGATAGTCTGAATGATTCGATTGATTGAAAAAGAAACGAGAGTACAAAAGCTTATATAGAAGCTTAACAACAGAAAACAAAACTAACGGAACAAATCTCGGAAACAAACTTGAAACAGATTTTCGAACTAACACACTTATTCAACTCCGATATCTTAGTTTGACTTATTCTAACTTCAGACTTTGTCAAATATCCAACAAATTCCTCCCCTTAAACTGACAAGCTTCTCAGCGTCAGTTTAATCTCCCAACCTTCGAACTCCAAGTAACCTCCTAAGCTTCTCGAACTGATCCAGCTTGATTGGCTTTGTCATGATGTCTGCAACTTGATCATTGGTGCCACAGAAAACCAACTTAATGACCTCCTCATTTGTGAGATTGCGCAAGTAGTGGTACCTCACGTCGATGTGCTTTGTCCTTCGGTGCATAACTGGATTCTTTGACAATTTGATTGCCGAGTTGTTGTCACACATTATGCTGATGCACTCATCACCTAGAGCACCCAATTCCTGCAGCATTCCCTTCAACCAAACACAGTGACACGCAGAAGAAGTTGCAGCAACATACTCAGCCTCAGTAGAAGACAATGTAACGATGTCTTGCTTCCGTGAACTCCAGCAAATTGCTGCTCCATTCATCAAGAACACATACCCAGAAGTGCTCTTCCTATCATCCACATCCCGAGCATAGTCACTATCCGTGTACCCCATCACGCTCATGCTTGGTGACTTTTCATAGAAAACACCAAAATCCAGAGTTCCTTTCAAGTACCTTAGTACTCTTTTAACAACCATCATGTGTTCTTCTCTGGGATCAGCCATAAAACGTGATATTAAGCATACAACAAACATCAAGTCGGGTCTGGTTACCGTAAGATACATCAGACAGCCCACGAGTTGCTTGTAAAGCGTTGCATCAACTCCTTGGTTTCCTTCCTTTGAGATAATAGTGCCAGGAACAATCGGATTCTTGACAGAATTGCAGTCCCACGTGTTGAACCTCTCCAGAACTTCCTTAGCATACTTCTTTTGACTGATATGTATGCCATCGCTTCTCTGATCAACTTCCACTCCTAGAAAGAATTTCATCTTTCCCATATCTGTCATCTCAAACTCCTTTTTCATTGATGACTTGAACTCTGCACAAAATTCCTCATCATTTCCAGTGAAAACTAAATCATCAACATAGAGACTTACCACCAAACACTTGTTCTCTGATTTTTTTAAGAACAAAGTATGGTCGTAGTTGCTCTTCTGAAATCCAGCCTTCAGAAAGTAACTTTCAATTCGGCTGAACCAAGCTCTTGGTGCCTGTTTCAGGCCATACAGAGCTTTATGCAACCGATAAACCTTGTCTTCCTCCCCTGCTTTGATAAACCCTTCAGGCTGCTCTACATAAACTTCCTCCTTAAGTTCACCATAGAGAAAAGCGCTCTTGACATCGAGCTAGAACACACACCATCCTCTTTGAGCTGCCATGGCCAGGAGACTTCTTATGGTGTCCCATCGAGCAACTGGTGCAAAGACCTCGGTGTAATCAACTCTGGCAGTCTGTGAATATCCCTTTGCGACTAACCGAGCTTTGCATCTCTCCACCTTTCCCTCTTCGTTGAGCTTTGTTTTATAAACCCATTTGACACCAATTTTCTTCGCTAGTGGTGGCAAATCCACCAATTCCCATGTGTGGTTCTTCTCAATAGACTGAATTTCTAGTTCCATAGCATCTCACCATTTTCCTTCTTTTGCAGCATCGAAGAAATGAACTGGATCATCATCACTTATGTAGAGAGAAAAGTTTATCAAAGCATCATCATCTACTTCTTCTCCACTTACAAAGTCTCTCATCCAAGCCGGCTGTTTCCGTGGCCTTCTTGATTGTTCTCCGTGAACAGCCTCGTGAGTTTCTGTTCTTGGAGCCTCTGCTTCTGCTGCTGTTTCTGTTGCAGCGGTATTCCCTTCATTCTCTTCTGCATCAGACTCATCTCCATCAAGAGCCCCATCATCTCCCCAAGCGAGTTCTGTTTGGTCTGAAGTACTCGGATCCCAATCCCACTTTGCATCTTCCTCAAATATAACGTCTCTGCTGATGGTGATCTTCTTCGTGACAGGATCAAAGAGTCGATATGCTTTAGACTCTTCACTGACTCCAAGCAAGATGCATTTGTGGCTGCGATCATCGAGTTTGATTCGCTTTTGCACTGGAATGTGAACGTGAGCAACAGAACCAAAGACTCTAAAGAAATGAACCTTTGGTTTCGTTCCCGTCCATCTCTCCTCTGGTACTTTGTCTTTTATCGCCTTTGTCATGCTTCGATTTAAGACATAGGCTGTCCATCTGGCTGCATCAGGCCACAAAGATCTTGGCATCTCCTTCTCAGCAAGCAAGCAACGAACCATGTTCATTATTGTTCGGTTTCTCCTCTCTGCAACTCCGTTTTGCTGAGGAGTGTAAGCTGCTGTCAACTGTCTCTTGATGCCGTGATCTTTACAGAATTGATTGAAGTTGTCTGAGGTGAACTCTCCTCCCCTGTCTGTGCACAGCCCTCGAATCACAGTCTTTGCCTCCTTCTCGACAAAGTTTTTGAAAACTTTGAAAGTTTCAAATGCTTCTGATTTCTCTGCAAGAAAATAAATCCATGTCTTTCAGGAGAAATCATCAACAAGTACCATAAGATACCTTTTGCCGCTGTGGGAGATTGGAGCAATTGGACCACAGAGATCCGTATGAATCAACTCCAGCTTTTCAGTTGCTCTCCATTTGCTCTTCCTTGGAAACTTTCCACGTTGTTGTTTTCCGACATTGCAAATGGTACACACTTTGTCCTCCATTTTCATGTTCGGCAATCCTTGCACCAACTCCTTCTTCTGCATGATCTGAAGAGATTGATTGTTCAAGTGCCCAAATCTTCTGTGCCATAGAGATCCTAGGTCTTCTTCTTCTGCCTTGAGACAATTCTCTGGAAGCACAGAAATCGGTTTCTTCTTGGCATAGATCAGAAACATCCGATTCATTGTCATCTGTGTCTCCATAATCAGCCCTCTTTGACGATGGTAAATTCTGCACATACCATTGTCGATTATGATCTTTAACCTCTTCTCTTGCAATTGACCGATGCTCAGAAGATTGTTGGTCAGTTGAGGAACGTAGTAGACATCACTTATTGTTTGTGTGATCTCCTCTACCTCGATCCTGATTCTCCCCTTTCCTTGAACAGCCATCTTATGACTGTTTCCCAATCGAACGGAGTGCTTGAAGTTTTCATCCAGTTCTGTAAACCATGATTTATCTCCAGTCATGTGATTAGAACATCCGGAATCAAGAAACCATACCCCTTTGTTTTTAGCCTCGCTCAAGTCTGCGTGAGCCATCAGCAACAGTTCTTCTTCTTCATCGAACTCCACATAGTGTGCCTTCTCATTACTAGTGCACTCGAATTGATAGTGCCCCACCTTTCCACATTTGAAGCAGGTAATGGCTGATCTATTTACGAATGATCTGCCTCTCCCTCGTCCTCTGCCTCTTCCTCTCCAATTTCCTTTTCCTTGAGCACTCCTTGGCTCGTTTTCCACTTGCAGGACATGTTCTTCACTTTTCTTCTCAGTCACCTTACTTTCATGAATTTGAAGTGACGCTTGCAACTCATCAATTGAGAGACTGTCAATGTCTTTGGATTCTTCGATAGAACACACAACAAAGTTGAAGTTGTCAGTGAGACTTCGAAGAATCTTTTCGACGATCTTGACATCATCGATGTCTTCCCCACAGTTTCTCATGTCATTGGTCGTCTCCATGACCCTTGCAAAGTACTCGGCTACTCCTTCTCCGGTTTTCATCTCCAGTGTTTCAAAGTTTTTCCGGAGCCTTTGCAGTTGTGCTCGCTTCACTCTAGCAGTTCCATGATGCTTGATTTTCATGGAGTCCCACAACTATTTGGCCGTCTCCTTCTGAGCGATAGTCTTCAAGATGGTCTTGTCAATTGACTGGAACAGATAGTTCTTGGCCTTGAGGTCTTTGAGGTTTGCTTCTTCAAGCGCCTTTCGTTGTGCCTGGTCAGGGACAGCAACACTTCTCAGATCTTCAAATCCTGGATCAATGACACACCAGTACTCTTTGGAACGCAATAGATTCTCCATGACCAGGCTCCAGTGATCGTAGTCTCCGTCAAACTTTGGAACAGCAGGTGTGGTGAAGTTTTTCGAATCCGCCATTTTCTCTCTCGTAGTTTTTCCTCTTAAACACTCACTCACAATATTTCGCTCTGATACCAGATAAAGGAAACAGAATGCTCTTTGAGATAGATAGTCTGAATGATTCGATTGATTGAAAAAGAAACGAGAGTACAAAAGCTTATATAGAAGCTTAACAACAGAAAACAAAACTAACGGAACAAATCTCGGAAACAAACTTGAAACAGATTTTCGAACTAACACACTTATTCAACTCCGATATCTTAGTTTGACTTATTCTAACTTCAGACTTTGTCAAATATCCAACATCATCAACATTGAGCAGACACCATGATACATGACATCAATACATTAATCAACGACACCTGTTTTTCTTTGTATATTTTTCTTCCTACGAAGTCCATGTCTGTCTCTTCTGTTTCCTTTCCCTTGTTATGCATATATTTTGATAACTTGATGTAATTTCTAACTTACGTTTCTATGAAGAGATGAGATCGTATTAAATTTGTTGTCATAGCAGTTTCAGAATCATGTAAACATAAATATAAGAAAATCGCATTCTTCTTCACATATTTCCAATTGTCTTTTGTTTTTGTCAAAATCTAATCGTGCCATGTAACTAAACAGAGCAGATAGTAATAAACAAGAAGGAAAGTACTGAGAAGTTTCAACAATTTGCCGACCAAACAATTTCTGGGGAACTGCTTGAAATTTTATTTCACCGCCTTTAACCGTTTAACAACACCTTCTTTTAAGTTCTCTTTCGCCGACAACACACTCAATTTCTTTTTCTCGTTGTATTGTATGTGTTTGGACCAAAAATTGGGTCATAAGGTGTCGGTATATGGTTTAGAATTAATTTAATTTGGTTTAGTATGGAATTAGACGGAAAACGTTAGTAATTACGCGGGTGGGGGTTAAACCTGATTTCGAAAATCTGTGTGGATACAACTTGACAAATGTTTCGTTGTGTGGTTTGGGCATGAGGACCAAGTTCTGTGTGGTTCCCATATACTTTTGATTCCAAGAGGTGATTATAAAGGCTTTCTAGGCCCAAACACTAATCCTGGGGTCCGGGGAAACCATGTTAAATTGTTCGAACTCCAGTGACCAATGCTACTCGAACCCAGGTGGCAAAAAGTTACTAACTCCCCTTTACCACTGGACCAAGATGACTTGGTTTAATTCCAGGTTATTCCTACATTCAAAACCCATTTTCCCAACTTCATCATCCACGGCCTCAATATCCAACGCAGGAAGCAACATACATAGCATCGTTAAAACTTAAAACTATGTCGCCATCATTCCAAATCTCCGGATAATAACAATTATAAAAAAAGATGATAAATCATAACCTAAAGATGCTGGTAAACTTACCAAGGAAGCAAAATAAATTTCCACCAAAATTTGATGCACAGATTTAAGATAACACTAGCAACTTAGATAATTTTATTTCTCTTTCCAACTGAAACGAAGTAAATACTGAAACTAGCCTTGGGCATTCGGGTCCGAAATTAAACCACTAAAACCGACACTAAACCAATAAAACCGACATTAAACCAAGCAATAACCGAATTTTAATCAAAATTATCCAATTTTTTTGGTCATTTTCGGTTCGGGTCCAGTTCGGGTCCTCGGATCCGGGTAAAATACCTGTGATTTTTGGTATTTTCGGGTTTTAGTTGAATTCGGATAAGGATAAATAGAGTTGAATCCTATTATATTCAGGTATGTTCGGGTCCTGTTCGGATCTCGGGTAAGACCGGACCCGACCTGATACCAGTAGGTAACTGAACAAAATACCCATCGAGTAAAATCTGAAGACCCATATCCGTCCCGAACTGGTTTTTTTGGGTCGATTTCGGGTCGGATCCGGTTAAAATGCCCATGGCTAACTGAAACCATAAAGTTACGTTCGCAAGGAGTATAGACGAGTCTCATTGCCGATTAAAGAAAAAAAGACGAGTCTCGCTGACCATCTATCTACATATATAAAGTAAAATGACACTGACCATCTACATATATAAAATGACGAGTCTCATTGCCGATTAAAGAAAAAAAGACGAGTCTCGCTGACCATCTATCTACATATATAAAGTAAAATGACACTGACCATCTACATATATAAAATGACGAGTCTCATTGCCGATTAAAGAAAAAAAGACGAGTCTCGCTGACCATCTATCTACATATATAAAGTAAAATGACACTGACCATCTACATATATAAAATGACGAGTCTCATTGCCGATTAAAGAAAAAAAGACGAGTCTCGCTGACCATCTCGCTGACCATCTATCTACATCTATCAGGCCACGTCATCCAGCATTCTCTTACAAACTGACACTTCGACAGTTCCACCCATTCAAATGCTTCTATCGGGTTTTATGCCGACCCTCTTAAACAAAATCACGTTTGGGCCACATAATCTTCTATGAAGCCCATCAAACATTCCTTTAAAATTTTAAGACTTGCACTCTTGCAGTCCAAAATTGAATCTCCTGTCTTAAATTAAATTATGTTGGTGTAAATGTTGACACGAAGCTATGTGAGCAAATCCATCTTGAAAACAAATGTTTATCTTCTCCATTTCTGTCTCGCACTTTCGGTATCTTAAGACAATAAGACTCACAGAAGCATCCTCATCTTCTAATTTGGATATTCAGTGTAAAGAGATTTAATGAAACAAATGTCAATTCAACAAATGCAATAATCTTCGTTTTCAATCTGAAAAGGCCAAGTGATGTTTTCATTACTATATTTACGGATTTACCCTTAGAATATAACCTTGGTATTGTTGACAATATTATCCGTCTTGGAGTGAAACCCGATTCTCTGCTAAGTTGGTTCCTCTGCTTATCATCTGGACGAAGACACTCTTGACTACTGAAAAAAATCAACGATTTTGAATATTAAAAGGAAAAAACAAAGAGAAAAAAAAACAATGGTTTCACAAAAAAGAAGAAGAGAAAAATTACGTTTGGAGGCGTTGAATCTGTTGAGCGGTGTGACGACGATGGTAAAGTTTCTTCTTCGTATTAGTAATCTCCATGAAATCGTTGTTTGATGTTTTTTGAATCAAGAATTGGAGAAGCCGGCGACCGCTTGCTGCTAGGAAATCCAGGATGCAAATCATCGAAAGTAAGATGAGGGGGATTTTGACAAAGCTTAAGTAAGATGCAGATTAAAAAAGAGTTAGGGATTTGGGGTAGTCGTGATATCTAAATTTATAAGGAGCAGATCAAGAGAATGAGAGAGGAAGGTAAGGAGGTAGAGAGTTATGGTATTTGAATGCAGATTCTGATGTTATGGTTGAAGAATCCCAGAAGTCAGACGGCGGTTACAAAGAAGATAAAGAATCCATTGATGTGAGACAGAACGCTAGGCGTCCCAGGTTACTACGGCGGAGAGAAGATGAGAGGAAAATAATAGATGTTTTGATGTTAAGTCATACACATGTGGATAAAAGAGAAATGGAGGAGATGAAGAGAGAAAAGTCTCATGATTATAAAAAGTGAGTTTACGTCTAACCTGACATTTCAAAACCCTCTCTTTGACACATTAGCCCTGTAAAATTCTTTTCATCAATCAATATTTCATAGGCTTGTTCTTTCTTCTTACTTCTAATTCCTAGAACTAGAAATCATAAATGTTCGTCTTCCAAGTACCAAAGCCACATCTATAACAAACTTTCATTAATCCATCTTCTTCACTTGCTAACCTGAGCAAAAAACGTATCTGCTACCTAAGCAAGAATATAAATCCATTTGAGGTTGTGAAGACCAAGGAGATATGTGATCTATTTTGTTGATAACTTGTAGCCGCTTCTCTGATTATGAGATTGAAGTTTTTTTGTGCTCATCTTTTTTTGCCAAGCAAAATACTTTTGCCAGCAGCTTATATCAGGCGTTAGCTATTGCCATGCTATGGTAAGGAATGACTTGCGGAGTTGTTTATTTTCAACTTTTGCAGACATACAGAAGCTTTTGTTTATAAGTTCTGTTGTCACATTATTTTTCTTTACTGTCACAACAAATATGCCACAGAGATCTGAAGCTCGAAAATACTCTCTTGGATGGAAGTCCTGCATCACGTCTAAAGATCTGTGATTTTGGTAATAGTGTATGTCACTTTTTTTCTTTTTATAAGGGGTGATCATACTCTTAAAAGAGTATATAAAGTTTATATTCATATTTATTAGAATCCCACGTTCCCTTAACTTCCATATATCGTATTTTCTTCTTCGTATAGCTACGTCTTTCTATATAAACATACCCCTCAATGTCGATAATATCAACTCATTTAATATGGTACAGCTCCTTTTGATCACAAACCTTATTTTTTAATTAGCCGCATCCTCTTCTTTTTCTTCTTTATACTTCTTCAGGCTTCTTCTTTGTTGCCTTCTTTCTCTATTCTTTATTCTCTCTGTTTTCCTCTTTTAGAGATATTCTCATCATTTTTAGTCTGATGTTGTGTAACTCTTATGGTTTAATCACTCTCATCCAATTTCAGGTGAAATTATAGGTTATTTTATTACACCTTCGCTAGGTCTAAACTCCAAAGAAATGTCTTCCAAAGAGGATGAGAGAGCCCGGTAGTATCTTTGCTACGGTTTAGACACCACAATCACTGCATAGATCCATTGGAAAATAATGTGTAGTATCTTTGGTAGAAGTGCAACTGCTGCTAAAGTAAGTTCCCACAGCCATAAAAAGATCAGATTATGGGAAATATGACACTGAGATGAAACCAGCATTGAGATAGAAAACAAAAACGGGATTGAAATGGAGTTAATCTTTTTAAAATATCTAGAAAGAGGTCTACAACTTATAAAAAATCTCTTTGTAGCTCATTAACTTATAAAGTAATGTTAGTATTTTATGTAGTTGTAAACCTTCAGATTTATCACAATAAATTCTGACACTTCTTTTAAGTTTTAATACGTGTACACTTCAAAGTTTATTTTATTAAGTTTTCAAAATAAATATTTTCAACAATGATTAAGACCATCCTAATCTATATATCAAATATATATCAAAATTGTCCTTACCAAAAAAAAAATATATATATCAAAATTGATTAAAAACAAATTTATTTGATTCAAATATAAACTTAGTTTTATAAAAATTTCAAAATCAATACTTTCAACAATGACCATTTTAATCTATATATCAAATATCAACATTGATTAAAAACAAATGTATAATGAACAAGTTTTGAACAAGTGAATAATACATACTTCACCAACAAAAACTATGATTAGACGATGAAGGCATTAATTCACCTTACAGAAAAAAAAATCACAACTCTTTGGAGTGGAAGAAATCACAACATGATGACATAAATTTAGTACACAAAGATTATTCGAAAGGCCCTTGAATAAGAGATTATACTTTGAATTCTAAATTTCACATTTGGAACATTAAAAGATTCAGTAACTTCAAATATTCCTTAAAGAGCCTATAACATCTGTATTAGCACCTTAACTTCCCACCATTTTCAAAAACCAATCGCCTCATAATCTATTGGAGTATATATATAATTCAACTAAGCTCATAATTATATAGTATAACCAAAAAGTTCTCAGTCCACCAATTTCACGAGAGAGATAGAGGTTTTTACCAATGGAACCAAGTATTTGCTTCTTGCAGGAGCGGGGAGGTCTTGCAGGAGCGGGGAGGTCTTCCACGGCCACATTTGTTAGAGTTCGGGGACATGGTGGAGACTGAAGGAGACAGTGCCAAGGAAACAAGACTCAGTTAGAGTCTCACGAGAGTCTAACACGTCAGCTCTCCTCTTCATGACACCTCAGCCCTGTAATTTTTTTTTTTCATCAATCAATATTTGATTGTCTTCGTTGTCCTTTTGTCTTCCCTCAAATCCCTAGAACTAGAAACCATAAACATTCATCATCCAAGTACTAAAGTGACATCTAAAACAAAGCTTTCA
Source organism: Isatis tinctoria (assembly GCA_010577795.1). Lineage (NCBI taxonomy): Eukaryota > Viridiplantae > Streptophyta > Magnoliopsida > Brassicales > Brassicaceae > Isatis > Isatis tinctoria. The sequence goes on along the minus strand of CM021250.1, from coordinate 17,239,985 downwards.
TTAATTCATCTTCTTCACTTGCTAACTTGAGCAAAAATCGTATCTATTATTCCGATCTCTGTTTATGCTACCTTAACAAGAATATGAATCTGTTAAGATTTTCCCTGAACACAGTTTTTTCTTTTTAGTTGGTGAGTTTATCACAATCGATCATACTTTCTACTTACAAATTTGAATGAATTTGATCTTAAGACTTGATTAGCTTTTCTTTCATTGATTGAAACTGTATTTTGTAGAGCAGAAAATACAACGAGCTTACACACACTTATACAACACATAGCTAAAGCATATGAGGCTTCACTAACTACACAATTCCAAATTCCACTTACTTATACTTAATCTCTTTTGCTTTGGTTAACATCATAGGTTCAGAGTTCCAATTCTCTGGTTTTACCAACTCCATTTAGTTCAAGTTACAGGATTCCTTTAGTTAACATGTTCTGATTGGTTTGAGAGAAAATTGGCTACATTCAAAACTCCCACTAGCCATTTTGTCATTCAAACCAATCTTGTCAACCGATGCTTCAAGACTTCGAACACCTAAAGTTTTAGTGAACATATCTGCCCATTGGTCCTCACTTCTGCAATATTGTAGTTGTATTTCCTTGTTCTTCTCATAGTCTCTTATCACATGGTACCTTATTTGCATATGCTTTGTTCTCTTGTGCTCACATAAGATGGGCACTCCCACTTGAGGACATAATCCCAAGTCTTCAACGAGTCTCTCAACCATATTTCTTGATTTGCTCTAGCACACAATGTCATATACTCTGATTCTGCCGTTGATTGAGCTACCGTGTCTTATTTGCTGGTTTTCCATGAGAAGATGGCTGATCCAATGCTAAAACAAAATCCAGTTGTAGACTTTAAATCTTCTGGAAATCCTCCCCAATCACTATCAGAATATCCAACAAGTCTTGGTTCCTTAACTTGAGTAAATATAAATCTAACATTCAATGTACCTTGAATGTATATGAGAACTCGTTTTGCTTCCTTGAGGTGTTTGATCTTGGGCTCTTTAAGATATCTGGACAAATAGGATGCAGAGAACATTAGATATGGTCTTCTGGCTGTTAGATACAACAAACCTCCCATTAGACTTCGATAAACTTTTGAGTCAGCAGCTTCTCCTTCTCCAAGTTCAGGTTTGCTTTGAGGAAATAATGGAGTTGCAGTACTCTTGCAATATTTCATGTTGAACTTTTCCAGCAATCTGCACACACGACTGTCAAGAAAAAAACCCATAATGAGCCAAAATTCATAAATGATTAAAAACTTGAGTTAATTAGCTTCAAAACTCATAAACAATTACAAACAAAATCAATCAATTACCTTGGTTGCGGATGATTCCTAGCTAGTTGCATGTTCGAGGATCCTTGTGATGCCACTCCAATATCTTGTGAGTGCTAACTATAGCAACTCCAGCACATCCACTCACCACCAGAGCTTCTTTGTGTTTCCAAACAAACTCCAATCATGTTGTACACAAGATACAATAAATCAAAAACCTGGAATCAAAAGTGAATACTTTTTAAAAACTCTTTATGAGATGCACAATCGGATGCAGATTGAGAAGATGAGTTTTGTTGATGAAGTCTTCGAGGAGAATATTTGTAATTTTGTATATTTTAACAGAGTCGATAGTCATCAAATACCGCATGGTTGACATATTTGTTGCAACCTTCAGAATGACAAATGAGAAAAATATTTCTATTTCCCACAAACCCCTGAATATGGCATGTAAAAGAAAATTACAAAAGTAGTAAAACATACAAACATGTAAGAAAACACAAACCACATGTTATATCATAACCTGGAAACAATGGCCACAAACAGCATCATCGCAGCTGAGTACTTTGCATCCAATAAGAAGAGCACATACTGAACAAAAAAAATCATGTTAAGACTAGTGATAGGTGCTTTAACATTTAAGGAACTAAGATATAAAAGAACTTACTGAAGAAATTGGAAGACTTTTATTGTGTTCAACGGAATGAATTAACACAGTTGCTAACTTTGAGAGTGGGTTGATGTTAGCAACTATGTCATCTTCCTTCCAATTATACTGCATGTGTAGAAACAAGGCTTCGCTCTCATCAATCCTCAAACGATCGGCAATTCTGATGATGGTGTGTCGTAGTGAAGAACTCCATAAATCACCAAGTTGAATAAGATTCAGAGTTTAAAAATTAGCATAATCTATTGAAAAAATTGATAAATATATAACACAAAACAACAAAATACAATGATGATTTGTTTTCAAGGAAATATAATACACACAACGAATAAAATTAAAAACCCAAACCCAGATTATGGTTAATTTTTTTTCAAGAAACCTAAAACCAAAAAACCGATAGAAATCAACAATCATAGGGAAAACAAAGTATAAGTCATTTCATACCGATGAATGCCATTCCGAGCCTCTCAAAATTGAATAGGATAAAAGATCTTCTTAAGAACAAATGGATGATGGAAGATGGAAGTGAAGCCGGCGAGAGAAGCATTCTTGACGGAAATGAAGCTTTTTATTTTCGAAATTGATTCTAGTTCGTATGGCAAACACTTTTCGAGGTTTTATTTTCGAACTCAAATAGTTCAATATTTGTACACAAGATAATACTAGTGAAAGACTATTTTTTTAAGTTTCGAGACTACGTTTACTACATAGACAACCACAAAGACGGGAAACTGAAGCCGAAACAGCAATATGAAACACAAACCCCACATTATGTTATAATCTTCCTAAACTAAGTGGGTGTTATTAGTTTATGCATTTTAATTGATTTAGAAATCCGTATAGAATTTATAAATCTAAAAAGATACAGATTTCAAAATTTAATATGTGAATTTTAATAAGTATTTACAAATATGAGGGTTTTTCTTCAAATTTTAGTTTTCGTATTTTTAACAAAGAAATTCACTCAGATTCATTATAAAATCCAATCCATTAATAAATTTGTATGCTTGAATAACACCTGATTTAGATTAGGATTTAAAATCATATAAGAATAATAATTTATTTTAACATAATTTTGTAATGATGAACAAGTAACACTGAGTTTTATTCTGATTTATAAATCCATTAAAATACATAAACTAATAATCCATACTAAACCACATGTCGTTTATGGGTTATGTTAAAGCACATCGTGTCGTTCTGATGTCCGTGCCAAAAGGCCCAAAACGCTGACGTTTAAGGCGGAAAACTGTAAACACTTTACAGAGAAAAGAAGCAGCGTCGAAACTGTAGCTTCCGCCATTAACAAAATCATCGGGAGGTCACTAGTGATGAACATCGTTGCCTTGAGCAAACGTTTGTGCTCTCCTCGATTCTCCGATCGGCGTTATCTCCACGGAGTCAACGATGCGCTCGTTGAGAAAACGGTTTTCTCCGGCACGATCCTCGGCCGATCCTTTCACCACCTGCGTAAGGCTGGGAGCTTCGTAGCCCCTCGTGTCTTCTTCGTGTCGCGGAACCTATCGACGAATGTTTCTTCTTCTTCTTCGAAACAGCCTGCGTTGCTACGATGGTATCTGAGGAATCTGGAGTCGCGCCCTTTCGTGACGAAGAGCGTCACTACTTCCCTTATTTATATGGCCGCCGATCTCACTTCTCAGGTGAGATCACTAATTCTGGATTTAGGTTTAGTAATTGTGAGTTTAGGTTAATTTTACGGAATTTGGTTAAAAAGTTCGAATTTTTATCATTTTTTTGTAGGAAGAGAACTCCAATTTCTCATTGTTTAATACATAAAAGACAATTCTAAATTGATGTTGTATGTTTGGTAAGTTAAGTTTTCAAATTTTTTCTGAGGCTAGATTAAAGTCTAATTAGTGTAAGAAATTTTGCTTAAGTGTGAAGTAAAGCTGTGTAACTTCACCATCTTATGTTTGGTGAGAGACCCTTTATAAGTTGCAGAAACTGGCGCCTTGAAACGCATTTGAAATTCCTTAAGATATTTATCCCTTTAGTAGTTGATAACCATATTTGTTTTCTGCTTCTTCTTTTCTCCTTTTGAGTTAGCACTAAAGGCTGGTGATTTAGTTTTTGGGTATGGTTGTTCCTTGGTCCAGTGTGTGTTCTTAACCATTGTTCTTTGATATGTGTAACTGTATTTACGGGTTGTACTGAATCGTGGACAAATTTATCTGTTTGGTAGCTTGGTATCCAATCTTCTAATCTTCTTGTGAAGTCTTATCTTTAAAGGAGGAAAGATTTCTCCTGTTCAGTCAGTTTCCCCCGGATAATTTGTAGAACTAGTGACTTTATCTTTTGTTTTCGAGTTATGCTGATTCTGTAAACTCTTCAACAGATGATCACGATGCAGCCATCTGGTTCTTATGACCTGATAAGAACAGCCAGAATGGCTAGCTTTGGGTTGTTACTCCTCGGGCCGTCACAGCATTTGTGGTTCAGTTATCTTTCTAAAATATTCCCAAAGCGCGACGTGTTGACAACCTTTAAGAAAATAATGATGGGGCAGGTTCTTTTCGGACCTTGTTGCAACACTGTCTTCTATTCCTATAACGCTGCTTTACAAGGTACACATGATAAGCTTATGAATTGATAATTATTCTTTGTCCATCAAATTTGTGGGAGTCATCATGAGCTTGGTTATGTATAAAGGTGAGAACTCTGAGGAGATTTTGGCGAGGTTGAAGCGAGATCTTCTGCCAACACTGAGAAATGGGCTTATTTATTGGCCGCTCTGTGATTTTGTGACATTTAAGTATGTGCCCGTTCATCTACAGGTAAACCAGATATCTATCTTAGTACTTTTGTTTTTCATTGTTTGAGGTTATTTGAGAAGCTTTTCAACTTCAACATGTTAATCTTTTTGGTTGCAGCCACTGATGAATAGCTCGTGCGCATATATATGGACGATATATTTGACTTATATGGCAAACCAGACGAAAGCTGACAGCTGAACACTGACAAGAATGACTGTTCTTGACCAAGCACAATCGCATTCTCTTTATTCTATTGAATCGTGAACCAGATATCAGATACTAGTGCAAGTATATTTGTTTTTTTCTTTCTTTTTTGGTGTCTCCAATGCAACAATAGTTTTGCATCTTGATCACAGCTTAGATTTTCAGGAAGCATCAAGTTTTCATTGCTTTACCATCTTCTTTTTCTCTCCATCCAACTATTCTTTAAAGGAGTATGAAAAGTAAGACTACTTCGAAGTTGTACACTCTTTTTCCAAAAATCTAAACTTCACTTTGATGACCTTCTACATCAAACGTTCAACCAAGTGTAGGTCCGGTGGTCTTTAGTGTCGCACCATGCTAGGAACCTTGTTTGTGAAGATGTATGTATTTAGAGGCTAATCCTGGATGAGGGAGATTGTGGAGCCAGATGGTTCAAGAACTTCTTGAAATAGGAAAAAAAAAAAACAGACTACAAACATTCAACTTTTCTTGTATCCAATATGGTTATTGGGAAGACATTTGAACCCAACAAGTGTTGTGAACAATGAAGATGATCGAAGCATTTCTCTAAAAAGAAAAATCTTAAAAAACAGCAACAAGAAAAGGGAGAAATGGAAAATATAGTAATTTATACTTTCATTTGTAATATTTTTTTTTTATTATAATTCTTTTTGATAAAACTATATATTTATAACTTTTTATATAGTCACAAGATTGAAATGGATCTTTATCAATATCAAGCAATCTATTGACCATTAAATGCTCTAACTTGACACAAGCTACCAAATCTTAGAAATTGTGGAGTCATCCTAGCATGAACAAACTTTAAAAATAAACAAAGACGTCTTCAAAATAGTTATATGAGGTTACTGTAATATATATCTAACAAATTAATACAAGTATAATTAATGTAAAACTTGTATGAGGTTAACCACATAATTTACATTTCAAACCGAACTTAGGCCATGTTTAGGTCTTTTTGCTTTCAAACATAAAACATCCTCTTTGGTGGTGGCCAAAAAATTAAAAACATCAATTTTTCTTTAATATACTTGTAGTCTTGTACTCATCTTTTTGTCTCTTTTGTCTTTTTCTTTAGCAAACTTTGAGCACGAGATATTTGCTAAATAAACAAAAAAAAAAGCATTAGATATTTGTTTTCCCTCATTTCTCCACAGAAAATGAATAAAAAAACCATTTTGAAATCTAAAGCCACCACAGGAGATCTCCACGTGGGAACAACAAAGACCTACCGACAGTTTAATAACGAAAGGCACTCGACGAAGGGGCCCATATTGATACTCTCATACGTGGCGCAAATCTAATTGAGGTTTCTGACATCAGCATGCCGAAAGCATAAAGACGCAGTTAGTTCAATGAGTTGGGCCTCCTCTCCTACTTCCCCTTCATTTCTGTTGAATGTTTTTTTAACTTCCTCAACTATAAAATACTTTCCCTGTTTCTTAATAAATAGTAATATAATTTTGACATTTTCACTTAAACTAATAAAATATGTTGACTAAATTTTAATTAGATTTTTCAGATACAAAATAAGTTTTAAATTCTTCCCTCAGAATAAAGTTAAATTATGTATTTGTGCAAAGTTAATATTAAAAAATTTAAACAATATTTTTTTATAAGACAGTTATAAATTCTTAACTAACATTTACTATGGAATACAAGGAAATGTAAATTAATTAAAAGTTTTTAAATTACTATCTTATAAAGTAAAAGTGATGAAATATATTATGTATATTAAAAAATTTATAATCTATTTTTTATCTTAAAAGTATTCTAGTATAAATTTGCACTCAAATTAAATAAAATTTCAATGTTTGGATATTCGTTTAAGAAATGTGCTCCAACTTAAATAATAAGTAGTATTAGTGTTTTTTATTCTTTTAATTCATATTTATTTTCACAATAATGGGATAGAAAGGGAAAACAGACAAATCGATTATCATATATGTGTATATATTATCCTAAAAAAGGGGCATGATATTCCATTATTCTCCTTGAAAACTTTTACTTTTCTTCAGGTGAAGAAAGGAGCTAAAGGTATTTGACTCAATATTTATATAATTATGCATTTATTTCCTTTATATATTCTAAAACATAGAATATGGCCTGATTTTTTCTTTTCGACCAAATTATAAAAAATACACATCCCTCTCTCTTTGTCTATTTAATTGAAGGTATTGCTTGTAACGTCAGTTTTTGGGAGTTGGGTTTGTTGTACAGTCTCTCTCTCTCTCTCTCTCCCTTCTCTCTTTCTCTTCTCTCTCTTCGCTTGCTCAAATGGCCGGCCTGAGATGGAGAGAGTGGTGGAACACGATGGCGTTCCCCTCGCGGAAAATATGGAACCGTTTCACCGTTCGCGTCGGATTCCGCCATAGCGGTAAGCTCCGATCACCCACTCCACACGTCTGATGATTCTCTCTCTCTCTCTCTCTCTCTCTCTCTCTCTCCTCTCTCTCTCTCTCTCTCTCTCTCTCTCTCTCTCTCTCTCTTCTCTCTCTCTCTCTCTCTTTCTGTTTCATCGCTTTGAGGAAAAAAATAGAAATTTATATTTCTTCAGAGTTATGATTAGCTTTTTTATCAACTTCTCAAGTGTTTCTTGAAACTGTCGGTGGGATATTTGAATTGATTCTGAAGGTCTTAAGACTTGCAAGATTTTGTTCAATACTATCAGATTAAAAATTCACAATTTTTTTTCTTTTTTTTTTTTGGAATGAAATTCAGATTTGGGTCTTATAAAAACAAATCAATCTTTTTCTTGTTCTTGTTCTTGAAATATAACTGAGTGATGGGTCTTCTTTGTGTGTTGCAGGACTCTTGAGGTTACAAAACGACGTGAGTTCTTGCGAGTACGAAGACATACACATCATGTGGAACATGTTGCATAAGAACGAAAATCCGACACCGACACCGACACGTGGCGCACGGATCCAACAACGGATCCAACAAAGGAAGAAAGCTTGTTGGAACCTCCTCGGTTCATATCTTTGCCAAAGATTCTGATTATATATAAAAAATATTCCAAACCATAGTTGTGATTTGTGAGAGCCTTGACGGGTCCCCTGCAAGTGTGGTGAGGTTATTGACAAATGAGGTTGCACAGTTTTAGCTGTTATGTTACCATGCCACATGCCTCTCTGTATGTATTATTATCATCACATGAGTGTTTGTTGTATATATGATACAAATCCTTCCCAGAGTTTGATGCTACTATGTTCATCTATGTGTTTTTCTGATTTTGCCCATTTACATATGAAAAAGAAAAACAATTTTTCAACCCATATTGGTATGGCTCATAATGGTTTTATATCTGAGATGGCGTATTCACACTTCCTACTTGAGAAAACTGATAGCTAATATTTGATTGCCTTGGATACCTAAATAATGAAGGATGCAATTGCAAACACACAAAGTTTCTTTTACTACTACTTAGGTGAGCTATATATTCTCCATGACAACGGAATAGCTTATGCCCTTTGTAATTTCAATTTGAGTTAGGCAAAAAAAAAAAAAAACTAATGAAGATCTATTACCTAAAAGTTGAAAACTAAAAATATAGCTAAGAACACGTAAAACTGGTAAATTTTTCTTTCGGTGGTATAAATTTCGACCCTGAATTAAATGTCTATTAAGAAACAATTCAAAAGCTCAAAACAAAGCGGAGAATATAACCGAAATGGAAGGTTCTGTTTGAAGTCAACCGGCAAACTTAGATCCTTTGAAGTAAATAACACAATCAAACATACTCCTTCCGGTTTCATTTAGTTGTCGTTTTAGAGTTAAAATCTTGTTAGAAATTATAGTCGTTTTCATTTTCCAATACAAAATTTATTGGTTTTTTATTTTTTATAATCACTTATATTTTGCAAGTTATTCTTTTTCTAATTTTTATAATCATTTATATTTTACAAGTTATTCTACTATTGACTGAATTATAATTAGGTTGATAATTAAATGATGTTTTTATTGAAAAATTAAGAAATTAATTATTTTCTTAATCTATGTGCATAACTTCAAAATGCAAAAAAAAAAGTTAAATGTTTTAAATGATTCAGCTTATCTGTGGAAGTTGGAAACCACCAGAATTGGGACGTCTTCAATGTAATGTGGGTGCAGTGTGGTCTAAAATGAATCGTATTGGAGGAATGTGTAACTCTTTCGGCCAAGTATTGTTGCATAGTAGGAGGGCTATTGTAAATGTTCATTTTTGGAAAGATGCTCATGTTGTTAGTCTGTTGTGGACAGTGGACTAAAGAAAGCATGGTTAGTCATAAATCAGATCATGTGATTTTTGCTGTGGAAGATAAAAGGGATTGTCAATGCCATTGAAAAACCTCGTGTCTTGCAATCTTTTAGTTCCCAAACTAGGAGAAATTAATTTAGTGGTAGAAATTTTTTGGATTGACGAATCATGTTTGAAGCTCACCAATAGAGGAGTCCATCTCATTACTCACGATGTTACAACACAAGGGAGAATGCAGTTCTATGTTGCAGTTAATCATCCTTTCTGGTTGGATCATCTGTTTACTTTTGAGAGTAGTTCATCCGTTTTGCATTAGTTTTATTCTACATCCTTTGTTTGATGTCGCTATGACCCTTGTTATATTTTTTTTTGGTAAGGTTTTCTTTATGTTCTCTGTAACTCTCTGTAGTCTCGTCTCCATAATATTAGATGACAAAAAAAACTAAATCCACTAAAGAAAATCCAATTAATACTCAAATCGAGGAGAGTAAAAAAACGTTCACTTTATGCTATTAAATTAAAACAAGAGGAAGAATAGAAAAAGAACAAGGGAAGAAAAAACTAATTTGGATACCACACATTTGACTCATTAAACATAGATTACTACTTACTTTTCTTGAACTTGAAATTTTTAACTGTTTTGGATTTAAAAACATGTACGGTTCTAAGTATCAACGGTTTTTAATTTTAGTTTCTGGAAAATTTTGTTTTCATTGGCTCTGCCTTGGGAGATTTTTTTTTTCTTCTGATAATATGTACTTTTTCTTGAGTTCAAGAAAACTTCAGATAGTAAAAAAAAGACGTAGTCAAAATCGATGAAAGAAAATAGAACTTCAAAAGTTTCTTGTCTCTTTAGGGACATATAATATATTTTACTGGTTTCTAAATCTTATGAAATGGATTGATGGAGGATAAAAAAAAAACCCACTTTCTTGAGAAAAGTAGAAAACAATGAAAAATGTCATTAAAATTTTAAATCAAATAATAATAGTGGTATCCAAATTGGCATCTTTAATAGTTCCGTTTGGACAAAAAAAAAGTAGGACATGCCTATTCCATTAAACAGATGAGACTTCCCATTTTGTAGCCAATGAAAATCATCTTAATTAAACATAGTTTTTCAACCAATGAATCGACGGAGAAAGATGAAATGTCATGATCAATTGGTTAGATACTGATGTCCAAATAAAGTCTGCATTTTACTTGTGTTTGTTGCATATATGTGTCGGCTGCTTCTGTATTTAAATAAAGTCCCTTCCTCACAAGAGTCATCAACAAGTATTGTGTGATGATGTGATGGCTTTTTCTCTTTTCTGGGTAGACCTGTCACCTAACGAATACTCACGACTCGTTAATTTTATATCAGTGTAACTAACTCATTTCGCCTTTTCTTTCATGGTCAGGAGATAAAATTACACTCTTATTGAAGTCGTGCTTATATTAAAATCAGCTTTATTTTGTTAAATATATGGCAGCCCATTTAAAAAAAAAAGTAAGAAAATCAAAGAAAAAAGAACAAAAAGTTAACTGAAAATGATGATAAATAGAAAGATATATCATCTAAGAAAGCCTTCTACAACATCAGACACAAGATCTAATAGACCACATTCGACCAACTCCTCTACTATTAAGGTTTCTCAAGGGCATCTCCAATGGTTAGAACCCATGAGGAGCTGTAAACCTTGTTTTAATCATAAAATTAGAAGATTTATAAGTTCAGAACCTCATGCAAATTGTATGCCTCCAATGGTTAGAACCCATGAAGAGTTCATAAGAAAAGAAAAAAAAAAGCTAATGAGCTCTTTCAATTTATACATATGAAGATGATGCAACTCATAGATAAATACGTGAATCTGAATCCAAATTCCAAACCCAGTGCTGAACTTAAATCCAAATGCCACACTTTTACAATGCTGATGCCATAATCTTAAACACAAGCTAACGTTATACTTCAATTCTAATCTTAAACACAAGCTAACTAATATCATATTTTGTATTTGGCTACGTTACTCTACTCGGGGATTTTTCTAGATTTACCACTGTAATAAGAAGTGGCAGTGGCAGTGTTTTGTATAAACGTTGCAAGAAGCAGGCTCATTGTGCTCTCTCCATTTCTTGGGAGAGTCAAAAGGCATAGAAGCAAGATTAGAAACCTGCTCGACAGCTCCCATTTTTCTTTTCTGTTTATGACAAACTTAAAGCAACACACTCAAGCTTCCAAAAAACAATTTGTAACCTCCTGAACGTAATCACATCCAAGTAGCAACAAGTAGAAGCACGACAACGACCAAAAAATAATAATTCATCATGAATAAAATTCGAACAGAGCAAACTCAGAAGCAGAGATTCATATATCAGAACAGATAATCACATAAGGATTCTCCCAAAACCAAAAGAACCTTCCTTCACATGACGAATCTACCCATAATCTGCATCATAGGATTACAAACCATACATACCTCTATTTCATCATTGATAAGAAAAGAAGAAACAATAATGTAATTCTAATGCAATCCATAACATGACGTCCACCATCATGAACAGCTTGAGAGACCAAACCTATCAAACATATGCTTTCTCCTCCATAAACAAGATCAATGTTCTTCGACACCTGTCACTCAAAATTTGAAAACCTAAACTTTGTTTTAATCCTGTGTTCCATTCGTGCCAGAATAATAATAATAAGACGTATGCAGAGAATTACCTCGTAAGGTTGTCCCTGAAGTGAAATCTTGATCTTCTCCTGCATCATCTTCTTCTTTTTTAAGGAGAAAAAAGACACAATTTTCTCAGAGATTGGTAATTTCTGTGCCTATCAATCAATTAGCTTCATTTGTTGTCCAGATTTTGAATCAATCCCAATTTAATCAAACCCAATTTAAATCAATACATGCAACAATACTCTGCCATTTCTTCTCCAGATTTTGAATCAGACCTAAGTTGAATCCAAAAAACAGAAGAAAAAAAACAGAGAGAGACACCTTGGCTCTTCTCGGAGACGACGAAAAGAAGCTTCATGGCGGCTGTGAACTATGATGAAGGAAGAATCAAACCAGAGTGAAGAACGACCGATATCGCCGAAATGAGAGAGAAAAGAGGAAAAGTAATCTTTTTTGTTTCAAAGCTTTGACCAATAAAATTCCGCCACGTAAGGGTTCTAAGGGATTCTAAAAATCCTTGTGTTGATGTCCTTGTTCTAAAACTCGCCCGCCTAGCCGAGTATACGTCCGAGAATACTCTAGACGGTGGTGGAGCGTGGCGAGTTGAGTTATACGGCTATATTATACAGTGACTAGTGTTTTTTTCCGTCTAAACCATATAATTGGAAAGAAACGACGTAAATATGACAACTAAATCAATTTAGATCACTTAAATCGATAATAATTTGACAAATTTGTTATATTTTATTCTAAATAACAAAATAAAAAAGGAAAATTGCCTAAAAATATGTAAAAGATGAAGATGAAGTAGCTAAAATGGTAGAAAAATGAAAAAAAAGTCACTCGAACACTGATTTCATGATTTTTAATAGTTTTCTAATCATTAAATCATGTTATTCTATTAATATTATTAACTAAAACAAATTTATGAACAAAATTATAATAAAATGTTTTAAAATTACTTCCCGAGTAATCCCCGAGTTATCCCCGAATAATTCCCGAGTAATTAGTAACTCGCTAGTCCCCTATCGACCGTACGTATAGCGCGTAGCGAGTTCCCGAACAAGGGTTGATGTATTAATTTCTTTTTTATTTATCAACCTATGAATATGCTTCTAGAGCCTCCCATTAGAGATGCCTTAAAGCAGGTACATCAGCGAATTTTGAACTCCATCTCCCAAAAAAAAAGTTAAAACATATGGGTCTCACGTGAACAGTAACGAGTTCGACTCTTATTTATCGACTAACCCGGATTCGTCACGTGGCACATCATGATTCGATCTTATTATTTTTTTAAATTGCCAAACATGTGGGTCACACTTCAAATAGGAAAAAAAATTATAAAAATCTCTTTTTGGAGATCGAGCCCCGTCTCGCAGATGTATATGCTCTTAGAGCATCATTATTGGAGAGCTTGGCTTTGGGCTCTTTAGTATATTTTATTAGTAAATTTATGATTGATTTAAGTTAAGAGTTTCAATTATATTTTCTTAGTTTTAAGGCATGCAATAGAGAGCTTTTTGAGGTTCTTTAATTTTTTGTTGTACAAATCACTCTTCAGCTCATAAGTATAAAACTGTGTTCGAACTAGAAACAATAAAAGCCTAAAAACTAAACCTTAATTCCACAGCCAAAAATGGCTTTTTCTGTTGGTGAACCAGAGAATAAATCCTCGTGAATCCTGTCTTCTCTAAGAAGAAGCGAAGTTAAGGAAATTATTAAAGCATACCGCTACGGTAATAACTTTGATCACATCATCAACTACATGACCAACTTTTGTCTTCCCTCTAACAAATTGAGGACCTCTTCCACACATGTCTTCAGTGTGACCGGTGAAATATCTGTGAAACAAAGAGCAACATACATAATTGTTCTCATTCAGATGACGATATGGTGAGTTTCAAAGTAAAATAACCAGCAAAAATAGCATCCTTACCGAACAAGAAGAATCACTAGGACACAAGCAGCCACAAATAAACCAATGGAACCAATAACCTAAATCAGCAACCTAAATCAATTGAAACCAGAGAATCAGAACCCAAAATCACAAATCTTTGATTTGTGTAATTTTGCGGAAAGCTCATAATGGCGTTAAAGAATCCTCCTTCGCTGCAAATTTTCAACCAAGTTTTTAAACCATACATGGACAAGATTCTTTGTCAACTTGTAAGAGCCTTTTGAGGCAAGGACAGAGCAATTCTCATTCTCTTATAAGGAAGGTGGATTCGAAGAGAATCTGTTCCTAATCTATTGAAAGCAATTCGATTACATCATTGATTCATTTTAGATTCTATTGAATACCTTCATAAGCAATTATGTGATCTACACTGTTCAATGTCAAGCAATATGAAAGCTAATCAAAGGAAACAGCTAGAATTAAAGGAAGGGAGCGTACTAGAGAGTATCAGGAGGTCCGATAATGGTGACGCTTCACTCGAATATATTATTCTCATCAACGAGTCCAGCAGAGAATCCATCAACAGGATGGTTACAAAGACTGAAACGAGAGACAATCAAACAAATCGAATTGATTAAAAAAGCAATCAGAGAACGGTTCCTAAGAAGATTGATTGGGTTTCGTTTTTGCGTGCCTTTGAGTTGTTTCTGAAGGAGAAGGCTAGCTTGCGAGGCCATGGCTGATGATGATAGAGTGTCGATCGAGCTGCAAAACTTTGAGAGATTTGAGAGAGAGAGAGAGAGAGAGAGAAGGGAGAATCGAAATTGAGAGAACGATCATCGGGAGATCATCGCGAGAGAGAGGAAAAGAGGGGAAAAAAAAACAAAGATTTTCAGTCAAAAAAATTCGTTCAACTAATCAGAGAGAAACACGTGGAGAGCAGAACCCTCTCCAACGCCTCTTCTCCCAGAGGCGACTCTCACCTTCAGAATCGCCACCTAATTTTTTTCTTTCTTTTTTTCTTTATTTTTATAGGTTAGAACCTTTGAAAAGATGACCAATGTGGATGCTCTTAGGTTTTTATTCGCTTTCCGATTAAGCTTATGTTTTTTTTAAAAAAAATTTCTGAATACCTAACTTTCTTTGTAATATTCAATTTAGGGGTTTTTGTTAATAAAATATATTTTAAACTCGCAACTCATTTTGATTATCTTACTATAGTGAAAACTCGAGTTGAACAATTGAGACTGTCTGTAACCCTCATCCAAAAAAAAATCAAAATTAACTCAATCGATCGTGCAACAATAAAGTAAAAACACGCACAACCAACCTTAATTCTATACTAGATTTTAAATATTTATTTTCTACTGCAAATGCACACTAATAAGCAATATTATAAATATGTTCACTGAACATTTCACTATGTTTCATTGTTTCTATAAGAGTAAAATTAAATTAAAACAAAAAGCTATTTTTGTGTAGAAAAGTAACAAACGAGATAAGCAATTACCAATATAAAACAATTATAACAAACGTTAGGCTTATAAGATTTCACAGAAATTTAGATATCATGAACAATCAATTTGAGACTGATCCATTGTCAGTCTAACAATCTAACAATCTAAAGTTCTAAACTGTACTTGAACCTAAAATTCTAGACAATCATTAACGAGTTGGTTTGATGTTTTCCTAATATGCCTCTACATCAACTTTCGTTCGTTGAGGATTAATCGCTCATCTATGTATTTTTTTTCAAGCAACCTATTACACTATGATTTAAGAGAATAAGTGATCATATTAATCTAAACATTAAAAACAACTCGAGATGAAGACAATCAAAATATATAAATCTCTAATTATGTTTAATTCGACGACTCATGAATTCCTTTCATTCCTAAACATAACTGGAGGAGTGCTCAAATATAACAACAAAAAACATATCAACGAATGATGAAAAACTCATTATGAGTAAACTATCAAATAACATGAATTCATACATTTTCTCCAAAAAATTGTAGTGATTCTTCTCCCAAATCATACAAATTGAAAAAACTGCTGAAACTTTGAGTAAAAGTTTGTATTTAAAATCTGTCTCTTTAAAATTTTGTAGAATAATAAAAATATATATATATATATATAACAAAGTAAGGTTTCCTCTCTCTTAGATATTGTCATTGGTCCTATAAAAGTTTTACAATCCTTTTACCTTTTTCTCTCTATTTTTTTGTGTCTTTAATTTAATGACATATAACTGATGTTTGTTTCAAATTTACAATTTACTATCTTCTATATTTTGTGTTTAATATTTTTATTTAATGTTTTGTATCTACTTAATACCCTCAGAGTTTTTCCATCATTTCATTATTCCAATTTCAAATGCAGCTCATCGCATTCAGTTTATATTAATTTGAAATTTTGGAGCATAAGTAATTTTAAAGTTTAATATTAAAAACATAAAGGAAAATTTCAGTTTTTGATAATTGAATTCAAATTTATTTAAAAGAGGAAAAATAAATTCACAAGACATATTTTAAAAAATACTTTTGAAATGTTAGAGTTACAATTTACAAGCTCTAAGAGGTTTCTAATGTGTCCTCCAAAGTTTTTTACACTTTTTCTACTTTTCTCCATCTATTGTGTTGTTTCTAATTTAATGAGTTGTAATTTATGTTAGTTATAAAATTTAAAATTTACTATTTATCTAATTTTGTATTTAATATCTTACTAGATTAGGCCCCTGTGATACGCGGATGAAATAAATATTCAAAATCTAAAATTAATAACCCGTATAACATAATTTGTACATTTAAATTTTAAAATTTTAAAATTGTGTTAAATTATCTACAAATATATTTTTTATGAATTATGAATACTAAATTATTAACTTTTTTATCTAAGAAAACATAATTATTATTCTTTTTTCCTTTTATTTAGTTAAGAAAAAAAATTTATAGGTGTCAAAATCTAATTGACTGATTTAATATATGCGGAGACTATGTTAAACATTCTAGGTCACTTTGATAGAGTGCCATTTTGTGAGACGCCACTACACATTACAGCTGAAAAGGATCAAATTCATTTTACCGGGAACTAATGACCCTGAAGCCGTCGCTTGCTTGAAAGTTAAACGTGTCAGGTTTCAGTCCAATGCATTTAGCCCTCCAAAACAACCACAGCCGTATGGTTACAGGATTTTTGGCAATGAATAGAAGCTTAGTCAGCATCGAGGGAAGAGGAAGGATTACTCCTTTGCATCACATGGCTCGGATAGGTGATGCAAAGTTGTTGAGCGAGTTCCTGTTTGTTTGTCCTTATTCCATAGAAGAATTGACGACAAAGTGTGAGACAGATGTGCATAAATATTTATTTCGTTTAGTTATCTTTAAATAAACTGAACAATGAATTTTTTATATATTTTTCTTTCTACTTTAGAGATTTCATTATGTCTATTTCCGATAGTTTTCTTTTAAATTAATCGTAAATGAATATTTTTCTATATTTTCATTTTTCCTTCAGAAATATAATGACAACATCACTTTTTAGTAGATTGCTGCTATAGAAAAATATAGCTACATGATTTTATGTTATTAATATAATTTTTGTTGTCATCAATTCTTTATTGATGTAAATGATGTATCAATTTAATAAATGATGTTAAACAAAAAAACTAAATACCTCAATTATTTAATCAATATAATTTCATATAATAATAATTTTTTGTTAAAGTTATCCAAATTATTTTTGTTTAGCATCAATTTATTGAATTTATGCTGAACTAGTAAATAATAACAGCAATTATTATAATTGATGATAAATCATATATATTTGTCTAGTTTATAAATATGTAATTCAATATAGTATCACTTAGTTTTGTAGTATAATTTAAATGATTTAATACATGTTTGCTTATACTGTGTATTGGAATAATACCAATGTTATGCTTCTTCTTTGAAAATTGTACTGATTTTTTTAGATGTCAATATTTTTAATGAATGTTTCTAAATAAATATGGTCAAACAAATGTTTTAGGCACTTTAAATCAGTAAAAGACAACAAAATTATGTAAAACAGTCAAAACATTTTATTAAAAGATCTATCAAACAACTATAGTTAGATAAAGCAACTATTGTTAGATAATTTTTTTTTTAAAATAATATTCGTAAAACCATAGAGTTGTAGGCTTTTAAATGAAAATGTGTAACAAATAATACATCTTGCTATTGCTATTATTCAACAATGGTGTCGAGATTTTGTCATTTTCAAGAGATTTTACTAAATAAATAGCATATGTACATATAAAATGATGAAAACCTTTCAATAAATGTAATTTATAATTTTATTATTTTATTAAAAATCTTAAACATATAAATAACACATTAAAATCTAAAAATACTAAAATTGAATTATTTTAATATGTATTATATACAATCACTCTTATAATTTTTACAACCCCTGAATCACCAGAAAGAGAAAAAAAGAACAAGGAAAAAAAGAAGAAGAAAAAAAAGAGAAGAACAAAAATCTCATTGTTTGTTTGTTCTCAAATACAAATTCATTTTTGTTTGCTTTTAAATTTAAAAATCCATTTTTGTTTGATTAAAATCTAAAATTCCATTGGTTTTTTTACACTTAAATAAACAGTTAATATTATAATTTACAATATTTAAAATGAAGATAAAATTAACATGATTTTTAGTAAATTGATTCAAAATAAAATTTTAGCTACATAATTTTTATGCTATTAATATATTTTTGTATTATCAGTTTTTATTGATATAAATGTTGAGTCAATTTAATAAGTGATGTTAACAAAAATAAAATAAAATACACCACCTCTTTATTTAATTGATATAATTTTATATGATAATATCAATTTTGGTTAATTGATACATATTATTTTTGTTTAGTATCAATTTATTGAATTTATACTATGCTAGTTATTGATGCTAAATTATATATATTTTTCTCATTTATAAATATGTAACTCAATATATATCACTAAGTTTTTTAATACAACTTAAGTGATTTAATTGATGTTTTTGTCCGTCAAATATCATACTAATCCTTTTTTTTGTTGGAAAATCTTATTGCTCATTCACTTTTGATGTCAATATTTTCATTAAATATGTCTAAGTAAATATGACCAAGCAATCGTTTTAGTCAAACTTTAAATAGAATTTTTTATAAAAAAAATATATGTTAATACTCATCCACTTTCCACTTCAGTGTTGAACTTCAGAACAACATACTTCAATTTATGTTTACATGAATGAGCGTCAGAAGTAATGAATAAACAAAATGAGCACGATTGACAAGTGCTGTACAGTTTTTCCATTGTCAGAAGTGTTTGAAAACATCAAATCTCTTCCAATCATGCTCTGTACATATTTTTTAAGCTACATATTTTGATTACCTTTTTATTCTTTGTTTGATGTAGAGAGCAAAATACCTATACCATTAATATTTTAGATTTAGGAGATTTATAAATAAAAAAATTAAAATTTCTCAAATCTACAACTGAAATCTTACAACACTAAAATCTACAAAATAAATATAAAAATAAATACATCTTCAATTCTAAATTAAAAAACTCAAAGCTACAACACTTCCCGGCCCAATATCTCTAATGGTTAATATATAAATATTATTAAATATTATGTTATAAGTGATATTATTCAAAGATTACAAAGTTAATATACTTTGTCAGTTGGCATTATGTTTTTGACATAATACACAAGAGTTCAATAGGACATTTTTTCTACTAGATGTACACACATCCAACTTTTTTCAAACGACAACGAAGTTAATATATCTTGTGATATTGTTAGTTGGTATCATGTTTTTGACATCATAAATAAGAATATATTACAGGCTCATCAGCAGATTGTGTTGTTGATTGAATGAATCCTTTATATATGTTCTTATGTGATCTGCTTTGTACGATTCTTTTAGGATTGTTGTTTAAGATCATCTTTTTGGTCTGTATCTTTATTTTGTGTGTTTTCTGAACCTCCATTATTGATAAAGAAATTTCAGCGTTAAAAAACAAACAAAAGTATACTTATCCACTTTCCACTTCAATGTTGTTCTTTAAAACAACATACTTGAATTTATATTTACATGGATGAGCGTAAGAAGTATTGAAAAAAACAATGAGCTCGATTGATAACTGTTGTACAATTTTTCCATTGCTAAAATTATTTTTGAAACATCTAATCTCTTCCAACCATGCTCTGTACATACTTTTTTTTTAATGTACAGACCAAAATACCTATAACACTAATATTTTAGATGTAAGAGATTTATGAATAAAATATTAAACTTTCTCAAACCTACAACTGAAATCTTACAACACTAAAATCTACAAAAAGGAAAAAAAAAAAAACACATCTTCAACTCTAAATTAAAAAACTCAAAACTACAACACTTTCCAATCAGGCACAATATCTTTAATGGTTAATATTTTAATATTAATATTATTAAATATTATGTTATAAGCGATGTCATCCAAAGACAACAAAGTTAATATACTTTGTCAGTTGGTATTATATTTTTGACATAATACACAAGAGTACAATAAGACAATTTTTCTACTAGAAGTACACACATCTAACTTTATCAAACGACAACAAAGTTAATATATTTTGAGATATATTGTTAGTTATCATGTTTTTAACATCATAAGAAAAACACAATAAAACATTTTTTCTAATAGAAAAAGTACACATCTAATTTAATATAAAATTGATAGCTAGTTGAAAAAATTATTTTTATAATAATATAATGTAATAATAAAAATGATAGCAAAAGTCTTCTATAATTTGTTTAAAAATTCATCTATTTCACAATTGAAATGTAAATGTATTTAAAATATAACAAAATGGATTACAAAAAAATAGTTGGCTAATGTAAAACATTATCACAATAATATTATATATATCTATTATTTTTAGAAAACTAATTTATAATACATGTAAAAGTAATCGAACGGGAAATAAAAATAATTTTGATTCCTAAATAGTACAATCATATTTTTTATTTTGATACTGTTAAACATGTATTATATTCTAAATATAATTCAATAAAAAATATTTTTAAAATCTTATTATTTATTATCTATATTTATATTATAGTTAACTAATTCTTTAACATGAGTTTTTGTAAAAGGTCGTTGGCCATGCTAATTATTAGTAGAACGTTGATTCCGCTCGCATTGAGGGGTCCGGGTAGAAAGTTGGCCATGCTGATCCTTTTAAGGGATCTTTTTCAATTTTCGTCTACCACATTTGCGTCCAATGATTGAATTTGAAGCCCTTATCGTGGACAATTGATGCAATTGTGGTGGGCGCGCAAGACTGCTCCTATGAATATGAAGGCAAGCCCAAAAATTTATGAACCATTAATTGATATATTACGAAGTTTAAAATAGTTTGTAGTATGAAAAGATTTGAACCTGACATCTCTAGCCAATTTTTCATGAATTTGATCACTGCACTATGAATGATTATTGTTAAGAAGTAGACTGAAAAATGTAAATATTATTTTGGGCCAAAAGCTAAGCTTAGGTTTATTCAAATTTTCTCGGTTTAATTGGGGTTTGTTTCTTTCATTAGAGTTTTGACTCCGGCGACATCAGTTGTTCTGCCGCTCAGTTTCTCTCTTTTCTCTTTTGAACTATTATATAATTAATGTCCTTTTAATTTAATAAAACATAGATGACAAAAAAAAAAAGTTTTTCAACATAAAACTATCCTCCTATTCATGCCAGCTAATCACTCTATTTTCCATTAATTAATCTGAATTTATCGTAATTTTAAAAAGCAATTGAGAATCTGGGACAGAAGTCTTTTAAAATGGACGAGAGACCGTTATAGCTCACTCAACAAAACTGGCGTAATTATCTTCTTCCACCTTCCCCTCACTCTCTATTCTCTCGCAACACTGCAAAATCGACTCACTTTCCAAATATAATCAAACCCTAGTTTCGCCGGAAATCTCTCAAACCCGTTTGAGTCCCTATAAAAACCTCTCTTCCCTCACATTTTCTTCCTGATGCCACGTGGCTTCTTCCCCAATCTCGGAGATGACAGCTTCACTTCCTCCTTCTTTCAACGCTACGTCGGAATCACCGAGCGCCGCCGTTTCTCATCGCCGGCCAAAAACACGAGACGTAGCATCACGCTACCTCGAGACCACCTCGTCTTCTTCCTTATTCCAATCATCACCGTCCTCGAAGAGATGTCAATCGCCGACGAATCACCCGGCGGTTACAAATCGGCGGCAATCGACGACACCATCACGTCGTGGCTCGTTAGATCGACGAGGCGGTGGTGGTGGTGGAGAGGTTTCCGCAGCGGAGAGAATATTGTTGACTTCCGGGAGAAGAAGCTTGTTCGCGTCGTTTCAGGAGGATTCGTACAGAGGGAACGAGAAGAGATCGAAGCTAAACTCACCATCGCCGCCGGTTACTCCACGGAGAAGAACAGTTGAGAAGACGAAAACGACTTCGACTGCAACGAAAAACAGGAGCCTTGTGGCTCAGCTAGAGAAGTCGAAGCTCTCTGAGCAATGGCCTAGGTCTCTGCAACCTAGTTTCCTCAGTAGAAGCGTAGACTTCACCGATACTAATAAGAAACCTTTCAACGGTGTAGCTAGGGCTCTGGAGAATCCATTGAATGTTGATTTAGAGAAAACTGTTAGATCCTATTCGATGATCTCTAATGGACTGAGGAAGATCTTTGTGGATAGTCGCTTGTTTCCAAAGGTTGAGCAGATTGTTCGACCTGCTTCACCTGGAAAGTCTGGCATTGTTAGGGGAATAAGCCCGTCGAGAGGTGTGGCTACTCCAAGAGGGATTAGTCCTTCAGGGAGGATGATGAGTCCACTTAGAGTAAGAAGCACGTTGTGTAATAGCACGCCTTTGATTCTGAATTTTGCTGTGGATGCGAAGAAGGAGAGGAACAGAGAGAATGGTGTTGCGGATGATGCTCACTTATCAAGGCTCTTGCATAATAGGTTGCTCCAGTGGCGATTTGCTAACGCACGAGCAAATGTAGTTGTTACTGCACAGAAGATGAGAACAGAGGTTAGAAACTTGATTATAGATTAGCTAAATAAGTACTTTCAATCATTTTGCATCTTTAAGTTTTAGTCACACGATGAATGAAACAAGACAAACCTGTGTTCAAGGATTACGTTGTTCAAGTGATAGTGTATTAACTGGCTAGTTTTGAGTTGGTAATAAGAGGGTCCTGTCTTTATTGCAGAAAATATTGTACAATGCATGGATAAGTATCTCTAAGCTGTATGATTCTGTCAGAGCCAAAAGAATTCGAACGCAGCGCCTGAAACTGAATTTGAAACTGATATCTATTCTCAATAGGCAGGTAAGTTAATCCGCGTTTTGGATCTTGAACCGCCTTAAAAGTTTATATCTTCTTGATTCTTTCGGGACATCCTTCCAGTTGAATCTTACATAACAAGAAGGTTATATGTTTCTTTTTTTTTTTCTCGTGCGTATAGATGGAACATTTAGAAGAGTGGTTTCTCGTTGACCGAGATTATACGTGTTCTTTAGTAAGAGCTGCTGAAGCGTTAAAAGGCAGCACGCTTTGTCTACCTGTTGATTTCGCGGCAACGGTTTGGCTTCTCTATTCAAAACTGTTTTTCTCTCCTAATTCTAACATCGAGAAAGCGTATGTGCTGATGATCCTATCATATTCAGGTAAATGTACAAAGCGTGAAAGATGCCATTTGTTCAGCAGTTGATGTTATGCAGGCGATGGCATCTTCCATATGCTTGTTTCTGCCAAAGGTGACAACTTTCTTTTCCTCTATTGCGTCGATAGTTATTGGATATCAGAAACTGAAAGCCTTTTTTTCTCAGGTTGTGAAAATAAGTTGCTTGGCAGCAGAACTTGGTCGTGTGAATGTCATGGAGCAAGAGATGCTCGACGTTTGCAGAGACCTCCTAAACACAATCTCAGCTCTACAGGTAACAATGTCAATTTCAATCCTTGCTGCATAAGTCGTTATTAAAATTAGAGATCTTGGCGATTTTATCTTCCAATCTGCAGGTTACGGAATGCAGCTTGAAGACAGGGGCTATACAGCTACAATAGTAAGCTGTCAAAGTTACTTAACAAAAACCAAGTGTAAGTAAGAAAGCTACTTCGTTAGAATGTAAGAGAGGCCAAATTCCCTTTAACCATTATTTGTTTAGGTACCAAAATACAAAATTTGTATTGGTAAAAGAATTAACAAAACTAAATAAGAAAGAGATAAAATTTTGAATCTGTGAAATCGAAAACTTTGGTATTTACAGATTCCTATAAGAATACAACAGCTTTACTTGAGGCGGAGCTTCTTCGACGGCAACGGGCTCATCACTTCATCGTCCGGTGAGAACTCTTGTATCGGCGTGATGTTAAGGTCGAAGCCACGGTGGCTACTGCTGCTGACATGACTAGTAGACCCAACACCTTCCGAATTCGAGACGACGTTACTTCCTTCGTAGTGGCACCTCTTGTGACCGCCAAGAGCTTGACCGGTTGCGAAAGATTTATGACAGATGGAGCAAACGTGTGACTTCACGGCGGTGACGGTGGACGTTGTCATCAACTTTTCCTCACCACCGCTTGATAAATACCGGTGACTTGCTTTGTGACCACCGAGAGCTTGGTAAGATAAAAACTCCTTGTCACAAACACCGCACTTGTAAACCGTCTTCTCCACATGGTGTCGATCGTGACGGCGATCACGAGCGAGAAGCATGAGGCAGAACGCGAGGTACTCTTCCTCAGTGAGACGGTGGTGATGATCAGATCTTGGTCGTTTGGACCGCTTACCTTTG
Source organism: Isatis tinctoria (assembly GCA_010577795.1). Classification (NCBI taxonomy): domain Eukaryota; kingdom Viridiplantae; phylum Streptophyta; class Magnoliopsida; order Brassicales; family Brassicaceae; genus Isatis; species Isatis tinctoria. The sequence continues at coordinate 17,215,380 of CM021250.1, read as the reverse complement.
GTCCAGTGCTCAACGCCATGGAGCCCTGTTGAGTCCTTGAACAGAGTCGGAACTGGAGAAGCTATCCTCGGTGAATTCAGAGCTTCAAGCGCCATTGCTAACAAGAGAGAGATAAAAACTTAAAAGAAACGAGTGTGTATAGAGATGTTTTTATAAGAGGTTGAGTGTAAAGAGAGGAATCTTGAAAGTGTTATTTGCAAGAGGAAGTTGCGTGAGAAGAAAGAGGTGAGAAAGTGTTGTTGTTAAAAAGGAGTGAGAGTGGGTGGCCAAATTGAAACGATTAATTTGCGGAGCAAGTTGTGTAAGTTGTAAGTTGTAACGAAAATACAGTGTATGTGAATAAAATATCATTAACAAAAATTTGGTAAGAGTGGAATATAATTTTGGCACGTTTCGTGGTGAGATAAAAGACACACAAGTCGGCTCTGAACTCTTATTCTGATTAGTTGAGAGTTGACATTTGAATCCAACTAAAAACAATAATGATTGCTTTTAAAAATTATATCCGAAAGGATCAACGCAAAATTCAAGAGAGTAGTCGTTGGGTTTTCTTATATTTTTATGTTGAATGGCAGTGGCACTCAAAATAAGGTTGTGTTTTGCAAGAATGGAAAATAACCCGAAGTAACCGAGAGAGACTAAACCGACCCAAACCAAATTGTATTTTACTCGGGGGCGGGGAAGAGTTTGGTACTTTTGTTTTAAACGGAATCAAAGAGATAATCCAATTTGTTAACTAATAATTATCTAGATAGTAAAGAAACTTAGAAAATAAAACAGATTTTGAACATTTTTGTCATAGTAAACTTTAAATAGATAAAACTTAGAGGTTAAAATTTATAATAATGTAAAATATATTATATTCTTAGAAATCTAACCTAAAATTTTATAATTTCAAAATTATTAATTTCAATTTCCTTAGTATTAATTATTAACAAAATTAAAAAGACTTAAATATATTTAATAACTTTTTGTAAATGTGAAAAATCTGGAACGATGGTCGATTTTTCTTGATCCTACATTGCTTTACTGTGTTTTCCGTGGTTTCATTCTTCATCCTGAAACCAGAGTTCATCCTTCACCTTTTTTTCAAGTTTAGGCTATATTCACATAACTCACTCGTGTTCAACTAGACAAATTCAATAGAGAATTTACCTTGACGAAAAAATGAAATTGTGTTATATAGTTGTTGTTTTGATTTAGACGAAAAAAATGAAGTTGTGTTATAGTTGTTGTTTTGGTTTACATAAAAGTCTGGGTGATTCAAGATATCAAATTCTTAGTGACTGGTTTGAGACTGAAATATTTTACTACCTCAAATAAAATTAACTTTCATTTATATTTTTGAAAAGTTTGTTTTTCTAGTTCGTAGTCAAGTCAAGTCTATTATGTAAAGTTTGTCGAGTCTTGCATATGTTAAGAGTAATTTATATTTATGAAAGGGGATTGTTGGAACCTAATTCTATAATTCTTTTGATATGTGTAAAAATGTGTACAAATGTGAAGAGAAATTGGATCTTTGGATTCTTAACAGATCTTTATGTTTTAGCTAAAAATAAAAGTTCTCACATTTGAAACAAGAGGGAAAAATCTCTAGCATTCCTATAACAAAGGTTCAATCACTTTGGGAACACTGTAGTGAAAGAGTGAAAAAAGCAATTATGCAAAACTACATATTCGCACGCCGCTGCCACCCCAAACTAGGTTCAGATTTGTATTTCGGATCTTGGTGTATGTAAAGTTTAGCCCACAAAATATTTGTTTTTAGACAAATTCGTATCAAAAAATTTTACATAATAGAAACAATAAATCTTAAATCATATTCCCTCCGTTTCACAAAAAATATCGTTTTAGAGGTTTATTTTTGTTTCACAAAGAGTGTCGTTTTCAATTTTCAATGCAAAATTTAATAATTTTTTATATTTTATAATTATTTATATTGTGCAGTTTGTTTTATGATTGATTGAACTATGGTTAGATAGATACTTAATGATGTTTTTGTTTTGGAAAACTAACAAATTAAATATTTTCTTAATCTGTGTGCATACTTCTAAAACGACACTCTTTGTGAAACAAATGGAGTATTTCTTTTCTGTTTCGCATAAGTTTAATTTGCTGATCAAGCTATTCCTCTCATATAATACATTCTTCATCTCTTCGTTAAAGAATATCAGTTGAATACGCTTTCAAGAAAACAAAAACTTCCAACAGTAATCTATTTACATCATTTTTGTCTACTTGTATTTCTTTTGCAAGGATGCCAATGCTGCTGTGGCCGATCTGGACCTGTTCTTTAATGCACCCAACTTTTCACTTGCCAATATCTATATACTCCATTTTTAAATATGGGTGTCATATATTTATAACAATTATCCTTTAGTTTCCTTTTCCTTTGTCTTTTAAGCACGATTAAACTTGTCCTATTATGTGTGTGTGAGTAATATAAGGAAAAAAAAAAACTGAAGTCTTCTATGAATGTACCCAAATTTGGTGTCAACGAACAATATAACCATATTTCCACAAAAATAAGTATAAGAATCAATGACAGTTAAGCAAATCCGTAAGGTTTAATTCACTGTATCTTAATGAGAACTTAGACACAAGAACATATCTCCGAGCTGTCCTTTTGCATTCTTTTTATTTTTTATTTTAAACTGAATTGTGACTTTTAACTTATTAATTTTTTATTTGTTTGTGTATGTGAGGGTGATTCTAAGACAAGCAAACGACTGTGAATCTCATCTTGTCGGAATCTCAAACTTTTTCTTGCCGTCCTTTAGTCTTTTACTGTCTCTTTTCTTCTTGCATTTTTCTTATATATATAACTATTGAAATATATATTACTAACGTCTAAAATGTCTCTGTAATTATATAACATGGTATCAAAACCTTAATAGACTTTAAAACTTCTTTCAAGTCTATTTTCTAAACCTGTTTACATCTTCATCACAAGCCCGTCCATTCTTCAAACCTTCATTGATGCAGATTGGACTGGAAATAAAGATGACTATACTTTCACAGCTGCTTAGTTTTTTTTTTTCTTGAACGTCATCCAATTGTGTGGTACTCGAAAAGTAAACTGGCATTGTGGAATATCGTTCAGTTGCTTCCACGGCTGCGGTATTATGTCTGATACAATCACTAATGACAGAACTTGGTCTTTATATACCAAAACCACCAGTGATCTACTGTGATAATATTAATTGGGGTAGTTCACTTAGCTGTAAATCCGGTTTTGCAATCGCGGATGAAACACATTGCTCTTAATGACCATTTCTTTCATATTGAAAGTCGCCAGGTTCGTGTTTCTCATGTCTCCACTCGTAATCAATTGGCAAATGCACTTACTAAACCATTATCACAACCACCTACAAAACTTACGAATCAAGATCGGCCTTTCTTCCGGTGATCTGTCTTGAGAAGATGTATTGACATATGTGTTTCTAACGTCTATAATATCTTTGTAATTACTTCTCATTAACTAACGTATGTCTACATTATTTGTATGTTCATTCTTTATATAGAGTACATCTATTCTTCATCAATAATATTGAATCGATTCTTTATAATATAACAATAACATGTGTGTGGGTTCAAGTTTAGAGTTCGGTATATTAATGCAGCGATGTGGCTAGCACATATTATAGATTGTTCCAATAGATCTTTGTTAATTTTTCAATTAGTTCAGCTAATATGTATATATCATCCTCGATCGGAAATTTTTGGTTAAGTAGATTTAATTTCTAGTTAGTAATATATTGTGGTGAGCTAAAAATGTAAAAATTGTGATCTATTTTTGCAAAAGCCATATTGCAATGAGTCAACTTTAAAGTATTTGAAAGAAAAAAAAATAGAAATCTTTAAGAAAATAGTGAATTAAATATATAAATAAATAATTTTTGCTTATATATTTTTATATTTTTTCATACGATTTTACATCTATATATTTGTTAAGTTTTTTTTGAATTTTGTTTACAGATGATCTAGTTTTGTCTTCTATTTTTTTATTCACAAACTATAAAATATTATATTATAATTCTATGTAGACATATCTACTAATTCATATAACGAAATAAAAAAAGTAAATATAATAAACTTTAAATATGAAGTATTTTGGCTGAATGTGTGTTTTTTTTTAAAAAATGAAAAACGTCTGAAATCAAAACTAAGATCATCCATGTTTCCCGGGAAAAGAATTTCCAACTGCATTATAAAATTTTATTGACTATATATTATCCCAAAAGTTAGAAAATTTACAAATACAAATTAAGTTCATTGTCACAAGACATTTTATACAAATCGTGCATAGGGGGTGCCCCATATATTCTTTCTTTACCCTCTTGGTGATTTTGCGTTCATTAAAATACGTTTAACATGAATGTACTCGTCATGCAATGGAGTGGCATTCCCTTTTTGACTCTGTCTATACTTGGCTTATCGAGCCCACAAGTTGACTAACCCTATGGTGAGCTAAGAACCTTAAGACTTGTTCAAGATACAATGATTGAAGATTAAGAACCTATGATTTTATAATCGATCAGCAAATATTTATATTTCTTTCTCAAAATTATTTTCTTCAAATGTCACCATTATGTGCTGACAAGCTGTTATATATATAAATGTAAGAGACGCACACACAAGAAGAGAAAACATAGTGATTTTGAGCGTTAGCTATGGATTTTGAAGCTTTTGTAGATGGTGAATTGGAGTCTCTTTTGGGGATGTTCAACTTTGATCAATGTTCATCTGATGACTCGAGCTTCTACAATGTTCAACATCATCATCCTAGTGAGACTGATGTTTTCTCTTCTAATGATTTGTTCCCATTTGCTACAATTTTTCAAGGGAGCTATCCGGCCGTTCCAAACTGTTCCAACCACCAAACGAACCTCTATATTGACTCAAGACAAGTAAGTTTAAATTCAAAAATGTTGATTATCCTATTTATTTGTTTATCTAATCCCAAGACTAATCCGTACAATATTAAGGAGCTAACAATAACGGTTAATGCAAAGCAGGAGCTCGTAAAACCTAGGAAGAAGAAAAAGTTAAGCCCGGAAAGCAATTTAGTCCCTGAGCCTCAGACTACTTGGAGAGATGGTCAAAACCTAAACAGTTTCAATATTTCAGAAGATGATGAGAAAGTCTTAGGCTTAGAGACTAATACATCAAAAAGCCTTAAACGCAAAGCAAAACCCAACAAAGGGATAGCTACGGATCCTCAGCGCCTATACGCTCGGGTAATTCACAAAACTAAACATATATTTTCATTGCTGATTGAGTCGTCGGGTTTTGGGGAATGAAAATGTTAACAAATGGTGCAGAAACGAAGAGAAAGGATAAACGATAGGCTCAAGACATTGCAGAGGCTAGTCCCTAACGGGACAAAGGTCGATGTAAGCACAATGCTTGAAGAAGCCGTCCATTACGTGAAGTTCCTTCAGCTGCAAATCAAGGTAATGATAATTTGTCTTGGTCGTTTCTTTTCATGCAAGAAACATATAAATCTCTTCGTTGAACTCTATTTATATTTCTTCTAAAGAAAAACTACTTTTTTCTTTTTGTTTTTGGCAATCTCGCAATGTAGCTGTTGAGTTCAGATGACCTATGGATGTATGCACCTCTTGCTCATAATGGCCTCAATATGGGACTACATCCCAATCTTTTTTCTCGGCTTATATGAAGAGAATATCATTGAAATAAGATAACTTAGTTGGTGCTTTTGTTATGTATGTTCATGATTATGGTTACTTCTGAGTTCTGTTAAAGTTTATCAAATTTTCTGTCGACTCCGTTCGAGAAACTTGACACCTTTTGTAATTACCGTATGCTAAAGTCAATTTAGACTAACAGCATTTTAATTTTAATTTAAGGACTACGAAGACATCTTGGTGATCAAATATATTATTTTAAGGACTTCCAATATCTATCTTAATTTTATTATGCAAAGTTGGATGTGTTTAACGTAAGAATGACACATAACAATTATAGGATGTGGCTAAACAATTACCTCAAATTAGTCATGAAGTAACTCTTGGTTAACAACATCTAGAGGTCTATGCCATGGATGCTCCCGTATATATATACTGAATTACACGTAGACAGTTCAGAACCGTGGGAAACTTAGATAGGTGTTTAGCGGGAAAACGGCCCATTAGTACCTGAATTTTTGGTAAATGTGCGAATTAGTACCTGAACAATTTTGGTGTGCTAATCAGTACCCAAACTATCACATATCGGATTTTACATACCTGAACTATGTGTAAAAGTGCCAATTAGTACCTGAACAATTTTGTTGTGCTAATTAGTACCCAAACTCTCACATATCGGATTTTAAATACCTGAAATATGTGTAGTTGGCCAAAACATGCATTGACCCGAATTTCATTAGTCGACATTGTAATAATTCATAAAAAATAAAAATAAAAATCAAAATAAATTCATAAAAACACATAAACAATTCGAAAAAATTCATAAAAATTCATAAAATACATAAAAGTTCATAATAATTCATAAAAATCAAAAATAAAAATCAAAATAAATTCATAAAAAATCAACAAATTCAAAAAATATAAAAATTCAAAAAAATTCAGAAAAATTCAAACAAATTCAGAAAATTCAAAAAAAACTCAGAAAAATTCAGAAAATTCAAAAAACTCAGAAAATTCTAAAAAATAAAAAATATCCAAAAATTGACAATAATCAAAAATTCAAACATATAGTATATTTGTATGATATCGTGTGTTTGTTTTTGTATCATAGTTTAGCATCACCCCATTCTTTCTCAAAAAAACATATAGTCTGTTTGTATGATATTGTATGCTTGTTTGGTACCATAGAATAAATATAGTATGCTTGTTTTTGTATGATATAGTATATAGTATGTTAAAATTAACACTTGAAAATATTGTTTTCTTTAGAAAAAAAAAGCATAATATATACTATATAAAATTAAGAATATAATTTTAAACATACTATATACTATATACTATATCATACAAAAAAAGCATACTATATACTATATAAAATTATATTCTTAATTTTATATAGTACATATTATGCTTTTTTTTTCTAAAGAAAACAATATTTTCAAGTGTTAATTTTAACATACTATATACTATATACTATATCATACAAAAAAAGCATACTATATACTATATACTATATCATACAAAAAAAGCATACTATATACTATATCATACAAAAAAAGCATACTATATACTATATAAAATTAAGAATATAATTTTAACATACTATATACTATATCATACAAAAAAAGCATACTATATACTATATCATACAAAAAAAGCATACTATATACTATATAAAATTAAGAATATAATTTTAACATACTATATACTATATAAAATTATATTCTTAATTTTATATAGTACATATTATGCTTTTTTTTTCTAAAGAAAACAATATTTTCAAGTGTTAATTTTAACATACTATATACTATATAAAATTATATTCTTAATTTTATATAGTACATATTATGCTTTTTTTTTCTAAAGAAAACAATATTTTCAAGTGTTAATTTTAACATACTATATACTATATAAAATTATATTCTTAATTTTATATAGTACATATTATGCTTTTTTTTTCTAAAGAAAACAATATTTTCAAGTGTTAATTTTAACATACTATATACTATATAAAATTATATTCTTAATTTTATATAGTACATATTATGCTTTTTTTTTCTAAAGAAAACAATATTTTCAAGTGTTAATTTTAACATACTATATACTATATAAAATTATATTCTTAATTTTATATAGTACATATTATGCTTTTTTTTTCTAAAGAAAACAATATTTTCAAGTGTTAATTTTAACATACTATATACTATATACTATATACTATATACTATATAAAATTATATTCTTAATTTTATATAGTACATATTATGCTTTTTTTTTCTAAAGAAAACAATATTTTCAAGTGTTAATTTTAACATACTATATACTATATACTATATACTATATACTATATCATACAAAAAAAGCATACTATATACTATATAAAATTAAGAATATAATTTTAACATACTATATACTATATAAAATTATATTCTTAATTTTATATAGTACATATTATGCTTTTTTTTTCTAAAGAAAACAATATTTTCAAGTGTTAATTTTAACATACTATATACTATATAAAATTATATTCTTAATTTTATATAGTACATATTATGCTTTTTTTTTCTAAAGAAAACAATATTTTCAAGTGTTAATTTTAACATACTATATACTATATCATACAAAAAAAGCATACTATATACTATATAAAATTATATTCTTAATTTTATATAGTACATATTATGCTTTTTTTTTCTAAAGAAAACAATATTTTCAAGTGTTAATTTTAACATACTATATACTATATAAAATTAAGAATATAATTTTAACATACTATATACTATATCATACAAAAAAAGCATACTATATACTATATAAAATTATATTCTTAATTTTATATAGTACATATTATGCTTTTTTTTTCTAAAGAAAACAATATTTTCAAGTGTTAATTTTAACATACTATATACTATATACTATATAAAATTAAGAATATAATTTTAACATACTATATACTATATACTATATACTATATACTATATACTATATAAAATTAAGAATATAATTTTAACATACTATATACTATATACTATATACTATATAAAATTATATTCTTAATTTTATATAGTACATATTATGCTTTTTTTTTCTAAAGAAAACAATATTTTCAAGTGTTAATTTTAACATACTATATACTATATAAAATTAAGAATATAATTTTAACATACTATATACTATATAAAATTAAGAATATAATTTTAACATACTATATACTATATACTATATACTATATAAAATTATATTCTTAATTTTATATAGTACATATTATGCTTTTTTTTTCTAAAGAAAACAATATGTTGTTTCATTTAATTAAAAACAAAAAATAAAAGAATAATAGTTTTTGTACACATTAACGAAGGAGTCCATTCAACTCTTTATTGCTATTTTGATGTTCAAATTATTATTAGGTGTTATCCTAATTAAGGTATTTCTTTTGTTTGAATGCAAAACATAGTTCATGCTCATGAAAATAGTATTGAACCGCAACTTCTATAAAAAAATTTAACAAAAATGAATGTGAAGACAATTATTTTATTAAAGTAGACAATACTATTTTATCATTTTTATATAAATCCGAAATCATAAGTTATAACCGCTCAAAATTTACAAATCAAAACAGCTGAAAACATTGCAATACATTTCAAATCTTAAATCTGAGAAATTTGAACATTCATTCAAACTCAGCATACAAATATACAAAAACAAACATCGTGTGAATGATTTTGTAACGTTCAAGCTCTTTGTTTGTTCCCACCCATTATTATTTTGAATGGTCAACCATATTTTTTTTTTACAATCTATCGTTTACGAACAGAAATTTTGGGGATTGCCGGAAAATCAAACTGGTACAACAGCCAAACAAGGCCTAGTGAAGACGCAAACACAGGCAACGGTCCGAACATCCATAGCAACAGCGGTACAGAAACGCACATAACTCTGTTCCCAACCATAGCCATAAAAAACCCTCTCTCCAACACTAATCTTGTATACTCCCTAAACGAATCAGTCCCCGTCATTTCATAACTGCAATCGCAGTCTCCTTCATGCTTCTTAACAATCGCGTTTATCAGAAAGATGGCATCCATCAAGTAACTTAAGGCAAGTGAGCTGAAGAAAAAACTCACTGCAAGAAGCGAGGAGGCAGATGCATACTTGAGGACGAAGATTGTAGGATTCTTGGAGCCAGTAACAATGCCATTCGCAGTTGTGAAGAGGTGTCTCGCCGTGAACGCGTTGTTAGTAACCGCAGCTAGAGAAAGGAAGATAAGGATGGAGACTGAAGCAGTGAGAATTGTAACCATTTTCTTGTTCCTCAAGCTTTGCACTGCCAACATCCCAGTTTTATCATCACCCTGCGTTTTGCGTTATGAACAATAATATAAGAAGAAATTATTTAGTAACAAAAAAACGACAAAGATATTAAGGAATTAATTGTTTCAAACACATATTGTGAATTATTAGTATTTAAAAAAAAATTATAAAATGTAAACGCCAATTATTTAGTTACGGCTTATAGAGAATTATTCTGGAATATAACGAAACCGATGCTGTTTTTTTACTTGTCAACCACATACTTCAATTAGAACATGCGTAATCTAGAAATAAAGACTTTACAAAAGAGAAGTCACTTAATCTACTTTTAGAAAATCAGGCAAACAATATGTCGTAATAATAAGAATACGAAGGATACACGACAGAGAAACTACTAAAGTTTGGAGAAAGCAAGCCACTCATCTAGAGACTGCGTTAAACTTGATGAGATCAAGATTGTTTTAAATGTATACAGCCATGTTTTCTGTAGCATTACAAGAATTCTAATATTTTTTTATAAAAAAATAATTTGTAAATTTTGAATGCAAATGTTAAGAAACACATATCGGGTAAGTAAAAGTTTTGATAATATTTGAAAGTAAATAAAAATAACACATATTGTTAAAAAAAATACAAAAAATGAACACAAACATTTTTGTGGAAGTAAAAGAAAAACTGCGCAAATTTAAGAGAACCTCTTTGATGTCACGGAACCAAGATTTGCGTTTGGAGGAATCGATGCCAAGAGAAGTACGAGAAGGATTGTGCTTGTAGGTGTTCCAGAGGAAGACATGATATCCCACAGCTATGAACACACTCAAGGGAACTAAAACACTATCTGTGTCCACTTTCATTCTCATTTGTCTCCTTTATTTTTGGTTTCAGTATGAACTTAGTTATACTGAATTCTAATTCGCATTGACAAATGAATATGTATATATAAAGATCAAAAGTTAGTGTGGCCAAATGGGATTCACAGTCAGATATCAAACAAACTTATAGTGGACATATCTCTCCATGTTTTGCCGGTGTTATTTGGACGTATACGCAACTTATTCTAATACAAAAAGTTTCGACATCTGACTATACACTCACTTTAGACATGAACAAACATTTTAAAACTCTATCTGCTGAGAATTAATCAATGATACTTTATTACGAAATGAGAGTTGATTCGTGTTACATATATATGAATGAACCGAAGTTAAAATATTCATAAACTTTCGAACAACTGCAATAGCATAAATCAAATATGTTAGGACAATGCAATGGAAAGCTATATTTTTATCATTTCTCTAGATTTTCAATATTTCTGTTTAGGTACATGACAAATCGTTAAGTTAATATTATTTTCAAATGACGCAAGTGACCAATAAATCTCTCAAGTGTACTACACTGATCGCCTTTACAAATATATGGGGGGTTAGAGGTGGACAACACTTTTTTCTCATAATAAAAATTATATCTTATATAATGGAATCCGATATAACGAGGGTCGAAATCTCTACTCTCATTTTGAGAAGATTTTATTGGATTGATGAATGTACATTGATTTGAAATCCAACAACCATGCATACTCTCGTACTATCATCTACTCAATAATTTTTAATATTTTTTCTGCAATTATGTATTATTAGATTCAATTTAAAATTTGATATTAACTAATTAATGATTTTTAAAATTTAGTTAGATTTTAGATTTTAGATAAATATAGGTATATCCTTTTATTTAAAATATGAAACAATATGAGGTAATCTGAATGTTTAGTTCAGAATCTTGTAAATCATCCTAACTACCCATTTGACATTTTTCGAGATTAATAGTAACTGGAGTATTCGCATATTCTTAATTTGTCATTTTTTGTTTGTTGTGTTCACTTGAGACATGGATTATACTGCAAGAATTTTTTATTATCTCGTACCAAAACAGAATTTCTTATTACCATTTATTTGCACTGCTTCAACTTAAATGAAATTGAAAATTAAAATTTCTTTTTGTTTCTGTTTTTTTTTTTGTTTTTTTTTTCAATTTCACAATCTTGTTCTTGTTCCATTTTAACTGTTCCGCATCGTTTAGCCTAAAATGTTTCCCATATTGCGTTTTCTTTTAGTTATATTTCATTAGATCAACGTGGTCAGGAAATATATGGTGAAACTATAGAATATACATTGCCCCATGAACAATTTACATTTGATAGAAAGATGAAATCTAAACAAATTAGGTGGTCGGGGAGACTGGATGGACGCTGGGAGAATTTTCGCCACGGCGACAATTTAGACAACGTCGAAAGATTAATACAACAACAAAGATAAAGAAAACAAGAAGCATCATCACAGGAACCATCCATGGCTTGAACCATGGAGGATCTTTAGGGAAGATCAATGCAGCTTCTTCTTCTTTAACTTGGTACCGTGTTAAAGTTTTGATGTGTCTAATATTGTTGTTCATAAACGACCACCATTGTTTTCTTCCCATCTCCTGAGTTCCCTTTCGGAGATGAGGAAAACAAAAAAAATGATAACACAGCGAAAATCCGTTGCTCCCGAAACATTTTTTTTTTTATGTTATCTTTGTGTTTTGTTAAAATGTTTATTTTTAGTGTTTTCCTATATTTTCTTTAGAAGTTCTGGATATTTGCTATTTATGGATGATCTTAAAACAACGCTCTATAACTCTGATTGTACAAATATGGATGATCTTATCCGATCTTAAGCGCTTGACTTGGTTTCATAGTTCATTTTCAGAATTTAGCATCAAAGGATTTGCTGAGAGGCATGTGAGTAACAATCTGGTATCCAAATAAGTTTGCATTTGAAGTCCGATGTTTTTGGAACTTGTGACTAATATTTCTAAGTTCTTCTGAACTCAAACTATAGTCTTTTTGGCACGTTTAGTATTGAAAAGGTCTTTGGATTATGCTTACATTTATGGGATTTCGTATCGTACGTAGACTTTTATGTCGTCGAGATAGTTCCACTATTATAGAAAATGGTGTATTTTATAAGATGGTTGTTCATCTACCCGATGCAATGCATCTACCAAACTCTTTTCTTGATTAGTTAATGAAATTGTGTTGCCCAATATAATACGCTTCATAAGCTTTGCTGACGAGAAAAAGCTGACCATTGTCAAAGTAGAAGAACCATAACGCAAGACAAATTAGCATATCATTTATTTGCAATATGAAGAAAGAAAAGGTATAATTGTTCATTATCATAAAGCTTCAAGTACAACATGAAGTTACCAATGGATAATAATATCCTGTCCACAGCTCTAGATAGCCCTGGGCGTTCGGTTTTTCGGTTCGGTTCGGTTCGGTTTTTTCGGTTTTCGGTTTTTTCGGTTAAGAGATTTAGTAACCGTTCGGTTAATCATAAAATTCGGTTCGGTTTCGGTTCGGTTTTTTCGGTTTTCGGTTTTTCGGTTATAGAGATTTAGTAACCGTTCGGTTAATCATAAAATTCGGTTCGGTTTCGGTTCGGTTATTTCGGTTTCGGTTCCGGTTTTTCTTATATTTTTTTGGATAATTTGGATAAAAAACCGGATAACTTCGGATAATATCAGATAATTCGGATAATTACGGATATTTTAGATAAAAACATTTGGATAATTTTGGATAATTCGGTTTTTTTACTAATATTTAGTTAATTTTAATTATTTAGTTATTTTAAATATAAATATAAATAATATTTTTAAGTATATGAATCGTATTTCGGATATTCGGTTATCCGTTCGGTTATCCATTCGGTTTCGGTTCGGTTCGATTTCGGTTATTTCGGTTATCTCAATTCAGTATCCAATAGGTGTTTCATAATATTCGGTTCGGTTTCGGTTATTTCGGTTCGGTTTCCGGTTTTCGGTTAAAAGACCCAGCGCTAGCTCTAGATTAACACAACTAAAATGATAGTAATGATAGAAAGTATACAAACAATTTCTTTTTGCTAAGTAACAAAATAAAATAGAATTTATAAAAAAGATTCAACTAATGACAAGAACAAAGAAAAAATGGAGATTTGAAAGACAGACAAATAACAAATACAATGACAAAAGTGAAATGCAGATGTAAGTAACTAAACAGAAGCAGACAAGCTCGGGACTAAAGAGAACCAACGAAACCCACAGCTCCATTTATCCGGCAACGAAGGACACTTTGGAACCCAATGCCATGTCTTTCTCCCAACATGAAAGAAGAGAATCTCAGGCCAATTATAGCAACAAACACAGATCATCTCCTTGTGCCACAAAGAGTACACATGCTCGTAATTGTGGTAACAAACCGACGTAAACTTCCGACAAACAATGTTCGGGAGCATTTCAGCTTCGATCCAACTCTCTGTTTCTTGTTTAAACTCCCAAATCTTGATGCTCCTGCAAATCCCGTTGCTTCCAATGCCTCCCACCATGTAAAGAATCTTCTTCTCTGGATCACTAACTAATCTAGCAAACGTGATCTCCTCGAACACTCCGTCCCCGGTGGCTGTAGTCCATTTTCCGTCGTCAAGATCGACGCTGACGAGAAGAAAAGGCTCTGACCTGACGAAGTAGAGAGACCCATTGTAAAAGACTCCATCTTGATTAAACCCACGAGGTAAGACTTGGTCAACGCCGCCGAATGTCCTCCACGAGCGATCGCCGGAATCGTATAGAAAAACGGATCTCGAGGCGGCGGAGGAAGAAGTGGAGGAGAGGGTGAAGATCCGGTAGCCGTCAGGGGAAGCGACGAGGGAGAGAAGCTCGAAAGGGAAAGGGTAAAACGGGAACTTGACGGATCTGGAGGATCTTGTCAAGGGGTTGAAGACGGAGAGAGAAGAAGCAGAGGAAGGAGAGAGGGAGAAACAGAGGACGCCGTGGGAAGAAGAGAGGAGGGAGGAAGCGCAGGATAGCGAGAGGGAGCGAGGGAGTGGTAACGTGCGCCACGAGTGGAGACTAGGGTCGAAGATAGGGAAAGAGTTAGAAGACTGAGGGTGAGAGAGGAGGAGGAAAGAAGGGAGGGAGAAAGAGTGGTCGGAGAGGAACGCCGGAGAGAGGATAAGAGATCGGAGATGTTTGGAGGTTGATCGGAGAGCGACGAGGGTTTTGAATGGGAGGAAAGAGAGGATGTGGTCGAGGAGGTGGTTTGGTAAGTTGGACCAGATGGTTGTGTCCATGTAGGTTGGAGAAGATGAGGCCGTGGGGGAAGATTCCGGTGACCAGTAGAGGAAAGTGGAGACGGAGGTTGCGGTGGTGGTGATGGTAATGGGTTTCTTGCCGGGAGCTCTGAGACGGAACATGATGCGAGATTGGTCGGAAAGAGGAAAGTGGATGTGGAGGTTTGATGAGAGTTGAAGTCTAAAGTAGGTTCGTTGCTTTAACTAGACGAAGATTATAAAAGGGGAGACGCGTAAAGAATCTTTCCCTTTGGGGTTTTAGAGACTGTTGACCTTTAGACGTTGAAAATTTCGAATCGCAATTAATTTGAAACATAAATTAGCAAGATCAAATTAATCGGAACAAATAAAAAATTGATAATCTTTTTTGTTGTTGTTAATTAAAAATTCAAATTTCTATGGAGTGGTTAAAATTGTAACCACTTTCTGATGAGCATTTTTCAACATTTTAGATGTGTAATTATCCCTAATTATTAATTAGGTATGAGATTAAAAAACCCCAAGTTTCAAAGGATGACAAAGCGATAGCCACTATTTCATCACTTTCGTAATAATCTTTTTTTTTTCTTTTTCAATTTCTTGACGGTTAAATGTTACTGTCGTCTATTTAGCCCAATCCAAATTTGTGGATTCTTGTTTTAATTTTTTTTTTTTCAGAAAGCTATTATAGCACTTTTACAACACAAATAATTTGAGAATGAAGGTTATTTCAAATACAAAAAATATCGAATGATTTTAAAAATAAATATTCAAAATTTTGGGATAAACGAAGTGAATAACGAAATTAAAAAAAAAGGAAAAAAAAAAGAATACATAAGCAAATAGAGATTAATATTGATGATTGCACAATTCTTTTTTTTTTTTAAAGTCAATATACAAATACAGTAAGCAAACAAGTTGAGAAATATACTGAATGCTATAAAATTGTATTTCCAAAACCAAACATAATTAAAATCAAAAACTGAATAAATATATTTTTTGAAATAATATTTAACGTCTTAAATTAATTATTTATATATCCCCTATATATTAAAAGAGAAAATGTTTTGTCACATGTCTCAATGAGATTAAGTTGTGGGAAAACAACCAATCATAATCTTTCTTTTGTACATGTCATTAAAAAAAAAGGATTTTGCAAAATGCCTTATTTAAGAATTAATATTTGAAAAATACTCCAGTTATTTTGGATTTTGAAAAATACACTTTTTATATGTTAAAAGACTATTTTGACCATATTTAAACAAAATATTATTATATCATTATAAATTAAAAGTAAAATTCGAAAATAATATTGTTAAGACTAATATTTTATTTTTGTTGCCGATATAAAAAAATTATCTTAATTATTCTAAATTATTAATTTTGAAATGGATTATTATATTTTAAATTTTAAATTTTATATCTAAACAAACAGAATTATTTTTGGAACCTTATATAAAAACTTTAATATCCCACTTATAATCTAACTTCATCAAACAATTGAAAATAATTTTGAAATAAAGTTTTGTGATGAAAAAATATTAAGATTATAAAATCTAATTAATCACCATGTATGGATCAAGGTTATAAATAATATTTTGGTTCAGGAAAAAAAAGAAATTAATATTTATAAAAAATAATAAAAGAACTTTTATCATTTTCTATGAAACAAAATCAAATTAAATTTTTAATTTTTCTACTTTTTATTATATAAAATTTATTTTATTTAACTTAATTATAAATTCCGTTCTATGATAATTTAGTCATTTCATTTAAGAAAAATAGTAGTTTTCAAAATTCAAAAAAAAAGGTATTTTTCAAAACAAAAACTCTTATTAAAGTATTTTCCCAAATTTCCCCTTAAAAAAATGTTTAATGGGCTTCTATTTACGCAACTCAATCTAATATAACTCAATAAAGATATATATCAAATAATTTTTTACAAATGAAGAGATATTAAATTAACTATCATTTGTAAAAATTATAAAAATCCTAGAACTTTAATAATTTTTAACTACTTTATGAAAATAGTTAAAAATTACAATCCATTTATATATATATATATATATATATCAATTTTTTTTTCTAATTCATTTTGGTTAAATTTAATGGGTTTATTTGTTTTAGGTCTATATTTGGTGAAACTAAACATATGTCAATTTAATTTCTAAGAAATTAAAATATGATTCAAATTATTTCATATTTAATTATTTTATAATTAAAAATAGTTATTCAACAATACAGAATTTCTTTGATTATTTTTCAAAAAGTTATTTCAAAAAAATATTAAACAGAAAAACATATAATCAACCAATATAAAAATATTTACAACTTTTAACCTACTAAACAAACACAAATTATGATACACACATCATACAATTATTCAAACACCAATCAACACAACATATAATCTCACATAATATAATTCTTCCAACATCAACAAGAAAAAAAAATTCATACAACAAACAACTACAAATAGTATGTTATCCATTAAAAACTTGAACAATATGATAAAAGTTTATATAATAATCAACTATATATAAAATATTATACCCGCGCTATCATCTAGTTATGTTTATACAAAAGCCAAACGCAACAATCCAACTGCAAGAGCAGAACTCTACTAACTGATAATCAAAATCAAAAAATGAATCGCACCATGCCAAAAATTTAATTGGGTGTTTAAATCGAATAAGCCAAACTGAAAACTTTAATGATGAACCAGGAACCAATAGCTCAATTGGTAAAAGTTTCAGACAAAGTCCAAAGATCGTTAGTTTAAATAGTTTTTGGGATGGGGAACATATTTTGGTCTCGTGCTTGAAGAAATGTACCGGCTTAAGGTCCAAAATCTCTTAGTAATTAAAAGAAAAAGAAAAACTTGATTTACGACGCCTAATTCACATATTGGACAGTGCATCAAACAAGACAAGACTCGACAATAGTTTTGACTTCGCAACTATCAAATCGAGTAGTAATGATAGTTGTTATCATATTTATCAAAGTCAGAACGGCGTAAGACCACCATCTAGTTTATTGCTAAGATATGGTTCTATTGAACAAATCTTATGACCACTTTATTAGACTTTACAGTTTAGTTTCGTGACACTTTTAGACATTAGAATTTAATTTCGTAAGACCAACACTTTTAGATTTAATAACTAATCCTAGGATTACTACTTTTTCAAAAGCTTAACCTCGATTAATAATGTAACAGAGATGGTGGGATAAATTATAAAATCTTACCCCCTGTTAACTTAATATTATATTTTTTTGGGTAGGATTCGTGAATACTAACTCGACTCTGCGAGAAATTTAAGGAACTTGGACGAGATCGAGCTCGAGAAATATGACTTTTCAGGTCGGTTCCGGTTTAAGTTTTTAGGTCCGGGTTAAAGTCCTGGCCTATTTGCAAGTATCAAGGACAAACATCTATATATAAAGTAATATTCTTTCTCTTGTCGACAAGACATGTCATTTTGCACTCCTTAACAAACGCCACGTCAGCGAAGCTTTTTCAACCAAATTCATGTGTTTCATCCATCCCACATATATACCATTTAGGCTCAACATGTCCATTTGCCCCATTAAACTCATTATTAAAAGCCCAACTTAGAGCAAGTGCATTGGAGGTCTATGCAAGGTTCATGGCACAAATTCATAAGCAAAAAAACAATAAAGAATTTGTGGTGAGACCCACAAAGTATTGAACCTCTTCCTAAAACATCCCATTTGTGAACCTCTCTCTCTTAAGGTTCATAACTTGGCAACATATCATTGGATGAATTTTTAATTTATTTATTCATTTATTTTTTATTTATTTAAAAAGAAAAAAAAAAAAAGAAAAAGAAAATTAATAAAATATTTTTTATGAACCTCAAGAAGAGGTTCACTGGTAGAGATGCTCTTACAGCAGCCATTACAGCAAATCCTAGTAGGGTTGGGCGTTCGGATAACCCGGTCCCATTCGGTTCGGTTAATTTGGGTTTTCGGGTTTAGGTTTAGAGGTCCCATTCAGTTATTACAAAAAATCGGGTCGGGTTCGGTTCGGGTTATGCCGGGTTCGGGTCGGTTCGGGTTGTAAGCTAAAAACCCAAACCCCATACGGATTCGGTTCGGGTTCGGTTATTTTTTAATAATGGAGCGAAAATCTTGAGTATATAACATAATTTGGGAGATTAGAGATCAAAATTTGTGATGATCTGATATTTCTACTATCTAAAATCCTTGAAGATCAAAGATCCAAAACTATCGTTTTGGAAAAAAAAAATTTTGGAGGAGAAAATCTTAAGTCCCGTATATACACTCAAGAAAGTTTCTGCAGAGTCCTCCTTACTCAATAACTTCGGTTAACCCCTTTGGGTATCGGATTCGGTTCGGATAAACCCGAAACCCATTGGATCTGGCTCATAAGTACCATTCGGTTATTTCACTATAACCCATACTCGTACCGAACCGATTTTTCCGGGTCGGGACCGGGTTCGGGTTTCGGGTTCGGGAAATTTTCCCAGCCCTAAATCCTAGTATGTAACGAGGTGGGCGTTCGGATATCCGTTCCGGTTCGGTTCGGATGTTTCGGATTTTCGGATGTTTGGGTTTGGAGGTATAGGATCCATTCAGGTGTTTTACATCTTCGGATCGGGTTCGGTTCGGTTATTTTCAGTTCCACCCGAAATCCAAAATATTTATCAAATATCTGATTTCCTAGAAATTTATTTATTTGTATTTAATTATTTGTATCGGAAATAAGGTAAAATATTTGAACTCAATCCGAACTCAAATTCAAAACCGAAAAGAACATATAAATTTAACAAATTCATATGAAAGACCATAAAACATAACATAGTAAGTTTAGATATTGAAAAAAATCCATATATACTAATGAAAGAGTCACCAAAAGCAAATAAGTTTATTCTTGTTTTCGAAAGCAAGCACCAAAAAAGCAAATGCATTATCCGACTCTATACATAAAAAATTATAAGTTTATGAATATTGGAAGATTTTGTTAAGGAATATTGGAAGATTAGCTGATATGCTTTATATTTGGATGTCTTCGGGTTTAGTTTGGATATCCAATTTCATATAATTCAAGATCCGTTCGGTTATTTTACACTATCTATACCCTTACCAAACTGCCTATATCGGATCAGATTCGGGTTTGGATTTCGGATCCAGTTTTTTTCCCACCCCTAGTAACGACAGATATTAACAATCAATTCGCCTGAATAAATTCCCAATAAACATAAGTTATTAATATAAGTTATTTAACTCATTTGAGACCCCAAAAAAAAAATTAAGTAGGGCCTCGTGTATTTTAAAACCCATTGTTTACATAAGATATATATTTTTAAAGATTTCAATAATTTATTCAAACACAACACCAAAGCCATCGTATGTGATTTATGATTGAAAAATAATTAGAAGAAATAAAGATGATGAACAGAAAAACATTAAAGAATAAAAAAAATCATGCAGAAGGGAAATTGGGAGAATAAAAAGAAAAAGAAAAAAAAAACACCCAGCAAAACGAGCTCCTAGAAAATCCCGGCTTAAAAATTAAAGAAAAATTGTCATTAGGCTAAAGAACAATATGGTGGAGAAATAAAACAATAAAAGAAGAAATAAAACAATAAATAAGAAAAACAGAAAAAATTATAAGTGGGAAAGGCAATTGGAAAATCGATAGGAAAATTAACGGGAAGCAAACAAAAATGAAGAGTTTCAAAATAAAATACAAACCATTTGTGTCCCATTAAAATACACGAACATGAATGATAAAAATCAGGATGAAACATAAGAAGAAATGAATAATTATCTAAATAAAATTATTAAAAAAAGGAACCTAATTATATAGAAAAATTGCAAATATGAACTTAAGCAAAGTTTCTCAAATCATAAAATATGTCAAAATAACAAAAGAAATAAACAACAGTAAAACAAAAATCCATAATTACATGATTAAAAAATATATCAATATCTATAAAAAAAATCCCATATGAAAATACGAAAAATTAATCACATATAAAATCAGAAACGAATATAGAATAATACGAAAAATATTAGATAAAGAAATTGTAGCCCGCTGGAATGCGCGGCTCTAGTTTTTATATATAGTCTAAATAAATTGAAAATGGGAAAAATGCCAAAAAAACCCTGAACTTTTTCAATCTGGCCAAAAAAAACCTGGACTTTGCTGTTGGCCAAAAAATACCCAAACTTTACGTTGACTTTCCAAAAAATACCCAAATTTTGGGTTGACCTGGCCAAAAAAACACACCGTTAACAATCCGTTTAAAATACCGTTAAAGTGTTAAACGACGTCGTTTTGATAAATTGGAGAAAATGCAAAACATGCTATAGAGGGGGTTCGAACCCAGGTTCGCATGCAATATATAAGGGGTACGCAACCATTTTGGCAATAACATTTAATTGGTATTTGCTCTTCTTAAATTTTACTTAACCAATCCAATTCGAGTTTTATTAAAATAAAAATATATTATACCTTGGGTTCGAACTCGGTGAATTCGAAAAAAATCTAAACAATTCGAAAAAAATCAAAGAAAATTCAAAAAATTCAGAAAAATTCATAAAAGTTCAGAAAATTTCAAAAAAATCCAAAAAAAAATCAAAAAATAAAAAAATTCAAAGAAAATTCAAAAAATTCAGAAAAATTCAAAAAAATCAAAAAATTCAATAAAAATTCATAAAAATTCTAAAACAATTGCGTTTTTTTACAAAAATTTATTTTTTAAAAATGTTTCTGAGTTTTTTGAATTTTTATTGAATTGTTTGATTTTTTTGAATTTTTCTGAATTTTTTGAATTTTCTTTGATTTTTTTTTGGCCAGATTTTTTTTGAAATTTTATGAATTTTTATGTATTTTCTGAACTTTTATGAATTTTTTCGAATTGTTTAGATTTTTTCGAATTCACCGAGTTCGAACCCAAGGTATAACATATTTTTATTTTGATAAAACTAGAATTGGATTGGTTAAGTAACATTTAAGAAGAGCATATACCAATTAAATGCTATTGCCAAAATGGTTGCGTACCCCTTACATATTGCATGCGGACCTGGGTTCGAACCCCCTCTATAGCAAGTTTTGCATTTTCTCCAATTTATCAAAACGACGTCGTTTAACATTTTAACGGTATTTTAAACGGATTGTTAACGGTGTGTTTTTTTGGCCAGGTCAACCCAAAGTTTGGGTATTTTTTGGAAAGTCAACGTAAAGTTTGGGTATTTTTTGGCCAACAGCAAAGTCCAGGTTTTTTTTGGCCAGATTGAAAAAGTTCAGGGTTTTTTTGGCATTTTTCCCAATTGAAAATATATATAAATGACTACAATATCCGAAAGATCTAAAGCACAACAAAGAAAATAGAACCAAAGCCCAGATGCTGCAGATAGTGAGACGACGCAGCATCACCAACCAACCATTACACATGTGAAAATTGAAATCTCATGAAAATGCATGTATTTTACTATTATACTAAAAAGAAAACAAGAAAGTACTATGGGAGATAACTTGGATTTCCAAAACCAATTTAGGGATATAATGCGTCCGAGACTGTTTTACAATACGAACAACTATGAAACTGATTGCTGTATTTCGTGATGAGTGAACAAAACTATGTGAACTTGTTAGAAGTGAGGAAGACAATGACTATTTTATGGTCAAAGACGCGAGCAGTTAAGTTCCGCCAAAGGAGGTTCGTATGTATGCACGTGGCGTGAGATTTAATCTCATTGCTTGGCTGTGTGAAGAGAGATCGTTGGCCAAATGAGTTGGACGAGATATTTGTTTGTTAAAAGTCTTTTCAAAATTTGAACTAGACCCAGACCCGACCAAACCGAGACGAGCCGCACCCGTTTGTTTATAGCTAGATCAAGCCTCTCGTCCATACACTATGGTGTATACTTGTGCAGTTAGACATTTAGTTCTCTCTTTAAGATACTAGAAAAATAATTCTTCAAATTGCTAGTGAAGAATAAATTATAAGTTGACTTTCAAACTAACCATTTTTGAACTTTATCTCTCACTTTAAATTCTATTCAGTATTCAGTGACGTTTCCAAAACATCCTTAATCCATTTTTGGACTTTCACCAAAAATTTGCCATCTTGTTAAAATGAGTTCTAACACAGGATAAGTCCAAGTACGTTGTAAATGGTATTATTCAGCAACCTTTCCTTTTTGACACTTCGGGTTTGATTTAATCTTCGGCCCATTTTGGCAATAAAAGGAGAGCCCACAAGCCCAACTTTTTTCCGACAAGAACAGAATCGCTAGGCTCCTCTTTTTCCGATTACGACAGAACAACACAACACGATATGCGATGTTCTTTGGAGGAACATGCTTTCAATCTTTAGCATCTTTTCTTTCTTCATATTTGCCATCAACGCTTCCACGTAAATTATGAGAGACAATTGTAATTTCAAGGCAGTTGAGAAACAAGCGAAGATACCGAGAGCCGTGAGATTATGACGAGATTGATATCTCGGACTTTCCCGTCTGTCAAGCTTCGCGACCACAACCTTATCTCTAAATCTCCCAACTTCACAGAATTGAAAACTTCCCGAACCCTAATTCCGATTTCTTCATCCTCTTCTTCTTCGCAAGAAAACTCGAAGACCAATAATCCCAAATCATGGTCCGTTTATCTCATTCTCTCTACCAACGAACCCATCAAAACATATGTCGGCATCACCACCGATTTCCCTCGCCGGTTCGTCATCTTTTTCTGATTTTTCTTCAAGAAAGTTTGAGAATTTTTGTGGGTTTATAAAAAAAAGTAAAGTGCTTTTTGTTTGTGGTGGTGCAGATTAAAGCAACACAATGGTGAAATTAAAGGAGGTGCAAAAGCTTCAAGTGCAGGAAGACCTTGGCTTTGTGCCTGCATCATCACTGGATTCACTTGTCTAAGCCAAGGTAATTCTTACAAAAACACATTCTTTCTTCTTCATCTCTGAGCAGTATCGAACATTGCCTTGTGAATGATGTGAATGATGAGCTTACCTTGTCTGAATCCTGTAGCTTCCTCGTTTGAATCGAAATGGAAGATCTTCTCAAGAAAGTTACCGAGGAGAAAGAAAGACGAGGAGATGAGTCAGAGTGATGCTTTGCTACAACACAGGAAGAGAGCATTGGATAAAGTCCACGACTCATTAGAGTGCAGTCACCTTGAAACTGACTGGAAAATTATGACCAGGTAACCACAACTAACTTTTTTGGAATCAACCCATGTTCTTGGGCAGCGACCATGTATGACTTGACAACAACTGTGGAAAGAGTAGAACTCAGCATTCGGGTTTACTTTTCATATGGTAATAATTTGAAAACTACATTGCACAGCCCCATGAGATATTGTAACTTTTTACGGAACACAACACTATTAGAATGTACTGATACACAAATTGTCCAAGAAAATGTACTCAAGATTGGTTGATTGATTGGTTTTTTTGTCTTCACTTTATATAGAAAATAAAACAAGTGATATAGATTGAGAACTGTCAGTTGTGGTTATGGTAAGCGCTGTGAACGTAGTGAGTGTCCAAAATTCACTTGACTTCTGCCTCAGATCAGGAGGAACTAGTTTTCACAGACTGTTCACTTCTGTATCATCGGCCATAGTTCGACCCAACTTTTACATCTTTGAGGACTTCGTTTTCATATGTGTTTGGGGTTTGTTTTTTCCGACAATAGTTGTGGTAGTAGGATGGCAATAAGTAGGGTTCGGTTTGAGAATTTGGTTCCTTGACTAGGTAACCATTGAACATGTTTGTTCGCTTGTCACGGGTGATCTTTTGAACCTACATTTAATCATTTGAGAGTTTTGGAACTTGAGATCTCTCCAAACCTTTTGGGATCAACTGTCCACGACTCTTTTGTCTTAGGGTCCGATTGGGTGATACAAGACGGTCCGCTACACTTTAGTCTATTCGTTGGAACTCATCTGAATAATGAACTATAGAGTTGACTTGAGATATATATGTAAATTTTGTTTTTTTCAACCCACAACAATACTCTTAATTCAAAACCACACAAAATATATTACTACTCTTTTATTAAACATAATTTAAAAATCCGTTGGGGTTATTAACTACTTCATGTAAGGTACCTGAAAGAATTAATATACTTTTGCTTTGTATAATATGAAGAAGAAAAAAAAAAAAAAATGGTGCAACCCACGTCCGTTTCAGGCCGGTGGTTTTGTTTATTACTCACTCTCTCGGAAACATGAACTCCATTATAACCCAAAATCGAGACCCCTTTAATAGATCATAATCGACAATCACCTTTTTCTTCAACATCAAGAAAACAAAAAGAAATGGTGTTGGGTCTTAGAACAAAGAGCCGTAGAGACAATGGAGTGTTCGTTGAGTATCTAATCTCAATCAAAGAGCTAAAGCCATGGCCAACGAGCCAAGTCCCTGCGCAATGCGTCCTTCTCAAATGGGAGAACGGCGAGAACAGCTCAGGTTCATTCATCGCGGTTGTGGGGAAAGACACGATCATGTTCAACGAGTCCTTTAGGCTAACCTTAACGCTAGACCCCAAAGGTGGGGGCGAGAAGAAGTACCAGAAGAATCTTCTTGAGCTTCATGTCTACGACGCCAAGAAGAAAGACAAGGGCGTCAAGAACAAGCTTCTTGGCTCGGCCGTGGTCAACCTCGCTGACTACGGCGTGCTGACCAAATCGGTTCCCGTTGGAGCTCCGTTTACGTTCAAGAAGAGCGCGAGGAACGATGCCAACTCTGAGATTTACTTGACCATTGAGCCGGCTGGAGAGGATGACGATGAAGGTTATAGGAGTAGCTGTTCGTCGCAGCCGAAAATGAGAGGATCTGTGGATAGAGATGGTAGTGAGTTTAGTTTGGCTTCGTTGACGGATGACGATGATGATGCTTCGTCGCATTGTTCGTCTTCACGGAGGGTTTCTTTCTCAGCTATGTGTGATGCTAATCCCACGGTACGCATTATAATTAGTTCTATTTTTTTAATCTTTTGATAAGTGACGTCGTGGTTATGGATCTGAGGTACGCACGTCTACGCTCTAGATTCTTGGATATTCGTATGATCCTTGGTAAAGAAAATTCTTTTTTTTTTCCTTGTAAAGATAACATAAAGTTGTTATTTTCAGAAACGTTTAAAATGTCGTCAAATTCTACTCTTTTATTTTCAAAAACAAAGATGGTAAAAATTGGCACATATCACATTTTATTTATCTTTTTTTAAATGACAGGAATATCACATTTGTTTTTAACAAAAATCATGTTCTTTTATCTACCAAATAAGCTCATATATCTAGTATTACTTGAGTTGCTCTGTTTTTACCAGGATTACTAGAACTGTTTTGGTTAGTGATACAAGATTTGATGGTTTGTTTATTGGAGTGAGTAACTTTTGTGTTACTTTTCTTCTCTGTTTTTTTTTTAATGGTTTACCTATTTTTTCTATACAATTTTCACTTTTATGATTGTGATAGTGCTATCAAGATCTGATTCTTAATAATTATTCATGTAATAAAAGTACAGAAGTTGAGTGTCCTTGGTGCATTCTTGAACTACGACTAAATTCTTGTGATCCATTGAATCAAAGCAGAACACGGAGGCGGAGATGAACGGAGACGAGAAGAAAGGTTGGAAACATGTAACGCTGAAGCACAGTAACAACGAGGCAGCACTCGTCTCAGAGATCGAGAATCTACTGAGAGAAGAAGAGAGAAAGAGACAGAGCTCAGAGAGTGATCAAAAACACAAGAATGATACAAATGCCTTCCAGCTGAAGAAACAGTTCTCCGAGATCAGATCTGTTCCTTCTCCTTTACCTCCCGATGCAGCGAGAAAACAGATGAAACTCCGGACAAACACTCTTGCCTTGGGAAGAAAGACTCTAGGCATGGAAGGTATTCCAAGGCTTAAACAACTCAAGTCTATTCAGTTGCATTTTGATGGAACCGGTACGAATACCACCAATGATGATAACCGGAAAAAGGCGAATGGAGTAAGCAACAAGTTAGGTTTAACAACTCCGCAGGAGTCTAGAACAGAGACGCTTGAAGATGAGCTGAAGGAAGCAGCTGCTCTTGAAGCAGCTGTTTACTCTGTCGTCGCTGAGCATAGTAGCTCCATGAGCAAGGTTCATGCTCCAGCTCGTCGTCTCGCTAGGTTTTATCTCCATGCTTGTAAAGGAAATAACTCAGACCATTCTAAGCGAGCATGTGCAGCTAGAGCCGCGGTTTCTGGATTGATATTAGTCTCAAAAGCATGCGGAAATGATGTTCCAAGGTATATACATAACCATATCAAATTAGGTTTCGTTCAGTTGATAAGTTTCTAACTTTGTTTGTTTCACAGGTTAACCTTTTGGCTATCAAATTCGATTGTTCTTAGAGCAATCTTAAGCCGTGGTATAGAGAAACTGAACCTGGTCTCTATCAAACCCGGTTCAGACGAATGGGAAGATCCTCGAGCATTTCTTGCGGCTTTGGAGAAGTTCGAGTCTTGGATATTCTCCCGAGTTGTTAAATCAGTATGGTGGCAGGTAAAATGAACATAAGGAAGAACAAAATTGTTAAAGAGTTTTCATCAAATCTGTAATCGAAATGATCATCACATTGCAGAGTATGACGCCGTATATGCAATCTGCAGCGGTTAAAGGATCGATCTCGAGGAAAGTTTCAGGAAAAAGAAGGTTAGTTCATAAGAACCAAGGACTCTATGCTATAGAGCTATGGAAGAATGCTTTTAAAGCTGCTTGTGAAAGGCTTTGCCCACTAAGAGGTTCAAGACAAGAGTGTGGTTGTCTACCTACGCTTGCTAAATTGGTATGAGATTAGGTTTTAGATTCAACATTTAACCAGTTTCTTGTTATTTAGCTGCTTAAAATTTGCTCTTGTGTTATCAGGTTATGGAACAGTTGATCAGTAGACTTGATGTAGCAATGTTCAACGCGATACTTCGTGAGTCAGCAGGTGAAATGCCGACAGATCCAATCTCTGATCCGATCAGTGACATAAATGTTCTTCCAATTCCAGCAGGAAAAACAAGTTTTGGTGCTGGTGCACAGCTAAAAAACGCGGTAACTAAAGCTGACATGAACAATGTGGTTGTGAACATTACTTCTTGGTGTGTAATTTTGTCATTTGCCTTTGGCCAGATTGGAACTTGGTCTAGATGGCTTGAGGATCAGTTCGAGCCAAAGGAAGACAAATCTGATAGTAATAATAAGGAGAAGCCAGAATGTGAAAATTTCAGATTGTTCCATCTACTTAACTCGTTGGGTGATCTAATGATGCTTCCATTCAAAATGCTTGCAGACAAATCCACAAGAAAAGAGGTATATTAGACCTACTCAGAACTCATTCTTCTTGTTCTGAAACACTTTTTGACTTCTTGTTCCTGTCTGAAGGTTTGTCCAACACTTGGTCCACCAATAATAAAGAGAGTTCTTCGAAACTTTGTCCCAGATGAGTTTAACCCTCACAGAATCCCTAGAAGGCTATTCGATGTTCTGAATTCGGAGGTTAGCAAAGAAAAAACCTGTCTCCACATTACGATAATCAGTGTGTGTGTGTGTGTTCTTGACCCTTTTGTCTGCAACTCAGGGCTTAACAGAGGAAGACAATGGATGCATCATAGTCTTCCCTTGCGCAGCATCCCCCACGGTTTACTTAATGCCGTCTACAGAATCCATAAAACGCTTTATAGGAGAGTTGAACAATCCGTCTTTATCAGAAACCGGATCATCGGTATATAAGAAACAGTACACGAGCGACGATGAGCTCGATGACTTGGATACATCCATTAACTCTATAATCTCTGCTCCTGGAACAACCAGTTCATCAGAGTGGATGCCGAAAGGATACGGACGCAGAAAGAGTGTAAGATATCAGCTCCTTAGAGAAATATGGAAAGAAGATGGATTGCAATGACTCTATGTCCTTATTTTCTGACTTTATATATGTTTTGATGAAAACAATTCTTAAACTTTCTTGTGGCCAACAAGTGGGTTTTGTTGCTATTTTCCAAATTCTTTTCTTGGAGAAATGTAGATTCATAGATGAGCGTTATATAACAGATCTCTCTTTAAGACACTGTTTTGTTAACTCTTTACCAAACACATTTCTTCTACTTTGGTCGGCATTTCAGAACAGACTAGAGAAGATTGAAACAAACATAACAGTACTCTCTCTTAAAGACACTACACTTCTTCTACTTTGGTTGGCATTTCAGAAAAGACTAGAGAAGATTGAAACAAACATAACATTTACTAAACTCAAGATTGTATCTTACAGAACAAGAATCATGAACATGGAAACTCCAAAATTCAAGAAACATACAACTTTTCAGATTCTCACTACAAATCTCAAAATCGATTTTGAGCAAAAGAGGAAGTTTCGGGTTTAGGGAGAATCAACTTTCGCCTTCCCTTTACTAAAGAAATCGTCGATGCGGCGGGTCCCAGCAGGCGGCGGCTTCTTCTCCGACACCGTTTTAGCGGCTCTTACGGGCTGAGCGGAGGGGAGAGGGAGAGAGTCGAGGAGGAAATCGCTCGTGGGTTGGTGTCTTTTCACGGCGATTCTCAGGTGATCGAGATTAACCGTTCTCTTCTTCTTCTCCGCCGTGACTAGCGAAGATTTCTCGGCGAGGAAGCGGAGGAAGAGCTCGGTGGAGTAAGTGACGAGGTGAAGTGCTTCCGAGTTTATTTTGTTGATGTCCTTGTCGAGTTTCATGATCTTCTTCACTCTTGTGATTGGAAACTCCGGTCGAATCGTTTCTTCTTCCGCCATGAAATCGAATTTTGTGTGAGAATCGATTCAGGCGTATGACCTAATCGTACATGGGAGACTAAGTGTTGAGGTAGTCTTCCGTGAGAGACTGCTAGTCTTCTTTGTACGACTAAGTGTTAATCCCTTCTTTGCACAAGATCCTTTCCTCATCTCAACACTCCCCCTCAAGCTAAGCATTCAGGAATCACCCAAAGAATGCTAAGCTTGGATTACCCATGAAGTCTCACCTCATTAAAAACCCCAACAGAGAAAACCGCGTGAGATAAAACTCTGTTAGGTAAAAAGAGTGTGAGCTTTCATGGGCGAGGGAAGTACTACCATGGTCTAGCTATGTCTACAAGTCCAAGTCTGCTATAAATTGAATCGCAAACCTTGGGACTTGCAGCCTTGGTGAAGATATCCGCAAGTTGGTCCTCACTCCGAGTGTAGCAAGGAAGAATTGTGCCATCTACGATCTTCTCCCACACTTTGTGGCAGTCCACCTCTATGTGCTTGGTTCATTCATGGAACACCGAGTTGGAGGCAATGTGAATGGCCGCCTGGTTGTCACAATGCATGGTCATAAGTGTAGCTTGATTGATGTTGAGATCAGCAAGAAGTCCTTTAAGCCAAGTCAATTCGTTGGTCAGCTTCCTCATGGCTCGGTACTCTACTTCTGCTGATGAACAAGCAACCACCTTCTGCTTCTTGGTCTTCCAAGTCACCATGTTCCCACCAATGAATGTGCAATAACCAGTTGTGGACCTCTTGTCCTTCCTATCTACAGCCCAATCATCATCACAATACCCCACGATCTTGGTACTCTCATTTCTTCCCATCCAAATGCCATGGTTCAAGCTCCCTTTGAGATATCTTAGGATCCTGTCCACCATGCTCCAATGGTATTTGGTAGGAGTCTTCATTTGTTGACTAACCTGATTCACAGCAAAACACAAATCAGGCCTAGTAAGTGTCAAATAGATCAACTTACCGACCATCTTGCGGTATAAGGCTGGATCTTCAAACGGCTCATCTTCCTTCTCCCCCTCTCGATTGTCCTTGTAGCCATCTTCAAGGGGACCTTCGGCCGGTTTAGCATCCAATACACCTGCATCTTTCAAAAGATCAAGAACATACTTCCTTTGTGAAAGGAAGATGCCATCAGCACACCTACACACTTCAATACCCAGAAAATACTTGAGTTCACCTAAGTCTTTAATATCAAGAGTAGATTTAAGGGAGGATTTGATACATTCAATACCTTCCTTGTTGTCTCCAGAGATGATAATGTCATCTACATAGACAACAACTACCACAATACCTTTGGATGACTGATGGGTGAATAAGGAATGGTCAGCCTCGGATTGCCTGAAACCTTGGTCCCAAAGTGTCCGACTGAGCTTGTGGTACCAGGTACTAGGTGATTGTTTTAAACCATAGATTGTCTTTCTAAAGCGCAACACCTTCCCAGGAGATATGGAAGACTCAAGACCTGGTGGAGGACGCATGTAGACCTCTTCTTCAAGCTCACCTTGAAGGAAAGCATTCTTCACATCCATTTGCCATAGATCCCACGAGAGGTTGGCAGCCAAGGACAGAACAACACGAACAGTAGGGAGCTTGGCAACTGGGGCAAATATGTACTTATAATCATTTCCATAGGTTTGAGTGAATCCACGAGCTACAAGTCTGGCCTTGTACCGGTCAATATCTCCATTGCTCTTGTATTTGATGGTAAATACCCAGCGAGAACTCACAGCTTTCTTTCCTTTGGGTAGATATGCTTCATCTCATGTGTGGTTTCTTTCCATAGCACCTACTTCATCCCCAACAGCATCCTTCCACTCTTTCTTTGCAACCGCTTCTTCATATGTGTCAGGAATGAAATCGGAGGCAATCTTGGTGAGGAATGCTTGATGTTCGGATGGCAAGAAGGCAAGAGAGCAGACTGCCTCAATCTCGGGATGAGCTACAGCCTGGCTGTTGTAGTACACTCTAGTGTCAACCCACTTTGATGGATGCCGGATACGGGTGCTTCGCCTTAGCTCAACAGGAGCTGGTTCATCCACTGAGATTTCAGAACTGATTAGGTCTTCATCCACATCTGCATCTTGATGAGAGTCAGAAGATGGTTCTTCTTGAATGGAACCGGGTAGCTCCCCCTCTTGGACAGCTCCGGTTTGTTCCACTTCTCGAGTAGCCATATTAGGATCTGCTTCATTGGTAGGAAGGCCGTGCTCTGCATCATGACTGGCATTGGTGTGCTCCCCCTCAAGAACATCTTCATTTGGTGGCTTTATGGGCGTGTTACTAGACCCTCCATGCGTCTTGTTGTTGATCTTGCCTAAGTGGTCTAATAAGAACCGAAAGCTGGATGCACGATCTGAAGGGGATTGAGCAATGTTCTTCAGACTATCCCAATCCTTGTTGATGTGATAACCTTGTTCTTCTATGAACTTCACTTTTCTTGAGACATGTATTCGATTGTTAGACACATCAAAACATTTGTAACCCTTCTGTGTTGTTGAATACCCAAGGAACATACACTTAAGACTCTTAGCATCCAGCTTTGTTCTCTGTTCTCCTGGAATCATTATGAAACACACACACACCCAATGACTCGTAAGTGATCAATAAATGGCTTGGTCTTAGTGAGTACCTCAAAAGGAGAGACATCCCCAAGCACCTTAGTTGGGATTCTGTTAATCAAATAACATGCAGTCATGACTGCATCCCCCCAAAAGCGTTTGGGAACACTCATATGGAACATCATAGAACGTGCCATTTCCATGAGGTGTCGATTCTTTCGTTCCACCACACCATTCTGCTGGGGAGTGTAAGGGCAACTGGTTTAATGAAGGATTCCATGCTTGGATAAATGAGCTTTAAACTTATGGCTCACATATTCCCTTCCATTATCTGTCCTCAAAACTTTTAACTTGGCATTAAACTGATTAGTTATATAGTTTTGAAAGTTCAGAAAAGCATCAAAGACACGATCTTTTGAGGGAAGGGAAGCAAAGTAATCCAAGTGTATTTGGACTTCTCATCTATAAAAGTAACAAAATACTTTTGATTATCTCTAGACAAACAAGGTGAAGTCCAAATACACTTGGATTACTTAAGTAAGAGAGATGGATTGCAATGACTCTATGTCCTTATTTTCTGACTTTATATATGTTTTGATGAAAACAATTCTTAAACTTTCTTGTGGCCAACAAGTGGGTTTTGTTGCTATTTTCCAAATTCTTTTCTTGGAGAAATGTAGATTCATAGATGAGCGTTATATAACAGATCTCTCTTTAAGACACTGTTTTGTTAACTCTTTACCAAACACATTTCTTCTACTTTGGTCGGCATTTCAGAACAGACTAGAGAAGATTGAAACAAACATAACAGTACTCTCTCTTAAAGACACTACACTTCTTCTACTTTGGTTGGCATTTCAGAAAAGACTAGAGAGATTGAAACAAACATAACATTTACTAAACTCAAGATTGTATCTTACAGAACAAGAATCATGAACATGGAAACTCCAAAATTCAAGAAACATACAACTTTTCAGATTCTCACTACAAATCTCAAAATCGATTTTGAGCAAAAGAGGAAGTTTCGGGTTTAGGGAGAATCAACTTTCGCCTTCCCTTTACTAAAGAAATCGTCGATGCGGCGGGTCCCAGCAGGCGGCGGCTTCTTCTCCGACACCGTTTTAGCGGCTCTTACGGGCTGAGCGGAGGGGAGAGGGAGAGAGTCGAGGAGGAAATCGCTCGTGGGTTGGTGTCTTTTCACGGCGATTCTCAGGTGATCGAGATTAACCGTTCTCTTCTTCTTCTCCGCCGTGACTAGCGAAGATTTCTCGGCGAGGAAGCGGAGGAAGAGCTCGGTGGAGTAAGTGACGAGGTGAAGTGCTTCCGAGTTTATTTTGTTGATGTCCTTGTCGAGTTTCATGATCTTCTTCACTCTTGTGATTGGAAACTCCGGTCGAATCGTTTCTTCTTCCGCCATGAAATCGAATTTTGTGTGAGAATCGAAACAAAAAAGAAGATTTTAGGGTTTTTTGTAGATATCTAGAGATTTAGGGATTTTTTCGTTTACGCGCTTTGTGACCGCGGGAAAATGAAAATGAATAAACAAGACCTCTAATAATCGTCATGTCAAATCTAAAAAGTAATGAGAATCTATCTAAAATAACATTTTTAAGAACTTTAATTGCTGTTTTCGACACTCAAATTTATACTTCACATCAAGAGCCATTTAGGGAGGAACCGGCAAAAACCGAATCGACCAAATCTTTGGTGAGTATCGATTGAAAGTGTTTTATTAGGTCAGAAACTGTAATTAAAAATGTGTTACGAAAGCAAGTTATCCTGCATTGACAAGTACAAGTGACATGTAAAAGATCGTTTTGTTTTCTTGACATAGCAATCTCGTCATATTAACAAACGATTTGAATCAATGTCGTTCAAAGACTTCTAAAAACTAGCTTTGCGTGTTGGTTTTAGCTTGGTTACTTCAGTTTGTGTATCAATATGCAAAGTAATAGCAATCATATCAGCATCCGTTTTGCCTTTTGAGTCAACACAAACACTCACTTCCTCTATTACGTTTTGATTTTTGAGGTTCTTGTATACTCCTACCTCTAATCAATAGAGATAAACCCAGAACAGACAACAAAGTCTAGCCAAAAGAAGCTAACTATTTGAATCTTTGCATCAAACCCACCGTCTTAGTTCTAAAGATTTGAGCCACCATTAATGACAATTTCAGAAAATTTTAACTAAGCCCAACACAAAAAAAAACACACAAAATCAAATAAGCTATAACAAAGCTGTTCTTCACTATGTGTAATACATATAAACAGATAAGAATCCGGATTCAAGTAATTCCTATTTTCTCTTTCTGTGAAACAAAAGTACATATAATCAACTTACAATACAGACAGAGAGAGAGAAGAACAAGAAGAAGAAGAAAATATACAAATCTTTTGGAAATCAGAAAGGGCGAGTCGGTGGCCGAACCGCGATTTGAACCGGTAAAGGTGTACCGGTTCCAGTACCACCACAATTGCTACAAGCCGCACGACCCGAACCGGAACACCTACGACATCCAACATCTCCATCAGACCACCGAGAGCAGAAGCACGTGACTCGTCCCGTGCCGTTGCAGGTCGGACAACGAGGGAACGGACCACCGGCCATAGGCTTTTGGTCAAGAACCGATTTGACTAAAACCGCACCGGCTAAGACGCTAAGACCTGTGGCTAGCTGAGTGATGACGATCGGACCCATTTCGTGTTGAAGAGAAAAGGTTGCGAATTTTGGGGGATAACGCAAAAAAGGTAGAATCGTGAAGAAATTGAAGAAGAGAGAAAGATTTTTTTTTTCTTTCTTTCTTTCTTTTTGGTTTTCAGACAAAAGTGTGGTTATGTTTTATTTGATTTTGTTTCGGTTTATTCTTGTATTTATTTATGTAAAATAAAAGTAGTACAATTTTGGGATAAGGGAATGGCTGAGAGATTGCACACGTGGGCTAAACAGGGTTTAGTTCTTATGTGAGGAGATGAATGAGCCAGCTATGGGTTTTTAGTTTATTCCAGTTTTGGATTTTGGGTCTCCATTGGGCCGTGAGGTGTAAATATCTTCTACAACCTACAGTATTATTTGATATTTTTAGGTCGGTTGATGGACGGGAAAATATTTTACAAAATGAGTTACAAAATGAGACCGCTGTCGAGAAATTATAATTGTCAATGTTTATAAATAAAATAGTTGAAAAGTTGAATTCATTTTGAGATACAAAGAAATAAAATAGTGTTTGAATAAATATACAATGGTTTAAGGTAACGAGGGAAATGACTAGAGTGAAAAAAAAAAAAAATAGAAATAACTGATTTTTATTATTGATGATTTCAGAGTTTTTTTTTTTTAAACAATAATCTCATTTTCATTATTCAAATCATTATATCTAGTAACTTAATAAACTCAGCTTTCGTTGGTTAGTACAAATTCAAAACAAACATTAAACCGATCTAAGTTTCACAATATTCTGTCATTCAGATTTCGTCGGTTATAACATTTTTTCACTGAATATTAGTTCACAAAACGTATGTACAGTGCTGGTTTTGGGTCAGCCTATATTTGATCATCTACATCCAATTCTATTAGAATTGCTATAAAGATAACATGCTATACACTCATTGAAATTTCCACAGCTTAACAATGGATCTACTCAGTCATATTAAAAATAAAAGCTCAGTGATCATAACTTTATTATAAAAAGAAGGGTTAGAAGATGAGACCAGACTCTTTGAATAAAAGATGAAAAATCTCGTAATTTTTTAAAGCAAATAAAATAGAAAGTAATTTTCTAAAGAAAAAGTTACTTAAAATTTCTCAAATCGATCTAAAAATGACCAAATTAAGCAATTGGGACTTTGGGAGGTAGTGTGTTGAGATGAGGAAAGGATCTTGTGCAAAAAAGTATTAACACTTAGTCGTACAAAGAAGACTAGCAGTCTCTCACGGAAGACTACCTCAACACTTAGTCTCCCATGTACGACTAGGTTATACGCCTGAAGCACTGTTCACCTTTCTCTCTCTCTTACTTAAGTTTGATTTTTGAATTAGACAGGCTGTATTCCACCAATGTGGATCCGGGTACCCTAAGCCTTTCACTATATATTTGTAACTTTGGTTTTAACCTATGACAAGCTATTGTATTCTCTTTGTTCTTATCAATCTATGGCAATTCTCATCTTTTCTCTCTTGTTTATCACTTAAATCTTCACTCAATCTTGTTTTCTTTCGAAAATCTCACATGGTATCAGAGCCAGGTTACTAAATCTTGTGCTTTATTCTCTTAATCTTTCTTCAAAATCCGCCCACCAAGTGTTCGACGAAATTCTTAAACAAAATTCCAGTTTCTTTAAAAGATGGGATCTTGTGTTCTTTCTTCTGAAAACTCAAAAACCTTTGTTGTTCCAACCATTCTCAAAGGAAACAACTATCTTTTATGATCTAAAACCACTAGAACTGCCCTTAGTGGAAGAAGACTTTGGAAGCATGTTGTTTCAAGTGAATGCCCAAAGAAAATCCTCAAGAAGAAAGGCAAAGATAAAGAAGCCTTATCTGAAGAGGAGATAGAAGAAGCTCTCCAAGAAGAAGAGGAGAGATGGGAAGAAGATCAACAAGCAGTACTTAGTCTCCTTCAATCCTCCCTAGATCCGGCCATTTTAACAGCTTACTCTCATTGTGAGACTCCAAAGGATCTATGGGAAACTCTAAAAGGTGTGTATGGGAACATATCAAATGTTAGCCGAATCTTTGAAATCAAGAAGGCTATAAGTGATATTCACCAAGATGGCTTGGAGTTCAACCGGCATCTTGGAAAACTCCAAACTTTATGGTCCGAAATTGAGATGTTGAGGCCTTTGAGTGTGGATCCTAAGGTGCTTAATGAGAGGCGTGAGCAAGACAAGGTTTTTGACCTTCTTCTTTCCTTGGATCCCTGCTACAATGACCTCATCAAGCACACCCTTAGAGATGACAAGTTTCCAACCCTTGAAGAAGTGTGCTCTAAGGTTCAAAAGGAGCAAGGAAACATTGGTCTCTTTGGAGGAAAAGGGGAGCTCCCCATGGTTAATAAGGCTTCATTCAATCATGATGAAAATAAGTCATGTGTCTGTGACCATTGCAAGAAGAAGGGGCACATCAAAGACAAGTGTTGGATCCTCCATCCACACTTGAAGCCAGCTAAGTTCAAGGATGTCAAGGCCAACCTCTCAGAAGTTGCTAATGGCCAAACCTCATTCCATGGAGCAAGCGGTTCAAATGGTGCTAGTAGCTCGGACGGACAAGTTCATGTTGGAGGAAATGAGCTAGCTATGGTGGTTCATGGTGGTTCACGGGGTTCAGATAATGATGTGGTGAGGAAATCCGACTTGGAGGCTCTCATCAGGTCCATTGTCTCTCTCAAAGAATCCGGTATCACCTACTTCTCCTCTCATCCTAGCAAATCCATTGTCATTGATTATGGTGCTTCCCACCACATGATTAGTAATCCTGAGGTCCTTAGTAACATTGAACCAGCCTTAGGAAGTTTTGTGATAGCAAATGGTGATAGGGTATCGGTTAGTGGAATTGGGGATCTTAAGCTGTTCGATAAGCAATCCAAAGCTCTATATATGCCTAAGTTCACTTCAAATCTTTTGTCAGTTAAGAAAGCCACAACCGATCTCAACTGCTATGCTATTTTTGGGCCTAATGATGTTCATTTTCAGGATATTGAGACAATGAAATTGCTTGGCAAAGGAGGAACAAAGGATGATCTTTATGTGTTAGAAGACCTTCATTCTAGCAAAGCTCAATTCGCTTCTTGTTTTTCTGTTGTTTGAAATAAAAAGTGGCATGCTAGGTTAGGCCATCCTCATTTTCGTGCTCTTAAGTTGTTGTTACCTAAGGCCTCTTATGACCATTCTAGTTGTGAAGCTTGTATCCTTGGTAAACATTGCAAAACTGTTTTTCCAAAGTCTTCTACTATTTATGAACATTGCTTTGATTTAGTTCACTCAGACGTCTGAACTTCACCTTGTTTGTCTAGAGATAATCAAAAGTATTTTGTTACTTTTATAGATGAGAAGTCCAAATACACTTGGATTACTTTGCTTCCCTTCCCTCAAAAGATCGTGTCTTTGATGCTTTTCTGAACTTTCAAAACTATATAACTAATCAGTTTAATGCCAAGTTAAAAGTTTTGAGGACAGATAATGGAAGGGAATATGTGAGCCATAAGTTTAAAGCTCATTTATCCAAGCATGGAATCCTTCATCAAACCAGTTGCCCTTACACTCCCCAGCAGAATGGTGTGACGGAACGAAAGAATCGACACCTCATGGAAATGGCACGTTCTATGATGTTCCATATGAGTGTTCCCAAACGCTTTTGGGGGGATGCAGTCATGACTGCATGTTATTTGATTAACAGAATCCCAACTAAGGTGCTTGGGGATGTCTCTCCTTTTGAGGTACTCACTAAGACCAAGCCATTTATTGATCACTTACGAGTCTTTGGGTGTGTGTGTGTTTCATAATGATTCCAGGAGAACAGAGAACAAAGCTGGATGCTAAGAGTCTTAAGTGTATGTTCCTTGGGTATTCAACAACACAGAAGGGTTACAAATGTTTTGATGTGTCTAACAATCGAATACATGTCTCAAGAAAAGTGAAGTTCATAGAAGAACAAGGTTATCACATCAACAAGGATTGGGATAGTCTGAAGAACATTGCTCAATCCCCTTCAGATCGTGCATCCAGCCTTCGGTTCTTATTAGACCACTTAGGCAAGATCAACAACAAGACGCATGGAGGGTCTAGTAACACGCCCATAAAGCCACCAAATGAAGCTGTTCTTGAGGGGGAGCACACCAATGCCAGTCATGATGCAGAGCACGGCCTTCCTACCAATGAAGCAGATCCTAATATGGCTACTCGAGAAGTGGAACAAACCGGAGCTGTCCAAGAGGGGGAGCTACCCGGTTCCATTCAAGAAGAACCATCTTCTGACTCTCATCAAGATGCAGATGTGGATGAAGACCTAATCAGTTCTGAAATCTCAGTGGATGAACCAGCTCCTGTTGAGCTAAGGCGAAGCACCCGTATCCGGCGTCCATCAAAGTGGGTTGACACTAGAGTGTACTACAAAAGCCAGGCTGTAGCTCATCCCGAGATTGAGGCAGTCTGCTCTCTTGCCTTCTTGCCATCCGAACATCAAGCATTCCTCACCAAGATTGCCTCCGATTTCATTCCTGACACATATGAAGAAGCGGTTGCAAAGAAAGAGTGGAAGGATGCTGTTGGGGATGAAGTAGGTGCTATGGAAAGAAACCACACATGAGATGAAGCAGATCTACCCAAAAGAAAGAAAGCTGTGAGTTCTCGCTGGGTATTTACCATCAAATACAAGAGCAATGGAGATATTGACCGGTACAAGGCCAGACTTATAGCTCGCGGATTCACTCAAACCTATGGAAATGATTATAAGTACATATTTGCCCCAGTTGCCAAGCTCCCTACTGTTCATGTTGTTCTGTCCTTGGCTGCCAACCTCTCGTGGGATCTATGGCAAATGGATGTGAAGAATGCTTTCCTTCAAGGTGAGCTTGAAGAAGAGGTCTACATGCGTCCTCCACCAGGTCTTGAGTATTCCATATCTCCTGGGAAGGTGTTGCGCTTTAGAAAGACAATCTATGGTTTAAAACAATCACCTAGTACCTGGTACCACAAGCTCAGTCGGACACTTTGGGACCAAGGTTTCAGGCAATCCGAGGCTGATCATTCCTTATTCACCCATCAGTCATCCAAAGGTATTGTAGTAGTTGTTGTCTATGTAGATGACATTATCATCTCTGGAGACAACAAGGAAGGTATTGAATGTATCAAATCCTCCCTTAAATCTACTCTTGATATTAAAGACTTAGGTGAACTCAAGTATTTTCTGGGTATTGAAGTGTGTAGGTGTGCTGATGGCATCTTCCTTTCACAAAGGAAGTATGTTCTTGATCTTTTGAAAGATGCAGGTGTATTGGATGCTAAACCGGCCGAAGGTCCCCTTGAAGATGGCTACAAGGACAATCGAGAGGGGGAGAAGGAAGATGAGCCGTTTGAAGATCCAGCCTTATACCGCAAGATGGTCGGTAAGTTGATCTATTTGATACTTACTAGGCCTGATTTGTGTTTTGCTGTGAATCAGGTTAGTCAACAAATGAAGACTCCTACCAAATACCATTGGAGCATGGTGGACAGGATCCTAAGATATCTCAAAGGGAGCTTGAACCATGGCATTTGGATGGGAAGAAATGAGAGTACCAAGATCGTGGGGTATTGTGATGATGATTGGGCTGTAGATAGGAAGGACAGGAGGTCCACAACTGGTTATTGCACATTCATTGGTGGGAACATGGTGACTTGGAAGACCAAGAAGCAGAAGGTGGTTGCTTGTTCATCAGCAGAAGTAGAGTACCGAGCCATGAGGAAGCTGACCAACGAATTGACTTGGCTTAAAGGACTTCTTGCTGATCTCAACATCAATCAAGCTACACTTATGACCATGCATTGTGACAACCAGGCGGCCATTCACATTGCCTCCAACTCGGTGTTCCATGAACGAACCAAGCACATAGAGGTGGACTGCCACAAAGTGTGGGAGAAGATCGTAGATGGCACAATTCTTCCTTGCTACACTCGGAGTGAGGACCAACTTGCGGATATCTTCACCAAGGCTGCAAGTCCCAAGGTTTGCGATTCAATTTATAGTAGACTTGGACTTGTAGACATAGCTAGACCATGGTAGTACTTCCCTCGCCCATGAAAGCTCACACTCTTTTTACCTAACAGAGTTTTGTCCCACGCGGTTTTCTCTGTTGGGGTTTTTAATGAGGTGAGACTTCATGGGTAATCCAAGCTTAGCATTCTTTGGGTGATTCCTGAATGCTTAGCTTGAGGGGGAGTGTTGAGATGAGGAAAGGATCTTGTGCAAAGAAGGGAATAACACTTAGTCGTACAAAGAAGACTAGCAGTCTCTCACGGAAGACTACCTCAACACTTAGTCTCCCATGTACGATTAGGTCATACGCCTGAAGCA
This sequence comes from Isatis tinctoria, assembly GCA_010577795.1. Classification (NCBI taxonomy): domain Eukaryota; kingdom Viridiplantae; phylum Streptophyta; class Magnoliopsida; order Brassicales; family Brassicaceae; genus Isatis; species Isatis tinctoria. The sequence continues at coordinate 17,173,886 of CM021250.1, read as the reverse complement.
CTGTTCACCATTCTTTCTCTTACTTAAGTTTGATTTTTGAATTAGACAGGCAGTATCCCACTAATGTGGATCTGGATACCCCAAGCCTTTCCCTATATATTTGTAACTCTGGTTTTAACCTATTGTATTCTCTTTGTTCTTATCAATCTATGGATATTCTCATCTTTTCTCTCTTGTTCATCACTTAAATCTTCACTCAATCCTGTTTTCTTTCGAAAATCTCACATGGTGGGGGTGGTGGGGGTGGTTGGGGGCCTGGGGAGGTTTCAAATCAAGCTAAGAAATAACAAATTTAGATTTTTTTTCCTTAAAAAATTAAGAGACATAATTAAACTAAGTAAGCAGTAGAGAAACTGAATTTATCTGTAAAAAAAACACTAAGTAAATGGTAGATATAGCTAAGATTTAGAAAAGTTGAAACATCGATATGGAGGAAAACATGTTCTAGAAGTAGAACTTAATAATCCAAATAAGATCACATATTTGAACAAAATATGTAAATATATATTTTATTTTAAGCTAGCCATATTTGATCATCTAGTATGCATTATCCATCGATAAATTAGTTTGTTATATATAATGTATTGTTTCCGTAAAAAAGTCACGTCAAATATTGTCGGACGAGTAATTTTATGGTTTATAAGTGTAAGATGGTTTCCAAATGCTCTTTTTAAACTAAAAAGGTGTTAGACTGCAAATTCGTTCGGTCAGCGATATTAGATGGCCAAATGCTCCTTAAGTATTTGTTAAATAAAGCCTAATTATTTTGCAAATAAGCCCTAATAAAAAAATACAACATAAATCATAAAAGTTTATTTTGTTTGTTGATCTTTTAAAAAAATTGCCTCACTTCCAGCAACTTTAGAATTCGTAAGAACATTGAAAACTAATACTCTATACTTTCAAATTTGAAGTTTTTTCCATTCCAATTTCATACTCTAAAATTTCAAATTTGAATTTTTGAATAGTGACACTCTATATTTGAAGTACCACTGTTCAAAACTTCAAATTTGAAGTTTCATCATTCTTTATTGCACTTCAATCCTTACAAATTATATATTGCATAATAATTTTTCTAATTTTATATTTTATCACATAAATCTATGTCAATTTATATCTCATAAATATTTTAATATATGCCTATAAATATAATTTTGTACTCCCTCTGGTTTTGTTTACTTGTCATTTTAAGGTTATGCACATAGATTAAGAAATCATTAATTATGTTAATTTTTCAATACAAAAATGTCATTAATTATCTATCTAAACACAATTCAATCAATTGTAAAACAATCTGCATAATAAAAATGATTACAAAAATAATAAATAAATAAATTTTGCATTGAAAGCTGAAAACGACAACTAATTTAAAACAAAAACAATTCTCCGAAACGACAACTAATCAAAATCGGAAAGAGTATATACTTTTATGAACACTGTTTAAAATAAAAATTAAAAAACATTAATATAAAAGAAATATTGCATACTTTTACATTCTTGAAGTAGTTGCAGATTACGATATATAGATATGGCATGCCCATTTTGGTATGTCGGGCAGCAACAACAACATTAATATTTTTAATTCATCTCATCTATTTTCAAAGCTTACTCAAAGTACCGCTCCTCCAGCTAATTAATTATATTACTAAAGAAAAATATTATAACATGGGTTATTATTTAGCTGATGGTATTTATCCGAAATGGAAAACTATTGTTCAAACTATAAGCAATCCCCAAGGTCCAAAGAAAAAAATTGTTTGCAGCAAACCAAGAAGCGTGTCAAAAAGATGTCGAACGCGCATTTGGAGTTCTAAGGTCCAAGTTTGCTATCATAGTAGGACCACACAGCTATTGGGAAAAAGAGATACTGCATGATATAATGACAACATGCATTATAATTCATAATATGATAATTGAAGATGAACGTGATATCAATGCACCGATTAAAAATACAAAATCAGTACTAGTGCCAGAAGTTGAAAAGGCAACACATGAAAATACCCGATTTCAACATTTTTTTATCTCGTAATCTACAAATGAAAAATAAAGAAGCTCATTTATCACTTCGAAATGCATTAGTTGATCATATATAGAAGCATTATGGAAATAGTTCTAATGAGTAATTTAGTATATTATTTGTAATTTTATATCATGTATTATTTAGTTTCTGAGTTTATTAGTATTCTTTATATGTAATTTTATATTTTAATGTAATATTTTATTAAATAATATTTCTTATAATATGTTTTATATTTTTTTAAAAGTTTTATACTTTAAAATTATTATGATAATAGTTAAGAAATATAATGCAATTGTAGAAAAATGAAGGTAAATATAAAGTTTTAGTACTAAAGAAGAATACCTTCAAACTTCAAATTTAAAATTCTTAAAATTTTAAAAATGAAATATGGGTTGGAGATAGGAAACTGAAATCTACAACTACCGACTAACTTTTTAACTTTTTATCAGAATCTTATTATATAAAATATGGTTTCAAAAGTTAGTAATTAACTAGATTTTGCCATGTGACATTTTATTGTTTTAAGATTTTGACATGTGTCAAATAGAGAAAAATGTTAATATTATATTTCAGGAAAAAAATTCTGAAGCAAAAAGGAATTATAGAGAAAAAGGAATTTCAATTCTGAAGCAAAAATAAAAACATAGAAAAATATCCATTGTGCGATTAATTTTAAAGATAACTAAATAAATAAACTTATTAATATTTATTAAAAAAAAGGATTTTAAGCATCTCAACAAAAAAAAAGAAATATAATCAATAAAAGGAAAAATTAAGAAAAATATTATTACTTTTTTAAAAGCTTGCAGATATTATGATGTCTATATAAAGAACTTAGCTTATGATATGTTGGGATTTTTACCCTTTCTAACCCTTTTTATCTAATTGTTTTCTAGAGTTTTTGAGTATGTATTAGGAGTTTTAGGTAGCTTTGGAGCTGTTATTGGAGTTTGGAGCATTTGGAACCTTTGGTACAGAAAAGAACCAGATTTGAAGAAAAGAAGAAAAATCATGCGAAGTATAGCCAACTCCAATCGGCGAGCACATGCTCGCGAATTTCGGCCACCAAGCGAGCACCTGCTCGCCGCGGAAGTAATCAAAAGGAAGGAACTTAACCTAATCAAGCCGCCGACTTTTAAAATTCCAGCCGCCTCCCTAGCCGCCTATCTCCTCTAATATAGATTCTCCCCTTAGTCTTAGGTTTTATTATCTTTTATCTTTTAGCTTTTGGCTTTTAGCTTTTCAACACTTAGGAACTATTTTGTAAGGGAGAAGATCTCAAGCTACAATTTGGAGAAGATTTCTGAACCCTAGTACTTCTATTTTTAAATATCGATTATGCATTCTTTTCATTCATCTGTTTTAATTCTTTCATCTTTAATCATGTCTGAGTAGATCTATTAGTTAGGTTAAGGTTTTCAAAGGAATTCATGAGCTAGGGTTGAACACAAATAGGAAATCGAAATCGGTAGTCTTCATCTAGGTTGTTCATATTGCTTGAATCGATTTGGCCAATCTATTCATGATCTTAGGTTTATCTAGTCATCGAGAATTGTTAGGTTGCTAGAAGAGATCTAGATGAGCAATTTATTCATTACCTGCGAGAGTAGATGTATTGGAGAATTGTGAACAAATCAAACCTAATCATTAATGCTTGTCTGCGATTTTTAATGCCAACGAGAGTTAGGATTTTTAGGTTGCTAGATAAAGTTATTAGTATCACGAGAGTGAATTAATTTTATCTTCGTGTTTGAGTTCTAGACTTGTTCTTTAATAAACACCTGAATAGTTGTTTGACCTTGCTCTGAATCTCCTGCGAATTGCCTTGACCTAACGCTTGCTTTATTACTGTTACAACCGATTTGCTTTAGTAACTTGTTAGTCACGATTTCAACAAACCCCTATTTGAATCTCTTAGCTCTTGACTTTAGCTCATTAAATCATAGTGTGAACTTGGTCTTCGTGGGATCGACCCCTAAGTACTGCTACGAATTGCTGTGCACTTGCAGTAGGAAATAGGGTTTAAAACTCGTACATCAAGTTTTTGGCGCCGTTGCCGGGACCAAAATTATCACCTTTGGTTTACGGCTAAGTCATTAGACTAAGAACTCTACTGAACTCGTTTTCTTTTCTTCTTTGTTTTTGCATTTCAGGTGCATGTCCACAAGGAGCACAATGAGCAAAAACAACGACGACTTTCTTAACTTGACAAACGCCGAGTTAGCAAGGAGAGAGCGAGAAAACAGAAAACGCAACACACCCGTTCAAGAAGCAGAAACGTCTGATACCGCCAACTCAGGGATGGGCGAACAAGCAGACATCGCAGCTCAGCTGCAACAACTTCAGACAGCCATGGAACAGCTTCGCTTGCAACAGGAGCAGCAACTCGTGCAACAACCAGCTTTCGGAGATAAGGATGCGGCACACGCCTACTACCAGGATCGATCCGCGATCGTGACTCCGACCATTCAGAGGCAAGACTATGAGATCAAGCCTCAGATGATTGCACTCGTGAAGCAGCATCTCTTCCATGGTCTGCCTGCCGAAATTCGATGGATCACATCGAAAACTTCGAGGAAATTTGCAGCACAACCAGCTCTAATGGTGTGTCTCCAGATTTCTTGAAGTGCAATCTTTTTTCTTTCTCTCTTGCGGGAAAAGCTTCACGGTGGTTGAAGTCTCTACCACCATGCTCTCTAGCGACATGGGCTGATGCAAGATCGGCCTTCTTAGACAAGTTTTACACGAAGTCGAAAACCGCAGCCTTAAGGAGCAAGATATCCACGTTTGAGCAACTCTCCGGAGAGACTTTCAATGAAGCATGGGAGCGTTTTAAGGAGTATAAGCGTGAGTGCCCTCACCACGGCTTTAGCGACGAGCAGCTGCTCAGCACCTTCTACGATGGAGTGGAATGGGATTACAGAAACGCTTTGAATGCAGCCAGTAATGGCGACTTTTACACGAAATCAAAAGAGGGAGCTTTGGAGTTGATTGAGAACCTCGCCGCAAGCTCCAGCAACAAGTCTCCAGAGTACGACAGAAAGAAGGTCAATAGCGTGGAGTCAAAGAAAATCGATGAGCTCACAGCCGAGGTTAACCTTCTGTTGAAGGGAAACCAGAAGTCGGTCCACTTCGTGGATGAGAATGGAGAAGAGCCCATCGCCCAGGTCTTTGGAGAGGAAACCAGTGATGATCAGATGGAGGTCAATTATGTGAATGGACAAAGTTTCGGGCAAAACCGCGGCTTTAATAACCAAGGTTTCAACACTCACCCAAACTTGTCCTACAGAAGCAATAATGTGGAAAACCCTCAGGATCAAGTCTACCCTAAGCAAGGAACTCAACTTCCGACGGGTTTTCAGAGAGGCTACTCCAGCAACTATCAGAGCCAGAACCGGCCATTCATCCCTAACCAGAACCGATTTCAAGGAGGAAATCAACCTAGGCAGCCATACAACAATCCGCAACCCCAGCAGTTTCAGAACCCACAGCTTCAACAATTCCAGAATCCGCGGCCTCCTTCTCCAGCATCCGGATCTCAAGACGAGCTGAAAAACATGATGCAACATCTTCTAGCTGGACAAAAGAAAGCCGCAGCTCACATCAATGCCAAGGTTCACACCATGTACGTGGATCTCAATGGGAAGTACGAAGCTGTGTGGACGCACATGAAGCAGCTGGATGTTCAGATTGCTCAGACTGCTGAGTCCATTAAAAGGGCACCAGGAACGCTGCCTGGAAAAGTTGAGGCACCTAGGAAGGATTTTGTCAACGCCATTGAGCTGAGAAGTGGGAAGACGCTCCAGGATAGCACGACCTCGCAATCAGAAAAAGGAAAAGTAGGAGAAGCCAACTACGTGCACCCGTGCGATGAGCACCTGCTCGGATCGGGTCAAGGCACGTATGAAGCCAGTGAAACGAGCAACCACTCGACGCAAGCTGGATCAACATCTTCACCCTTCGATATTTTGGAAGACGATTCAACCGAGCACCCTGGTGGCTCATCCGAGCAAATGCTTGGTCGGACCACACCGCTCGCCTCAACATCAAAAAAACGCGGCGATTCCAGAGAGAGTGTACAGGCGTAAGGTTCCTTACCCTGTACCACCCAAAAAGTCTCGCAAGGACTTGGAAGATGCTAAGTGTAGAGAGATGCTTCAAGATCTTACCGTCAAGCTACCTCTCACTGATGCAGTTCAAACGATACCGGCTCTCAAACGGTACATGAAGACTCTGGTTTCTGGAAAAATCGTGGAAGAAGAGAAGGTGATGACAGTTTCAAAAGAGTGCAGTGCTGTCCTTCAGAACAAGGTTGTAAAGAAGAGAGGTGATCCTGGGCGATTTGTCTTGTCTGTCACAATCGGCCCCATGACTTTCTCATGCTCTCTATGCGATCTTGGTTCCAACGTGAATCTCATGCCTTACTCCGTGGCCAAGCGTTTAGGCTTCACCAAGTTCAAACCCACGCGCATATCTTTGGTTTTTGCTGATCGATCAACCAAGCTCCCTAAAGGAGTTTTGGAAGACATATACGTGCGCATAGGGGATACATTGATTCCAGCTGATTTTGTGGTTCTAGAACTTGACGAAGAACCGAAAGATCCTCTGATTCTCGGCCGTCCCTTCCTATGCACAGCTGGTGCAATAATTGACGTCCAGAATGGAGTGATCGATCTTCAGCTAGGCGACATGGTAATGACATTCGAGATGGACAAACTGCTGAAGAAGCCTATGCTGGATGGACAGACCTTCGTTGTGGAAGGTGTAGACGATGTCTACGAGGAGGCAGCTGAGGAAATTCTCTGCCCGGATCCTCTTGAAACCGCTCTCACCTTAGCTGAAAGGGAGCACGGTTTCATGAGTGAAGAAGCTGACAGCCTTGCCAAGATGCTAGATTCCAGCCGAAGGATGGAACAGATGGTAGCATGCATGAGTCTGGACGATGAGAAGAAGCCAGCAGAACCAGTTGGAGCACCTGCTCAGATTCCGCGAGCACCTGCTCCGCCTCTCGATCCAATCGACGGCCCCTGGAGCGAGTTGAAAGCTCCTAAATTGGAACTTAAAACTCTACCAGTCGGGCTCAGGTACGCATTTCTAGGAACAAACTCTACTTATCCTGTGATCATAAATGCTGACTTGAACAATGTAGAAGTAGCCTTGCTTTTATGTGAACTTAGAAAGTATATACAGGCTATAGGCTACTCGCTTGCTGACATTCCTGGTATTTCACCTGATCTTTGCATCATAGGATACATCTAGAAGATGAATCGATGAGTTCTATAGAACATCAGAGGAGGTTAAACCCTAACCTAAAAGATGTTGTAAAGAAGGAGATAATGAAACTTCTAGAAACTGGGGTGATTTATGTCATCTCTGATAGTACTTGGGTTAGTCCTGTTCATGTAGTCCTAAGAAAGGAGAAATCACTGTCATTAAAAACGATAGAGATGAGCTAATACCTACTAGGACTGTAACCGGCCATAGGATGTGCATAGATTACCGCAAACTTAATGCCGCAACTCGCAAAGATCACTTCCCTCTTCCTTTTATTGATCAGATGCTTGAAAGACTTGCTAACCATCCATACTACTGCTTTTTAGATGGTTACTCAGGTTTCTTTCAGATACCCATCCACCTAGACGATCAGGAGAAGACGACATTCACATGTCCTTACGGCACATTCGCTTACCGGCGCATGCCATTCGGGCTGTGCAATGCCCCAGCAACCTTCCAACGATGCATGATGTCCATCTTTACGGACTTGATTGAAGACATTATCGAGGTGTTCATGGACGATTTTTCGGTGTACGGGAACTCTTTCTCTAACTTTTTGTCTAATCTGTGCAGGGTACTCAAACGATGCGAGGAGAAACATCTGGTTCTGAATTGGGAGAAGTGCCACTCTATGGTCAGGAATGGGATTGTGCTCGGGCATCGGATTTCAGAGGATGGCATCGAAGTAGACAAGGCTAAGATCGAGGTCATGATGAATCTACAATCGCCAACTTCAGTCAAAGGGATCCGCAGCTTTTTGGGGCATGTCGGCTTCTACAGACGCTTCATCAAAGATTTCTCAAAAATCGCCAGGCCTCTTACACGCATACTCTGCAAAGAGGTAAACTTCGAGTTCGATGATGCGTGTCTCGAAGCCTTCCACACGATCAAAGGAGCTCTCATCAGTGCACCCATTGTGCAACCGCCGGACTGGAGCCTTCCTTTTGAGGTGATGACAGATGCCAGCGATTACGCCGTTGGAGCTGTTCTCGGAAAAAGGAAAGATAAGAAACTCCATGTCATTTACTATGCCAGCCGCACTCTGGATGACGCGCAGTGCAAGTATGCCACAACCGAAAAGGAGCTTCTAGCAGTTGTCTTTGCCTTTGAGAAATTCCGATCCTACCTGGTTGGTTCTAAGGTCACCGTGCACACCGATCACGCGGCTCTCAAGTATTTGCTGACTAAGAAAGATGCCAAGCCGCTACTGCTCAGATGGATTCTTCTCCTACAAGAATTCGATCTCGAGATTAAGGACAAGAAGGGGATAGACAATGGAGCTGCCGACCATTTGTCTAGGATGAGGATTGATGCAGATATCCCTCTTGATGACAGCCTCCCGGAGGAACAGATTTATTCTGTTGGCATTTTCCAGATTGAGGAAGCACGTGCTACCACACAGCGAGCACCTGCTCAAGAAGAGTTCTGCACACAGGTTACACACACCGAGCGTACCTCTACGCCTTGGTTTGCCGAGATAGCCAACTACCTGGCTGCTGATCAGGAACCGCGGAACTTCGCGGGGTACAGGAGGAAGAAGTTTCTTAAGGACATCCGCCACTATTTCTGGGATGACCTTACCTGTACAAGCATTTCCCAGATGGAGTTTTCAGAAGATGCGTGACTGAAGAAGAGATTCCGGACATATTATTTCATTGCCACGGTTCTTCTTATGCAGGTCATTTTGCCACTTTCAAGACGGTTTCCAAGGCGCTGCAAGCAGGATACTGGTGGCCGACAATATTTAAAGATGCTCAGCGATTTGTCTCCAGGTGCGATTCATGCCAGCGATAGGGTAACATAAGCAAGCGCAACGAGATGCCACAAAACTTCATTCTCGAGGTTGAGGTATTTGATGTCTGGGGAATCGATTTTATGGGCCCGTTTCCTTCCTCTTTTGGGAACGAGTACATACTCGTCGCGGTGGACTATGTGTCCAAATGGGTTGAGGCTATTGCAATCCCCACTAACGACGCACGGGTCGTGATTAAGATGTTCAAATCCATCATCTTCCCCAGGTTCGGTGTTCCGCGAGTTGTTATCAGCGATGGAGGCTCTCACTTCATCAACAAGATCTTTAAGTCTTTGCTATGCAAGAATGGTGTTAAGCACAAGGTCGCCACTCCTTATCATCCGCAAACGAGTGGGCAGGTTGAGGTTTCCAACCGTGAAATCAAGAGCATCCTGCAGAAAACTGTCAGCACAACTCGCAAGGATTGGGCTTCTAAGTTGGACGATGCTCTATGGGCGTACCGGACAGCCTACAAAACGCCATTAGGAACCACACCATTCAACCTCGTCTACGGAAAAGCTTGCCATCTCCCCGTTGAACTGGAATTTAAAGCCGCCTGGGAAGTCAAGTTTCTCAACTACGACATCAAACCAGCTTCCGAAATGCGCATGGTGCAGCTCCATGAGCTTCAGGAGATAAGACACGTCGCCTATGAGAACTCCAAAATCTACAAGGAGCGGACTAAGGAGTACCACGACAAGCGCAACCTGGCTCGAAACTTCGCCCCAAACGACCAAGTCCTGCTCTTCAATTCTCGGCTGAAGCTGTTTCCTGGGAAGTTACGCTCAAGGTGGTCAGGCCCTTTCACCATAAAAGAAGTTCGGCCATATGGAGCAGTTGTTTTGATCAACAACAAAGGCGAGGAATTCGTGGTTAATGGGCAGCGATTGAAGCCATATCTTGCCGACACACAACTCGGAGACGAGGAAGATTTTCCCTTGACCGTACCTCCTCAAGCCTGATTAGCTTACCAAGTCAAGCTAACGACTTAAACCAAGCGCTGAGTGGGAGGCAACCCACTAGTAAGTGTACATATTTTCTTTTTATTTCCCTTTGCTATTAATCTTTTGTTTTGTTTTTCCTTGTTTCAGACTAAAAAAAAAAAAAAAAATTTCCCTGCGGACTCTCTCCGAGCACCAGCTCGAACACCACGAGCATCCGCTCGACCAGGTAAGTTTTCGGGATTTTTGAAAAAAAAAAAAACAAAACGGTTTCAACGACTATTTTCCTAACTACCCATGATTTTAAAACATCCCGCTGTTTTCCCAAAATCCTGGCCGCCCTTCTTTTTGTTTTATTTATTTTCCATTTTCTTCTTTTCCTTTTTCTCCCTCTTCTCTTTCTTTCTTCTTCTCCCCTTCCTCTTCTCCCTCGCCGATTTACAAACTATCCACCAAAAACCAGGGTTTTCAAATCTTCACCGATTCTCACGTTTTTGGGGTCGATTTTGGGTGCTTTCTCTCCCTCATCTCGAATCTTCTCTCGTTTTCGTCAACCGAGCAAGGTACATCTTCAAAAACCCACTTTTTCAGTTCGCCATGGTTAAGGGAAGTTCCGATTTCTCCCTCTTTTTCGTATAATCCATGTTTAGCTAGCACTTATCCTGATTTATTGTCACACATACACCTATTTCACTCACGATTTCGGACCCCTCACCTTGCATGCGAATTTTGGAAAAGCTTGGCTGCGTCGTTAATGGCGGATTTGATTTAGATGATTACTTTTTGAGTTCCGTGATTGTGTCTTGTTTGCCTCTTGATAATTAAGCGCATACATTGATCGCAAACTAGCATCATCTCAAGCTTGGTTCCCGTTTTTGCGTTTGCTTATGCCTCGTCGTCTCGCCCTCACGCCCTTTACTGTTTGCTTATCACAGGTACAAATGGCTCTAAGCAAGGCTATTCACATCGCAAAGGAAAAGAACCGGCGAGAGCTCAACCACCGATCCCGACCAAGCTTCTCTACCCTTGGCCTCGACCTGAGAGCACGCCATTCGAGCTTCCCGACGACACTCTACCGCTCGAATCCGACGACCACTGGGATCAGAGGGATGCAGCGCACTATAACCGGATGCTCAAGATCAAATTCTTGCCGACTCGCCTCCTCTGTTTCGACACTCTTGAGCTTCTCGGTCTCAAGGATGAGGTCATGAAGCTGCTCGGCAAATCTGATACCTTCGGTCTCGCCTTTGAAGAAGCAGTTCTTTATCCCGACCTAGTCCGCCAATGCCTCGCCACCATCAAGATCACCCACAAGGATGCGGCGAAGAAAACTCTGCAAGATGCTACACTCTCTTTCAAAGCCGGCGGACGTCTTTTCAGTGTGCCCAGACTCGTTTCGTCTCCACTTACGGCTTCAGCAGTGACCCCTTCTGGCGTACGATCGCCCACGGGAGATACGTCTCCAACTCGGCCAAGCAAACGAGCATTCGTCACCCCGCTCTTCGCATCTTTGCCCGATTCATCAACAACATGTTCTTCAACAGAGGCGAGGGAAACAAGGTACATCTCGACGAGCTGCTCACCCTCTACATTGCTTGCGAACCACTACTTGTTGATTCCGATGGAGCACATACTCTATTCCTGGAGCACCCGCTCCATCCACTTATCGGACCAACATGGGGATGCGATTTGCGGAGATGCTCTGTTCCCTCAAGGATAGAACCGGCATAAAGACAGAGCGTATTGGCACTCTCCTCACCACTATCTTCAAGATGGTGAAGCTTGAGATGATCTTCGACGAGCATGTCGCGGAGGTTGAGAAGATGGACATCCGGCACCTCATACACTCTCGCATCATCACTGCTGTGGATGTTGACCGCTTCCTCTACCATTACCATGGCATCGACGGTCTCCCTCAGCACATCTCTCTCCCGGATTTAGCTCTCACTAAGCTCATGCACGTGGATGACCTGAGTTTCTTGCACACAACCCTCTTGCTAGAAGGCGGCAGCTCTCCTCAGCCAATCCACCCCAGCAACTTCGCCAGCTCTTCGCGCTCGCAGCCAATTCATATGGAGGATACTCCCATGGCTGATCCACCACCGCCCACCTCTCCGTCTCCAGCTGCAGTTGGCGAGTACGACCTTCCTCACATTTCCGACGAAGCTGATACCGCCGAGTACCGGCGTTGGATGATCACCGCACAGCGCAAGAACAACTCCCTCATGCAGCGGATACTTCAGCGTCTTTCCAGTGGTTGCTTTCACCATTCCGCAGCTGCTGCAACGAGCCCTTCAGAGCGACATCCCAGGCGCCGCAAACGCACAGGCAGAGCTACGAGTGAGAGCCCGGAAGACCCACCTGCCCATTGACGACCCGTACCTCTCTATCTCTTTGTTTTATCCATTTTTCTTTTTCCTTTCTTTGTTTTCTTTGTTTTCTTTTCATTGCTCCTCTAGTTTATTTTCACATCGAGACGGTGTGAAGTAAGGCTGAGGGAGGTTATTATCGAGTCTGCACCTTGTTTCTTGTTATTTTCTTTATTTTGAGTCAGTCTGTTATAAGGGTCAAATCACAACTTATGGAGATTATGACCAAAATCTATGATGAGTTTTAACCATTTGTGAGTATGACCTGCTTTCTAGTGAACATTGCTGCAGAATTTAGAGTACAGAGACGAGCCGACGCCTTCTCACATTCGGATCCTTCGTCAGGCCAGAAAACTTCAATCCCTTTAAGGTTTATCGGATAGGCTTTAAACTCTATTTTATATGGACGTAATTTGGACTTTAATTCTTCTTGTTACTGGCACTAGGATTAGAAAACGTGTTACATCATATATTCAGGACTTCTTATCCCTTTTGCCACTCTTGCTGATCCTGAATAGCTAGCTTTTAGTTAGTACCTCACCCTGACCCTAACCATCTATTTATACCACTTGCACTCGTATTTTTATTTTCTCATCTATGCAGATATGTGCAAAAAGGTCGGGGAGAAAAGGACTGACGCAGCTTCTGATTCACTCTCGCTGAAGAAGGTGTCAGAAGAAAGCTGGAAAAAGTTCACGAGCACATGCTCGCTATGCTTGCTAGTTCGGAGCACCTGCTCAGCGATATCCAGAAAAGAAACAAGCCTAAAACGACCTGCTAGGGTATGAGGACAAAAAAGGATCACTTTTAGTCAAAGGACACACGCACAAGTAAAGTCCCCCTATCCGTACGGTAACTCTATCAGGATATGGGGTGGCGAGTTAGTAACTCAAGAGTGTGTCCCGAAGCATGAGTAAATCGCAAGAAAGCAAGGAAAGAAAAAGAGAAACCGAAGATAAGAATCGATTTAAGGAGGAGAGTGAATTAGAGGTTGTGGATATCAATTAGTCCATTCTCCCTTGCCACTTTGTGCGATATCCTGCACTCTCTTTGAAACACGGTAACCCTAAACACTCTTAAGCTCCACCATTAAATATTAGCCTGATTTTTACCAAACCTCGTTTTACTTAGCTAGTGTCTTTAGCAAGAAGTTCACGCCACCTCTAATTGAATGTAGAGAGTCTATTGTCTTGAACTTAGATTTTTCTGGGATTGTAAGCCGTATGGTTTGAGGTTGGTGAAAAATATTATTACTTTTTTAAAAGCTTGCAAATATTATGATGTCTATATAAAGAACTTAGCTTATGATATGTTGGGATTTTTACCCTTTCTAACCCTTTTTATCTAATTGTTTTCTAGAGTTTTTGAGTATGTATTAGGAGTTTTAGGTAGCTTTGGAGCTGTTATTGGAGTTTGGAGCATTTGGAACCTTTGGTACAGAAAAGAACCAGATTCGAAGAAAAGAAGAAAAATCATGCGAAGTATAGCCAACTCCAATCGGCGAGCACATGCTCGCGAATTTCGGCCACCAAGCGAGCACCTGCTCGCCTCGGAAGTAATCAAAAGGAAGGAACTTAACCTAATCAAGCGGCCGACTTTTAAAAGTCCAGCCGCCTCCCTAGCCGCCTATCTCCTCTAATATAAATACTCCCCTTAGTCTTAGGTTTTATTATCTTTTATCTTTTAGCTTTTGGCTTTTAGCTTTTCAACACTTATGAATTATTTTGTAAGGGAGAAGATCTCAAGCTACAATTTGGAGAAGATTTCTGAAACCTAGTACTTCTATTTTTAAATATCGATTATGCATTCTTTTCATTCATCTGTTTTAATTCTTTCATCTTTAATCATGTCTGAGTAGATCTATTAGTTAGGTTAAGGTTTTCAAAGGAATTCATGTGCTAGGGTTGAACACAAATAGGAAATCGAAATCGGTAGTCTTCATCTAGGTTGTTCATATTGCTTGAATCGATTTGGCCAATCTATTCATGATCTTAGGTTTATCTAGTCAGTGAGAGTTGTTAGGTTGCTAGAAGAGATCTAGATGAGCAATTTATTCATTACCTGCGAGAGTAGATGTATTGGAGAATTGTGAACAAATCAAACCTAATCATTAATGCTTGTCTGCGATTTTTAATGCCAACGAGAGTTAGGATTTTTTAGTTGCTAGATAAAGTTATTAGTATCACGAGAGTGAATTAATTTTATCTTCGTATTTGAGTTCTAGATTTGTTCTTTAATAAACACATGAATAGTTGTTTGACCTTGCTCTGAATCTCCTGCGAATTGCCTTGACCTAACGCTTGCTTTATTACTGTTAAAACCGATTTGCTTTAGTAACTTGTTAGTCACGATTTCAACAAACCCCTATTTGAATCTCTTAGCTCTTGATTTTAGCTCAATAAATCATAGTGTAAACTTGGTCTTCGTGGGACCGACCCCTAAGTACTGCTACGAATTGCTGTGCACTTGCAGTAGGAAATAGGGTTTAAAACTCGTACATCAGCTTATACAAAAAAATATTCATTGCTCTTTAAATTATAAAGATAACTAAGGAAATAGATTTATTAAAATTTTACAGAAAAAGAAATGGATTTCAAGCTTTTCAAAAAATATAATAATCAATAAAAATCAAATTAAGAAGAATATTATTACCTTCTAAAAAAACTTGCAAATATTTATGATGTCTATATAAAGAACTTAGCTTTTTCATAATTTACAAAATCATATTTATAAAATATGTCAAGTGAGTCAATCAAATTTTGACATCTAATAATTTTATTTCTTCTAATTAAACAAAAGAAAAATTATAATCATTTTTTGTCGATAAAGAAATAAAAATATGTTTTATAAATTATAAAAACTTGTAATCAGTTTTTTTTTTAAACTGTGGCCGAATTTCAAAGAATTTCGGTTGAATATATTACATTTTAAATATCGTATAGTTAGTTTTTTCTTAAATAAAAAAAATCAGAAAAGAAAAAAAAAATAAAGAAATTGAGTTTTACTAATACGTAATAGAAAACAAATATTAAAATTTACTGATTAACATGATCATGATATATGATAATTGAGTCAATCAGATTTTTGTGTATAAATTTTGTTTTTGTAATTGAATAAATTAAAATTACAATCAGTTTTCGTTGACGAACAAAATAATATTTGATTTTTTATAATTTCAAAAAATATAAAAGAAAAAAGAATACTTTAGTTTTACAAATTCATGAAAGAAAAAGGAAAATTAAATATGTTATCTTATTAAATATTTTATGTTCAAAAGCATTAATAAATATAATCGTAACATGTCCAATTCTGTTTGTGAAATTTTGGCACATGTAAAAAATTATTTTAAGATAAAAATATATAATAATTTTTTTTGATGAAATGTGAAATTAATTGAAGAATGAAAAAAAATTGGTTCATTTACAGATGGCGGTCGTAACCAAATGGAAAGACTAAAAGAATAGTAGAAAAAAATCAGATGCCTGAAACCATAAACCAGCGTCGCAGGAGACCTTCAAATTTCTGGGGGCTCTTGTAGTTCAGAGAGAAAATGCGATTTCTCATAATTCTGTCAATGGTACGAGTTAGCTGTTCCTTTGGAATCCAAAACCCCTTCCTTCTTAGGCGTACAGAGATCCTCCCAGGAGACCTTTGCTTTGTGTTGCTGGTTCGGTGAACCCGACCATAGAAATGCATTACAAAGACTCTCTATCTTTGTTAAACAACCTGAAGGGAGAATGTATGCCGAACTCCAGAAATTTACAGTGCTTACAATGACAGACTGTATGAGTTGCAGCCGGCCAGCATAGGAGATAACCTTGTTAGACCAAGAGAGCATGTGATTTCGAATCTTGTCTATCAGCGGTTCATACCTTAGTTAGGGTCTGAGTGGTCAAAGGGAGGCCCAAATACCGGATTGGTAAAGAGACAATGCCTATACCCAAGTCGCCTCCAGCCCCAATAAGTCCCTGAGTTCCGTTGCCAGCAGTATAAAGAGAGGATTTGGCAACATTGATGTGCAGCCCTGAGATTGCAGCAAACGAATCCATGACCCCCATAACTCCTGTCAAAGAGGATGCCGACCCATCTGTGAAAACTAGGATATCATCTGCGAAGGAGAGGTGCGTAAGACCAACAGCGCTACAAGCCGGATGAAACCCAAAAACACCTGAACGAGCAGCACTATTCAACATATGTGACAGAACATTGTTGAGAATGACATATAGGTAGGGTGAAAGTGAACACCCCTGCCGAATCCCACGTGCACTTGTAAAGAAACCTTCCAGTTCACCATTTACTGCGACAGAAAAAGAAGCCGTGGAGATGCAGGTCCGAATCCATTGGATGAACTGAAAAGGCAAACTCATGACTCAGAGAACCGCAATGATGAAGGACCACTTGACGGTGTCAAAAGCCTTAGAAATGTCCAACTTAATGGTAGAACGAGTTGACATGGAGGTCTTGTGGTAGTCGTTAACCAGCTCTGAAGCAAGGAGGACGTTTTCAAGAAGTAAGCGACCCTTAATAAATGCACTTTGGTTTGGCTCAATCGCATATGGGAGAATGGTAGTGAGTCTTTTAGCTACTTTAGAAATTACTTTGTAGAGCAAATTGCAACAAGCAATGGGCCTATAATCTTTCATGGATTGAGCAGAAGTCGTCTTTGGTATAAGAGCCAGAATTGTTGCGTTTACCCCTGTCGGAAGAAAACCAAACAAGAAGAACGACTGGACAGCGATAATAATATCCTTGCCTATGATGGACCATGCTGCCACATAGAACTCCTTAGTGAAACCATCAGGACCTGAGACCTTATCATTGGGAAGAGAGAGAAGAGCGTCTCGAATGTCAGTGGCAGAGACTGGAGCGATCAGAGCAGATTATGTATTAAGTAAAATCTATAATAATTACTTAATACCTATAATTTTTTCCCTATTCTGGGAAAAAACCCTAAAAATACCTGACATTAATTTCATTTGCCAGAAAAATACATCAACTTTTAATGTTGTCCGAAAAATACATCATGTAATTTTCGTTACTCAATAAATACCTCATGTAATTTTGGTTACTCAATAAATACTCGAACATTCAAAATCAAGTAGTTTAACACCATGATTTGAGGGAAGATTTTGGGGTTTATTCGAAGGAAAAAATATCAATTTGTCGCGTGTGATTAACGAAGTTAACAACGTGTTGCTGTTTCTGTTAAAGAATTAAAAATCTTCTAAATCATGGTGTTAAAACTACTCGATTTTGAATATTCGAGTATTTACTGGATAACCAAAGTTACATGAGGTATTTTTCGGGCAACGTTAAAAGTTGGTGTATTTTTCTGGCAAATGAAATTAATGTCAGGTATTTTTAGGATTTTTTCCCTATTATTCTGTATGATTATGTATGAACAAATTTAAGTTTTAACATAAAACTGTTTTCATTTCTAAGGTTTACAAATTTGAAAATTTTCTATATTAAACGCATTAAAATATTTGTTAAGCAATAATATGTTTGTTGGTCAAGAAGTAATATAATATTTAAAATATATTTTTTGAATCCTTTTGTTTATTTAGAAAAATTGTTTTTACAGGTTTCTCGAATTTCTCAACTACGAGTTATAAAATATAGTTTTAATACTTTAACGTAAATTTTAATATAATCTAAAATAAATATGTTACAAGGGTTATCAATTTCAGATTACAAATATTTTTTTCAACTCTCTTGATAAGTAATAACAACATTATTGAAATTATTGAGGAAAGAGCCACGAAAAATGACTAAATGCAAGAAACAGTAACCGACAGAAAATGTCATTCGAAATCAATTGTAATTGGATCATTATGATAAGGTTGTCGTCCACTCAATCAAGTTTGCCGTGCCTAGTAGGTTAAATAGAAATTATATTAGCTAATTTTGTTTAATAATGTGTTCATGTTTTGGTTGGTTGAGAACTTCAGATATAAGTCAATGAAAGTCAAGAAAGATAATGTAATGACAATAAATAAAAAATTAGAAAAGGGAAAAAATCTACTATATTAAAACAAGAGTTTTATATGAAAAAAACAAAAGTACAATGGTATATTACTTTTTGTGCTATTGTCTACTTTGATTTAAAAAAAAATTCAAGGTAATATGTTCAGTAGAAATTTGGACAGAATATTGTATTATCGTCATTAAAAAAATCGAGATTAAACCCACTTGATCGATTTGCAAGACCATGTAAGAGATCTGATCTACTTTATCGCTTCCGTCTATCTTTGGATCATTCCGTGTTTTCTTTTTTATTTGCGGGGAAGTTTTGTTCCAGGGTTTAAGGTAGCGTATACTCTGAAAAGATGTATCAGGATTGATTTGATAAATGCTTATCGTATTTCTCGATCAATTTTGTGACTTTTGCTCATATTTAGGTTCTTAGGCTGGAAAATTGGAGCTGTTTAGGTGCGAACGTAGTTAGATAGTGTAGATTCTTCAATGTTTGAGCTAATGCAAAAGTTTAATCGATAATTAATGGGTTTCATCTTATCCAACAATAGGTTTCGCTACTAGGTTCGAGGGATTCTTGAGCAGTGATGAGAAAAAGGAACGAAAGTCGGACTTTGAGAATTCAGAGGACGAGAGGAGAACCAGAATCGGTTCTTTGAAAAAGAAAGCCATTAATGCATCTACCAGGTTCAAGCATTCTCTCAAGAAAAAGAGCAGAAGAAGGAAAAGTGATGGCCGAGTGAGTTCTGTCTCCAATGAGGATGTGGATGTCGAGGAGCTACAGGTCGTTGATGCGTTTTGGCAAGCACTATTAATCGACGAGCTGCTTCCCAGTAGACACGATGACTATCACATGATGTTGAGGTTCTTGAAAGCAAGGAAATTCGATATGAAGAAAGCAAAACACATGTGAGCTGATATGATTCAATGGAGGAAAGAATTTGGCACTGACACTATTCTTCAGGTATTATACTTTTAACAGAAGACAGTGTAAACCCTTGTGTTTGATTAACATGTCGATATCTTTTTTAACATTTTATTTGTCTCACCAGGACTTTGATTTCGAAGAGATTAATGAAGTAGGATCAAAAGAGTTGATTTGTTTCGTGTTGAAACTGTCTTTGAGCTGCTTGGATTAGCCAGCAAGTTTTGTTGTGACGATCTCAAGTCTGCGTGTGAGTCTCGCTTGGCTTCGTCTGTCACTGACCTCGATAAAGCTCTGACCTTTGTAGAGTACGCGTTGGAGGAACGCATGAAGCTTCTCTTATCTGCTTGCTTCCAGGTGTTCCTGAGAGAGCTTCCTCAGTCTCTCCACAACTCCAAAGTGATGAGATTCCTCTGCAGTTCTGAAGCAAAAGAACAATTAGCTTTTCTGGGTTCAGAGTGTTTGTTCCTCTTGTACTACTTCCTCAGCCAAGTAGGGATGGAAGAGAAACTCACGACGGGGCCTATACTGATATTGCTCGAGAGAACTCGAGAGTTTGTTTGCACAAAATGGCAAAAGGCTGTGTCTTTGCATCAAATGGGATGTGTTCTGTTTGAGAGAAAGGATTACAAGGCAGCCCAGTTTCATTCCAGATTAGCTTCAAGCTTAGGCAATTTGTGGATGATGTAGGATCGTTAGGTGTTGTTAATCAGATGCTTCAGAATGATCCCAGCAAAAACTTGATCATTTTCTGTTTTTAAGGCAAACTCTGATTGGTGATTTCAGGAGTTGACAAAAGCTACATTATGTTGTGATCTTTGACAGATTGAATTGTCAAGGAGCCGCGATGAGGTGTTTGCGAATGGCGCGGAACTTGGCTGCTTCTGAGGCGGAGAGGTTGGTTTACGAAGGGTGGCTTTTATACGACATGGGTTATGTGGACGAAGCTCTTAGTAAAGCTGAGAAGGCAATCTCTATTCAGCGCTCCTTTAGAGCATTTTTCCTCAAAGCCTATGTTCTAGCTGACAAAAATCTCGATCCGGACGAGACTTCTTGTGTTGTTCAGGTTCTAGAGGAAGCCCTCAAGTGTCCTTCGGATGGGCTACGCAAAGGGCAGGTTGGCATTTCGATATATCTCCTTTTAATTTCTCTTAATCGCATTGTTTTCTCATTAATCTTTTTGTTTCAGGCTCTGAACAATCTTGGGATCATCTACATCGATTGCGGGATGCTAGATCAAGCTGAAACTGCATATAAGAACGCTCTAGAGATCAAACACACTTGTGCTCATCAAGAGATTGCGCGAGTTTATTTCCTGAAAAATCACTACTAAGAATTAAATTTTGCTTTATAAAACGAAAAATATAAATTATATGATATCTTTATATATTCTATAAGCATAATTAAATTAATAAATCAAAATAAATTACTTTTACACCAATTACATTTAGTACACCAATTACTTTTACAAATAATAAATTGAAGATTTAAAAAATAACTTGGTAAAAAAATTCATACATAAAAAATAACATAAATCAATATACTTATGAATACATTTCAAATTATTATTTTTTAAATTATGAATATTATCAAAAAAATCATATCTGTTTATAATTTGACCTTATTAAAATATTAGAATAATATAAATCAAATGAATATATTTTTAAATTGAAAAAATTAAAATATTAAAAAACTAATTAATATTTATATTATTCGATCCTACAATTAGACGGATTTAGATTAAAATTTTAATCCTATTCATATACTGGTTATTTTATGAAATGTGCAAAATATTTAATTACAAGGAAAGTGCAAAATATGAATCACTGTGAAAAGGGTTAAAATGATAAATTATATCATTTTATTATAGAAAATATTAAAAATGAATTTAAAATATCAGACAGACTATCTAATTTTGGTATTCATAAATGGGTTAATCTATTTATATAAATTAATAAATTTACAAGAAAATCAAATAATTTTTTTATATTTGTTTATTTTTATATTTTTATATTATATAAATTAATATATTTTTATAAAAATAGAACAGTTAAAATATTTCAAATTTTCAAATTTATAAAAATGTATTATCAAAAGGAACTAAATAATAATAAAAAAATTGTCCAAATAAAAGGGCTCTAACCTTATTTGCCCCTCCGTACGCCAAATTATCCCCATTTGTCCCTCTTATAAAAATCATTTTTTTTTTCATTTTTCTTTTAAACGAAAACACGTGAAAAGACGACTAAAGGATTAATGAATCAGATAAATTACAAAAATATCAAGCAATAATCAATTGGGTTTTGGGCCCAAACTAAAATTAAATCTAAGCCCAAAATCGAACCAATAACAATTTACATCTAATTCTAATTCATAATTTTCGATCAAACCCTTAACTTTTCACCATTTCCACCAAGAACGAACAAAACCTGACCTAATCCCTTTTTTTCCGCCGTCTGTCGCCTCTCCCCAAACGAAGATCTCTGAGAAACATCGACTTTGAATTTTCGATATCATGCCGCCTCGTACGAAAATAGGAAAAGGAAAAGCAGATTGGAACGCCTTCACCGGAGCTTACTCCGTCGCCACCGCTGTCGAATTCAAGTCCACCGGCGAAAAAAAACGAAGGCGGTGAAGCGTACAGCGGCACCGCGAGAGAGAAGAACTCGCACAAGAAATCAAATGCCGGAACTTGCAGTGCTCCGACTATGCCTCCGGTGCCGGAGCTCCTGTAAATGAACGAGAAGAAGAAAGTTCGCCTCTGGTGAATGAACGAAAATAAGAAAGTATTAGCCACGAGAGCATCTCTCTCCATTCCCTTGTGGCTCTGATGGTGCAACCGGCCCGCCTTCGATTTCAAATCCGGCAGCCCTTCCTCGTCGCAACCACCACCGATCCTTCCTCGTCGCAACCACTACTAAATTTTTTTTATTAGAGTATATGAATAGGTAAACTAGTACGACTAGTTTGAGTAGAACAATAGTCATACTAATCGTACTAATTGACCATAGTAATCGTATTAGTTATATTTATTGCACGAGCAGTATATTAAATGTTTCCTTTTTTTTGCAGGTTGATGAGGAAGTTGTGGAACCAATGCGACCTCTCAGATATGTCTTCAATCCGAGAGATATGAAAAGAAATGCTTGCAACACAAATTTTTATGCATTTTTTATGTTAAATTAAAAAGTACAACTAGCACAATTAGACCAACTACAACTGAGTTAGAAAACGTGTTGAAGCAAAAAAACACGGGTCCAAAAAACGTGGAAGTTAAAAATAGACAAAAAAATGAATAAAAAATGTCCACTTGCACCGTCAGAAGAGAAAATGAATAAAAAATGTCCACTTGCGCCGTCAGAAGACCATTTTTTTAAGTAACATAGTCGTACTAATTTTCTAGTCGTACCCATTGTCCAAGAAGTTGGATTTTGATGATAAAATTATGTAATCAGTCGTACCATATCCTAAAGAAAACTTTTGCAGTTATACTTATGAAATTGAGTAAATAAACTACATTTGACATATTCTAATGCTATAACTTGTATAAAAATACAAATTTTCACGGTTTTCATGTTTGTGTGGTTAAACTTTTCAAAGTAACCTTAAAAGTATAAGGTATATTGTGTAGACATCACAAGTTTTTTTTTATGTGTTAAATTAAAAGGTATAACTAACACAACTAAACCAAGAGTTTAAAAAAACGTGTGGCAGCAAAAAAAAAGTGTGATAGCAAAAAACGGATCCCAAAAACGTGGAAGTTAAAAATAGACAAAAAAAGAAAAAGAATAAAAAATACCCACTTGCGCTGTCAGAATATAAAATGAATAAAAATGACCACTTGCGCCGTCAAAAAAAAAATGAACCCTTTTTTATAACAGAGTCGTACTAGTTTTCTAGTCGTACCAACTGTCCATGAAGTTGGACTTTGATGGTAAAATTTTGTAATCAGTCGTACCATACCTTAAAATAAACTTTTGTAGTTGTACTTATGAAATTGAGTAAATAAAGTACATTTAACATATTGTAATGCTATAACTTGTATAAAAATACAAACTTTCATGGTTTTCATGTTTGTGTGGTTAAGTTTTTCAAAGTAACCTTAAAAGTGTAAGGTAGATTGTGTAGACATTACATTTTTATGGATCAAAATTTTTTTATGATCAAATTTATTTAATTATGAAATGTTCAAATAGGTTTGCACATGTTCTATGGCATATTTTATATGTAAATATGTTTACAAACACGTTAGTAAATGGTATTATTTACATATTTGTACAAAGCATAGTCATACTAGTTTTACCAGTTGGACTTGAGTACAACTAAAATAAAGTTGTACTAGTTGTACTGAAAACGAGTGATGTTCTCCAACTGATGGGTATCTTTTCTGTTGTTGTTTTTCTTTCTTTTCAACAAATTTCGGAGGTAAGACTTCTTGCGACTTTATCTATTTAGGTGCAACCCATTCAGACATATGAGGAACTTGATAAAAAATTTCTCGAGTTTGCCAATGCCCATTGATCTTCCAAATAATATTTGGAGTTTTGTAGATGAAGTTCCCAAATAAAAACATCTTCATCATTCTAAATATATGATGATTTTTCCGTGTTAAAGACAAATGGATAGTAACAACTTTTCAGCTGGGATGTAGTTGCATCATCAAAACCTTTTGGCAAATTCCCTCTACTAATCCAACATAAGTGACATCTTCCAAAGATTTCCTCATACTAAAGTGTGAATCTCATCTTCTACAGAATTCCATATAATTTTATCACCGTGTTTTGAATAGAATCACCATAATCAAAACATATGATTGTGCAACCACTTTTACTCACATCTGCCTAAAAAATGAAATAATCGGTATATGAGTTATTCTAGTTGTTCCACTTTTCCTAGTCGTACAAATTCACCTAATAGTACTAGTTATTCCAGTTGTATCTAGTAGTACCCAGAAAGTTTGATTCTTCATACGAATCATCACGATTTATTACGATTCATTGCTCAGTTAACCAAGATATCCCATTTAATTAACAATATCAGTTTCTAATAGCCTTACCCAACAAGCTCAGTGACTCCAATGAGAAATCAAATCAAAATTTTCTTTACTATGAAATTCCCTAATTGAGAAAAAATTATGTATTTATTGTTTTGCATATGACATAAACTTGATAATTCAATAATGAAATCGAAAATAGCACTAAAAACAGCAAGAACTAACCTTCAATTTCATGCCCAGATTTCGTCAATGGTGAAAAACATAAGAGGAAGAAGACGATGAGAAACTAATATAGAGACACGTGGTTTTAGAGAATTAAATATTATGGTTAGTTTGAATTTAATTTTTACTCACGTGTCACTTTTCTTATTTTCCAATTTCTTTTCTTATTTTTTTAATCGAGGGCAAAGATGACAAATCCAATACCAGAGGGACACTTAGATTACTAAAGGGCATTTTGATTCTCTCTCTTGTACGGAAGGGTAAATAAGGTTAGTCCCCAAATAAAAGTGTCAAATTTTTAAAACATTAGATTAATATATTCCATAGAATATTAAGATATTATTTTGAAATAAGAATAATTATTTTAATGTGAAATATATGAACAAATATGAATATTAAGCTAAACATTATCTTTTAAATAAGAATAATTGTTTTCAAATTTAAAAATTAATTTCACTTATCTTTCAATTGTATTGATGTGATTCTTAATCTTTTGTTGTTTCTCTATTTCTTTTTGTTTAAAAATATTTAATTTC
This sequence comes from Isatis tinctoria, assembly GCA_010577795.1. Classification (NCBI taxonomy): domain Eukaryota; kingdom Viridiplantae; phylum Streptophyta; class Magnoliopsida; order Brassicales; family Brassicaceae; genus Isatis; species Isatis tinctoria. The sequence goes on along the minus strand of CM021250.1, from coordinate 17,148,835 downwards.
TTTCTCTCAATTTCTTATCCATCCATCAAAAACGACTTTAGTTAATAATTTCAACCACAACTTTAAAATATAGTGTTAATGTTTATGTTCAATGTTATTGTTCTTTTTCATACTTTTATAATTTAAATATATATTTATAAAAATAAAAATTTATAAACTTATATTTGTTTAAATACAAAATAAATTTATAAACTTATATTTGTTTAAATACAATATAAAAATTTGTTTTTTTTCAATCAATTTTTTAATGAATTTATAAATTGAATATTTTTTTACTAATTTTTTCAAAATGAAAATACATAATACTATTCTATTTAGTTTTTTTTTTAAAAAAAGGTTGACAAAATATATTATTAGCAGTATACGTAATGAATATTAACAAATATGAATACTAGCCTTAACATTACTATCTAAATTTTACTTTAAATTTTCGAATATTCCATTTTCAAATTTGATATTTACTCTAACTTATATTTTAATTTCATAGATGTAATTTTAAATTTATTCTTACCGCGTATTTCTCGACCGTTTAAAACAATACTCTTACTTTCGACTTTTAACAAAGACATAAAAAAACCTCTCTAATACTGACAAGATTCGTATAATTCCAACTTAAATAATATCATCCCACTCTTAAGGTTTGTTTTAATGTTATTACGTGAAAAACATACTTTTATAATTATATCTATAATTCATAAACTTAAATTTTAAAATTGAAAAAAATTTAATACTAAATAAAATATAGTCCGGCGCGCCGACGCGCGGATCCGGTTCTAGTAATAATTTAAGACAACATTTAAGGAGACGATACACACAAAGCTTTTAGTGTAATAAGATAGACCTACAACCGTTGTTGTGAACCAAAAAAGAGTAAAACCTCCATCGACGACGATGCCCACGTGTCTACTCCTCACCGTCTGGTTCCTCTTGTGTATTCTCGGTTCGGTTCACCTGGTTCGAGCTCAAAACCGAACTGGAGCCACTACTCATCCTGACGATGGTCTCTTCTCTGTCGTTGGACACTTTGAAATAATTAATAACAAGTTGTTTGGTTTCAATAAACTGACGGTTGTTGTGGGAAATACAACAGCGGAAGCTTTGAACTCAGTCTTCACGGCTTGGAAGATCAAGGCGCCGAGGGAATGGAACACGAGCGGCGAACTTTGCTCCGGCGCCGCCATTGACGAGAGCATCAAGATCGACGACGAAAACTACAACCCTTTTATCAAATGCGACTGCAAGTTCGACAACTCCACAATCTGCCGCATCACCGCCCTGTACAGTACAAAACCTCTTTTTCTCTTTCTTTTTTGTCTTTTGTGCATTCACCCATTGAATATTGCCATGTTGTTGTTTTACTTCCACAGCAAGGTTTTTGCCAAAGATGTTGCCGGACCTATGTAGGAGACTCAAGACCAGGCCCAACAACGAAAGAGAAAGAAGGCCCAATTGCAAAAGATCTTAGTGAGGATCAAAATTCTCATATGACTCTTAACGGAAAAAAGTGTTCTCAAATGACCTTCCTATATTTTACATTTTCTTTTTCATTTTTGTTTCAAATGAAAAGTGATGGAAATTTCTATTTTGTTCTTCATTTAATAAAAAAATTTATTTCATCACATTTATCGTACTAGTGTTCCTAATTATACTAATCATACCAGTTATACTAATCATACTAGTTATACTAATCATACAAGTTATATTAATTATATTAATCATACAAGTTATCCTAATTATACTAATCACACTAGTTATACTAATCACATTAATTATACTACTTGTCCTAATAATACTAGTTTGACATAGTCATACTAATCATACTAAAACGATGAGGTTTTATTTTGGTTTTGGGTTCAGGTATCTCGAGTTTTTTAAAACCGAAATAACCATGTAATGAAAAATTGAAAAAATTGGTATTTAGGGTTTGATTTTGGTTTATTCGGGTTTTGATTTTTGGGTTTATCCAAATAGAAACCGTTCGGGTTTTTTAAAATTTATTAATCAGGTTTGGGTCGAGTTTGGGTAGGTTTATTTCGGTTTCAGGTTTAGACAAATACAAACCGATCGATTTTTTTAATATTTTTTTGGATTCGGTTCGCGTATTTCCTATTTAAACTTTTTATGAATTAAATCTTTTTCAGACTTAATATGAATTTAAGTATTTTTAACTTAATATGCTTTATATGCTTAATATCGCAAGTACAATTAGAATTACTACGTCCAACTAAAATGTAAAATACTTAAAATCATCACAAAGAAATTTTAATGAAAAAAGATGCAGCCACATGTGTAGATTCAAGAAAAAACGTGCTTATTTTTAACAGAAAAAAACAAAAAGTTGAATTTTTAACATTGAGTTAAAAAAGGAAACACAAGCAATTTAATAAAATTATTAACATACAGTCAAGATGTGGCATTGTACTAGTCGTACTAGTATTAGTAGTACAACTAATACAACCACAAGTAATTGTACCAGTCATATCAGTAATAGTAGTACAACTAGTACTAGTCGTGCCAGTCATACAAGAAATACTAGTTCAACTAGTACAACTGCTAGTGGTTGTATGATACACGAGTTTTAAACCCTTATTTCCTACTGCAAGTGCACAGCATACGAAGTAGTATTTAGGGGTCGATCCCACGAAGACCAGTTTTCACACTTTGATATATTGAGCTAAATTAAAAGCTAAGACAATTCAAATATGTTTTTGGGTTTTTTATTAACTAGTAATGAAAGTGAAATCGGTTGTAAGATAGTTTTAACAGGCGCTAGGTCAAGGAATATCGCAGGAGATTCAGAGCGACGGATCAAACAACTATTCAGGCAGTGTTTAAGCGCAAGTCTAGAACTCAAACATAAAGATAATATCAATCCACTGTCGTGGTATCAATAACTTTGTCTAACGATCTAGAAATCCTAACTGTCGTTGGTACTAGAAATTGTAAACAAGCATTAAGGATAGGTTCGATTTGTTCACAATTCTCACTACATCTACTGTCGTAGGTAATGGTTAAATTGCTCACCAATGTTTATTCTAGCAACCTAGCAACTGTCGTTGTCTAAATTAACCTCATATCATAAATCAAATGATCAATTCGATTTAAGCATTAAGAACAACAAGGGTGAAGATATTGATTTGAATAGCCTATTTGTGTTTAACCCTAAAGCTCATGAATTCCTTTGACAAACCTTAACCTAACTAAGAGATCTACTCAGACATGATTAAAGAAGAAAACAACATGATTATAGAGTTCATCATAAAAGCTTGAATAGATAATGAAAGCTGAATATAAACTTATAAGAACTTAATTAAAGCATAAACATAAAGACTGAAAGTAAAGCATAAATATAAAGACTGAAAGTAAAGCATAAATATAAAGACTGAAAGTAAAGCATAAATATAAGAACTGAAAGTAAAACTTAATTAAAGCATATATGTATAAAGCTTAAAAGAAACTAAATAAACTTAATAAAAGCATAAACATAAAACTTAAAACTGAAGAAGAAGCTATGCTTTGAAGCTAGAGAAGAGAGGAGGAAGAAGAAGGTGTGTTTTGAGAGTGATGTTGTGAGTCCATTATATAGGCCAAGGTGAAGGGGAGTAGGTGAAGCGGGGAACGGTCGTTCTTGGTGTAGAACGATCGTTCTCCTTGGTCGATCGAAGTAGGTGAAGTAGGTGAGCTTGGGAACGATCGTTCTAGGTGGAGAACGGTCGTTCCGTGCATGGTTGTTGGTGAAGTAGGTGAGACCGGGAACGGTCGTTCCTTGCATGGATCGGTCGTTCCTCTGCTTTGTCGGCAAGGTTGGTGAAATGGAGAACGATCGTTCCTTGGGGGAACGGTCGTTCTTGTCTGGTCGTTCTTCTCAAAGAACGGTCGTTCTTCACTTTATCCTTTTCTCGTGTTTTCCCGACTCGAACATCTCCGTAAACGCCAAACTCCTTCGGAACTCCATGAAATCTGTAAAAGACTCAAAACAAAAGAAAAGACTCGAAAAACTAACGAAAGATGCAAATCAAAACTCAAACCGAATACTAAAAACGAATCAAAATACGTTAAAAACACATAATATCAACTCTCCCCAACTAAAACCTTTGCTTGTCCTCAAGCAAAATCAGATATCTTACAAAGAGGAGAGGTTAGAAAAACGTGTGAAATTCGTAAAACTTATAGGACCATACTCTAAGTCAATTGCCCGTAAACCGCATTCGCAAAGTTCAGATCAAACCGTACTTCATTGTACTTCTCCATAACCGTAGCAAATAAATGAAATCTCATGATCAAGCAGAACTTAATATTTAACATTCATTATCAAATGCGTGTACTCTCACAAAGGGAATATCTAACACGCTATGGTCTAGGTATCAAGGTTGGTATTTGGTGGCTCAAGTGTTTCGGTTTCTTTTAGTAGTATAAACAGATGCAAATCATTATGCAAAATCACCGTGAGACACAGACCAATTAGGAGGTACACAACTCTCCTTAACTCTAATCCTTCTACCCTTTTTTAACAAGTCACAAATCAAGAACATGATTAATTTCTTTTAACATTTTATGGAATTTAACGATATTACCTAGACTTTCCCGGTTCCTTCTGTTTTCTTTTCTGTAATGCAAATAATTTTTATTCTTCTTTTTTCTTTCTTTTTCTTTCTTTTTTTTTTTCTTTTATATATATCGGAGAATGGAACCGGTTGTCTCTAAGATCTGCATCAAAAGAACATCAACAATGTAAGCTTATTTCTTGAATGTGAATAAAACCTTCTACCCTTTAAAAGTTCACCCTCTTTTGAAACGAAAATTTTCAATGAATATGTTCAAAGAGAGAGATCACATTTCTAGACACATCCCATGAGTTTAATCAGAAAGAGACCACCTATCTAGACACAATCCTAAAGAAAAGTTGTGTCGGTCCGTATACTCCATAGTTTTTGCACATGAATGCAATGACAGTAAACTAAGAAAAGTGGGTTTCAACATGGAAATGGTAAGGGTGTGGTACTAGACTAAGGATAAGTCTAGCCATTTGGAGTTAGCAAAGATTGGTAAAAATTGATGCAAAGAAAACTCCAAATGTAAAATCCAATACATGATTATCACCCCCTAAGTGAGATAAATTAAGTCCATATTAAGTTCCGATAATTCGATTAAGTTCAGATGATTTGAGAAATTCACTAAATGATCAAGTTATGGATTTTTCTGCGTTTCCAAACTATCCTCAAACAATGCTAAACAGTCTTAAGGCAATGACATCGAACATGTTGCAATTCCAAAAAGTTTTAACAAAATCACACACTGTTTTGACTCGATAAAAATATTTTTTTTTTTTTTTTTTTTTTTTAGTTTTTGAAAATCTAAACACACCAAAATAAAACATAAGAAGTAAACATCAATAAAACACAATGTTAGTACACAAATAAATCCCTCCCCCAGACTTGTTTTTAACCGTCCCGGTTAAAACAAAACTGAAAGAGAAACCCGTAAAATAAAAGTGTCATAAAATAAAAATGGATATAACAAGGGTGATAGAAATAACCACAAGCTCAGTGGTCGTTGGTGGAGCTATTGGTGCTGCTGTCTATCCTTCTTCTGTGTAGAACGAGCGTTCCTGGTAGGAACGATCGATCTCTTCACTCCGCAGAGCGGTTTCTCGGATACTTAATACAAGCCTGCAAAAACAATCTCAAACAAAACAAGAAACGTAAATAGAACAAGAACGAAAAACTTCACGATATTTACATGCTACCTGGTGGGTTGCCTCCCACGAAAGCGCTTGTTTTACGTCGCTAAGCTTGACGTTGGTGCCATGTATCAATCAGGTTTGGTTTGGGAGCTTGCTCCAAAACAGGCTCCATAATCAGGCATCCTCATGTTTAGAACCGTACTCAGCATTCCATTAACAACACCAATACCCTTCTCTTTCAACTATGATGGAAGAATAGCTCTAACTCTAGAGAAAGGTTTAGGACGACCTTTGCACTTCACCATGTAGTCAACCGAGTTTCCATCATATTCTTGAGGGATCAAAGTCATTTGAGAACCTCCCGCCATCTTTTTGCACTGCATGTTTCCCTGCGTCTTTGTCTTCTCCCTAAATTTCCCGGGTGGTGGAGCAGGTGCTTGCGGAATCGGAGTACGTGCTTCCTCTCTATCCACCGCTGAGATGCAAGAGGCGCGTGTGGTTGTTCCTATGGGAACGGCTTCGTAGAAGACATTCTTGTCAATCTTGGAAAAGCGGACTTGCCTATTTGGCATATCGATGATTGCACCCACAGTAGCCATGAACGGTCTTCCAAGAAGTAAGGGCATGCCATAACCTTCTCTCATCTCCACAACCTGAAAATCGGTTGGAACTAGGCAATCCCCTATTCGGACAGGTAGATCGTGAATGCTGCCAGACGATGTTGTTGAGGAGGTGTTTGCAAATCGAAGAGTCATATGACTAGGCTTTACCTCAGAAATTTTTAACTTCTCTGCAATTTCCTTTGACATGAGATTCACAGTAGACCCGGAATCACAAAGAGCGTCCTTGAATTCAACTCCAGCAACGGAGCATGGGACTAAGAATTTTCCGGGATCTTCAACCTTAGGCAATACCCTCAGTGCTGGTGGTGTACTCCTTGCCTCTACAAACACTGCCTTAATCTCTTCTTGAGTTATCTTCTTAAAATCAGCTGGTTTCTCTGCACTGATGGGCTCCCTCTGATCTTTAGGTAAAACTGGATAAGGCACTTTAGGAATGTACCCTTGCTGGAAGATTTTCTGATGCCTTAGAAGTTTGACCAATCTGAATCTCAAGCTTCTTCATGCGAGTGCAAACAGCTTCAAACTTATTGTTGAGATCATTGTACATGCTGTCCACCTTGACATTGACCTCATCAGCAGATTTTTGTTGGTTGAGTAAAACCAAGTGCATAAGAGACTTCAGCTCGTCTTGAGAGTTAGATGCTGAAGCTTGCAAGCTCTGATTCTCCACATGGCCTCCATTCACGTAGTTCACCTCTGCGTGAGTCCCTGATGTCCTCTTAACTGATTCAGCGGTTTGTGCAATCTGAGTGTCAAGCTGCTTCATGTGAGTCTGTACTGCCTCGTACTTCCCATTAAGGTCCACATACATGGTGTCAATTTTTGTATTGATCTCAGCCGCAGCTTTTTGCTGTCCCGTCAGTAGTTGTTGCATCATGTTCTTCAGCTCGTCTTGGGAGCCGGTTGCTGAAGATGAAGGCTGCGGATTTGTGAAAGGTTGGGGCTGCGAGTTTATTAAGGGCTGCTTTTGTTGATTTCCTCCTTGGAATCGGTTCTGATTTGGGACGAATTGTCTACCCTGATAGTTGTTGGAGTAGCCTTCCTGTAAGCCCATCTGATTCTGTCCTCCTTTCTTAGGGTAAACCTGGTCTTGAGGATTCTCCACATTAGTGCTCCTATAGGACAAATTCGGATGGGTATTGAAACCTTGGTTGTTGAAACTGCGGTTCTGTCCGAATCCTTGCCCGTTCACATAATTGACCTCCCTCCGATCATCACCGGTTTCTTCCTCATGGACTTGAGCGAGGGCGGACTTTTGGTTCCCCTTAAGGAGAAGGTTAACCTTGGCCGTGAGCTCCGCAATCTGCTTGGACTCCACACTGTTGACCTTCTTTCTGTCGTACTCTGGGTTTTTGTTGCTGGAACTTGCGGCTAGGTTCTCGATCAGCTCCAGAGCTCCTTCCTTTGACTTAGTGTAGAAGTCACCGTTACTAGCTGCATTCAGGGCGTTTCTGTAGTCCCAATCAACTCCGTCATAGAAGGTGCTGAGCAGTTGCTCATCACTAAACCCATGGTGAGGGCACTCGCGCTTGTACTCCTTAAACCGCTCCCATGCTTCATTAAAGGACTCGCCGGACTGTTGCTCGAATGAGGAGATCTTGTTCCTCAAGGATGCGGTCTTGGATTTCGTGTAGAACTTATCCAAGAAGGCTGATCTTGCATCAGCCCAAGTCGGTAGAGAGCGTGGTGGTAAAGATTTTAACCACTGTGATGCTTTTCCGCAAGAGAGAAAGGGAAAAGCTTGCACTTCAAAAAATCTGGGGGCACACCATTGGAGCCGGTTGTGCTACAGATCTCTTCGAAGTTCTCGATGTGATCCATCGGAATCTCAGCAGGCAGACCGTGGAACAGGTGTTGCTTCACGAGGGCAATTAATTGAGCCTTGATCTCGTAATCTTGCCTCTGGATGGTCGGGGCAACGATCGCAGATCGATCCTGGTAGTATGTGTGGGCCGCATCTTTGTCCCCGAAAGCAGGTTGTGCAACGAGTTGCCTCTCCTGTTGCAAACGAAGCTGCTCCATGGCTGTCTGAAGTTGTAGCAGCTGAGCTGCGATGTCTATTTGTCCGCCCATCTCTGAGTTGGCGGTGTCAGTTGTTTCTGGTTCCGGAACAGGTATGTTACGGCCTGTTCCCTCGTTCTGCTCTTGCTAACTCCTCGTTTGATAAGCTAACAAGATCCTCGTTGTTTCTGCTCCTTGTGCTCCTAGGGGACATGCACCTGAAACACAAAAACAAAGAAGAAAAGAAAACGAGTTTAGTAAAGTTCTTAGTCTGATAATTCAGCCGTAAACCAAAGGCGAAAAATTTGGTCCCCGGCAACGGCGCCAAAAACTTGATACACGAGTTTTAAACCCTTATTTCCTACTGCAAGTGCACAGCATACGAAGTAGTATTTAGGGGTCGATCCCACGAAGACCAGTTTTCACACTTTGATATATTGAGCTAAATTAAAAGCTAAGACAATTCAAATATGTTTTTGGGTTTTTTATTAACTAGTAATGAAAGTGAAATCGGTTGTAAGATAATTTTAACAGGCGTTAGGTCAAGGAATATCGCAGGAGATTCAGAGCGACGGATCAAACAACTATTCAGGCAGTGTTTAAGCGCAAGTCTAGAACTCAAACATAAAGATAATATCAATCCACTGTCGTGGTATCAATAACTTTGTCTAACGATCTAGAAATCCTAACTATCGTTGGTACTAGAAATCGTAAACAAGCATTAAGGATAGGTTCGATTTGTTCACAATTCTCACTACATCTACTGTCGTAGGTAATGGTTAAATTGCTCACCATGTTTATTCTAGCAACCTAGCAACTGTCGTTGTCTAAATTAACCTCATATCATAAAATCAAATGATCAATTCGATTTAAGCATTAAGAACAACAAGGGTGAAGATATTGATTTGAATAGCCTATTTGTGTTTAACCCTAAAGCTCATGAATTCCTTTGACAAACCTTAACCTAACTAAGAGATCTACTCAGACATGATTAAAGAAGAAAACAACATGATTATAGAGTTCATCATAAAAGCTTGAATAGATAATGAAACTGAATATAAACTTATAAGAACTTAATTAAGCATAAACATAAAGACTGAAAGTAAAGCATAATATAAAGACTGAAAGTAAGCATAAATATAAAGACTGAAAGTAAAGCATAATATAAGAACTGAAAGTAAAACTTAATTAAAGCATAAATGTATAAAGCTTAAAAGAAACTAAATAAAACTTAATAAAAGCATAAACATAAAACTTAAAACTGAAGAAGAAGCTATGCTTTGAAGCTAGAGAAGAGAGGAGGAAGAAGAAGGTGTGTTTTGAGAGTGATGTTGTGAGTCCATTATATAGGCCAAGGTGAAGGGGAGTAGGTGAAGCGGGGAACGGTCGTTCTTGGTGTAGAACGATCGTTCTCCTTGGTCGATCGAAGTAGGTGAAGTAGGTGAGCTTGGGAACGATCGTTCTAGGTGGAGAACGGTCGTTCCGTGCATGGTTGTTGGTGAAGTAGGTGAGACCGGGAACGGTCGTTCCTTGCATGGATCGGTCGTTCCTCTGCTTTGTCGGCAAGGTTGGTGAAATGGAGAACGATCGTTCCCTTGGGGGAACGGTCGTTCTTGTCTGGTCATTCTTCTCAAAGAACGGTCGTTCTTCACTTTATCCTTTTCTCGTGTTTTCCCGACTCGAACATCTCCGTAAACGCCAAACTCCTTCGGAACTCCATGAAACCTGTAAAAGACTCAAAACAAAAGAAAAGACTCGAAAAACTAACGAAAGATGCAAATCAAAACTCAAACCGAATACTAAAAACGAATCAAAATACGTTGAAAACACATAATATCATTGTACCAGTCATACCAGTCATACAAGTAATACTAGTATGACTAGTACAACTGTGTGTAATTGTGTGTAATTTATATGAATTGTGTGGGGGTTTTGGAGAAGGCTGCCGCGGAGAAGGTAGCCATAGAAAAGAAGACTGATGAGGAGAAGGCAGCCATGGAAAAGAAGTACCACTATGTTTCTTATATTCAACTAATGTAACAACTACAACTAGCATTACTCGTGTAGTTGTAAACATATGAATAAAAAACGTGCGACGACATCATGATGCATAGCCCTGTGAATTCGGGTAATTTTTCGGCTTCGAGTCGGGGATTCAGGTTTTCAGTTTTTTGGGTTTTGACATATACAAACCAATCGTGTTTTTGCTAATTGTATTTCAGGTTCGGTTTATTCGGGCTTTGATTTTTGGGTTTAGACAGATAGAGACCGTTCAGGTTTTTAAGGTTATTCATCGGGTTCAGATAGGTTTATTTGGGTTTCGGGTTTTTAGATTTTTGGGTTTCAGGTTTAGACAAATACAAGCCGATCGAGTTTTCTAATATTTTTTCGGATTTGGGTTCGGGTATTTCCTATTTAAACTTATTATGTGTTTAAGTATTTTCAGACTTAATATGCATTTATATAATTATTGGAATAGTATAACTAGTATACCTACATACAGCTACTATTGCTGGGTCCAATAATATAACTAGTATAATTAGTATTAATATCGAAAATTTTTAGTACAAAAAATGCACTGACGTGTGTAAACTCATGAAAAACGTGATTAAAAAAATTAGTTCTTTGTTTTATGTATTTTCGACTTGTTATGTACTTGAGTATTTAGACTTAATTAGAAATTTAATTATTTTCAGACTTAATATGCATTTATATAATTATCGCAACAGTATAACAAGTACTACTAGTATTACTACTTACAATAGTATAACTATTACAATTATTATTAATATCAGAATTTTTAATACCTAAAAAAGTGCACCGACATGTGTAAACTCATGAAAAACGTGTTAAAAAAATCATTCTCGTGACAAAAAAATAATTTGTGAAAAGTTGTACCAATGATGCAGTTATACCATTTGTTTTTTTTTTGTAAAGAGTTGTACTTTCGTCATAATAACTTGTAACTAGTAGTACCATACTGTAAATGAAATTCATGTAGTTGTACTTTTGAAATTAAGTATATAAACTACATATTACATATTCCTATACAATCAAATGTGTAAAACATAATTTGGTAGTAAAATTCTTTGTTATCGTGTCTAAGATTGTGAAAGTAACATTAGAAGTATAAGGTAGATGATGGAATGATAACATCTTTATCAACCCAAAAAATGAAATTTGCATTTAAATCACAAATAGTGGTAGAACAGTGTTTTCAGTGTTTTGTTGGCATTGTAAGGCTTTTTCAGGAGTATGAGTGTGAGCTTCTAGAACCTTTGCAACCACTCCGTTCTTTCTTTAGATCGTCGGAGTATGTAAAATTATGTACATTGGCGTCAAAGTGCACTCAATATTATTTAATTCATGTCATAAAAGACTTTGAGGACAGCGAGAAGGAGTGGTTTCTCAATCACCGTCAGTTCAGGCACATCTTCCATAAGTTTAGCCACAATACGAGGAAGGTTATAGGCCTAAGAGAGTGCTAAAACCTTCACATATGTTGCAGTCCCCATATGTTTCGGAAATAATAAATTATTTTCTTTGTTTTATGTATTTTCAGATTTTTTTATGAATTTAAGTATTTAGATTTAATTATGAATCTAATTATTTTCAGACTTAATATGCATTTATATAATTCTCACAATAGTATAACTAGTACAAGTAGTCTTACTACGTAAAAAAGTGCACTTACATGTGTAAACTCATAAAAACGTCCTTACAAAAATTATTCTCGTGATAAAAAAAAAATTGTGAAGACTTGTACCAATGATGCAGTTATACCATTTGTTTTTTTTTTTTTGTAAAGAGTTGTACTTTCGTCATAATAACTTGTAACTAGTAGTACCATACTATAAATGAAATTCACTTAGTTGTACTTTTGAAATTAAGTATATAAACTACATATTACATATTCATATACAATCAAATGTGTAAAAAAACAATTTGGTAGTAAAATTCTATGTTATTCTGTCTAAGATTGTGAAAGTAACATTAGAAGTATAAGGTAGATGATGAAATGATAACATCTTTATCAACCCAAAAAATGAAATTTGCATTTAAATCACTAATATAGTGGTGAAAATGTGTTTTCAGTGTTTTGTTGGCCTATTTAATATAAGAATTGTATTATAAATGAATTTACAAATGCATTTTCATAAATTTATTACAGTACTACAATAGTGTTGTACGAGTTATACTACTTGTACGCATAATACCAGTTATACTAGTTCGACCAATTTTACCGATTGTACTACGGCAGAATTGTACCAATCATACCAGTTGTACTAGACATATTCAACACATAATATTGAGTTGTACTAGTTGTACCTAGCCGTATCTGATTGAAATAACATGCATGCTTACATCCATAGTGTAACATTCAGTCATACAAAGCTTACACAAATATAAAGTATATTACAAACCAAACCAACTCTGAAATGGCACGCGGGTCTTCTTCCTCCTCCTTCGAGGTTCTCCAACCCCTAGGTGACATGTCACTTATATTATTCTTTTCTTTTTCTTGTAAGGCTTTGGTAAGACACGCCGATATTGTATTTCCTCCGGAACATCCCAAGTAGAATGATGAGGTACTAGATATACTCGTTTTGCTCATTTTATCAGCCGTACTAGTTATACTAGTTGGACCAATGAAAGGAGTTATACCAGTTACACTTCTCTGCTCTATTATGATCTGACGTTTCAGCCTATAGAATCTACAAATTCTCGTTATAACACCCTATTAGACTTCGAAATCAACTTTACTATGTATATATACCCGTGGGTAATTCAAAAGAGGAAGAAAGGAAGAGAGTAAGGGTTTGAGAGAGAGAGAGAGAGAGAGCATAAGAAGAAAGAAAAGGAACAAACCTTTATCTTTCTAATGCTGACTTCAATTCGCGGATTTGGAATCTGGTGATGAGAAAGAAAGGAAAAAAACAAAGAACAAGGAAGAAGAAAGAATAAAGAAGAAGAAAGAAGAAGAAATGAATTAATGGTGTGATTTGGTGTGGTTGGGGAAAGTAATGGGGTTTGTTTACGTGACATGAGAGAGAAGGTTTAATGTGTGGGGTCATAAAGAGATGATGCACGCTTTAATGAGGACCGTTAGATATTGATTTGATCTGATGGCTCAGATTTATTTTATTTTCTTCTTTTCATTAAGGGCAAAATCGGTATATCATATTCACAAGGTCATTGAGAATTGGGAGAGTTACTTTTGGTTACCTTCTTGTACAGAAGGTCACGCCAGAATTTGATCCTCTTAGTGATCAGAACAAGACAAGGTCATCACCTCCCAGCTCCTATGTAGGAGACTCAAGACCAGGCTCAACAACGAAAGAGAAAGAAGGCCCAATTGCAAAAGATCTTAGTGATCAGAACAAGACAAGGTCATCACCTCCCAGCTCCGTACAAGCGCTAAACGTTAGGCAAAAGGAAGGAGCTTCCTTCTGTCACCAAAACAGGTTTGATTCTTTAACCTATACCTCCACAGCTCTGGACTTTGACTTACCTCACCAATCTGTATAGACTTTTACCTTTTCCTTTTTTCTTTTTCTTATCATCATTAAAAAAGAGCATTCGTTGTACCTCAACATGCCTCTCTTTCAGGAACCTGGCTCAAAATTATCTTACAGGCTCTCTTTCTCCTGCAATTGGAAATTTGACTCGAATGGAATGGATGTAAGGCCGTTGATTGAACGAAACCTTCTTCTTCCTTTTTTAATCTCTCTTTCTTGTCTGTCACGCTTCAACTGTTTCTCAACTACCATAGGACTTTTGGGATCAATGCATTGTCTGGCCCCTTTCCCAAGGAAGTTGGTTTGCTTACAAACTTGAAATCGCTGTAAGCTTCTTCTTTTTATTCATTCTTCATAAATGTCAGAATTTGATGCTTCCTTATTATGAAACACTTCTTGTATATATTTTCTGCATGCAGTGGTTTTGGTATAAATACCTTTTCCGGCTCTATACTGATGCTGCGTATTTTCGGGTGTGAAAACAACAACCAAATGTTATTTTATCGATCCACGAGGAAAGCAAGAATAGGCACACCAAGAGTACAGGATTCTAATCGAGCTAAACGAATCAAGATTGTTTTTGTTTTGGTTTTTATAAATAGAAAATAATAAAATCGGTTGTAAAACGGTTGAAAAGATAATATAACAAGCGTTAGGTCAAGGAATATCGCAGGAGATTCAGAGCAACGGATCAAACAACTATTCAGGCGATGATTAAGCATAAATCTAGAACTTAAACACTAGGATAATATCAATCCACTCTCGTGGTATCAATATCTTTGTCTATCAACCTAGAATCCTAACTCTCGTTGGTACTAGAAATCGTAGACAAGCATTAAGGATAGGTTTAATATGTTCACAATTCTCAATACATCTACTCTCGCAGGTAATGGTTAAATTGCTCACCAATGTTCTTTCTAGCAACCTAGCAACTCTCGCTGTCTAAGTTAAACCTCATATCATAAAATCAAGTGATCAATTCGATTTAAGCATTAAGAACAACAAAGGTGAAGATATTGATTGAATAGCCTATTTGTGTTTAACCCTAAAGCTCATGAATTCCTTTGACAAACCTAACCTAACTAAGAGATCTACTCAGACATGATTAAAGAAGATAACAACAGATTATAAAGTTCATAATAAAAACTTGAATAGATAATGAAAGCTGAATATAAACTTATAAGTACTTAATTAAAGCATAAATATAAGAACTGAATTTAAAGCATAAATATAAGAACTGAAAGTAAAGACTGAAAGTAAAGACTGAAAGTAAAGACTGAAAGTAAGAACTGAAAGTAAGAACTGAAGGTAAAAATGATAGAACTTGATTAAAGCATAAATATAAAGCTTAAAACAAACTAAATAAAACTTAATAAAAACATAAACATAAAAACTAAAAAAAAGACTAAGAGCAAAGCTCTGAAGCTAGAGAGAAGAGAGGAGGAAGGAGATGGTGTGTTTTGAGAGTGATGTTGTGAGTCCATTATATAGGCCAAGGTGAAGGGGAGTAGGTGAAGGGGGAACGGTCGTTCTTGGGGTAGAACGATCGTTCCCGATGGTCGATCGAAGTAGGTGAGATGTGGAGTCAGGGAACGATCGTTCTGGTGAGGAGAACGGTCGTTCCATAGTGTTTGTCGGGGAACGGTCGTTCTGATGGGAGAACGGTCGTTCCAAGTGTTTTTGTCGGGGAACGATCGTTCTGTTGGGGAGAACGGTCGTTCCATTGCTTTTGTCGGCATGGTTGGTGAAGTGTGGAACGGGCACATGGGAGAGAACGATCGATCTTCGGTTTTTGTCGGCAGGGTTGGTGAGTGAGGGAACGACCGTTCTGTTGAGGAACGGTCGTTCTCTGGTCGTTGGATCCAAGAACGGTCGTTCTTGGCGTTCTTCAGTTGGTCCTTTTCTCGTGTTTTCCCATTAACTCGACTCGAACATGTCCGTAAACGCCAAACTCCTTCGGAACTCCATGAAATCTGTAAAAAGACTCAAAACAAAAGAAAAGACTCGAAAAACCAACGAAAGATGCAAATCAAAACTCAAACCGAATACTAAAAACGAATCAAAATACGTTAAAAACACGTAATATCAACTCCCCCAACTAAAACCTTTGCTTGTCCTCAAGCAAAACCAGATATCTTACAAAGAGGAGAGGTTAGAAAAACGTGTGAAATTTGTAAAACTTATAGGACCATACTCTAAGTCAATTGCCCGTAAACCGCATTCGCAAAGTTCAGATCAAACCGTACTTCATTGTACTTCTCCATAACCGTAGTAAATAAATGAAATCTCATGATCAAGCAGAACTTAATATTTAACATTCATTATCAAATGCGTGTACTCTCACAAAGGGAATATCTAACATGTTATGGTCTAGGTATCAAGGTTGGTATTTGGTGGCTCAAGTGTTTCGGTTTCTTTTAGCAATATAAACAGATGCAAATCATTATGCAAAATCACCGTGAGACACAGACCAATTAGGAGGTACACAACTCTCCTTAACTCTAATCCTTCTACCCTTATTTAACAAGTCACAAACAAGAACATGATTTCTTTTAACGTTTCATGAAATTTAAAGATATTACCTTGACGACTTTCCCGGTTCCTTCCGTTATATTTTTTTTATTCTCTTTTTCGTTTTCTTTTTTTTTTCTTTCTTTTTTTTTCTTTTTTTTTATATATATATATTTTTTTTATATCGGAGAATGGAACCGGTTAGTCTCTAAGATCTGCATCAAAAGAATTTCAACAATGTAAGCTTATTTCTTGAATGTGAATAAAATCTTCTACCCTTTTAAAAGTTCACACTCTTTTGAAACGAAAATTTTCAATGAATATGTCAAAGAGAGAGATCACATTTCTAGACACATCCCATGAGTTTAATCAGAAAGAGACCACCTATCTAGACACAATCCTAAAGAAAAGTTGTGTCGGTCCGTATACTCCATAGTTTTTGCACATGAATGCAATGACAGTAAACGAAGAAAAGTGGGTTTCAACATGGAAATGGTAAGGGTGTGGTACTAGACTAAGGATAAGTCTAGCCATTTGGAGTTAGCAAAGATTGGTAGAAATGATGCAAAGAAAACTCCAAATGTAAAATCCAATACATGATTATCAACCCCCTAAGTGAGATAAATTAAGTCCATATTAAGTTCCGATAATTCGATTAAGTTCAGATGATTTGAGAAATTCACTAAATGATCAAGTTATGGATTTTTCTGCGTTTCCAAACTATCCTCAAACAATGCTAAGCAGTCCTAAGGCAATGACATCAAACATGTTGCAATTCCAAAAAGTTTAACAATTTCACACATTTTTTTGACTCGATAATGTTTTTTTTTTTTTTTTTTTTTTCTTTTTGAAATTTTAAACACACCAAAATAAAATATAAAACATCCACAAAACACATCGTTAGTACACAAATGAATCCCTCCCCCAGACTTGTTTTTAACCGTCCCGGTTAAAACAAATCTGAAGAGAAACCCGCAAACTCATAAATAAAATAAAAAGTCCTAAATGGATTTGACAGTGGTGTAGGGACAAGAAAACTTACCTGAAGACGTGCCCCCCTTCTATTTTATTTTTTTTTTATTTTATTTTTTTTATGGAGCACTCCGGCGGAGCAGGTGCTCGGAAACAGATTTGGGGTGCTCGCTCGTTTTTTTTTTTTTTTTTTTTTTAACAAAGAAAAACAAAACCAAAAATCAATAGTAAAAGAAAATAAAAGAAAAACACTTACCAGTGGGTTGCCTCCCACCAAGCGCTTGGTTTAAGTCGTTAGCTTGACTTCTGAGCACAAGTGCTAATCATGAGAATCAAAAGGCTGAGCCAATGCACCTTTGGTCCTTCTCTTAATGGGACAAGAAACAAAGTGCGCAAAAAGGCATACAATTGTCCAAAGGAAATAGACAATATTCTCATCAAGGAAGTTTACTACAAATGTAGAGTGTATCTTCAAATATTCCTTGACAGTGAGTTGTTGTTGAGAATCAAATGCATTCGATGGAAAGATATAATCAACTTTAGCTTCAAACGAGTTTGTCACAAAATAGTCAATTTTATCTCCATCAATCTTATAAAATACCACATTCTCATTTTCATCATCATTCTCAACCTTAGGGTTCTCTATCTCATCCAAGATCTTATCCAAATCAAATTCATCCCCTAGGTCAAATTTTTCAAGAAGCGATCTAGATTCCTCTAGCATTAAAGAGTTAAGTTCGAGATTATGATCATTCAAAACACAAAGATAACTAGTATCAAAACATATTTCATGATAATCTCTAGCAATTTTTTCTACTCTTAAAGCATCTAGTCTTTGAGTCTCACATATCAAATCATAGCATTCATCAATGAGTATGGAGGAAGGTGAATCATAAGGTATATCTCCAATAGAAGACATGTGACTATCCTCAAAATCTTGAAATTCAAAGGCTAAATCGGATGTACCTTGTAATTGGAATGGTGGAACCCAATATATAACCTCCTCAAGTGAATTGGCTACCATCATCTCAATAAACGTAAGCTCCCTTCCTTCTAGTACTGCCCGATGTGACATGAGGTTCAACCGGATCATTATTGCTAGGTCACTCCTTGTCAGCATTGGATTTTCCACAGAAAGCTTATCCAACTCCACTCTTTGTTCTGGCGTGAGTCTGTTCTCATCAAAAGACTCATCTTCAATTTTTTCTTCAAACGTGTCCTCCTCTTCTTGTGGCCAATCATTGTAGTCCATAGCCATCAAAGTTGTTCTCCTTGGCTTCTCAGGTTCATGCACCTTCACAAGAGAGAAAAATTACAGAACAAGGTTAAATTTTTTTTTTTTTTTTATTATTATTTTTTTTTTTTTTTTTTTTTAGAGTAACTAAAATTTAGACTCGGTAGATTCCAAATCTCAATGGCTATTGCTAATGCCTTCCCCGGCAACAGCGCCAATTTGATGCTGCGTATTTTCGGGTGTGAAAACAACAACCAAATGTTATTTTATCGATCCACGAGGAAAGCAAGAATAGGCACACCAAGAGTACAGGATTCTAATCGAGCTAAACGAATCAAGATTGTTTTTGTTTTTGGTTTTTATAAATAGAAAATAATAAAATCGGTTGTAAAATCGGTTGAAAAGATAATATTAACAAGCGTTAAGTCAAGGAATATCTCAGGAGATTCAGAGCAACGGATCAAACAACTATTCAGGCGATGATTAAGCATAAATCTAGAACTTAAACACTAGGATAATATCAATCCACTCTCGTGGTATCAATATCTTTGTCTATCAACCTAGAATTCCTAACTCTCGTTGGTACTAGAAATCGTAGACAAGCATTAAGGATAGGTTTAATATGTTCACAATTCTCAATACATATACTCTCGCAGGTAATGGTTAAATTGCTCACCAATGTTCTTTCTAGCAACCTAGCAACTCTCGCTGTCTAAGTTAAACCTCATATCAAAATCAAGTGATCAATTCGATTTAAGCATTAAGAACAACAAAGGTGAAGATATTGATTTGAATAGCCTATTTGTGTTTAACCCTAAAGCTCATGAATTCCTTTGACAAACCTCAACCTAACTAAGAGATCTACTCAGACATGATTAAAGAAGATAACAACAGGATTATAAAGTTCATAATAAAAACTTGAATAGATAATGAAAGCTGAATATAAACTTATAAGTACTTAATTAAAGCATAAATATAAGAACTGAATTTAAAGCATAAATATAAGAACTGAAAGTAAAGACTGAAAGTAAAGACTGAAAGTAAAGAACTGAAAGTAAGAACTGAAAGTAAGAACTGAAGGTAAAAATGATAGAACTTGATTAAAGCATAAATATAAAGCTTAAAACAAACTAAATAAAACTTAATAAAAACATAAACATAAAAACTAAAAAAAAGACTAAGAGCAAAGCTCTGAAGCTAGAGAAGAGAGGAGGAAGGAGATGGTGTGTTTTGAGAGTGATGTTGTGAGTCCATTATATAGGCCAAGGTGAAGGGGAGTAGGTGAAGCGGGGAACGGTCGTTCTTGGGGTAGAACGATCGTTCCCGATGGTCGATCGAAGTAGGTGAGATGTGGAGTCAGGGAACGATCGTTCTGGTGAGGAGAACGGTCGTTCCATAGTGTGTTTGTCGGGGAACGGTCGTTCTGATGGGAGAACGGTCGTTCCCAAGTGTTTTTGTCGGGGAACGATCGTTCTGTTGGGGAGAACGGTCGTTCCATTGTGCTTTTGTCGGCATGGTTGGTGAAGTGTGGAACGGGCACATGGGAGAGAACGATCGATCTTCGGTTTTTGTCGGCAGGGTTGGTGAGTGAGGGAACGACCGTTCTGTTGGAGGAACGGTCGTTCTCTTGGTCGTTCGGATCCAAGAACGGTCGTTCTCTTGGTCGTTCTTCAGTTGGTCCTTTTCTCGTGTTTTCCACATTAACTCGACTCGAACATGTCCGTAAACGCCAAACTCCTTCGGAACTCCATGAAATCTGTAAAAAGACTCAAAACAAAAGAAAAGACTCGAAAAACCAACGAAAGATGCAAATCAAAACTCAAACCGAATACTAAAAACGAATCAAAATACGTTAAAAACACGTAATATCATATACCACCTGAGATTGGGAACTGTACAAACCTAATGAAAATGTGAGAATGGACAAAGTACTTTTATGTATTCATTTCTGAAGTGTTTTTAGTTCAGATATGAAAACTTAATTAATAACCTTTGAAAATATAAGCATTTCTTACATTTCAATGCAGATACCTGGGAAATTTTGGAATTAGAGGAGGATTACCTTTATCATTTGCTAATCTTGTAGAGCTGGAAGACGTGTAAGATCTTATTTTTTATTCAAATTCCCGTATAATTAAGTTTTAGCATTGGATTAATACTTGTGTAATCTAATTATATTACTTTACATTATTCCTTAATATTTGTACCAGTTGGATTGTCGATCTGGACGTTACTGGTCCTATACCGGCATTTATAGGAAAATGGACGAAACTTACTATAATGTAAGAATATTTTATTTTCACAGAATTATATAATGGAATCGTTCCATTGCTCTTGTTATTATATTTGCTATATTAATTGATTACTTCTACAGTTCTACTCTTTATAGAAAATAGTAGAAAAGATCTCATTAATTTTGAGTTGGAGATCGATTCTCACGATTGCTACATGTTTTACTGCAGGAGAATTCACGGAACTGGTTGGAGTGGTCCAATACCATCGTCATTTTCCAACTTAACTTCTTTGAGAGAACTGTATGTGTTGTTACATTATTGTTTACTATTTCTCTTTCTTTCCTTCTCTCCACATAATCTTATATTCTTATGTAGGAGGCTTGCTGATATATCCAATGGAAGTTCTTCTCTTGAATTCATCAAAGACATGAAATCTCTAAGTGTATTGTAAGGCAGCAATTCTACGCTAATTCATGAACTGTTTCCCTCTCCACCTTACGTATGTATTTAAGATTATTTGATGATATTTGTTGCAGAATGTTGAGGAACAACAATCTTACGGGGACAATACCCTCTAATATCGGGGAATATTCAAACCTACAACAAGTGCAGTGCCGGAGGAACGATTTGGTCCACCCTAAGCGAATTAAAAAATTATGCTTTTTTATTAAAAATAAAAAATGATAAAAAAACATATTTTAAAATTGATAATACAACTTCATAAACTGTTTATAGAAAGAAAAAAGTTCTTAAAAAATTATTGAAATATAGTTCTTTTTGCATTTTTTCCTGCAAAATCGATCATTAAACTTGAATAGTCAAGTTTTTGAATCATAGCTGTCTCGATCGACAATAAAGCCAACCCATTCAATCTCTCTTGTGTGACATGGTAGACCGCAAATAATTTTTTATCAGATTCAGCTTTGAAAAACTTCTTTCAGCGGTGGCGACTGATACCAGAATAGTCAATAATATGCGATAAGCAATTTCAGTGTTGTGATAACAATCTTCCATCTTTTTTAAAAGATCAAACACTTCAATAGGCTTCTGAACTTCTATTGGTAAAGATTATCGGAAAATCTTTAATTCCATAAACAAATAATATATATAACTAATTTTTTTTATAAAATATATGCCCTTAATAAATGGCTGTCCCAAACGGCCGCTTCACCTGCTTGCGCTCTAAGCCGGCCCTGAACAACATATGTCCGAATGTTTTGGAGTCTATTCTGTGAAACGAGTGAGAAGTCACCGCGAGAATTCCAAAGTGATTTTAACATTAATGCTGATAATATATTATTTCTCATTTTTCCCCATCCATTGAACGTAATGTGTTACCGTTCGGGTCTGTTTTCTAGTGATTTAAGCTTCAACAAACTGCATGGACCAATCCCGGATTCACTTTTCAACTTAAATCAACTTGCTCACTTGTAAGTTTTCTACTTTTTTAGGTCTTTATGTTCGTATCTACCAGCGATAACTGTGGATTTTTTTTTTTGGTCTTCATATTAGGTATCTGGGAAACAACACGTTGAATGGTTCTTTGCCCAGTCAAAAGAGCCAGACTTTGACCAATATGTGGGTTACAAACTCCTTTATAATTGATCATCTTTTAAAGCCACAAAAGTCATGACATACACAGATACACTCATGTTTTGCATAGTATCAGGAAACTGTTTTGGAATTTATATCATATTTTGTATATCCTAATGATTCTTCTTTTATTCTTTTAGAGATGTTTCGTACAATGATTTGTCTGGTAGTCTTCCTACATGGGCCAGCTTACCAAACTTGAAACTGTAAGTAAACAAAACACTATACCTCTACTTATATAGGAAATATTTATTATAATCATAACAAAACCGTAAGTTGTTTGTGCAGCAACTTTGTTGCCAACAACTTCACCTTGGAAGGTCTTGACAAGAGGTAATTTAATTAAATATTTTTTACGTTGATGCCTGAAATTATACTTTCACCTTTTCTTCTTTAATTTTGAATATGTTTTCATTTTGGTAAAAGGGTTTTACCAGGACTAAAGTGCCTGCAGAAGAACTTCCCTTGAAATCGAGGCAAAGGAATCTGTAAGTGTTACAAAGAGATTATCGTAATCTGTTGGAAGAAAAAAACGATTTGCTTAAGGTTTTTTTTCTATTGACTGAGTGTCTAGATTCTGAATTTTGGATCAACTGTGGAGGCCCAAAACTAAGGTCCGGTACGGGAGCAGAATATGAGAAGGACGACGAGGATCTTGGATCATCTTCATTTTTCGTGAGTGATGTTCAGAGATGGGCAACAAGTAGTGTATGATTTTACGCAGGGAGTAGCAATAATATATGGGTTATCAACACTTTGGACTCAGAGCTTTTTAAGTCAGCAAGTCATTCTTCATCTTCCCTAAGGTATTATGGGTTGGGGTTAGAGAATGGAGGCTACACGGTAACACTTCAGTTTGCGGAAATAGAAATTATTGACTCTAACTCTTGGAAAGGTTTAGGAACACGACGTTTTGACATTTATGTCCAGGTTATGCCCTACCACTTTACAAGTTAACTTGTTGGTGTAATAATCTTGTTGCTGAACTCTGAGACCTAGCTCTGTTTTCCAGGGAAGACTTGTTGAAAAGGACTTTGATATACGCAGAAAAGCTGGTGAGACTACTGTCCAAGCAGTTCAGAGAGAATATAAAGCAAATGTATCAGAAAATTACCTTGAAATCCATCTTTTCTGGGCTGGCAAAGGAACAGTTGGTGTTCCTATTATGGGTACTTATGGGCCACTAATATCATCCATTAAGGCAAAACCAGGTATCAAAACAATTTGTAAAATTCTCTTTTTTTTTTTCTTTCTATCTTCTCCTTGATGCCTAAGTGTTACATATTGTTGTTGTTCAGACTTTACACCAACTGTGGGCAACAAGCCACCATCAAACGAAAAGTTTGCCACCAGTACTATTGTGGGTGCTATTGTTGGCTTAGCAATTTTAACCATCTTTGCGGGTGTGTTTATCTTCATCATCCGGAAAAGTAAAAAACGTTACACAGATGATGAAGGTAACAATAACAAACGCAAACAAGCCTTTGAGCTTAAATAACATTTTTTAAATTGGCTTTCTTTTGTTGTTGTTGCAGAGCTGCTTAGTATGGACGTAAAGCCTTACACTTTTGCTTACTCTGAACTTAAGAGTGCCACTCAAGATTTCAGTCCCTCAAACAAGCTTGGAGAGGGAGGATTTGGGTCTGTTTATAAGGTAAGCCTCTGTCCCAAACCAACAAAATGGATAAAATTAATTAATACACATGTGTTTTGTTATGACTTAACACATCCAAACAGGGAAACCTGAATGATGGAAGAGAGATTGCGGTTAAAGTGTTGTCAGTTGGATCCCGACACGGGAAGGGACAATTTGTTGCAGAAATCGTAGCGATTTCTGCGGTTCTGCATCGCAACCTAGTAAAACTTTACGGTTGTTGCTATGAAGGAGATCACCGTTTGCTCGTATATGAGTATCTCCCTAATGGAAGTCTCGATCATGCTCTGTTTGGTAATGAGCACAAACATGACTTATTTTAGTCTTTGCTTCTCTTACGTAACAAGCTAAATTACTTATTATTTGGATGTTACAGGAAGTTGTAAGACTTTACTTCTTGATTGGTCAACCCGTTTTGAGATATGCATGGGAGTAGCCAGAGGTCTAGCTTATCTCCATGAGGAAGCGAGTGTTCGTATAGTACACAGAGATGTAAAGGCAAGCAACATTTTGCTTGACTCTAAGCTGCTTCCAAAAGTTTCTGATTTTGGACTTGCAAAGCTATACGATGACAAAAAAACCCACATGAGTACTCGAGTGGCAGGGACCATGTAAGCATTCTAAAACCCTCAAATTTTTCTTCTTTACAAAGCTAATATATATATATATATATATATATATATATATATATGTTACAGAATTATTTATAAGACTTATGTTGTTTATACGAATGCAAGTGGATATCTTGCGCCAGAGTATGCCATGCGTGGACACCTAATATTGTCATATGAATGTATAAAGGGTAGATTAGGTAATGTATAAGACCTAGCTCTGTATTGTACTCGTATATATACTCTGTATTCTCCTCTGTAATAAGACAAGTTATCACAACCTAAACCTATATGGTATCAGAGCTCTGATCCAAATTTTTTTAAGCCGCCTCTTTTGTGATTCAAATCTTCTCCTTCCTCTCTACAATGGCTCAAACCCAATCCGACTCAATTCCGCTCACTCCCACCACCAATCTGATCAACGTGAACATGTTTAATGTCACGAAACTAACGGCCACAAACTTCCTCATGTGGAGTCGCCAGGTCCATGCTCTTCTCGATGGCTATGATCTTGCTCGCCATCTCGATGCATCCTCTCTCGCTCCTGACCAGACCATCACAACCGATGGTACGTCTGTACCAAATCCAGCTTACACACGGTGGTTACGACAAGATCGACTTGTCTACAGCGCGTTACTTGGTGCTATCTCTACCTCCATTCAACCTCTCCTCTCCACGACATCCACGGCGGCTCAGATCTGGACCACTCTGACGAACACATACGCAAAGCCATCCCGTGGTCATGTCAAACAGCTCAAACAACAAATCAAACAATGGAAGAAGGGCACCAAGTCCATCAACGAGTACTTTCAGGGTCTCACCACCCGATTTGATCAACTGGCTTCGTTGGACAAGAAGATTGACCATGAAGATCAGATTGACTACATCCTTGAAGGGCTGTCAGATGACTATAAGCAACTCGTGGATCAAATTGAAGGAAGAGACAATGCACCTTCCCTCACTGAACTTCACGAGAAGTTGATAAATCACGAGTTGAAGCTTCAAACCTCTGCTTCCTCTGAGTCTTCCATTCCGATCTCTGCCAATAATGTCTCCTACCGGCACAACAACACCCGTAACACCAATAACAACTATCGTGGCAACCAGCGCCCCCAGAAGCAGACCCAAACTTGGCAACAACAACAATTCTCCAACAACAACAGCAAGTCGGAGAACTATGTTTCCCGTGGATACCAAGGAAAGTGTCAAATCTGCAGTATCTTTGGTCACAGTGCTCGGACATGCCCCAATCTGTCCTCTCCTGCTAGTCCTTTCAGTACACCACCAGCTTCTCCACATCCCTCGTCTGGTGTGACACCGTGGCAACCCAGAGCTCACTTTGCGGCTCAAGCGTATGATCCCAAAAACTGGGTTCTCGACAGTGGTGCAACGCATCACCTTACTACAGATTTGAACAATCTGGCACTCCACCAACCGTACACAGGTGGTGAAGAAGTCACGATAGCTGATGGTTCCGGTTTACAAATCTCGCATACTGGTTCTGCCTCTATCTCTACTCCATTTAAATCCCTTGCCTTGAATGATATCTTGTGTGTTCCAAACCTTCACAAAAACCTTATCTCAGTGTATCGCCTATGTAATGCTAACCAAGTGTCTGTCGAATTTTTTCCTGCCTCCTTTCAGGTGAAGGATCTCAGCACGGGGGTCCAGTTGCTCCAAGGCAGAACTAAAGACGAGTTATACGAATGACCGGTTCATCCAAATTCATCCGTCTCTCTCTTTGCCTCCCCTACACCAAAAACGACCCTACCCCTTTGGCATTCACGACTCGGTCATCCGTCTCAATCCATGTTGCAATTCCTTGTTTCCAAATTTAATTTACCACTTTCTTCTTTCAATAAACAAACCACTTGTTCTCATTGCCATTCGAATAAAAGTCACAAATTGCCTTTCTACACAAACTCTATCGTCTCTTATCACCCATTGGAATATGTTTATACCGATGTCTGGACTTCTCCTATTGTCTCGGTTGACAACTACAAGTATTATCTTATACTTGTTGATCACTACACGCGATACACATGGCTCTATCCACTCAAGCAGAAATCACACATCAAGGACACGTTCATTGCGTTCAAAGCCTTGGTGGAAAACAAATTCAACAATAAGATCAAGACTTTATACTCGGATAATGGTGGGGAATTTATTGCACTAAGGGCGTTCCTAGCAAGTCATGGCATCTCACACTACACGTCTCCACCACACACCCCCGAACACAACGGGATCTCTGAAAGAAAGCACAGACATGTTGTTGAAACGAGCTTAACTCTTCTTCATCAAGCAACCTTGCCGGTCTCATATTGGAGTTATGCCTTCAACGCGGCTGTTTACTTGATTAATAGGCTCCCGACTCCGGTTCTTCAAACTCAATCTCCATACGCCAAGCTTTTTAAACAACCGCCGAACTACTTGAAGCTTCGTGTGTTCGGCTGCCTCTGTTTCCCGTGGTTACGTCCGTACACAACCCACAAGCTCCAATCAAGATCTGTCGCATGTGTATTTCTGGGTTACTCTCTAACACAGAGCGCTTACTTGTGTCTAGAGCCGAAGAGTGGTCGCATCTATGTCTCCAGACATGTTCAGTTTGATGAGACAGAGTTTCCTTACTCTGCCCTCTTGCCATCAGTCATATCTACATCGGTACCTGAACCCGCAATCTCCAACCCCCCATCTCCCTCTTTCACCATTGTTCCATCCGCTCCAACTCCACTCGTCCCTGACTCGTCGTCTGCACCCCCAAGCTCGGATCCTCACCAACAATCATCATTCGTTGGATCAGAGGAACATTTGTCCACGACAAATTCCCCTGATAATGATGATGCTAAATCCTCTAACCCCGATTCAGAGGCACGTACAAATTCGACAGCTCTCAGCCCAGGTACCACCTCATCTTCTTCTTCCTCCTCTGATATTGTACCTAGTCCGCAGGTTCGTAACCCATCATCAACTACCACCGCAACCATAACTCAACCACCACCTCCACAACCTACCAATACTCACTCTATGCAAACAAGAGCCAAAAGTAACATTACCAAACCCATTCAAAAACTCACCCTTCTCGCCCAAACCATCCAATCCTCCCCAATCCCAAACACGTACCAACAAGCTCTAACCAATGACCTATGAAGGACAGCAATGGGGGCCGAATTTAATGCACAGGTTCGTAACCACACATTTGATCTGGTACCTCCCAGTCCGGATCAACATGTCATTCCCACAAAATGGATTTTTACGATCAAATATCTTGCTAATGGGGCTATTGATCGTTATAAAGCTCCTTGGGTGGCTCGTGGTTTTACTCAACAGTATGGTGTTGACTATGCGGAAACGTTTAGTCCTGTTATGAAATCTGTGACTATTCGTCTAGTTTTGCAGATTGCCGTAGCTCAGTCTTGGCAGCTTAAACAGCTTGACGTCAACAACGCATTCCTCCAAGGCACTCTCACGGAAACTGTTTATGTCTCGCAGCCACCTGGTTTTGTGGATAAGGATCGACCGTATCATGTCTGTAAGCTCAACAAAGCACTTTACGGGCTGAAACAGGCCCCCAGGGCATGGTACCAAGAACTGAAATCATTTCTTTTGTCGCTGGGCTTTGTCAATTCATATGCGGATACATCGGTGTTTATCTACGTTACTGACCGGGATATTGTCTTATGAATGTATAAAGGGTAGATTAGGTAATGTATAAGACCTAACTCTGTATTGTACTCGTATATATACTCTGTATTCTCCTCTGTAATAAGACAAGTTATCACAACCTGAACCTATATGGTATCAGAGCCCGATCCACGCTATCCAACCCGATCCGACCCATAGTTGGTCCAACCATCGACATGCCAGGCCCGTAACCGGTGCCGTCGATCCAAGCCCGAACATTCCGAGATTAATGGCTAAAGAGCCATCATCTCGAGGGGGCGTATTAGGACATATTGTCCCTCATCGGAAGTTGGAAGGGATCCTAAGTAGTATATAAGGGACATGGGCCAATCCACTCATAGCCAATTGGTTGTGAGTTGGAAGCCCATAGAACTTAACACCTAACAGAGAAAGTAGATGTGTATGCTTTTGGCATTGTGGCTCTTGAGCTGGTGAGTGGAAGGAAAAACACTGATGTGAATCTTGGGGATGAAAAAAATATCTTCTTGAATGGGTACGTTCTTATTTGTTGGCTAAATATTTGATTGGAATGGTATAATCCATAAGCTGATAAAATCTATCCATCGTGGTGTATACAGGCATGGAACCTATCCGAGAATAGCCGTGAAGTTGAACTAATTGATCATGAGCTGAGTGAATTCAACATGGAAGACGTGAAGCACATGATAGGAGTTGCTCTGTTGTGCACACATTCATCTCATTCTTTGAGATCACCAATGTCAAAAGTGGTGGCCATGCTTTCAGGAGACGTTGAGGTCAGTCAGGTAACCTCTAAGCTAGGTTACCTAACCGACTGGAGATTTGATGACAGCTCTAGCTCTTCTTTTAGTGCTTTTCAAACTAAAGACACAGGAGCTTCTGAATCTTTCTCGACTGGCTTTGTGACACCCGGACACGGCGAATTTAAGCAAATGCTTGGAGTCAAAATCAATGAAGGGAGATGACAATGTCTTCTCTATCTATGATGGCTATACATATATATAGACCTTTGTGTATGTGACTATATGAGGATCACTATTTTCTTCTTTGGTTGGAGAAGCATATTTCACTTTGATTCAATAATGTTTTAAACACTTCATAATGAGTTTGTCTGCTGGTGAAGTTGAATAATAGATTTTGAGTGCAAATTGTTAATCATATATGTTGAGTATAGTAATGAAGATTTGAAGCGAGTACAAACTTAAGTGAAAGTTTTGGAGGGAAAAACAATACAGTCAAATATGAGGACACATCATCGATGCAGGACCACATTGTTGGAGCCGTTTGTACCGGTAAGGAAAAGCAAAAGTAATCTGCTCTTTGTCGGGGTTTGATAACGAGGAGATAAGGTCGAGTGCCCGTACAAATTTGGCGGCTCATCTAAGCATCAAGGAAACTAGGTTTCATGTGACCCTCTGTATATATAGCTAAGCATTGTTTTACTGAGAGCGTAAGAGAGAGTGATAGAGAGAACAATTCATCAAAGTATAAGCTTGTAAAGTTGTTCTTGGGAAATAGGGTATTACATAGAACGGGGAACCAAGCATCTTTGTAAAAGGGACTTGGAAATTATTTTTGTAACCTTTGTGATCATAGTGGATTCCAGGAGTGAGATCCCGGCCCAGACGTAGCCTCTTAGTTAACAGAGGTGAACTGGGTTAACAATCTCTTGTGTGCTCACTCTTATCTTGCTTACTCTGTTTTCTGATACACAGGTTTTAAACCCTATTTCCCTACTGCAAGTGCACAGCAAATCGTAGTAGTACTTAGGGGTCGATCCCACGAAGACCAAGTATTACACTATGGTTTTATAAGCTAGATTTAAAGCTAAGACGAATCAAATAAAGCTGGTTTCGTTTGTAACAGGCAATTAAACTGAAATCGGATATGAAAACTATAATAAACAAGCGTTAGGTCAAGGCAATTCGCAGGCAATTCAGAGCAACGGATCAAACAACTATTCAGGCAATGATTAAGCACAAGTCTAGAACTCAAACATAAAGATAATATCAATCCACTCTCGTGGCATCAATAACTTTATCTAACAACCTAAAATCCTAACTCTCGTTGGTTTTAGAAACCGCAGACAAGCATTAAGGATAGGTTTGATTTGTTCACAATTCTCCAATACATCTACTCTCGCAGGTAATGAATAAATTGCTCACCAAAGTTTCTTCTAGCAACCTAGCAACTCTCGCTGTCTAAGTTAACCTAACATCAATGAATCAAGTGATCAAATCGATCCAAGCAATAAGATCAACAAGGGTGAAGACATCGATTTATTAGCCTATTTGTGTTTGACCCTAGTTCATGAATTCCTTTGAAAACCTTAACCTAACTAAGAGATCTACTCAAGCATGAATAAGGAAGAAAGCAAAGCAATAGAAATAAAAGAATGCATTAAAAATCGATATTAAAAAGAGGGTTCAGAATTCTTCTCCATATGTTGCAGAGATTCCTCTCCCAAAAATAATACAAGCTCCTTAGAGAATAAGAAAACTAGAGATAAAAGGGAAAAAATGTAGAATGAAATAAAAGATGATTTAAAAACCTAAAACTAAAGGGAATATATATACATATATATATGGGTCATCATAGGTGGCTAGTTCTCTTATTTTCGTGATTAGGATTAGGTCAAAACGGTCTCCCCTTTTTTACTCCGGCCGTGCGAGCACGTGCTCACTAGGTGCCGAGCAGGTGCTCGGGGGTAAAAATGGTAATTCTTCACAGATTCGCCTTCTTTTCTTCCAATATGATTCTTTTATGCTCCAAAGGCTCTAATCACTCCAAACTTCGTCCAAAGCCTCCTAATGACCTGAAACGAACCGATAAAGACCAAAAAGACTCGAAAAGGACTTGGAAACAATGGTTAGAATCAGGTGAAAATGCCTCATATCATTTTCTCCTCTGTTCGTGTTTGAGTTTTTTTATCTTCTCTGTGTTTCTTGTGTTGCTTCACTTGGTGTGTGTCTCGAAACCTTCTTGCAATCACAAGGAGACGTCTTTGAGAGTTGCTGGTTTCTCCACATAGTGGTAGCAGAGCCAGATCCTGGTACTGATTCTCACTGGTTATTTGTTGAAAGAGAATCATGTCGTCTACCAAGGTGGAGATTGAGAAGTTTGATGGTCACGGTGACTATACTCTATGGAAGGATAAGCTCCTTGCTCAGATAGATCTCAAGGGTCTAAGCAAAGCTCTGGCAGAATCCGGAAAAGAAGCCAAAACGAGAGATCCGGACGAGACACCTGAGAAAAGGAAGGAAGAAGAGGAAAAGGAGGAAGCTTTAGACGAGAAAATGAAGAAAGCTCGAAGCTTGATAGTTTTCAATGTCTCGAACAGGATATTGAGAAAGATAAGGAAGGAAACAACGGCTGTTGGCATGCTAAAGGCTCTCGACAAGCTATACTTGGCCAAACCTCTTCCAAACAGGTTTCATTTGAAACAGAAGTTGTTTGGGTACAAGATGCCTGAAAATACATCTATAGAACAAAGCATGGATGATTTTCTCCAGCTCATAACAGATCTGGAGAATATAGATGTACAGATCTCAGATGAAGATCAAGCTATTCTCCTGCTCATATCTTTACCAAGACAGTTTGATCACCTCCGAGATGTTCTAAGATTCAGCTCCGGGAGAACAACTCTTGTCCTTGAAGAAGTTCTCGCATCGATTTATCAAAAGGAGCTTGACTATGGCGCTATCTACAGAGATAAAGGACAAGCAGAAAGCTTGTATGCCAGAGACAAGGGAGAACAAAGAGGAAGATCTGAGACTAAAGATAAGTCTAAACAGTCTAGAGGCCGAAGCAAGTCCAAGAGCAGGATGGGTTGCTGGATTTGCAGAGAAGAGGGACACTTTAAGAATGCTTGTCCAAGCAAAGGCAAGTCCTCAGGCAAATCGAAAAAACAGCACAACAATGGCAAAGGAGAAGCAAGCTCCTCAAAGGACAGTAAAGCTGAAGCCTCTGGTTTATATGTATCTGAATCTCTACATCTGACAGGTATAAACTTTGAAAATGAATGGGTTTTGGATACTTGATGCACTCATCATCTTACGCATAAGAAAGAGTGGTTTGAAAATCTAAGGGAAGATATGGAGGGATCTGTCAGAATGGGAAACAAGACGGTTGCAAAAGTAAGAGGTGTAGGAGATGTCAGAATCAGAAATGAAGATGGCACAACCTTTTTGCTAACCAAAGTAAGATACATCCCAGACATGGATCGTAACCTGATATCAGTTGGAACCTTAGAAAAAGCTGGTTATAGTTTTTGTTCCGGCAATGGTTCTCTCACAGTTAAAGATGGAAACAAGACAGTTATATCAGGAAAACGATATGAGAAGCTGTATCTGTTAATGGGGAAGCCAGAGTCAGAACACGGGTTAGTTGCAGAGAACATAAATGATGACACACTTCTATGGCATCGCAGACTGGGACACATGAGTCAAAAGAACTTGGATTTGATGGTAAAGAAAGGTCTCTTGGACAGAAAGAAGATTTCTACTTTCGATATCTGTGAAGGCTGTGTTTATGGAAGGGCAAAGAAAGTCAGTTTCTCAGTTGCAACTCATGACACAAAAGACAGATTGGACTATGTCCATTCAGATTTATGGGGAGCTCCATCAGTGCCGCCTTCTCTGGGAAAGTGTCAATATTTCATCTCGTTCATAGATGATTTCTCGAGAAAGACTTGGGTCTATTTTCTGAAGTACAAAGATGAGGCGTATGGAAGCTTTGTGGAATGGTGTGTAATGGTTGAGCCTCGAATCCTTTTGCTTTAAAGGGTAAGCCTTTTATCTTATTTCCAAATGGATTCTTCCTCTATTTATCTCATCATACATAATTCATCGAAAGTTGGAAATTTTTTCATCCTAACGACATGCTGCACCAAATTGTTATGGTTTGAATCAAGTGAAGAGAGTAGTAAAAAAACTTGTGTTGTTCTTCTCTTTCTGAATGAACAGTCAGATCAAAAGTTGGTGGACGTAGTACGGTGAGATTTGTTCACAGCGGTTGTAGTTCTCTGAGATGCTCGACAAAAGTTTTTCCTTCTTGGTTGAACGCTCCCAGTGTCTTTTTAATTTTCTAGATTCGACATATACCTTGGGTTCAAGAAGAATGAGTAAGGCAATATAGAGGAGTATTATTTTTTGTCCAGCGACCCATTAAAATCCCATAAACAACATCATAGAATCCCTATCTTTAGACATTGGATGTTTCTCTTTTTTATAGATCTCATTTTTCACCTTCTCAGTCATGGAATCCCACATCTCATCTACCAAATGAAGGCATGGCTTGTCAGTGTCACAAAATCTAAGCATCTCAGATATAAGCCTTATGAAATAAATAATATAAGAAACTTTTTCCATCCAATCATCACTCACAATATTCTCCTTAACAATCCTCACTTATAACCATGGCTTGAAGACCTCATTTGATAAGCTTCAGTCTCTTAAGCATCAAAATGATAGAAGCAAATCGAGTATAGGCAACCGAAAGGAATTTTAAGAGTTGAAAACTTACTGAAGATTGCTAGTCTCATATTGTGGTTCATGATAAAAAAAATTTATGACGAGTGCATCCCCATGAATTTATGTTATCCAATCACACTCCTCATATGTTTTTGTATTTCCTTCCACATTCTTTGCAGCACAGATGTTCTTCAAAGCTAGATTGAGTGTATGGATAACACAATGTCTCCAATAAATGTGAGGAGACAGACACCATCTCAATCAACTCCCCAGTCGCCTTAATTTGGTGCATTACTAGTGTTGATTTCCACAACGTGTTGATGACACACTTGATTTATAACAAATTTCATCAAACTAGAGATGAAAATATTATCTTTTACTTCGTCAAAACAGTTTTAAGTCTTGAGAAACAAAAGACCATTCCCAGAAGTAGCAATGAAATTTATCAGAGGTTTTCTTCTAGAATCGCTCCAACAATTTGACACAATCATCACCCCTTTTTCTCTTCATGTTAACTTCGGTGGTTATAATAACATCTCAACATAGTTTCTCTCTTGGTCTAGCAAGGTTGCTCTCAACTTGTTGTAACCAGGGGGCACATAACCATCAATTTTGTTTGTAGAAGCAAACTGATTAGACTTATGATAATGTGGATTCCTTGCAAGGTTAAATGGCAAACCTCCTGTGAAGAACATCCTTGCAGTTTCTTGATCCAACTGATCTGTCACTTCAACATCAAACACTCTCAGGATAGTTAAAAGCTAGACTTTCTTTTTGTAGAAGAGACTGGTTCACTAGGCAAGAAACCTTCTCTAGCTACGTCCAGATTGAATTTTCTGTTGCCTAAACTCGTCTTCCAATTTCTTCATTTAAAGTCTTTTATTCCTAATTGCTTTCTTACAAACAGAAACTCTAATATTCTTTTCTCCAAGTAAATGTGCTCTCACTCGAGAATAAGACTCTTTTTTGTTTTGTTGCAAATATTACATTGAATGCTCTAAGTTCCGCTAGTAGTTCATTTTTTTCGAACTTAGTCACATAAATTCATAATGAAGCTTGTAGATTCAGATCCACTATCATTACTACTACCAGTATTATCATCTCATTTTGATTAACTACAAAAATACAAATATACACGAGCAAAGGGACTGATGTAACTTTTATTAATCAACTAAACAAAGAATTTGTGTTACTAATTACTATGATCACAATGAAAGTGACGATTGGTGGATGGTTCTTTTGAGATCGTGAGAAGGGTTAAAGAAGAAGGAAATTATAACGCCCCAACCGCCCTTACCAGTGAGCCCACATGTTCTCTCATTAGGCCCATTGGGCCTCTCACCAGGCCCACATGTCCTCTCATTAGGTCCATTGGGCCCACCCCTGTCCGACGGTCGGTGCGTTATTCCGGAGGCTCGAAAGTCATGATATACTATTCCTGCAATCACCACATGACCGTTCCCCGTGTTTTGGGCTCACTCCCATCCTTTGACTACTCCAGCTCAAGCACGCTTAACTCTGGAGTTCTCTCTGGATGTGCAACCGAAAAGGTAAGTGCACTTTGGTGACATAGGTAGCCAAATCAATTCTTTTATCTTCTCCCACATACGTTTCCATATATACCAGTAATCGGGATGTTACAATTCACCCTCACTCAGAGTGCAACGTCCTCGTTGCATACCACAACCAGTCCCAGAACGCTTCTCAGGTCAGTACTGGGACGGCTAACCAACTCTGATACCACTTATAACGCCCCAAACACCCCTACCAGTGAGCCCACATGTCCTCTCATTAGGCCCATTGGGCCTCTCACTAGGCACACATGTCCTCTCATTAGGCCCATTGTGCCCACCCCTGTCCGACGGTCGGTGCGTTATTCCGGAGGCTCGAAAGTCATGATATACTATCCCTGCAATCACCACATGACCGTTCCCCGTGTTTTGGCCTCACTCACACGATACCGTGAATGACTTTCCGATAGGTCACCCATCCTTTGACTACTCCAGCTCAAGCACGCTTACCTCTGGAGTTCTCTCTGGATGTGCAACCGAAAATGTAAGTGCACTTTGGTGACATAGGTAGCCAAATCAATTCTTTTATCTTCTCCCACATACGTTTCCATATATACCAGTAATCGGGATGTTACAATTCACCCTCACTCAGAGTGCAACGTCCTCGTTGCATACCACAACCAGCCCCAGAACGCCTCCCAGGTCAGTACTGGGACGGCTAACCAGCTCTGATACCACTTATAACGCCCCAACCATCCCCTACCAGTGAGCCCACATGTCCTCTCATTAGGCCCATTGGGCCTCTCACTAGGCCCACATGTCCTCTCATTAGTTCCATTAGGCCCACCCCTGTCCGACGGTCGGTGCGTTATTCCGGAGGCTTGAAAGTCATGATATACTATCTCTGCAATCACCACATGACCGTTCCCCGTGTTTTGGCCTCACTCACACGGTACCGTGAATGACTTCCCGGTAGATCACCCATCCTTTGACTACTCCAGCTCAAGCACGCTTAACTCTAGAGTTCTCTCTGAATGTGCAACCGAAAAGATAAGTGCACTTTGGTGATATAGGTAGCCAAATCAATTCTTTTATCCTCTCCCACATACGTTTCCATATATACCAATAATCGGGATGTTACAGAAATCGTGAAAAACGTAGTCTCGTAGACATCAGAGAGGTGAGTTTGTGATTCAGAAGAAGATGACATTTTGAGATTAAAACTGTGAAACCATAATCTATATCAACTAATTAACTTATATTTCCTCTTTTCAAGTTTTTTTTACAAAAATAATAAGTTAACCAACATATTTTATTAAGGAAACATTAATATTATATGGAAAACGTCTCCCCCACGTCTAGATTGTTGTCTCCCCATGTCTGAATGTTTCAGAAACGTTTCCCGAGTGTTTCCGAACCGTCCCCAAAAAGCTTGCTGTCCCTGCCATGTCTAAAACGATTCAGAAGCGTCTCCCGAGCGTTTCCAAACTGTCCCTATACCCCAACTGTCTCTGTGACAGGAGACGGCAGTATAGTGGCGTCACATGCTTCATAGGACCTAAGGGAATCTTCCTCTTTTTGTATCATGATACTTGTTCATCCTAACGACTTGCTGCACCAAATTGTTATAGCATGAATCAAATGAAGAAAGTAATAGAAAAGGCTTATCTTGTTCTTCTCTTTGCGGAAGAACAATCAGATCTGAAGTCGGTACCTAGTACGGTGAGCTCTGCCCACAACTGTTATAGTTCTCCGAGATGTTTGACAAAAGCTTCTTGGTTGAACGCTCTCCTGTGAACTAGCCTTTGGTCACTTTTAGCTGGGTCTTTATTGGGCCTGCGTTCAACAAAAGATTGGGCTTAATATCAGTTGATATATGTTAGTTGCAAATGACATAATGTCGACTTATATATAAGGCATAATGTAAACTTAGATTAGGGTATCTTCTAGTTTACGGCATGAGCAATAAGGTCTCTAGGGTTCTAATCTAAGCGAGTATTCTGTGCTAAAGATTAAGAACGTCTAGAGCTGCTTTGTAATCTTTCTCATTCTAGTGAATCTTGTGGGAGACGGTTCCCACCCCAGACGTACCGGTTAGAGGCCGGGAACTGGGTTAACAATCTTGTGTCTACTTAAGCAATCGGGTTTAAACACTCACAAGTGGTATCAAAGCAATCCAGGTTTTAGATTGCAAGGAGGGAGAAAGATCAGGGAGGTTTTCAACAAGTTCATCTAAGGAGAAAAAGGTGAGGACGCTTACCTGTTTTCTTCAAGGCGTGGATTGAATTTTTTTTTTGAAGTTGCGGCTACTGTCTCGTTCAACGTCGTGAGTAAGTCCTGTCTAGTTTACCTGCATCAAAGGATTTGAAAAGGTTAGACATGGATTCTAATGGAAAATTCAAAAAGGTTTCCAAACTTGATGTTGAAAAGTTTGATGGTAAAGGTGATTTTGGCCTTTGGAAACATAAGGTCATATGTCAATTGGAGCTTCTAGGCTTATAATCAGTTCTGGAAGAAAGTTCAGATGGGTTGAAATCTGATGAGGAAGAAGGAGAGGAGAAAGGATCGAAAGCCGGATCCTAAGGCTGCTTAAAAAGAAAAACAGGTTAAAAACCTTATTAAGATGAGTTTGAGTGACATAATCTTAAGGAAGGTATGGAAGGAAGCTACAGCTCTCGATATTTGGAAGGCTCTTGAAAGGGATTATCAAACCAAGACACTTCCAAATCGGATATTCTTAAAACAAAGGTTTGCTAGTTTTAAGATGCAAGAGAGTAAGAGCATTGAGGAAAATCAGGACATCTTTCAGAGGTTGGTCGATGATCTTGGTAGTCTGAACATTCAGATTAGTGATGAAGATCAGGCAATTCAGATTCTAACCAGTCTCCCAGCACCATATGAACCGCTGGTTCACACTCTCAAATATGGCAGTGGCAAAGACACATTAATAGTGGTGGCTGTTAGATCAGCAGCATATGCAAAGGAGGCTGAGCTGAATGAAAAGGGGCTCTTGAATAAATCCAAATCGCAAGGTGAGGGTTTATATGTTGAGTCCAGAGGAAGAAGCAACAAACGTGGTGATAAAGGAAGAGGCAGATCTAAGAGCAAAGGCCGATCAAAATCTAAAGGAAAGGTTCAAGTCGGAAAGGGAGGCTGCTTTATCTGTGGTAAGGAAGGGCATTGGAAGAGAGAATGTCATGAGAAACGTTCTAAGAAGAATGGGGATTCAGCTAATATAGCAAGTGAGCCTATGGTTCTTACTGTGAGCACTACAGCTGCAAATCATAAGTGGGTTATGGATTCTGGCTGTTCTTACCACATTACACCAAACAAGGAGTTCCTGTTTGATCTCCAAGAATTTACAGGAGGAAGTGTTCTAATGGCAAACGATGTGCCCTGTGAGATCAAGGGCATAGGAAAAATCCAGATTCACAAACTGGATGGATCAATCGTTGTCTTAACAGAAGTAAGATATATACCAAGTCTGCGTAAAAATCTTATTTCTTATGGAATGCTTGAAAAGGCTGGGTGCAGATATGAAGGAAACGACTTCAAGGTTGACTTCTACAAAGGAGATAAAAAGGTTTTATCAGGAGAGTATAATAATGGTTTGTACTACCTACAGGGAGAAGTCGTAAAAGGAGAAGCAAATGTTTCAAAGGCTGAAGTTGACATGACTAAGATATGGCATTCCAGGTTAGGTCATATGAGCTCATCTAACATGGAGGTTCTAGTCAAAGAAGGGTATCTGCCAAAGAAGGAAGTGAATAAGTTAGAGTTTTGTGAAAGCTGTGTTTTGGGAAAGTCTCACAAGCAATCTTTTCCAACGGCTAAGCACACTACTAAGGAGGTTCTCGGATATGTGCATTCAGACTTGTGGGGTTCTCCTTCAAACCATGAAAGTCTCGGGGGATGCAAATACTTTGTGAGTTTCATAGATGATTACTCAAAGAAAGTATGGGTTTTCTTTCTAAAATCCAAAGATCAAGCTTTTGGGAAATTCAAGGAATGGAAAGAAGACATTGAGAACAAAACAAAGAAGAGGATTAAATACTTGCGGACAGATAATGGGCTTGAATTCTGCAATACTCTGTTCGATAAGTTGTGCAAGGAATCAGGGATTACAAGGCACAAAACCTGTACTTACACGCCACAGCAGAATGGTGTGTCAGAGAGGATGAACAGAACAATTATGGACAAGGTGAGGTGCATCCTTGCTGAGACAGGGTTAGGGTAAGAATTTTGGGCTGAAGCTGCTTCTACAGCCGTGTATTTGATCAACAGATCACCTAATTCTACCCTTGATTTCAAGCTCCCAGAGGAGATGTGGAGTGGTTCAAAACCGGACCTATCTCACTTAAGAAGGTTCGGATGCTCAGCTTATGTTCATAGGGTGCAAGAAAAGACTAAACCGAGAGCTGTCAAAGGAGTGTTTATTGGGTATCCTTTCGGTGTTAAGGGATATAGAGTTTGGATTCCGGAAAGTGTGAAACAACCAGGAATGTTGTTTTCAATGAGGAGGAACTCTATAAGCAAACTGTTGTGGACAGTGAGGCAAAGGAAAACGATTCTGCTAAGAAAAAGTCAAAGAAAGTGACTTTTAGCGAGAACTTAATCCAAGGTCCCACTCCAATCGCAGAAATTGGAGAGTCTTCATCTCAAGGTGGAGATATGTCTGAATCAGATAGTTCTGATGAAGATGTTGAAAATATTGAAGAGTCAGATAATGATCCACCCCTCGATCATTACTTGCTCGCAAGGGATAGAAAAAGGAACATCAAACCTCCATCTACATACGAGGATGGTAACTTTGTGGCTTATGCCTTGGCTGTGGCAGAAGATTTGGAGCTTGACGAGCCTAAAAATCTTAAGGAAGCTAAGAAAAGTAAGCATTGGAAGCATTGGAACAATGCAGCGGAAGATGAGGTTGATTCTCTTAAAAGGCAACATACTTGGGATCTCATTGACAGGCCAAAGAATCAAAAGGTGATAGGCTGTAAATGGGTTTTCAAACTGAAACCAGGAATCCCAGAACTTGAAAATCAAAGGTACAAAGCAAGATTAGTGGCTAAAGGCTACTCTCAAGAGGAAGGCATTGATTACAATGAAGTATTTTCACCAGTTGTCAAACACGCCTCTATCAGGGTCATGCTGTCAATAGTGACAAACATGGATTATGAGTTGGAGCAGCTTGATGTAAAGACTGCTTTTCTGCTTGGAAATCTGGAAGAAATGATTTTAATGGAGCAACCAGAAGGGGGATGAGAACAAGGTTTGTCTATTGAGAAAATCCTTGTATGGATTGAAACAATCACCAAGACAATGGAATTTGAGGTTTGATAGTTTCATGAAGGAACAAAACTTTCAGAGAAACTCACGTGATCCATGTGTGTACATGAGGAATGTACAAACAGATAAGGCCATTTACTTGCTATTGTACGTGGACGATATGCTAATAGCTTCAGGCAATTGGAATGAGATCAAGAAGGTGAAAGAGAGTTTGAACAGAGAATTCGAAATGAAAGACTTGGGACAAGCTTCAAGGATTCTCGGAATGGACATCATCAGAGACAGAGTTAAGGGCGTGTTCATTTTGTCACAGGAAAATTATTTGGAGAAGGTTTTAAAGACTTTCGGGATGTCAGAAGCTAGAGCAGTGGTAACACCTTTAGCAACTCAGTTCAAACTAAGGAGCCTAACTGAAGCGGAAAGGGCATTGGAAGCTAAGTCTATGCAAAATATACCCTATGCTAGTGCTGTTGGAAGCCTAATGTATGCCATGGTAGGCTCTAGACCTGATCTAGGTTATGCTATTGGTGTTATATGTAGATTCATGTCAGCACCAGGAAAAGATCATTGGTCAGCAGTGAAATGGGTATTGAGATACTTAAAGGGTACTCTGAAGACCAGATTAACATTCAGAAAACATTCAGAATTTGGAGTTGAGGGATTCAGCGATTCTGATTATGCAACAGACCTTGACAAAAGAAGGTCAGTCACGAGTTATGTATTCAAGGTATGGGGAAACACAGTGGTTTGGAAATCCTATCTACAGTCAGTCGTGGCTCTATCAACTACTAAAGCAGAATACATGGCATTAAGTGAAGCAACTAAGGAAGCTCTTTGGCTAAAGGGTTTCTGCAAGGAATTGGGTTTTGAAACTAACAGTGTTGTGTTGCATTGTGATTCTCAAAGCGCTCTAGCATTAGCAAAGAATCATGTTCATCATGAAAGAACTAAGCATGTGGACACTAAGTTTCATTTCATCAGAGATGTTGCAGCAGCAGGCGATATTACCCTATCTAAGATCCATACTAGCAAGAATCCGACAGATTTTCTAACTAAGGCATTACCTGGGCCAAAGTTTGAACTCTGCTGTGATCTCCTTGACATCGTCTGAGTATGGAAGCAGCTACAGGTAACGCGGTTATCAACGCACAGCTCTCGCAAAGAAGAACAAAAGCAGAGAAACAAGTCAGCGTTCA
This sequence comes from Isatis tinctoria, assembly GCA_010577795.1. Taxonomy (NCBI): domain Eukaryota; kingdom Viridiplantae; phylum Streptophyta; class Magnoliopsida; order Brassicales; family Brassicaceae; genus Isatis; species Isatis tinctoria. The sequence continues at coordinate 17,107,073 of CM021250.1, read as the reverse complement.
CTGTAATTGTTCTTACGTTGATAATTAATGACTAAAAGGGAGGAGTCAAAAGCGTTACCTGTATGGAACCATGGTGAATTGGGTTTGGTTCCAGGTGGAGAAGCTGCAAAAGGGGGGATTTAAAAACGAAGACAAGTCAGTTCATGGCAGGTCTGCTTTTTTGAATCAGTTACAAAGTCGAGAGCAGGAGTTTTTCAAGGTATAAACGGATACCTGAAACTGACGGAAGCTGTAAGGAAGTCTATTCTCATTAGTACAGCTGAAACATGAAGATTGGTGATTAGCATATCACATTACCATTCAAGAATTTTCAGACAATCAGAGTTAATTTCTGAAATAATTTTTTGAATGAAGGAGGAGTATAACACTTGGTGCAAACCAAACAAATATTCATAAAAACTGTTGAGCTAGGAAGAGCTCAAATCTGGAAACAGCATTTGAAATTCGAGCTCATGAATGGGAGCAGCGAATAGCAAAGTCAAGCTGTGGAGGTTTTGTGAACCCACCATATGACATCGCTGTCAGGGTTTTAACGAAGACAGGAAGTCCTCACGATCTGCATCGGAATGGAAGCATAAACAACTCAAGTTAGAGGTTTTCAAATCGGATTAAATTCATGAGTCTCGAGTCAAGGAACTCAGGATTTTAATTTGTATTGAACAAGTACCTGAGACATAGTTTGAGCAAGGAGGAGCTCATCTATAGGAGTTGAGATCCAAGGACCAATGCCGAGAAGGAAACAAGCTTCGCCGGAAATTGAATCTGTCGGCAACGGAGGTGACTCGTCAAGGTCACGAGAAATAAGAAAAAAAAAAAACCGGTTGATCATGATTTGCTCGATTAGTTGAAGGTTTGGGGATCAAGTCTAAGAGATTAATACAAATCAAACTCACCTGAGTTCTCAAAGGAAAGGTGGAGCTATGGGAAGCTCGATCACGGAACCGGTGACAGAAAGGCGAGCTTGTGGACTTCGTACAATCAGGTATCACCAGCGACAAGGAGACAATCGCCGGAACCCGGGTCTTGTCGGTGCTACAGTCATTTGTCGGTGTTATCGAAAATACAGACAGATTTCAAGTTAAGATCCGATAAGTTAATTGAAGATTTGAGATTCAAATCTAAGATATTAGCTAAAATCGGAGTTACCTGAAGTCTAAGACGGAGCTTGGCGAAGCACGGTGGAGCTCGGCGAAGCTCACCAATGGAAGTTACGAGCAGGTATCGTGACTAAGGAAAATTCGACGAACAAGAGAGATTCACGGGAATTCAGTCTCGATCGAAGATGGGAAACGATTTGCTGGAACAAATCGACGGCGTATGCAGACGGAATCAAGGAGGATTTGATCGGAGGGTTTTGCATGAAGAAGGTTCGCGATGGAGAAAGAGTGAAGAAGATGAAGGTGTTTCGATTTCGAGGTGGAGCTCTAAGGGGACCAAAGTCAGGTGGAGTTTTGTGAATTAGCCTTTGGTCACTTTTAGCTGGGTCTTTATTGGGCCTGCGTTCAACAAAAGATTGGGCTTAATATCAGTTGATATATGTTAGTTGCAAATGACATAATGTCGACTTATATATAAGGCATAATGTAAACTTAGATTTTTTTTAACGCTGGAGATGTTATTGATTTAGTGTACAAAGGGTCACAGAGAAGAGAATACAAGAAGGCAGACCCAAAACAGACGGGTGAAAATTGTTTATAACAGAACACAAGCTTGAAAAAACAGCGGACATCAGTAGATGCCGAAATATGAGACTCTCCTACAAAGGATCGACCATTGAGGACAGGGAGATGGTACGAGTTAACCTGTAATCCTTTCCAGGTCCAGCATCGTCTTTAACCATGACGGTTCCCCAATAGATATCTAGTGTTTGATGCGTCATGGATCGCCTAGATTAAAACTTAAAGAAGCAATCCGACATCACACAGATTCGGAAACACAAAGACAAGGAGCAAACCAAACCATCCCGAAGAATCTCGATCAGACTCAATCGAACAAGTTATCAGCCATAAAAACTGAAACTGAAACCACGCAAGAACAGAAAAAAAACTGAAACCAAATAACCAAGCACAAACTCCACACAGAAATCACTGCTTCGAAAGGAGACGAGCCAAAAGGGAGACTGATAGTTAAAGGAAGGTAAAGAGGTTGAGCTGAAAGACACTAGACGACAACTAGATCTGGGTTGCGTGGAGACGAAAAACATTATAGACTAAGCAGCCGTCGATTACAAATCTGGTACCCTCCATAACACAAGAGCCACGAACCAAGCAAATCTGAAACGCAAAACCGCTTCCGCAACACACACACCTTCACTACCTATTAACCAAAGAGAAACCCCAACCGATGGACTAAAAGCTTTCTAATTGAAACAAAATTGAAACCATAATAAAGAGGGCACAGCACAGGACCACCGGTGCCACTCCTGCACGGGATAGGGAGATACTCACGAGCTCAGCCACAGAGAAGGAATCGCCACAACAGCAACCCCAACGGACAAGACTAATCACGAGATCTTGAAGGAGAACAAGATGAAAACCAAAACCAAGTGAGCCAAATTAAAGAGCAAGAGAAGGGGTTCCCTCTCCCAGTGGCGGTGAGGAGCACCTCCAACCGAAGAGGGAGATCGGGTCGTGAACAGGAGCGACGGAAGAAAGAGGAGAAGTGTTTTTTCTTTTCTGATCCTTTCAATGTAAACATAGATTAGGGTATCTTCTAGTTTACGGCTTGAGCAATAAGGTCTCTAGGGTTCTAATCTAAGCGAGTCTTCTGTGCTAAAGATTAAGAACGTCTAGAGCTGCTTTGTAATCTTTCTCATTCTAGTGGATCTTGTGGGAGACGGTTCCCACCCCAGACGTACCAGTTAGAGGCCGGGAACTGGGTTAACAATCTTGTGTCTACTTAAGCAATCGGGTTTAAACACTCACATCTCCCAATATCTTTTTAGTTTTTAATCTCATAGATTCGACATATGTTGGAGACGTTTCCATAAACACGTTGTAGTGTGTCCTATAACTCTTTCGCCGTTTTAACGAAGCTATATGCAACGTTGCATCAATGTAGTCACATATTGATCCTCCTGAAGCCACTTCTCTCCTCTCGGATGGCCTTGGTTGTTGGGCTTTCGGAACCTCCTGATTTCTTAGCTTCTGCCAGCTGCTCTTTCATCTTGGTTACATATTTGCAAAGCGTTCTTTTTGCCGCTCTTAACCAGATTTGATAATTCTGGCCATTGAGATGGAATAGAACGAGTTTTGTGTAGCGACATTGAGATTATCCGTAAAGGGATTTTTTTATTTTGTTTAAGAAGAGATATATATTTAGAGATGTGTAGCGTTACTGCTCCGATACCATGTGAAAATATATGAATAAATTGAAATGAAGTGCTTAAGATCTTAAGCACGTAAGAGCATCATTATCGCTACAACCCCTAATGGGTTGCTTAACTAGTATTTAATTAATAAACTAACTTGAAAACTTTTATTAAGAAACTATAGTTTTTTTTCCCTCCAATGGTAGAACCCATCCAAGAGTTGCTTGTATACATATTCTTTTCTAACTCTGCTAAACATACATATTCTCAATGCTTTTATATATAAATTTGAACGATGAAATAACTAGCATCACAAAAACTCAGAATGTCACATAAAAAGAGAGCTCACTTGGATGTTGTGGTTTAGTTTAACCTCTCACAGCCTGAACCGTTGCAATCATGTGAGCCATGACCAAAGCATACCGAACAGCAGTGTGCTGTGGAGTGTAGCTGTCGCCAAGTCCAAACTCTCCAAAGTTGAGCTCTATGTTCACAAACTTGCCCGTAAATGACCTTTTAGACAGAGCTTCATGCCATATCTTCAAGAACTCCTCCATCACTTTCCTTGTCTTCTCCATTGATGATATAGGAAGATACTCCACCTGAACAGATAGATACACACACAGCCTTTCGTTACAACACACAAACTCGAGATCGAGATTACAAGAACCAAGACAATCTGGGTTTTCATCTTCTAAATGCATCAAGATTCTTCAAAAGTTCTATCATCACCAAAAGATAATAACTTCATATTCCCTTTTGCATTAAGATTGCAAGTCACTCTGCTAACAAGACAATCTGTATAAAAACAAGGATTTCATCTTTTAATTGCATCAACATCCTTCAAAGTTCACCATCAATCTTTAGCGTTATAATCATCCATACCCTTTTGAACTGAGATTGCCAGAAACTCTGTTAACAAGACTATTTCGATAAAAAAAATACACAAATATTTCGTCATCTACATGCATCAACATAGTTAACAAAGTTCATCATCTATCTTAAACATCTTAAATCGCACCAATAACCATCACCAAAGGTGATCATAGCTTCATACCCTTTCTGGTGATTGATTCCAATATTAAAAATTGAACTTACAAGACAGAGGACAATATGTATGAAACGATTTCATCTTCATCATCTTCTATCTTAACATTCTAAAAAGCATCAAATATCACCACCAAAAGATATTAGCTCCATACCCCTTTTCTGGTGATGATTACAAAATCAAAATTTCAGATTACAAATCTTTCACCACCTAGATGCATCAACACTGTTATTAAAAGTAATCAGCTCAATTGGAGCTAATCAGAACAAAGCCTTCAGCTACAAAGGATCGGATAACAGAAGACAAGAGTAAAGGAGGAAGAAGATTAGCTAGAGAGATGACAAAACTCAAAAATAGAAACTTAAAGGAAATATCCTTTCCAACAATTCGGCTCTGTGATCGAAGGCATCAACAAAGAATTGAAGGCTAAATCGATTTCACCCAAAATTTCAGAAGAATGAAAGAAGATTTGAACCCTAAATCAATTTTTCTCACAAAAGAACAAGATTGAAAGAAGAAGAATCGAACATTAGCAAGGAGAGAGCGATATGATCGAAGAGGAAGACGGAGACGAGACAGAAAAGAAAGAGAAAAAAATCAATAGATTGACACGTGTTTAGCAAGATACGAATCTTAGTATTCTTAAATAAGAATCGAGTTTACTCCTTTTCCCCATTTTTCATTTAATTATATTTTTCTTTTCAGCTAAGATACTGCTTAAGATGCAGCGATAATGATGCTCTAAGAGTCAAGAAGAGATAAAGGCTAAGAATATTTCTGTATTTCATTCATATATATAACTTTACACAGATAATGGCACACACAAACATATATATAAAAACGCAAGACATTGAAATTGGCTACAAAAGGAATTGACCAAGAATTGTGGCTTAACAGGATCATTTTGCCGTTGGTGATCACAATCTCCTTAATTTCTTATATGCCTGCAACTTTATTCAGCTTCATAATTGGCTGAATATTCCCACATATACTTTAACATGTATGTCTTCCATATATCCTAACTATTTGTGGGGTCCAACATGGGAGGGATGATTTTTTTACGTCCACATGGGAGGGATGATTTTTTTGATGAGGTTGTGATGGGGAAGAAGACGAGGCTGATTTGAAGGAAGAAGATAGAAGCTTGAATTTGTGACCTAGATTTGTCTTCAAAAGGATCTTCAAGAGAGGAAGGTTAGCCATCAGAAGAATCGGCACAATACTTAGTTCACTCCCTGAATCTCTAAATACACATTTCGTCTAAAAACCAATCAAAATATCACATCATTATTTCCAAAAATAAATAAATTAACAGAGTTAAACTAAAATAAAAAATAAAAAAACTAGTTTAGGATTTAGAGTTTTAGCCTTTGGGTTTAGAATTTTCGGTTTAGGGTTTACTGTTTTCAGTTTAGGGTTTAGTATTTTGGGTTTAGGGTTTAGTGTTTTGGGTTTAGGATTTTGGGTTTAGGGTTTAAGTTTTAATGTTTTGGGTTTAGGGTTTCCTGTTTTGGGTTTAGGGTTCAGTATTTTGGGTTTCGAGTTTAGGGTTTATGGTTTATGAATTAAACATTAATACCTAAAACTTAAACCCTAAATTCAAAACACTAAACCCAAAACCCAAAACATTAAACCCTAAACCCAAAACATTAAAACCTAAATCCTAAATCCTAAATCCTAAACCGTAAACCCAAAAACACTAAACTCTAAATCCAAAATACTAAACCCACCCAAAACTCTAAACCCTAAACTAGTTTTTGTTTTGATTTGATTTTAGTACTATTAGTTTATTTTTATGCCAATATTGAGTTTTTATTTATTTTAAATTTGTTTAATTTTTTTTAGTTATAATATGACCTGATAATTTCATTGGTTATGGGAAATGAAGTGAATATAAAGGTCACCACAATACTAAGTATTGTTTCTCCGTAATGTTATCACTATTAATTGCTTAAGTTTTTTAAGCCCTCTTAGTCTGGTGGTTGACTAAGGGTTCATTAGAGCATCATTATTGGGAGACTCTAGAGATGAGTCTCTAAAAAGAAAAGTATAATATAAAATATTATATATTATTTTTTTTTATGTTTTGAGGTTCTAAAACCTTAGTAATGATCATCCAAAAACTTCTTTACTAAGTGGTTTTTGGGTAATCATTGCTAAAGGTTTAGAACTTCACAAAATAAAAAAATAATATATCTTATTTTATATTATCTGCTTTTTTAGAAACCCTGTTTTAGAGACTCCAATAATCATGCTCTTAATGCTTCTACACCAGGAGGTTTTGGGTTCAAATCCTCCGAGGAAGCAATTTCTGCAGATTTATGGAGGCAAGCTTATACGGAGATTTTCAGTGTGGTGCAAGTGGAGCCGTTCATCGTAATCGTGGATCCTAGTTGAATGGATAAAGTTGTCCGTTGTATAATTGTCCTTGTAATAGTTTTCATAATTTGTATCAGAGTTTAAAAAAAAAAATATTGTTGCAAGAATTGTGTTTGTTTCTTTCTCGCAAAGCTGGTAAAGTCACTATCTCATGGTATTATTGATATATCAACAACATATACAAATACAAGTTTGATTTTGGCGTATGCTCTTGTTTGAATCATTTTTTTAATTTTATTTTAATCTTATCTAGGTTTAGCAAATCTACTCAGCGCGTTGGTAAAAACTAAAAACTATAAAACCATAAACATAGTATATTATATATGTTTATGTATAAAGAGAAAACTAATGTAAATTATATAGTATTATCATCTACTTCAATATAAAATTATCAACACATATTAAATTATGACTTTCACAAATATAATTTTTGTAACGTATAAAATAGGGCAATTTAAAAAAATAGTATACTTTCATGTTTTTGTGACAAAAATAGCACACTATAGTGAAAATGACAAAATAACATTCATTAAAGAGGAGAAACACTATTATAATCTTAGTTTTCATGTTTCTTTCAATCCCGTAACTCTAAATCCTAAAACTCAAAATCTAAGCCATAATTACTGATTTACAAACCCACATTCGTTAGTTTAATTGTCTTTAGACCATTTAATGCTATTTTGTCATTTTCAACCTGTTGTGCTACATTGTTATAAAAACATAAAAATGTGCTTTGTGAGACTATTTCTCTAAAAAAATATAAAAACAAAAATCTAATAAAAACATATTGTCCATTCTCAAAACATAATAATACTATATAATATATTTATATTAAAAATAAAAATGTTAGCAAATCTTAAGTTCTTCACATTTCAAACGTATAAATATATATTATTTAAAAGAGTAAATATAAGAGAAATATACTAAATATAAAATAAAAATAAAATATGTTATAAAAACATTGTTGACTTACTGGGAAAAAAAAGCCACGAAAAATGACAAAATCAAAGAAACATTATAATAAGACCCCTTTCGGTTGTCTACCGTGCCGAGTGGGCAAATTATAAAATAGTATAAAGAGAAAAAATTTACCTATAAAGGCCACAATTGTTGTGTGCCGTGCCGAGTAAGCTAATTATAAAATGTTATAATGTAAAAACATAAACAATTACTAGCTAAGTGAATTACAGGCCGTTACATAGCAGCCACACATCTATACCAATTATATATTTTTGTTTTCCATTTAGTAAATTAAATATGTGTTCAGAAATACGCTCTAGGGGTGGACATAATTCCCGTCATGTTCCGACCTGTCCCGTCCTATCCCGTATCCGTTTCCGAATTCCCGTCCCATATATCCTGTATTCCCATATGGGATAAGTTTTCAATTCTCGATTGGGAACGGGACGGGACGGGACGGAAACGGAAATTCCCGAAATTCTCAAAATCCCGTTTAAGATAAATATAAATATGTAGTTTATATATAATTTATGCATATGTTATGTAAAATAAAAATCATATCTTATCTATATAATAATATATATAGATATTATAATATATTACAAAAGTTTTTCTTTAATTGTTTAAAAGTTAAACCTAATTATAAAGTTGAACAAAAATACAATCACCAAAATTTCAAACATTTAATTTATATGGAATATTCTTTAATGTATTTTTCATAATTTAAAGTTTAAAAACATATATAGTGTGATAATAAATAGAAAGAATACAATAAATATATTTAAATTATAAGTTTTTTTTGAAATGGAAAATCATGTTCCCATCTCGTTCCCGTCTCGTTCCTGTCCCGAATGTTAAATGGGATATAAATAGGATGAGTTTTTGTGTTCACGAAATTTCCGTTCCCGTCCCGTTTCCGACAAATCCCGTCCCGAATTCCCGAACGCCCACCCCTACTAGACAGTAGTAGAGCGGTCAATCTGGACCTAGCGAGTTAACAAAAAATTCGAGATTAATTAGAAAGTACTTTGAGATTATTTTTTATACAATTTAATGTATTTATAACAGATTCAACATATTTATGCATAAAATTTTTTTTAAGTGTTGTACAATTACTTTTATATAAGATTTATAAATAAACTATATAAGACATGAGATGTTTAAAATAAGGACTATCATAATTCAATCTCAAAATTAAAAAAAAACTTTGAAGCTTAAGCAAAACTAAATTAAACTTTGGCTGGTTTTTTTTTTGGCTGAAATGTTAAAGAAAAGAAAATTGGGTCTAATCACAAACTAGGCAGTCCATCACGAATACTAGATGACCAATGCGACTTCTACACAATCCATCGTGGAAATTAATCGCCTCAGCGTATAATTGGCATTTTATCGTCATGGCTCCGGTCCGTCTAGCGACAAAGCGCCTGTGCGACTGCAATTTTGAACACAAGATATTAACCTTAAAACCTTCGAAGAGTTACAACCAAATAAACGAACAAACAACCCTGCAACCAATACAGTGAACCCGCAACAATAACCTACCCTGATCTCCAAAAGCCAACCAATAGGACCCTAATTACAGAGCAACATAATTAAGCAATATAAAGTATAAACCAATCAACCCTGCAAAGCTAAAAAGAGGAAGAGATATTTTCATTCACAAAGAACTGTGCCAACCAACTCGGAGCATCCGATGCCACATACTATTGAAGTAGGTCGAATCTTGTGACACTTTGAGCGATGAAAGTAGCTGCTCTATTAAGTAAGTTATGACTACATATAACCATTAAACGTCAAATCTTTTTATTGCCAAACTAATAAGAAACTTCAAAGCAATTGCATCCACTACAAAAGCAATCAAATCTATTTCAGGTCTTTGTGATAATCTTTGAATAAACATTCGTCCTTTATACCCCACAATTTGACCATTCTCATTCCTCTTTTATACAAAAATCTATTATCTCCCAATGTTTTTACACTTTTAGGTGTACCTACTAGTTGTCCAAATTTTTTTTCTTTTTTGCAAAAGATTTTAATTCTGCATTTATTGCTTTTTTTTTTAACAACATTCTGCATTTATTGCTTTATTCTATTTTGACCAATTATTTCTCTCTAAAAGCCCATCTAAATTCGAACGCGTACCAGGACATCGACCCTTATTCTGGTTCGTGGTTGGTACATACAAGTCAAGAAAGATAACGTAATGACTATATATAAAAAAAAAAAAAAAAAAAAAGAAACTACGACAGCATTTAAGGAGACATACACACAAAGTTTTTAGTGTAGTAAGATAGAGAGACAATCGTTGTTGTGAACCAAAAAAAACAAAAGAGATAGTAAAACCTCCCTCGGGCCTCGACGACCATGCGCACGTGCCAGCTCCTCACCGTCTGGTTCCTCTGCTGTATCCCCGGTTTAGTTCACGTGGTTCGAGCTCAAAATCGAACTGGGGCCACTACTCATCCCGACGATGGTCTCTTCTCCGTCGTTTGAAATAATTAATATAATAAGTTGTTTGGTTTAAATAAACTGACGGTTTTTGTGGGATAAACAACAGCGGAAGCTTTGAACTCCATCTTCTCGGCTTGGAAGATTCCATCGCTGATGGAATGGAACACGAGCGTCGAACTTTGCTCCGGCGCAGCCATCGACGACAACGTCGGCATCGAGGAAAACACCTACAACCCTTTTATCAAATGCGACTGTACTTTCGTTAACTCCACATGCCGCATCACCGGCCTGTACCATACAACCTCTCTTTCTCATTTGCTTGTTTTGTTTTGTCTTTGTGCATTCACCCACTGAATGTTGCCATGCTGTTGTTTTACTACCACAGCAAGGTTTATGCAAAAGATGTTTCAGGACCTATACCTCCACAGCTCTGGACTTTGATATACCTCACCAATCTGTATAAACTTTAGCTTTTCCTTTTTGCCTTTTTCTTATCATCATTAAAAAAGAGAGCCTGTAATTGCTTTATTTACCTCAAAAATCACATGTCTCATTTGTTTCAGGAACCTAGTTCAAAATTATCTTACAGGCTCCATTTCTCCTGCAATTGGAAATTTGAGTCGATTGGAATGGATGTAAGGCTGTTGATTGAACGAAACCTTCTTCCTTTTTTTAATCTCTCTTTCTTGCATCTCACGCTCCAACTGTTTCTCAACTGCTGTAGAGCTGTTGGGGTCAATGCCTTGTCTGGCCCCTTTCCCAAGGAAATTGGTTTGCTTTCAAACTTGAAATCGCTGTAAGCTTCTTCTTCTTCCTCTTCCTCTTCATTCTTCTAAAAACATATCATAAATGTCAGATTCGATGCTTTCTTATTGTTAAACATATCTTGTATATATGTTCTACTTGCAGTGGTATTAATGTAAATAACTTTTCCGGTCCTATACCACCTGAGATTGGGAACTGTACAAAACTATTGAAAATGTGAGAATGTACAACAAGTACTTTTATGTTATTCATTTCAGCAATTGTTTTAGTTCAAAAAGTTTAGTGTTGTAACTTGTAACCATTCCTTACATTTTACTGCAGATACATAGAAAGTTCTGGACTTACAGGAGAAATACCTTTATCATTTGCTAATCTTGTAGATCTGGAAGAAGTGTAAGATTTTATTTTAAATTCGCATATAATAATTTTTATCGTTGGATTTCTACATTTTTGTATTTTATTTATATTACTTTACATGATTTTTTCGTTTTGCCGTGGGATGTTTTTTTCCTTAATGTTTGTACCAGTTGGTTCAACAATCTGAAAGTTACGGGTCGCATACCCGAATTTATAGGAAGATGGACCAAACTTACTATCTTGTAAGGACGAATTCATTTTTACAGACTTACTATTTGTTACATCGCTCTTGTTTTTCTATCTTTTATCTTAAACTTTGGGATTCAGATATTGCTACCATGCATGTTTTACTGCAGGAGAATTCGTGGAACTGGTTTGAGTGGTCCGATACCGTCATCATTTTCCAACTTAACTTCTTTAACAGAACTGTATGTGTTGTTGCATTCAGTGTTGCATTGGTGTTAGAATCATTCTTGTTCACTATTTTCTCTTTATTTCCCTCTCTCCTTCACATAATCATATCCTATAAATAGGAATCTTGGTGATATATCCAACGGAAGCTCTTCTCTTGAATTCATCAAAGACATGAAATCTCTAAGTACATTGTAAGGCAGCAATTGTACTCCCATTCATGAACTGCTTACCTGATCTCCTCCTTACCTGTATTCAACATTGATAATATTTGTGGTAGAATATTGAGGAACAGCAACCTCACTGGGACAATACCCACTCATATTGGGGAATACTCAAGCCTGCAACTAGTGTAAGTGCAACATATATCCACGTGTTTTGGAGTCTTTTCTGCGTTAGGGGTGTCTCTCTTACATGATCTGAACAGGAACACCACGACTATTTTTCTCTTCCGCTACGTCTTCCAAACGACTCTTAACACTATATGGCATGAGAGAAACAAACGGCGACATGGAGACACCCCTAACGCAGCAACCGCACTTATCAGAACGATCGACAAAACGGTTCGAAACCGCCTCATCAGCCTTCGTAAAAGCAAAGAACGAGATTATGATGACGCACTCTCTACTTGGTTTAGCTTTGTAGATTTGACTACTACTACTTAAATCCTTCTTCACAGTTTCATTAAAAAACTATCTTGTATCCTGCAAAGGAAAAACTGAACTTTTTTTCGGAATAAATTTAACATTCATTTCAAAAAAAAAAAAAAGAACTTCCCTTGCAATCGAGGCAAAGCAATCTGTAAGTGTGACAAAGAGAAATCATCATAACCATTGTTCTCAACTGTGTTTTTGTTTTATGTTGGAAAAAGAGATTTGCTTATAGGTTTTCTCTATTGACTGGTATCTAGATTCTGATTTTTTTATCAACTGCGGAGGGCCAGAAATAAGGTCCATTACTGGAGAAGTATTTGAGAAGGAGGACGAGGATCTTGGAGCAGCTTCATTTTTCGTGAGTGATGATCAGAGATGGGCAGCCAGTAGTGTAGGATTTTATGCTGGGAGTAGCAATACTACACGGGATACCACCAATTTGGACTCTGAGCCTTTTAAGTCAGCAAGACATTCTTCATCTTCCCTAAGGTATTATGGGTTGGGGTTAGAAAATGGAGACTACAACGTAACACTTCAGTTTGCGGAAATAGAAATTCTTGGTTCTAACTATTGGACAGATCTAGAAACACGACGTTTTGACATTTATGTCCAGGTCTGCCCTACCACTTTACAAGTTAAATTGTTGGTGTAATAATCTTCTTCTGAATTCTAACATCTAGCTCTGTTTTTCCAGGGAAGACTTGTTGAAAAGGATTTTGATATACGCAGAGCAGCTGGTGGGATTTTTGGCCAGGCAGTTCAGAGGGAATATAAAGCAAATGTATCAGAAAATTACCTTGAAGTTCATCTATTCTGGGCTGGCAAAGGAACATATGGTACTTATGGGCCACTAATATCGGCCGTCATTGCAAAACCAGGTATCAGAACAACTGGTGAATTCTCTTTTTTTCTATCTTCTCATTAATGCCTAAGTGTTACATAATGTTGTTGTTCAGATTTTATACCAACTGTGGGAAACAGACCACCATCAAAGAAAAATGATAGGACTGGTACTATTGTGGGCTCTATTGTTGGCCTAGGACTTGTAAGCATCTTTGCGGGCGTGGTTATCTTCATCATGCGAAAACGCAGTAACCCTTACACAGATGATGAAGGTAATAATAACAACACAAACAAGCCTTTGAGCTAGCATATCTTCTTTGACGCGATCAGAAAATTATTAGGAATAAAAACACTAAACTTTGAATGAATTCAAGTTCAAAAGCGATGAACTCGACGAGAAAATTCTGGAATACCAGAAAAGAATATAAAATCCACCAGAAAAAAGAAAATTATCAACTTTGATTAATCATAATAAGATATCCTTGCTACAAGGTGGAAATGTTTAAATAGTAAAACAAAACCTTAAGAATATATCCAAAATCCAAAAGATATATAATTAAAAAAAAAACATAATTCAAGAATGAGTAAATCTGTTAGTCAATATCTAAACATCTCCTGCATCATTTTTTTTTATGCAGAGCTGCTTAGTATGGACGTAAAGCCTTACACTTTTCCTTACTCTGAACTGAAGAGTGCCACTCAAGATTTCAATACCTCAAACAAGCTTGGAGAGGGAGGATTTGGGTCCGTTTATAAGGTAAGCCTCACCAACAAAATGGACAAAATATACATCCATCGTGTTGTTGTTGTGATTTAAAAAATTCAACAGGGAAACCTGAATGATGGAAGAGAGATCGCGGTGAAAGTGTTGTCGGTTGGATCCCGACAAGGGAAAGGGCAATTTCTTGCAGAAATTGTAGCAATTTCTGCAGTTCTGCACCGCAACTTAGTAAAACTTTACGGGTGTTGCAATGAAGGAGAACATCGTTTGCTCGTGTATGAGTATCTACCAAATGGAAGTCTCGATCAGGCATTATTTGGTAATGAACACCACGAACATGGCCTATTTTTATGTTTGCTTCTCTCACAAACTCGTTATTCATTATTTGGATGTGTCAGGAGGTGATAAGACTTTACATCTTGATTGGCCAACTCGTTTTGAGATATGCGTGGGAGTAGCCAGAGGTCTAGCCTATCTTCACGAGGAGGCGAGTGTTCGTATAATTCACAGAGATGTGAAGGTAAGCAACATTTTGCTCGACTCTAAGCTGCGCCCAAAAGTTTCTGATTTTGGGCTTGCAAAGCTATACGATGACAAGAAAACCCACATAAGTACCGGAGTGGCAGGGACCATGTACGCATTCCAAAACCCTAAACAATTTCTTCTTTACAACTTGGAATTATTTGTAACACACATGTTGTTTGTTCAATTGCAAGTGGATATCTTGCGCCAGAGTATGCCATGCGTGGACACCTAACAGAGAAAACGGATGTGTATGCCTTTGGCATTGTAGCTCTTGAGCTGGTGAGTGGAAGGAAAAACTCTGATGTGAACCTGGGGAATGAGGAAAAATATCTTCTTGAATGGGTATGTCGTTACTTCTTTGTTAAAAGTTGGTTGGACATGGTATTATCCAAAAGCTGATATAATCTACCAATCCTGGTGTATACAGGCATGGAATCTACACGAGAATAGTCGTGAAATTGAACTAATTGATCATGAGCTGACTGAATTCAACATGGAAGAAGTGAAGCGCATGATAGGCATTGCTCTGTTGTGCACATACTCTTCTCATTCCTTGAGACCATCAATGTCAAGAGTGGTGGCTATGCTTTCAGGAGACGTTGCGGTCAGTAATGTAACCTCTAAGTTAGGTTACCTAACCGATTGGAGATCTGATGACACCTCGAACTCTTCTTTTAGCGCCTTTCAAACAAAAGGCACAGACGTTTCTGCATCCTACTCCACGAGCTTTGTGACGCCCAAAGATAGCGAACTTAAGGCAATGCTTGGAGTCAAGATCAAAGAGGGGAGATAAAAATGCCTATCCTCTAGCTATGATTATTATACATATATAGACCTTTGTATGTGACTATATGAGATTTTGGGGACATTGAAACACTGACTCTTCCAGAACCTATAATAATTTTGTATCACCAAATATTGTATTCAAGTTTCTGGCAGAGTTATTTATTTTAAGACAGGAGAAATATCACAAAATCTGACATTTTATGGATTTAAACATTCATAAAACATGCATTAATAAAGAAAATACAAAGCTTAGATTATAATAGTGCTTATATCAAAATAAAATTATTTTATAACAAAAACCTTAACAACAAAAAGTACATATCACAACGAAAAGAAGAAAAAATACATATCACAATGGAAAGAAGAAAAAATGGTTGGATTTTGTTTTTCATTATCTACAACCATATATCACATCGATTTATGTTGTTGCGTAATTTTTTTTGGATCAACTAGCAAATCAATGACATCAAGATGAGTATCATCATTCAGGCCATATCATCGTTGGGTCACTAGATATGAAGTTAGTTTCACTTTCTTTCTCTTTTCTCCTTGTTGTGATTCTCGATACAGATCGACTACATGTTTGTTTAACATAAGATAGGTACATGCATGGACAATATCCTTTTGTGCCGCATCTGTAGTAAAAAAAAATTGGTTTGCTTTTTCCAATTCTCAACCATCATCTCTTCCTTGACAGTTCTTGTTATTTCTTATATTGTTTGAATCATTAGGACGGAATCCTCTTCCTCTTCTTTATCCACGTCTTCGTACATGGCCGTGACTTCAGTTTCTAACGCATCCGCATCCACGAACTGTTGGGGAAAACACGAAAACACGCGAATGCGCAGCGGAATAAAGTTTCCCCGCACTTGTGTGAGCCTGTGAGGAAGAGACTTGAACTATGGCACAAATGATCTAAGCAAGAATCTAAATGACACACAATCTTTTTACGTGGAAAACCTCCTCGATGTGAGAGGGAAAAACCACGGGACCGTAGTCCACTCAAAATCCACTATATCAAATGTATGAGTGTTACAACCACGTCCTCCCTGTTCCTACAGAACAGACCCAGAGACTAAGGCTCAAAAGAGCAATCTCCAACACCAGAGACTCAACAAGAGAGCAATACAAGCTTACAAAACTAGCAGATACAAACGACCTCAGCTCACTAGGATTCCGGCAACCAGAGAACAATCCCACCGTACAAATCCAAGATGAACAAGTCAACAACACCTCTGCCAAATTTCAGCTCAATCAGAGAAGAACTCACCGTTGGATTACCTCAAGACTGCCACTGCTGAAGAACTGTAGCGACCAGCTTCACTAAAACCCCGATTCACGAGAAACCAACCGTTGAAACGACAATCCCACCGTTGAATCTCAAACCCACTGAGTCACGAAGCTTCCCACAAAATATCAGCCAGATCAGACTACTTTCGAGCCCTCGAACACAGCCCTGAAGAAACCAGACGAAAACCCTTTCTTCTCTCTTTCTTTCCTCTCTTCTTCTTTCTCTCTCTCTTTTAGTGTAATGTGTCTATGTGTGTGGCTCAGTCATAAAAATCAGGTCACAGGCTTATATAGGTCTTAGGAAAAGAACCTAATAACCCTTATAAAAACCTTCAACACCAGACTTCAGAATTCTACACAAGACTTGAGAATTCTTCACAAGACTTCAAAAAACAACACAAGACTTCAGGTTTGATTTCTCTCAACCAACCCATGGTTTCCTCACACTAGGAGGAACACCAACAAACTCCCCCTCCGACTAGTTGGAGGAAACAGCCATCCCGGCTATCTCACGGCAAACCTCAAGCTTTTCCCTCGGTAATGACTTCGTCATCATATCAGCTCCATTATCATTCGTATGAACTTTTTCAAGTCCCACTTCCTTAGAAGCAATCACATCACGTATCCAATGATACCTCCTATCAATGTGCTTCGAACGCGAATGAAATGTCGAGTTCTTTCCGAGACATATTGCGCTTTGACTGTCACAAAGCAACACATACTTATCCTGCTTGAAACCGATATCCTCACAGAAGTTCTTTGTCCACAACAACTCCTTAGAGCTTCAGTTGCAGCTATGAACTCAGCTTCAGTGGTAGAAAGTGCAACACACTTTTGCAACCTTGACTGCCATGAAACGCTCCGCCCGCAAACGTTATCAAATAACCCGAAGTAGATTTCCTGGAGTCAACATCTCCAGACATGTCAGCATCAGTATAGCTAACATCAATGCTCATTACCTCCAAAGGTAAGCTTCAAACCAGAAGTCCCTCGAAGATATCTCAAAATCCACTTCACAGCATTCCAATGTTCTCTTCCAGGATTGGAATTGAACCGGCTTACTACACCAACGGCGAAAGCTAAATCCGGTCTTGTACAGACCATGGCATACATCAAACTACCCACTGCAGAAGCATATGGAACTCTTGCCATATCTTCCTTCTCTGCATATGTCTTTGGACTCTGTTTACTGCTCAATCTAATGTGTGAAGCAAGAGGAGTGCTCACCACTTTAGATTTGTCCATGTGAAACCTTTTAAGTACTTTCTCAATGTACTTCTCCTGAGACAAGTGAATCAATCTCTCAGCTCTGTCTCTCTCAATTCTTATACCAAGAATCTGTTTCACTGGACCCAAGTCTTTCATGGCAAAGGACTTGCTGAGCTGCTTCTTCAGCTCCTCAATTCTGCTCATGTCCCTGCCCACAATCAACATGTCATCAACATATAGCAACAAGATGATAAAATCATCATCACCAACACCTGAATAAATACACAGTGGTCATCAGTAGTCTCCTTATAACCATGCTCCTCCATAACAGACTTAAACTTCATGTACCACTGCCTAGGTGCTTGCTTCAATCCATAAAGGCTTTTCTTCAGGCGACAAACTAAATCCTCTTCACCCTTTTTCACAAAGCCTTCCGGTTGTACCATGTAAATCTCTTCCTCCAAATCTCCATGAAGGAAAGCAGTTTTTACATCCATTTGCTCAACCTCTAGATCAAGACTTGCTGCCAGTCCAAGTACAATCCGAATGGACTGCATCTTCACAACAGGAGAAAAGATTTCATCATAATCAATCCCCTTCTTTTGGCTGTATCCTTTCACAACCAATCTAGCCTTGTATCGAGGTTGCAAACTGGTATCTTCATGCTTAATTCTGAACACCCACTTATTAAGCAATGCCTTCTTGCCCTTAGGCAACTTCACCAACTCAAATGTGTGATTCTCTTCAAAAGAATCCATCTCATCACCAGCAGCACCAAGCCACTTATCTTTGTGTTCACATTCCATAGCTTCATCAAAGCTTTCAGGCTCTCCCCCATCAGTAAGTAACACATACTCACTAGGATCATACCTTGTCGACGGTTTTAGACCTCTCTCGGATCTTCTAACAATAGGAGGGTTCTCAGTAGTTGGTGTCTCACCATGATCGTCACCATGATCACCAATACCATCTTCATGTGCGGGAGCATCTGCACCGGGTGTATCATCTTGAACCTCATCCTCGACCTGACCGTGGACAGATGTAGAAGGACTAGCCTCTAAATCGATCAAACTCTCATTACTCTGAGTTGGTTTTCCGGACTTGTCAATGTCCTTAATTGTTTGATCTTCCATGAACACAACATCTCTGCTCCTTATGAGCTTCTTATCAACGGGATCATAAAATCTGTATCCAAACTCATCCTGACCATAACCAATGAACACACACTGTCGCGACTTCATCTCAAGCTTCGATCTCTCATCCTTAGGTATATGAACAAATGCCTTACACCCAAAGACCCTCAAATGACCATAAGAACATCCTTACCGGTCCAAACTCTCTCTGGAACATCACCCTCCAATGGAGCACTTGGTGACAAATTCAGCACATGAACAACTGTGCTCAAAGCCTCACCCCAGAAAGTCATCGATAAGCCTGACTGTGAAATCAAACATCTCATCCTCTCGACAATAGTCCTGTTCATCCTCTCAGCCAACCCATTCAACTGTGGAGTCTTAGGCGGCGTGAACTGATGCCTAATACCATGCTCTTTGCAATAAGCATCAAATGGTCCAGAATACTCACCACCATTATCACTGCGGATACACTTCAACTTCTTTCCCGTTTGTCTCTCAACCAATGCCACAAAATGCTTGAAATATCCCAGAACCTGATCTTTAGTCTTCATAGTGAAAACCCATGACTTCCTAGAATGGTCATCAATGAATGTGACAAATATGATGCACCACCAAGAGATTTTGTCTTCATTGGACCACACACATCTGAATGCACCAAATCAAGTACCTCAGATTTTCTAGAAGGTGCAGAAGACTTGAAAGAAACTCTGTGTTGTTTTCCATGCAAACAATGTGCACACTTAGGCAAGTGCAAACCAGAGATTCCTGGAATGACCTCCTTCTTTGACAACACAGACATACCCTTCTCACTCATGTGACCGAGTCTCTTATGCCATAGCTCCATGGCATCAACATTCTCCACTGCATTAACAGCATCTTTGGAGACCTTAGCCTGCATCAAATAGAAAGATGAAAGCTTCTCACCTCGAGCCACAACCAGAGAACCACGTGAAAGCTTCCATTTACCACCACCGTGTAAACTGTAGAAACCCTCATCATCAAGTCTTCCTGTAGATATCAAATTCATCCTCAAGTCTGGAACATGCTTAACATCCTTAAGCATCAACCTAGTCCCAAGACTAGTCTCCAAGCAAATATCACCAATGCCAACAACCTGAGCCAAACCATCATTACCCATCTTTACAGAACCATACTTACCTAGAGTATAGGTAGAGAACAAATCCCGCTGTGATGTAGCATGAGTGGTAGCTCCACTGTCAATCACCCAACTGGTGTCTTGGCATACATTAATGGCATTATCCTCAAGAAGAATGAGAAACTCATCTTGGGTGACTGTCACCCGATCTACTTCTTCTTGCTTTCCTTGCTGCTTGTCTTTCTTCAACTTCCAACAATCTTTCTTCATGTGCCCTTTCTTATGACAGAAATAGCACTCCATATTAGCAAATTTATTAGACTTGCTCCTGCTCCTGCTCTTGTCCTTCTTGGACTCTCTATGTGAACTTCTCCCCCTTGACTCAGTAACCAGAACATCTGAACGTGAGGAACTAGCATTTGACTGCCTTCTTGTCTCCTCATTCAACACACTGTTCTTCACTGAATCCATCGAAATGACACCTTCCGACGCGGAGTTACAAAGAGACATTATGAATACCTCCCAAGAATCTGGTAATGTACCAAGAAGCCACAAACCGTGAATCTCATCATCAAACCTGATGCCCATATCAGACAACTTGTTGAGCAATCCCTGAAACGCATTCAAGTGATCTGTCATCGGAGTTCCATCCTGATACCTCAACTCAATCAACTTCTTGATCATAAGCATCTTGTTATTCCCGGTCTTCCGAGCATACAACTGCTCCAGCTTCAACCACAAAGAGCGAGCATTAACCTCATTTTCAATATGATGCAACACATTATCATCTATCCACTGCCTTATCAAACCACACCTCGGCGATGCAGCAACTTCCATTCATCCTCAGTCTTATTATCAGGTTTCCCTCCTGAAATACTGGTAGATGAAATTCTTTAACAAAGAGCAGATCCTCCATCTTGCCCTTCCATAGATGATAATTGTTGTTACCATTCAAGCTTATCATTCTGCCCATATTCTCCATCTTTTCCATCACTCACACAAGCAAACCAATAACTCAAAGTTATCCAAATCTAAAGCTCACAAACCTTAAGCTCTGATACCACTCTGTTGGGGAAAACACGAAAACACGCGAATGCGCAGCGGAATAAGTTTCCCCGCACTTGTGTGAGCCTGTGAGGAAAGACTTGAACTATGGCACAAATGATCTAAGCAAGAATCTAAATGACACACAATCTTTTTACGTGGAAAACCTCCTCGATGTGAGAAGGAAAAACCACGGGACCGTAGTCCACTCAAAATCCACTATATCAAATGTTGAGTGTTACAACCACGTCCTCCCTGTTCCTACAGAACAGACCAGAGACTAAGGCTCAAAAGAGCAATCTCCAACAACAAGAGAACTCAACAAGAGAGCAATACAAGCTTACAAAACTAGCAGATACAAACGACCTCAGCTCACTAGGATTCCGGCAACCAGAGAACAATCCCACCGTACAAATCCAAGATGAACAAGTCAACAACACCTCTGCCAAATTTCAGCTCAATCAGAGAAGAACTCACCGTTGGATTTCTCAAACCCTCAAGACTGCCACTGCTGAAGAACTGTAGCGACCAGCTTCACTAAAACCCCGATTCACGAGAAACCAACCGTTGAAACGACAATCCCACCGTTGAATCTCAAACCCACTGAGTCACGAAGCTTCCCACAAAATATCAGCCAGATCAGACTACTTTCGAGCCCTCGAACACAGCCCTGAAGAAACCAGACGAAAACCCTTTCTTCTCTCTTTCTTTCCTCTCTTTTCTTTCTCTCTCTCTTTTAGTGTAATGTTATATGTGTGTGGCTCTCATCAAAAATCAGGTCACAGGGCTTATATAGGTCTTAGAAAAGAACCTAATAAACCCTTATAAAAACCTTCAACACCAGACTTCAGAATTCTACACAAGACTTGAGAATTCTTCACAAGACTTCAAAAAACAACACAAGACTTCAGGTTTGATCTTCTCTCAACCAAACCCATGGTTTCCTCACACTAGGAGGAACACCAACACGAACTTCCCAATTATTATAATTGGATAATGCAGCATCCACTTCTAAAAATAGAATAGATCCAGTGGGACGATTTTGATAGTTCATCATTATGAGTTCATTATTTTATTATGTAACAAAGAGGATCTGCATCAACTCTGAATGACGAGTGTATCCATTTACCCATATTGTTGTTGCAGGACTACATTTCCAGAATGAAATATCAAGAGTGTTTTCTCTATCACATGATAATCACTTACATATTCTCCATATAACACCATGCTCAAAGCAATTCTGCATATCGCAGAATTATATTTACTAACATTTATGTGGTTCTGAGATCGAGATGTATCCACTCGTGTTTAGCTTTCGGCAAGATCACATAATTTTTGCCATCAAAAGTTTCTTTCAATGATTGCCAAATATTTGCATGATCCTCTTTTAAACCATCAAAGATGTGATGGAACAAAAATATCATTGCTTTTTTCTTTTTTTTCATTTGATGTCAATTCCGACTTATTGATGGAATCAAGGAGCCAATTTCTTCTTAGGTGTATCTTTGCATCCACTGCCTATATCGTATATTTTTTCTATATTTATCAAGGGTAGTAATTTCGTGCCAAATTTAACATGTTAACTGTAAATTACAATAAATATAAAATATGAAAAAATTGAATTTAAAAATAGAATTTAAATGTAGAATTTGAAAGTAAAAATTTAAATGCAGAAAAATAATTAAAGAGGCATTGTCTGCCATAAATTCATAAAAAGGCATAGCCTACTATAACTATTGGCTTCCAGAAGGCAATGTCTATCTTTTGGTATACAATATATTAAATATAAATTAAATTGAACATAAAATAAAACTCACATTTTCAGATATGAAAGACATTTTTTACATCCATTTGGTAAAATAGCCACTGCAAGTTCACCGCAAAAGAGAAAAGTATCTAGATTGAGTTGAGCTTTGCAACCAGTGCAAAAGTCTCGGTATAATCCTCTATGTATGTCTGCGTCAACCCTTTCGCTCCTAATCTTTCCTTCTAACGTTCAATGCAGCCATCACTTTGGTATTTAATCTTGAGTAGAGACAATCTGGATAGGATGATGAACTACCATGTTAATTTTGTTTACCCAAACTGAATCAGAGCATATGGTGGATGGGCATTTGGGTCGGTTACTTTGTCTTAGTGCTTTTCGTGTAGGCTCTGTATCTGCTATGTTTGGTTATGACTGGACTAAGTGTTACATATTGTTGTTGTTCAGACTTTACACCAACTTTTTCGGCAACAAGTTGTTGGGGTCAAAATCTCCTCCTCGGAGATTGATAGAACGAGAATTGAAGATCAAGAACAAACGGACCATGTCCCGAGCATAAGGGCCAGCCGCCCGTGCCCTAGGCATGGGCCAGCCGCCCTTATCTCTTGTTCAAGGCGCGGCGGCTGGACATGTCTCGGACTAAGTCCAGCCGCCCATCATCCTATTATCAAGATACGGCGGCTGGACATGTCTCGGACTAAGTCCAGCCGCCCATCATCCTCTTACCAGTACATGGCGGCTGGACTTAACCCGAGCATGGCCAGCCGCCCATCATTCTCTCATCAGCACATGGCGGCTGGACTTATCCCGAGCATGGCCAGCCGCCCGTCATCCTCTTACCAGTACATGGCAGCTAGACTTAACCCTAGCATGGCCAGCCGCCCATCATTCTCTCATCAGCACATGGCGGCTGGACTTATCCCGAGCTTGGCCAGCCGCCCATCATCCTTCAATCAGTACACGGCGGCTGGACTTACCCCGAGCATGGCCAGCTGCCCATCATCCTTCCTTCGAGCATAATCCCGGGCTCGGATCAATCCAAGGCAAAGCGTCTGCATGTTCTAATCCCAAGCATTGGCCAGCCGCCAGCGAGCATTGGCCAGCCGCCCACGAGCATTGGCCAGCCGCCCACACGCCCATGGACCATCCGCCCATGCACACAAGACAGAGAACGGGCGGCTGGCCATCAACACGAAAACGGCGGCTGGAGGTTTGAAAAAGAACGGGCGGTTCGGTCTCAGAAGTCGTAGAAATGCTCGAAACACAATTCACGCTGGAAAAACCGTTAAAGTACTGTTCACGAAACACTATTCATCACGAGGAATAGTTAACCGAAAAATCAATTTAAGCTTAATCGAGATCGGTTTACTATTCACGGTTTACTATTCACGGATTACTATTCATCGGGTACTATTCATCAAGAATCGGGCCGAGCCAGAATCAGACCATGCGACGGACTGCTGAAGATTTCGGGCCAGGAATCGGGCCCAAAAGATTAGGTCGGAGGCTGGAAGGAAGGAACTTTGTCCCACATCGCCCATAAAGAGTTTTAGCCTCCTAGGTCTCCTAGTATAAATATAGACGCTTGTACTAGGTTGAGATCATCCAAAATCCGAGTATTAAGAGCTTTAGCATTATAAGACTTATTAAAGCTTTTGCTAATATTCTTGTACTTCCGAAAAATATCAATAAAGTCATCTTTTTACATTTTCGGTCCTTTAGTTCTATTAAAATAGAATTTTCGAGCCCCCATAAAATATATAAGTTTTGACAGTGTGAGTTTCGGCTCTCACAGTTTGGCGCCATCTGTGGGGACGAGAAATATTATTCACCCTAAGAACAAGAGGATACGGAAAGGGAGACCATGACCACCGCAGGAAGAACTGACAGCACTAATGACCGGCCGACCGGAGGAAACACCGCAGGAACGGCCGCAACTGGAGCAATCGGAGCCGGAGGGGATGGGACCTCCACCACTGCACCGCCCAGATTCTGGATGCCGACTGGAGACCCGGTCATAACAGAAGCAGCCAGCAGCGGTCCCTCCGGTCTAGCCCAAGACATCTGGCAATCGGTGAGCTAAGGAACATGATAGTCGAACTCGCGGAGCGGCAAAACAGGCAAGAAAGAGCGGCCGCACAGGAGAGAGCAGCTTCCCAAGAGTTGGCACGTGGCCCCTGGACTTTCGGAGCAAGACTCCTCAATTTCACCCCGCGAGCAGATACCCCGGGCGGGCAGAATCTCAACGAATAGACTCCCGTTGGCACGAGGAGAGAACCGTCGGCACCACCCCTTTTGCACCGAAAAGGCACCACTAGGCGGACCGCCGAACAGCCAACCTCTACGGCGACCAACGGTGAAACTGGAAAAGACGCCGCACACAGAGCCGGCCAGGAAGAGAGCGAAACTGACGATGAGGTTAGAGAGCTGAACGCGGATGAGGAAGAGCTCCGCTGGGTCGAAGAGCAGGAAAGAGCGGAACGAGCAACCCGAGCAAACCGATCCGCAAGCTAGAGGAGTTGGATGAACTCCACGCTCGACTAGAGTTCACTGCAAGCTAAGTGAAAGAAGTAAGATCGCAGGTTCACAAAGCAACCAGCGCAGCTCGCGAAATCGATCGGGTCTTAGAGGAGACCCAGAGGATCCCTGTCACCTCGAAGATCACAAACGTCAGAGTTCCAGACACCGGCAAGATCCGAATCCCTTTCTATGATGGAACAACAGACCCAAAGGCCCACATGACAACCTTCAACATCGCGATGAGCTTGACCAAGTTCAAACCCGAAGAAAAAGATGCCGGTTTCTGCCTCCTGTTCGTCGAACACTTTGTTGGGGTCAAAATCCCCTCCTCGAAGATTGATGAGGCAAATAGCCGAATTAACGGTTAAACATTTCATATTCTGGCAGCAAGCCCACGAAATGAGACCAAACGCCTGCCCGGGTCAAGCTCTTGGCTTCCGGTCGCAGATGAACTGAATGAGTTGTGACCATTTGTACTCTTTTTCCTTATCCTTGGTTTTGTCCCAAAGGGTTTTCCGGGAAAGGTTTTAAAGAGGCAAAATCGGTTCACTTATCTTAAACCCATCCGGAAGCTAACCTAGCCGCTCCGACCAAATGCCCGTACGGACCGAGCTCTCGGCCTTTGGTCCGACGGATGAACTCTTTGCAGGCCTTCTCAAGACAAGTCTCTACATATCTTCTCAGCCAGGAGCATTCATCAGGCCAAGACCTAGGCCAATTTCTACCTTCCTGGATCGGCCCTAAACACCATTTCCCGACTAACGGGCCTTGGCCCAATAATTCCCAAAGAAACATCATGCCATTTGAAGACGGACTTCATGCTGTTCAGAACATGGAAAAACATCAAGGAGTTTACTTAAAATAAACCGGAAGCAAGGCTTTTAACCAAGGAAAATCGGACCTGAAGATTAAAAGGACAAGCTGGGCCAAATCAAGACAAGCGGGGCGAATTGGAAGAAAAAAAGCTGATGGGCGGCGGCCCATCAGGTTAAGTCGGCTGCTAGAAGGGATTTTTACAACGTCCCACATTGCTTAGATCAGTCTTTGAGATCCTAGACTCTCTCATATAAATAGACACCCATGTATTCACTTTCAAGGCATCCCAACTCAAGTGCAAGAGCTTTCGAGATATAAGACAATAAGCTTTCTCGAATATTTTTGTACATAGAGAATTTTTAATAAAATCATCTTTCTCATCTTTTTACTTTTTTGCCCTTTAGTTCTTGTTTAATAGAATTTTCGGATCCCCGTAAAATATAAATTTCGACAGTGTGAGTTTCGGCTCTCACAGTTTGGCGCCGTCTATGGGGACGAGAAATATTCTTTATTCAAAAACAGCAGGAGACCATGGCAACCGGAAGAAGACCCGACGACACCGGGAACCAGCCGTCCGGAGCAGCGGCTAGAGCAGGAACAACCGTGGCCGGAGCATCCGCAGCAGGAGCAGGCGCTATAGGAGCAGCCAGAACCGGAACGGCTGCAATCGGGAACCCCACCGTCGCACAACCGCGGTTCGGGATGCCGATCGAAGTACCCGGAACGACGGAAACGGCGACCACCAGTTCAACCGGCCTAGCCGGAGATATTGCCGCGATCGGCGATCTAAGGAACATGATCTCGGGACTTGTGGAGCGACAAGATAGACAAGAAAGGACAACAGCGCAGGAGATAATGCCATCCGAGAACTAGCGCAAGGCTCCCAGCCGCTCGGAAGGAGACACCTCCTCTTCTCGCCACTTGCGAACACTTCCGGAAGGCGAAGTTTCGGCGAGCAAACTCCCGTCGGAACCAGGACGGAACCGTCGGAGCCGCCACCGTTACATCGGAAGAGCGCGATGCGACCCAGAGTCGAGCAGCCGGGCTCAACATTAATCGATGGAAGCAGGTGGTCACGACGAAGGCGAGACAGACGAGGAAGAAAGGGATCTCACCGAAGAGGAAGAGAACCTACTCCTGGTGGATCAGCAAATAAGAGCCGAAGAACGAGAAAGAGCGGGCCGAGCGATCCGGTCTGCTAAACGAAGAAGCGAAATGGACGAGCTGCGGGCCCAACTAGAGCTAACAGCGAGCCAAATAAGGGAAATGAGATCTCAAGTCCACAAGGCGACCAGTGCGGCTTCCGAGATCAACCAAGTTTCAGAGGAAACTCAGAAGATTCCCTTCACTTCGAGAATCACAAGCGTGAGAGTCTCCGACCCCGGAAAACTCAAGATCCCGTTCAACGAGGGAACGACGGATCCGAAGGCACATATGAAGGCCTTCCATATCGCAACGAGTAGGACCAAGTTCAAACCCGAAGAGAAAGACGCTAGCTTCTGTCTTTTGTTCGTTGAACATTTGAAAGGAGCGGCACTATCGTGGTTCTCACGATTAGAGAGGGACTCGATCGACAACTTCGAGATACTGTCGGCGGCCTTCCTGATGCATTACTCGCTTTTCATAAGCCGCTCAACTTCCGACGCGGACCTCTACTCACTGTCGCAAGGATCTAAGGAGAGCCTGAGAGAATTTATCGAAAAGTTCAAGTTGATCGTGTCATAAATTGACGGCCTGAGCGACAGTGCCACGATAAATGCCCGAGGAAATCCCTGTGGTACGCCTCCAGCTTCCGAAAAGAGATCACTATCAACCCCGCGGTTACCATCCAAGACGCTCTTCACCGCGCCTCGAGTTTCGTGATCCACGAAGAAGACATGAAAGCCTTGGCCAGAAGGCATCAGCCGCAAAAACAATCGAAAAGCCCGGCACAGCCCACAAATGTCCCGACGGAAAGAAGGAGTAAGCGAAGTGGCCGAAACAAAGAACCAGAAGCCGGCGGAGTGCACAATTATCAGATAAACACGGGACAACCGTTCGATGGACGTGGCAGAGGGACATCGAATACCTGGACTCGGGCAGGATACGATAGGAATGCCTACTGTACCTTCAACCGAACAAGGGGACACACAACCGAGTATTGTAAGACGACCGGAAGAAGACTTGCGACCAAGCTGCTGGCTAGAGAACACGGGAACGACATAACCTTGGAAAGCCTTAGAGATCCCGAAGAAGACGACGAAGCTCGGGAAGGACGACCTAATCAAGAGCGTCCCGAGAAGCCTCCGGAGGAAGCACCCAAACGAGGGAGAAGGCCGAACGAAGACGACCAAACCGGGAACCGGAGAAGGATCCACATGATCATCGGAGGATCCCAATACTGCAAAGATACGGTGGCTTCAATCAAAGCTTTCCTCAGGGAAGGAGACAAGGAGTCGAACCCGCGAGCCCTGACGGCTGGGAATAATGACCGGATCGCTTTCACTGAAGAGGACGCCGAAGGGCTCGATCAGCCCCACGACGATCCCTTGGTCGTAGAACTGGACATCAACGACTACGACGTGTCCAGAGTACTAATCGATACCGGGAGCTCGGTAGATGTCATATTCCGCGAGACACTCCGCAGGATGAACAAAGATCTATCAGAGGTGAAGCCGAACCCCAGATCGCTCACCGGATTCTCCGTAGAGGTCACTATGACAGACGGAACGATCCAGCTTCCAGTCCACGCCGGCGGAATTACGAAGGTCGTGAATTTCGTGGTGGCTAATCACCCCGCGATCTACAACGTTATCATGAGGACCCCGTGGATCAACTCGATGCGAGCGATCCCGTCGACGTACCACCTCTGTCTGAAGTTCCTAACTCCTAACGGAATCAAGACTATCTGGGGAAACTAAAAGGAGGCCCGGATCTGTTTCCTTGCGGAACACAAACTCCGAAATCCAACGGTCCCACAAAGAGAAAACCTGAAACGAAAGAAAGAAGAAGAAGACACGAGGGACGGAAATAAAACAAGCAGAACAGATCAGTTCGAGAGAACGGAGCTTGTACCCGCAGAAAACAAAGACGAGCAAGGAGAAAAGGCGACTGCCGAGAAGAAGACATCAAAGATCGCGTAGTACGAAACAGTCTATCCCATATTCTATAAAGCATAAACGCTTCCAAAAAAAAAAAAAAAAAAAAAACGGAACTACGGGTGATTTGATCCCTTTTCAAAGGGTACGTAGGCAGCTCGGTTAAAAAACGAGTTCAGTTGCCCCCTTCCCATAAAAAGGGGGGGGAGTGGGTCTGTATACACATACTCCCAAAAATTCTCGCAAAAGGGTAAAAAGGTCAAAACTAGGAACCTTAAATCCCAACCGAATAAAGTCGTCCGTTGCTGGCCACAACGAGACCTCTTTCTTCGAAGAACCGCCTCTCGGCATACATCGCCTCTCGGCACACATCGCCTCTCGGCACACATTGCCTCTCGACACACATCGCCTCTCGGCGCAAATTTTCTCTTGGCACACATCGCCTCTCGGCGTAAATTTCCTTTCGGCACACATGCCTCTCGGCGCAAATTGCCTCTCGGCACACATCGCCTCTCGGCATGCATATCAACCGCCCGTTGATGATCACAACAGGGTGACTTAAACCGTGGTTCTTTCAACATCCCTCGATGGATAAACATACCGCGCTCTATAAATCTCCGGATAAACATCTGAACGACGTGACCTGACATCCCGTGATCCTGCAGGGAGCGTCGAAGACGATGTTCTGTTAAGCTTATCTTCAGGAGCATTTCGCATAGGCAAATAGTGCGAAGTGTAAACCGCGAAATGAGCTCGTAAACCCAGTAAAATGCCTGACATGGAACACTGGTCTTGGATATCTACGAACGCAGTTTCAAACCGGCTCTGATACGAGATCATAAAGCATTCAGTCGAGAGAGAACTTTACGAGCTGTAACTCCTCGACACCAACACATAAACCCAGGAAAACATCGGAAACCTGGTCAAAAAGTTCGGAGTGTCTGGAAAAACACTCCAACTCAATATACAACAAAGCAAAAGCCTCTAGGCAAGCAAAGACAAAAGACCGGCGGCCCACCTCCTCGAAGTCGGGTCAGCCGCCACCCATCATTCTATTACGGGCCACGTATCCAAAACTCTGAGTCTAAAGCAGAAAAAGAAAGAGTCCTTCAATGGTTCAAACTCTTTTATTAATCTCAGAAGCAAAAGTCTATCAGGCCCCTTAAAAGGCCGAACAATACAAAGATTCGAAAGCAAAAAAGAAGCAAAAATCAAGAATCAAGGATCCGGACCAAACGCCTTCACCACGGCAAGATCCGAGATCCCGGGAACAGCCTCATAAGATCCGGCCAGGTCAGTGACCCCGATCGATGCGGCCTCCTCCTCAATGGCACTGACTTCAGGAACCAGAACGGTCGGGCCTTCGGGAAGAGGGATCAATTGAGAATCAATCTTCTCCCGAACCTGAACCACCATGTCGTCGAACTGACTCTCATCTCCATCAAAGCGAGAATGCCACTCCAACAACTTTGCCTTTTCTTGGTCTAAGTTAGGGGGATCTCCACTCTGAAGCAATGCAATCAACTCAAGGTTCCCCGTGATCTGGGCTAGGTCCACCTCACGGAACCTCGTTTCGGACAGCGAATCAAGCATCCCTTTCAACTCCTCCAAGAAGACCGGAAGCTCGGCGGAACAAGCCCTGCAACCGTAGGCATCACGCGAGGCCCTGGCACTCACAAGCTGGCCTGCCAAATCCTTCAGCTCTTTGGACTGACGAGAAACCCTAGCCTCCAGGCGAATAGACATACACACGGCTCTGTCCTTTTCAGCTTGCAGCTCCGTGACTTGCCTCTCAAGCAACTTGATCTGCCACGAACTCGACGACTCAAGAACTTAAAGCTTCCTCTTCACCAAGCGAACACTCTCTTTGGCGCGCTTGCAAACCCCGTGAATGGTGGCGTCGTACGAGCCAATGCACCTGTTCACGGAGGATATGAACTGCAAAGAAAAAAGGAATATCAGAAAAAGGAAATATTGAAGAAAACGAAAGAATGGAAAAAAAAAGGAAAAAATTACCTTTGATCCACATAAAGCCATCTCCTCGTACTTCTCAAATTCCCCAAGATCGGTGTATGGAGGAAACCTGAAGCTCGAGTCCACTGTCTCCGAAAAGTTCATTGCTGCTAGGCGTCGATTCTTGCAAACCGACTCCGGGAAAACAAGCCTAGAGTCCGACGGCGCACCAGAAGAACTCTTCACTCCTCCCTCTCCTTGACTGCTCTCTCTTCTGGCGCAAAACACCATCAGATCCTGTCAAGCTATAGACGATCCCTCGAGGCTCGGAAGCACGCTTTGCTGCATTACTCACCAAGATCGCATCCTTCTTGAGCGGAGCAAACGCGGTCGGCGGCGAAGTCAGCTTTTTGGCCGACCACTCCGGCGGAGGAACAGCTAGAGAGCTCTCCGCCGGCTTAGGGGATGAAGAACGGGCCAACGGTTTGGGCCCAGGCTTGGGCCCTGGCCGCCCGCTCGTGCCCGTCGTTTTCTTCCCGCCTTTTTCCATTCTCTGGCGAAGCGATGACCTAACCATAGTTTTCTTTTTTTTTTAAAAAAAAAGAGGAGGCTCTGAAAGGTGTGTCGAAATTGTGAGAGACAAGAAGAGGAGGGAGGCGCATATATATACAACAAGGGAGGCTGAATCCTGACATATTAAGGATTGGAGAATTTCCTGTTCCCAGCCCTGCAAAAAAGGAAAAATGAGTTTTTCAATTCTTAATATAAAAAGAAGAAGAAGCTTTACAATTTCTGACACAATAAGAAAAGGGAAAATTTTCCTTATCCTAAAACTCAAACAGGAATAGGAAAATTTCCAGTTTCTCACTTGTGAAGGAAAAAGGAACTCCCCCACAAGCACAAGCAATCAACGGCGGACCTGAAGCCCAAGAAGAAAAATTTATTCCAGCCAATTTTCGGCCACTCAACGTCAAGCTACAGCCTTTTGGCCCATCAATCCCGACAAATACATCAACAACGCTCATCGCCCATGCATGCAAGGCCCACGAGCTAGGGGGCTAACTATTGGGGTCAAAATCCCCTCCTCGAAAATTGATGAGGCAAAAAGCCGAATTAACGGTTAAACATTTCATATTCTGGCAGCAAGCCCACGAAATGAGACCAAACGCCTGCCCGGGTCAAGCTCTTGGCTTCCGGTCGCAGATGAACTAAATGGGTTATGACCATTTGTACTCTTTTTCCTTATCCTTGGTTTTGTCCCAAAGGGTTTTCCGGGAAAGGTTTTAACGAGGCAAGTCGGTTCACTTATCTTAAACCCATCCGGAAGCTAACCGAGCCACCCATCATCCTCTTATCAAGATACGGCGGGTGGACATGTCCCGGACTAAGTCCAGCCGCCCATCATCCTCTTACCAGTACATGGCGGCTGGACTTAACCCGCGCATGGCCAGGCACCCATCATTCTCTCATCAGCACATGGCGGCTGGACTTATCCCGAGCATGGCCAGCCGCCCATCATCCTCTGACCAGTACATGGCGGCTGGACTTAACCCGAGCATGGCCAGCCGCCCATCATTCTCTCATCAGCACATGGCGGCTGGACTTATCCCGAGCATGGCCAGCCACCCACCATCCTTCAATCGGTACACGGCGGGTGGACTTATCCCGAGCATGGCCAGCCGCCCATCATCCTTCCTTCGAGCATAATCCCGGGCTCGGATCAATCCAAAACAAGGCGTCTGCACGTTCTGATCCCAAGCATTGGCCAGCCGCCAGCGAGCATTGGCCAGCCGCCCACGAGCATTGGCCAGCCCCCCCACATGCCCATGCACCAGCCGCCCATGCACACAAGGCAAAGAACGGGCGGCTGGCCATCAACACGAAAACGGCGGCTGGAGGTTTGAAGAAAAACGGGCGGCTCGGTCTCAGAAGTCGTAGAAATGCTCGGAACACTATTCACGCGGGAAAAACCGTCAAAGTATTGTTCACAAACCACTATTCATCACGAGGAATAGTTAACCGAAAAATCAATTTAAGCTTAATCGAGATCCGGTTTACTATTCACGGTTTACTATTCATCGGATACTATTCATCAAGAATCGGGCCGGGCCAGAATCAGACCATGCGACGAACTGCTGAAGATTTCGAGCCAGGAATCGGGCCCAAAAGATTAGGTCGGCGGCTGGAAGGAATGAACTTTGTCCCACATCGCCCAGAAAGAGTTTTAGCCTCCTATGTCTCCTAGTATAAATATAGACGTTTGTACTAGGTTGAGATCATCCAAAATCCGAGTATTAAGAGTTTTAACATTATAAGACTTATTAAATCATTTTTTAATATTCTTGTACTTCCGAAAAATATCAATAAAGTCATCTTTTTACATTTTCGGTCCATTAGTTCTTTTAAAATAAAATTTTCGAGCCCCCATAAAATATAAGTTTTGACAGTGTGAGTATCAGCTCTCACACAAGCCACCATCAAACGAGAACTTTGCCACCAGTACTATTGTGCTCGCTATTGCTGGCTTAGCACTTTTAACCATCTTTGCCGGTGTGGTTATCTTTATCATCCGAAAAAGTAATAAACGTTACATAGATGATGAAGGTAACAATAACAAACACAAACAAACCTTTGAGCTTTGATATCATCTTTCAAATTGGCTTCTTTTCTTTTCTTTTCTTTTTTTGTTGTTGCAGAGCTGCTTAGTATGAGCGTAAAGCATTACACTTTTGGTTACTCTGAACTTAAAACTGCCACTCAAGATTTCAATCCCTCAAACAAGCTTGGAGAGGGAGGATTGGGATCTGTTTATAAGCTAATCCCCTGGCCCTAACAACAAAATGGATACAATTAATACACATGTGTTATGTTATGACTTAACACATTCAACAGGGAAACCTGAATGATGGAAGAGAGAGATTGCAGTGAAAGTATTGTCGGTTGGATCCCGACAAGGGAAAGGACAATTTGTTGCAGAAATCGTAGCGATTTCTTAGTTCTGCATCGCAACTTAGTAAAACCAGTGCCGGTCTTAGATAGGCGGGCGAGTAGTGCCACCGACCAGGGTCCCATAATATTAGGGGTCCAATTTTTCAAAATTTTTTAAAAGATTTTTTTTTTAAAAGAATCAATTTTAATAAACAAAAAGTTTTTAAAAACCGTTTGGTTATGGACTCACGAAACCGGTCCAGTAGAGGTTATATCATAACCGGTTCTTAGGTTTAGTCTTAACCATTCCTTGTTAGACAAGGAATAGGTTTATGGAATGTTTCCTTTTCTATCCTTATGTAAACTTATATATAAAGACCTTTGGTCTCATCAATAATGGACACATAATTTACAACACGTTATCAGCACGAAGCTCTAAAACCCTAAGCTAGCCGCCGCCGCCGTCCGCCTCTTGCTGCCGCCGGCCGCCGTTTCCAACAAGGAGTTCCGGCTTCTTTGCTTGAAGTTGCAAGTGTTTTCTGAGGTCTTTAGCTCCCGGTTCATACAAGTTCTTAATCAAAAGGTGTTCAAGGTAAAACCTTTTTTTTTTTTTTGACAACAATATGAAAAATCAAAAAGTTCAAGGTAAAACCTAATCTAAGAACAAGAAAAAATCGAATTTGGACTAAGAAAAATAAAACCTTAAAATTGATTCTCTCAAAACTTGTTTGTTTTTGTTGAACCAATATCTGAACTTGAATCTATGCTAAAGACAAGACCTTAAAATCAGTTTTATGTTTAAACCTTGTTTGATCTTTGTTTAAACCCAAATTGAATTGGACTTGAGATATTCTAAAAAACCCTAAAAATCGAATTCTATGATTGATGAACTTGCTTGCATAAATCGCTTGCTGTGTTTTCATGGATTGATTGTTTGCTTGTTAAAAACAAATCATAAAGCTTGTTGATCATTGAAAAAAGAAAAAAAAAGGGATAAGAGAAAAAAAATATCGGATTGCATATTGTTGAAACCAAATTTGAATCATCTCTTGGAATCGTTTTGCTTGTTCATGAGTTAGGATTGCTAGATTGAATGTTCTTGTTTGTTTAGCCAAAGCATGAAATCGAAAACTCTAAGAAAAAAAAATCGGCACCCATAAAAAAAAATGAATGAAATCATAAACCCTAATCCTATTCCAAATAGGAAATTCTAATCCCTTCCTTTTTAGAGAAAATGAAAGTTTTAGAATATCATTTTTCTTTTTTGCATGATTATCCTTTTATTAATTGTTTAATTAATCTTGCATAAAAGAAACTGTTAAAAATCGAAAATACAAATTTCATAAACCCATAATTAAAAATAGGCCACATATAGTTAAGTGTTTAATTGCATAATTGCTTGTTTGTTTGAATCTTAAAAATTGGATGATCTATAACTGGCCATATTCCTAAGGTCCGGATTTTATTGAAAAGCCCTAAGAGAAAATTTGATGCATATTTTCAGATGTCTGAAGTCAACGACTCAGATTACCCGGTCCTAAGTCTCTCCGGAGACAATTTCCTAGAATGGGTAATGAG
This sequence comes from Isatis tinctoria, assembly GCA_010577795.1. Taxonomy (NCBI): domain Eukaryota; kingdom Viridiplantae; phylum Streptophyta; class Magnoliopsida; order Brassicales; family Brassicaceae; genus Isatis; species Isatis tinctoria. The sequence continues at coordinate 17,071,452 of CM021250.1, read as the reverse complement.
CACAAGAAATGCTCTGCAAACTAGGGGACTCGGAAGATGCATCACAAATGGAAATCATGAAATAGAAAGCCAAATGGAAATAGCCATAACAATTATGCGCTTCCATCTCACTGAAGAACTAAGAGATCAGTACCAAGATGTTAAAGACACTTTTGATCTTTGGACAAATTTGGGTGAAAGGTATTCAATGGTACTGTAGCGAAACTCCACGGAAGGATGGGAGACTCTCGGTTTCCGGGATTTTGAATCCGCGGATGCATACAACTCTGTCCTCATAAAAATCGTCCATGGCCTCAGGCTATGTGGCGAAGTGGTAACAGATGAGGATCTTTTGCAAAAGACCATCTCTACACTCAATCCAAGGGATTTGATTTTATTACTTAAGGCCAAAAGTTTCACCAACTATAATGACCTATATCATTACCTCAGAAGAGGGCAGAGGACCAAAGAAATTAGCATTGATGAACTGATAAAGAAATGCAATGAGATGGAAACTCCCGGAACAAATGACGAGGATGAAGCCTCGGACTGTGAGGGCAGTTCAAAAGTTGGCTAAGAAATACGAGATTCCGAAAATATAAAATCTATTTGTTGTGTTTCTTTTATGTTTGCTTTGCTTTGATTTTATGTCTTTGGATTCATTTCTTTGCTTTGTTTAATGAATAATAATTTAAAGTTTTAAGACATAAATTCTTGTTTTATGAAGTATGGACGAGTTCGTGGTGGATAGTGGGTCAAGCCACACGATTTTAAAAGATAAAAGATACTTCATAAATCTTACACTCAAAAAGTCAAACATAAGTACTGTAGCAGGACCGGCCGGCCTTATAGAAGATTTTGGCCAGGCCAACATTTTAATGCCTAAAGGCACGCATCTAGAAATCCCTGATGCATTGTTTTCACCAAGCTCAAATCGAAACTTATTGAGTTTTAAAGACATTCGTCTGAATGGTCTTCATGTGGAAACAATGGGCGGAGGAAACAGAGAATTTCTTTAGATAGTTAAAATCGCCCAAGGCCAAAAGAAAGTCCTTGAGACTATACCTGCTATAGCTACAGGCTTATACTGTATAAAGATCAGTATGATAGAAGCCAATGCCATCATAAACAAAGCCTTTACGGACATGTACACTTTATGGCATGACCAGTTGGGACATCCCGGGTCAAGTATGATGCGGAAATTAATATCAAATACAAGTGGACACGCTTTGAAAGAAAGGAGAGTGATCCCTAAAAATCTCACTTGTGTCTCATGTTCACAAGGAAAATTGATTGTAAGGCCATCACCAGTGAAAGTGACTAAGGAAACGATAAATTTCCTGGAAAGAATTCAAGGAGACATATGCGGACCAATTCACCCACCTTGTGGGACGTTCCGATATTTTATGGTCCTCATCGATGCATCTACAAGATGGTCACATGTATGCTTATTGTCAACACGGAATTTGGCATTTGCAATACTCCTTGCGCTAATGATACGCCTAAGGGCACACTTTCCGGACTTTCCGTTAAAGACCATACGCATGGATAATGCTGGTGAGTTTACGTCCCTTGCATTTGATGATTATTGTATGTCCATAGGGGTAAGTGTTGAACACTCCGTGGCACATGTACATTCAAAAAATGGCTTGGCCGAATCTCTCATCAAACGCATACAGCTGATTGCTAGACCATTACTCATGAGGTCAAAGCTTCCGGTTTCAGCCTGGGGACATGCGGTCTTACATGCTGCTGAACTAATCCGTATCAGGCCATCTAGTGACCACAAATATTCTCCATCCCAATTAATAACGGGTCAAGAGCCAGACATTTCCCATCTTAAGACATTTGGATGCTCAGTCTATGTGCCTATTGCACCACCACAGAGAACTAAGATGGGACCTCAAAGGAGGATGGGAATATATGTTGGATATGATTCACCCACAATCATAAAGTATCTTGAGCCAACCACCGGTGATTTATTCAAGGCCAGATACGTGGATTGTTATTTTGTGAAGTAAACCGGCTGGTAAAAGAAATCGAATGGAATCAAACATGCTTAAATTGGCAAGATCCTCGGACTCAAGAAAGTGATTTAGAAGTCCAAAAGATAATTCATATGCAAAAGGTAGCTATACAATTGCCAGATTCCTTTGCTGACCCGCAGAGAGTAACTAAATCGTATATACCAGTCGTGAATGCACCAGTACGAATTGATGTCCAAGACGGACCGCAAGTGGCTATAGAGTCTAAACCACGAGTGAAATGTGGAAGACCTATTGGTTCCAAAGATAAGGCTCCTCGGAAATCTAAGAAAGGTGCTGAAATTCAGACCGTGGAGAAAGTGGATGATCCGGACACAAATGAACCTAAGGTACCTGAAAATGAAGCTCGGGACACCGAGCCTCATGGTCCTGAATTTCCCGATAACAATGAGATCTCGATAAATTTTGTTATGTCCGGAATCCAATGGAACAGAAAAGATGTCGACATTGATGATATATTTGTATGCAATGTAGCACTTGATGTAATGAATGAGGATCTAGAACCCACGTCAATCTCTGAGTGCACTCAACGATCAGATTGGATTAAATGGAAAGATGCTATAAACGTGGAGTTAAACTCTTTAAAGAAGAGAGAGGTCTTTGGTCCCATAATTCGGACACCTCATGATATAATTCCAGTTGGACATAAATGGGTCTTTGTGAGAAAGAGAAATGAACGAGGAGAAATCGTTAGGCACAAAGCACGGCTTGTTGCACAAGGATTCTCACAAAGGCCAGGAATCGATTATGAGGACACATACTCCCCTGTGGTGGATGCAACGACTTTCCGATTCCTGATAAGTCTGGCCATAAGAGAAAAATTGGATTTACGGTTAATGGATGTTGTAACCGCCTATTTATATGGTCAACTGGATAATGAAATCTATATGCGATTACCAGAGGGTATTGAGCTCAAAGATAAGAAAAATTCTCGAGAAGAACACTGCATTAGGCTGAACAAATCCTTGTACAGACTGAAGCAAAGTGGGCGTATGTGGTACAACCGGTTAAGTGAATACTTAGTAAATTCCGGGTACAAAAATGATCCTATCAGTCCGTGTATTTTTATAAAGAAGTTTGCAAACAAAGGATTTGTGATTATAGCAGTATACGTGGATGATCTGAACATCCTCAGAACCTCTGATGAAATCGCCCAAACAGTAGAATATTTAAAGGCCAAATTTGAGATGAAAGACTTAGGAAGACAAAGTTCTGTTTGGGAATACAGCTTGAGTACATCAATGATGGTATCCTTATGCATCAAAAGGTACTCAAGAGATTTAACATGGACCAGACTCACCCATTGAGCAGCCCAATGGTGGTGAGAAGCCTCAGATTGGACAGTGATCCATTTGGTCCAAAGAAAAAGGATGAAGAAGTCCTTGGTCCCGAAGTGCCATATCTCAGTGCCATAGGAGCATCGTTATATTTGGCTAGTCACACTAGGCCAGACATATGCTTTGCCGTGAACCTCCTATCAAGATTCAGTTCTTGTCTGACCCAAAGGCACTGGAACGGGATCAAACACATACTTCATTACCTGAAAGGAACGAAAGATATGGGTCTGTTTTATACTAACCTTAACGATAAAGGTTTAGTTGGTTTTGCTGATGCAGGTTATCTATCAGATCCACCCAATGGTCGATCTCAGACAGGATATGTGTTCACTCACGGAATAACAGCAATTTCATGGCGATCCATGAAGCAGACGCTCACGGCCACGTCGTCCAATCACGCAGAGATTTTGGCGATTCATGAAGCTAGCCGTGAATATGTTTGGTTGAGATCGATGACTCAGCACATAAGGCGAGATTGTGGGATGACCGATGGGAAGGAAGAACCAACCGTACTCTACGAGGACAATGCTGCGTGCATAGCTCAACTGAAGGATGGATACATCAATTGAGATCGGACGAAGCACATCCTGCCCAAATTCTTTTTCACTCACGATATCCAGAAGGATTGAGAAATTCAAGTGCTTCAAGTCCATTCAAGCGAAAACTCAGCTGACTTGTTCACAAAGTCACTCCCAACCTCCACGCTCAAGAAGCTGATGTATCAAATCGGCATGCGCCGATTAAAGGACTTTAGTGATGTCTAAAACAGGGGGAGTAATACGTGTTGTACTCTTTTTCCTCGCTAAGGTTTTGTCCTAATTGGGTTTTCCTTAGAAAGGTTTTAATGATGCAGTATCCCAAAGCGTATTACAAAGATCCTTGATAGCATCGTGCTCGGTTGTTTCGTCCAAGGGGAGTGTTAAAACCATTTGGTTATGGACTCACGAAACCGGCCCAGTAGAGATTATATCATAACCGGTCCTTAAGTTTAATCTTAATCATTCTTTGTTAGACAAGGAATAGGTTTATGAAATGTTTCCTTTTCTATCCTTATGTAAACTTAAATATAAAGACCTTTGGTCTTATCAATAATGGACACAGAATTTACAACAAAAGTCCTAAATATACTATATATTGCCACATTATGCCAAATTATATTAAATTTATATATTTTTCATAACTAAATATATGAAAAATAATCAATATAAAATATATAAAAATAATATAAATATTTTTAAAAAGTTTATATCAGAATATTTTTTGAAAAACCAAAAAGAAAATATAAATTGTTATTAAAAATTCAAAAAAACAATTGGCCAAGGGCTCCTCAAAACCTTGAGCCGGCGCTGAGTAAATCTTTATGGATAATGCTATGAAGGAGATAATCATTTGCTTGTATATGAGTATCTCCTAAATGGACGACTCGATCATGCACTGTCTGGTAATGAACACAAACATGACTTATTTTAATCTTTGCTTCTCTAACAAGCTGAGTTACACGTTGTTTGGATGTCGCAGGAATTGGTAAGACTTTATTTCTTGATTTGTCAACCCGTTTTGAGATATGCATGGGAGTAGCCAGAGGTCTAGCCTATCTCCACGAGGAGGCGAGTGTTCGTATAGTACACAGAGATGTGAAGGCCAGCAACATTTTGCTTGACTCTAAGCTGCTCCCAAAATTCTGACTTTAGACTTGCAAAACTATACAATGACAAGAAAACCCAAAACCCAAAACTTTTTCTTCATTACAAAGCTAATATATATATTACAGAACTATTTATAAGACTTATGTTGTTTATACGAATGCAAGTGGATATCTTGGCCCAGAGTATGCCATGCGTGGACACCTAACAGAGAAAGTAGATGTGTATGCTTTTGGCCTTGTGGCTCTTATATCTGCAAGTAAGAACACAGTAAAATTCTTGGTTCTATATTGAAACAGTAAAGACCAAGAACACTGATCATATCTGCAACCAAGAATTTTCTTCTTGAGTCCAAATGGTTGATCATATAGAAGAAGAAAAATCCAGCATAATTAATGTGTTTACTGATTCCTTCTTATACTGCATTTGTTGTCAAAATATTATTGTCCCCACATAATTGATGGAAAAACTAAAATTTCCGCTGAAAATTGTTTTTTTTTTTATGCAAAATGTAGCTATAAGCGTAATAAAATTGCCTTTATTTCACTTCTTATGCGATCACCTTCTCCTTGTGAAACATGTGCTGAGGCATTCTCCTTAGAATGTATCTTGAAATCTCTCTTAGGTTTCAAGTGTGGGTGGAGCTCCCAACATTTTTCTTTGGTTTCCCACAGTGGACGCATTTCACCTTTCTCTCGAACATTTGCCTTAAAGGCTAAGCCTTCTATTTTATTTCCAAAATACCTTAGGGAATATTCTTCTTTTTGTATCACATACATAATTCATCTATAGATGGAAACTTGTCCATCCTAATGACATGCTGCACCAAATTGTTGTAGCTTGAATCAAGTGAAGAGAGTAATAAAAAAAAAGACTTATCTTGTTCTTCTCTTTGCGAAAGAACGGTCAGATATGAAGTGGGTGGACGTAGTACGCTCTGCCCACAACATGTAATCCACATATTGATCCTCCTGAAACCACTTATCTTCCTTTTGGATGGCCTTGGTTGTTGGGCTTTCGGAAACTCCGGATTTCTTAGCTTCTGCCAGCTGCTCTTTCATCTTGGTTACACATTTGCAAATCGTTCTTTTTTCCGCTCTTAACCAGATTAGATAATTCTGGCCATTGAGAAGGAATGGAACGAGTTTTTGTGTAGCGACATTGATATTATCCCTAAAGGGATTTTTTATTTGTTTAAGAAGATAAATATTTAGAGATATGTAGCGTTACTGCTCCGATACGAAAATATATGAATAAATTGAAATGAAGTGCTTAGGATCTTAAACACGTAAGGTCAAGAAGAGATAAAGGATTAAGAATATTTCTGTATTTCATTCGTATGACTTTACACAGATAATGACTCACACACAGATAGATATATAAATATCTTATTATATAAAGTATAGTTTCAAAAATTAGTAATTAACTAGATTTTGTCATGACATTTTATTGTTTTAAGATTTTGACATGTGTCAAATAGAAAAAAAATATTATGCAATAGCATACCTTCCTAGTATTATTTAAAAGAATAAAGATAAATACTCTAAATATAAAATATAAAATAAAATATTGTTATAACAACATTGCTGACTTATCGGAGGAAAGAACCACGAAAAATGACAAAAACAAAGAAATTGTTATGAAATATTGTGTGATGTCCATTAGCAGTCCATAAAATTCATTAGATTTTACTTAATTACCTATAGATCGTATATATATTTGTATTCTTATATAAATGTTTATATCTATTGGAATAATACAACATCAATTCCCTTTTTCTTCTCATTTGTTTATAACACGTTATCAGCACGAAACCCTAACCGTCAGAGCAAAAACACAAAACCCTAGCCGTAAAAAAAAATGAAAAAAAAAAACGTTTTCGTAAGTAAACGAGATCTCTGCCAAAGTCGTCTATACCCGTTGTAGTCCTTCGTGGATGGTGTCTGTCTCCAATCTTTCCTTCATTGTTATCAATCGAGATAAGTATTCCTAATTCATAGCTATTGTTGCATGTTTGAATATTAATGTGGAGTAAATAATTCATGTTATATAGGTCATTCTTCTGCCACGTTATTGAATTCATGCACATGCTTTAATATGTGCATTGCTCGATTTTTATATTATGTTTGACATAATTTCGTATGCCTTATGTGCCTTGTCAACGAACTTCAAATTAAATTGATCGTTTTATATTTTGGGCCATATATGTGATTTTGTTGTAAACTGAACTAGGTTTGGACCCTTGCGTGGACGCACGGGTTGTTATTTTTTTCAATTTTTTATTAATTGCAAATTATAATATAAATTTAAACATATTCCAAGTGGAAGGATACAATGCATGAAATATATGGTCGATGAGTTTTAGATACAATCGATGGGTTTAAAAAAACGAACGTATTATAATTCGGGATATCTGATTTAGTATCAGTCAGTAACGGTTTGGGTTGACAATGTTATTGTTGTTATTTGAAAGTAGAAAATTGTTTTGGGTTGAGAATGTGATATTTGATTTGATATGTTTAAACTTTTGAATTGATTGTATGCAGAAATCATTACTTCGATTGAGAAGATAGTAATGTTTACACTCTTATTCGAATTAACATTGTATAATTGATAGAGTTTAGATATAATCATTGGATAACGTTTTTGGATTGTTGTTCACGTTAAACTCAAATCTATTGTCTCATCAATTTGTTCTTAGACATAATGAACTTATAGAAAACAAAATATGATAATGAATGTGTGTTTTGAATTATTTTTACTGACTCTATATCTCATCTTCTTCCATTCCAGCACCTGTATTAAAAATAAAGAAATTACTAAAAGTTAGTAACAAATAATGAGAAATTAAATAAACTTAACACGGGGAAAGAAAAATAACTAACAATTCATTGATTTTTGGATTTTATGGAATATCTCTTTGAAAACAACATTCTTCGTTTTACGCTGCGGCTTTCCGTCTTGGTCAAGTATAAAAACTTTCAAAGCGGCTTTGCATGTGACTCTCGAAAGGGCAACATAAAGCTGTCTGTGCGAAAACACAGGGCGAGGAAGATACAACCCAACATTAGATAGCGTATGACCTTGACTTTTATTTATAGTCATAGCGAATGAGACATTCAAAGGAAATTGTCTTCTACGCATCTTGAAAGGAAGCTTGGGATCCGAAGGTGTTACGGTAAGCCGAGGAATGTGAACTTTATCTCCCACTCTTGTTCTTGTAATAACCAATGCTTCCACTTTCCTTTCGTATAATGCCGTGATTTGAAGTCTTGTACCATTACATAAGCCTTCTTTAGGACATATGTTTCTCAGCAGCATAACCGGGCAACCAACCTTCAACCTCAACGAATGCATAGGTAATCCAAATAACTTAATACTATTCAGAAATTCTGGAGAGTAAATTGGATTATCAAGTGAACTTGCGTCGGATGGGTCTATAGAATCAGCACTGAGATACGTCCTCTCATCTCCTGGAAAAGAAATATAAGAATATATTTGAATATCTAAATTTTTAAAAGCAAAATAAATATAGCACAGAACACTAACCTCGCAATTCTGATAACAAATACTCATTAATCTGGTTTACATCATGGTTAGTAGGACATAGTAGGGCTCGCTTCTGAAAAAAAATTGGATTCTTCGGCTTGTCTAAGTCCTCTCCGTATATAGCTGCAACTATAGCTTGAATGGGTTCAGTTGCTTCTGCGATAAGAAACTCATTAGGTATATCGATGTCTGCCTCCCCATCATTTTCAGTTATTTTTCCATCACCTACATCTAACAACCACTGAGAGAACGCTTGAATATTTTCGGCTTCATCTGGACTCAAATTTGCTAGAAGTCGCATATTTTTCGTGAGAGTCAGAACTTTACAGTTCTTCCACAGATAAGAGGAACAAAGCGAAGCCCGGACAATGTATTGACGACTGCCACCCGTAATAACTGGCAATACCTGTCTGAAATCACCTCCAAAAACTACAACCTTTTTTCCAAACGGTTTGTCACTTGCGCCTACAACAACATCTCTCATACTTCTATCCAAAGATTCGAAACAGTACTTGCTCATCATCGGTGCTTCATCCCAAATGATCATAGATGCTTCCTTTACTAACTCTGCAAGTTCTGTTCCACGCATCATATTGCACATGCTGGTCTCATTAACATTGATAGGAATTCCAAACCTCGAATGAGCTGTCCTACCACCAATCAAAAGCAAGGAAGCTATACCGCTGGATGCTACACTAAGAGAAATAAGGTCTCTTGTTCTAACCACAGCAGAAAGTATCTTTTATAATTTTGTTTTCCCGGTTCCACCAAAACCATAAACAAAATAAGCTCCTCCAGTATTGTTCAAAACAGCACCAACAATCTCATCATAGATTTTCCTTTGCTCATCGGTTAGTCTATCTACCCATTCACCAAGAAATGCATTCAACTCACCGGGCTTGTAATTCCTTTCCTCCCGTATTAAACGGTTATATCTTTCAATACCTTCCAAATCTGGTTGGGGCATTGACTGAAAATTAGCGAGGGAACTTCCATTATATGCTAGCTGGTTCTCTATCTCTATAAAACCAAAAAAAAATCTTCTCTTCATCACTCAAACGAAGGTCTGCATAATAAATACCAAGGTTTAAAAAATTCATATAAATATATTAATACCAAAACAAACAACATTGTTTATAATGATAGTTCAGTTACCTTTTTGATTCCTTAGATTTCTTTGTAATCGCTCGATGTCATCGCATAGATGTCTCCATGTAGCTTCCCAAACGACTGCAAGCGAAGTTAGAGAATCAGAAAGAAGCATGATCACATAAAGTTTCCTCGTGAAGTGGCCATGTGCCCAGAAAGCTGTTTCTACAATAGTTTCAATGTACTCTCTGTCATCTTCTAACAAACCTTTAGCCCAGCACGCTTCCTTAAACGTTGGATGAACAACGTCATCAACTCTTTTCATGTCGTCAAAAATTTTTACTCCTTTAGCCGAATTCTAAAGCATACGCATATAATTGTTCTTCTAATTTTCGAGGAATGTAATTAATCCTTCCAATAGTGAATCTTTTCTTCCTTTCCCTGAAAATCATATTCTTCTTGTTCCACATAAACTTGTTGGGGATCTGTTCATATGTGCAATCTTCGGCCAGCTTTTGGATTCTTCTGTCTTCATCATTATTGAGGTCAAACCAAGAAAGAAGCTGACTACCTTTCGCAGAAATATACTCTAAGACACTCTCTGGTGTTTCATTCTCTTTGTAAATTACATTTTGATTTCCAGGGAGATGAAACTGAAGCTTTTCGACGGGTGTACTTCGGTAACACATCGGGAATGCAAGAATTCTCCAAGCAGCTTCACATGAAGATACGTACCTGATATCATTATTCAGTACGTAATTTGAAGGGATTATTATAAAACGGTATATTAAGTATATATAGATGTTTTAAAGAAAATCAAAAAATTACCTGCAATCGAAAAAGTCTTGAGTCTCGTCTTTAGGACCTTGTTTCTTCTTTGCCGGTTCCACAGCTACTGTCGCCATATCGGGCCCTTTATGAATATACTTGAATAAGTATTTAATAGATCCAGCTTGATTGCACCATTCAACATTGATGTGCGCTCGATATCTTAGAGAAAGTGCTCGGTTATAAGGGACAACCCATCTATTGTCCATCTTGATGCCATATTTTTCGATGTATCTATCCGTATTCCGTCTTCTATAAACAGGGTATCCGTCATCGTCAACTGTTATGATATCCTTGTGAGACTTGGGGAAGAACTTGGAACATTTTTCGTCGACCATACAGGAAGCATTGTAGTTCGCAGCGCCACATGGACCATGCATCAAATTAGTTTTTACAACGTCATAAAGTTCTTTATCTTTAACCGGGTCTGGTATCTCTGCGGAAATAATTCTATCGATGTCACTGGGACATGGAAACTTGGATTTCTGGTCCTTAAAGAGTAGAATATGAGCATGGGAGAGTCCTCTCTTTTGGAATTCAATCGTGCACATCGCTGAATATTAAAAAAATTGGTAAGCACTACAACTAAAAAAAAAACAAAACAAAACAGAGCAAAAAGAAATACAAAGCTGGGTTAAGCGTTAATGCCTACCTGACACGACTTTTCCTAGTAAGGATTTCTTTTGAAGATCGTCCATCAATCTGTTTAACTTCATCTTGAACATTCTGCATATAATTGCTGATCTATCTTCAGGAAGTTAGTTGGCTTTATTACGATGTCGAGTTATCTCCGGCCATTTTGGATTACATGTAAATGTGATAAATAAGTCTGGAAATCCGAAATGCTTACAGACGGCCATAGCATCCAAATAATGCTGCTGCATATATCGAGGTCCATAAAAAAAAGAAGATGGTAGAAACACTTTGTTACCCTCATCAGCAAGTTCCGTGCCAGCCTCAAATGCCTTCTTGACTGAATCAGCATTGGTTGACCGTAAATTATCCTGGTTTTTCCTAATATAAGACATCTTATTTGACTCGATAATAGTCCAACCATCTACCAAAAATTGCTGGTATAGTCTTCTCGAACGCATTAGTATGTGTTTATTCTCTCTTTTCCTCTCTTGGATCCGAAAGGCGAAAAACTGCCTCATACTAATCCCCCTATCATTTTTCTTTCCCGCTTCTTGGAACACGATGCTGCACCTTTCTTAATTCCAACCTGAAAGCCATCTTCAACGTAAAGGAATAACAAAGGATATTGTAAGGCTAAATAACACGGATGTATCTCACTAATCCGTTTAAGCTTCCCATTATTTCGATTCTGAATAACAATATCGCGTTTGTCCATCCCTTCTTTATCCTCATCGACAATCAATGCTGCCACTTCATTTGATGTAGGAGTATTCCAAGTCCTTGGATCTTTTCTTCTCGCACATATAATCCTCAGGACGTACTCTTCTTCCTCATCGACATCTATCCTATCTCTGGCTGTCCCTAGAACTTTCACATAAGGGTTAACTTCATCCAGAACTTGAATAAGTGTCTCAAGAACACTATCTCGCAATCCTTTCTGGTTAGTTTGTTTGCTTTGCTTAAAATTCTTTCCTTTGCTGCGATTAGATGAGGAAGTATTAGTTTTGGTATTTAATAACACAATTAAAGCAGTTGCTAAACAAATAAAAAAGAATTAACAAAAAAAGCAACAAAAAATTTTACCTTGCTGCAACTTTCCGGTTCTGGATTTCATTATCAGTGTCTACAATATATAACTGGGAAAATTTTGCAAAATCGGTTCTTTCTGGTTTCAAGCAACCCATTAGATGATAGTTTTCTCCTTGTAAGCGAAACATGGAGGGACCTCTACCTTTTATGACAGAACGATCAACTCTTCCACCAAGCAAAGTCATTGAGAAAACCATGTTGTATATTCAAATAAGCGACCGAAAATACCAGGCGTTACTGGAATCTTCAGACACCATTTTTTGTAGAAAAACGGGAGATGCTTTAAGATAAGGTAATCTCACATCTCCTCTAGAAAAACACAGTGAAAATTCCGGGTTCTTAGTATGACGGCGCCTGTTAATTCGTTCATTATACCAGAAAATAGCATCACAATGCCTACATTCGTAAACGGGATCACCTTCATCAAGGTATTCTGCAATTTATTTGTCACACATATTAAGACGTAAAACTATCTAGTAGTAATTTAATTTCTTGTAGCTGAAGAATTATATATAGAGTTTTAATAAATAGCTGACTATGTAAAGTCGTGGATGATTCATCACTATCAGATGTGTACTCATCCTCCGAATCACTTTCTTCTTGACTACTACAATCTATTATCTGCTCATTGGATTCTTCGTCGACATCTATTTGTCAGTTTTTCTTTAGTTGATAATGTAAGTTGTAATTTCAATGTAAAGAAACCTGATTTATAAAACTGAAAGACATCATCATCAGAGTCATCATCGTCACTATCAGTATTATGCCCAAACAACATTCTGTAGATATCGTCATTTGTAGGTATTGACTCCACAAACTCTGTTATGGCATTTATATTAAGTATTACTAAGTATACGAAGTTTGCTATACATTAGTCAACATGTATTGTTATCTTTAGATCGCTTTCTGAGTGGATCAGAATTTTGACTTGAGTTTCCAGCGTCAGTTACACATTCTCCAAATTCATAAGACCATAAGACCATAATATTTCTTACGCATTCTCCATATTTTTTTAATTAAAATGCATAATATTTGTCCATGATCTCCAAAGTTGCCATTTTAAGACCATCATATGTATAGCTGGGAATTTGATTCAAAATCCGCGGGTTTCAACCCGCTGGTTTTGTTGCGGGGCGGGCGCAGATAAACCGATTGAAAGTAATAAATGAGCGGGGCGGGTGCGGGTTAGGGTTTTATCTGGTTAAGCGGGTGCGGGTTTAGATATTTAGAAAAGCGGGTTAGCGGATACCCGCAAATATATTTAACGCTGTGAAGTTTTTAATTTATTTGTGTATTGTTTTTAATATTTTTGAGTCAAACTGTGTGTTTTTTTTTTTTTTTTTTTACAACAAGATGAATAAACTAAGAAACTACATATTCATTGTGAGCCAATGTAGAGGAGCTGAATCGATATGCGAGTCAAACTGTGTGTTGTTTCAGTATTTCTGAGTAAAACTGTGTGTTGTTACACTCAAAACCTAAATTTTATTCTTTCACTTTCTCTCTGAAACAACCCTCGCAGCCGCTTCTTTCTCTCTCCTTCTTTGGTTACTCTGACAGTCCGACTCCATCTCACTCCCTTCCTCATAGCTTGCTCTCAAATCTCAATCCTTTAGTTCATCTCTCTTTGCAAACCAAAGACAGTGGAGTCATCTCTCCACTCTTTCACTCTGTCTCTCTCATTCCTTTCCGCAAATCTGTCTGTTGGTTGAATCGATCGGTTTGTAGTGTTTTTGCAGCCAGATTTGTATGTTTCTTCACCTTTCTCTTTTGATCAGTTTTTTTCACAATTCTGGTCGGTAACCCCCGGATAACCGCCAAACCCGCTTGATCAATGCGGGGCGGGTGCGGATAACTAAGTCAAAGTTTGCGGGTTTAGCGGGTCGTCTTTGAGCATGTAAAATTTTCCAAAACCCGCGGCGGGGCGGGTCATGCGGGGCGGATCCGACCCGCTTCCCAACGCTAATCATATGTTTTTGGCTGAAAGTTTATCTTGGTGTTTCTCGAAGTTATATTTCGTTATCCTCCTTTTCTTTGGTTGATATTTTACAATCTTCATTCATATATTACAAATTTTGTCTCCAAAGTTGCTTATCTATATGAAAAAACAAAAATTGGAGCAAATGAAAACATAGAAGGAAAAAACCGATCAAAAGGAGGAGGACAGATATTTTAATGATTGACAAATAAAAAGATTTTGTGTGTACACATAGTAGAATAAGGTTAGATAGGATTTTCAATTTAAAAAAACTAAAAAATTATTTTTATTCTAGAAGATAATTATTATGGTTAAAATTTGTAAAGATCTATGATAAAAATCAGGAAGCAAAATTGTAGGTGGTTTAAAATTGCCTTTTATTTATGAGATTTGTAGTCTACATAATTTAGGTTTCGTAAAATATAAATACCATGGGATTTTTAATATTTTAATTTAGAAATGATATTTTAATTAATGGCTCATGTTGAGAAAAAACCCCCAAAATTTATTAAAAAAATACAACAGCTAAGATTAGAAATCCCTAAACAAAAAGTTCTCTTTTAAAAAAAAATCTGATGGAAATAAATATTAAACATAACAGAATGTTTTGACAATATCTTTACATTTTTTAGAAATGAAGTTGTTCTGATATGAATTTAACTATCATTTTTTGTTTAATAATATTTTTGTTATAAAATATTAAAAACTGAATATCAAACGAATGAAAGTCTTTTAGTATACTTTCTTGAAATTGAGACGTGTGGCTATTGTTGTTATCAGCCTATATGGATACTATTGGATATGTCATTACAGACTTTTGTCAATCTTTGTTTGTTTGCAGAAAAAAGGGATTTAATCAATTTAATTGTTATGATACAGATACACCATGTTTCGGATGTTAATCCTCAAAATAATTTAAAGATTATATATGGTTTTGAAAAAAATTTGTAGTCATAATCTATTCATTTGAAGAAAAAAGAGGTGAAATACATATAAAAAGACTCTTCTTAGTCATATATGTTAGTAATTTTGCAAGTTTTAGTAAATAAAAGTCAAAATGGCTTATGAAGAAACAAAATAAATTAAGAATGCTAACTACAACATATCTTACCAATTGGCTTTAAAATTTGTATGGTTGACTGAGTTATTATCAAATTTGCTTAATCCTCATTTCTTTTGGTGATTTTAAGATAGTTTAAATTAATTATATATATATTATCATACATAATTAATTAAGCATATATACTATCCAAAAATCATATTCAATTATTATGCGTACATATAAAAAAATTCAAAACATAATTTATTTTAATGTTCACTACCACATCTATGTACAAAAACAAAACTCATCAAAATAATATACACATCGAAGGCAACAAAATGGTTCAAGTGGGCTACACAAAACATATAATAAACAAAACCCAGCAAATTTCATCTCAACTCGAGCAGTAAACTGTCATTCACAGAGAAGAAAAGGAAACAAACCCAAGTAAAGAGGATTGCACTGAGAAAGATAGCGTTGTAAATCCTAAATTCAGCACCCAAAAGCATATGTATCATACAGGCTCTGAAGATAAAAACGAAGCTTGGAGATTCTCACGGACATTCTCGATCTCCTTGTACTTATCGGAATCACTACGGAAAAGCTTTGCATTCCTTAGCATCATCCCTTAATTCGACATCAAAGTATATTTAAAAACCAATCAGAATTCACGAAATCTGAAACCCATAAAAAGAGAAATTGTGAAACATGAAATCGCAGCTGAAAACAAAGCAATATATCACAAAACAAAACATAAAGGCAGCTCCCTCTTGACTTTTTATTACTATATACTTATAGGAGATTTGATTTAACTTAGAAAATCTTAATAAAAAATCTAAATATTAAATGCATATGAAATTGTGAGCAATATTCTCTCTGAATATCTTTCATAATATTTTATAACTAATACAATATGCAATAAATTCCAAATTTATATAAATTTTGAAATAAATGCTAATAAACAAAATTGGTAGTCACGTAATTATTTCTATTTATGAATCAGTCTTTTTAGGCTGAGAATTAGGAAACAATAAAATATTTAGTAATAAATAGTATTAAATGCATTCAATTTGATTAGAAGATAATCATGGAGTATTCTTGTTTTTAAATATATTGTTAAGATATTTTTAGCAATATTTTTAGATTAGAACAATAATAATTTAACGGATGAGATTTAAATAAGCATGGGATCCGCGTTTTTTACCGACTTCACTCCGGTTAGACCTGATTTAATTGGTTTGATACGAAAATTTTGTTTCAGATTATATTTTTATAAATAAGAAATAGCCTTATTTATCAAAAATAAAATATTTATGAGATCTATAGTCTCCCTGAATCCACTATAAGTAACTAAAATACATTATTAGTATTTAAAATAGATTAAAATCAATCTGCATATATTCAAATATTCTCTCCATTAGCATCAACTTTTTAGTATAATAATATTTTTAATTTCAAAATAAAGAAAAATAGATCTCAAAAGAATGATAATAAAATATTAATTTTTAATTAGATAAAATTTGATTGTGATACAATTAATATAATATTTAAATATAGGTTTTCATTACTTTGGGGAAGAAAAGAAAAAATGACACTAACTAAAAAGAAAAAATAACAATAATAAAAAAAAATTCATGCGTAAGAAAGATCATAAAGTAAATGATTTAAATAGAAGTTTGACTACTTTTTAATCTCAATATTTTTCTTTTCCACTTCTCTCTCGTTCTCCTCCTAAACAAACAAAATACAAATTATCAGCTTATTTAAAGAACAAATGTACTATCAACGAAAAATGAAACATAATAAAAAAAACTAAAACAAAGAGAATGAATTTGACTGTAATTGTTTATCTTTGGGGAAGAAAAAAAATAAAAATACTTAAAAATAAAAAAGTTCATAATGTAATGATTTGTCTTCCAATTCCATTTGAATAACCTGAATTTAAAAAAGAAATCAAGATATATAGAATTATATTTTTCTCCATTGTTTAAAAAATCTAATGCAAATAGTTAAACATAACTGAATTTTTGACAAATGAAGTTGTTCAGATAGGAGATTGACTGTACCTTTTAATCTTAATATCACCATCTCTTTCACATCAATATTCATCTCTTCCATTTACTTCTCCTCTTCCACCTAAACAAACAAAATACAAACTATCAGATTATCTTAAGAAAAAATTGTAATACGAACAAATTTTTTAACAGAATAACTAAACAAAGAACACAACTAAGAAAAACAAACTAAAACCAAAAAAAAATATAATTCGATCAGTTACAGAATTAGAGAAGGCTGCTCTGGGTTTTGCATTGTATTTATAGGAAATGATATTCGTCTACACATTTAGGTTTAATCTAAAAAATCTAAATATTAATTGCATATCAAGTCTGTGAGCTACGTTCTCTCCGAATATATTTTAGAATATTTGATAACTGCTACAATTAAAAAGAAAGATATAAATGCTACATTAAAATCGAATATCAAGCATTAACAATATGAATCTTGGAGATCTGATCTCTTTGAATATGATATTATTATTTTTTGTGCACAACTAAAAACGTGTTAAAATATTATATTATTGGATATTATAATTTTTTTTTGCATTTTTTTTCAAATTCGAAAATGTGATAATTTAATGATTTTTTTTTACTATAATTAACTAACATATAAGAAAATAGATATAAAAATGAGAATAAAATAATAATTCGTCATTATTATATCCCGAAAGTTTTGGCATCAACAACTGAATTTGTTAAGGAATTTTAGTTATTTAGTAATTTAAATTTAAATAAATATTAAGTTATTATTTTGAATTTTAATTATATTCCATAAAAAAATTGTATGGTTAAATGATTTAATATAATAATTTGAAATTGATTTATATAAAAATGGATCTCAAAAGAATGAGAATAAAATATAAATTCTTAATTAGTCAAAATTTGATTGTGATAAGATTGATATAATGTTAAAATATAAGTTTTGAATACTTTGGGGGAAGAAAATAAAAAAATATAAATATTCATGTTTTTTCAAATAGAACTGATCTTAATGAAGTATTTTCTCATCACATTCATATCGCACATGTTTTTTTTTTATTACATGGTTTCTTCACTTAAATTTTTACTGTATTATAAATCAAATTCTAGGTATCATTTTTAATGATTTAGTATAATAATTTTAAATTGACTTATATAAAAATGGATCTCAAAATATTGAGAATAAAATAATCATTATTAATTAGAAAAAAACTGATTATGAAAAACTTAATACAATGTAAAAATATGAGTTTTGATAACTTTGGGGAAGAAAATAAAAAAATAATAATTGTTTAAAATATAGAAAGAAGTTTCTGCGTATGGAAAGATGAGAGTGATTGATTTTTTTTATTTTTTTTTATTTTTATTAGTCATTGTCTAATCACCAAGTCTAATCATTTAGATCAATTTAATTGGACGGTCCAGATTTTAAAAATTCTTGGGATCCGCGCGTTTTACCACTTTCACTTGGGTTATACCCGATTCGATTGGTTTGACCATATTTTTTAATACTATTCTACCCTTTCAATCATTCATTGAAAATCATAATGGCACTGGTATTTCTTGTAATTTTAGCTATAACGTTTGGGCATCTCCATATTTGTACTTCATTTTTAATAGTATTAAGATGTTTCTGTGTCTATTAATAAATGACCAATGGTCCATATATATAGTAGTTTACATGAAGAAAGAAAATGAAATATTACATAAACAAGAAAAATGAAAACCTTGGACAACAAAGAATAGGAAAACTCTAAGTATGGGCCGACTTAGTCTTGGTTATATTGAGCCGGTTATGGAGTCCACCACTAATCGATTTATAACACTCCCCCTTGGATGACATAACCTTGCCAGATGCTAAAGATCTTTGTAATACGCTTGGGGATGTTGCCTCATTAAAACCTTACCAGGAAAACCCAGTTGTTGGGGTCAAAATCCCCTCCTCGGAGATTGATAAGGAAAAAAAGGCTGAATACGGTCGAACATTTCATATCCTGGCAGCAAGCCCACGAAATAAGACCAAACGCCTGCCCGGGTCAAGCCGTTGGCTTCCGGTCGCAGATGAACTAGACGGGTAGTGACCATTTGTACTCTTTCCTTATCCTTGGTTTTGTCCCAAAGGGTTTTCCGGGAAAGGTTTTAACGAGGCAAATTGGTTCACTAATCTTAAACCCGTTCAGGAGCTGATTAAGTCACTCCGACCAAATACCCGTCAGACCAAGCTTTTGACATCCGGTCTGACGGATGAATTGGACTCTCTAACGGCCTCTCAAGACGAATCTCTACATATTTTCCCAGCCCGGAGCATTCACCAAGCCAAGACATGAGCAACGGCCAAGCCTTACCCCCTCGGACCAGCCGCAAAGGCTATCTCTCGACTATTGGGCTTCGGCCCAATAGTTCCCGAAGGAACGTCGCGCCATTTGAAGACGAACTTCACGCTGTTCAAAACATGGAAAAACATCGAGGAGTTTACTTAAAATAAACCGGAGTGGAGGCCTTAACCAAAGAAGATCGGACCAGAAGATTAAAAAGACAAGCTGGGCCAAACGAGACGAACGGGCCGCGACGGAAGAGAAGCCAAGGTCGGCGGCCCATCATGCTATTGGCGGCTGGGAAAGGGATTTTTACAACGTCCCACATTGCTTAGATTAGTCTTTGAGACCTCAGACTCTCTCATATAAATAGACCCCCTTGTATTCACTTTCAGATCATCCCAACTCAAGTGCAAGAGCTTTCGAGATATAAGACAATAAGCTTTCTCGAATATTTTTGTACTTAGAGAATTATTAATAAAATCACCTTTCTCATCTTTTTACCTTTTTGCCCTTTGGTTCTTGTTTAATAGAATTTTCGGAGCCCCGCGAAATATAAATTTCGACAGTGTGAGTTTCGGCTCTCACAGTTTGGCGCCGTCTGTGGGGATCAGAAATATTCTTTATTCAAGAACAGCAGGAAACCATGACTTCCGGAGGGAGAACCGACGACCTCAGCAATCAACCGACCGGAGGAGCGGCAAGAGCGCAACAAGACAAACAATCGAGCAACCCGTCTCGGCGACGACCGACGAAGAAGTCGCGCTCGGAGCTAACGGCCGCGACGAAGATGAAACGGACGAAGAAGAAAGAAACCTCACTGAAGAAGAAGAAAATATCCTCTTGGTAAACCAGCGGATAAGAGCAGAGGAGCAAGAGAGAGCCGGCCGGAGGAACCGAGCCACTAGCCGGAAAACCGAAATAGACGAGCTACGCGCTCAAATGGAGCTAACGGCGAACCAGATAAGAGAAATGCGATCTCAAGTCCATAAGGCGACTAGCTCGGCTCCCGAGATCGACAGAGTTTTGGAGGAAACTCAGAAGATCCCCTTCACGTCGAGAATCACGAGTATGAGACTCTCCGACCCCGGCAAACTCAAGATCCCGTTCTACGAGGGAACGACGGATCCAAAAGCGCATATGACGGCATTCCATATCGCCACAAGTCGGACTAAATTCAAGCCCGAGGAAAAAGACGCTGGCTTCTGCCTCTTGTTCGTCGAACACTTGAAAGGAGCGGCCTTATCGTGGTTCTCGCGATTGGAGAGAGACTCGATCGACAATTTCGACCAGTTATCTGCGGCCTTCTTAAAACATTATTCGCTTTTCATAAGCCGCTCAACATCTGACGCAGACCTTTACTCGTTGTCACAAGGACCCGAAGAGAGCCTTAGAGAGTTTATCGAGAGGTTCAAAGTGATCGTGTCAAAAATCGATGGCCTAAGCGATAACGCCGCAATAAACGCCCTAAGGAAGTCTCTGTGGTACGCCTCCAGCTTCCGGAAGGAGATCACTATCAACCCACCGATCACCATTCAAGACGCTCTCCACCGCGCTTCGAACTTCGTAATTCACGAAGAGGACATGAAAGCCCTGGCCAAAAGGCACCAGCCGCAGAAAATGTCCAAAAACCCGGCGCAACCCGCGAATATCCCGACGGAAAGAAGAAGCAAACGCGGTGGCAGAGACGAGGAGCCCGAAGTAAGCGGAGCACATAACTACCAGATAAACGCAAGATACCCGTTCAATGGACACGGCAGAGGGTCAGCGCCCACCTGGGCTCGGATGGGCTACGACGAGAATGCTTACTGCACTTACCACCGAGCCAGAGGACACTCAACCGAACACTGCAGGACAATTGGAAGAAGACTCGCAGCTAAGCTGCTCGCCGGAGAACTCGGAAAGGATATAACCCTAGAGAGTCTCGGAGTACCCGAGGAAGATACCGAAGTCCAGGCAGAACGACTTAATCAAGAGCGTCCCGAGAAGCCTGCAGAGGAAGCTCCCAAACGAGGAAGAAGGCCGAACGGAGACGACCAAACGGGAACCGAAGAAGGATCCACATGATCATCGGAGGATCCCAATACTGCAAAGACACGGTGGCCTCGATAAAAGCTTTCCTCAGAAAAGGAGACAAGGAGTCAAACCCGAGAACCCCGACGGCCGGGAATGAAGACCGGATCGCCTTCACCGAAGATGACGCCGAAGGGCTCGATCAGCCCCACGACGATCCCCTGGTCGTAGAATTAGACATCAACGACTACGACGTGTCAAGGGTACTAATCGACACCGGAAGCTCGGTAGACGTCATATTCCGGAGACGCTCCAAAGAATGAACGTGGATCTATCAGAAGTGAAGCCGAACCCCAGATCGCTCACTGGATTTTCCGGGGAAGTCACTATGACCGATGGGACGATCCAACTCCCGGTCCACGTCGGCGGAATCACGAAGGTTGTAAACTTCGCGGTAGCTAACCACCCCGCAATCTACAATGTCATTATGGGGACCCCGTGGATCAACTCGATGCGAGCAATTCCGTCAACTTACCATCTTTGCCTGAAGTTCCCAACCCCCAGCGGAATCAAGACTGTCTGGGGAAACCAAAAAGAAGCTCGGATTTGCTTCCTTGCAGAACACAAACTCCGAAATCCGACGGTCCCACAAAGAGAAAACCCAAAACGGAAGAAAGAAGAAGAAGACACGAAGGGCGGAAATAAAACGAGCAGAACGGATCAGTTCGAGAGAGCGGAGCTCGAGCCCACAAAAGACAAAGACGAGCAAGAACGGCAATCGCCGAGAAGAAGACATCCAAGATCGCTTAGTACGAAACGGTCAATTCCGTATTCTACAAAGCACATGCACATCAAAAAAAAAAAAAAAAAAAAAAAGAAAAGAACTACGGGTGACTTGATCCCTTCTCACAAAGGGTACGTAGGCAGCTCGCTTAAAAAACGAGTTCAGTTGCCCCCCAAAAAAAAAAGGGGGGAGTGGGTCCGTATATACACACTCCCAAAGAAATTTTTGCAAAAGGGTAAAAAGGTCAAAACAGGAAACCTTAAATCCCACTTTCTCGAACGAGATCATCCGTTGCTGGCCACAACGAGACTTCTTTGTTCGAGAAATCGCCTCTCGGCACAAATCGCCTCTCGGCACAAATCGCCTCTTGGCATACGTATCAACCGCCCGTTGCTGATCACAACAGGGTGACTTTAACCATGGTTCTTTAACATCCCGCAGTGGATAAACTTAGCGCGCTATATAAATTTCCGGACAACATCCGAACGGCGTGACCTGACATCCCGCGATCCTGCAGGGAGCGTCGAAGACGATGTTCTTTTAAGCTTATCTTCAGGAGCATTTCGCATAGGCAAATAGTGCGAGGTGTAAACCGCGAAATAAGCTCGTAAACCCAGTAAGACGCCTGACATGGAAAGCTGGTCTTGAACATCTCTGAACGCAGTATCAAACCGGCTCTGATACGAGATTCTAAACGCGTTCAGTCGAGAGAGGAATTTAAACGTGTAACTCCTCGACACCAAAACATAAGCCCACGAAAACACTGCAACCTGGCCAAAAGTTCGAGTGTCCGGAAAAACACTCCAACTCAGCAACGCCTCTTGGCAAGCTATACAACGCAAACGCCTCTTGGCAAGCGACAAACAAAGCAAACGCCTCTTGGCAAGCTATACAACGCGAACGCCCCTTGGCAAGCGATAAACAAAACAAACGCCTCTTGGCAAGCTATACAGAACATCGCCTCTTGGGCCAATATCAGTACCGCCTCTAGGCAAACGGACCAGTCGCCTATCTCTTTCAGAGATCGGGCCTGGCATCCTTCATCAAACAAGAAATGCTAAAGCAAGAAAAGAGAAAAACCTCATGAACGGTTCAAAACTTTTCATTAATCTCAGAAGCAAAAAGGCTCATTCGGCCCACAAGCAAAGCCAGACGATACAAGGATTCAAAAAAGAAGACAAAACAAAAGCAAAAATCCGGAAAACAAAAGACTAGGATCAAGACTCTGGGCCAAACGCCTTAACCACGGCAAGGTCCGCGATCCCGGGAACGTCTTCATTAGATCCGGCCGGATCAAGAACTCCGATCAACACGGCCTCCTCCTCAAGTGAGCAAGGCTCGAGAAGCGGAACGGTCGGATCACTGGAAAGAGGAACCAACTGAGAGTCGATCTTCTCCCGAACCTGAACAATCATATCATCAAACCGGCTATCAGCGCCATCGAAGCGAGCTTTCCATTTCAAGAGCTTGGCCTTCTCTCGGTCTAAGTCAGGAAGTTCGCCACCTTGAATCAACGCAATCAACTCGAGATTTCCCACAATTTGAGACAAATTCACTTCTTCAACCCTAGCTTCGGACAGAGAATCAAGAGTCCCTGTTAACTCTCTCAAGAAGACCGGAAGCTCGGCAGAACAAGTTTTGCAACCGTGAGCATCACGCGAGGCCCTGGCAGTCGCGAGCTGGCCCGCTAAATCCTTCAGTTCCTCAGACTGACGAGAAACCTTAACCTCCAGGCGAACAGACACACACACGGCTCTCTCCTTTTCAGCTTGCAAATCCGAGACTTGTCTCTCGAGCAACTTGATCTGCCGTGAGCTCGACGACTCAAGAACTTCAAGCTTCCTCCTCACCGAGCGAACATTCTCTTCGGCATATTTGCGAACCCCGCGAATAGTGGCGTCATACGAACCAATGCACTTGTTCACGGAGGATATGAACTGCAAACAAAAAAGAACATCAGGAACAAGAAAAAGGAAATATCGAAGAAAAGAAAGAAGGGAAAATTCACCTTCGATCCACATAAAGCCATCTCCTCATATTTTTCGAATTCTTCAAGATCACCATACGGAGGAAACTTAAAGCTCGAGTCCACCATCGCCGAAAAACTTTTGGCTGCCTGACGACGGTTCTTGCAAACCGACTCCGGGAAAGCAAGCCGGGCGTCCGACGGCACGCTGGATGGAGTAGAATTCTTCACCACGTCTTCTGCCAGGGCGGTCTCTCGCCTTTGGCGCAAGACACTATCCGCTCCACTCAAGCTATAAACGACTCCTCGAGACTCAGCAACCCGCTTCGCCGCGTTACGCGCCAAGATAGCATCCTTCTTAAACGGAGTGGGCACAGCCGGTGGCGAAACCGGTCTACCGGCCGGCCATTCCGGCGGAGGAACGGCTAGAGAGCTCCCCGCCGGCTTGGAGACCGAAGGACGGGCCGACGGTTTGGTCCCGGGTTAGGAGCTGACCGGCCGTCCATCCCCTTTGTCTTCTTTCCATCCTTCTCCATCTTCTCGCGAAGCGATAACCTAACCATGATAACAAGCTAAAAAAAAAAAGAAGGAGGAAAGCTTTTTGGTGTCAAAATCGTGGAAGACAAGGAGAGGAGGAGGGCTCATATATATACAACAAGGCTGCATGGAAGAATTGGGAATTTTCCTATTTCTAAAAAGAAAAAAGAAAAAAGAAAGGAGTTTTTTCCAATTCCTAGCTTTTTAGGAAAAAGGAACTTCTTCCAATTCCTTTCCAACAAGGAAAAGGGAATTTTTTCTTAAACTTGAACAGGAAAAGGAAAATTTTCAGTTTCTCACTTGTGAAAGAAAAGGGAACTCCCCACCAGCACAAGCGGCCGCCAGCGAGCCTAAGGCCCAAGGAGAAAAAGATTTTCTCAGCCAATTTCGGCCATTCAAGCTATTTACAAAAGCCTTTTTAACCTACCAATCCCGATAAGCATTCCAATAACGCTCATTGCCCGTGCACGCAAGGCCCACGAGCTGGGGGGCTAACTGTTGGGGTCAAAATCCCCTCCTCGGAGATTGATAAGGAAAAAAAGGCTGAATACGGTCGAACATTTCATATCCTGGCAGCAAGCCCACGAAATAAGACCAAACGCCTGCCCGGGTCAAGCCGTTGGCTTCCGGTCGCAGATGAACTAGACGGGTAGTGACCATTTGTACTCTTTCCTTATCCTTGGTTTTGTCCCAAAGGGTTTTCCGGGAAAGGTTTTAACGAGGCAAATTGGTTCACTAATCTTAAACCCGTTCAGGAGCTGATTAAGTCACTCCGACCAAATACCCGTCAGACCAAGCTTTTGACATCCGGTCTGACGGATGAATTGGACTCTCTAACGGCCTCTCAAGACGAATCTCTACATATTTTCCAGCCCGGAGCATTCACCAAGCCAAGACATGAGCAACGGCCAAGCCTTACCCCCTCGGACCAGCCGCAAAGGCTATCTCTCGACTATTGGGCTTCGGCCCAATAGTTCCCGAAGGAACGTCGCGCCATTTGAAGACGAACTTCACGCTGTTCAAAACATGGAAAAACATCGAGGAGTTTACTTAAAATAAACCGGAGTGGAGGCCTTAACCAAAGAAGATCGGACCAGAAGATTAAAAAGACAAGCTGGGCCAAACGAGACGAACGGGCCGCGACGGAAGAGAAGCCAAGGTCGGCGGCCCATCATGCTATTGGCGGCTGGGAAAGGGATTTTTACAACGTCCCACATTGCTTAGATTAGTCTTTGAGACCTCAGACTCTCTCATATAAATAGACCCCCTTGTATTCACTTTCAGATCATCCCAACTCAAGTGCAAGAGCTTTCGAGATATAAGACAATAAGCTTTCTCGAATATTTTTGTACTTAGAGAATTATTAATAAAATCACCTTTCTCATCTTTTTACCTTTTTGCCCTTTGGTTCTTGTTTAATAGAATTTTCGGAGCCCCGCGAAATATAAATTTCGACAGTGTGAGTTTCGGCTCTCACACCAGTGGGACAAAACCATGGTGAAGGAAAAAGATTACAACATGTATTACTCCCCCTGATTTGAGCATCACTGAAGATCTCTAAGTCTTCTCATCCCCATCTGATGAATGAGTTTCTTGAGCATTGAAGTCGGCAATGCTTTGGTGAATAGATCGGCTGAGTTTTCACTTGACCGGACTTGCAGAACTTGAACTTGACCGTCCTTTTGTAGTTCATGCGTTAAGAAGAACTTTGGTAAAATGTGCTTCGTCCGATCGCCTTTGATGTAGCCATCTTTGAGCTATGCAATGCAGGCCGCATTGCATAGCAGGCCGCATTGTCCTCGTACATAATGGTTGGTTCCTTGTCTTCAACCATGCCACAGTCTGATCCGATATGTTGGGTCATTGACCTTAACCAAACACATTCGCGGCTGGCCTTATGGATTGCCAATATCTCTGCGTGATTGGACGAATTGGCCGCGATTGTTTGCTTCATAGATCGCCAAGAAATTGCTGTCCCACCGTGCGTGAAAACATAACCGGTTTGCGATCTGGCATTGTGCGGATCCGACAGATAACCTGCATCAGCAAAACCAGCTAAACCTTCTTTGTTAAGGTTAGTATAAAATAAGCCCAGATCCTTCGTTCCTTATAGGTAACGTAGGATATGCTTGATACCGTTCCAGTGCCTTTGAGTTGGAGATGAGCTGAATCTAGATAGGAGGTTCACGGAAAAGCAAATATCTGGTCTAGTGTGGCTAGCCAAAAACATTAAAGCTCCTATAGCACTGAGGTATGACACTTCAGGACCGAGAATTTCTTAATCGTACTTCTTTGGACCGAATGGATCACTGTCCAATCCGAGGCTTCTCACCACCATTGGGCTGGTCAATGGGTGGGCCTGGTCCATATTGAATTTCTTGAGTACCTTTTCAGTATATGCCAATTGATGCACAAGGATTCCATCATTCACGTACTCAAGCTGTAGCCCCAAACAGAATTTCGTCTTGCCTAGGACTTTCATTTCAAATTCGGCCTTCAAAAATTCTACTGTTTGGGCGATTTCACCAGATGTCCCGAGGATGTTCAAGTCATCCACGTAAACTGCTATGATTACAAATCCTTTGTTTGCAAACTTCTTTATGAATATACATGGACTGATTGGGTCATTCTTATAGCCTTCTTTGACTAGATATTCACTCAACCGGTTGTACCACATACAACCACTTTGTTTCAGTCCATATAAGGATTTGTTCAGCCTTATGCAGTGTTCATCTCGAGAACTTTTCTTATATTTGAGCTCAATGCCCTCTGGTAATCTCATATAAATTTCGTTATCCAGTGGGCTATAGAGATAAGCAGTTATAACATCCATTAACCGCAAATCCAGATTCTCTCTTATGGCCAGACTTATGAGGAATCAAAATTTTGTTGCATCCACCACATGAGAATAAGTCTCTTCATAATCAATTTCGGGTCTCTGTGAGAATCCTTGTGCTACAAGCCGTGCTTTATATCTCATGATTTCACCTTGTTCATTTCTTTTACGCACAAAGACCCATTTGTATCCCACTGGCTTTACATCGAATGGTGTCCTTATGATCGGACCAAACACATTCCGTTTTTTTTAAAAATTTAACTCCACGTTAATGGCTTCTTTCCATTATGGCCAATCAGATCTATGAGTGCACTCTGATATAGACGTGGGTTCTTGATCCTCATGCAGATCGTTTACCTCAAGTGCTACTTTATAGGCAAATATATCATCAATGTCGACTTTCTTTCTGTTCCATAGTGCTCCATACATGATATAGTTTATTAAAACTTCATGATTATCAGGACCTTCAGGACCATGAGATTTGGCGTCCCAAATCTCATTTACCGGTTCCTTAGGACCATTAGCCGCGGCCATGTCTGGGGTTTCCCGAACCTCGGTTTCAACTATTGCACCTTTCTTTGATTTCCGAGGGTTCTTATCTTTGGAACCTACTGGTCTACCACGTTTCTTACGTGTTATAGACTCTGTAGCAACTTGAGTCTGTCCCTTTTGGACATCAATTAGTACTGGTGCATTACAAGCTGGTATCGTTAGTTACTTTCTTCAGGTTAGCAAAGGAATCTGGCAATTGATTAGCTAGCTTTTGCAAATGAATAATCTTTTGGATCTCTGATTCACATTCTAGAGTCCGAGGATCTTGCCAATTCAAGGATGTTTGATTCCATGATATTTCTTTAACCAGCTTGTTGTTCTCTCCACCTAAGGTAGGAAAAACGGATTCTTCAAATTGACATTCCGCGTATCTGGCCTTAAATAGATCACCTGTGGTCGTCTCAAGATAGTTAATAATGGTGGGAGAATCAAAACCAACATATATTCCCATCCTCCTCTGAGGTCCCATCTTTGTTCTCTGTGGTGGTGCTATGGGTACATAAATGGAACACCAAAATGTCTTTAAATGGGAGATATCTGGCTCTTGACCCATCAGTAATTGGGATGGGAAATATCTATGCTCACTAGATTGCCTGATGCGTATGAGTTCGGCTGCATGTAATACTGCATGTCCCCAAGCTGAGACTGGGAGGTGCGACCTCATGAGTAATGGTCGAGCTATAAGCTGAATTCGTTTAATGAAAGATTCGGCCAATCCGTTCTGTGTATGGACATGTGCCACGGGATGTTCCATACTTACCCCCATGGACATACAATAGTCATTAAACGCTTGGGGCGTGAATTCACCAGCATTGTCAAGACGTATAGTCTTAAGTGGAAAATCTGGAAAGTGGGCTCGCAGTCTGATGATCTGAGCCAATAACCTAGCAAATGCTTGGTGTCTAGTGGACTATAGGCAAACATGCGACCAGCGGGTTGATGCATCGATAAGTACCATGAAGTACCGAAACACCCCACAAGGTGGGTGTATAGGTCCACAAATATCGCCTTGTATTCTTTCCAGAAAATTCAAAGTTTCTTTAGTTACTTTGACTGGTGATGGCCTAATGATGAGTTTCCCTTGTGAACATGCTACACACGTGAGATTCTTAGGGAAAACTCTGTTTTCTTTGAAGGTGTGCCCTTCAGAACTCTGTATGAGTTTACACATCATGTTAGGAACGGGATGGCCAAGCCGGTCATGCCACATAGTGTACTCAGTAAACCGTTTGGTTACTGCAGCATTAGCTTCTATCATATTGAACTTCGCATAGTAAAGGCCAGTGGATAGTGCGGGTATAGTCTCTAAGACTTGTTTATGGCCGTGGGTGATCTTAGTTATAACAAGGGATTCTTTGTTCCCTTCACCCAGTTTCAATGTGGAAACCATTTAGACGAATATCTTTGAAGATCAATATGTTCCTTTTTGAGCTGGGTGAATATAAAGCATCTGATATTTCAATAGGACTAGCTATACCCACAATTGTGCTAATGAACCATATCTTAGACATTGGTTGTATTGACAAACAAATCGTAATGCATAAAAACTTAATGTAATAAATCATAAGTCAAAATCAAAGATATAGAACGATAGGAATCATAAATGAACAAGTCAAACTACTAGATGCCGAAATCAATTATACTCCTGTAGAAAATTCGAAGTCTCTTATCCAGTTGGTCATCATTCTCATGGTCGAAGTCGTCTTCACCATCGTGATGGACCAAATGAGCTTTGAGACCCTTTTTCAAATTCTCTTGATAGAGATCAACAAGGTACTTAGGAGTCCTGCACGTCTTTGCCCAATGGTTCCCCATACCGCATCGGTGGGAAAAGGAAGATTTGGCCGAGTGTTGCGGTTTGGATATACCGCGGCCTTTACCACGACCTCGACTGTAGTCGGATCGGTTACCACGACCATGGCCACCATTGTAGTGTTCTCGGCCATTGCCACGACCTCCTCCACGACCGTTCCATCGGTTGCGACCGCGACATGAGTACTTGTCCTGTTGGACATAGTTGGTCTCTTTTGTTTCCTTAGGCTCTTTCTTGGCCTCTTCAGCTTTGTTAGCTTCGAGTATTGGGGTAGAGCCAGGGGTCTCATTGCACTGTTCATCATCAACAACTCATTGTTTTGCTCAGTAAGGAGCAAACAAGAGATTAGACTTGCATATGTGGTGAAACCCTTTTCACGGTATTGTTGCGGAAGCACAATATTATTTGTGTGAAACATAGAGAATGTTTTCTCTAGCAAGTCGTTTTCGGTCATCTCCTCACCACATAGTTTTAAGATCGAAACGATCTTGAACAGTGCCGAGTTGTATTCATCCACAGTTTTGAAATCCTGGATCCTCAGATTCTTTCGGTCAAATCGGGCTCTAGGTAATAGCACCGTTTTCTGGTGATCATATCTGGATTTCAACGCTGTCCAAAGGTCCAGCGGATTCTCAATAGTGAGATATTGATTCTTTAGACTCTCAGCTAGGTGATGGCGTATGATTAAATTTGCCTTATACTTTTTTTCTCAGAGGTTTCATTACCCTCGATTATGCATTCACCTAGCCCCATTGACTTTAGGATAATCTTAGTATCAAGGGCCAACTGTAAGTAAATGTCGCCCGAGACATTGAGTGCAGCATATTCTAGATTATTGATTTTCGACATCTTTAACCTCCAAAGGGTTGACTGGTATTGATCCGGGAGCTAAAAGACCTCGGAATACAATCTTGGCCTCGAGCTGATCAGAGTTGCTAGGCGGCGATCTCTCTTTCTCCTCTTTCAGGTCGGCTGATAAACAGAATTTTGCAATCCTATCAATCAATTGTAGTATAAAGAGTGTCAAACCACTTGGGAAGCAATCAAACAACACCAAAGATGCAGAGAGCAACTTAAGCTAAATGCAACAAGATTTTGAGTGTGATACTATCAACCTAATAAGAAATTAAGTAACCTCAAGGTAAACAAGATAAAAGCAAGTAATTTAACAAACAAATAAGTTGCAAATATTAAACAAGGTGATTCAAACAGAAACAGAATGATTTATAGAAAAGTAGAGCAATAGCAAAAGATTAAGATTAAGATTCAATATTTAAAAGCATTAGACCTGGGATTAGGTTTTAAGACTTTAGATGATCTTTTGGAGACTAAAGGGTAACTAGGAGCCTTACTAGATCATTTCTAAACTAAGAACACAATGGTACATTGATTCACTCTCATGACATCAATCCTATACTATCAAGCAGTTTGTAAACTCAACTCTCATTGGAAACTACAAGATAATATGCATTCAATCAAGTCTCTTCTAGTCTGTCCAGCAACCTAGCATCAACTCTCATTGGCTAAGTGAGTACTAGACTCTCCAAGAATCAGTTCTAGCACTTTGAACACTTTTGATGTACAAAGATGCCTAAGATCATAGTTCTAAGCAATCAAGACTTATAACTATGGTTCAATCCACTCTAGGAGAAGAAATAACTTAGAAACCTCTAATCAAACTCTAAACTCCTTCAGATCATCCTTGGTCAACCCATCCCAGAATCTGATTAAGAAACTACTCCATACTAGAACAAGTTAAACTCAAAGTAATCAAGAAAGAAGACATGTTCATAAGAAAATATGAGATGATAAAAAGAAGATTCAATGATTCATACAAAGATAAGAATCTAGATGTTGTTCTACAATACAAAGCTTAGTTTTTCAGATCTAAAAACCTTCTCTCCCATAATGGTCGAAATCCAGGCTTTTAAAAGGGTGAGAGAACACTTTTTTGGGAGTTGGTATAGTGGAAAACAGGCTGTTTAGTGAGTGGGATGCTCGTAGCGACTTGATCCAGGCGCTATTTCCAGTCGCTGCGAGTTCTTGATTTTGTAGCGACCGAAATCGAGTCGCTAGGACAAGTCGCTATGGACTCTTCTTCTCGAGCTTCATCTTCTTAGCGACTCGATCACGTCGCTATATCCAGGCGCCATATAAACGCTGTAATTTTTTAAACTTCGTAGCGAGAGGATCAAGTCGCTATATCTGGTCGCTATCTACGGTTGATTTGTAGCGACCCAAATCCACACGCTACATCCAGTCGCTACAGTGACTCCGAGTTGTTTTCTTTGTTTTCTTGACTTATCTCTTCTTGACTCCCCCCAATTCCACAATGCAGCTACTCCAGAACCTGATTGGGACAACGTACACAAATGCAATCCTAAACAAACCTAAATGCAACTAAAATGATCAAAAAGAGGTGAGAAAACATGATTAAAAACATGAAAATTCTATAAACATCATCGGCGGCGCTTAGGGTTTTGGCGGCGGCGACTCTTAGGGTTCGGCGTCGGCGGTTCTCAGGGTTTAGACCAAGCTCGTGCTGATAACGTGATGTAAACTGAATGTTTCTGTGTCTATTAATGAATGACCAGACCAATGGTCCATATATATAGTGGTTTACATGAAGGGAGAAAAAGAAATATTACATAAACAAGAAAAAGGAAAACCTTGGACAACAAGGAATAGGAAAACTCTAAATATGGGCCGACTTAGTCTTGGTTATATTGGGCCGGTTATGGAGTCCACCACTAATCGATTTATAACAGATTTCTGATTTTTGATGGATTGATTAATATCGCTTTGTTTGGCTTCGTTCTTTTGTAAATCATTAAATCAACATAGAATCTTCTGGTTGTTTGTTTGGTTTTGCACTGGTTTGATTTGATTGTTTTAAAAGCCAATGGATTACGTTGTTATTTTAATAAATATCTCTTGTTGGTTTTAAGATCATCAGTACTAACGAAAGAATTTCATCATCATTAGGATCCGGATAAGTAACCCTATTTTGTTATAAATCATTAAGGATGGACTCCATAACTGGTTCAATATGACCAAGACCAATCGGTCCATTCCGTCATTAGGTTTTTCTTTTTGCTTGGTCATGTAATTCCCTATATATATGTACTCTTATTCATTCATTAAGGACACATAAACATTCAGTTTCATAACACGTTATCAGCACGAGTTTGCTCTGATAAGCCGCCGACCCCATAAACCCTAATTACCGCCGACTGCCGACCTGAAGAGAGAGCGACCACCGATTCCAATCAATTCGTGGGCAGTTTGTTTTTCCGAGGTCTTTAGCTCCCGGCAGTGGCGGACCCAGAAATTAATCTAAAGGGGGTCAAAATATTAATTAACATAAAAAATAATCATTTGAGGTGAAAGAAGGATTTGAACCCTGGTATTTTGAGGGTTCAGTGCACAGATTTTATCAAAAGAGCTAGTGATCATTTACTTTTTTTACACATAAACATAATTTTATACAGATTTAAGGGGTGTCATGTGACACCCCAAGTCTTAACCTGGGTCCGCCCTTGGTTCCCGGTTCAAATCCATTCAACCCAAATGGTGATCAAGGTAAAAGAAAATCCCTAAACTCAAGAACACCAAATCGAATTTGAATCTAAGTGAATATAAACCCTAAAATCAGATTTGATTGTGTTAATTAATGATTGATTGCATAAAACCCTAAAATCACAAAACCCTACAGCCTATTCTGCGATTTTAGATCCTTGATCTCCTAAGCTAGTGACGATTTAAATCATTGAATCCTATATTATTTTGCTTGATTAAATTACTTGATTGATCGCCTAAAACTAAAACCCCAAAATCGTGACTACTAAAATCTAAAGTCATGATTCCGGTTGTTTGCTTTATGATTTAGGATTGTTAACTTGTTTACTCATTGTTGCATGCATCAAACCTAGAACTAAAACCTTGAAAGAAAAAAAAAATCAAAATTTGCAAACCCTAATCCTATCCCGAATAGGAAAATCTAGTCTTTCCTTTTTAGAAAAAGGAAACTTTGAAAATTCTTAATCCTTGCACGATCTTTTCCTTTTATTATTAATTTCATAGATCTTGCTTGCCTAGGATTGATTTTTATGCATATAAAACCGCATGATTATTTGATAAAACTGATGGCATAATTAATTGTTAAATCGCATGATAGCTGGTTACTTGCATCAGCTTGTTAATCGCATGTGTACTTGTTAGATCCGAAAATCACTTGCTTAAATTGTTAAAATCGAACATGAATAAAATTGCATGCTAGATCATTTAAACTTGAAATTATATTTTGCATCAAATGTCGAAAATCAACAATCTCGAATATGCTGCACTCAATGTCTCGGGCGACAATTACTTACAGTGGGCCCTGGATACTAAGATTATCCTAAACTCATGGGGGCTAGGTGAATGTATGATCGAGGGTAATGAAACCTCTGAAAAGGAGAAGTATAAGGCGATTTTAATCATACGCCATTACCTAGCAAGTCTCAAGAATCAATATCTCACTATTGAGAATCCGCTGGACCTTTGGACAGCGTTGAAATCTAGATATAATCACCAGAAAATTGTGCTATTACCCAGAGCCCGATTTGACTGGAAGAATCTGAGGATCCAGGATTTCAAAACCGTGGATGAATACAACTCGGCACTGTTCAAGATCGTTTCGATCTTAAAACTATGTGGTGAGGAGATGACCGAAAACGACTTGCTAGAGAAAACATTCTCTACCTTTCACACTAATAATATTATGCTTCAACAACAATACCGTGAAAAGGGCTTCACCACATATGCAAGTCTAATCTCTTGTTTGCTCCTTGCTGAGCAAAACAATGAGTTGTTGATGATGAACAGTGCAATGAGACCCCCTGCCTCTACCCCAATACCCGAAGCTAACAAAGCTGAAGAGGCCAAGAAAGAGCCTAAGGAAACAAAAGAGACCAACTATGTCCAACAGGAAAAGTACTCCTGCCACGGTCGCAACCGATGGATGTGAGAGCCGAAACTCACACTGTCAAAACTTATATTTAATGGGGGCTCGAAAATTCTATTTAAAAAGAACTAAAGGACCGAAAATGCCAAAAAGATGAAAAGGGAGATTTTATTGATATTTTCCGAAAGTACAAGGGAAATTAGCAAAAGCTGAATAGTCTTAAATTGCTAAAACTCCTAATACTCGGATCTGGGATGGATTTAAACCTTACATGAACGTACATATATATACTGACTATCCTAGGAGGCTAAGACTTCAGATTTGCGATGTGGGACCTTGTCCTTCGCTTTCAGCCGCCGACCTAAGCTTTCTGGGCCCGATTTCCGGCCCGAGAATCTTCCGTGATCCGTCTGCGCATCCTGACCCAAATCTGGCCCGCCGATGAATAGTGGACGGATCGTGGGCAGTTTGCCTTAGCTCGTCCGTTCCATGTTCGGGATAGGTTTCATTTGGTCTTGTCTTGTCTTTTCGTTCCGTCAATCTTCGAGGAGGGGATTTCGACCCCAACAGTTAGCCCCCCAGCTCTTTGCTTCCGTGGTTTGGAGCAAGGAGCTCCGAGCTGAGAGTTTTATCGGGATTGACTGAAACGGGAAGGCTATGAGTTTTTCCGTTCATCCGCTTCGTCCGCTTCGCTTTAGTGTCTTGTCAGAGTATAGTTCTCCATGGGATTTCGTGCCATGCTTGCTATATCAAAGGAGTGGCTTCATTTCATTTTTTCACACTTCTCTTCTCTTCTCAAAAATTTTCTAACTCTCTCCTTCGATAATTTTTTTTTTTTTTTTTTTTTCTTTAGCAATGGCTGGTGAAGGAGGTTCTTCTTTCGAACTTAACCTTGATGCCATAATGAATAATCAGTTTGACTTCGATTTTATGTCCGCGGAGGATGATGCAGTACTTGTAGAAGATCTGCTGGCGGCTGGAGAAGATGCCATTCCGCAAGCAGCGTACGGTCCCGAAGGTGTCCCGCAGTGGGAGGCCGGTCCTAGCAATGCTCAAGGAACGCTTGGTTTTGCTAATGTTCCTCAATGGGAGTCCGGAACGGCGGCTGGGAATGATGGTCTACCGAGACGGCGGCTGGGAATGAAGGCATTCCGAGATGGCGGCTGGGAATGAGACCAGACCCGAGCCGGCGGCCGGGAGGTCGACGAGTAGGGCGTCTGGTTCGGAGAGGGCGTTTGGCTCTAAGAATGCTCCCAAGAGGGCGGCTGGCGTAGTAGCCGTTTCAAGATGGGCGCTCAGCTCCGGAGGTGTCTTAGAGGGCGTCCGGCTCTTCTCGAGTTGAAGCTGACGGCGTCTCGCCGAGGACGAGCATAGCACGTGGCGTCTGGACTCCCCCCCACAGGTTGAGGACAACGGCGGGTGGCGTGCATGGCCATCCCGATCCTTGGTCCCTTCCGAAAGTCGTCGTGTTTGGCCAGAGAGCGGTGACGACTCGGCCACATCCCGGGAAGAAGTTAGATCGGATCACCGGGAGGTGCCTATCTTCGTGCATCCGGACGTGAAGTCCGAGTGTCGTTCTCCCGGAGAGGCTAAAGCCTATTGGGGTGAAGACATTTTTGCTTGGCGGTTTAAGAAGCCTGGACCGTCTACGAGTTATAGATCGATAGCCGAGACATTCAGGCATGGTCCTACTTGAGCGATCGGGATTCGCTAGCCGAGCTTAGATACGATTTCCGGATTCCGGACAAGATTAGTTCCGTCTCCCGAAGGATGGGTAGGATGAACAAGGCGCCAGATGGCTATTTTGCCATGTACGAGTCGATGTTCTACGAAGCCTTCCTTTGGTTCCCGATCCCGGGAGCCATTTTTGATTTTCTCGATTTATATGGGGTTGCGATCTCTCAACTTACCCCTGGCGCCATGAGGATTTTGATGGGACTTGTGGTCCGTTGTGCCGAATGTGGGATCAAGTTGGAGGGTGATCTGATTCGGAATTTCTTTTCGATGAGGAAGGTTTCCAATTCGGATTTCTTCTGCTCAATCAACGTTCGGAGGAACGTGAAGCGTTTCTACTCCGGGCTTCGACAGCATTGCAAAGCTTCGCGTCGAGTTTTTCTACGTGAAACGCAGCCCCTCACGGTCAGTTCTGACTTCGGCGGCTCGGTTATTACCGAGTGGAGTTTGCCACGTAAGCGTTTTGTCTTTTTGTGAATTTTTTCCTATAAGTAGTCCTTGCTCATTTGTTTCATTCTTCATAACTTCATTTCTCACAGCTTTTCTTCTTTTCTCTCTCTAGGTCGTGATCCCTTTTCCCAGGATTTCCGGTTTGAGGATATCGTTACAGAAGTTGATAAGAAGAAAATCGATTGGGAGTGTCCTGACCTTTGGCGCCGCTTCTTGACGCAAGAGATATTTTAGAAGGACGTGCCCCTCTCAAAGGTCCCGACTTCATCGACCCGCTGGCGACGTACCCCGGAATGGAGGGTGTTTGGAACTATCGCAAGCAGAAGTACGGCGAGGCTGGACCGTCCGGAGAGGCAGTCGAGTTTGACCCGGCGTCCGGCTTTGTTCTTCCGCCCGGACCTGATTTCCATGGCGCGCCCGAGGAACAGATTGCTGCTCCTCAGAGTTCAGCTTGTGCCGTCGCTGTGGATAAGGGGAAGGGAGCTTCCAACAGCCCTGGCCGTCCGAGGAAGGACAAAGTGGCTCGGACGGCCGAGGCATCCGATCATGGTCTTCTCTTCGATGCCCGCAAAGCGGCGGGAGGCGATCTAGCTGAGTCCGTGAAGGTTGTGGACTACTTTGGAGCGTTGGCTCCGGCCTCAGCTGCGCCGTTTGATCGTTCTGCGGCTTACGGAGATCTGTCCTCCGGCCTTATGATGGTAACTCTTTTTCCCTTAGATTTGTTTGGACGCAGTTTGGTCTTTGCTGATATTTGCTTTTCTTTGATTCAGGTCGCTACCCGAGCTCATGCAACCCAGGTTGCCTTGGAAGCTTCGGAGACAGAGTCCCGGAAGAAGGACAAGAAGATCAAGGCCTTGGAAGTAAAGCTTCAGAACGTAGAGAGGAGATCTCAGAAGGAGATCAAGAAAGTGCTCGCGGAGGCCGAGCGGAAAATGGAGCTGGCGCTCAAGAAATGTCGCTGGGACTTGGTGGAGAAGTACCGTATTCGCATTGAGGGAGCCAAGGCTGCTCTCGTGCCAATGCGTCAGGCGAAATATGGCGAGACTGCCTTGACTGAGGTCAGCTCTAACCTTGACCTAGTCCGGGACATCAAGTCCGGGAAGTCGAAGGTTGAGGGGGAAGAGGGAGAGCTGGAGGCAGAATTGGAGCGGCTCAAAGGAGGAGGTTGGACCGGTTCCTATGATCGGGCTGCTGCCGTTCTCGAGAGCCACTTGGTATACTATCCCGTTTCTCCGTACCAGTCTCCGGACGCCGAGGCTTTGGACTATGGAGCTCCTACCCCTCTCGTCGAATATGACTAGGCTTTGGCCTTGTGTTTTCTTTTTCTGCCTTAGTTGTATTCGGGTCTTTTGACCCTTTTTATTGTATTTGCTTTGTTAACCGAACTCATATCTCCTTTCATGGAGATTTTTATCTATCAGCTTTTGCCTTAGATGTTATGGGCTTCTTTGCTTGCTTGCTTTGCTTTTATAGCCTTGATAAAGGAGAAGATGGGCGGCCGGTATGTCTCTCTTCCAAGAGGGCGGCTGGCCCATTTTATAGAATGAAGGGCGGCTGGCCCGTCTCTCTATGGGCGGCTGACCGGTTTTGTGGAGTAAAGGGCGGCTGGCCCGTCTCTCTATTGAGGACGGGCGGCTGGCCCGTTTTGTGGGGTAAAGGGCAGCTGGCCCGTCTCTCTACTGAGGACGGGCGGCTGGCCCGTTTTGATATTGCGTTGGAGTGTTGTTCCGGACACTCGAACTTTTAGACCAGTTTGTATTTTGCGAATGTTCCTGGGTTTAATGCAGTCTTTTGTTGTCGTAGGGGACCGAGCTTGTTCGAATCCCTCTTTCGACTGAACGCTTTTAAGATCTCGCATCAGAGCCTGTTTGATACTGCGTTCTCGAGATGTCTTTGACCAGTGTTCCCGTGTCAGGCGCTTTACTGGGTTTAAAGAGTTTACTTTGTGTCCTGTACTATGCAAAGTGTTGGTGAAAGTAAACTAATCAGAACATCGTCTCGAGCGCTTCCTGCAGGATCGCGGGATACAGGTTACGCCCTTCGGATGTTAATCCAGAAATTTGTATAGCGCGCTAGTTTTATCCTCTGCGGGATGTTGAAAGAACCATGGTTTTTAAAAAGATAGTCTTGTTGTGGCCAGCAACAGACGGATTTGTTGGTGATGACTTAAGTATTCGGGAGAAGTATCTTGATTGGTGGTCTTGGATGAGTTACGAGATGCTAAGCCTCGATGTTCATCTGATTGTAAGTTGAAGATGTTTTATGAGATACTGAGTCTCAATGTTCATTTTCCTCGGGGTTTTCTGGATCCATTTGGTTTCTGGATCAAGTTTCGAGATGCTAAGTCTCGATGTTTGTCAGAATGGTGTTTTCGGGAAACTTTTTCAAGCTTGGATGTGTTATGAGATGCTAAGTCCCAATGTCCATCTCCTTGAAATTTTTGCGAAAATTTGGGAGTATGTATATACGGACCCACTCCCCCCTTTTTTAAAGAGAGGGGCAACTGAACTCATTTTTTAAGCGAGCTGCCTACGTACCCTTCGTGAAAAGGGATCAAGTCACCCGTAGTTCCGTTTTTTTTTTTGGTAGGAAGACGGTTAAGTCTTAGTTATGGAACGTCGGTTGTAGCTTCGACGGTTTCTGAGGCAGTTTTCGTCTCTTCTGGTTTGTTTCAGTGGGCGGAGCCTCCGTTTTCTCGAACTGTTCGGTTCTGCTTACTTTCTTTCCCAGTTCGGGGACTTTGTCTTCACTCTTCCTCTTCGGGTTCCCTCTCTGCGGGATGGTCGGATTCCGCAGCTTGTGCTCTGCCAGAAAACAGATCCGAGCCTCCTTCTGATTTCCCCAAATGTCTTGATTCCGTTTGGTGTCGGGAACTTCAGGCAGAGATGGTAAGTTGATGGGATAGCTCGCATTGAATTGATCCAGGGAGTCCCCATTATCACGTTATAAATTGCGGGGTGGTTTGCCACCGCGAAGTTAACGATTTTCGTGATTCCGCCGGCACGAACCGGGAGCTGGATTGTTCCATCCGTCATTG
Source organism: Isatis tinctoria (assembly GCA_010577795.1). NCBI lineage: Eukaryota > Viridiplantae > Streptophyta > Magnoliopsida > Brassicales > Brassicaceae > Isatis > Isatis tinctoria. The sequence continues at coordinate 17,031,219 of CM021250.1, read as the reverse complement.
TGACTTCGCCAGAGAATCCGGTCAGTGATCTCGGACTGGGAGTTATCTTTGACGGATCCACCTTCATCCTTTGAAGCGTCTCTCGAAAAATGACGTCCACCGAACTTCCGGTGTCGATCAAGACTCGTGAGACGTCATGGTCGTTGATATCCAACTCTACCACCAATGGGTCATCGTGAGGTTGGTCAAGGCCTTCGGCGTCTTTTTCGTAAAAAGCGATCCGATCGTCGTTTTCGGTGATCGGTTTTTTTCCGGTTGTGACTCCTTGTTCTTCTCAGGAACGCTTTTATCGAGGCACTGTGTCCCGGCAGTACTGAGATCCTCCGATGATCATGTGGATCCTTCTGCGGTTGGCGGCGGAGTCGTCTCCGTTTGGTCTCCTCCCTCGTTTGGGGGTATCTTCGTCGGGCCTTTCGGGACGTTCTGGTTGGGTCGTCCGTCCGGGGCGCCAGCATCTTCTTCGATAGCTCCGAGACTCTCGAGGGTCACTCCGTTTCCGAGCTCCCGGCTAACAGCTTTGCCGCGAGCCTCCTTCCGACGGTTCTGCAGTTTTCGGTCGAGTGGCCTTTCGTCTTGTGGAAGATACAGAAGGCGTTTTCGTCGAATCCTGGTCGAGTCCATGTATTCCATGGTCCTTGTTGCGCTCATTATTCGGTCTATCCGTGTTTATCTGGTAGTTATGCGCTCCGCCCGGGTTGGGTTCTTCATCTCGGCTGGTTCGCCTACTTTTCTCTCGTTTGGAAAGTTAGAAGGTTGCACCGTGCCTTTGGCGACCAATTTTGAGGATTGGTGCTTTCCAGCTGGGACCCTCATGTCTTCCTCGTAGATGACGAAGTTGGAAGCACGGTGGAGAGCATCTTGGATGGTTACTGGTGGGTTTACGGTAATCTCCTTTCGGAAGTTCGAAGTCTTCAGCAAGGACTTCTTCAGGGCGTTGATCGCGGCACTGTTGCTTAGTCCGTCAATTTTCGAGACTATCACCTTAAACCTTTCGATGAAATCTCGGAGGCTTTCTTCGGGTTCCTGTGACAGCGAGTAAAGGTCCGCGTCGGATGTCGATTGTCTTATGAACACCGAGTAATGTTTCAAGAAGGCCGTCGACAACTGCTCGAAACCATCAATTGAATCTCTCTCTAGCCTCGAGAACCACGACAGGGCTGATCCTTTCAGATGCTCCATGAAGAGGAGGCAGAATCCTGCGTCCCTCTCTTCGGGTTTGAACCTAGCACGTCCCATAGCGATGCGGAAGGCTGTCATGTGGGCCTTCGGATCAGTTGTCCCGTCGTAGAAGGGAATTCGGATTTTTCCGGGGTCAGAGAGTCTGACGCTAGTGATCCTCGAAGTGAACGGGATCTTTTGCGTTTCCTCTAGGACGCGGTCGATTTCCGGGGCCGCGATTGTTGCTTTATGGACCTGCGACCTTACCTCCTTCATCTGACTTGTCGTGAGTTCTAGGCGGGCACGGAGCTCATCCAGCTCGTCCCTTCGGCTAGCGGATTGATTAGCTCTGGCCTCTCGTTCCTCCTTTTCTGCTCTTCGATCCAGCGGAGCTCTTCTTCGTCCGCGTTCAGATCTCCAGCCTCGTCGTCAGTTTCGTTTTCGGCTCTGTTCGTGATGTCTCTCGAGTTCTCGCCGTTGGTCACGTGGAAGTTGGCCGTTCGGCTGTTCGCCCAGTGGTGCTCTTCCGGTACAGCGGGGGTGGTGCTGATAGCTCTTTCCTTGTTCCGACGGGGGTTTGTTCGTCTGGATTCTGACGGCCCGTGGGGTCTGCTCGCGGGGTGAAGACAAGGCGTCTTACTCCTAACGTCCGGGGGACGTGTGCTGGTTCTTGGGAAGCCGCTCTTTCTCGTGCGGCCGCTCTTTCTTGCCTGTTCTGCCGCTCCGCGATTTCGGCTACCATGTTCCGCAGTTCGGTGATTGCTGCGTTCTCCGGGGCGGTGTTGGCCGTTTCCGTGATGACTGGATCTTCGAGTGGCATTCCGTATCTGGCGAGGGCCCTGGGCGAAGTCCCGGGATTTCCGACTGCTCCGTCGGTGGATGTCCCGGCGGCGGTTGTTCCGGTTCCGGCTGCCAACGTGCTAATGGCGGGAAGTCCCACTCCGGTTGCTGCTCCGGTTGGTTGGTTGGTGATGTCGTCAGTTCTTCTGGTCATTGTCTTCGTTCGGTATCCTTTTCGTTCTTAGGGTTAAGAATATTTCTCGTCCCCACAGACGGCGCCAAACTGTGAGAGCCGAAACTCACACTGTCAAAACTTATATTTAATGGGGGCTCGAAAATTCTATTTAAAAAGAACTAAAGGACCGAAAATGCCAAAAAGATGAAAAGGGAGAATTTATTGATATTTTCCGAAAGTACAAGGGAAATTAGCAAAAGCTGAATAGTCTTAAATTGCTAAAACTCCTAATACTCGGATCTGGGATGGATTTAAACCTTACATGAACGTACATATATATACTGACTATCCTAGGAGGCTAAGACTTCAGATTTGCGATGTGGGACCTTGTCCTTCGCTTTCAGCCGCCGACCTAAGCTTTCTGGGCCCGATTTCCGGCCCGAGAATCTTCCGTGATCCGTCTGCGCATCCTGACCCAAATCTGGCCCGCCGATGAATAGTGACCCGTGAATAGTAAACCGTGAATAGTAATCCGAATTTCGGTTTAAGCTTAGTTCGATTTTTCGGTTTACTTTGTCTCGGGATGAATAATGTTTTTCAACGGTTTTTCCTGCGTGAACAGTGTTCCGAGCGTTTTATGACTTCCGAGATTTGAACCGCCCGTTTTTTATTTGAACTTCCAGCCGCCGGTTTCAGTATTGATGGCCAGCCGCCGGTTCCTTTGGCTTGTATGCTCGGCGACTGGCCACGGCTGGCTGGACGTTCGTCACGGTCTTTCGGGGAACGTTTATGGACGTCTATGGAGTCAGAACATGCAAACGGATGATCTCCGGGTCGGTCCGGGCATTGAGTTACGTTTGACGGCGGTCGACTGGACGATGTTCGGATGAGGAGTCTCGACTTGAGAAATGATCGTGGACATGTGATGAAGACTCGGCGGATGGGACAAGTGCCAGCCGCCGGCCACGGACGAGGGGAGATCCGGCGGCTGGCCTCATCCCAGCCGCCGGCCACGGACGAGGGGAGATCCGGCGACTTGCCTCATCCCAACCGCCGGCCACGGACGAAGGGAGATCCGGCGGCTGGCCTCATCCCAGCCGCCGGCCACGGACGAAGGGAGATCCGGCGGCTGGCCTCATCCTAGCCGCCGGCCACGGACGAAGGGAGATCCGGCGGCTGGCTTCATCCCGGCCGCCGGCCACGGACGAAGGGAGATCCGGCGGCTGGCCTCATCCCAGCCGCCGGCCACGGACGAAGGGAGATCCGGCGGCTGGCACTTGTCCCAGCCGCCGGCCGTTGGTGAAAGAGGACCCGGCGGCTGGCCATGTCCCAGCCGCCGGTTGGCTTCCTGGACGGATCGTGGGCAGTTTGCCTTAGCTCGTCCGTTCCATGTTCGGGATAGGTTTCATTTGGTCTTGTCTTGTCTTTTCGTTCCGTCAATCTTCGAGGAGGGGATTTCGACCCCAACAATGGAACGATCGTGGCAATGGCCGAGGACACTACAATGGTGGCCAAACCGCAACACTCGGCCAAATCTTCCTCTTGCCACCGATGCGGTATGGGGAACCATTGGGCAAAGACGTGCAGGATTCCTAAGTATCTTGTTGATCTATATCAAGAGAATTTGAAAAAGGGTCCCGAAGCTCATTTGGTCCATCACGATGGTGAAGACGACTTCGACCATGAGAATGATGACCAACTGGATTATGAGACTTCGGATTGTCTACAGGAGTATAATTGATTTCGTCATCTAGTAGTTTGACTTGTTCCTTTATGATTCCTATCGTTCTATATCTTTGATTTTGACTTATGATTTATTACATTAAGTTTTTATGCGTTACGATTCATTTGTCAATACAACCAATGTCTAAGACATGGTCCATTAGCACAATTGCGGGTATAGCTAGTCCTATTGAAGGCTACGGCCAGGCCCATATTCCTAAGGGCACGCATCTTGAAATATCAGATGCTTTATATTCACCCAGCTCAAAAAGGAACTTATTGAGTTTGAAAGATATTTGCTTGAATGGTTTCCATATTGAAACAAAGGGTGAACGGAATAAAGAATTCCTACATATTACTGAGATCACCCAAGGCCATATGAAGGTCATAAAGACTTTACACGCATTATCCACTGCTGGCCTTTACTATGCGAAGGTCAATATAATAGAAGCTAATGCTGCAGTAACCAAACGGTTCACTGAGTACACTATGTGGCATGACCGGCTTGGCCATCTCGGTTCTAACATGATGCGTAAACTCATACAGTGTTCTAAAGGTCACACCCTGAAAGTAAACCGAGTTATCCCTAAGAATCTCACATGTGTAGCATGTTCACAAGGGAAAATCATCATTAGGCCATCACGAGTAAAAGTAACTAAAGAGACTTTGAACTTTCTGGAAAGGATACAAGGCGATATTTGTGGACCTATACACCCACCTTGTGGGGTGTTTCGGTACTTTATGGTCCTTATTGATGCATCGACCCGATGGTCGTATGTATGCCTATTGTCCACTAGAAACCAAGCGTTTGCTAGGTTATTGGCCCAGATCATCAGACTACGAGCCCACTTTTCAGATTTTCCACTTACGACTATTTGTCTTGACAATGTTGGTGAATTCACATCCCAAGCGTTTAATGACTATTGTATGTCCATGGGGATAAGTGTGGAACATCCCATGGCACATGTCCATACATAGAACGGATTAGTCGAATCCTTCATTAAACGAATCAGGCCATTACTCATAAGGCCATTGCTCGACCATTACTCATAAGGTCGAAGCTTGCCATTACTCATAAGGCCATTGCTCGACCATTACTCATGAGGTCGCAGCTTCCAGTCGCGGCTTGGGGACATGCAGAATTACATGCAGCCGGACTTATACGCATCAGGCCATCTAGTGAGCATAGATATTCCCCATCCCAATTACTAACGGGTCAAGAGCCAGACATCTCCCATCTAAAGAAATTTGGGTGTGCCGTTTATGTACCCATACCACCACCACACAGAACAAAGATGGAACCTCAAAGGAAGATGAGAATATATGTTGGTTTCGAATCTCCCACCATTATTAAGTATCTCAAGCCAACCACGGGTGATCTATTTAAGGCCAGATAAGCGGATTGTCAATTTGATGAATCCACTTTTCCTACCTTAGGTGGAGAGAACAACAAGCTGGTTAAAGAAATATCATAGAATCAAACATCCTTGACATGGCAAGATCCTCCGACTCTAGAATGTGAATCAGAGATCCAAAAGATTATACATTAGCAAACGCTAGCCAATCAGTTGCCAGATTCCTTTGCTGACCCAAAGAAAGTAACAAAATCATACATACCAACTTGTAATGCACCAGTACGAATCGATGTCCAAAAGGAACACACTCAAGTTGATACAGAGTCTATAGCACGTAAGAAACGTGGTAGACCAATAGGTTCCAAAGACAAGAACTCTCAGAAATCAAAGAAAGGTGCAATAGTTGAAACCGAGGTTCGAGAAACCCCAGACATGGCCGCGGCTAATGACCCTAAGGAACCGATCAATGAGTTTTGGGACACCAAATCTCAAGGTCCTTAAGGTGTTGATAATAATGAGATCTCTATAAACTATATCATGTATGGAATACAATGGAACCGAAAAGATGTCGACATCAATGATATATTTGCTTACAAGATAGCACTTGAGTTAAATGAGGATCAGGAACCCACGTCTATATTAGAGTGCACTCAAAGATCTGATTGGTTAAAATGAAAAGAATACATAGACGTGGAGTTGAATATATCAAAGAAAGGGGAATGTGTTTGGTCCAATAATAAGGACACCATTCGATATAAAACCAGTGGGACACAAATGAGTCTTTGTAATTGTGAGAAATGAACATGGTGAAATCGTGAGATATAAGGCACAGCTTATTGCACAAGGATTTTTACAAAGACCAGGATATATTATGAGGAGATATACTCTCATGTGGTGGATGCTAAGACATTTAGATTCTTGATAAGTCTGGCTATAAAAGAGAAACTTGATTTGCGGCTAATGGATGTAAGTGACTGCACATTTATATGGTCCACTGAATAGTGAAATATATATATGAGATTATCAGAGGGTATTGGGCTCAAAGATAAGAAAGGTTCTCGAGAACAACACTACATAAGGCTGGACAAATCCCTTTATGGACTTAAACAAAGTGGGCGTATGGAGGCTATAAGAACGACCCCATCAGTCCATGTATATTCATAAAGAAGTTTGCAAACAAATGATTTGTAATCATAGCAGTATACGTGGATGATATAAACATCCTAGGAACCTCTGGAGAAATCGCCCAAACAGTTGAGTATGTAAAGAAAGAGTTTGAGATGAAAGACCTAGGTAAAACTAAGTTCTGTTTGGGATTGCAGCTTGAGTACATATATAATTGAATCCTTGTGCATAAAATTGCATATACTGAAAAAGTACTCAAGAGATTCAATATGGACCAGACCCACCCATTGACCAGCCCAATGGTGGTGAGAAGCCTCAGATTGGACAGTGATCCATTCGGTCCAAAGAAGGACGATGAAGAAATTCTCGGTCCTGAAGTGCCATACCTCAGTGCTATAGGAGCTTTGATGTACTTGGCTAGCCACACTAGACCAGACATTTGTTTTGCCGTGAATCTCCTATCTCGATTTAGCTCATGTCCAACTCAAAGGCACTGGAATTGTATTAAGCATATCCTGCGTTACCTACAAGGGACAAAGGATTTGGGCTTATTTTATACTAACCTTAACAAAGAAGGGTTAGTTGGTTTTGCTGATGCAGGTTAACTGTCGGATCCGCACAATGCTAGATCGCAAACCGGTTATGTTTTTACACATGGTGGTACATCAATTTCATGTCGTTCCATGAAGCAGACGATTGCGGTCACTTCATCAAATCATTCAGAGATTTTAGCTATTCATGAAGCCAGCCGTGAGTGTGTATGGTTGAGGTCAATGACTCAACACATAAGATCAGATTGTGGCATGGTCAATGACAAGAAACCGACCATCATGTATGAAGACAACACAGCCTGCATTGCACAGCTCAAGGACAGCTACATTAAGGGAGACCAGACGAAGCACATTTTGCCTAAGTTCTTCTTCACGCATGAACTACAAAAGGACGGTCAAGTTAAAGTCCTACAAGTCCGGTCAAGAGAAAATTCAGCAGACTTATTCACCAAGTCTCTACCAACCTCGACGCTCAAAAGGCTCATTCATCAGATTGGGATGCGAACACTTAAGAGTCTTCAATGATTCTCAAATCAGGGAAAGTAATACGTGTTGTACTCGTTTTTCTTCACCATGGTTTTGTCCCACTGGATTTTCCTGGTAAGGTTTTAATGAGGCAACATCCCCAAGTATATTACAGAGATCCTTAAGCATCTGGTACGGTTATGTCCTCTAAGGGGAGTGTTATAAATCATTAAGGATGAACTCCATAACCGGCCCAATATGACCAAGACCAATCGGCCCATTCCGTCATTAGGTTTTTCTTTTAGCTTGGTCATATAATTTCCTATATATATGTACTCTTATTCATTTATTAAGGACACATAAACATTCAGTTTCATAACATATTTATAATTATCTGCACATGTTCCATGCATATATTTCATGGGCTGAGAATCATTCATTAAACATTGTTAAGTTTCATCTTCTTTGGTCAAATTTTATGGCTGTATATTGATACATACAACTTTGCTTCAATTGAAAATATGTTAGACAAATATATTGTTAACGTATTTTTTTTGGTGAAATATTAAATTAATTGAAAGATGAAGAAAGAACAAATGGTGGATTTACAGAGGGTTGATAGAGCGAGAAACGTAGTAGACAGAGCAGAGAGAAAGAAAGAGCATTAAGCTCCAACAGCCAAGAGCCACCGTCGCATGAGACCTTCGAACTTATGGGGAGCCTTATAGTTCAGTGATAGGATGCGATTTCTCAAGATCCTATCAATGTTGCGGGTCAGCTGAGAAGCATATATCCACTGCCCTTGGTTACGTCTTGAGTTTTTCTCCCTCCAAAGATGATAAATGGTAGTCTGAAAAAGCAACCAGAGAAGGATACCATCTAATACCAGAGTACCAGAGTCTGAGAGCATAGCAACTGTACCAGTCCAGTCAGGATCGGCAGGCAGCTGGAGCAGTCCGGCGACAAGATTACTCCAAACTGTGAACGTGTAGGGACAAGCAAAAAACAGGTGGTCACGAGTTTCATCACACTCCCCACAGAAGACGCAACACTGTTGAATAAACCATTTCCTCATACGATCTCCCGTGGATAAACGGTTTAAAAAAGCCAACCAAGCAATGAAAGAGAACCGAGGCACAATTTGCGAGAACCAAATGAGACTTGCCCAGACAACTCTGTTTCGACATACGCGAATCTGATCCCAAGTTGCAACAGCAGAGAATGTGTCAGAATACTTATCGGCGGAGTGTTTCCAGAGAGTGAGATTTGCACCTAGGTCAGCAGTAGGAAGCGGCTCCTGTAGGATAGTGGCGATGAGCTCTGTGTGGCGTCTTCGCCGACGAGTGCCAACAATCCACTCACCATCACACACTACATCCGAGACTTTCGCTGAGGACGGGATACCCAAAAAGGAAGGTCCCGTAACGCCAGTGATGTCAAGAAGCTTGCCCTTATTTCCTACTGCAAGTGCACAGCAAATCGTAGTAGTATTTACGGTTCGATCCCACGAAGACCAAGTATTACACTATGGTTTTTAAGACTGAACAAAAAGCTAAGACAATGCAATATGAATTCGGAATCGTGAATAGCAAGGACGAAATCTAAAATCGGTTGTAAAACAATAATGAGAAAGCGTTAGGTCAAGGCAATTCGCAGGCAATCCAGAGCAAGGGTCAAACAACTATTCAGGCTATGATTAAGTACCAGTCTAGAACTCAAACACGAAGATAATATCAATCCACTGTCGTGGCATCAACAACTTTGTCTAGCGACCTAGAAATCCTAACTGTCGTTGGTACTAGAAATCGCAAACAAGCATTATAGATCAGGTTTGATATGTTCACAATTCTACAATACATCTACTCTCGCAGGTAATGAATAAATTGCTCACCAAAGTTTCTTCTAGCAACCTAGCAACTCTCGCTGTCTAAGTTAAACCTAACATCAATGAATCAAGTGATCAAATCGATCCAAGCATTACGAACAAGAGGGTGAAGACATCGATTTATAAGCCTATTTGTGTTTAACCCTAGTTCATGAATTCCTTTGAAAACCTTAACCTAACTAAGAGATCTACTCAGATATAATGAAAGAAGAAAGCAAAACAATAGAATAAAAAGACTGCATCGATATTAAAACAAAAGAATAGGGTTCAGAAATATTCTCAGAATTGTAGCTTGAGATCTTCTCCCTTACAAAAGAATTCCTAGGTATTGAAAAGCTAAAAGCCAAAAGCAAAGATAAAAGATCTATTAAAACATAAGACTAAGAGGAGTATTTAAATTAGGAGAGATAGGCGGCTGGGAGGTGGCTGCACCCTTAAAAGTCGGCGGCTTGATTAGGTTAAATTCCATTCCTTTTATTTTCCCGCGGCGAGTAGGTGCTCGCTTGGTGGCCAAAATTTGGGAGCATGTGCTCGCCGATTGGAGTTGGTGATACTTTGCAGGATTTTCCTTCTTTTCTTCAATTCTGGTTCTTTTCTGTTCCAAAGGTTCCAAATGCTCCAAACTCCAATAGTAGCTCCAAAGCTACCTAAAATCTCCTGAAATAAACTCTAAAAACTCTAAAAAGTCATTAGATACTAAGGTTAGTATTGTTGGGCTCGAAATCCCCTCCTCGAAGATTGACGGAACGAGAAGTCAAGGTCGAGATCAAATGGAACTTATCTCGAACATGGACCAGACGAGCTAAGGCCAACTGCCCACGACCCGTCCAAGACATGAACCGGCGGCTGGGAAAAGGCCAGCCACCGAGTCTTCATCAAGCGCCAACCGGCGGCTGGGATAAGGCCAGCCGCCGGGTCTTCTTCAACCACTGACCGGCGGCTGGGATAAGGCCAGCCGCCGGGTCTTCTTCGTCCACGGACCGGTGGCTCGGATAAGGCCAGCCGCCGGGTCTTCTTCGTCCACGGACCAGCGGGTGGGATAAGGCCAGCCGCCGGGTCTTCTTCGTCCACGGACCGGCGGCTGGGATAAGGCCAGCCGCCGGGTCTTCTTCGTCCACGGACCGGCGGCTAAGATAAGGCCAGCCGCCGGGTCTTCTTCACCCATCGACCGGCGGCTGGGATAAGGCCAGCCGCCCACGATCATGTCTCGGTCAAGTCTCATTATCCGAACATCGTCCAGTCGACCGACCACGAAACATAACTCTAAGCCCAGACCGACTCGAAGATTAGGCACTTGCGTGTTCTGATTCCAAGACGTCCATAAACATTTTCCGAAAGACCTAGCAACTCTCGCTGTCTAAGTTAAACCTAACATCAATGAATCAAGTGATCAAATCGATCCAAGCATTAAGAACAACAAGGGTGAAGACATCGATTTATAAGCCTATTTGTGTTTAACCCTAGTTCATGAATTCCTTTGAAAACCTTAACCTAACTAAGAGATCTACTCAGACATAATGAAAGAAGAAAGCAAAACAATAGAATAAAAAGACTGCATCGATATTAAAACAAAAGAATAAGGTTCAGAAATATTATCAGAATTATAGCTTGAGATCTTCTCCCTTACAAAAGAATTCCTAGGTATTGAAAAGCTAAAAGCCAAAAGCAAAGATAAAAGATCTATTAAAACCTAAGACTAAGAGGAGTATTTAAATTAGGAGAGATAGGCGGCTGGGAGGTGGCTGCACCCTTAAAAGTCGGCGGCTTGATTAGGTTAAATTCCATTCCTTTTATTTTTCCGCGGCGAGCAGGTGCTCGCTTGGTGGCCAAAATTTGGGAGCATGTGCTCGCCGATTGGATTTGGTGATACTTTGCAGGATTTTCCTTCTTTTCTTCAATTCTAGTTCTTTTCTGTTCCAAAGGTTCCAAATGCTCCAAACTCCAATAGTAGCTCCAAAGCTACCTAAAATCTCCTGAAATAAACTCTAAAAACTCTAAGAAGTCATTAGATACTAAGGTTAGTATTGTTGGGCTCGAAATCCCCTCCTCGAAGATTGACGGAACGAGAAGTCAAGGTCGAGATCAAATGGAACTTATCTCGAACATGGACCGGACGAGCTAAGGCCAACTGCCCACGACCCGTCCAAGACATGAACCGGCGGCTGGGAAAAGGCCAGCCACCGAGTCTTCATCAAGTGCCAACCGGCGGCTGGGATAAGGCCAGCCGCCGGGTCTTCTTCAACCACTGACCGGCGGCTGGGATAAGGCCAGCCGCCGGGTCTTCTTCGTCCACGGACCGGCGGCTGGGATAAGGCCAGCCGCCGGGTCTTCTTCGTCCACGGACCGGCGGCTGGGATAAGGCCAGCCGCCGGGTCTTCTTCGTCCACGGACCAGCGGGTGGGATAAGGCCAGCCGCCGGGTCTTCTTCGTCCACGGACCGGCGGCTGGGATAAGGCCAGCCGCCGGGTCTTCTTCGTCCACGGACCGGCGGCTAAGATAAGGCCAGCCGCCGGGTCTTCTTCACCCATCGACCGGCGGCTGGGATAAGGCCAGCCGCCCACGATCATGTCTCGGTCAAGTCTCATTATTCGAACATCGTCCAGTCGACCGACCATGAAACATAACTCTAAGCCCGGACCGACTCGAAGATTAAGCACTTGCGTGTTCTGATTCCAAGACGTCCATAAACATTTTCCGAAAGACCGTGACCAACGTCCAGCCGTCCGTGGACCAGTCGCCGAAGCACACGAGTCGAAGGAACCGGCGGCTGGCCATCAATACGAAAACCGGCGGCTGGAAGTTCAAACAAAGAACGGGCGGTTCATATCTCAAATGTCGTAAAACGCTTGGAATACTGTTCACGCGGGAAAAACCGTTAAAAACACTATTCATCTTGAGAAAGTTAACCGAAATCGAATTAAGTCTAAACCGAGATTCGGATTACTATTCATCAGATTATTATTCATCAGTTTACTGTTCACGGTTTACTATTCTTTGGCGGGCCAGATTTTGGTCAGAACGCGCAGACGGATCACGGAAGACTCTCGGGCCGGATATCGGGCCCAAAAGTTTAGGTCGGCTGCTGGGAAGAAAGGAAAAAGTCCCACATCGAAAATCTGAAGTCTTAGCACCCTAGGATTGTCAGTATAAATATGTACGCTCATGTAAGGGTTAAACCCATCCCAAATCCGAGTATTATGAGTTTTAGCAATTTAAGACTTTTCAGCTTTTGCTAATTTCCCTTGTACTTTCGAAAAATATCAATAAAAAATCTCTTTTTGCATTTCCGGTCCTTTAGTTCTTTAAAATAGAATTTTCGAGCCCCCATAAAATATAAGTTTTGACAGTGTGAGTTTCGGCTCTCGCAGTTTGGCGCCGTCTGTGGGGACGAGAAATATTCTTAACCCTTAGAAAGAAATGGATACGGAACGAAGACAATGACCAGAAGAACCGACGATATCACCAACCAACCTGCCGGAGCAGCCGCCACGGGACCGGCCGGAACGGAAATCCCCGCCACCAATGCACCGGCGGCCGGAACCAGGATGACCACCGCCGGGACATCCGCCGACGGAGCGATCGGGACTTCCACCAACACGCTAACTAGGTTCGGAATGCCGACCGGAGACCCGATCATCACAGAAGCAACCAACGCCGCCCCAGAGATCGCAGCAATCACCGAGCTGAGGAACATGGTAGCAGAAATCGCAGAGCGGCAAAACAGGCAAGAGAGAGCGGCTTCCCAGGAGCTAACACGTGGCCCCCGGGCTTTCGGTGCAAGACGTCTTGTTTTCACCCCGCGAGCGGATCCCCCGGGCCGCAGATGTTAGGTATGAATGAGGGAATCAAGCTCTTTGATCACCAGGTATAGTTGAAAGATCTCCGTTAATAGCTCAGATCTGTAAAATCTGCTGGAAATATGGGTGTTTCTAGTGGACTGGTCAGACTTTGGATTTTTCATTAGTCTTAACTGATTGGTGTTGGGGTCGAAATCCCCTCCTCGAAGATTGACGGAACGAGAAGTCGAGGCCGTGATCAAATGGAGTTTATCCCGAATATGGAACGGACGAGCTAAGGCAAACTGCCCACGATCCGTCCAAGGCATCAACCGGCGGCTGGGACAAGGCCAACCGCCGGGCCTTCCTCATCCACAACCGGCGGCTGGGACAAGGCCAGCCGCCGGGTCTTCATCTTCCAAGGCCGGCGGCTGGGATGAGGCTAGCCGCCGGGTCTTCCGTAACCATCATCCGGCGGCTGGGATGAGGCCAGCCGCCGGGTCTTCCATGACCATCATCCGGCGGCTGGGATGAGGCCAGCCGCCGGATCCTCCTTGACCATCATCCGGCGACTGGGATGAGGCCAGCCGCCGGGTCTTCCATGACCATCATCCGGCGGCTGGGATGAGGCCAGCCGCCGGATCCCACTTGCCCATCATCCGGCGGCTGGGATAAGTCCGGCCGCCGGGTCTTCATGACATGCCCACGATCATTCCTCAAGTCAAGGCTCATTATCCGAACATCGTCCAGTCGACCGACCGTCGAACGTAACTCTATGCCTGGACCGACCCGAAGATCATCCGTTTACATATTCTGATTCCAAAGACGTCCATAAACGTTCCCCGAATGACCGTGACGAACGTCCAGCCGGCCGTGGACCAGTCGCCGAGCATACAAGCCAAAGGAACCGGCGGCTGACCATCAATACCGAAACCGACGGCTCGAAGTTCAAACAAAAAACGGGCGGTTCAAATTTCAGAAGTCATAAACGCTCAGAACACTGTTCACACGGGAAAAACCGTTGAAAAACACTATTCATCCCGAGACAAAGTTAACTGAAAAATTGAATTGAGCTTAAACCGAGATTCGGGTGACTATTCATCGGCGGGTCAGATATGGGTCAGGATGCGCAGACGGATCACGGAAGACTCTCGGGCCGGAAATCGGGCCCAAAAAGCTTAGGTCGGCGGCTGGGAGCGAAGGACAAGGTCCCACATCGGAAATCTGAAGTCTTAGCCTCCTAGGATTGTCAGTATATATATGTACGCTCATGTAAGGGTTAAAGACCATCCCAGATCCGAGTATTAGGAGTTTTAGCAATTTAAGACTATTCAGCTTTTGCTAATTGCCCTTGTACTTTCGGAAAATATCAATAAAATATCTCTTTTCATCTTTTTTGCATTTTCGATCCTTTAGTTCTTTATAAATAGAATTTTCGAGCCCCCATTAAATATAAGTTTTGACAGTGTGAGTTTCGGCTCTCACAGTTTGGCGCCGTCTGTGGGGACGAGAAATATTCTTAACCCTAAGAACGAAAAGGATACCGAACGAAGACAATGACCAGAAGAACTGACGACATCACCAACCAACCAACCGGAGCAGCAACCGGAGTGGGACTTCCCGCCATTAGCACGTTGGCGGCCGGAACCGGAACAACTGCCGCCGGGACGTCCACCGACGGAGCAGTCGGAAATCCCGGGACTTCCCCCAGGGCCCTCGCCAGATACGGAATGCCACTTGAAGATCCAGTCATCACGGAAACGGCCAACACCGCCCCGGAGAACGCAGCAATCACCGAACTGCGGAACATGGTGGCCGAAATCGCGGAGCGGCAGAACAGGCAAGAAAGAGCGGCTGCACGAGAAAGAGCGGCTTCCCAGGAACCAGCACATGCCCCCCGGACGTTAGGAGTAAGACGCCTTGTCTTCACCCCGCGAGCAGACCCCACGGGCCGTCAGAATCCAGACGAACAAACCCCCGTCGGAACAAGGAAAGAGCTATCAGCACCACCCCCGCTGTACCGGAAGAGCACCACTGGGCGAACAGCCGAACGGCCAACTTCCACGGTGACCAACGGGGAGAACTCGAGAGACGTCACGATCAGAGCCGAAAACGAAACTGACGACGAGGCTGGAGATCTGAACGCAGACGAAGAAGAGCTCCGCTGGATCGAAGAGCAGGAAAAGGAGGAACGAGAGGCCAGAGCTAATCAATCCGCTAGCCGAAGGGACGAGCTGGATGAGCTCTGTGCCCGCCTAGAACTCACGACAAGTCAGATGAAGGAGGTAAGGTCGCAGGTCCATAATGCAACAAGCGCGGCCCCGGAAATCTACCGCGTCCTAGAGGAAATGCAAAAGATCCCGTTCACTTCGAGGATCACTAGCGTCAGACTCTCTGACCCGGGAAAAATCCGAATTCCCTTCTACGACGGGACGACTGATCCGAAGGCCCACATGACAGCCTTCCGCATCGCAATGGGACGTGCTAGGTTCAAACCCGAAGAGAGGGACGCGGGATTCTGCCTCCTCTTCGTGGAGCATCTGAAAGGATCAGCCCTGTCGTGGTTCTCGAGGCTAGAGAGAGATTCAATTGATGGTTTCGAGCAGTTGTCGACGGCCTTCTTGAAACATTACTCGCTGTTCATAAGACAGTCGACATCCGACGCGGACCTTTACTCGCTGTCACAGGAACCCGAAGAAAGCCTCCGAGATTTCATCGAAAGGTTTAAGGTTATAGTCTCGAAAATTGACGGACTAAGCAACAGTGCCGCGATCAACGCCCTGAAGAAGTCCTTGCTGAAGACTTCGAACTTCCGAAAGGAGATTACCGTAAACCCACCAGTAACCATCCAAGATGCTCTCCACCGTGCTTCCAACTTCGTCATCTACGAGGAAGACATGAGGGTCCCAGTTGGAAAGCACCAATCCTCAAAATTGGTCGCCAAAGGCACGGTGCAACCTTCTAACTTTCCAAACGAGAGAAGAAGTAGGCGAACCAGCCGAGATGAAGAACCCAACTCGGGCGGAGCGCATAACTACCAGATAAACACGGAGAGACCGAATAATGAGCGCAACAAGGGACCATGGAATACATGGACTCGACCAGGATTCGACGAAAACGCCTTCTGTACCTTCCACAAGACGAAAGGCCACTCGACCGAAAACTGCAGAACCGTCGGAAGGAGGCTCGCGGCAAAGCTGTTAGCCGGGGAACTCGGAAACGGAGTGACCCTCGAGAGTCTTGGAGCTATCGAAGAAGATGCTGGCGCCCCGGACGGACGACCCAACCAGGAACGTCCCGAAAGGCCCGACGAGGATACCCCCAAACGAGGGAGGAGACCAAACGGAGACGACTCCGCCGCCAACCGCAGAAGGATCCACATGATCATCGGAGGATCTCAGTACTGCCGGGACACAGTGGCCTCGATAAAAGCGTTCCTGAGAAGAGGAGACAAGGAGTCAAAACCGCGGGAACCGATCACCGAAAACGACGATCGGATCGCTTTTTACGAAAAAGACGCCGAAGGCCTTGACCAACCTCACGATGACCCATTGGTGGTAGAGTTGGATATCAACGACCATGACGTCTCACGAGTCTTGATCGACACCGGAAGTTCGGTGGACGTCATTTTTCGAGAGACGCTTCAAAGGATGAAGGTGGATCCGTCAAAGATAACGCCCAGTCCGAGATCACTGACCGGATTCTCTGGCGAAGTCACAATGACGGATGGAACAATCCAGCTCCCGGTTCGTGCCGGCGGAATCACGAAAATCGTTAACTTCGCGGTGGCAAACCACCCCGCAATTTATAACGTGATAATGGGGACTCCCTGGATCAATTCAATGCGAGCTATCCCATCAACTTACCATCTCTGCCTGAAGTTCCCGACACCAAACGGAATCAAGACCATTTGGGGAAATCAGAAGGAGGCTCGGATCTATTTTCTGGCAGAGCACAAGCTGCGGAATCCGACCATCCCGCAGAGAGGGAACCCGAAGAGGAAGAGTGAAGACAAAGTCCCCGAACTGGGAAAGAAAGTAAGCAGAACCGAACAGTTCGAGAAAACGGAGGCTCCGCCCACTGAAACAAACCAAGAAGAGACGAAAACTGCCTCAGAAACCGTCGAAGCTACAACCGACGGTTCCATAACTAAGACTTAACCGTCTTCCTACCAAAAAAAAAAAAAAAAAAAAACGGAACTACGGGTGACTTGATCCCTTTTCACGAAGGGTACGTAGGCAGCTCGCTTAAAAAACGAGTTCAGTTGCCCCTCTCTTTAAAAAGGGGGGGAGTGGGTCCGTATATACATACTCCCAAATTTTCGCAAAAATTTCAAGGAGATGGACATTGGGACTTAGCATCTCATAACGCATCTAAAGCTTGAAGAAGTTCCCCGAAAACACCATTCCAACAAACATCGAGACTTAGCATCTCGAAACTTATCCGGAAACCGAATTGATCCAGAAAAACCCGAGGAAAGTGAACATTGAGACTTAGTATCTCATAAAACATCTTCAACTTAAAAATCAGATGAACATCGAGGCTTAGCATCTCGTAACTCATCCAAGACCACCAATCAAGATACTTCTCCCGAATACTTAAGTCATCACCAACAAATCCGTCTGTTGCTGGCCACAACAAGACTATCTTTTTAAAACCATGGTTCTTTCAACATCCCGCAGAGGATAAAACTAGCGCGCTATACAAATTTCCGGATTAACATTCGAAGGGCGTAACCTGTATCCCGCGATCCTGCAGGAAGCGCTCGAGACGATG
Source organism: Isatis tinctoria (assembly GCA_010577795.1). Classification (NCBI taxonomy): domain Eukaryota; kingdom Viridiplantae; phylum Streptophyta; class Magnoliopsida; order Brassicales; family Brassicaceae; genus Isatis; species Isatis tinctoria. Next base: position 17,013,451 of record CM021250.1, on the reverse strand, counting down.
TTCTGATTAGTTTACTTTCACCAACACTTTGCATAGTACAGGACACAAAGTAAACTCTTTAAACCCAGTAAAGCGCCTGACATGGGAACACTGGTCAAAGACATCTCGAGAACGCAGTATCAAACCGGCTCTGATGCGAGATCTTAATGGCGTTCAGTCGAAGGAGGGATCTGAACAAGCTCGGTCCCCTACGACGACAAAAAACTGCATTAAACCCAGGAACATTCGCTAATACGAACTGGTCTAAAGTTCGAGTGTCCGGAATAACACTCCAACGCAATATCAATCAGCTCCAAAACGGGCCAGCCGCCCGTCCTCCTTAGAGAGACGGCCCAGCCGCCCTTCTTTCCGCAAAGCTACAAATCAACTCCGAAACGGGCCAGCCGCCCGGGCAACGGGCCAGCCGCCCCTTTACTCTACAAAACGGGCCAGCCGCCCGTCCTCCGTAGAGAGACAGGCCAGCCGCCCATTACTCCACAAAACGGGCCAGCCGCCCTCTTGGAAGAGAGACATACCGGCCGCCCATCTTCTCCTTTATCAAGGCTATAAAAGCAAAGCAAGCAAGCAAAAAAGTCCGTAACATCTAAGGCAAAAGCTGATAGATAAAAATCTCCATGAAAGGAGATATAAGTTCGGTTAACAAAGCAAATACAATAAAAAGGGTCAAAAGACCCGAATACAACTATGGCAGAAAAAGAAAACACAAGGCCAAAGCCTAGTCATATTCGACGAGAGGGGTAGGAGCTCCATAGTCCAAAGCCTCGGCGTCCGGAGACTGGTACGGAGAAACGGGAGAGTATACCAAGTGGCTCTCGAGAATGGCAGCAGCCCGATCATAGGAGCCGGCCCAACCTCCTCCTTTGAGCCGCTCCAATTCCGCCTCCAGCTCTCCCTCTTCCCCCTCAACCTTTGACTTCCCGGACTTGATGTCCCGGACTAGGTCAAGGTTAGAGCTGACCTCAGTCAAGGCAGTCTCGCCATACTTCGCCTGACGCATTGGCACGAGAGCAGCCTTGGCTCCCTCAATGCGAAGACGGTACTTCTCCACCAAGTCCCAGCGACATTTCTTGAGCGCCAGCTCCATTTTCCGCTCGGCCTCCGCGAGCACTTTCTTGATCTCCTTCTGAGATCTCCTCTCCACGTTCCGAAGCTTTACTTCCAAGGCCTTGATCTTCTTGTCCTTCTTCCGGGACTCTTTCTCCGAAGCTTCCAAGGCAACCTGGGTTGCATGAGCTCGGGTAGCGACTTGAATCAAAGAAAAGAAAATATCAGCAAAGACCAAACTGCGTCCAAACAAATCTAAGGGAAAAAGAGTTACCATCATAAGGCCGGAGGACAGATCTCCGTAAGCCGCAGAACGATCAAACGGCGCAGCTGAGGCCGGAGCCAACGCTCCAAAGTAGTCCACAACCTTCACGGACTCAGCTAGATCGCCTCCCGCCGCTTTGCGGGCATCGAAGAGAAGACCATGATCAGACGCCTCGGCCGTCCGAGCCACTTTGTCCTTCCTCGGACGGTCAGGGCTGTTGGAAGCTCCCTTCCCTTTATCCACGGCGACGGCACAAGCTGAACCCTGAGGAGCAGCAATCTGTTCCTCGGGCACGCCATGGAAATCAGGCCCGGGTGGGAGAACAAACACGGACGCCGGATCAAACTCGGCCGCCTCTCCGGACGGTCCAGCTTCGCCGTACTTCTGCTTACGATAGTTCCAAACACCCTCCATTCCAGGATAGGTCGCCATTGGATCAACAAAGTCAGGACCTTTCGGAGGAGCACGCCCTTCTAAAATATCCTTCGCGTCCAGGAAGCGGCTCCAGAGATCAGGACACTCCCAATCGATCTTCTTCTTGTCAACTTCTACAACGATATCCTCAAACCCGGAAACTCTAGGAGCAAAGGGATCTCGAACTAGAGAGAGAAAGAAAATGAAAAATTGTGAGGAATGAAGTTGTGAAGTTATGAGGCAAAGGAGTAAGGACTTCTTATAGAAAAAATTCACAAAAAGACGAAACGCTTACGTGGCAAACTCCACTCGGTCCTAACCGAGCCGCCGAAGTCGGGACCGACCGTGAGCGGGCTGCGCTTCACGTAGAAAAACTCGTGCCGCGAAGCTTTGCAATGCTGCCGAAGCCCGGAGTAGAACCGCTTCACATTCTTCCGAACATTGACCGAGCAGAAGAACTCTGACGTGGAAACCTTCCTCAACGAAAAAAAATTCCGTATGAGATCACCCTCCAACTTGACCCCGCATTCGGCACAACGGACCACAAATCCCATTAAAATCCTTATAGCGGATGGGGTAAGTTGAGAGATCGCTACCCCATATAACTCGAGAAACTCGAAGATGGCTTCGGGGATCGGGAACCAAAGGAAAGCTTCGTAGAACATCGACTCGTACAGGGCAAAATATCCTTTCGGCGCCTTGTTCATTCTATCCCCATCTTTTGGGAGACGGAACTTAATCTTGTCTGAAATCCGGAAGTCGTATCTAAGCTCGGCCAGCGAATCCCGATCGCTCAAAGTAGGACCATGCTTGAATACCTCGGCTATCGATCTATAACTCGTAGACGGTCCAGGCTTCTTGAACCGCCAAGCAAAAATATCTTCACCCCAATAGGCTTTAGCCTCTCCAAGAGAACGACACTCGGAATTACGTCCGGATGCACAAAGATAGGCACTTCCGGGTGATCCGACCTAACTTCTTCCCCGGACATGGCCGAGTCGTCACCTGTCCCTGACCGAACACGACGACGTTCGGAAGGGACCAGAGGTCGGGACGGCCACGCACGCCATCCGCCGTTGTCCTCAGTATGTTGAGGAGGAGTCCAAACGCCACGTGCTATACTCGTCCTCGGCGAGACGCCGTCAATTTCAACTCGAGAAGAACCGGACGCCTTCTCTAGGACACCTCCAGAGCCGAGCGCCCATCTTGATACGGCTACTGTGCCAGCCGCCCTCTTGGGAGCGTTCCTAGAGCCAGACGCCCTGTTCGAACCAGACGCCCTACTCCTGGCCGCCGGCTCGGGTCTGGTCTCATTCCCAGCCGCCGTCTCGGGAATGCTCTCATTCCCAGCCGCCGTCTCGGGTCTGTCTTCATTCCCAGCCGCCGTTCCGGGCTCCCATTGAGGAACATTAGCAAAACCAAGCGTTCCTTGAGCATTGCTCGGACCAGCTTCCCACTGAGGAACAACTTCGGTACCGTACCACATCTCCAGCCGCCAGCAGGTCTTCTACAAGAACCGCATCATCCTCCACGGACATAAAATCGAACTCAAACTGATTATTCATTATGGCATCAAGGTTGAGTTCGAAAGGAGAACCTCCTTCACCAGCCATTGCTAAAGAAGAAATTATCGAAGGAGAGACTTGGAGAAAAAAAAAGCTTGAAAAGAGAAGTGAAGTGTGAAAAAAATGAATGAAGCCACTCCTTTGATATAGCAAACATGGCACGAACTTCCATGGTGAACTATACTCTGACAAGACATCAAAGAGAAGCGGATGAACGGACGAACGGAAAAACTCATTGCCTTCCCGTTTCAGTCAATCCCGATAAAACTCTCAGCTCGACGCTCCTTGCTCCAAACCACGGAAGCAAAGAGCTGGGGGGCTAACTGTTGGGGTCGAAATCCCCTCCTCGAAGATTGACGGAACGAGAAGTCGAGGCCGTGATCAAATGGAGTTTATCCCGAATATGTAACGAACGAGCTAAGGCAAACTGCCCACGATCCGTCCAAGGCATCAACCGGCAGCTGGGACAAGGCCAACCGCCGGGCCTTCATCATCCACAACCGGCGGCTGGGACAAGGCCAGCCGCCGGGTCTTCATCTTCCAAGGTCGGCGGCTGGGATGAGGCCAGCCGCCGGGTCTTCCGTAACCATCATCTGGCGGCTGGGATGAGGCCAGCCGACGGGTCTTCCATGACCATTATCCGGCGGCTGGGATGTGGCCAGCCGCCGGATCCTCCTTGACCATCATCCGGCGGCTGGGATGAGGCCAGCCGCCGGATCCTCCTTGACCATCATCCGGCGGCTGGGATGTGGCCAGCCGCCGGATCCTCCTTGACCATCATCCGGCGGCTGGGATGAGGCCAGCCGCCGGATCCTCCTTGACCATCATCCGGCGGCTGGGATGAGGCCAGCCGCCGGGTCTTCCATGACCATCATCCGGCGGCTGGGATGAGGCCAGCCGCCGGATCCCACTTGCCCATCATCCGGCGGCTGGGATAAGTCCGGCCGCCGGGTCTTCATGACATGCCCACGATCATTCCTCAAGTCAAGGCTCATTATCCGAACATCGTCCAGTCGACCGACCGCCGAACGTAACTCTATGCCTGGACCGACCCGAAGATCATCCGTTTACATATTCTGATTCCAAAGAAGTCCATAAACGTTCCCCGAATGACCGTGACGAACGTCCAGCCGGCCGTGGACCAGTCGCCGAGCATACAAGCCAAAGGAACCGGCGGCTGACCATCAATACCGAAACCGGCGGCTGGAAGTTCAAACAAAAAACGGGCGGTTCAAATCTCAGAAGTCATAAACGCTCGGAACACTGTTCACGCGGGAAAAACCGTTGAAAAACACTATTCATCCCGAGACAAAGTTAACCGAAAAATTGAATTGAGCTTAAACCGAGATTTGGGTGACTATTCATCGAATTACTATTTCGGGCTGTTTGGGTGTTTCCTCCTTCCCCGTTTGGGTGTTTCCTCCTTCCCCGTTTGGGTGTTTCCTCGTCAGGCTTTCCGAGACGTTCCTGATTGGGAAGCCAGCCCAGGGCGCCCTTGTCTTCTTCGGCCGCTTTTAGACTTTCAAGAGTTACTCCGTTCCTGAGTTCTCTGGCTAACAGTCTCGCCGTGACCCTTCTTCCGATCGTCTTGCAGTTTTCAGTCGAATGGCCCTTGGCTTGTGGAAGGTATAGAAGGCGTTCTCGTCATATCCCAGTCAAGTCCACGTATTCCATGACCCTCTGATACGCCCATCAAATGGCCTCTCCGAGTTTATTTGGTAGTTATGCGCTCCGCCCAGGTTGGGTTCCTCGTCTCTGCCGCTTCTCCCACTTTTCCTCTCGTTTGGAATGTTTGAAGGCTGCACCGTGCCTTTGGCGACCAATTTTGTAGATTGGTACTTTCCGGCAGGGACCCTCATGTCTTCCTCGTAGATTACGAAGTTTGAAGCGCGGTGGAGAGCGTCTTGAATGGTTACCGGCCGGTTTACGGTAATTTCCTTTCAGAAGCTGGACGGCTTTAGTAAGGACTTCTTCAGGGCGTTTATTGTGGCACTGTCGCTTAGGCCGTCGATTTTGGACACGATCACCTTAAACCTTTCGACGAATTCTTGAAGGCTCTCTTCCGGTCCTTGTGACAGCGAGTAGAGATCTGCGTCGGATGTTGACTGGCTTATGAACAGCGAGTAATGCTTTAGAAATGCCGCTGACAACTGGTCAAAACCGTTGATTGAGTCTCTTTCCAGTCTCTAGAACCACGACAGGGCTGATCCCATCAGATGTTCCACGAAGAGAAGGCAGAATCCAGCATCCCTCTCTTCAGCTTTGAATCTATCCCATCCAATCGCGATGTGGAAGGCTGTCATATGGGCATTTGGATCCGTCGTTCCATCGTATAAAGGGATTCGGATTTTCCTGGGGTGAGAAAGTCTAACGCTTGTGATCCTCGAGGTGAACGGGATCTTTTGCGTTTCCTCCAAGACGCGGTCAATCTCTGGGGCCGCACTTGTCGCTTTATGGACTTGCGACCTTACCTCCTTCATTTGACTCATGGTGAGTTCCAGTCGTGCTCGGAATTCATCCATCTGGCTTCTCTGGATAACGGTTCCATTTTTTAGGCTTCCTCGTTCCGCCTTTTCTTGCTCCCTTATCCAGCGGAGCCCTTCTTCATCCACGTCTCTGTTCTCGTTGTCAGTGTCGCTTTCCTCTTGGTCGACCCCGTTTGCGGTTTTCCCCTCGTTTTCTCCGTTTAACGCCGTGAAAGCCGGCTGCTCACTTGTCTGCCTTACGGCATTCTTCCGTAGTGCGTGAGGTGGAAACGATGGTTCCCTCCTTCTTCCGACATGGGTTTGCTCGTTTTGGTTTTGACCGTCCGGGTTATCCGCCTGTGGCGGGAACTGGAGGCGCCTTCTCCCCAAAGTTCGGGGGCCACAAGCCAGCTCTTGGGAAGCTGCCCTTTCTTGCCTGTCTTGCCGCTCAGCGATATCGGCTATCATGTTCCTCAGCTCGGCGATCACCGAAATATCTTGGGGCTGACTGGAGGGGCCGGTGTCGGATGTTTCCGTTATGACCGAATCTACGGGCGGCATCCCGAACCTCGTTAATGCCATGGCGTTGGTCCCAGTTGCCGTTACTCCGATAGCTCCGGCTGCGGATGTCCCGGTGGCAATCGCTCCCGTTCAGTCCACGGATGTACCGACAGCGGTTGTTCCTGCTCCGGCTGCTCCTCCCGTTCCGTCCACCGATGGCTGGCTGGTTGATGATGTCGTTGTGAGAGCCGAAACTCACACTGTCAAAACTTATAATTTATGGGGGTTCGAAAACTCTATTTTGAAAGAACTCAAGGACCGAAAAATGTAAAAGAATATTTTATTGATATTTTTCCGAAAGTACAAGAACAATTAGCAAAAGCTGAAAAGTCTTATATTGCTAAAGCTCTTAATACTCAGATCTGGGATGATCTGAACCTAGTACAAGCGTCTATATTTATACTAGGAGACCTAGGAGGCTAAAATTCTTTCTGGGCGATGTGGGACTTTGCTCCTTCCTTCCAGCCGCCGACTTAGTCATTTGGGCCCGAATTCCGGCCCGAAATCTTCAGCAGCCGTCACGTAGTCACCGTGGAAGTTGGTCGTTCAGCGGTTTGCCTCGTGGTGCTTTTTCGGTGCAACGGGGGTGGTGCCGATGGTTCTCTCCTCGTTCCAACGGGGGTGTGCTCGTCAGGATTCTGACGACCTGGGGGATCTCCTCGCGGGGTGAAGACGAGGCGTCTTGATCCGAAAGTCCGGGGGCCATGCACTGGCTCTTGGGAAGCCGCTCTCTCCTGTCTGTTTTGCCGCTCTGCGATTTCGGCTACCATGTTTCTTAGCTCGGTGATCGCCGGGATCTCTGGGGCGGTATTGGCTGCTTCCGTTATGATCGGGTCTTCGGTCGGCATTCCGAATCTGGTCAGCGCATTGGCGGGGATCCCGACCGCTCCGGTTCCGATTGCACCGGCTGCGGAAGTTCCAGCGGCATTCGTTCCGGTTCCGGCCGTGGACGCACCGATGGCGGGAGCTCCAGCTCCGACTGCTCCTGCCGGTTGGTTGATGATATCGTCAGTTCTTCTGGTCATTCTCTTCTTTCCAATCCTTTTGTTCTAAGGGTTAAGAATATTTCTCGTCCCCACAGTCGGCGCCAAACTGTGAGAGCCGAAACTCACACTGTCAAAACTTATAATTTATGGGGGCTCGAAAACTCTATTTTAAAAGAACTCAAGGACCGAAAAATGTAAAAAGAATATTTTATTGATATTTTTCCAAAAGTACAAGAACAATTAGCAAAAGCTGAAAAGTCTTATATTGCTAAAGCTCTTAATACTCGGATCTGGGATGATCTGAACCTAGTACCAGCGTCTATATTTATAATAGGAGACCTAGGAGGCTAAAACTCATTCTGGGCGATGTGGGACTTTGCTCCTTCCTTCCAGCCGTCGACTTAGTCATTTGAGCCCGAATCCCAGCCCGAAATATTCAGCAGCCCGTCACGTAGTCTGATCCTGGTCCGGCCCGATTTTTGATGAACATCGGCGGGTCAGATTTGGGTCAGGATGTGCAGACGGATCACGGAAGACTCTCGGGCCGGAAATCGGGCCCAAAAAGCTTAGGTCGGCGGCTGGGAGCGAAGGACAAGGTCCCACATCGGAAATCTGAAGTCTTAGCCTCCTAGGATTGTCAGTATATATATATATGTACGCTCATGTAAGGGTTAAAGACCATCCCAGATCCGAGTATTAGGAGTTTTAGCAATTTAAGACTATTCAGCTTTTGCTAATTGCCCTTGTACTTTCCGAAAATATCAATAAAATATCTCTTTTCATCTTTTTTGCATTTTCGATCCTTTAGTTCTTTATAAATAGAATTTTCGAGCCCCCATTAAATATAAGTTTTGACAGTGTGAGTTTCGGCTCTCACAATTGGATCCTAAAGATATGGTCACTAAGTAAAAACAGCCAGCTCAACATTCTAAGAGATAGTTCATAAATCCCAATCAATCAAAATTTTGACCCAATAAAACAGGCTGACTCTAAATAGAAAATAAAGAAGACTCAATAAATAAATAAAGTGCTGACTCAAGGTACGACCCTCCCCAGACTTACTTCACACCGTCTTGGTGTGAGAATAAGCTAGAAAAGAGTCGGAGAAACTTACCTGGGTCGTAGGTCAGAGCAGCAAGGCGGAGCAGGTGCTCCAAAATAGAATAGGGTGCTCGCCCTCCCTTTTTTTTTTTATATATCTGAAACAAAGAAAACCAAAACCAAAAATCAAATAGCAAAAGAAAATAAGATAGAATAAAAACACTTACCAGTGGGTTACCTCCCACTCAGCGCTTGGTTTAAGTCACTAGCTTGACCTTGTGAGTGGATTAGGCTTGAGGAGGGTCGCTTAAGGGAAAGGATTCCCCTTGTGCGACGGATGAATCAGCGAAGTATGGCTTCAAACGCTGACTTACAACGAATTCCCTCCCCTTATCATCTAGTAACACCACAGCTCCATATGGTCGTACTTCCTTTATCGGAAAATGCCCAGACCATCGTGATCGTAACTTCCCGGGAAACAGCTTCAGCTGAGAGTTGAAGAGTAGAACTTGGTCGTTAGGAGCGAAGTTGCGAGCGAGAATGCGCTTGTCATGATAGGCTTTGGTTCGCTCTTTGTAGATCTTCGAGTTCTTATATGCGAGATACCTAATCTCCTGGAGCTCATGTAGTTGCATCATACGCCGTTCTGAAGCTGGCTTAATGTCATAATTGAGCAACCTAACTGCCCATGCGGCTTTGAACTCAATCTCGACGGGGAGATGACAGGCTTTGCCGTAGACGAGGTGGAATGGTGTGGTCCCGAGTGGCATTTTGTAAGCAGTCCGGTAAGTCCATAGAGCATCGTCTAGCTTGGAAGCCCAGTCCTTGCGATTTGTTCCCACAGTCTTCTGAAGTATGCTCTTGATTTCGTGGTTAGAGATCTCAACTTGCCCACTCATTTGCGGATGGTAAGGCGTGGCTACCTTGTGCTTTACACCATTCTTACGCAGCAGATTTCGAAGATTTTGTTGATGAAGTGAGAGCCTCCATCGCTGATGACAACTCGAGGAACACCAAACCTAGGGAAAATGATGGATTTGAACATCTTGATCACCACTCTTGCATCGTTTGTGGGACTCGCCAATGCCTCAACCCATTTGGAGACGTAATCTACCACCACAAGTATGTACTCATTCCCGAAAGAAGAGGGGAATGGTCCCATAAAATCGATGCCCCATACGTCAAAGACCTCCACTTCGAGAATCAAGTTCTGTGGCATCTCGTTGCGCTTGCTGATGTTGCCCTGTCGCTGGCATGAATCGCATCTAGAGATAAAACGCTGAGCATCCTTAAACATCGTAGGCCACCAATATCCGGCTTGCAGAACCTTGGAGACTGTCTTGAATGTGGCGAAGTGTCCGGCATAGGAAGAGCCGTGACAGTGGAACAGAATCTCAGGTATCTCCTCCTCAGCTACGCATCGTCTAAATAAGCCATCTGGGCAATGCTTGTATAGGTACGGCTCATCCCAAAAGTAATGGTGGATATCCTTAAGGAATTTCTTCTTTTTGTTGCCCACAAAACCGTGCGGTTCCAGATCAGCAGCTAGATAATTCGCAATCTCGCCAAACCAAGGAACTTTAGGATGTTGGCCGCTTTCGATTTGGTTGCAGAATTCGGGCTGAGCAGGTGCTCGCTGGGTGGGAGCACGTGCTTCCTTGACCTGGTGAACACCGATCGAATAGATCTGTTCTTCCGGGAGGCTGTCATTGAGTGGGAGTTCTTCATCAATCCGCATCCTAGATAAATGGTCAGCAGCTCCATTATCTACTCCCTTCTTGTCTTTTATATCAAGGTCGAATTCCTGGATCAGAAGAATCCACCTAAGTAGCCGCGGTTTGGCATCCGTCTTTGTCAAGAGGTACTTGAGCGCTGCATGATCAGTGTGTACAAGGACTTTGGATCCAACAAGATAGGATTGAAATTTCTCAAAGGCGAAGACAACTGCCAAAAGTTCCTTCTCTGTCGTAGCAAACTTGCACTGAGCTTCATCCAAGGTGCGACTGGCGTAGTATATAACGTTGAGCTTCTTGTCCTTCCGCTGGCCCAGAACTGCACCAACAGCATAGTCACTTGCATCCGTCATGACCTCGAAAGTTAGGCTCCAATATGGCGGTTGCACAATGGGTGCGCTGACCAAGGCTCCTTTTATCGTATGAAAAGCCTCCAGACATGCATCATCAAATTCGAACTTCACTTCCTTGCTTAGAAGCTGTGTGAGGGGTCTAGCGATCTTTGAAAAATCCTTGATAAACCGGCGGTAGAAACCTGCATGCCCCAGAAAACTGCGGATCCCCTTGACAGAAGTAGGCGGTTGCAAGTTCATCATGACCTCTATTTTGGCTTTGTCAACCTCAATGCCATCCTCTGATATGCAATGTCCAAGTACAATCCCGTTCCTAACCATGAAGTGGGACTTCTCCCAGTTCAGAACAAGATGTTTCTCCTCACAGCGTTGAAGTACCCTGCATAGATTAGGCAAACAATCAGAGAAAGAGCTCCCGTACACCGAGAAGTCGTCCATGAACACCTCCATTATGTCTTTGATTAGGTCAGTAAAGATGGACATCATGCAACGTTGGAAGGTTGCTGGGGCGTTGCACAAGCTGAATGGCATGCGCCGGTAGGTGAAGGTGCCGTAGGGACATGTGAATGTCGTCTTCTCCTGATCGTCTGGGTGAATAGGGATCTGAAAGAAACCTGAATAACCATCTAAAAAGCAGTAATATGGATGGTTAGCGAGTCTTTCAAGCATCTGATCAATAAAGGGCAAAGGAAAGTGATCCTTGCGAGTCGCAGCATTCAGTTTGCGGTAATCTATACACATCCTATGGCCGGTTATTGTCCTGGTTGGTATCAGTTCATCCCTATCATTCTTGACTACAGTTATTCCGCCTTTCTTAGGAACTACATGAACAAGACTAACCCAAGTACTATCAGAAATAGCATAAATCACACCAGCTTCTAGAAGTTTCATTATCTCCTTCTTAACGACATCTTTTATATTCGGGTTTAACCTCCTCTGATGTTCGATAGAGCTCATCGATTCATCTTCTAGATGTATCCTATGCATGCAAAGATCAGGAGAGATTCCAGTAATGTCATCAAGCGAATACCCTATAGCCTTTCTATACTTTCTAAGCTCACATAAAAGTAATGCTACCTCCACATTGTTCAAATCGGCATTCACTATCACAGGGTAGGTAGAGTTTGTTCCAAGGAATGCGTACCTGAGCCCTGCTGGGAGGGTTTTAAGCTCCAGTTTGGGTGCTTTCAATTCACTCCAAGGGCTGTCTATCGGATCAAGTGGCGGACCAGGTGCTCGCGGAATCGTAGCGGGTGCTCCGTTTGTTGCTGCTGAGTTCTCCTCTTATTCTAGGCTCGTGTACGCCACTATCTGCTCCATACGCCGGCTGGAATCTAGAATCTTGTCAAAGCTGTCGGCGTCCTCACTCAGGAAACCATGCTCTATTTCAGCTAGAGTTAGGGCGGTTTCAAGAGGATCCGGGCACAGAATCTCTTCAGCTGCCTCATCAAAAACATCATCAACACCTTCCACCGTGAAGGTCTGGCCGTCGAGCATGGGCTTCTTCAGCAGCTTGTTCATCTCGAATGTCATCACCATATCGCCTAGCTGAAGATCAATTACTCCATTCTGTACATCGATTATTCCACCAGCTGTGCAGAGGAATGGTTGGCCTATAATGAGAGGATCCTTCGGTTCTTCCTCGAGTTCCAGAACTATGAAATCGGCCAGGATAAGCGTATCCCCAATTCGCACATGAAGGTCCTCTAACATGCCCACCGGAAGCTTTGTTGATCTATCAGCGAAGACCAAAGAGATGCGTGTGGGTTTGAACTTGATGAAGCCTAACCACTTTGCCACAGAGTATGGCATAAGGTTTACGCTGGAACCGAGATCGCACAAAGAGCATGCGAATGTCATGGGGCCGATCTTGACTGATAAAACGAATCTGCTGGGATCGCCTCTCTTCTTTAGCACCTTATTTTGCAGAACAGCACTGCACTCCTTGGAAACCACCATCACGTTTTCCTCTTCAGCTAGTTTTCCGGAGGCCAAAGTCTTCATGTACCGCTTTAGGGCTGGTATCATCTGAACAGCATCCGTGAGAGGTAGCTTCACGGTTAGGTCTCTGAGCATCTCTCTGCATTTAGCATCCTCCAAGTCCTTGCGAGACTTCTTGGGCGGTAGAGTATACGGAACCTTGGGTTTGTACACCCTCGCTGCCGGATTGCTGCCCGAAGTTGTTGGAGTTTCTCGGCCGAGCATGTGCTCGGTTGACGGACCAGGGTTTTCGGTCGGCGAATCTTCTTCAAAGATCTCGAAAGGTGAGGCTGATGTTCCAGCGTGTGTTGTGCTGTTGCTCGATTCACCTTTTTCATACACGCCTTGATTTCCTTGGAGCAGGTGCTCGCTGGGTGGGAGCACGTGCTCCGTGATCGCTGCTTTTCCTTTTGCCGATTTTGAAGCTGCATCTGCGTGTAGTGTCTTCCCGCTTCACAACTCGATGGCGTTGACAAACTCTTTCCTTGGTGTCTCAACTTTTCCAGGAAGAGTTCCTGGTGTCCTCTTAATGGATTCAGCAGTCTGTGCAATCTGGATGTCCAGCTGTTTCATGTGAGTCCATACAGCCTCATACTTTCCGTTCAGATCGACATACATAGTATCAACCTTGGAGTTGATCTCCGCTGCCGCCTTTTGCTTACTCGCCATCAACTGCTGCATCATGTTCTTCAGCTCGTCTTGGGAGCCTGTTGCCGAAGATGAAGGCTGCGGATTTGGGAAAGGCTGTGTAATACCCCGCTACTGAAGCGGAAAGCGCGACGGAGAGAAATATTTTCTGATGGGGAATCAGAACAATTTTTAAAATTCTGAAACTTGGAGCGTGGATGCACAAGGAGTTAAGGGAGTTACTACAAAAAGATTCAAGTCAAGAAAAATTCTGAGGAAGCACAGAAAATTCATAGAAGATCGTTTTGCGAGGAAAAAAGGACCAATCAAAGGATTAAATTCAAAAAGAGGAGTTCCGAGTATTAATAAATTCTGGGGATTTTTCTCAAGACACTAGACACTAAGAGGAAGCCTTTGGACGTGGAAAATCAGTATTTGGACCCCGGATGCATAAGTTATGAATTTATTTCCAAGAAGGTACTAAGAGAAGCAATTGGAGGAAACTAATTTGAAAAGGCAAGCTTCGGTTATCAGCAAATTATCAAATTTGGAGGGATTATAAAGGACATATAAATGAAGCATAAGAAAAAGACAGAGCAACTTTTGGATAACGGAATCATCATTTATGGATTTTTCTTCTCCAAGGGTGTCAAATGAAAGCTTACAACAACTAAAGTCCAAGAAGGGGATTCTGCATGACCAATTTCGACCACTGCATGTTAGTCCAACATTTTATGACTACAAAGAAAAGCAATAAAGGTCTGGAAAGGTCTTTGAGATGCTAAGTCAACCAAGAAATGATTTAGTAGAGAAAATTAAAGAAAAATGTGGTTTAATCAAGAAATTTTGCATGAAGAGGACAGGTGGAAGGGTGATGGACGAAATTAGGTGTCATCTTAGGGTTTAATCTTCTCAACTCCAGGATTATGTGTCAAGGAAAGATCAACTCTCTCCACTATCTCAAGTCTCCACTCCTCTCTTCTCTCTTCCTATAAATATCAAGTGCTCTCCTCTCCATTCCATTCTTTTTCCAAAATCAGATCAAAGAGTTCTCTGTGTTTTTAGAGTGAGAGTAGTGATAGGAGAGAGAGCTAGGCGTGGGTTCAGGGAGGTGTCTTGTTGGTGCTTGTGCGAAGTTCTTGTTGCTCTCTTCCTCTTCTCTCTTTGCCGATTTGTTGAGGTGAGTTTCAGTGTGTGGTAGCCCTTCTCCACTCTTGTTTTACATCACTATGTTCATGCATGGTGTTGTAGGCAAGACTGGGTTGGAATTTTCATTGTTTCTTCCTCTTTCAAAAATCAATTTCTTGCTTGATTGATGAGTAAAGTTGTTGCATGTTGAATATTGCTTGAAATGATTTAATAAAGAATCTCCAGAGTTATTTGAAATGATTTTCAAGTTATTTTTCTTCTGGAGAAAATAGTTTTGGATTGATAAAAATTGATCTTAAGCTTAAAACTCTTGGGTTTAGAGTAAGGTTAGTTGCATGAGTTTGTTGCATGTAAGTGTTTGAGAAGGAGATAGTTGTTAGTAATATTTAGGTGCATGCATGTAGTTGTTAGCTGAGTTTTAAGGCTAGAGAGTTGCATGCATGCACGAGGCAGTATAGAATTAATTTGTTTGATGTCTCTTTGCTTGTTAGAAAGGTTGTTAAATTAGAGATTGTTTAGATTATTGTTTGCGATTTAAGGTGTTAGTATTTTCGAAATTATTTGATTAGTTCTTCCTTTAATAATTGGTTAGTGTTTAGAGAATTAGTGTTTGAGTTTTAAGTGTTAGAGATTTAATTAGAGTTTAGATTCTTGCTTGTGTTTAAGTAATTAATTGAATTTGGTTAGCAGCTAGATGTATTCTAAGTTAGTGTTAATTGGTTAGTATGTTTGTTAGTAGATGAGTTTAGAATAGTAAAGTATAAATTAGAAATAATTTGAATTAATTTGTAGTTTTAGATTAGTTTTAGAATCGCTTGTTTAGTGTTTGTAGAATTGTTAGGATTGCTTAAGGTAAATAAATTGTGATAGGTTATAAGAAGTCTTCATAGGTTGCATGCTTAGTAATTTTAGACTTTGGTAGAATTGTTAGTTTTTAAGTATGTAACCATAGATGGCTTGCTTGTTAAGTTATCGATAGTTAGGTCTTTTCTTGTGATTGCTCGGTTGAGTTTGCATTGTAGTTTTAGTGTAGTTTTCGGTTGCATGTGGGATTAGGAAAGGTGCTAAGACAGGTTAAGTCGGAGCTAGAGAGTCTAGGCTTGGTTGCGTGTTTAAGAAGAGATCATAGGGTGTTAGTGTGAGTTAGGAAGTGCATGTTTGAGTTGTGTTAGGCGATCGTTAGACTTGGAGTAAGAGTTGCATTTAGACTTGGTTTAAAGAGTGCATTTAGATTCGGGTAGGAGTTGCAAGATAGGATTTAAGAGAAGGGTCTTGGCGAGAATAGCTTGGAGTTGTGTAGGAGGATCGTTGAGTTTAAGTTAGGGTGTTTAGTTGTGCTTTGGGTTAGTAGTCCAAGGAAGGAGTTTCAAGTGGAAGTGATTTGTAAAAGAGTTTACAAATCGGTTTTGATGAAAAGAAGTGTTTTAAAAAGGATTTTTGATTGCTTGTTGCTTGTGTATGGATTGTATAATGATGTGATGCAGGTACCCTCTGTGGTGAAAGACTAACGTTTGATGCAGGTAGCACCACGGAGGAATATGTTGGATCCGGCTAGTGAGAGCCATGAGACGGTGGAGTTTGTGTGTGGTGGTTGGTTGTGAGTTAGTGTGTTGTGGTGTGGTGACTCAGTCCGGTCGCGTTTCCAGGACTGAGGCGGAACCGGGGTATACGGTTCAGTGGCAGTATGTGCGTGATCCCAACGCCTTCCCACGGCATCGAAGGACAGAGAGGTGGGAGGAAGACTCGGAGAGACCGGATGGCAGCCCGGGCCGAGTTGGACCCGACGGGGTACTGCAGACGGCGTTCCGGAAGAGGCAGGGCGGAGCTGACCGTAGACAGCTTCTGGAAGAGGAAGGGCGGAGCTGGGCCGATTCATTTGGCTTCGGCCGGTGATCGGTTTTGTTATGTGAAGTTCTGGCTTGACGGTCTTTGTGATAGTCAAGTGCGGAGTGTTTCACGGGGATCCACGCCATACTTTGAGATCTCAGTGCCCACGCGTGTTGTGCGTTGCGAGAACGCGGCTGCAGCAGAGTGTTACGGCACTCGACCTACTAACGTGTTTTCTTGCTTCGGCTATCTACTTTCAGTTGCTTCGGCAATATTTGATTGATTACTTGCTTGATTATTTCCTTTACCGCTTTGTTTTAAATCTCCTGTGTGAGTCCTGAAACTCACTGGGTAATCTTATGATTGCTCACCCTTTTCCCCTGTCTCCCCTTTCAGGAGCCCTTAGCTTGGTAGAATGGCTGTGATTAGGATTGGCGCGCTCGTCCAGGTGTTCCCGTGGTGCTTAGTAAGTCCAGGAGTTTTTAGGCTGATGCCCGTATCTTATGTTGTACTAGAGTATGCTGTTTTTCAAATCTGCGGACAAACGTATTTGTGTATTCGGTTTTTATGATTTGGAAGTGATGTTAAGACTTGAAGGATCTTTGTTAAGTTAATGGAAATGAAGTAAGTTTTGGTTTAAAACTTCCTTGCACTTTATATTTGAGTCTTCCGCTGATATGAATAGTTTATCCGAAACTTGTTCACAACTCGAGACCGAAGTACGGGTTGCAAAGCCTTAGGCCGAGGTCGAGAGGTAAACGGAGTTAAGTATTGGGACGGTTCTGTTTTCGGACTTAGTCCTGGAATGAGCTGACCCGATACTTAACCCCGTACTGTGGCATTTCCGGATCGGTTAGGCTGGAGGATTGGTCATTCATGTTCTTGTTTGATTGTTGGGCGGCCAATCCTGTCTAGTCCGGTTCGGGGGTGCTACAGGCTGGGGCTGCGAGTTGTTGTAGGGCTGCCGTGGTTGATTTCCTCCTTGGAAACGATTCTGAGTTGGAATGAATGGCCTGCCCTAGTAGTTGTTGGAGTAGTTCTTCTGAAAACCCATTTGTGGCTGATTTCCTTGCTTAGGATAAGCCTGATCTTGCGGATTCTCCACATTGGTGCTCCTATAGGACAAGTTCGGATGAGTGTTGAATCCTTGGTTATTAAAACCGCGGTTGTGTCCGAAACCCTGTCCGTTCACATAATTGACCTCCATCCTATCATCACCGGTTTCTTCCTCATAGACTTGAGCAAGGGGTGCTTCTCCATTCTCATCCACAAAGTGGACTGACTTCTGGTTCTTTTTTAGCAAAAGGTTAACCAAAGCCGCGAGCTCATCAATCTTCTTGGATTCCACACTGTTGACCTTTTTTCTATCGTACTCAGGAGATTTATTGCTGGAGCTTGCGGCCAAGTTCTCGATCAGCTCGAGTACTCCTTCCTTTGACTTAGTGTAGAAGTCACCGTTACTCGCGGCATTCAAGGCGTTTTGGTAGTCCCATTCTACTCCGTCGTAGAAGGTGCTGAGCAGCTGCTCATCGCTAAACCCATGGTGAGGGCACTCGCGCTTGTACTCCTTAAACCGCTCTCATGCTTCGTTAAAAGACTCGCCGGAGTGTTGCTCGAACGAGGAGATCTTGTTCCTCAAGGCTGCGGTCTTTGACTTGGTGTAGAATTTGTCCAAGAAAGCTGATCTCGCATCAGCCCAAGTCGGTAGAGAGCCTGGTGGTAAAGACTTTAACCACCGTGATGCTTTTCCCGCAAGAGAGAAGGGGAAAAGCTTGCACTTCAAGAAATATGGAGGCATACCATTGGAGCCGGTTGTGTTACAGATCTCTTCGAAGTTCTCGATGTGATCCATCAGGATTTCAGCAGGCAAGCCGTGAAACAGGTGCTGCTTCACGAGTGCAATCATCTGAGGCTTGATTTCATAATCTTGCCTTTGAATGGTTGGGGTAACGATCGCAGATCGATCTTGGTAGTATGCGTGAGCCGCATCCTTGTCCCCGAAAGCAGGTTGTGCAACGAGTTGCCTCTCCTGTTGCAAACGCAGCTGCTCCATGGCTGCCTGAAGTTGTTGCAGCTGAGCTGCGACGTCATTATGATCGCCCATCTCTGTAGAGGCGGTGTCGGATATTTCTGGCTCCGGAACAGGTGTGTTGCGTCTCTGCCTGTTCTCTCGTTCTCTCCTTGCTAGCTCGTCGTTTGTCAAGTTCACAAGATTCTCGGTATTCTTGCTCCTGGTGCTCCTGGTCATGCACCCTGAAACACAAAGAAAAGAAAAAGAGAAAAAAAAAAAACGAGTTTAGAGGGTTCTTAGTCTAGAAATTCAGCCGTAAACCAAAGGTAAAAATTTGATCCCCGGCAACGGCGCCAAAAACTTGATAGACGAGTTTTAAACCCTAATTTCCTACTGCAAGTGCACAGCAAATCGTAGTAGTATTTTGGGATCGATCCCACGAAGACCAAGTATTACACTATGGTTTTTAAGACTAAACAAAAAGCTTAGACAATGCAATATGAATTCGGAATCGTAAATAGCAAGGACGAAATCTAAAATCGGTTGTAAAACAATAATGAAAAAGCGTTAGGTCAAGGCAATTCGCATGCAATCCAGAGCAAGGATCAAACAACTATTCAGGCTATGATTAAGTACCAGTCTATCAAACACGAAGATAATATCAATCCTCTATCGTGGCATCAACAACTTTGTCTAGCGACCTAGAAATCCTAACTGTCGTTGGTACTAGAAATCGCAAACAAGCATTATAGATCAGGTTTGATATGTTCACAATTCTCCAATACATCTACTCTCGCAGATAATGAATAAATTGCTCACCAAAGTTTCTTCTAGCAACCTAGCAACTCTCGCTGTCTAAGTTAAACCTAACATTAATGAATCAAGTGATCAAATCGATCCAAGAATTAAGAACAACAAGAGTGAAGACATCGATTTATAAGCCTATTTGTGTTTAACCCTAGTTCATGAATTTCTTTGAAAACTTTAACCTAACTAAGAGATCTACTCAGATATAATGAAAGAAGAAAGCAAAACAATAGAATAAAAAGACTGCATCGATATTAAAACAAAAGAATAGGGTTCAGAAATCTTCTCAGAATTGTAGCTTGAGATCTTCTCCCTTACAAAAGAATTCCTAGGTATTGAAAAGCAAAAAGCCAAAAGCAAAGATAAAAGATCTATTAACCTAAGACTAAGAGGAGTATTTAAATTAGGAGAGATAGGCGGCTGGGAGGTGGCTGCACCCATAAAAATCGGCGGCTTGATTAGGTTAAATTCCCTTCCTTTTATTTTTCCGCGGCAAGCAGGTGCTCGCTTGGTGGCCAAAATTTGGGAGCATGTGCTCGCCGATTGGAGTTGGTGATACTTTGCATGATTTTCCTTCTTTTCTTCAATTCTGGTTCTTTTCTGTTCCAAAGGTTCTAAATGCTCCAAACTCCAATAGTAGCTCCAAAGCTACCTAAAATCTCCTGAAATACACTCAAAAAACTCTAAAAAGTCATTAGATACTAAGGTCAGTATGGGTCAAAATCTCAATATATCACCTTACGAAGCGAATCGTCATGCCAGAAGCAGGTGTCATCTCCATTTCTAACCTCTTTACGAATGAAGGTATAGGCAACAGGATGCAGTTTAAGGAGTTTACGCCACACCCAGGAGCCCAACTGCGTTTCCTTAATCTCCCAAAAAGAACATCCACGGAGCAAGTTCGTGCGAACCCAGGCGACCCAGAGAGAACCCGAGAGAGTGAACAATCTCCAGATGAGTGATAGAGCAAATACTTTGGATGTATCTCGCAACCGACGGATGCCCAGACCACCTTCTTGTTTCGGAACACATAGATCCTCCCAAGAGACCTTAGCTTTATGGTGTTGAGTAGGTGAGCCGGACCAGAGAAAAGCGTTGCAGAGACTCTCAATTTTATTCAAGCAACTCGCAGGCAGAATATAAGCAGAGCTCCAGAAGTTTACAGTGCTAACAATAACCGACTGAATGAGTTGTAACCAACCAGCGTAAGAGATGGTCTTGTTGGACCACGAAAGGAACTGGGTTCGGATCTTATCAACAAGCGGCTCATAATCCACTGCAGTGAGATATTTAGTTATCAAAGGTAAGCCTAAATAGCGGATTGGAAGGTTGCCAATGCTAATGCCCAATTCCCCTGCCACAGATTCAAGATTCTGAGCACCCACCCCAGCCGCATAAAGAGAAGATTTCCCCACATTAATGAATAGACCCGACATGTCAGCAAACTTTGTCATTGCATCCATAACACCAGTCAGAGAGGTCGGAGTGCCATTAGTAAATACCAGGATGTCATCCGCAAAGAATAGGTGGGTAAGTCCAATGTCTCGACAAGATGGATGGTACCCAAACAGACCGGAGGCCGCAGCTTCGTTCAGCGTTTTTGATAGTACATTGTTGAGGATAACGTACAAGTAGGGGGATAGGGAGCAGTCTTGCCTGATCCCACGAGCACTGGTGAAGAAACCCTCTAGTTCCCCATTTACTGCAACCGAGAATGAAGCCGTCGAGATACAGGTCCGAATCCACTGCATGAACTGAGAAGGCAAACCCATCGTGTGAAGGACCTTGACAATAAACTACCACTTAACCCTGTCAAACGCCTTAGAGTTGTCCAGTTTAATGGTGCTTCTGTCTGAGATAGAGGCCTTATGATAACCATTTACCAACTCTGACGCCAATATGACATTTTCCAGCAAAAGACGTCCCATTATGAAAGCACTTTGGTTAGGCTCAATTGCAGTAGGCAGAATTTTCTTCAGTCTCCAAGCCAAGACCTTAGATATGACTTTGTACAGCATATTGCAGCATGCAATAGGCCTGTAATCTTTCATAGTTTGAGCCGTTGTTGTCTTGGGTATAAGAGCAAGGATCGTGGCATTCACTCCTGTCGGCATAAATCTAAACAAGAAGAAAGACTGAACAGCAACGATGAAATCTTTGCCAACAATGGGCCAAGCAGCAACAAAGAACTCTTTTGTGAAACTGTCCGGACCAGAAACCTTTTCATTTGGTAAGACAAGCAGAGCATCTCTAATCTCCATCGCTGTGACAGGTTGGATTAACTCAGAAGCGGTCTCAATAGGGCAGCGATAAGTGATAATTCGCTGAAGATGATCCATGGAGTTTGCGGAGTCAGGCGGTGACTGCATCTGTAGAAACCGCTGAAAGTGCAGAGCGGCCTCTTGTTTAATCGCCGAAGCGTCTGTCAGAATTTTGCCAGTTTCAGTAGCTAGATAACGAATAGCATTGCGAGATGTTCGCTGTTGGCAGGATTGATGAAAGAAAGATGTATTTCTATCCCCAGCCTTTAAGCGTCTGATGCAAGATTTTTGCCTGTAGAATTTTTCCTCCACCCCAGCCAAAATATTCCAACGACTAAGTGTGTCAACAGCCTCTTGGAAAGAGCTTTCTCCCGGGTTAAGGAGAGCGGCATTTTGCTTTGCGCATAGATGTTCATAGGCCTCCTTGGTGCGAGTGGGGAGATTTCCATACTGAATACGGTTTAGCCGCGCAGTTCAAATTTCAGAGATTTCAGTTTTCTATGGAAAAGTTGCAGAGCTGAACGTGAGTGATAGAGCGGCGGTGATGTATCCCACACCCTGAGAACCGTTGGAAGAAACAGCTCGTGATCAGCCAAATTATTAAAGAAACGGAAGGGCTTGCAAGTACTCGTAAGGGGAGAATTGATGGTGATCGAACAGCGGGCATGATCCGAAACTCCGCCAGCTTCAAAGAGAGCCGATGATGAAGGAAAAACCATAACCAGTTGTTATTGCTGAGAGCTCTGTCCAATTTTTTACCAATAGGGTCAGCATCTTGTTTATTCCACCAAGTGAAGTAGGCGCCACGATAAGTGAGGTCAGAGAGATTACAGTCTGCAACAACATCCTGAAAATGCCTCATACTCGCTTGATCAGGTAAATAATCACGGGAACTGGAATGCTCCGTGGAGGAGAGAGTAGCGTTAAAATCTCCCCGAAGTATCCAAGGAAGTTGTAAGTTATCATATGCAGCAGCAATTGCTCGGATCTCATCCCAGAGTTCCAGACGTTCATCTACACTGTTAGAGGCATAGACAGCAGAGCAGATCATTTGCTCTCCATTCACAGGATTTTGGACTGCACAAGTGATGATCTGAGAATTCTTGTGCAGCAGGGTAACATTGACCTTTTCCGACCAACAGAACCAACAACGACCAAGGCCATTGTATTCATAGTTTGTGATAGCATTCCAGCCAGGAAGACCTGCGGATAGTATCGCAGCGCAGTTGTGCTCTTGTACTCTTGTTTCAATAAGACAACCAAAAAAGAATTGTTTCGCTTGAATCCATTTACGAACAACCTCGTGTTTGCGTGGCATATTGAACCCACGCATGTTCCACGCAAAGAAGGATGTCATATCTTCCTAACGGAAGACTTTTTTGCTGCTTGGTGTAATAACTGAAATTTAAGATCACGAGCGTTCTTTTTTGCAGATTTGTGTTTTGTCTTAACATCCTTGACCTCCGCCTTGTCTGAGGTATCCTTATCAACATCCTCATCCTTCTCTCCCTCCTTAACCACCTCCGAAGACAGACCATCATCCTCTGCGACTTCACCTTCTTCGAGTTCAGTAGATGGACCTTTGATAACAGATTCTAGGTCCTTCCCAATTTTTTCCAAGGTTTCGAGAACTTGGAAACGAGAAGGAGAGATGTTGTTAGATAGATTCGGTAAATCCGAGCCAGTGAGAGGACCCTTAGCAAGACCTCCTGCAGAAACTCCAACACGGCCAACAGTAGTCCAGTCACTACCAACATGAGTATCTGAAACCTCAGTTGATTCTGCCCATGGAAGATTTAAGAAAGAGCCATCGACCGTAACCCCTGTTGACAGCGATTTGTTTTTGGAAACATCGAGAGAGTTGGCCACTTCAGTTGGAGTTTTAGATGAAGGAGGAAAAGTCTCTAGATCTGTAATGAGCTGGTGGACCATCTCCTTAGCTGATGGCTGATCCTGAGAAAGGGGAGTAGTTTCAAAATGAGTCATCGGGGGAGGCAAAATAGTAACCTTCTCCTTCGTACAATCTTTTCCGAGATGACCCCATTTATTGCAGACATTGCATTTGAAAGGTAGCCAAGGGTAAGAAACATTCACAGAGACCATTGTGCCATCCTCAGCCGGGAACGTGATAACCTCCGTCAAAGGCTTATGAAGATTAACTTCCACTAGAACCCGAGCCAAGTCCAAGCGAGTGCAGCATTCAGTTTTGGGATGAAGCTTCACATATGCACCGGTCGTGCCAGCAAGGAATTTAAGCCCTTTTAAAGAGTACAGATAACTCGGAACACCCTTCAGATCAAACCATAGCGGCATGCCAGACAAGTCAGGGGGCGAAAGAGCAGAGGCGGGGGACCATTCACAAATCACCAAAGGCACATCTGAAACATGCCAGTATTTTCTGCGTAGGACTCGCGAGCGAGTGACCTCGCTCTCAATACGAATTAGGACAGTGTTTTTTTCAAGGAACTGCACATCGAATTTCTCCTTTTGTGCAGAGCCATTCCAAATCCTTGATATTGTGGCATGTATGGTACCAACATGTGGAGCATCGCCAATGAAATAACCAACAACAAACTTTTTCCACAAGAGATCTGCATTAAGGAGGATATCCTCTGGGATCGTGATGGACACAACACCATCCACAACCTCAAAATCGGGCAGAACAGGTTCAGCATCATGAGCAGGCTTCGACCAGGGGGAAGACGTACCAGGAGCAAGAGAGGCAGAGAGAGAGGAGGAGGAGCCAGCCGGTGACGTCCCCATCACGGAAGGGAAGAACGACGAAGCCCTAGGAGAGGCGGCTGGTTTTTCGTTTTTACCGTTCTTGGGTGTTTTTTGTTGTTAACGTATTTTCATATGACATGAATTAATATTTACTTTAATCATGTTTATATTATGCGCAGATCATATAAATTTACCAAAAGTGGAAATATAATATTTGATTTGATATAAATCTTATCACATGCTTTTATCGATTCATGTTAATTAAGATTTAAATTGACTTTTCCAAATCTGATTTGCATACGATTTATGATTTTGGTATTAATTTGGTAATTTATGGTTTAAATTGATTTGGTACGAAAACGATTAAGAGTCATTGATTTACATTTACTGATAAATTGGTATAGGATTTATTGGTTTGGTTTGTCGAACACCCTGATTTAAGATTATGTTTCATCGTAATTTATGTATCTCTAATTAATTATTGGAATCTGAGCATTATGGATCGAAACATGATTATTGGCTTATCGGTTTGATTTGATGGCGTAGTTAAATTTACTCCGACAACATGTTTCTATATATTTACGTTCAGATTTTAGAATTATGAATACTATAAGTAATGTTGGCGTTCGGTTACCTGTTATATATGTATTTTGAAATTTATATTGATGTCTACTAACAAAAATGCCATGTTCCTACGAGCAAAAATTTTGAACAATTCAGGGTTATATCTTTATAAAAAGCGAAATCTTACATGAGATTCTGACCATCAGCAATCCCTGTTACAATTCTCCTTATTCAGATTAAGTATTTTTATCTGTTATTATATCAATACATGGTCAATTGAAGTTTGATAAGATAAAATAATTTGCATGAAAATTGCGCATGTGATCTGATCTTGTTTGGAGAATTGATTGAGAAATTAGTGAATGTAAATATGTTTAATGGCTTGATACTAAGAAACTAGTGAATAAAATGATATTTATAGGGATAATAATTTGTCTTAATTTAATTAGGAGAATTATCATGAAATATTTTAATTTAATATTATATGATATATATATATTCATGATTATATTATCCCTTTTCATATGATAATCTCAAATTCATTTACTTGACCATAAATTATCCACAAATTCTTTAGAAAACTCTAAAGAAAGGTATGACCACCATAATGTGATTACCTGAAGCTCTGATTCTTTGAATCTAAAGATTACAAGACTTTAAGTCTGTAATGAGTACTGGTATAGAGATGTTAGAGAAAACATGTTCGATCTTTTCATGCTAATATTATTGTTGTCGTGGAGACCAGGGGCGAATCCAGGAATTTTTTTCCTCGGGTGCACAAATATTAAAATAATAAATATTAAAATAAAATATTAAAATAAAATAATGTTTTACAAATGAATTCTACGTTCACTCATGGCTTGAAATCGCTTCACCACTGTTTCATTTGTGACATCTTCGAGTAACTCTTTTTCAATAAAACAAATAAGATAATCACTTAGAAAATGATCTCCCATTCGGTTGCGTAAGGCTGTCTTCACTAACTTCATCGCAGAAAAGCACATTTCAACACTTGCAGTAGCAACCGGTAAAGTCAAAACCAACTTCAAAAGTCTATAAACCAAATGATGTGCAAGATGCTTTTGTGTTTCTACCATCAGAAGAGCAAGATCTCCAAGATTCTTTAGAGATTGAAATCGCTGATCGTGTAATACATTATCAATATAGATTCCAAGTTGTTGCTCAAGAGATAAACATTCCATGAAACTGAAGTCATCTGGATAGAACCCAGCTAATTTCATCAACTTTGACTTGTCAAATCCGAGAAAACCATCAACAGGACTTAAAGAAGCCATACAAATAAGTAGTTCAGTGTTTACCTCAGTAAAACGATCGTTGAACTCTTGAAGCAACAAATCCAGAACTGCAGTAAAACAATTGACCTTATAGTGATGTAGATTGGTCATGTTGCTTTTTTTCCTTGGTCTCCGTGAGTCAACGAAGTCGTCTTCCATTTTAAGTATATGAGCATCATGCTTCTGATGTACGAGTTTTAAACCCTATTTCCTACTGCAAGTGCACAGCAATTCGTAGCAGTACTTAGGGGTCGATCCCACGAAGACCAAGTTCACACTATGGATTAATAAGCTAAAATCAAGAGCTAAGAGATTCAATGATTGGTTTGTTGAAATCGTGACTAGCAAGATGTGAAAATAAATCGGTTCTAACAATATTAAAGCAAGCGTCAGGTCAAGGCAATTCGCAGGAAATTCAGAGCAAGATCAAATAACTATTCAGGCGATTTATTAAGAACAAGTCCAGAAATCAAAACACGAAGATAATATTAATTCACTCTCGTGATACTAACAACTTTATCTAGCAACCTAAAAATCCTAACTCTCGTTGGCATTAGAAATCGCAGATAAGCATTAATGATTAGGTTTGATTTGTTCACAATTCTCCAATACATCTACTCTCGCAGGTAATGAATAAATTGCTCATCTAGATCTCTTCTAGCAACCTAGCAACTCTCGCTGTCTAGATAAACCTAAGATCATGAACAGATTGGTCAAATCGATTCAAGCAGTATGAACGACCTAGATGAAGACTACCGATTTTGATTACCTATTTGTGTTCAACCCTAGCTCGCGAATTTCTTTGAAAACCTTAACCTAACTAATAGATCTACTCAGACATAATAACAGATGAAAGAAATAAAACAGATGAATTAAAAGAATGCATCAAATCGATATTTAAAATCAGAAGTACTAGGGTTCAAAAATTTTCTCCAAATTGTAGCTTGAGATCTTCTCCCTTACAAAATAATTCCAAAAGCTAAAAGATAGATAATCCAAAGATAATAAAACTTAAGACTAAAGAGAGTATTTATATTAGAGGAGATAGGCGGCTAGGGAGGCGGCTGGGCTCTTAGAAGTCGGCGGCCCAAATTAGGTCAGGCTCCTTCTTTTCTGTTTACTTCCGCGGCGAGCAGGTGCTCGCTTGGTGGCCAAAATTCGCGAGCATGTGCTCGCCGATAGGAGTTGGTGATTCTTCGCATGATTTTCCTTCTTTTCTTCAATTCTGATTTTTTTCCAGTCCAAAGGTTCTAAATGCTCCTAACTCCAATTTCAGCTCCAAAGCTACCTAAAACTCCTAATACACACTAAAAAACTCTATAAAACAATTAGATAATAAGGGTTAGAAAGGGTAAAAATCCCAAAATATCAATTCCCCAGACTTAGATCTTTGTTTGTCCTCAAACAAAACTAAAATCAAGACATAGAGAAATCGGTGGAGACTCACAAAATCTCAGAAACCATGAATAGACCAATTTCATCAGACCACATACATTAGAATAAGAGATACATTGCCTTACCGAAAACCTCAACAACAAAGTTCACCAACCTCAAACCATACGGCTTACAATCCCAAAAAAAATCTAAGTTCAAGACAATAGACTCTCTACATTCAATTAGAGGTAGCGTGAGCTTCTTGCTAAAGACACTAGCTAAGTAAAACGAGGCTTGGTAAAAATCAGGCTTATGTTTAATGGTGGAGCTTAAGAGTGTTTAGGATTACCGTGTTTCAAGAGAGTGCAGGATATCGCACAAAACGGCAAGGGAGAATGGACTCATTGATGTCCACAACCTCTAATTCACTCTCCTCCTTAAATCGATTTTCATCTTCATTCCTCTTTTTCTTTCCTTGCTTTCTTGCGATTTACTCATGCTTTGGGACACACACATCTTGAGTTACTAACTCGCCACCCCATATCCTTGAGCTACTAGCTCGGTTTTTCTCTTT
The DNA here is from genome assembly GCA_010577795.1 of Isatis tinctoria. Taxonomy (NCBI): domain Eukaryota; kingdom Viridiplantae; phylum Streptophyta; class Magnoliopsida; order Brassicales; family Brassicaceae; genus Isatis; species Isatis tinctoria. Next base: position 16,985,831 of record CM021250.1, on the reverse strand, counting down.
TTTCGATTTTTTTTTTTTTTGAATTAGGTTACCTTACGGATAGGGGGACTTTACTTGTGCGTGTGTCCTTTGGCTAAAAGTGATCCTTTTTCGTCCTCATACCCCAGCAGGTCGTTTTAGGCTTGTTCCTTTTCTGGACATCGCTGAGCAGGTGCTCTAAATCAGCGAGTATAGCGAGCATGTGCTCGCGAACTTTTTCCAGCTTTCTCCTGACATCTTCTTCAGCGAGAGTAAATCAGAAGCTGCGTCAGTCCTTTCCTCCCCAACCTTTTTGCACATATCTGCATAGATGAGAAATAAAAATACGAGTGCAAGTGTTATAAATAGATGGTTAGGGTCAGGGTGAGGTTCTAACTAAAAGCTAGCTATTCAGGATCAGCAAGAGTGGCAAAAGGGATAAGAAGTCCTGAATATATGATGTAGCACGTTTTCTAATCCTAGTGCCAATAACAAGAAGAATTAAAGTCCAGATTACGTCCATATAAAATAGAGTCTAAAGCCTATCCGATAAACCTTAAAGGGATTGAAGTTTTCTGGCCTGAGGAAGGATCCGAATGTGAGAAAGCGTCGGCTCGTCTCTGTACTCTAAATTCTGCACCAATGTTCACTAGAAAACAGGTCATACTCACAAATGGTTAAAACTCATCATAGATTTTGGTCATAATCTCCAGAAGTTGTGATTTGACCCTTATAACAGACTGACTCAAAATAAAGAAAATAACAAGAAACAAAGTGCAGACTCGATAATAACCTCCCCCAGACTTACTTCACACCGTCCCGGTGTGAAAATAAACCAGAGGAGTAAGCAAAGGAAAACAAATAAAACAAAGAAAGCAAAAAGGAAAAACAGATAACACAAAGAGATAGAAGGGTACGGGTCGTCAATCGGCAGGTGGGTCCTCTGGTCTCTCGCTCCTGGCTCTGCCGGTACGTCTACGGCGTCTCGGAGGGGCTCGTCGCAGCAGCTGCAGAGTGGTGGCAACAGCCACTAGAAAGGCGCTGAAGAATCCGCTGCATGAGGCTGTTGTTCTTCCTCTGCGAGGCAACCATCCATCGTTGGTACTCAGCCGTATCCACCTCATCAGAAAGCGGTGGAAGGTCAAACTCGCCGGTGGCAGCTGAGGTAGAGGGGCGACGAGACTGTGGAGTGCTGTGGATGAAATCGTCCTCCAGGTGTGGCGTAGGGCCGTGAGAAGAGATGGAAAAGTCTGGGTCGGAGAAGGAGGGATGCGTGCCATCATCCAAGAGAAGTACGGAGTGGATGAAGCGCAAATCCTCGATAGAGAAAAGCTGTGTCTTCGCTGGATCCGGGAGGTAGATGTGCGGCGGCCGTCCATTAAAACCTGTGTACCTATAGAGATGCCTAATGTCCATGCGCTCGCTCTTCTCGTCGTAACTAAAGTGGCAGAGTTGGACGTGGGCGATCTCGAAGAGTCCGGTCAGAAGGCTGCCAATCCGCTCCGTTTGCTTCGTCTTGCGGTCCTTGATGCTGCATATCATCTCGGCGAAGTGCATGCTGAGGTTGGAGCGGTAAGTCTCCGGGGGTGGTGCTCCAAGGGAAAGGGCATTCACTCCATAAGGACCGACAATAACATCACTGCAGCCAAGATACAACAGAATCATCTCCTCCACATGTACCTTGTTTCCGGCTGGGCGGTTGAACAACATATTGCTGAAAATCCGAGCGCAAATGCGAAGGGCCGGATGCCGAATGCAAGACTGAGTGGAGGCGTTAGAGCTGTATTGCCCGCGCGCAATCGTTTCCCAGAAAATGTGTGCTTCCTTAAACCGCGTGGGGAAGTCGAGGCGCTCCACTTCGTGCCGGAAACCGTACATGGTGGTGAAGTTCACCATAGGGATGTCAAAGCGTCGTCCGCCAGCTTTGAACATGAAAGTGGCGCCAGCTAGAGTCCGGTTCGCGGGATCGTTGTGAATGATCCGGTCTGAGGCGAGACACTGACGGACAAACTCCGGGTAGAGGATTGACTCTTCAAAGGAGAATGCAAGGCTCTGAGCGTTGGAGAGGATTTTGGTGACTGTATTGTGCAGTCCAAGCATTTGCAGTGTCTCGCGGCAGACGAAGCGAGTTGGTGCAAGGGTGAGCTCCAACATCTTGTTGTAATAAGCTGCGTCCCTTTGATCCCACACCTCGTCGGACTCTAGAGGTAGGTTGTCATCGGGCAGGAAGAATGGCGTTCTCTCTGGTCGATGCCACGGGTACAGCCACGGAGATGGGACGGATTCCTTGCCCTTGCGGTGTTGCTTTGGAGCCATGAGTACCTTGTTCGGTTGAGGAAAGCGATGGAAGATTCGAAAAGAGGGCGAGAAGGCGTATGAAATCGACCCAAAAACCGTGCAAATCCGTGAAGAATTGAAAAATCTGGGTGGGGAGGATTTTTGAAATCAGCGAGAGAGAGAGGAGGAAGAAATCATGGAAGAAGAACAAGAAAAAGAAAAAGAAGAGAAGAGAGAGAGAAAGGAAAAGAAAAATAGAAAAAAGGAAATTGTTTTTTTTTTTGGAAAAACGCGGGATTAAAAACCGTTTTGAAATTGCAAGAGACTTACCTGGATCGAGCAGGTGCTCGGAGACCTACCTGTATCGAGCAGGTGCTCGGAGACTTACCTGTATCGAGCAGGTGCTCAGATCGGATCGCTGATTTCTCCCAAATTTTTTTTTTTTATCTGAAACAAAGAAAAACAAAACCAAAAATCAATAGCAAAAGGAAAAATAAAAAGAAAATAATTACACTTACTAGTGGGTTGCCTCCCACTCAGCGCTTGGTTTAAGTCGTTAGTTTGACTTGGTGAGCTGATCAGTCTTGTGGAGGTTCGGTCTGGGGAAAATCTTCCCCTTCCTCGAGTTGTGTGTCGGCAAGATATGGCTTCAATCGCTGCCCATTAACCACAAACTCCTCGCCTTTGTTGTTGATCAAAACAACTGCTCCATATGGCCGGACTTCTTTGATAGTGAACGGTCCAGACCACCTTGAGCGCAGCTTCCCAGGAAATAGCTTCAACCGAGAATTGAAGAGCAGGACTTGGTCATTTGGGGCGAAGTTGCGAGCCAGGATGCGCTTGTCGTGATACGCCCTAGTCCGTTCCTTGTATATTTTGGAGTTCTCATAGGCGAGGTGTCTAATTTCCTGAAGCTCGTGTAGCTGCATCATCCGCCTTTCTGAAGCCGGCTTAATGTCATAGTTGAGAAACTTGACTGCCCAGGCGGCTTTGAATTCCAGTTCAACGGGAAGATGGCAAGCTTTTCCGTAGACGAGGTTGAATGGCGTGGTACCTAATGGCGTTTTGTAAGCTGTCCGGTACGCCCATAGAGCATCATCCAATTTAGAAGCTCAATCCTTGCGAGTAGTGCTCACGGTTTTCTGCAGGATGCTCTTGATTTCACGGTTGGAAACCTCGACCTACCCACTCGTTTGCGGATGATAGGGAGTGGCGACCTTGTGCTTAACACCATTCTTGCGCAGAAGAGACTCAAAGATCTTGTTGATGAAATGAGAGCCTCCATCGCTGATTACAACACGTGGAACACCAAACCTGGGGAAGATGATGGACTTGAACATCTTAATTACGACCCGTGCGTCGCTAGTGGGGCTTGCAATGGCCTCAACCCATTTGGAAACGTAATCCACCGCGACGAGTATGTACTCGTTCCCAAAAGAGGAGGGAAACGGGCCCATAAAGTTGATTCCCCAGACATCAAATACCTCAACTTCGAGAATGAAGTTTTGTGGCATCTCGTTGCGCCTGCTAATGTTCCCCTGTCGCTGGCATGAATCGCACCGTGAGACAAATCGCTGCGCGTCCCTGAACATCGTCGGCCACTAGTATCCTGCTTGTAGTGCCTTGGAAACCGTCTTGAAAGTGGCGAAGTGACCTGCGTACGAAGAACCATGGCAGTGAAACAATATGTCCGGAATCTCTTCTTCAGTCACGCATCTTCGGAAAACTCCATCGGGGCAGTGCTTGTACATGTAAGGCTCATCCCAAAAGTAGTGGCGGATGTCCTTGAGGAATTTCTTCCTCCTGTACCCTGCAAAATTCTGCGGTTCCTGATCAGCAGCTAGGTAGTTGGCTATCTCGACAAACCAAGGCGTATAGGTTCGCTCCGTGTGTGTGACCTGTGCGCAAAACTCTTCCTGAGCAGGTGCTCGCTGGATGGGAGCACGTGCTTCCTTATTCTGGAAAATACCGACAGAAAAAATCTGTTCCTCCGGGAGACTGTCATCAAGAGGCGTGTCTACATCAATTCACATCCTAGACAAATGGTCGGCAGCTCCATTGTCTATCCCCTTCTTGTCCTTGATTTCGAGGTCGAATTCTTGTAGAAGAAGAATCCATCTAAGCAGTCGCGGCTTGGCGTACTTCTTGGTCAGCAAATACTTGAGAGCCGCGTGATCAGTGTGCACGATGACCTTTGAACCAACAAGATAGGATCGGAACTTCTCAAAGGCAAAAACAACCGCGAGAAGCTCCTTTTCGGTTGTGGCATACTTGCATTGTGCGTCATCCAGGGTGCGGCTAGCATAGTAGATAACGTGAAGCTTCTTGTCTTTTCTCTGTCCGAGAACTGCTCCAACAGCGTAATCACTAGCGTCATTCATCACCTCAAAAGGAAGGCTCCAGTCTGGCGGTTGCACAATGGGTGCACTGATGAGAGCTCCTTTGATTGTATGGAAGGCTTCGAGGCATGCATCATCGAACTCATACTTCACCTCCTTGCAGAGTAGGCGTGTAAGAGCCCTTGCGATTTTGGAGAAGTCTTTGATGAAGCGTGTGTAGAAGCCGGCATGACCTAGGAAACTGCAGATCCCTTTAACTGAGGTTGGCGGTTGCAAGTTCATCATGACTTCGATCTTTGCTTTGTCTACTTCGATTCCATCCTCTGAAATCTGATGCCCGAGCACAATCCCATTTCTGACCATAAAGTGGCACTTCTCCCAATTAAGAACCAGATGTTTCTCCTCGCATCGTTTGAGTACCCTGCACAGATTAGACAAACAGTCAGAGAAGGAGTTCCCGTACACCGAGAAATCGTCCATGAACACCTCCATAATGTCTTCAATCAGGTCCGTAAAGATGGACATCATGCATCGTTGGAAGGTCGCTGGGGCGTTACATAAACCAAACGGCATGCGCCGATAGGCGAACGTGCCGTAGGGACATGTAAACGTCGTCTTCTCCTGATCGTCTAGGTGGATGGGTATCTGAAAGAAACCTGAGTAACCATCTAAAAACAGTAGTATGGATGGTTAGCAAGTCTCTCAAGCATCTGATCAATAAAAGGAAGAGGGAAGTGGTCTTTGCGAGTTGCGGCATTTAGCTTACGGTAGTCTATGCACATCCTATGTCCGGTTACAATCCTAGTCGGTATTAGCTCATCCCTTTCGGTCTTAATCACAGTGATTCCCCCTTTTTTAGGGACTATATGAACAGGACTGACCCAAGTACTATCGGAAATAGCATAAATTACCCCATCCTCTAGAAGTTTCATTATCTCCTTCTTTACAACATCTTTTAGATTCGGGTTTAACATCCTCTGATGTTCTATAGAACTCATCGATTCATCTTCTAGATGTATCCTATGCATGCAAAGATCAGGCGAAATACTAGGGATGTCAGCAAGCGAGTAGCCTATAGCCTTTCTATACTTCCTAAGTTCACATAAGAGTAAGGCTACTTCTACATTGTTCAGGTCGGCATTTATAATCACAGGATAGGTAGAGTTTGTTCCCAGAAATGCGTACTTGAGCCCGGCTGGTAGAGTTTTAAGTTCCAATTTAGGAGCTTTCAACTCGCTCCAGGGGCCGTCGATCGGATCGAGAGGCGGAGCAGGTGCTCGCGGAACCTGAGCGGGTGCTCCAACTGTTTCTGCGGTTTGATCCTCGTCGTCCAGACTCATGCATGCTACCATCTGTTCCATCCTTCGGCTGCAATCTAGCATCTTGGCAAGGCTGTCAGCTTCTTCACTCATGAAACCGTGTTCCCTTTCAGCTAGGGTAAGAGCGGTTTCGAGAGGATCCGGGCAGAGAATTTCTTCAGCTGCCTCCTCGTAGACGTCGTCTACGCCTTCCACAACAAAGGTCTGTCCGTCCAACATGGGCTTCTTCAGCAGTTTGTCCATCTCGAATGTCATAACCATGTCGCCTAGCAGGAGATCGATCACTCCATTCTGAACGTCAATTATCGCATCAGCTGTGCATAGGAAAGGACGACCGAAAATCAGAGGATCTTTCGGCTCTTCGTCAAGTTCCAGAACTACAAAATCGGCTGGAATCAATGTATCCCCTATCCGCACTTATATGTCTTCCAGAACTCCTTTAGGGAGCTTGGTTGATCGATCAGCAAAAACTAAGGATATCCGCGTGGGTTTGAACTTGGTGAAACCCAAACGCTTGGCAACCGAGTAGGGCATAAGATTCACACTGGAACTAAGATCGCATAGAGAGCATGAGAAAGTCATTGGGCCGATTGTGACTGATAAGACAAATCGCCCAGGATCGCCTCTCTTCTTTACGACCTTGTTCTGAAGGACAGCACTGCACTCTTTTGAAACCGTCATCACCTTCTCCTCCTCCACGATTTTTGCAGAGACCAGAGTCTTCATGTACCGTTTTAGAGCCGGTATCATTTGAACTGCATCAACGAGAGGTAGTTTTACGGTAAGATCCTTAAGCATTTCTCTACACTTAGCATCTTCCAAGTCCTTGCGAGACTTCTTGGGTGGTACAGGGTAAGGAACCTTAGGCTTGTACACCCTCTCTGGAATCGCCGCGGTTTTTGAGGCAAATAGTGGGGTCCGACCGAGCACCTGCTCGGATGAGCTGCCAGGGTGCTCGGCTGAATCGTCCTCTAAAATGTCGAATGGTGAAGATGTTGATTCAGCTTGTGTCGAGTGGTTGCTCGTTTCACCTGTTCCGTGCGTGCCTTGACCCGATCCGAGCAGGTGCTTGTCGCACGGGTGCACGTAGTTGGCCTCTCCTATTTTGCCTTTTTCTGATCGCGAGATTGTTCTATCCTGGAGTGTCTTCCCACTTCTTAGCTCAATGGCGTTGACAAACTCCTTCCTAGGTGCCTCAACTTTTCCAGGCAGAGTTCCTGGTACCCTTTTTATGGACTCAGCAGTCTGAGCAATCTGAACATCCAGCTGCTTCATATGCGTCCACACAGCTTCATACTTCCCGTTGAGTTCCACGTACATGGTGTCAACCTTGGCATTGATTTCCGCTGCGGCTTTCTGTTGTCCAGCTAGAAGTTGTTGCATCATGTTTTTCAGCTCGTCTTGAGATCCGGATGCTGGAGATGGAGGCCGCGGATTCTGAAATTGCGGATGTTGTGGGTTCTGAAACTGCGGGGGTTGCGGATTGTTGTATGGCTGCCTAGGTTGATTTCCTCCTTGAAATCGGTTCTGGTTAGGGATGAATGGCCGGTTCTGGCTCTGATAGTTGCTGGAGTAGCCTCTCTGAAAACCTGTCTGAGGTTGAGTTCCTTTGGGGTAGACTTGATCCTGAGGGTTCTCCACATTATTGCTCCTGTAGGACAAGTTCGGGTGAGTGTTGAAACCTTGGTTATTAAAGACGCGGTTTTGCCCGAAACCTTGTCCAGTCACGTAGTTGACCTCCATCTGATCATCATTTGTTTCCTCTCCAAAGACCTGGGCGATGGGCTCTTCTCCATTCTCATCCACGAAGTGGACCGACTTTTGGTTTCCCTTAAGCAGAAGGTTAACCTTGTCTGTGAGCTCATCTATTTTCTTTGACTCCACGCTATTGACCTTTTTTCTGTCATATTCCGGAGACATGTTGCTGGAAATTGCGGCAACGTTCTCGATCAGCTCCAGAGCTTCTTCTTTTGATTTGGTGTAGAAGTCTCCATTGCTGGCGGCATTGAGGGTGTTTCTGTAGTCCCATTCTACTCCATCATAAAAAGTGCTGAGCAGCTGCTCGACGTTCCCGTGGTGAGGGCACTCACGCTTATACTCCTTAAAACGTTCCCATGCCTTGTTAAAGGTCTCTCCAGGAAGTTGCTCAAACGTGGATATCTTGCTCCTTAAGGCTGCGGTCTTCGACTTCGTGTAAAACTTGTCCAAGAAGGCTGATCTTGCATCTGCCCATGTCGCTAGAGAGCCTGGTGGTAGAGACTTCAACCACCGTGAAGCTTTTCCCGCAAGAGAGAAGGGAAAAAGCTTGCACTTCAAGAAATCTGGAGACACACCATTAGAGCCGGTTGTGCTACAAATTTCCTCGAAGTTCTCGATGTGATCCATCGGACTTTCGGCAGGCAGACCATGGAAGAGGTGCTGTTTCACGAGCGCAATCATCTGAGGCTTGATCTCATTGTCTTGCCTCTGAATGGTCGGAGTCACGATCGCGGATCGATCCTGGTAGTAGGCGTGTGATGCGTCCTTATCTCCGAAAGCCGGTTGTTGCACGAGTTGCTGCTCCTGTTGCAAGCGAAGCTGTTCCATGGCTGTCTGAAGTTGTTGCAGCTGAGCTGCGATGTCTGCTTGTTCGCCCATCCCTGAGTCAGCGGTATCAGACGTTTCTGCTTCTTGAACGGGTGTGTTGCGTTTTCTGTTTTCTCGCTCTCCCCTTGCTAACTCGGCGTTTGTCAAGTTAAGAAGGTCCTCGTTGTTTTTGCTCCTTGTGCTCCTTGTGGACATGCACCTGAAACGCAAACGCAAAGAAAAGAAAACGAGTTCAGAAAGGTTCTTAGTCTAATGACTTAGCCGTAAACCAAAGGTGAAAATTTTGGTCCCCGGCAACGGCGCCAAAAACTTGATGTACGAGTTTTAAACCCTATTTCCTACTGCAAGTGCACAGCAATTCGTAGCAGTACTTAGGGGTCGATCCCACGAAGACCAAGTTCACACTATGGATTAATAAGCTAAAATCAAGAGCTAAGAGATTCAATGATTGGTTTGTTGAAATCGTAACTAGCAAGATGTGAAAATAAATCGGTTCTAACAATATTAAAGCAAGCGTCAGGTCAAAGCAATTCGCAGGAAATTCAGAGCAAGATCAAATAACTATTCAGGCGATTTATTAAGAACAAGTCCAAAACTCAAAACACGAAGATAATATTAATTCACTCTCGTGATACTAACAACTTTATCTAGCAACCTAAAAATCCTAACTCTCGTTGGCATTAGAAATCGCAGATAAGCATTAATGATTAGGTTTGATTTGTTCACAATTCTCCAATACATCTACTCTCGCAGGAAATGAATAAATTGCTCATCTATATCTCTTCTAGCAACCTAGCAACTCTCGCTGTCTAGATAAACCTAAGATCATGAACAGATTGGCAAAATCGATTCAAGCAGTATGAACGACCTAGATGAAGACTACCGATTTTGATTACCTATTTGTGTTCAACCATAGCTCATGAATTTCTTTGAAAACCTTAACCTAACTAATAGATCTACTCAGACATAATAAAAGATGAAAGAAATAAAACAGATGAATTAAAAGAATGCATCAAATCGATATTTAAAATCAGAAGTACTAGGGTTCAGAAATCTTCTCCAAATTGTAGCTTGAGATCTTCTCCCTTACAAAATAATTCCAAAAGCTAAAAAGATAGATAATCCAAAGATAATAAAACCTAAGACTAAAGAGAGTATTTATATTAGAGGAGATAGGCGGCTAGGGAGGCGGCTGGGCTCTTAGAAGTCGGCGGCCCAAATTAGGTCAGGCTCCTTCTTTTCTGTTTACTTCCGCGGCGAGCAGGTGCTCGCTTGGTGGCCGAAATTCGCGAGCATGTGCTCGCCGATAGGAGTTGGTGATTTTTCGCAGGATTTTCCTTCTTTTCTTCAATTCTGATTTTTTTCCATTCCAAAGGTTTCAAATGCTCCAAACTCCAATTTCAGCTCCAAAACTACCTAAAACTCCTAATACACACTCAAAAACTCTATAAAACAATTAGATAAAAAGGGTTAGAGAGGGTAAAAATCCCAACATATCAGCTTCTCGCAAAACATAGAAACTCTGATCATTAGTGAATCCCATCCATCATCTCTTAGCTTTTGCAATTCCCGTTTAGTGGAATCTACTAGTGACATAGCATTCAGAATGTCTTGATTTTTCTTTTGCAAAGCCATAAACAAATTCTCACTTAATCCCAGAACATCTAACATCAGATGCATGTAGAACACACAATCAAATGTGTGAATGTACTTGAGAAGACCATATGCCTGACGTCTTTTTGAGTCATCAATGCCTTCTTCTTCAATATACTCAAGAACTTTAACTATAGGAGAAAACAATCCAGCCAAACGCAACAACGTTTTATAATGAGAACCCCACCTAGTATTTGCAGGCCTTTGAAAAGAAATATCTTGATTAAGTCCTGTACTAGTGCAAATGTCACCACTCTCAATTCCATCATCTATATCTTTTCGATAACTTTCCAGAACTTTATCTTTTCGTTTGCAAGAAGCCCCAACCACATTCAATAATGTAGAAATCATATCAAAGAAATCTCCAATATCAAATATCTTTTTCGCAACTGCCACAACAACCAGCTGAAGTTGATGAGCAAAACAATGAACATAATACGCTGAGGTGTTTTCCCTGGAAATCAAAGATCGCAATCCATTAGACTCTCCTTTCATATTGCTCGCTCCATCATAGCCTTGTCCTCTCACTTGTTTCAAACTCAATCCATACTTTGCAAACAGCTCATCAATAGCATGTTTCAAAGATAATGAAGACGTCTCTTTCAGATGGACAACTCCAACAAATCTTTCTTTGACTGCTCCATTTTTATCAACAAATCGAAAAACAACAGCCATCTGTTCTTTGTCAGATACATCAGAAGATTCATCCACTAATAAAGCAAACACACCATGATCAATTTCTTCTATAACTGATTTCACTACTTCTTCTGCAAAAGAGTTTACGATATCCTTTTGAATCTCTGAAGAAACCATCTTGTTATTTCCTGGAGCATTCTCCAAAAAAACTTTGTCAATAACATCATTATGTTCTGCTGTGTATTTCAAGAGCTCTAAGAAATTTCCACGGTTCAAAGACTTTTCTCCTTCCCTATGACCACGAAAAGCTAATCCTTGTTTCAGCAAGTATCTTGAAACATCAATCGAAGCATTTAACCGAATGAGATACTCATTTTTTGCTGCATCACTCTTCTTATATAGAGCATGTCTGATGGACTGACCTTGATTCATCAAATCGTCACATTTTTTCACAGCATTATTGTGAGAACTATTAGGTTCTCCAACATGAAAAACTAATCTATCAGGTTTATTCCAACTCGAAAATCCATCTCTCACAAATCCAGGATAAGCATCATCTCTAAACAAATAGCAGTACAAACAATAAGCCTTTTCTTCTGATACACTATATTCTAACCAGTTACGATACTGATCAAACCAAGCTGGATTGAACCGTCTCATTTTGTCTCCCATAAGCTTTTTCTGAAAATTATGATCAAGTGGTTGACATGGACCTCTAAGAAGATATTTGCGTCTTACCTCATCTCTTTGATTTGGATGATAATCTATAATGTTTTCTCTTTTCGCAGGATTCGATGGCAAATCATCTATATTATCAGATGACGAAGCAGATGCTCTTTTAAAATATCTTTCCATGGATTAATCTGGGAAAAATACAAAAAAAAAACTTGATAAACAAAATAATCTGAATCTAAAACTAACTTAAACACAGAACAATTTGATGAAAGTGACGAAATCCTTATAACAAACTTGCTAACATAAACGTTTATTAACTAATAATGTCAAAATCAAAGCAATTCAATATTTTTTGTCTTTTACCAATGAGACAAAATCGTATTCATTAATTCAGAGAATTGAGACTTAGTATTCCACTCCACGAATCAATTTGACTTCGTATACTCCTCTAGTCCTCTTTTGGTCTCTACTTTCAAGTTTTAGTTTCTTAATAAATCACAATACGTTCAATGTATCAATCTAAAAATTAAATAGAAATCCTAGATGTTTATAATTTATTTTAAAGTAAATAATGTTCAAACAAATTAAATCATGTAGAATAGAGAATATGTGAAACAATTACCAGAATCTGTGATAATTTTCCCCCAGAGAATGTGAAACTGATTAAGAAAGAAATAAGATGCAGAGCTTTTTAGTTTTTGATGATCGGTAGTTAGGAAGAATAGATTAGGAATTAGGTATTCTGATAAATCAAATATTTGGAAAACATAAATGGGCTTTAAAATTTAAGTTATTTTGTTTATTAAATGAACTAAAGTTTTTAATTGGGTGCAAGCCTATAATTGGATTTAGTTTGTTTATTTTTTGGGCTTTATCTTTAATGAGTGCAAGCCTATAATTATTATGGGTGCATATAAAAAATTTAATAAAAAATTTAACTAAACTATTAAAATATTATGGGTGCAAGTGCATCCCCTCCTCTCTCTCTCCATTCGCCCCTGGTGGAGACAATACTATGAAAAGTCAATTAAGAAGTACTTTGAGCTTATATTTTGTTTCATTGTGGCTGAGCAAAAGAAAAAAGTGTGAGAGCCGAAACTCACACTGTAAAAACTTATATTTTATGGGGGGCTCGAAAATTCTATTTTAAAGAACTAAAGGACCGAAAATGCGAAAAAAAATATTTTATTGATATTTTCTGAAAGTACAAGAATAATTAGATGTGGGACCTTGTGGTTTCTTCCCAGTCGCCGACCCAGTCTTTTGGGCCCGAATACGGCTGAAATCTTCCGAGATCCACCTGCATGTTCTGACCCAAGTCTGGCCCGCCTTTTATTATTATTTTTTATTTATTAATGAACAGTAACCGACAAATAGTGAACCGATGAATAGTCAGTGAATAGTTAACCGGGTCTTGATTAAGTGTAAATTGATTTTTCGGTTAACATTTTCTCGGGATGAATAGTATTTTTGACGGTTTTTCCTGCATGAACAGTGCGAGAGCCGAAACTCACACTGTCGAAATTTATATTTCGCGGGGCTCCGAAAATTCTATTAAACTAGAACCAAATGGCAAAAAAGTAAAAAGATGAGAAATAGACTTTTATTAATAATTTCTCTAAGTACAAAAATATTCGAGAAAGCTTATTGTCTTATATCTCGAAAGCTCTTGCACTTGAGTTGAGACGTTTTGAAAGTGAATACAAGGGTGTCTATTTATATGAGAGAGTCTGGGGTCTCAAAGACTAATCTAAGCAATGTGGGACGTTGTAAAAATCCCTTTCCCAGCCGCCAATAGCATGATGGGCCGCTGACCTGTCGCCTCTCTTCCGTCACGGCCCGTCCGTCTTGTTTTGGCCCAGCTTGTCTTTTTAATCTTCTGGTCTGATCTTCTTTAGTTAAGGCCTTGACTCCGGTTTATTTTAAGTAAACTCCTCGATGTTTTTCCATGTTCTGAACAGCGTGAAGTCCGTCTTCAAATGGCGTGATGTTTCTTCGGGAACTATTGGGCCGAGGCCCGACAGTCGGGAAATGGCTTCTGGGGCCGGTCCGTGAGGGTGAGGTCCGGCCGTAGCTCATGTCTTGACTCGGTGAATGCTCGGGCTGAGAAGATATGTTTAGATTCGTCTTGAGGGGCTGTTAGAGAATTCAGTTCATCCGTCGGACCGGATGCCAAGAGCTCGGTCCGACGGGCGTTTGGTCGGAGTGACTTGATCAGCTCTTGGACGGGTTTAAGACTAGTGAACCAATTTGCCTCGTTAAAACCTTTCCTGGAAAACCCTTTGGGATAAAACCAATGATAAGGAAAGAGTACAAATGGTCACTACCCGTCTAGTTCATCTGCGACCGGTTAGGCCAAGAGCTTTGTCCCGGGCAGGCGTTCGGTCTCATTTCGTGGGCTTGCTGCCAGAATATGAAATGTTCAACCGTTGATTCGGGCTTTCGTCTCATCAATCTCCGAGGAGGGGATTTTGACCCCAACAGTTAGCTCCCCAGCTCGTGGCCTTTGATTGCATGGGCGAGTAGCGTTTGATGAAATGTTTATCGGGATTGATGGACTAACGGCCTCTACGTGTGTCTTCTTGTGGGCAGGTCGCCGAAAAATGATTGTAGCAAATTTTTTCCTCCTTGGGCCCGAAACTCATAGGCGGCCGATTTGGTGGAGGATTTTCCTTTTCTTGTTATGTTTGAGAATTGGAAAAATCCTCCTCTTTTTAGAAACTGGAAAATTTCCTTTTTCTTGCTTGAAAAGGAATTGGAAGAAGTTCATTTTTCCTAAAAAGCTGGGAATTGGAAAAACTCTTCATTTTTTCTTTTTCTTTTTTAGAAATAGAAAAATTCCCAATCCTTCCATGCAGCCTTTTATATATATATGTGCCCTCCTCCTCTCCTTGTCTTCCACGATTTTAACACCAAAAAGCTCTTCTCCTTCTTTTTTTTTAGCTTGTTATCATGGTTAGGTTATCGCTCCGTGAGAAGATGGAGAAGGATGGAAAGAAGACGAAGGGGACGGACGGCCGGTCAGCTCCTAAGCCCGGGACCAAACCGTCGGCCCACCCTTCAGTCTCTAAGCCGGCGGGGAGCTCTCTAGCTGTTCTTCCGCCGGAATGGCCAGATGGTGAGTGATATTACGTGTTTTTAACGTATTTTGATTCGTTTTTAGTATTCGGTTTGAGTTTTGATTTGCATCTTTCGTTTGTTTTTCGAGTCTTTTCTTTTGTTTTTAGTCTTTTACAGATTTTACGGAGTTCCGAAGGAGTTTGGCGTTTACGGACGTGTTCGAGTCAAGTTAAGATGGAAAAACGAGAAAAGGACCAAACACAAGGGAACAACCATTCCGAAGAAGAACGATCGTTCGGGAGAAGCAAAGGAACGACCGTTCCTATGGCTGGAACGACCATGGATAGCGATCGTTCCACCCGTGGAACGATCGTTCCTCTCATCACCTACCTTGCCGACAAAAGAAGAGGAACGACCGTTCCATGAAGAGAACGACCGTTCTTGCCCTCACCAACTCCACCAACAACCATGCACGGAACGACCGTTCTCCACCTAAGAATGATCGTTCCCGAGTTCACCAACTCCACCAACTTCGATCGACCGTCGAGAACGATCGTTCTACACCAAGAACGACCATTCCCCGCTTCACCTACTCCCCTTCACCTTGGCCTATATAATGGACTCACAACATCACTCTCAAAACACACCTTCTTCTTCCTCCTCTCTTCTCTAGCTTCAAAGCATAGCTTCTTCTTCAGTTTTTAGTTTTATGTTTATGCTTTTATTAAGTTTTATTTAGTTTCTTTTAAGCTTTACACATTTATGCTTTAATTAAGTTTTACTTTCAGTTCTTATATTTATGCTTTACTTTCAGTATTTATATTTATGCTTTACTTTCAGTCTTTATGTTTATGCTTTAATTAAGTTCTTATAAGTTTATATCCAGCTTTTGTTATCTATTTAAGTTTTTATGATGAACTTTATAATCTCTTTGTTATCTTCTTCTTTAATCATGTCTGATTAGATCTCTTAGTTAGGTTAAGGTTTGTCAAGGGAATTCATGAGCTTTAGGGTTAAACACAAATAGGTTATTCAAATCAATATCTTCATCTTTGTTGTTCTTAATGCTTAGATCGAATTGATCACTTGATCTTATGAAATTTAGTTTAACTTAGACAGCGAGAGTTGCTAGGTTGCTAGAAAGAACATTGGTGAGCAATTTAACCATTACCTGCGAGAGTAGATGTATTGAGAATTGTGAACATATTAAACCTATCCTTAATGCTTGTCTACGATTTCTAGTACCAGCGAGAGTTAGGATTTCTAGGTTGATAGACAAAGATATTGGTACCACGAGAGTGGATTGATATTATCTTAGTGTTTAAGTTCTAGATTTATGCTTAATCATTGCCTGAATAGTTGTTTGATCCGTTGCTCTGAATCTCCTGCGATATTCCTTGACCTAACGCTTGTTTAATATTATCTTACAACCGATTTCGCTTTCATTACTTGTTACTTACAAAAACCAAAAACATATTGAATTGTCTTAGCTTTTGATTTAGCTCAATATATCAAAGTGTGAAAACTGGTCTTCGTGGGATCGACCCCTAAATACTACTTCGTATGCTGTGCACTTGCAGTAGGAAATAAGGGTTTAAAACTCGTGTATCAAGTTTTTGGCGCCGTTGCCAGGGACCAAATTTTTCGCCTTTGGTTTACGGCTGAATTATCAGACTAAGAACTTTACTAAACTCATTTTCTTTTCTTCTTTGTTTTTGTGTTTCAGGTGCATGTCCCCAAGGAGCACAAGGAGCAGAAACAACGAGGATCTTGTTAGCTTATCAAACGAGGAGTTAGCAAGAGCAGAACGAGGGAACAGGCAGAGACGTAACATACCTGTTCCGGAACCAGAAACAACTGACACCGCCAACTCAGAGATGGGCAGACAAATAGACATCGCAGCTCAGCTGCTACAACTTCAGACAGCCATGGAGCAGCTTCGCATGCAACAGGAGAGGCAACTCATTGCACAACCTGCTTTCGGGGACAAAGATGCGGCCCACACATACTACCAGGATCGATCTGCGATCGTTGCCCCGACCATCCTGAGGCAAGATTACGAGATCAAGGCTCAATTAATCGCCCTCGTGAAGCAACACCTGTTCCACGGTCTGCCTGCTGAGATTCCGATGGATCACATCGAGAACTTCGAAGAGATCTGTAGCACAACCGGCTCCAATGGTGTGCCCCCAGATTTTTTGAAGTGTAAGCTTTTCCCTTTCTCTCTTGCGGGAAAAGCATCACAGTGGTTAAAATCTTTACCACCACGCTCTCTACCGACTTGGGCTGATGCAAGATCAGCCTTCTTGGATAAGTTCTACACGAAATCCAAGACCGCAGCCTTGAGGAACAAGATCTCCTCATTCGAACAACAGTCCGGTGAATCCTTCAATGAAGCATGGGAGCGGTTTAAGGAGTACAAACGCGAGTGCCCTCACCATGGGTTTAGTGATGAGCAGCTGCTCAGCACCTTCTATGACGGAGTTGATTGGGACTACAGAAACGCCCTGAATGCAGCTAGTAACAGTGACTTCTACACTAAGTCAAAGGAAGGAGCTCTGGAGCTGATCGAGAACCTAGCCGCAAGTTCCAGCAACAAAAACCCAGAGTACGACAGAAAGAAGGTCAACAGTGTGGAGTCTAAGCAGATTGCGGAGCTCACGGCCAAGGTTAACCTTCTCCTTAAGGGGAACCAAAAGTCCGCCCTCGCTCAAGTCCATGAGGAAGAAACCGGTGATGATCGGAGGGAGGTCAATTATGTGAACGGGCAAGGATTCGGACAGAACCGCAGTTTCAACAACCAAGGTTTCAATACCCATCCGAATTTGTCCTATAGGAGCACTAATGTGGAGAATCCTCAAGACCAGGTTTACCCTAAGAAAGGCGGACAGAATCAGATGGGCTTACAGGAAGGCTACTCCAACAACTACCAGGGTAGACAATTCGTCCCAAATCAGAACCGATTCCAAGGAGGAAATCAACAAAAGCAGCCCTTAATAAACTCGCAGCCCCAACCTTTCACAAATCCGCAGCCTTCATCTTCAGCAACCGGCTCCCAAGACGAGCTGAAGAACATGATGCAACAACTACTGACGGGACAGCAAAAAGCCGCTGCTGAGATCAATACAAAAATTGACACCATGTATGTGGACCTTAATGGGAAGTACGAAGCAGTACAGACTCACATGAAGCAGCTTGACACTCAGATTGCACAAACCGCTGAATCAGTTAAGAGGACATCAGGGACTCACGCAGAGGTGAACTACGTGAATGGAGGCCAGGTGGATAATCAAAACTTGCAAGCTTCAGCGTCTAACTCTCAAGACGAGCTGAAGTCTCTTATGCACTTGGTTTTACTCAACCAACAAAAATCTGCTGATGAGGTCAATGTCAAGGTGGACAGCATGTACAATGATCTCAACAATAAGTTTGAAGCTGTTTGCACTCGCATGAAGAAGCTTAAGATTCAGATTGGTCAAACTTCTAAGGCATCAGAAAATCTTCCAGCAAGGGTATACATTCCTAAAGTGCCTTATCCAGTTTTACCTAAAGATCAGAGGGAGCCCATCAGTGCAGAGAAGCCAACTGATTTTAAGAAGACAACTCAAGAAGAGATTAAAGCAGTCTTTGTAGAAGCAAGGAGTACACCACCAGCATTGAGGGTACTGCCTAAGGTTGAAGATCCTAGAAAATTCTTAGTCCCATGCTCCGTTGCTGGAGTTGAATTCAAGGACGCTCTTTGTGATTCCGGGTCTACTGTGAATCTCATGTCAAAGGCAATTGCAGAGAAGTTGAAAATTTCTAAGGTAAAGCCTAGTCATATGACTCTTCGATTTGCAAACACCTCCTCAACAACATCGTCTGGCAGCATTCACGACCTACCTGTCCGAATAGGGGATTGCCTAGTTCCAACCGATTTTCAGGTTGTGGAGATGAGAGAAGGTTATGGCATGCCCTTACTTCTTGGAAGACCGTTCATGGCTACTGTGGGTGCAATCATCGATATGCCGAATAGGCAAGTCTGCTTTTCCAAGATTGACAAGAATGTCTTCTACGAAGCCGTTCCCATAGGAACAACCACACGCTCCTCTTGCATCTCAGCAGTGGATAAAGAGGAAGCACCCGCTCCAATTCCGCAAGCACCTGCTCCATCACCCGGGAAATTTAGGGAGGAGGCAAAAACACAAGAAAATGTGCCGTACAAAAAGATTACGGGAGGTCCTCAAATGACTTTGATCCCTCAAGGATATGATGGAAACTCGGTTGACTACAAGGTGAAGTGCAAAGGTCGTCCTAAACCTTTCTCTAGAGTTAGAGCTAATCTTCCATCAGAGTTGAAAGAGAAGGGTATTGGTGTTGTGAATGGAATGCTGAGTACGGTTCTGAACATGAGGATGCTGATTATGGAGCTTGTTTTGGAGCAAGCTCTCAAGCCCAAACTGATTGATACATGGCACCAACGTCAAGCTTAGCGACGTAAAACAAGCGCTTTCGTGGGAGGCAACCCACCAGGTAACATGTAAATATCGTGAAGTTTTTCTTCTTTTTCTATTTACGTTTCTTGTTTTGTTTGAGATTGTTTTTGCAGGCTTTTATTAAGTATCCGAGAAACCGCTCTGCTGGGAGTGAAGAGATCGATCGTTCCTACCAAGAACGCTCGTTCTACACAAAAGAAGGATAGAGAGCAGCACCGATAGCTCCACCAGCGACCACTGAGCTGTGGTTATTTCTATCACCTTTGTTATATCCATTTTTATTTTTTGCTACTTTTATTTTATTTTACGGGTTTCTCTTTCAGTTTTGTTTCAACCGGGACGGTTAAAAACAAGTCTGGGGGAGGGATTTATTTGTGTACTAACATTGTGTTTTATTGATGTTTACTTCTTATGTTTTATTTTGGTGTGTTTAGATTTTCAAAAAAAAAAAAAGAGAAAACATAAAAAAAGAATATATTTATCGAGTCAAAACAGTGTGTGATTTTGTTAAACTTTTTGGAATTGCAACATGTTCGATGTCATTGCCTTTGGACTGCTTAGCATAGTTTGATTATAGTTTGGAAACGCAGAAAAATCCATAACTTGATCATTTAGTGAATTTCTCAAATCATCTGAACTTAATCGAATTATCGGAACTTAATATGGACTTAATTTATCTCACTTAGGGGGTTGATAATCATGTATTGGATTTTACATTTGGAGTTTTCTTTGCATCAATTTTTACCAATCTTTGCTAACTCCAAATGGCTAGACTTATCCTTAGTCTAGTACCACACCCTTACCATTTCCATGTTGAAACCCACTTTTCTTCGTTTACTGTCATTGCATTCATATGCAAAAACTATGGAGTATACGGACCGACACAACTTTTCTTTATGATTGTGTCTAGATAGGTGGTCTCTTTCTGATTAAACTCATGGGATGTGTCTAGAAATGTGATCTCTCTCTTTGAACATATTCATTGAAAATTTTCGTTTCAAAAGAGGGTGAACTTTTAAAAAGGGTAGAAGGTTTTATTCACATTCAGGAAATAAGCTTACATTGTTGATGTTCTTTTGATGCAGATCTTAGAGACTAACCGGTTCCATTTTTCGATATATAAAAAAAATGAAAAAAAAAAAGAGAAAACATAAAAAGAAAAAAAAAGAAGAATAAAAATTATTTGCATTACAGAAAAGAAAACGGAAGGAACCGGGAAAGTCTAGGTAATATCGTTAAATTCCATAAAATGTTAAAAGAAATTAATCATGTTATGTTTGTTATGTTTGAGAATTGGAAAAATCCTCCTCTTTTTAGAAACTGAAAAATTTCCTTTTTCTTGCTTGAAAAGGAATTGGAAGAAGTTCATTTTTCCTAAAAAGCTGGGAATTGGAAAAACTCTTCATTTTTTCTTTTTCTTTTTTAGAAATAGAAAAATTCTCAATCCTTCCATGCAGCCTTTTATATATATATGTGCCCTCCTCCTCTCCTTGTCTTCCACGATTTTAACACCAAAAAGCTCTTCTCCTTCTTTTTTTTTAGCTTGTTATCATGGTTAGGTTATCGCTCCGTGAGAAGATGGAGAAGGATGGAAAGAAGACGAAGGGGACGGACGGCCGGTCAGCTCCTAAGCCCGGGACCAAACCGTCGGCCCACCCTTCAGTCTCTAAGCCGGCGGGGAGCTCTCTAGCCGTTCTTCCCCGGAATGGCCAGATGGTGAGTGATATTACGTGTTTTTAACGTATTTTGATTCGTTTTTAGTATTCGGTTTGAGTTTTGATTTGCATCTTTCGTTTGTTTTTCGAGTCTTTTCTTTTGTTTTTAGTCTTTTACAGATTTTACGGAGTTCCGAAGGAGTTTGGCGTTTACGGACGTGTTCGAGTCAAGTTAAGATGGAAAAACGAGAAAAGGACCAAACACAAGGGAACAACCATTCCGAAGAAGAACGATCGTTCGGGAGAAGCAAAGGAACGACCGTTCCTATGGCTGGAACGACCATGGAGAACGATCGTTCCAATCGTTCCTCTCATCACCTACCTTGCCGACAAAAGAAGAGGAACGACCGTTCCATGAAGAGAACGACCGTTCTTGCCCTCACCAACTCCACCAACAACCATGCACGGAACGACCGTTCTCCACCTAAGAACGATCGTTCCCGAGTTCACCAACTCCACCAACTTCGATCGACCGTCGAGAACGATCGTTCTACACCAAGAACGACCGTTCCCCGCTTCACCTACTCCCCTTCACCTTGGCCTATATAATGGACTCACAACATCACTCTCAAAACACACCTTCTTCTTCCTCCTCTCTTCTCTAGCTTCAAAGCATAGCTTCTTCTTCAGTTTTAAGTTTTATGTTTATGCTTTTATTAAGTTTTATTTAGTTTCTTTTAAGCTTTATACATTTATGCTTTAATTAAGTTTTACTTTCAGTTCTTATATTTATGCTTTACTTTCAGTCTTTATATTTATGCTTTACTTTCAGTCTTTATGTTTATGCTTTAATTAAGTTCTTATAAGTTTATATCCAGCTTTTGTTATCTATTTAAGTTTTTATGATGAACTTTATAATCTCTTTGTTATCTTCTTCTTTAATCATGTCTGAGTAGATCTCTTAGTTAGGTTAAGGTTTGTCAAGGGAATTCATGAGCTTTAGGGTTAAACACAAATAGGTTATTCAAATCAATATCTTCATCTTTGTTGTTCTTAATGCTTAGATCGAATTGATCACTTGATCTTATGAAATTTGGTTTAACTTAGACAGCGAGAGTTGCTAGGTTGCTAGAAAGAACATTGGTGAGCAATTTAACCATTACCTGCGAGAGTAGATGTATTGAGAATTGTGAACATATTAAACCTATCCTTAATGCTTGTCTACGATTTCTAGTACCAGCGAGAGTTAGGATTTCTAGGTTGATAGACAAAGATATTGGTACCACGAGAGTGGATTGATATTATCTTAGTGTTTAAGTTCTAGATTTATGCTTAATCATTGCCTGAATAGTTGTTTGATCCGTTGGTCTGAATCTCCTGCGATATTCCTTGACCTAACGCTTGTTTAATATTATCTTACAACCGATTTCGCTTTCATTACTTGTACTTACAAAAACCAAAAACATATTGAATTGTCTTAGCTTTTGATTTAGCTCAATATATCAAAGTGTGAAAACTGGTCTTCGTGGGATCGACCCCTAAATACTACTTCGTATGCTGTGCACTTGCAGTAGGAAATAAGGGTTTAAAACTCGTGTATCAAGTTTTTGGCGCCGTTGCCGGGGACCAAATTTTTCGCCTTTGGTTTACGGCTGAATTATCAGACTAAGAACTTTACTAAACTCGTTTTTTTCTTCTTTGTTTTTGTGTTTCAGGTGCATGTCCCCAAGGAGCACAAGGAGCAGAAACAACGAGGATCTTGTTAGCTTATCAAACGAGGAGTTAGCAAGAGCAGAACGAGGGAACAGGCAGAGACGTAACATACCTGTTCCGGAACCAGAAACAACTGACACCGCCAACTCAGAGATGGGCGGACAAATAGACATCGCAGCTCAGCTGCTACAACTTCAG
Source organism: Isatis tinctoria (assembly GCA_010577795.1). Classification (NCBI taxonomy): domain Eukaryota; kingdom Viridiplantae; phylum Streptophyta; class Magnoliopsida; order Brassicales; family Brassicaceae; genus Isatis; species Isatis tinctoria. Next base: position 16,963,287 of record CM021250.1, on the reverse strand, counting down.
ACAGCCATGGAGCAGCTTCGCATGCAACAGGAGAGGCAACTCATTGCACAACCTGCTTTCGGGGACAAAGATGCGGCCCACACATACTACCAGGATCGATCTGCGATCGTTGCCCCGACCATCCAGAGGCAAGATTACGAGATCAAGGCTCAATTAATCGCCCTCGTGAAGCAACACCTGTTCCACGGTCTGCCTGCTGAGATTCCGATGGATCACATCGAGAACTTCGAAGAGATCTGTAGCACAACCGGCTCCAATGGTGTGCCCCCAGATTTTTTGAAGTGCAAGCTTTTCCCTTTCTCTCTTGCGGGAAAAGCATCACAGTGGTTAAAATCTTTACCACCACGCTCTCTACCGACTTGGGCTGATGCAAGATCAGCCTTCTTGGATAAGTTCTACACGAAATCCAAGACCGCAGCCTTGAGGAACAAGATCTCCTCATTCGAAAAACAGTCCGGTGAATCCTTCAATGAAGCATGGGAGCGGTTTAAGGAGTACAAACGCGAGTGCCCTCACCATGGGTTTAGTGAAGAGCAGCTGCTCAGCACCTTCTATGACGGAGTTGATTGGGACTACAGAAACGCCCTGAATGCAGCTAGTAACGGTGACTTCTACACTAAGTCAAAGGAAGGAGCTCTGGAGCTGATCGAGAACCTAGCCGCAAGTTCCAGCAACAAAAACCCAGAGTACGACAGAAAGAAGGTCAACAGTGTGGAGTCCAAGCAGATTGCGGAGCTCACGGCCAAGGTTAACCTTCTCCTTAAGGGGAACCAAAAGTCCGCCCTCGCTCAAGTCCATGAGGAAGAAACCGGTGATGATCGGAGGGAGGTCAATTATGTGAACGGGCAAGGATTCGGACAGAACCGCAGTTTCAACAACCAAGGTTTCAATACCCATCCGAATTTGTCCTATAGGAGCACTAATGTGGAGAATCCTCAAGACCAGGTTTACCCTAAGAAAGGAGGACAGAATCAGATGGGCTTACAGGAAGGCTACTCCAACAACTACCAGGGTAGACAATTCGTCCCAAATCAGAACCGATTCCAAGGAGGAAATCAACAAAAGCAGCCCTTAATAAACTCGCAGCCCCAACCATTCACAAATCCGCAGCCTTCATCTTCAGCAACCAGCTAACAAGACGAGCTGAAGAACATGATGCAACAACTACTGACGGGACAGCAAAAAGCCGCGGCTGAGATCAATACAAAAATTGACACCATGTATGTGGACCTTAATGGGAAGTACGAAGCAGTACAGACTCACATGAAGCAGCTTGACACTCAGATTGCACAAACCGCTGAATCAGTTAAGAGGACATCAGGGACTCACGCAGAGGTGAACTACGTGAATGGAGGCCAGGTGGAGAATCAGAACTTGCAAGCTTCAGCGTCTAACTCTCAAGACGAGCTGAAGTCTCTTATGCACTTGGTTTTACTCAACCAACAAAAATCTGCTGATGAGGTCAATGTCAAGGTGGACAGCATGTACAATGATCTCAACAATAAGTTTGAAGCTGTTTGCACTCGCATGAAGAAGCTTAAGATTCAGATTGGTCAAACTTCTAAGGCATCAGAAAATCTTCCAGCAAGGGTATACATTCCTAAAGTGCCTTATCCAGTTTTACCTAAAGATCAGAGGGAGCCCATCAGTGCAGAGAAGCCAACTGATTTTAAGAAGACAACTCAAGAAGAGATTAAAGCAGTCTTTGTAGAAGCAAGGAGTACACCACCAGCATTGAGGGTACTGCCTAAGGTTGAAGATCCTGGAAAATTCTTAGTCCCATGCTCCGTTGCTGGAGTTGAATTCAAGGACGCTCTTTGTGATTCCGGGTCTACTGTGAATCTCATGTCAAAGGCAATTGCAGAGAAGTTGAAAATTTCTAAGGTAAAGCCTAGTCATATGACTCTTCGATTTGCAAACACTTCCTCAACAACATCGTCTGGCAGCATTCACGACCTACCTGTCCGAATAGGGGATTGCCTAGTTCCAACCGATTTTCAGGTTGTGGAGATGAGAGAAGGTTATGGCATGCCCTTACTTCTTGGAAGACCGTTCATGGCTACTGTGGGTGCAATCATCGATATGCCGAATAGGCAAGTCTGCTTTTCCAAGATTGACAAGAATGTCTTCTACGAAGCCGTTCCCATAGGAACAACCACACGCTCCTCTTGCATCTCAGCAGTGGATAAAGAGGAAGCACCCGCTCCAATTCCGCAAGCACCTGCTCCATCACCCGGGAAATTTAGGGAGGAGGCAAAAACACAAGAAAATGTGCCGTACAAAAAGATTACGGGAGGTCCTCAAATGACTTTGATCCCTCAAGGATATGATGGAAACTCGGTTGACTACAAGGTGAAGTGCAAAGGTCGTCCTAAACCTTTCTCTAGAGTTAGAGCTAATCTTCCATCAGAGTTGAAAGAGAAGGGTATTGGTGTTGTGAATGGAATGCTGAGTACGGTTCTGAACATGAGGATGCCTGATTATGGAGCTTGTTTTGGAGCAAGCTCTCAAGCCCAAACTGATTGATACATGGCACCAACGTCAAGCTTAGCGACGTAAAACAAGCGCTTTCGTGGGAGGCAACCCACCAGGTAACAAGTAAATATCGTGAAGTTTTTCTTCTTTTTCTATTTACGTTTCTTGTTTTGTTTGAGATTGTTTTTGCAGGCTTTTATTAAGTATCCGAGAAACCGCTCTGCTGGGAGTGAAGAGATCGATCGTTCCTACCAAGAACGCTCGTTCTACACAAAAGAAGGATAGAGAGCAGCACCGATAGCTCCACCAGCGACCACTGAGCTGTGGTTATTTCTATCACCTTTGTTATATCCATTTTTATTTTTTGCTACTTTTATTTTATTTTACGGGTTTCTCTTTCAGTTTTGTTTTAACCGGGACGGTTAAAAACAAGTCTGGGGGAGGGATTTATTTGTGTACTAACATTGTGTTTTATTGATGTTTACTTCTTATGTTTTATTTTGGTGTGTTTAGATTTTCAAAAAAAAAAAAAGAGAAAACATAAAAAAAGAATATATTTATCGAGTCAAAACAGTGTGTGATTTTGTTAAACTTTTTGGAATTGCAACATGTTCGATGTCGTTGCCTTAGGACTGCTTAGCATTGTTTGATTATAGTTTGGAAACGCAGAAAAATCCATAACTTGATCATTTAGTGAATTTCTCAAATCATTTGAACTTAATCGAATTATCGGAACTTAATATGGACTTAATTTATCTCACTTAGGGGGTTGATAATCATGTATTGGATTTTACATTTGGAGTTTTCTTTGCATCAATTTTTACCAATCTTTGCTAACTCCAAATGGCTAGACTTATCCTTAGTCTAGTACCACACCCTTACCATTTCCATGTTGAAACCCACTTTTCTTCGTTTACTGTCATTGCATTCATATGCAAAAACTATGGAGTATACGGACCGACACAACTTTTCTTTAGGATTGTGTCTAGATAGGTGGTCTCTTTCTGATTAAACTCATGGGATGTGTCTAGAAATGTGATCTCTCTCTTTGAACATATTCATTGAAAATTTTCGTTTCAAAAGAGGGTGAACTTTTAAAAAGGGTAGAAGGTTTTATTCACATTCAGGAAATAAGCTTACATTGTTGATGTTCTTTTGATGCAGATCTTAGAGACTAACCGGTTCCATTTTCCGATATATAAAAAAAATGAAAAAAAAAAAGAGAAAACATAAAAAGAAAAAAAAAAGAAGAATAAAAATTATTTGCATTACAGAAAAGAAAACGGAAAGAACCGGGAAAGTCTAGGTAATATCGTTAAATTCCATAAAATGTTAAAAGAAATTAATCATGTTATGTTTGTTATGTTTGAGAATTGGAAAAATCCTCCTCTTTTTAGAAACTGAAAATTTTCCTTTTTCTTGCTTGAAAAGGAATTGGAAGAAGTTCATTTTTCCTAAAAAGCTGGGAATTGGAAAAACTCTTCATTTTTTCTTTTTCTTTTTTAGAAATAGAAAAATTCTCAATCCTTCCATGCAGCCTTTTATATATATATGTGCCCTCCTCCTCTCCTTGTCTTCCACGATTTTAACACCAAAAAGCTCTTCTCCTTCTTTTTTTTTAGTTTGTTATCATGGTTAGGTTATCGCTCCGTGAGAAGATGGAGAAGGATGGAAAGAAGACGAAGGGGACGGACGGCTGGTCAGCTCCTAAGCCCGGGACCAAACCGTCGGCCCACCCTTCAGTCTCTAAGCCGGCGGGGAGCTCTCTAGCCGTTCTTCAGCCGGAATGGCCAGATGGTGAGTGATATTACGTGTTTTTAACGTATTTTGATTCGTTTTTAGTATTCGGTTGAGTTTTGATTTGCATCTTTCGTTTGTTTTTCGAGTCTTTTCTTTTGTTTTTAGTCTTTTACAGATTTTACGGAGTTCCGAAGGAGTTTGGCGTTTACGGACGTGTTCGAGTCAAGTTAAGATGGGAAAACGAGAAAAGGACCAAACACAAGGGAACAACCATTCCGAAGAAGAACGATCGTTCGGGAGAAGCAAAGGAACGACCGTTCCTATGACTGGAACAACCATGGAGAACGATCGTTCCACCCGTGGAACGATCGTTCCTCTCATCACCTACCTTGCCGACAAAAGAAGAGGAACGACCGTTCCATGAAGAGAACGACCGTTCTTGCCCTCACCAACTCCACCAACAACCATGCACGGAACGACCGTTCTCCACCTAAGAACGATCGTTCCCGAGTTCACCAACTCCACCAACTTCGATCGACCGTCGAGAACGATCGTTCTACACCAAGAACGACCGTTCCCCGCTTCACCTACTCCCCTTCACCTTGGCCTATATAATGGACTCACAACATCACTCTCAAAACACACCTTCTTCTTCCTCCTCTCTTCTCTAGCTTCAAAGCATAGCTTCTTCTTCAGTTTTAAGTTTTATGTTTATGCTTTTATTAAGTTTTATTTAGTTTCTTTTAAGCTTTATACATTTATGCTTTAATTAAGTTTTACTTTCAGTTCTTATATTTATGCTTTACTTTCAATCTTTATATTTATGCTTTACTTTCAGTCTTTATGTTTATGCTTTAATTAAGTTCTTATAAGTTTATATCCAGCTTTTGTTATCTATTTAAGTTTTTATGATGAACTTTATAATCTCTTTGTTATCTTCTTCTTTAATCATGTCTGAGTAGATCTCTTAGTTAGGTTAAGGTTTGTCAAGGGAATTCATGAGCTTTAGGGTTAAACACAAATAGGTTATTCAAATCAATATCTTCATCTTTGTTGTTCTTAATGCTTAGATCGAATTGATCACTTGATCTTATGAATTTGGTTTAACTTAGACAGCGAGAGTTGCTAGGTTGCTAGAAAGAACATTGGTGAGCAATTTAACCATTACCTGCGAGAGTAGATGTATTGAGAATTGTGAACATATTAAACCTATCCTTAATGCTTGTCTACGATTTCTAGTACCAGCGAGAGTTAGGATTTCTAGGTTGATAGACAAAGATATTGGTACCACGAGAGTGGATTGATATTATCTTAGTGTTTAAGTTCTAGATTTATGCTTAATCATTGCCTGAATAGTTGTTTGATCCGTTGCTCTGAATCTCCTGCGATATTCCTTGACCTAACGCTTGTTTAATAATATCTTACAACCGATTTCGCTTTCATTACTTGTTACTTACAAAAACCAAAAACATATTGAATTGTCTTAGCTTTTGATTTAGCTCAATATATCAAAGTGTGAAAACTGGTCTTCGTGGGATCGACCCCTAAATACTACTTCGTATGTTGTGCACTTGCAGTAGGAAATAAGGTTTTAAAACTCGTGTATCAGTGAGCCGATTTCGCCACCGGCTGTTCTTACTCCGTTTAAGAAGGATGCGATCTTAGCGCGTAATGCGGCAAAGAGAGTTTCAGAGTCTCAGGGAGTCGTTTATAGCTTGAGTGGAGCGGACAGCGTCTCGCGTCAAAAGCGGGAGACCGAATTGGCGGAAGACGCGGTGAAGAAATCTTCTTCGCCCAGCATGCCGTCGGACTCCCGGCTTGCTTTCCCGGAGTCAGTTTGCAAGAACCGTCACCAGGCAGCCGAGAGTGTTCGCTCGGTGAAGAGGAAGCTTGAGGTTCTTGAGTCGTCGAGTTCGCGGCAGATCAAGTTGCTTGAGAGACAAGTCTCGGATTTGCAAGCTGAAAAAGACAGAGCCGTGTGTATGTCCGTTCGCCTGGAGGCTAGGGTTTCTCGTCAGTCTGAGGAGCTAAAGGATTTAGCGGGCCAGCTCGTGACTGCCAGGGCCTCGCGTGATGCTCATGGTTGCAAGGATTGTTCTGCCGAGCTTCCGGTCTTCTTGAAGGAGTTAACAGGAACTCTTGGTTCTTTGTCCGAAGCCAGGGCCGAGGAGGTGAATTTGGCCCAGATTGCGGGAAACCTCGAGTTGATTGCGTTGCTTCAAAATGGCGAACTTCCCGACTTAGACCGATAAAAGGCCAAGCTCTTGAAATGGAAAGCTCGCTTTGATTGTGCTGATAGCCGGTTTGATGACATGATTGTCCAGGTTCGGGAGAAGATCGACTCTCAGTTGGTTCCTCTTTCTAGTGATCCGACCGTTCCGATTCCCGAGCCTAGCTCACTTGAGGAGGAGGCCGCGTCGATCGGAGTTCTTGATCCAGCCGGATCGAATGAGGACGTTTCCGGGATTGCGGATCTTGTCGTGGTTAAGGCGTTTGGCCCGGAGTCTTGATCTTCGTTTTTTTGTGTTTCTGGATTTTTGTTTTTGTTTCGTCTTCCTTTTTGAATCCTTGTATCGCCCGGCTTCTTTCGCGGGCCGTTTTTGCTTCTGAGATTAATGAAAAAGTTTTGAACCATTTACGAGGCTTTTTTTCTTTTCTTGCTTAGTGTTTCTTGTTTGATGAAGGATGCCAGCCCAATCTCTGAAAGAGATAGGCGATTGGTCCGTTTGCCTAGAGGCGATACTGATGTTGGCCCAAGAGGCGATGTTGATGTTGGCCCAAGAGGCGATGTTGATAGTGGCCCAAGAGGCGATGTTCTGTATAGCTTGCCAAGAGGCGTTTGCGTTATATAGCTTGCCGAGATGCGTTTGCTTTGTTTGTCGCTTGCCAAGAGGCGTTTGCGTTGTATAGCTTGCCGAGAGGCGTTTGCTTTGTATAGCTTGCCGAGAGGCGTTTGCTTTGTTTGTCGGTTGCCAAGAGAGGTTTGCGTTGTATAGCTTGCCAAGAGGCGTTTTCTTTGAGTTGGAGTGTTTTTCTGGACACTCGAACTTTTGGCCAGGTTGCGATGTTTTCCTGGGCTTATGTTTTGGTGTCGAGGAGTTACACGTTTAAATTCCTCTCTCGACTGAACGCATTTAGAATCTCGTATCGGAGCCAGATTGATACTGCGTTCAGAGATGTTCAAGACCAGCTTTCCATGTCAGGCGTCTTACTGGGTTTACGAGCTTATTTCGCGGTTTACACCTCGCACTATTTGTCTATGCGAAATGCTCCTGAAGATAAGCTTAAAAGAACATCGTCTTCGACGCTCCCTGCAGGATCGCGGGATGTCAGATCACGCCGTTCGGATGTTGTTCGGATGTTTGTCTAGCGCGCTAAGTTTATCCACAGCGGGATGTTAAAGAACCATGGTTAAGTCACCCTGTTGTGATCAGCAACGGGCAGTTGATACGTATGCCAAGAACGATGTGTGCCGAGAGGTGATCACAACATTTTAGATCATCAATCTTTTAATCAAAAAAAAACTTAGAGAATTCTCTCTTATTTGTTTCTTTGTGAACTTCGATCTCTTGGAGTGATTCCATTGATCAACCGGTTTATTCAAGTGAATCCACATCGCTTGATTGCCATTCTATCAATCTGCGTTTGTGTCTTGTGTGTTTAAGATAGATCAGGCGGTGAGTTTCATATACTCATTGTTGGTTCTACACCAAGCCTCATTCAAAGGTTCCACCGCCTTGCCAAAGCTTGATCGTTTTAAGATAGTTCAGGTGTTGGGTTTCATATACCCAATATTGGTGCTACACGATCCATCCTTAGTAAGGATTATCCCATTCTACCTCTTGGAGTGTTGATCTTGGCAGCACACATTGGTTCTAGTAGTCCAATCGTGTATTACTTCCAGCCGCCGACTTAGTTTTTTTGGGCCCGATTCCCGGCCCGAAATACTAGACTAAATGAATTTCTAATGTAATTACTAGATTAACATATTGAAAATCAAGTTTATTAATCTAACATAAATCTTTTGTGTAAAAGACATAAAAACCAACATTTTAAAACTATCTACAAATATGTCATTTACTATTACTTCTAAAAAGTTACAATCAATTTAAACAATATTTTCAAACTTATCTACAAAACAAATTCTAACACCAAAAGAAAAAAAAAACTAAACCCTCATCTGATTGGTTTAAAAAAAAACATAATTAATAAGAATAAAATATTAAATATTTTATGTGAAAACAAAGATATTTTTAACCAAAACTTTAAGAAAACAAAAGGGAACACAAATTTTTTATTTTTAAATTATATTTAAAATTATTTTAAATATTATGGAACACAAATTCAATAAAAAATTAAAATAGGGAAAACGAATTAAAAAGAATTTTAGGTACCTACAATTATTTTCAAATTGTTATGCACATTAAGGAACACAAATTTATTAAAAAGGAAATTGATTTAAATTTTAAAAATAAAGAAAGCGAATTAAATCATATTATTAATTACCTATAATTAAGGAAAACGAATATTTAGTTATCTACAATTAAGGAAAGAGAATTTACAAAAAAAACATTCTGTTACCACCGTAAAAACAATATTGTGACTTTTTTCGAAAAAAATAGGATCAAATTTGATAAAAACTTGTCGTAACATATAAAAATGAGAAAGAGTTGATTTAGTAAAAAAAACAAAAATCTGCCATAACATGTGTACTAAAATCTGCCATAACAACACTAAAAATCTACTAACAAAATTAAACCTGCTACAACGTAAAATAAACCTGTTGTAACATATTTTTTAATCTAGTAATTAAATAATTTGATAGATTTATTGAAAATTTAAAACTCTGCTATGTCGTTAGAAAACTCTGTCGTGTCAAATAAACCTGCATAATGTAAATTTTTTAGAAACATAAAAACTCTGTTGCCCTTCAGAAAATCTGTTGCAACTGAGTCAGAAAACCTATTAGATAAAAAAGCACTGCCGTTCAAAAAAATAAAACTGTGTTTCAAAAAATAAAACTGTCATTCAAATATTAAAATTGTTGTTACTCAATAAAGTTGTCATCAAGTAATTCAAAAAACTACCACTCGACTGTTAATTGCCATCAAGTAATTAAAAAACTGATGTATTTAAATAAAACTGTTAAAAAAATCTGTCATTCGCTAAAAAGTCTGCCGTCTAGATAAATCTGTCACTTCATGCATGGTAAGTTTATTTAGAAACTTTTCACCCAGTTTTTTGACTGTGGTAAAAAATTCGAATTTTTTTAGTAAAAATTAATGGCAATTTTCGTAATTACGTTTTTTTGGGTATCAAAGGATAAAATGACATTTTAGGTACTAAAAACAATTTAGTAATTTTCAAAAAATTAATGTCATTCTAATAATTCTCATATATTTCTATGTCATTCTAGTAACTCACCCTTTTGAATATGTTAGATTAGCAATTATGCTACATATTTATGTCAGTGTAGTAATTTTCCCTAAATTCTTATTGCTTAGGGGGAGAGGGAGAGAGAGAGGGAGAGAGAGAGGGCGGGAGAGAGGGAGAGAGATGGATAGGGAGAGGGAGGAAGAGAGAGAGAGGGAGAGGGAGAGAGAGGAGAGGGAGAGAGAGGGAGAGAGAGAGAGGAGAGAGAGAGAGAGGAGAGGGAGAGGGAGGGAGAGAGAGAGAGAGGAGAGAGAGGGAGGGAGAGAGAGAGAGAGGGGGAGAGGGAGAGGAGAGAGAGAGAGAGGGGGAGAGGGAGAGGGAGTGGGAGAGGGAGAGAGAGGGAGAGAGAGGGAGAGGGAGAGAGAGAGGGAGAGGAAGAGAGAGAGAGAGATACCGCGCAATGGAGGAGGGTTGGACCGAAGCCGACAGTGAACTCGCCAGCGAGATACAAGGCAGTAGTGGTGGAGGAGATGAACAATTTGGGGGTTAGGTCAATTTTAGGGATGTGGGGTAATTTTTGTTTTTTCGGTAAAAATTGTTTTTTTTTTTTAATTGTTTCTATTATCTTCAAAAATTAGATGATATTGAGGAAATAAAATTATATGATAATGATATTTTAAAATTATATCTATGGCATACCTGTAAATAATTTTAAATTTTTGGTTATTCTGTATTTTGTATAAAACAATTGTGTTAGATTAGTAAACTTCATTTTTAATATGTTATATTAGTAATTATGCTACATATTCATGTGAGGGTCGTAATTTTCCCTAAATTCTTATTGCTTAGAGGGAGAGGGAGAGAGAGAGGGAGGGAGAGAGAGTGGGAGAGAGAGAGAGGAGAGAGAGAGGGAGAGATAGAGAGAGAGGGAGAGAGGGAGAGGGAGAGAGAAAGAGAGAGAGGGAGGGAGAGGGAGGGAGAGGGAGAGAGAGAGAGAGAGGGAGAGAGAGGGAGAGAGAGAGAAAGAGAGAGGGAGACAGAAAGAGGGAGAGGGAGAGGGAGAGGGAGAGAGAGAGGGAGAGGGAGAGAGAGAGGGAGAGAGAGAGAGAGGGAGAGAGAGGGGGAGAGAGAGGGAGAGAGAGAGAGAGAGAGGGAGAGAGAGGGAGAGAGAGAGGGAGGGAGAGAGGGAGAGAGAGGGGGAGAGAGAGGGAGGGAGAGAGGGAGAGAGAGGGAGAGAGGGAGAGAGAGAGGGAGAGGAGAGAGAGAAGATTAGGAACTTGGAGGTCAGGCTCAAGAGAGCGGAGAGGAAGGCCCAGAGGCTCGAGTCCACCACCGCCGCGGAGGTGCAGGCTCTTAAAGACTAGCTCATGGAGGCCAAGCACGAGATGAACAAGGCAGTGAAATGCTGCCAATGGGAGGCGGCGGAGAAGTTCCGTCTTCGCATTGTGAGTGCGAAGGCTGCCTCAGCTCCGCTGCGTAAGGCAGGTTCGCTGAGGCTGCTCTAACCGAGGTCGGTCGAACCTGGCGATGGTCCGGGACAATAAATCCGGGAAGAACAAGGTTGAAGAAGAGGAGGCCAAGTTGGAGTTCACATTGGCGGAGCTCAAAGGATGAGGTTGGGTAGGCTCTTTTGACCGGGCTGTTTAGGAGTTCGACGGTTTTTTGGCCTACTCCCCTGTTTCCCCATATCAGTCTACGGGTGATGACGCGGACATCCAGGACATGGATGAAGCCGACGCTACTGCTCTTGTCGAGTATGATTAGGCCTTTGCTTATTGTGCTTTTGTTTTTCTGTTTTGCTGTATTCAGGTGGCTTGGGCCCTTTGATGTATTTGCTTCTTTTGTTGAACTTACTTGATCATTTGATTTTTCCTTTTATGGATATCATTTCGTCTTTCAGTTATCTTCAGCTTTGATTTTGACTGCTTCGGTTTGAGCTTTGAAACCGGCGTAGTTCAGCTGCCCCTTCCATACTTGATCCGCTTGGTGTGGGGAACTTCAGACAGAGATGGTAAGTCGACGGGATCGCTCGCATCGAGTTGATCCACGGGGTTCCCATTATTACGTTATAAATCGCGGGGTGGTTTGCCACGACGAAATTAACGATCTTTGTGATTCCACCGGCGCGAACCAGGAGCTGGATTGTCCCGTCTGTCATTCTGACTTCGCCAGAGAACCCGGTCAGTGACCTTGGATTAGGTTTTATTGTTGATGGGCCCACCTTCATCCTTTGGAGCGTCTCCCTAGAAATTACGTCTACCGAACTTTTGGTGTCGATCAAAACCCGGGAGATGTCGTGGTCGTTGATGTCTAGCTCCACTACTAATCGGTCGTCATGAGGTTGGTCGAGATCTTCGGCGTCTTTTTCATGAAAGGCGGTCCGATCGTCATTCTTGATGATCGGCTCCTGCGGGTTAGATTCTTTGTCTCCTCTTCTCAAGAAAGCCTTAATGGAAGCCACCGTGTCTCGACAATACAGGGATCCTTTGATGATCATGTGGATTCTCCTTCGGTTTGCGGCGGAATCGTCTCCGTTTGGTCTCCTTTCCCGCTTGGGTGTTTCCTCGACGGGCCTCTCGGGACGTTCCTGATTGGGCCGTCCACCCGGGGCGCCCGCATCTTCTTCGGCCGTTCCGAGAGTTTTGAGAGTTACCCCATTCCCGAGTTCTCCGGCTAATAGTTTCGCTGCGATCCTTCTTCCGATTGTCCTACCGTTTTGGGTCGAGTCGCCATTGGCCTTATGGAAGGTACACAAGGCGTTTTCGTCGTATCCTAGATGGGTCCACGTATTCCATGATCCTTTGTTTTGCCCATCAGATGGTCTCTCCGTCTTTATCTGATAGTCGTGTGCTCCACCTGCGTTGGGTTCCTCGTTTCTTCCGCATCGCCTACTCTTCCTCTCGTTTGGAACATTTGAAGGCTGCACCGCACCTTTGGCGACCAACTTTGTTGATTGGTGCTTTACGTCCAGGGCCCTCATGTCTTCCTCGTAGATTATGAAGCTAGAAGCGCGGTGGAGAGCGTCTTGGATAGTTACCGGCAGGTTTACGGTGATTTCCTTTCGGAAGCTAGAAGTTTTTAGCAAGGATTTCTTCAGGTCATTTATTGCGGCACCGTCGCTTAGGCCGTCGATCCTGGATACAATCACCTTGAACCTTTCGATGAATTCTTGAAGGCTTTCTTCCGGTCCTTGTGACAGCGAGTATAGAGCTGCGTCGGATGTTAATTGGCTTATGAACAGCGAGTAGTGCTTCAAGAAGGCCGACGAAAACTGTTCCAAATCGTTGATTGAGTCCCTCTCCAGCCGCGAGAACCATGACCGGGCCACCCCATTTAGGTGTTCTACGAATAGGAGGCAGAATCCAGCGTCCTTTTCTTAGGGATTGAACTTGGTCCGGTTCATCGCGATATTGAAGGCTGTCATGTGGGCTTTTGGATCTGTTGTCCCGTCGTAGAAAGGGATTCGAATCTTGCCGGGGTCCGGGACTCTGACGTTTGTGATCTTCGAGGTGAAAGGGATCCTTTGGGTCTCCTCCAAGACTCGGTCAATTTCAGGAGCCGAGCTGGTCGCTTTATGGACATGCGACCTTACTTTCTTCATTTGACTTGCCGTGAGCTCCAGTCGGGTGCGGAGTTCATCCATCTGGCTCCTTTGGATAGCGGATCGGTTCGTTCGGTTTGCCCGTTCCACCTGTTCTTGCTGCCTTATCCAGCGAAGCTCTTTTTCATCCATCGTTAGGTCTCTGTCCTTGTCGTCAGTCTCGTTCTCCTCTTGACCGGCTCCGTTTGCGGCGGCTTCTCCGATTTCCCAGTCGGTCACTGTTGAGGTTGGCTCTTCGTCGGTCCGCCTAATGGCGAATTTTCGGTGCAAAGGAGGCGGTGCCAACAGTTCTCTCCTTGTTCCGATGAGAGTCTGCTCGTTGGGGTTCTGCCTACCCGGTCTATCTGCTCGCGGGGTGAAATTGAGACGTCTTGCCCCGAAAGTCCGAGGGCCGCGTGTTAGCTCTTGGGAGGCTGCTCTTTCCTGTGCGGCCGCTCTTTCTTGCCTGTTTTACCGCTCCGCGAGTTCGACTATCATGTTCCATAGCTCACCAACTGCCGAGAAGTCCTGGGCTAGACCGGAGGAAGCGGTGTTGTTTGCTTCCGTTCTAGCTGGATTTCCGATCGGCATCCTGAATCTGGGCGGTGCGGCGGTGGAGTTCCCGGCCACTCTGGCTCCGATTCCTCCAGTTGCGGCCGTTCCTGCGATGTTTCCTCTGGCGGGCAAATGCCTAATCTTCGAGTCGATCTGGGCTTAGAGTTATACTTGATGGTCGGTCGACTGAACAATGTTCGGATAACGAGTCTTGACTAAGAAATGATATTGGGCGGCTGGCCTTATCCCAGCCGCCGGACCGTGCTCGGGGGAAACATGGGCGGCTGGTCGTATCCCAGCAGCCGGGACATGCTTGAAGGAGACTTGGGCGGCTAGCCTTATCCCAGCCGCCGGACTAAACCTTGGAGGGAAAACGGGAGGCTGGCCGTATCCTAGCCGCCGGCCCTTGTCTTGGAGCGTCCACGGGCGGCTGGCCTTATCCCAGCCGCCGGACCTTGCTTTGGATAGTCCACGGGCGGCTGGCAGTATCCCAGCCGCCGGACCAGTCCTTAGATCGACCACGGGCGGCTGGCCGTATCCCAGCCGCCGGACCAGTCCTTGGATCGACCACGGGCCGCTGACCTTGTCCCAGCCGCCGGGTCATGTCTCGGATGGGTCGTGGGCAGTTGGCCTTAGATTGTCCGGTCCATGCTCGGGATAAATTCCATTTGATCTCGATCTTGACTTCTCGTTCCGTTAATCTCCGAGGAGGGGATTTCGACCCCAACAGTTAGCCCCCCTGCTCTTTGTTTCAGTGGTTTGGAGCAACGAGCTTCGAGCTGAGAGTTTTATTGGGATTTACCGAAACGGGAAGGCAAGGAGTTTTTCCGCTCGTCCGTTCATCCGCTCTTCTTCAGTGTCTTGTCAAAGTACAGTCCATCATGTTCATACGGGAGTTCGTGCCATGTTTGCTATATTAAAGGAGTGGCTTCATTTTCATTTTTTCACACTCCTCTTCTCTCTTCAAGTTTTACTTCTTCAAACTTCTTTTTTAAAGTTCTTCTTAGAAATGGCTGATGATCAAGGTTCTCCTTTCAAACTTAACCTTGATGCGATAATGAATAACCAGTTTAATTTCGATTATATGTCTGCGGAGCAGGATGCGACACTTGTGGAAGATCTGTTGGCAGCTGGAGAGGAGGACATTCCACAAGCGGCGTCCGGTCCCGAAGGCGTTCCTCAGTGGACGCTTGGCCCAAGCAATGCTCAGGAGGTGCTCAGTTTTGCCGACGTTCCTCATTGGGCGCCTGATCGGGAAGAGATTCAGTAATGGGCGGCTGGGATTGAGAACGTACCCGAGACGGCGGCCGAGATTGAGAACGTACCCGAGACGGCGGCCGGGATTGAGAACGTCCCCGAGACAGCGGCCGGGATCGAGGACATTCCCGAGACGGCGGCTGGCGTCAGAGGTTCGACGTGTAGGGCGTCGGCCTCGAAGAGCGCTTCCAAGAGGGCGTCCGGCTCAAAGAGGGTGTCCGGCTCTGAGCGGGCGGCTGGCTCTAAGAACGTGTCCAGGAGGGCGGCTGGTGTTGTGGCAGTGTGAAGGTGGGCGCCTGGTTCTGGAGGCATCTTAGAGAGGGCGTCTGGCTCTCCTCGAGACGTCGTTGACGGTGTCTCGCCGCGGGTTAGTGGAGTACGTAGCATTTGGACTCCTCCTCAGCATGTCGAGGACAATGGCACATGGCGTGCATGGCCGTCCCGATCTCCGGTCCCCTCCGAACATCGTCGTGCTTGGCCAGAGACAGGTGACGACTCGACCATGTCCAGAGAAGAAGTCAGGTCGGATCACCCGGAGGTGCCCATCTTTGTGCATCCGGAGGTGAAGTCCGAGTGCCGTTCTCCCGGGGAAGCCAATGCCTATTGGGGCGAGGATATTTTCGCTTGGCGGTTTAAGAAGCCTGGACCGTCTTCGGGGTACAGGAAGATATCTGCGAGATTCGAGCTTGGACCCACTCTGAGCGATCGGGACTCTTTGGACGAGCTTAGGTATGACTTCTGGGTCTCGGAAAGGATTAAGTTTCGTATCCCGAAGGATGAAGATAGGATGAATAAGGCGCCTGAAGGATACTTCGCGATGTATGAATCGATGTTCTACGAGGCTTTCCTTTGGTTCCCGATCCCGGGGGCTATCTTCGAATTTCTTGACTTGTACGGAGTTGCGATCTCACAACTTGTTCCTTCTGCCTTGAGTATGGGACTCGTGGCACGCTGCGCAGAGTGCAGAATCAAGCTGGAGGGTGACTGTAATACCCCGATACTAGAGCAGAAATTCCCACGGAGCAAAATAATTTCCGAATGGGCAACAAGAACAATTTTAAAAATTGTGGAACTTGGAGCGTAGATACCCAAGACATCAGAGAACTCAGTTCAAAAGGATTCATGCCAAGAAAAATTCAGACGTGACCCAGAAAAATCACGAGAGTGAGATTTTGGCAAAGGAGGGACAGTTCGAGAAAATAATTCTGAAAGAAATCGGAAGACAATTTTAACAATTCCGGGATTTTGCACAGAGGTACTAAAGACACATATGAACCTATTACAGAAAGATGTGGTCAAAGAAAAATTCTCCTGTGGAAGTTAAAAATAGGACAAGATGAGATGACGAAGATTGGCGGTTTGAAGTAGAAAATTCATAAGTCGAGATTTACGCATCCAAAAATTCTGAAACTTTTTTCGGGTACAGAGGACATCATGAAGAGCATTCTGAATCAAGTACAGCAGTTTTTGAGTAAGGAAAACGGAAGTTATGATTTTTGAGGTGTAGAAGCTTGTTGGTGGAATCAGTTGGTTAATCTCCAAAGAAATCAGTCTAAGGCTCAATCAGAGTTATTTTGGAGCATCCAGGTGTCTTGCAGCTAAAGATTTTCGTGGGCAAAGATGGAGAAAGCAAATTCTAGAAGAAAGAGGGGTAAATTAAATAAATCAATTAGTATAGTATTGTTTTTGTGGGATCCAAGTGTCATTAGTTTTAACCAAGAGTGTGTTTAGTGTTATGTGGCAAATCCTGGGGAAGTTTAGTGGCAGATTATGTGTCAACCATTGGTTTAATCTCCCCCTTTATAAATAACCCCCTTCTCCCTTCACTTAGTTTCTTTTAGAGAAAATCAGAGTTTTCCCCTTTGTGCTTAAGGTGTGCGTGGGAAAGTGGAGAGAAGGAGGAGATTTTCAGTGGTAGTGAGGAAGATCTAGGTGTGTGGAGTGAGTCTTTAACCCATTTGGAGCAGCTAAGGTGAGTTCAGTTTAAGAAAATCCCTCCTAAACCCCATGCATTACTCTTTTGGTTATGGTGAAATTGGTTGATTGTTTAGCTTGTTCATGATCTTGGTATGCTTGTTGCTTGATGAAATGTTAAATGATGTTTCATATTGTGTGTTACTTGAAAATTGTTTGATGATAAAATCTCGGTTTTAAGCTTGAAACTCTTGGGTTGGGGTAAGAATAGAGAGATGGATACATTGCAGGTAGATGAGAAAAAAGGAAGTAAGATAGTAGTGATTGTAGTGGTTAAGTAATTTTATGGGATTAGAGAGTTTCATGCATGCATGATTGGTTAGAAAGTTGAGTTAACAGATGCTTCCCTGCATGTTAAGAGATTAGTAAGATAGCGATTGTGTTGGTTTAGAGAGGTGATTAAGAAGTTAGTAATTTAGAAAAGGTTTGGGGTAATAATCGGTTAGCATGTATAGTCAGAGAACTTTATTTGAATATTTTAAGTGTTAAGGATTTGAATAGATTTGAGGTTTTGCATGAGATCAAATGGATGAATTTGATTAGTGATTAGGTGTATTTTAGTTTAGTATTAATAGGATAGTAAGCATGTTAGAGAGGATTAAATTAATGGAGTAGAATTTAGACATAATTGGAATTAAGTGAATCTTTGATTATCATTAGATAGCATGTTTAGAATTTGTTAGGATTGTTTAGTTATCTTAAGAGTAAATAAGGTTGGGTAGTTCTTAAGGAATCGCCATAGGTTGCATGTTTAGTAATTTAGAGCTTGCTAGAATTGTTATAGATTAAGAGTTGCATGATAGAATTTAAGAGAAGGGACTTTGCAGGATTGGTTCTAAGAGAATAGTTAGGTTTGAGTTAGAGTGTTTAGTTTTGCATTGGGGTTAGAAGTTTAAGGAAAGAGTTTCAAGTGGAGGTGATTTGTAAAAGTGTTTTAAATCGGTTTTGATGAAAAGAAGCGTTTTCAAATGGATTTTGATTGCTTGTTGCTTGTGTATGGATTGGTTGTTTGCTTGTGTGGTGTTTGTGTGCAGGTACATACCATGGGGTGCATAACAAGTTCTTGCAGGTCCACCCATGGTATAACGTGACCATACAGGTATGGATAGAGGAGTATGCGCGTGAAGACTCGGAGGAGGGCTGAGTTTATAGATCCGTGGGCTAAGAAACCTGCTGGGAGAAGTGGCGGATTGGATGCACAACCGTAAGGTGTGCTATTCACCCTACCGAGCCTTAACACGGATGGTGGAAAGGTTGCCGTGATTTCGAGTCCCTTTGCAATCTCTTTCTACCGAAAACTCAGTACCGCCAAAGAGAGATGTTGTCATGGAGTGAGTGTTGGAGTTATGGATGTGACGTGGTGGGGATGTGATGAGTGTGGTTTAGAGTTTGTGTTGAGATGTTGTTCGTTGTGGTGGAGATTGTGATGTTTGGTTTTGGTGTGATGACTCAGTCCGGTCGCGTTTCCAGGACTGAGTCGGAACCGTGGTATACGGTTCAGTGGCGGTATGTGCGTGATCCCCAACGCCTTCCCACGGCATCGAACGACTGAGAGGTGGGAGGAAGACTCGGAGAGACCGGATGGCAGCCCGGGCCGAGTGTGCCCGACGGGGTACGGTGTTTACAGCTACCCGGAAGAGGAAAAACGGAGCTGGGGTCTGGAAACACTTGTGCGAAAGCCGGTGTATGGCCTTATTGATTGTCTGGAAACGCTTGAGCCTTAGGTTGTGAAAACGCCTTTGTGCCGGTGTATGGCCTTTGGTGATGTTCCGGCTTGATGGTCTTTGTGATAGTCAAGTGCAGGGTGTTCACGGGGATCCACGCCATACTTTGAGATCTCAGTGCCCACGCGTGATGTGCGTTGTGAGAACGCGG
This sequence comes from Isatis tinctoria, assembly GCA_010577795.1. Taxonomy (NCBI): domain Eukaryota; kingdom Viridiplantae; phylum Streptophyta; class Magnoliopsida; order Brassicales; family Brassicaceae; genus Isatis; species Isatis tinctoria. The sequence continues at coordinate 16,944,458 of CM021250.1, read as the reverse complement.
CTGCAGCAGAGTGTTACGGCACTCGACTTACTAACGTGTTTTCTTGCTTCGGCTATTTACTTTTCAGTTGCTTCGGCTATATTGATTGATTGCTTGTGTGTCATTTGTTGCATGATGGGGAATGGGATGGGTTTGAATATCTGGACTCACTAAGTAATCTCCTGATTACTTACCCCTTTTCATTTACCCCTCCTCTTGCAGGTAACCTGTAGTAAGCTGGTAGAGCGTGCGGCGGAATGTTAGGACCATTGGAAGTAGATTTTCTTGACTTTTGTAAAGGAATTGTTTGTAAGAATGTTTTCTTTTCGGATTTTAGTGAGATCTCCAAACGGTTTTGTGGTTGTAAAACAATGTTTTGGATCATTTGATCATTAATGAAATGGAATGTTTTGAGTAAACTTGATCTGGCTCAATGATATTAGTCCTTGTCCGGACTAACACAACTCGAGACCAAAGTACGGGTTGAAAAGCCTTAGGCCGCGGTCGAGAGGTAAGCGGTGTTAGGTAATGGGACGGCTCTGTTTTCGGACTTCGTCCTGGAATGAGCTGACTCGTTACTTAACCCCGTACTGTGGCATCTCCGGGTCGGCTAGTCTGTGCGGTCGTTCGTGTTCTTGTTTGATTGTCGTTCGATCGCATAAAGGGATTTGGCCGTTCCATGTTCTTGTTTGATTGTTGGTCGGCCGGTCCTGTCTAGTCCGGTTCGGGGGTGTTACAGTGACCTTATGCGAAATTTCTTTTCCTTGAGGAAGACTTCTACCTCTGATCTTTATTGCTCGGTTATTGTTCGGAAGAATGTGAAGCGCTTCTACACCGGCCTTCGGAGTAATTGCAAAGCTTCGAGGAATCAGTTTTTCTACGTGAAGCGCATCCCGCTTACGGTTAGTCCCGATTACGGCGGCTTGGTTAGAACCGAGTGGAACGTGCCACGTAGGCATTTCGTCTTTTATGAATTTGTTTTCTATATATAGTCTTCATTCCTTTGTTTCATTCCTCACAATTTCATTTCTCACAACCTTGCATTTTTTCTTTTCTTCTTTCTTTAGTTCGTGATCCTTTCGCTCCTAGAGTTTCCGGAGTTGAAGATATCTTTAAAGAAGTTGATAAAAAGAAGATCGATTGGGAGTGTCCTGATCTTTGGCGCCGCTTTCTTGACGCGAAAGATATTTTAGAAGGGTGCGCTCCTCCAAAGGGTCCCGACTTCGTTGATCCGATGGCGACATATCCCGGCATGGAGGGTGTTTGGATGTATCGCCAGCAGAAGTATGGTGAAGCTGGACCGTCTGGAGAGGCGGCTGAGTTTGACCTGGCGTCTGGTTCTGTTCTTCCGTCCGGGTCTGATTTCCATGGTGGTGGCGTGCCCGAGGAACAGGCAGCCGCTCCTCAGGGTTCGGACTGTGCCGTTGTGGCGGATAAAGGGAAGGGAGCTTCCAACAGCCCCGATCGTCCGAGGAAAGGTAAGGTAGCTCGGACGATCGAGGCGTCCGATTCCGGTCTCCTTTTTGACGCTCGCAAGGCGGCGGGAGGAGATACAGCCGAGTCCGTGAAGGTCGTGGATTACTTTGGAGCGTTGGCTCCGGCCTCCGTTGTGCCGTTTGATCATTCAGTGGCTTACGGAGACTTGTCCTCTGGCCTTATGATGGTAATTCCTTCCTTCTTTGGATTTGTTTTGACGTAGTTTGGTCTTTGCTGATATTTGCTTTTCTTTGATTCAGGTTGCCACTCGAGCTCACGCGACCCAGGCTGCCTTAGAGGCCTTGGAGATGGAGTCCCGGAAGAAGGACAAAAAGATTAAGGCCCTAGAGGTCAACCTTAGGAATGCGAAGAGGAGGTCCCAGAAGGAACTCAAGAAGGCGCTTGCTGAGGCTGAGCGGAAAATGGATATGGCGCTGAAATGCTGCCGCTGGGAGTTGGTCGAGAAGTACCGTCTCCGCATTCAGGGCGCTAAAGCTGCACTTGCGCTGATGCGTCAGGCCAAGTACGGTGAGACTGCTTTGTCCGAGGTCGGCTCGAACCTTGTTCTGGTCCGGGACATCAAGTCCGGGAAGTCCAAGGTCGAAGAGGAGGAAAAGAAGTTGGAGGATTCGCTGGAGCAGCTCAAAGGAGGAGGTTGGGTCGGCTCCTACGATCGGGCTGCTACCGTCCTCGATAGCTACTTGGTCTATTCTCCTGTTTCCCCGTACCGATCCCCGAAGGCTGAGGATTACGGAGCTCCTACTCCTGTTGTTGAGTATGACTAGGATTTGGCCTTTTTATCTTGTTTTTTCCGTTTCCGTTATGTTCGGGTATTTCGACCCTTTATTGTATTCGCTTTGTCTATCGAACTTGACCGCTTGATGTCTCCTTTTATGGAGATTTATTATCTCTTCGCTTTTGCCTTTAATTGTTCTGGACTTCTTGCTTGTTTCGCTTTTAAATCTGAACAAAGGCTTGTCTTCGGGTTATAAGTCTTGACAAAGGAAAAAAAGGGGTGGCCGGCCCGTCTCTCTACGGAGGATGGGTGGCTGGCCTGTTTTGTAGAGCGAAGGGCGGCTGGCCCGTCTCTCTATGGAGGACGGGCGGCTGGCCCGTTTTGTAGTGCGAAGGGCGGCTGGCCCGTCTCTCTACGGAGGACGGGCGGCTGGTCCGTTTTGTAGTTGATCGGTATTGCGTTGGAGTGTTGTTCCGGACACTCGAACTTCAGACCAGGTCGTCTTTACGAATATTCCTTGGGTTAAATGCAGTCTCTTGTTGTTGCGGGGGACTAAGCTTGTTCGGATCCCTCTTTCGACTGAACGCTTTTAGGATCTCGCATCAGAGCCGGTTTGATACCGCGTTCTAGACCAGCTTTCTAGGCGCTTTGCTGGGTTTGGCGAGTTTACTTCGTGCCTTACGCTCCACACTTTTTGCCTATGCGAATCGTTAGTGAAGATAAACTAAACAGAACATTGTCTTGAGCGCTTCCTGCAGGATCGCGGGATGTCAGGTTACGCCCTTCGGATGTTGATCCGGAAATTTGTATAGCGCGCTAGTCTTATCCACTGCGGGATGTTGAGAGAACCATGGTTTAAAAGGACGGTCTTGTTGTGGCCAGCAACAAACGAATTTGTTGGGGAGAGATATTTAGATTGGTTGGTGGTCTTGGATAAGTTACGAGATGCTAAGTCTCGATGTTTATCTGATTTTAAGTCCAAGTTAAAGATATGTTATGAGATACTAAGTCCCAATGTTCATTTTCCTCGGATTTTTCTGGATCCATTCGCTTTCCGGATCAAGTTTCGAGATGCTAAGTCCCGATGTTTGTCGGAATGGTGTTTTCGGAAAACTTTTCAAGATTTGGATGTGTTAGGAGATGCTAAGTCCCAATGTCCATCCTCTTAATTTGTTTGTGAAACCTTGGGAGTATGTATATACGGACCCACTCCTCCCGTTTTTTAAGGAGAGAAGGCAACTGAACTCGTTTTTTAAGCGAGCTACCTACGTACCCTCGTGAGAAGGGATCAAGTCACCCGTAGTTCCGTTTTTTTTTTTGTTTTTTTGTTTTTGGTAGTTAGAAGACGGATAGGTCTTGGTCCTGGAATCGTCCGTCGTAGTTTCGGCGGTTTCTGAGGTCTTTTTCTCGGTAGTTTTCGTTTCTTCTTGGTTGGTTTCAGTTTCTGTTGGTGGAACCTCCGTTTTTTTGAACTGTTCCGTTCTACTTAGTTTCTTTCCCAACTCGGGGACTTCATCTTCCTTCTTCCTTTTCGGGTTCTCTCTCTGTGGGATGGTCGCATTCTGGAGCTTGTGCTCTGCCAGAAAACAAATCCGTGCCTCCTTCTGATTTCCCCAGACGGTCTTGATTCCGTTCGGCGTCGGGAATTTTAGGCCAAGATGATATGTTGACGGGATTGCTCGCATTGAGTTGATCCACGGAGTTCCCATTATCACGTTGTAAATCGCGGGATGGTTGGCCACCGCAAAATTGACGATCTTCGTGATTCCGCCAGCGCGAACTGGGAGCTGGATTGTCCCGTCTGTCACTGTGACTTCGCCAGAGAACCCGGTCAGTGACCTCGGATTGGGTTTTATCATCGACGGGTCAGCGATAGGATCTCGCGGGTTCGACTCCTTGTCTCCTCTTCTCAAGAAAGCCTTTATCGAGGCCACTGTATCTCGGCAGTACTGAGATCCTCCGATGATCATGTGGATCCTCCTGCGGTTTGCGGCGGAGTCGTCTCCGTTCGGTCTCCTTCCCCGCTTGGGAGTATCCTCGTCGGGCCTTTCGGGACGTTCCTGATTAGGTCGTCCGCCTGGGGCACCAACGTCTTCTTCGGTTGCTCCGAGACTTTCGAGAGTCACTCCGTTTCCGAGTTCCCCGGCTAATAGCTTCGCCGCGACCCTTCTTCCGACAGTCCTGCAGTTTTTAGTTGAGTGGCCCTTGGCCTTGTGGATGGTACAGAAGGCGTTCTCGTCGAATCCCGGTCGAGTCCACGTATTCCACGGCCCTCTGATGCGCCCATCGGATGGTCTCTCCGTGTTTATTTCGTAGTTATGCGCTCCGCCCATGTTGGGTTCTTCGTCTCGGCCGATCCGCCTACTCCTTCTCTCGTTTGGAACGTTTGAAGGTTGCACTGTGCCTTTTGCGACCAATTTCGAGGATTGGTGCTTTCCGGCCGAGACCCTCATGTCTTCCTCGTAGATTACGAAGTTGGAAGCGCGGTGGAGAGCATTTTGAATGGTTACCGGCGGATTCACGGTAAATTCCTTTCGGAGGCTTGAGGTCTTCAGCAAGGACTTCTTCAGGGCATTTATTGCGGCACTGTCGCTTAGGCCGTCAGTCTTGGAGACAATCACCTTAAATCTTTCGATGAAATCTCGAAGGCTTTCTTCGGCCCCTTGCGACAGCGAGTAGAGGTCCGCGTCGGATGTTGACTGTCTTATAAACAGTGAGTAATGCTTCAGGAAGGCCGCTGATAATTGGTCGAAGTCGTCGATCGAGTCTCTTTCCAGTCTCGAGAACCATGACAGGGCTGATTCCATCAGATATTCCACGAAGAGAAGGCAAAATCCGGCATCTCTCTCTTAAGGTTTGAATCTAGCCAGTCCCATCGCAATGTGGAAGGCCGTCATGTGGGCCTTTGGAATGGTCGTCCCGTCGTAAAATGGGATTCAGATTTTTCCGGGGTCCGAAAGTCTTACGCTTGTGATCCTCACAGTGAACGGGATCTTTTGCGTTTCCTCTAAGATGCGGTCAATCTCTGGGGCCGCACTTGTCGCTTTATGGACTTGCGACCTTACCTCCTTCATCTGACTCGCGGTGAGTTCCATGTGGGCACGGAGTTCGTCCAACTCGTCCCTTTGGGTAGCTCGTTCCGCTTTTTCCTGCTCTTCGATCCAGCAGAGTTCCTCCTCGTCCTCGTTCAGGTCTCCAACTTCATCGTCGGTTTCCTTTTCTTCCATTTCGGCTCTGTTCGCGGTGTCTCTCGGGTTTTCACTGTTGGTCACCGTAGAAGTTGGCCGCTCGGCGGTTCGCCTAGTGGCGCTTTTTCGGTGCAACGGGGGCAGTGCCGATGGTTCTTTCCTTGTTCCGACGGGGGTCTGCTCGTCGGGATTCTGACGTCCCGGGGGATCCGTTCGAGGGGTGAAGACAAGGCGTCTTGCTCCGAAAGTCCGGGGGCCACGTGCTAACTCTTGGGAAGCTGCTCTCTCCTGTGCGGCCGTTCTCTCTTGCCTGTTCTGCCGCTCTGCAATTTCGGCTACCATGTTTCTCAGCTCGGTGATCGCCGCGATCTCCGGAGCGGCGTTGGCCGTTTCCGTGATGAATGGGTCTTCGATCGGCATTCCGAATCTGGTTAGCGCACTGATGGAAGTCCCGGTTATCCCGATCGCTCCGTCGGCGATGTCCCGGCGGCAGTCGCTCCGGTTCCGGCCGCCGATGTACTGATGGCGGGAATTCCCGTTCCGGCCGTTCCCGTGGCGGCTGCTCCGGTTGGTGGGTTATTGATATCGTCGGTTATTTTGGTCATCGTCTTCGTTTCGTAACCTTTTCGTTCTAAGGGTTAAGAATATTTCTTGTCCCCAAAGACGGCGCCAAACTGTGAGAGCCGAAACTCACATTGTCAAAACTTATATTTTGTGGGGGCTCGAAAATTCTATTTTAAAGAACTAAAGGACCAAAAAATGTAAAAAGAGATATTTTATTGATAATTTCCGAAAGTACAAGAATAATTAGCAAAAGCTAAAAATTCTTATATTGCTAAAACTCCTAATACTCGGATTTGGGATTCCTTTGACCCTTACATGAGCGTACATATATATACTCACGATCCTAGAGTGCTAAGACTTCATATTTTCGATGTGGGACTTTGTGGTTTCTTCCCAGCCGTCGACCTAACCTTTTGGGCCCGAAATCCGGTCCGAAAATCTTCAGTGATCTACCTGCACTTTCTGACCCAAATTTGGCCCACCTTTTATAACCGATGAATAGTAAACCGTGAATAGTAATCCAGTGAATAGTAACCCGAATCTCGGTTTAGACTTAATTCGATTTTACGGCTAACTTTGTCTCGAAGTGAATAGTGTTTTTGACGGGTTTTCCCATGTGAACAGTATTCCGAACGTTTTACAACTCTTGAGACTTGAGCCGCCCGTTCTTTATTCGAACTTCCAGCCACCGGTTTTAGTATCGATGGCCAGCCGCCAATCCCTTCGGTTCGTGTGTTCGGGCGACTGGTCCATGTACGGCTTAACATTGGCCACGGTCTTTCGGACAATGTTTATGGACGTTTTGGAATCAGAACATGCAAATGCCTAATCTTCGAGTCGATTCGGGCTTATAGTTATGCTTGATGGTCGGTCGAGTGAACAATGTTCGGATAACGAGTCTTAACTAAGAAATGATCTTGGGCGGCTGGCCTTATCCCAGCCACCGGACCGTGCTCGGGGGAAACATGGGCGGCTTGCCGTATCTCAGCCGCTGGGACATGCTTGAAGGAGACTTGGGCGACTGGCCTTATCCCAGCCGCCGGACTAAACCTTGGAGGGAAAACGGGCGGCTGGCCGTATCCCAGCCGCCGGCCCTTGTCTTGGAGCGTCCACGGGCGGCTGGCCTTATCCCAGCCGCCGGACCTTGCTTTGGATCGTCCGAGCGGCTGGCCGTATCCCAGCCGCCGGACCAGTCCTTGGATCGACAACGGGCGGCCGACCGTATCCCAGCCGTCGGACCAGTCCTTGGATCGACCACGGGCGGCTGGCCTTGTCCCAGCCGCCGGGTCGTTCCTCGGACTGACCGTGGGCGGCGGACCTTGTCCCAGCTGCCGGGTCATGTCTCGGATGGATCGTGGGTAGTTGGCCTTAGCTTGTCCGGTCCATGCTTGGGATAAATTCCATTTGATCTCTACCTTGACTTCTCGTTCCGTTAATCTCCGAGGAGGGGATTTCGACCCCAACAACTCGAATTTGGGATGATCCGAACCTAGTACAAGCGTCTATATTTATACTAGGAGACTAGGAGACGAAAACTCTTTTTGGGCGATCTGGGACAAAGTTCCTTCCTTCCAGCCGCCGACCTAGTCTTCTCGGCCTGATTCCCGCCCAAAATCTTCAGCAGTTCGTCACAAAGTCTGATCCTGGCCAGGCCCGATTAACAGTAAACTGTGAATAGTAGTTCGATGAATATTAATTTGATGAATAGTAATCAGTGAACAGTAAACCATATCTCGATTAAGCTTAAATTGATTTATCGGTTCACTTTTCCTCTGGATGAATAGTGTTTCGTGAAAAGCGCTTTAACGGTTTTTCCCGTGTGAATAGGGTTCAGATTATTTTAACGACTTCTGAGACCGAGCCGCCCATTTTTTTTGTTAAATCTTCAGCCGCCGGCTCTGTGGTGATGGTCAGCCGCCCCATCTCTGTCTCGGGAGTATGGGCAGCTGGTCTTCAGTCCATGGGCGGCTGGGATCAGTCCATGGATGCCTGGGATCAGAACGTGCGGATGTTTGGTATTTGATCGAATCGAGCCGAGAATCATGCTTAAAGGAAGGATGATGGGCGGCTGGAACTTGGTTCGGGACACGTCCAGCCGCCATGCCTCGATCCAAGGATGCTGGGCGGCTGGAACTTGGTTCGGGACAAGTCCATACGCCAGGTCCTGACGCAAAGATGCTGGGCGGCTGGAACTTGGTTCGGGACAAGTCCAGCCGCCAGGTCCTGATGCAAAGATGTTGGGCGGCTGGAGCTTGGTTCGGGACAAGTCCAGCCGCCAAGTCCTGATGCGAAGATGTTGGGCGACTAGAACTTGGTTCGAGACAATTCCAGCCGCCAGGTCCTGATGCAAAGATGCTGGGCGGCTGGAACTTGGTTCGGGACAAGTCCAGCCGCCAAGTGCTGATCCAAAGATGCTGGGCGGCTGGAACTTGGTTCAGGACAGCCGCCAGGTCCTGATGCAAAGATGCTGGGCCGCTGGAACTTGGTTCGGGACAAGTACATCCGCCAGGTCCAGATGCAAATATGCTGGGCGGCTGGAACTTGGTTCGAGACAAGTCCAGCCGGCAGGTCTTGATGCAAAGATGCTGGGCGGCTGGAACTTGGTTCGGGACAAGTCCAGCCGCTAGGTCCTTATGCTCGGGACACGATCCGTTTGATCCTGATTTTGAGTTCTCGTTCTATAAATCTCCCAGGAGGAGATTTTGACCCCAACACTCGTCAACCTCCTCAAGAGACATAGCCATAAGAGCCTTATCCATTTCTGCCGACATACTTCCAAACAGTGAAGAAAAGAACTCCAAAGACAACATCGTCACTCCGAAAGAACCCAACCAAACACTCCCAACAGGCAGACAATCGACAACCACATATGCTATTGTACTTAATCCTTCCAAAGATTGAATCTTTCACAGGCTCGACAAAACAATCGCTTCGAAGAAGAAAACTTAACTTTTCCAGCTTTACTCCTGACCCTTGATATTGCAAACGTATCTTCTGAGGCCTAATCTGAACCACAAGATGCTCTTTTCCAAAAAGACTCAAACACTCTTTTTGAAACAGAACAACCTACGCCCATTCCAGGGAAACTATGCAAAACTTTACATATGAGATATTTTTATTCCTTTTTAATTATTCTTTTTTTCTTAGTGATGACCATAAATTTTTTTATTTTTCTTATAAAACAATTTTAAAGTATATCTATAGTGGCATATGGTATACCTGTAAATAGTTTAGATTTTTTGATATTATGTCTTTTGTTCAAAAGATTAATGTTACATTAGTAAACTTGATTTTGAAGATATTAGATTAGTAATTATACTACATTTTGATGTTAGTATAGTAATTATCTCTATTATAAATGTAATGATGGGGTTTTTTCTTTTGTTAAATCTGCTTGTTTTGAAATCCAAAATTTCAAAAAAAAATCTACCATAGGTAACTATGAAAATTTTTAATTAATCAAATTTATTAATATATAAAATACGAAATGCCTCCATATCTATATATATGACTTAAAACAATCAATAATATCATTATATATTCATATTTAAAATGAAAAAAGTTTCTATAATAGAAATTATAATGTTAAAAATAGATAAAGAAGTTTTTATTAAAAATATTGATTTAATGATTAGAAAAATTTTCAAGTTAAAATTACTTTCTTAATTATATAGCTGCCTATATATGATGTAGAATCAATTTGATGACAAAAAAACTCCGAATAAATATATATATACATATATATATAATATTACATACAGGAATATTTAAAAAATAATAAGTATACAAAAAATGATCTATAATTTTCTGTTCACAAAATAATTTACTATTAGGTTTATAAAATTTATTAATTTAAAATAATTATCTCAATTTTTAATATATATATATAACTAAGAATATATTAATGACCAAAAAAACTTGAATCAAACATAATAATAAAAAATTATGTATATGATTATTTCTTATAATTGTGCTTTCAATAAATTTTATAATAATAAAATTTATCTTTATCTACACTATTAAAATATGAACACTAATAAATATCAACTTTATCTTTACATGTAATTTACAATATATGTCAATGTAAATTAAAACCATTTTAATCATTTCGTAAAAGGTAATTTAGTCTAAATAGATTCTAAAACATGATTGAATATAGTAAAATATTATACAACTAATCACGTACGATCATTTTAGATATTCGTTACAAAAAAACATTCAACTTATTTATCATTGGTTACTTTTAGTTATTGTATTTTTTTCGTCATTTTTACATCTTATTTAACTGTTACCGTATAGGTAAGGGATTGAAATCATGGTAATCAATCTCGAAACATTACAATGTCACATAACCAAGCGAAGATTGAATTTCCTCAAGAGTGCGATTTTTGGTTTCTGGTACGAGTTTTGCTACAAAAATAACTGTAGCCCCACAAACTGTAGCGAAAACATAAAAAGTTCCTGAAAATAATTGAAAACAGATCTATTACATTAATATATAAAATGAAAATTGGTTGACACAAACGAAGTAAAATTGGAAACAAAGTTTATACCTGCGGGACTCCATTTCATTAGGAAGTTAAATGAAAATGATATAATCCAAGATCCAACCCAGGTAACAACAGTCACAAGACTTCCTGCTGATCCTTTTATGTCTATTGGAAATATCTTGACATAGAATAAAAAATTTGAATATTCAATTTCAATTAAACCGAGCAAGAAATGTAATAAAAAGGAAAGCGTAAAAGATCTCTTATTTGACTCGTATACTCAGCAATAAGTTTTATAATGTTAAACAATCAAAACCACACGACAAGGAACCATATATATACCAATCAAAACCACATGACAACGAATATGTAGTACAAGAGATATGAAGTTAGAACAACATCATACTATATTTAAAATTTAAATCAAATACTCAGCCACAAGTTTAAGAGATTGGTCATGTTTACTTCGTTGTCGGAACCATGATAAACAACAATGGCTAGAAACAACGCTGACCAACCCATTTTGTTGTTCAACGACTGGGACTAAATCTTCTTTTTTTTTTTTTGTAGTCGTTACTTGAACGATAAGTTTTGGAAAAACTTTTCAACCACTTATGTCTAAAATTTGTAATCGCTGAGAATGATAGCTTTTAAATTTTTAAATAACTGATTAGATGAACAAATTTTTCATGCTCGTCAATGGTGAGCAAGTTGTAGGAGACTTGCTCAGCACTCTTTTAATGTAAGAAAAAAAAAAAGAAAAAAAGAGAGAGAGAATGAGAAACAGAAAACTGTTTTTTATTTCAGAAACTTTAAAAAACTTGTTAGATACTTTGGTGGCATGAAGATGTTTGAGAAGGTAATGGTTGTTGGGGTCAAAACCCACTCTTCGGAGATCGAAATACCAAGAAACCAGACGTTGAGGCAACAAGACACGAGAACAACTTCGGAAGACAAAACGAGAGTATATTATCTTTACTCAAGGCGCCACTTTCTCCGAAAGGAAGCAAGGCGCCACATTCTTTGCCCCATGGCCAAGGCGCCACTTTCTTCGGAAGGAAGCAGGGCGCCACATTCTTTGCCTCATGGCCAAGGAGCCACTTTCTCCGGAAGGAAACAAGGCGCTACATTCCTTGACTCATGGCCAAGACGCCACTTTTTCCGGAAGGAAGCAAGGCTCCACTTTCTTTGCCTCATTGCCAAGGCGCGACTTTCTCCGGATGGAAGCAATGCGCCACTTTCGTTGCCTAATGGCCAATGCGCCACTTTCTCCGGAAGGAATCAAGGCCCCACTTCATGGCCAAGGAGCCACTTTCTCCTGAAGGAAGCAAGGCGCCACATTCCTTGCCTCATGGCCAAGGAGCCACTTTCTTCGGAAGGAAGCAAGGCGCCACTTTCTCCGGAAGAAAGCAAGGCGCCACATTCTTTGCCTCATGGCCAAGGAGCCACTTTTCCCGGAACGAAGCGAGGCACCACATTCCTTGCCTCATGGCCAAGGAGCCACTTTCTCCGGAAGGAAACAAGGCGCCACTTTCTTTGCCTCATATTCAAGGCGCCACTTTCTTTGCCTCATGGACAAGGCGCCACTTTGTTTGCCTCTTGGCCAAGGAGCCACTTTCTCCGGAAGGAAGCAAGGCGCCACATTCCTTGCCTTATGGCCAAGGCGTAACTTTCTCTGGAAGGAAGCAAGGCGCCACTTTCTTTGCCTCATAGCCAAGGCACCTCTTTTTCCGGAAGGAAGCAAGACGCCACTTTCTTTGCCTCATGGCCAAGGCGCCACTTTCTCCGGAAGGAAGCAAGGCCCCACATTCTTTACCCCATAGCCAAGGCGCCTCTTTCTCTGAAAGGAAGCAAGCTGCCACTTTCTTTGCCTCATGGCGAAGGCGCCACTTTCTCCGGAAGGAAGCAAGGCACCACATTCTTTACCCCATTGCCAACGAGCCACTTTCTCCGGAAGGAAGCAAGGCTCCACATTCCTTGCCTCATGGCCAAGGTGCCACTTTCCTCGGAAGGAAACAAGGCGCCACATTCCTTACCTCATGGCCAAGGAGCCACTTTCTCCGGAAAGAAGCAAGGCGCCATTTTCTTTGCCTCATGGCCAAGGCGCCACTTTCTCCGGAAGGAAGCAAGGCGCCACTTTTTTGCCTCATGGCCAAGGCGCCACTTTCTCAGGAAGGAAGTAAGGCACCACTTTCTTTGCCTCATGGCCAAGGCGCCACTTTCTCTGGAAGGAAGCAAGGCGGCATTTTCTTTGCCTCATTGCCAAGGCGCCACTTTCTCCGGAAGGAAACAAGGCCCCACATTCTTTACCCTATGACCTAGGCGCCACCTTCTCCGAAAGGAAGCAAGGTGCCACATTCTTTGCCTCATGGCGAAGGCGCCACTTTCTCCGGAAGGAAGCAAGGCGCCACATTCTTTGCCTCATGGCGAAGGCGCCACTTTCTCCGGAAGAAAGCAAGGCGCCACATTCCTTGCCTCATGGCCAAGGAGCCACTTTCTCGGGAAGGAAGCAAGGCGCCACATTCCTTGCCTCATGGCCCAGGCGCCACTTTCTCCGGATGGAAGCAAGGCGCCACTTTGTTTGCCTCATGGCCAAGACGCCACTTTCTCCTGAAGGAAGCAAGGCACCACTTTCTTTGCTTCAGTCCAAGGCGCCACTTTCTCCGGAAGGAAGCAAGGAGCCACTTTCTTTGCCTCATGGCCAAGGCGTCACTTTCTCCGGAAGGAAGCAAGGCGCCACTTTCTCCGGAAGGAAGCAAGGCGCCACTTTCTTTGCCTCATGGCCAAGGCGCAACTTTCTTAGGAATGAAGCAAGGCGCCACTTTCTTTGCCTCATGGCCAAGACGCCACTTTCTCCAGAGGGAAGAAAGGCACCACTTTCTTTGCCTCGAGGCCAAGGAGCCACTTTCTCCGGAAAGAAGCAAGGCGCCACTTTTATTTGCGTCATGGCCAAGGCGCCACTTTCTCCAAAGGGAAGCAAGACACCACTTTCTTTGCCTCAAGGCCAAGGAGCCACTTTCTCCGGAAGGAAGCAAGGCACCACATTCCTTACCTCATAGCCAAGGAGCGACTTTCTCCGGAAGGAAGCAAGGTGCCACAATATTTGCCTCATGGCCAAGGCGCCACTTTATCCGGAAGGAAGCAAGGCTCCACATTCTTTGCCTCATGGCCCCGCGCCACTTTCTCCGGAAGGAAGTAAGGCGCCACTTTCTTTGCCTCATGGCCAAGGTGCCACTCCCTCCGGAAGGAACCAAGGCGCCACATTCTTTGCTTCAGTCCAAGGCGCCACTTTCTCCAGCTTCAGTCCAAGGCACCCCTTTCTCCATCTTCAGTCCAAGGCGCCACTTTCTCCATCTTCAGTCCAAGGCGCCACTTTCTCCTACAAGACCAAGGTGTCACTTTCTCTTTCATAACCAAGGCACCACGTTCTTCATGGCCAAGGCGCCACATTCTCGTAAAAAGAAATGAGTTCGTAAAAAGAAACTGGCGCCTTGAGTTCGTAAAAAGAAACGGGCGCCTTGAGTTCGTAAAAATAATTGGGCGGCCTGAGGATTTGACTTGGTTTGGAACACTGTTCATCCAGAATCTAATCGCAACGTAAAACTGTTCACAAAATACTGTTCATGTAACTATTCATGTACCTGTAGAAACCGAGAATAGAATCTAATCGCAGCGGAAACCCGAGATTGCAGTAGACCGAGTCGGACCGGAAGCGAACTGGGCCAAGAATGGACTGGACAAAGACATGTCGAGGAACTGGGTCGCGGATCGAGCCCGGATTAGTTGAAGTGTGCGGAAGTTAAAGTATTCAACGTCCCACATCGCTAAGGAGTGCCTTCAGCGCTCTAGGATGTCCAGTATATATACACATGTTTGTACTAAGTTTAAGATAATCCAATCTCTAGTACTAGAGCTTTCGCATTATAGGACACTAAGCGTTTGGGGTTTTTTTGTACTTCGACGAAATCATCTCAATCAAATCGTCTTTTCAATTTCGGTCCTCGAGTTCTCATAAAATAGTGTTGGGGTCAAAATCACATCCTCGAAGATTGATAGAACGAGAACTTAAGATCAATATCAAACGGCTGGACTTGTCCCGAACCAAGTTCCAGCCGCCCATCATCTTTGCGTCAAGACATGGCTGCTGAACTTGTCCCGAGCATCATGCTTCAGCCGCCCATCATCTTCTGAATCAGTGCACGGCGGCTGAACTTATCCCGAGCATCACGCTTCAGCCGCCCATCATGCTCTCGGTCAGTACACGGCGGCTGAACTTATCCCGAGCATCATGCTTCAGCCGCCCAACACCATTGCATCAAGACATGGCGGCTGAACTCATCCCGAGCATCATGCTTCAGCCGCCCATCATCTTCCCATCAGTCCATGGCGGCTGAACTTATCCCGAGCATCACGCTTCAGACGCCCATCATCTTCCCATCAGTCCATGGCGGCTGAACATATCCCGAGTATCACGCTTCAGCTGCCCATCATCTTCCTATCAGTCTATGGCGGCTGAACTTATCCCGAGCATCACGCTTCAGCCGCCCATCATCTTCCTATCAGTCCATGGCGGCTGAACTTATCCCGGAGCATCACGCTTCAGCCGCCCATCGTTTTCCCATCAGTCCATACCGGCTGAACTTATCCCGAGCATCACGCTTCAGCCGCCCACCATCCTCTCATCAGTGCACGGCGGCTGTACTCATCTCGAGCATGCTTCAGCTGCCCATCACCCTCCAATCAAGACATGGCGGCTGAACTCATCCCGAGCATGCTTCAGCCGCTCATCACGCTCCAATCAAGACATGGCGGTTGAACTCATCCCGAGCATGCTTAAGACGCCCATCACGCTCCAATCAAGACATGGCGGCGGAACTAATCCCGAGCATGCTTCATCCGCCCATCACGCTCCAATCAAGACATGGCGGCTGAACTCATCCCGAGCATGCTTCAGCCGCCCATCACGCACCAATCAAGACATGGCGGCTGAACACATCCCGAGCATGTTTCGGCCGCCCATCATCCTTCCTTCGAGCATAATCCCGGGCTCGTATCTATCCAAGGCAAGATGTCTGCACGTTCTGAGCCCGAGTTTTGCCTAGCAGCCTACGATCATTGACCAGCAGCCCACGAGCTTTGGCCAGCCGCCCGTGGAACTTAGTCAGCCGCTCATGCACACTAGACAGAGAGCGGGCGGCTGAACATCAGCACACGAGGCGGGCGGCTGAAGGTTCAAAGAGAAAAGACGAGCGGCTAGGTCTCAAAAATCATAGAAATGTTCGGAACACTATTCGGGCGGCAAAACCATTAAAACACTGTTCATGAAACACTATTCATCCTGAGGAAAACTTAACCGAAAAATCAATTTAAGTTTAATCGAGATCCGGTTTACTATTCACAGACTACTATTCATCGGGTTACTATTCAGGAATCTACTGTTCATCGGGCACTATTCATAAAAGATCGGCCGGACCAGGATCAGATTATGTGACGGACTGCTGAAGATTTCGGGCCGGAATCGAGCCCAAAAGACTAGGTCGGCGGCTGGAAGGAATGAACACACTCCCACATCGCCCAGAATGAGTTTTAGCCTCCTAGGTCTTCTAGTATAAATATAGACGCTTGTACTAAGTTCAGATCATCAAAAATTCGAGTATTAAGAGCTTTAGGATTATGAGACTTATTAAAGCTTTTGCTAATATTCTTGTACTCCGGAAAATATCAATAAAATATCTTTTTTTACATTTTCGGTCATTGAGTTCTTTTAAAATAGAATTTTCGAGCCCTCACAAATTATATGTTTTGAAAGTGTGAGTTTCGGCTCCCACAAATAGGATTTTCGGACCCCCACAAATTATAAGTTTTTGATTGTGTTAGTTTTGACTCTCACAGTTTGGCTCCGACTGTGGGGACGAGAAATATTCTAAACCCTAATGACAAGAGGATACGAGAAAGAAAACGATGTCAGCCGACAACACAACTGGAGACGAAAGCGACCAACCGGCCGGGGCGGCCGGAGCAGGAGGTGACACGGCGGCAATAGCCGAGGTCAAGACCATGCTGACCACGCGAGGCGCCATGCGAATCCCTCGTAAGGAGAACTTCCCACTCGGGGTCGGGAATTTTAGGCACAAGTGGTACGTCGATGGGATTGCTCGCATCGAGTTGATCCATGAGGTTCCCATGATCATAAATTGTAGATGGCGGGATGGTTAGCCACTGCGAAGTTCACGATCTTTGTTATGCCGCCCGCATGTACCAGGAGTTGGATCGTTCCATCGGTCACGGTATCCTCGCCAGAGAATCCGGTTAGCAATCTTGGGTTTGGCTTTACCTTTGAGAGGTCAACGTTCATCCGTCGCAGCGTCTCTCGAAATAACACGTCTACAAATCTTCTAATGTCGATTAAGACTCTGGACACATCGTAGTCGTTGATGTCGAGTTCTACCACCAGCGGATCGTCATGGGGCTGATCGAGGAACCTCTCATTGAATGCGATCGGGTTGTTGTTCTGAGGAATTGGTGCCCGCGGATTCTATTCTTTGTCTCCTCTTCTTAGGAACGCTTTTATCGATGCGACCGTATCCCGACAGTATTGGGATCCTCCTATGATCATATGGATCCTTCTTCGGTTTCCGGCAGGGACGTTTTCGTTTGATCTCCTCCCTCGCTTAGGCGCCTCCTCGGCTGATTTTTGGGGAAGCTCCCTGTTGGGGTGATCGTCTTGGGCCTCTTCAGTTCCGTTTATTGCTCTGAGGACTGGCGCCTTGGTCTTGAAGGAGAAAGTGGCGCCTTGGACTGAAGATCGAGAAAGTGGCGCCTTGGCCATGAGGCAAAGAATGTGGCACCTTGCTTCCTTCCAGAGAATGTGGCACCTTGGCCATGAGGAAAAGAATGTGGCGCCTTGCTTCCTTCCGAAGAATGTGGCGCCTTGGCCATGAGGCAAAGAAAGTGGCACCTTGCTTCCTTCCGGAGAAAGTGGCGCCTTGGCCATGAGGCAAAGAAAGTGGCGCTTTGTTCCTTCCGGAGAAAGTGGCGCTTTGCTTCCTTCCGGAGAAAGTGGTGCCTTGGCTATGAGGCAAGGAATGTGACGCCTAGCTTCCTTCCGGAGAAATGGCTCCTTGGCCATGAGGAAAGGAATGTGGCGCCTTGCTTCCTTCCGGAGAAAGTGGCGCCTTCGCCATGAGGCAAAGAAAGTGGCGCCTTGGCCATGGGGAAAAGAAAGTGGCGCCTTGCTTCCTTCTGGAGAAAGTGGCACCTTGCTTCCTTCCGAAGAAAGTTGTGCCTTAGCCATGGGGCAAAAAATTTGGCGCCTTTCTTCCTTCCGGAGAAGTGGTGCCATGACTAATGATAATTTACTCTCTTTTAGTCTTCAGAAGTGGTTCTCGTGTCTTGTTGCATCAACGTCAGGTTTCTTGGTCTTTCGATCTCCGACGAGTGGGTTTTGACCCCAACAGTTAGCCCCCCAGCTCGTTGCTTCCGCTTGCCGAAGATATGAGCTTGTAGAGCTTTTATCGGGATTGATGGACTAAAAGCCTAGATAGCGTGCCTTGTGGCGAGTCGAACGTATGGAAGAGAATCTGGTGCCTCGGTTA
Source organism: Isatis tinctoria (assembly GCA_010577795.1). NCBI lineage: Eukaryota > Viridiplantae > Streptophyta > Magnoliopsida > Brassicales > Brassicaceae > Isatis > Isatis tinctoria. Next base: position 16,926,430 of record CM021250.1, on the reverse strand, counting down.
AAAGAAAGGGGCGGTTTGGAGTTCACTCGTACGGTCCCGCTGTGTTTGCATTGGGGCCCATGTCTTTTTCTATATAAGGAGAGCTTCCTCCTTCTTCATTTCTCACAATTCCATTTGCAAGTTTTTCTTAAGGTAACTTCTCTCTCTTCTTTCTATCTCTTTAACTTTTATTTTTTCTTCGTTTTTTTGAAATGTCTGGTTCTCCTTATGTGTATGTTGGAGGTACGAACTCGCCGGTTTCGTTTATGCTTGATCTTGACAACATCCCCAACTTCGAGGTGGATCCGGCTCATGATCGTCAAGATGGGCATTCCGATGTTGAATTAGTTGACGAGCTGTTTGAGTCTAGTTATGGGCAACGCTGGGTTGTTGACTTTAGTTATCTTCCTTCGATGGACGGGCATGATCAGATGCCCTCGTATGGTCCGGACGATGTTCTGAACTGAGAGGTTACTAGCGGCTTGCTTGGCCCAGAAGAAACGGGCGCCTTAGCTCCCGTAGGTGAGACTCGCAGTTTGCCTTCCCCATTCGGGAATAGCGGCTTGACTCATGAGACGGGTCAGCTATCATCTGTTGGCGACGGTTTTGTTATGCCTACTGGCGAAGCGGAACATGGACAGGATAGCCAAGTTCCAGATATGCAGTCTTCGGATTATAATCCGATTAAGTGGGAGTTTGTGTCTCTGGGAGAGAGGGATGCATGCTTTGGTGTCGAATTCCCGATTGTACGTGTCCCAGCTCCAAAGTCATCAAAAGCATACGCCAGGCGACGGAAGTTTGTCCTGGCTGGCTCTACTTTGTCTACGAAGGAATCTCTTGACGACTTGAGATGTAAGTTCTTCGTTCATGAGGAGGTGGAGTTCGTCCTTCCTAGGGATGGTGAGAGTATAGATCGCTGTCCGGCTGGATTATGTGGTTTTCAATCCCGAGATTAGTTATACATTCGCGAGGGATCAAAGGATTGCGCTCTCGCAGCTTCTCCCCCAATCGCTTCATCATTTGATGGCGGCTGTAGTCCAGTGGATCGAAACTAAGCCTTGCAATGATTGTCAAGACCGGTAGAAAAGTGAGCGAAGAGATTAGCCTTGAAGGCTATCAAGTAGGACATTGACACGGATTTCTTCACCGAAAAGCAGTTAAGTAGATCGCAAAGTCTCAGGACCGCCCCAGTTTCGATCCACCGGACTACAGCCGCCATCAAATGACGAAGCGATTGGGGGAGAAGCTGCGAGAGCGCAATCCTTTGATGCCTCGCGTACTTTATAACTAATCTCGGGATCGGAAACCACATAAAGGACTTGTAAAACATAGCCTCGTACATGGCAAAGTATCCAGCCGGACAGCGATCTATACTCTCACCATCCCTAGGAAGGACGAACTCCACCTCCTCAGGAACAAAGCACTTACATCTCAAGTCGTCTAGAATTCCTTCATAGACAAAGTAGAGCCGGCCGGGACAAACTTCCATCGCCTGGCGTATGCTTTAGAAGACTTTGGAGCCAGGACACCTACTATCGGGAATTCGACACCAAAGTATGTCCCTCTCTCCTGGAGACACAGGCTCCCACTTAACCGGATTATAATCCGAAGACTGCATATCCGGAACTTGGCTATCCTGTCCATGTTCCGCTTCGCCACTAGGCATAAAAAAACCGTCGCCAACAGATGGAAGCTGACCCGTCTCATGAGCCAAGCCGTTATTCCCGAAAGGGGAAGGCAAACCGCCAGTCTCACCTACGGGAGCTAAGGCGCCCGTTTCTTCTGGGCCAAGCAAGTCGCTAGTAATCTCGGTTTAGAACATCGTCCGGACCATACGAGGGCATCTGATCATGCCCGTCCATCGAAGGAAGATAACTAAAGTCAACACCCCAGCGTTGCCCATCACTAGACGCAAACAGCTTGTTAACTAATTCAGCATCGGAATGCCCATCTTGACGAACATGAGCCAGATCCACATCGAAGTTCAGGATGTTGTCAAGATCAACTATAAACGAACCCGGCGAGTTCGTACCTCCAGCATACTCGTAAGGAGAACCTGACATTTCAAACAAAACAAAGAAAATACAAAAGTTTAAGAGACAGAAAGAAGAGAGAGAAGTTACCTTAAGGAAAACTTGCAAATGGAATTGTGAGAAATGAAGAAGGAGGGAGCTCTCCTTATATATATAAAGGCACGGGCCCAATGCAAACACAGCGGGACCGTACGAGTGAACTCCAAACCGCTCCTTTCTTTTAACCGAGGCGCCAGATTCTCTTCCATACATTCGACTCGCCACAAGCCACGCTATCTAGGCTCTCAGTCCATCAATCCCGATAAAAGATCTACTCAAAGCTCATATCTTCGGCAAGCGGAAGCAACGAGCTGGGGGGCTAACTGTTGGGGTCAAAACCCACTCCTCGGAGATTGAAGGACCAAGAAACTAGACTGACGCAACAAGACACGAGAACCACTTCTGAAGACTAAAAGAGAGTATATTATCTTTAGTCAAGGCGCCACTTTCGCCGGCAGGAACCAAGGCCGCACATTATTTGCCCCATGGACAAGGCGACACTTTCTCCGGAAGGAAGTAAGGCGCCACTTTCTTTGCCCCATGGCCAAGGCGCCACTTTCTCCGGAAGGAAGCAAGGCGCCACTTTCTTTGCCTCATGGCGAAGGCGCCACTTTCTTTGGAAGGAAGCAATGCGCCACATTCTTTGCCTCATGGCCAAGGAGCCACTTTCTCTGGAAGGAAGCAAGGCGCCACATTCTTTGCCTCGTGGCCAAGGAGCCACTTTCTCCGGAAGAAAGTAAGGCGCCACATTCCTTGCCTCATGGCCAAGGCGCCACTTTCTCCGCAAGGAAGCAAGGCGCTACTTTCTTTGCCTCATGGCCAAGGCGCCACTTTCTTTGCCTCATGGGCAAGGTGCCACTATCTCCGGAAGGAAGCAAAGCGCCACATTCTTTGCCTCATGGCCAAGGCGCCACTTTCTCCGGAAGGAAGCAAGGTGCCACTTTCTTTGCCTCATGGCCAAGGCGCCACTTTCTTGGGAAGGAAGCAAGGCGCCACTTTCTCCAGAGGGAAGCAAGGCGCCACTTTCTTTGCCTCATGGCCAAGGAGCCACTTTCTCCGGAAAGAAGCAAGGCGCCACATTCCTTGCCTCATGGCCAAGGTGCCACTTTCTCTGGAAAGAAGCAAGGCGCCACATTCTTTGCCTCATGGCCAAGGCACTACTTTCTCCGGAAGGAAGCAAGGCGCCACATTCTTTGCCTCATTGCCAAGGCTCCACTTTCTCAGGAAGGAAGTAAGGCGCCACTTTCTTTTCCTCATGGCCAAGGCGCCACTCTCTCCGGAAGGAAGCAAGGAATCACATTCTTTGCTTCAGTCCAAGGCGCCAACTTTCTCCACCTTCAGTCCAAGGTGCCACTTTCTCCATCTTTAGTCCAAGGTGCCTCCATCTTCAGTCCAAAGCGCCACTTTCTCCTTCAAGACCAAGGCACCACTTTCTCTTTCATAACCAAGGCGCCACGTTCTCGTAAAAAGAAACGGGCGCCTTGAGTTCGTAAAAAGAAACGGGCGCCTGGAGTTCGTAAAAAGAAACGGGTGCCTTGAGTTCGTAAAAAGAATTGGGCGGCCTGAGGATTTGACTTGGTTCGGAACAATTGGTCTTTCATTTCTCTTCCACCTTTTCATTCATTTGGTTATTTCAAAGTTCTTTAAATCGTTCAACTCTTCCCAGTCATGCGTTCATTCTTCCTCCATGACAGTTGAGTATTCCCGGGTGCTGTTCTGAATTTGAGGACGAATTCCTGTTAAGGGGGGAAGAATTGTAACGACCCGAATCCGAGGCCCATTAAAGCCCAATTCTATTAGATCAAAACCCTAGGTCTTCTCGTATATTTATAGCCTCCTTCTTCTCCTTTTCTCCTTGTGAAACCAGTTTCCGTTGAATCTCTGCCGAAATCTAGCCGTCGATTAGCCACCTTGAAGAAAAGCAACAAGAGCCATCTAGAAAGCCCTAGGAGGCAGATCCGACCAGTTCTGGGAGAAGTGAGAATCTGAATAGTAAATCTTGCCCAATCGACCTGATACTTGGTAGGTATATTTTTGACTCGTTCATTGATCTACTGCCGCAAGCGGTTTATCATTCGGATCTATATACTGAAAGTTATGGTTGTTTCTTCGAGCATGTTCGGCGCAGTGCCGGATTCGCATCATCAATCCGCCGTTGCCACCTTGCGAGGCAATTTCCCGGCGAACCGTGATGAGCCACAAAACCATCAACATGTTTCTGGAAAGCCCCAAATGTCTTCTTTCTTTAGAGATCGATTTCGTTCCGATCGGAGATAAGATTAGGAAGTTATAACCGTTTTTCCGAAGCGTGTCTGTGTAGTGCTGATCCGAGACTAGTGTTTTGAGATATAAGTTTTGGTTAGGAAAATGTGGTCTGTTTGACCGGTATCTTTGCAGGGAGCTTCTGGAATTGTAGATCTAGCTATCTGTTGAAGGAGAACCGATCTGGAGCTTTAGAGCATATGAAATCATATTGTTCATCATGGTTAAGGCTAAGGTGAGGGTGGCTTTCCACATAATTCCGTACTTTCGCCTAGTACTTCTTAGATGGGATTTAAAATTATATATGATCCGTTTCTGTGATCGAGTCTATGTAGTATTGTTTGTAAATTGGAGATAGGAATATAGATGATTCAACCCATTTATTGTGCATGTTAAATTGATAATTGTTTGTTATGCATAATTATTATACCTATATATACATATATATATTATACGAGGAGTCGAGCATGTTAGAGTTTAGAAATTGCGGGGGTACAGAGACGGACTTCTGCACTAGCTACGCCTTGTGTGAGAAAGGGTACAGGCAGCCTAGCCGATCTGCTGGGACCTTAAGATCGATAAATCGTCAAACCCGGGGGTGTGAGTGGGCACTATCCCACACTGGCCTCCTAGTGGGAGGGTGCTGACGTTCACTGGTACCGTTTCTTTTTACCGTGTTTGGGGTGCTATTACCGGAACTGCGTTTTCCTGTGTTTAGCATCCCGTACCTCACTGAGTGACTCCCCTGTTACTCACCCCTCTTTCTTTCTTTTTCAGGTGAGATGCGGTTAATTGGAGAATTTGAGTGATGTGATGCGGTTAATGGCACGACGTCTCGAGTGAGGATGAGACGGGTGTTACATTTTGGTATCGGAGCTGGTTAGCCGTCCCAGTGCTGACCTGGGAGGCGTTCTGGGACTGGTCGTGGTGTGCAACGAGGACGTTGCACTCTGAGTGGGGGTGAATTGTAACATCCCGATTTCTGGTATATATGGAAACATATGTGGGAGAGAATAAAAGAAGTGATTTAGCTACCTATGTCACCAAAGTGCACTTACCTTTTCGGTTGCACATCCAGAGAGAACTCCAGAGTTAAGCGTGCTTGGGCTGGAGTAGTTAAAGGATGGGTGACCTACCGGAAGTCATTCGCGGTACCGTGTGAGTTAGGAAAAAACACGGGGAACGGTCATGTGGTGATTGCAGGGTCTGTATATCATGACTTTCGAGCCTTCCAAAAATAACGCACCGACCGTCAGACAGGGGTAAGGCCCACGAGTCCGACTGAGGGATGGGTGACACACCGGCAAGGGCGGTTGGGGCGTTATAGTATTCTTCTTAAAGCAAACATTGAACTAACAATTTCTGTGTGGTGCAAGTCTTAGTAGGGAGTGTGTCCCATAACATGTATATCTCCTACGGGATGATTTATTCAACTTTAAAAATTCTCTAACATCTTGGGATACAAAAAATATGGTGTTGTGTCTCGATCATAAGTTGAGGCTAATATTGAGCAATGGCAGATATAGTCAGTGAATGACTTACGAGAACTTCTTTCGCGGTTAGGAATCGTGTGATGAATCAATCGTTATTCATTCCAACAGTCATTCTACTACGAAGAATAATAAATTGGTGTATTTAAAGATTTAAAGTAATTCTTATGAAACCTACTTACCTCTGACATAATGACCCAAGGGATCCCACCCATCCCTAGAGAGAATGAACCAATGTACACCTGAAGGTAAAATGACAAGTTATCATTGTTTTATGAAACTATGACTAATTTTGGACTTTTCAAATGGTAAATCGAAGCAAAAGTTCAGTCTTTTAGATTCAAAATTTACCAAAACGCCAGTGAGTGCTAGATATGAAGTCCCTTCACTTAACATCTGTACATCCTACAATTTGATGAACCCATGTTTTATAATATGCAGAATTATAAGAAACGACAAGTAAACTGACTTGAAGAAATGTTGTTGTTACAAACAGATTATCATGTAGAAAATCAGAATTATGTATTAAATTTTTAAATGAGTTGAGAACCTGTAAGGAGAATGATAAGGCGACGAGGAAGCATCCGATAAATGTACCTACAGCAGAAATCTGAAGATATGGACAAAAACTCAATTATACTTACATATATATAGGTATATATGTATATTAATTTCGTTTCTGAAAAAAAAAATTATAAAAATAAAAAAGTTAAAATGTAGCTTCTTACTAGCAGTAGTGGTCGTCTTCCTGATTGATCCATCAAAATTACACCTAAAGTAGTCATCGGTATCTGAGAAAGAAACAACATCAGTTTTGGATAGATATTATAACTTGTACATCCATTTTTAATTTTCAAAAACTTACTAGGATTTACCCACATTTGCACAGGTAACTTTTCTGACTTTATATTTTTTAAATTCTTTTAATATATACAATTTGGTTTTCAGTTTTATTATTTTGAAAAAACTTTTTTTTTTAGTTTTTATTCTTTAAGTATTTTAATATATAATAAAATACTTTAATATATGATTTGGTTTTCATTTTTAGATATTTCAAAAAAGTATCTAATATAAAATAGAAAACTTAAATGAATATCGTTAAGCCCAAACTCATATTATAATGGGTTTTATAGTCCATATTTTGATTCAGTTTCCTATTCAATTTAAGTGAATATGTTTTGTCGGTTTGATTCAGTTGCCGGTTCAATTTAAGTAAATATCTTTTGTCAATTTTACCAAATATTATATTTGTTGACAAACACTTTTGATATATTAATTCAGTGGCATGACTCGTAAATAATAGACTTATTAATCATTTATATAAATATACTTGTCAATTAATATATAGACGCTGTCTCAATTTTAAGAAAGTAAAATAGAAAATATCTAAATACTTGCAAATGATACTAGATACCTCTTAGTGCACTAATTGAGTGAATCAAAAATATAAAGCAAAATAAGTCATGGTAAGACAAATCTTGGTATTAACTTCTCGCATTTACGTATCTTCAAAACAATTTACTCTACGAGTTAAAATGAATATCTTTATTAGTAGTTTATTTTGGAAAAAACCCATATCATTTACTTTAGGCGAATAAGGAATCATTTGTAAGTCTAGAAAAAAAATTAATGTTGAAGGAGAGAAGCATAAAGCAAAATCAAACCGTAAACTCGTACTAAAAAAACATGTTTCGCATTGCAACTAATTGTCAACATTGAAGTGAGCCGATGAGTTATTCAAAAGATCAATAATGCACATTGACTCGTACGGCTGAATCCACCGATATAAAATGTTGGGGTCAAAATCCTTTCCTCGGAGATTGATAGAACGAGAACTCAAGATCAAGATCGAACGGCTGGACTTGTCCCGAACCAAGTTCCAGCCGCCCAGCACCTCTTCACCAAACCTTGGCGGCTGGACTTGTCCCGAACCAAGCTCCAGCCGCCCAACATCTTTGCATCAAGACATGGCGGCTGAACTCCTCCCGAGCATCATGCTTCAGCTGCCCAACGTCTTCCCAAGCAGTGCAAGGCGGCTGAACTTAACCCGAGCATTCCGCTTCAGCCGCCCATCATCTTCTCAACCAGTGCATGGCGGTTGAACTTATCCCGTTCATCATGCTTCAGCCGCCCAGCATCCCGTCAAGCAGTGCATGGCGGCTGAACTTATCCCGAGCATCATGCTTCAGCCGCCCAGCATCCCGTCAAGCAGTGCATGGCGGCTGAACTTATCCCTAGCATCATGCTTCAGCCGCCCAACATCCCGTCAAGCGGCTGAACTTATCCCGAGCATCATGCTTCAGCCGCCAAGAATCCCGTCAAGCAGTGCATGGCGGCTGAACATATCCCGAGCATCATGCTTCAGCCGCCCAGCATCCCGTCAAGCAGTGCATGGCGGCTGAGCTTATCCCGAGCATCATGCTTCAGCCGCCCAGCATCCCGTCAAGCAGTGCATGGCGGCTGAGCTTATCCCGAGCATCATGCTTCAGCCGCCCAGCATCCCGTCAAGCAGTGCATGGCGGCTGAGCTTATCCCGAGCATCATGCTTCAGCCTCCCAGCATCCCGTCAAGCAGTGCATGGCGGATGATCTTATCCCGAGCATCATGCTTCAGCCGCCCAGCATCCCGTCAAGCAGTGCATGGCGGCTGAACTTATCTCGAGCATCATGCTTCAGCCGCCCAGCATCCTGTCAAGCAGTGCATGGCGGCTGAACTCATCCCGAGCATCATGCTTCAGCCGCCCAGCATCCCGTCAAGTAGTGCATGGCGGCTGAACTCATCCCGAGCATGACGCTCCAACCGCCCAACGTCTTCTCAATCAGTGCATGGTGGCTGAACTTATCCCGAGCATCATGCTCTAGCCGCCCAGCATTCCGTCAAGCAGTGCATGGCGGCTGAACTCATCCTGAGCATCACGCTCCAGCCGCCCAGCATCCCGTCAAGCAGTGCATGGCGGCTGAACTCATCCCGAGCATCATGCTCCAGCCGCCCAGCATCCCGTCAAGCAGTGCATGGCAGCTGAACTCATCCCGAGCATCACGCTCCAGCCGCCCAGCATCCCATCAAGCAGTGCATGGCGGCTCAACTCATCTCGAGCATCATGCTCCAGCCGCCCAGCATCCCGTCAAGCAGTGCATGGCGGCAGAACTCATCCCGAGCATGCTTCAGTCGCCCATCACGTTCCAATCAAGACATGGCGGTTGAACTTATCCCGAACATGGCCAGCCGCCCATCACCCTTCCTTCGAGCATAATCACGGGCTCGGAATCGATCCAAGGCATGACGTTTGCACGTTCTGATCCCGAGTTTTGGCCAGCAGCCGACGATCATTGTCCAGCAGCCCACGATCATTGTCCAACAGCCCACGAGCTTTGGCCAGCCGCCCATGGACCTTAGTCAGCCGCCCATGCACATTAGACAAAGAGCGGGCGGCAGAACATCACACACGAAGCGGGCGACTGAAGGTTCAAAGAACGGGCGGTTCGATCACAGAAATCGTAGAAATATTCAGAACACTATTCACGCGGGAAAAACCGTTAAAATACTATTCACAAAATACTATTCATCCCGAAGAAAAGTTAACCGAAAAATCAATTTATGCATAATCGAGACCCGGTTTACTATTCACAGACCAGGATCAGATTACATGACAGTTTGCTGAAGATTTCGGGCCGAGAATCGGGCCCAAAAGACTAATTCGGCGGCTGGAGGAAGGAACAAAGTCCCACATCGCCGAGAAAGAGTTTTAGCCTCCTAGGTCTCCTAGTATAAATATAGATGCTTGTATTATGTTCAGATCATCCCAAATCCGAGTATTAAGAGCTTTAGCAATATAAGACTTTTCAGCTTTTGCTAATTATTCTTGTATTTTTGAAAAAACATCAATAAAATATTCTTTTTACATTTTCGGTCCTTGAGTTCTTTTAAAATAGAATTTTTGAGCCCCCATAAATTATAAGTTTTGACAGTGTGAGTTTCGGCTCTCACATAAAAGCTGATAAATATGAAATTCAGTAGAGTAAATTGAAACATTAGACATGATTTCGAGTTATAAAAACAGGACGAAGGATTAAGAAAGGGGGGTGTTGGGGTCGAAATCCCCTCCTCGAAGTTTAACGAAACAAGAAGCCAAGATCAAGATCAAATGGAATTTATCCCGGGCGTGGACCGGACAAGCTAAGGCCAACTGCCCACGACATGTCCGAGACACGACCCGGCGGCTAGGATAAGGCCAGCCGCCCACGTCTCCTCTAAGGCAAGGGCCGGCGGCTGGGATACGGCCAGCCGCCCATGATCCCTCCAAGACAATGTCCGGCGGCTGGGATAAGGCCAGCCGCTCGGATCTTCCTCATGTTTGGACCAGCGGCTGGGATAAGGCCAGCCGCTCGAATCCTCTTCACGCTCGGTCCGGCGGCTGGGATAAGGCCAGCCGCCCGGATCTTCCTCATGCTTGGACCGGCGGCTGGGATATGGCCAGCAGCCCGGATCTTCTTCACGCTCGGTCCGGTGGCTGGGATAAGGCCAGCCGCCCGAATCTCCTTCAAGCACGGTCCGACGGCTGGGATAAGGCCAGCCGCCCACGATCATTTCTTAGTCACTATATATATATGTACACTCATGTAAGGGTCAAAGGGCATCCCAAATCCGAGTACTAGGAATTTTAGCAATATAAGACTTTTCAGCTTTTGCTAATTATCTTTGTACTTTCGGAAATCATCAATAAAATCTCTTTTTTTACATTTTCGGTCCTTTTAGTTCTTTAAAATAGAATTTTCGAGCCCCCACAAAATATAAGTTTTGACAGTGTGAGTTTCGGCTCTCACAAGGGGGAAATATTCTCTACATATATACTCAACAACCATTCTCTACTTGTTTATCTCTGAATTTGTATCTCGATTCTTGTAGAAATGTTGAGAAAGCATCTATACTAAAAAATCATTTCTACCAACTTTTATCTCATTTTTCCACATCGTGTGTATCCAACTCTTGATTATTTTCTTAAACGCTATTCATGTTTTCTTGTGTCATGAGATAATCCTGGTTCCTGAACTATTTCTATTTAAAAATTATGACAATTATAGTTTATGTTATAATATTTTGGCTCTGACACAAGGGGGTTAGAAATTAGTAATTTCAACATGGGATAAACACAGCAACTACTTGTTATGTCTCCAAAAAATGTAATACGTCGACCAATCGTTCCCTTCTCTCTCCTCTCTCTCTCTCCCTTCTCTCTGAACACAGCTTTTTCTTCTTCGATCTTCTCCTCTCCGGTCTCCGGCGGTTTTCGCTGGAACTGTGAGAGGACATGTAATACCCCGATTGAAAAAAAAAAATATTTTTTTATCGGAGCAAGGAGTTGTGGCGGGAATAATTCCGAGAGAAATAGGAGATCAATTTTAAAAATTCCGGGCTTCTGCACAGAGGTAGTCAAGACCCGTATGGAGCTATTGCAAAAAGATTCAGTCAAAGAACAATTCTCCTGTGAGAATTAAAAATCGGACAAGATGAGATGACGAAGATTGACGGTTTGGAGTAGAAAATTCATAAGTCGAGATTGGTGCATCCAAAAATTCTGAAACTTTTTGTGGACACAAAAGACATCATCAGGAGTATTCAGAATCAAACATAGCAATTCTTGAGCAAGGGAAACGGAAGATATGATTTTCGAAGTATAGGAGCTTGTTGGTTGAATCAGTGGGTTATTTTCCAAAGGAAGCAGTCTAAAGCTCAATCAGTATTATTTTTGGAGCAGCCAGGTGTTTTTCAGCCAAGGATTTTCGTGGGAAAAGTCTGGAGAAGCAAATTCTAGAAGCAAGGTGGTAATTGTTTAGATTAAACTAAGTTATCTTGCCTTAGTGTAATCCAGGTGTCATTAGCCTAAACCCTTAGAGTGTCTAAGGCTATGTGGCGATTTTTAGACCAGATTAGTGTCCCTCTGAGTTGTCTCTCCCAGGCTAATCCCTCCCCTCTATTTAAACTCTTCTCTCTCCCTCACTTAATCTCTTTAGCCAAAATCAGAAGTTTCTTCCCTTTGTGCTTTAGTGCAAGCGTGAGAGAGAGTAGAGAAGAGGAGGAGATCGTGGTGATAGCAAGGTGGTTTGGAGCTGTGCTTGTGTCTTTTATCCTGTGGAGCACCTCTAGATGAGTTCAGTGTAGAAAAATCCACCCAAAACCATGCTAGGATGTTAGATCCAAGTTTCAGGGATTAAGTTCTTAAGTTGGTGGTTAGTTTCTTGTGTGTATGTGTGATTTGTTGTCTGATTTGTTGGAATTGATTGTTGAGTGCTGCATGCATGTTCGGATCATTAGGATTGATAGAATTATGAAATAGGAACGTCATATGCATGTGTTAATGCCTTGCGATGCAAATATGTATGTGTGGGATGAGTTTTGTGTGCAGGTACATACCATGTGGTGCATAACAAATTCTTGCAGGTTCACCCATGGTATAACATGGCCGTACAGGTATGAGAAAGGAAGCTGAAGACTCGGAGGAGGGCTGAGTTTATAGATCCGTGGGCTAAGAAACCCGCTGGGAGAGGTGGCGGATTGGATGCACAACCGTAAGGTGTGCTATTCACCCTACCGAGCCTTAACACGGATGGTAGAAAGGTTGCCGTGATTTTTGAATCCTTTGCAATCTCTTTCTACTGAAAACTCAGTGCCGCCAAAGAGAGATGTTGGCATGGAGTGAGTGTTGGGTGATGAGGGTGATGTGGTGGAGTTTGTGTGTGGTGGTTGGCTATGAGATAGTGTGTTGTGGTGTGGGGGAATCAGTCCGGTCGCGTTTCCAGGACTGAAGCGGAACCGGGGTATACGGTTCAGTGGTGGTATGTGCGTGATCCCAACGCCTTCCCACGGCATCGAAGGACAGAGAGGTGGGAGGAAGACTTGGAGAGACAGGATGGCAGCCCGGGCCCGGGGTACTGCAGACGGCGTTCCGGAAGAGGCAGGGCGGAGCTGACCGTAGACAGCTTCCGGAAGAGGAAGGGCGGAGCTGGGCCGATTCATTTGGCTTCGGCCGGTGATCGGTTTTGTTATGTGAAGTTCTGGCTTGACGGTCATTGTGATAGTCAAGTGCGGAGTGTTTCACGGGGATTCACGCCATACTTTGAGATCTCAGTGCCCACGCGGGTTGTGCGTTGCGAGAACGCGGCTGCAGCACAGTGTTACGGCACTCGAACTACTAACGTGTTTTCATGCTTCGGCTATTTACTTTTCAGTTGCTTCGGCTATTCTATGCTTGTGTGTTATGTGTTGCATGATGGGGATGGGATGGGTTTTAATATCTGGACTCACTAAGTAATCTCCCGATTACTTACCCCTTTTCCCTTTTTCCCCCTTGTGCAGGAGACCAGTAGAGTAGCGGGTGGCGAGACGTACGAAGGACGGAAGTAGACTTGTTTTTCGGGTTTATAGCAAAGAATAAGTTGTAACGTATGTAATGCTTTCCGCTGTGTTTTCTGAACTTGTGGCCACTTAAGCTTTTGTAGTATGTAAGACTTTGTGAACTGGTTTTTAAATGAATAAAAGGAAATGTTTGTGAAAGATTGTGTTTGGCTCATTGATATTAGTCTTGTCCGGACTAACACAACTCGAGATTAAGGTACGGTTGCAAAGCCTTAGGCCAAGATTGAGAGGTAACCGGTGTTAAGCAATAGGATGGCTCTGTTTTCGGACTTGTCCTGGAATGAGCTGACTTGTTGCTTAACCTCCGGACTGTGGCGTCTCCGGGTCGGATGGGTTACGCGGTCGTTCGTGTTCTTGTTTGATTGTCGTTTGGCCGTGTGTACCTAGTTCGGTTCAGGGGTGTTACAGATGGTGGTATCAGAGCCAGGTTTCTGATCATGCTCACGAGACAAACAGTTTTTAATGTTTTCAAAAAGTTTTATGAGTCAAAGGTGTCGCTATAAGCCCATTTAGGAATTCCGTTCCCTCTCGCTCTATAGGGTATTAAAAAGGCTTGTTTCCTTGTAACAGGATGTCAGACGTGTGGCTAAGTGGATGTAGGCTGAGGGGTTTGTCCAGGATTCAGGATGAGGAGGGACAACGACCAGAGTCCTTTGTGCAGAACCTTTACCCAAACCAGGAATGTGGTGGAACTTCCAGACGCAGGCGTGCTACCGCGGTTGAAACGGAATCAGGAACCCATGGAACTCCAGAGACCAATCAGTCATGGTACCCAAGTTCGGATGGTATGCTTCAAGGTTCCTTCGATACAACTTTGCAGCTACTCGTTGTCCGGAAGAATATCAGAAAGACATAGGAGTGTACTACTTGGAGAAGGAAGCTCTGGGGTGGTGGAGCACTATAGATCGTCAGACAAACTTTTCTATCAGAACATGGGAACAGTTCAAGGAAGAATTTGAGAAGAAGTACTTTCCACCAGAGGCCCGAGACCGGCTGACTCGAGAATTCCTACGGTTGGAGCAAGGAACCAAGAGTGTTCGAGAATACGAGGTGGAGTTCCTGAAGTTGCAACGTTATGCTGCTCATTGCAACATGAGTAATGAGGCGCTAACCCGCCAATTTATGCAAGGGCTCAACCCCGAGATCGGCAGCAGACTACAATCCGTAACCTATGTCAATCCACATGAAGCTATAGAAAAAGCGGTCAATGTGGAAATGTATCTTCAGCAAGAACGTGAATTGCGGAACAAGAGGAGGAATGAGTACAACTCCGGATCAGGATCGGGCGCCAAGGCAAAACACTACGGGAACAGACAAGGAGGGAATCAGAAGGGACCGCAGGGAAACCAGGACAAGAAAATGTTTCATGGAGAAAACCCTGGTGGAGCAAACATGGATAAACGATGTTATGCATGTGGAAAGGAAGGCCACATAGCTAAGAATTTCCCCCGCAACTGTAGTGGGAACCTGTTCCCAAACCCAAATCCAATCTCGATAATCTGTTACCGATGTGGAAAAGAAGGACACTACGCCAACCATTGCACTCAAGGAGGTCTTCCAGCACCGCCTACAAGACCGGCTATAGAACCCCAGCCAAGCGTCAGGCCACCGTCGGGAGAGTTTATGCCTTGGAAGGGGCAGCTTACGACTCCGCAGGACCTTCTCACGGTCCCGTTACAGGTACGCATCGGGTGCTAACTCTCTTTGTGTGTGATGCATGTGAATGATTGAATGATTGTGTGTTGTTGTGGTGTTTGGTAGGAACATTGCGAGTGGGCGGAAATCCCACGCAAGTTCTGTTCGATTCAGGGGCTACTCATAGCTTTGTAACCCCTGAAGTGGCGTCTAGGTTTAGAGAACCCTATTCGCGTGCAAGTGTAAGTTTAGTTATAGAAACCCCTGGTCCTGAAGTCCTCAAGTCGGTAGAGGTGATTAGGGAGGTATCGATAGAGATCTGTGATAGGATCTTTAAGGCAGGCCTCTTGGAGACTCCGATGAAGCATTTCGAAGTAATTCTCGGCATGGACAGGTTGTCAGAATACCGAGCCTTGATAGACTGCGAGAAGGGAAGGGTAACGCTCAGGGAGAGCCGTAAGCCAGAGATCGTATATCGGGGAATCAGACCCAGCCCAGTGGCGTCTATTGTGTCAGCCGCCAGAGTAGCAAGTCAGTTGGAAAGTGGGGAAGTTTACTTAGTGGCCATTAGCGTAATCGGGGAAGAGAAAGAAGAAGAGTTAAGGATAGAAGACATTCCAGTGGTACAAGAATTTGCCGACGTGTTCGCACCGTTAACTACTCTACCACCAGCAAGGAAGAATCCGTTCACCATTACTTTAAAGTCGGATACTGTACCTATAGCTAAGACTCCCTACCGAATGGCTCCAGCCGAGTTGGCCGAGTTAAAAACTCAATTAGAGGATCTAGCTGAGAAGGGGTTTATCCGACCAAGTTCCTCACCTTGGGGAGCGCCAGTCTTGTTTGTCAAGAAGAAGGACGGGACGATGAGATTGTGCATCGACTACCGAGGCATCAACAGTGTCACGGTTAAGGACAAGTACCCGCTGCCAAGAATTGATGAGTTGTTGGATCAACTGCAAGGGGCAAGTTGGTTCTCAAAGATAGACTTGGCCTCGGGATATCATCAAATTGGTATTCACGAGAAGGACGTAGAGAAGACGGCTTTCAATACTCGTTATGGACAATACGAGTATGTAGTCATGCCGTTTGGGTTAACCAATGCACCAGCGGTGTTCATGCGACTCATGAACGAAGTATTCCATGACTACTTAGATGGATTCGTGATAATCTTTATCGACGATATCCTAATCTACTCACGGACAAAAGAAGAACATGCAGAACATCTACGTAAAGTCTTGGAACGACTTAGAAGCCAGAAGCTGTATGCGAAGTTCAGTAAGTGCCGCTTTTGGAAAAGAGAGATTGGATTCTTAGGACACCGGATTTCAGAGAAAGGAGTGACAGTGGATCCGGAGAAGGTATCCGTGATTCAGAAATGGCCGCGACCCGCATCCGTGACGAAAGTCAGAAGTTTCCTTGGATTGGCAGGGTACTACCGGAAATTTGTTAAGGGCTTTTCTTCCATTGCAAAACCTTTAACAAAACTAACGGGAAAGGACATACCGTATGTGTGGAGCCCAGAGACAGAGAAGGCGTTTACGAAGCTTAAGGAGGCATTGATGACGGCACCAGTTCTAACTTTACCAGAGCCCGGCAAGCCGTACACAGTCTATACTGATGCATCGAGAGTCGGTTTAGGTTGTGTACTGATGCAGAACGACAAGGTGATAGCTTATGCCTCAAGACAGCTGCGAAAGCATGAGGAGAACTACCCTACGCACGATCTGGAAATGGCAGCCGTGGTCTTTGAACTAAAAATTTGGAGATCTTACTTGTACGGAGAAGAAGTACAAGTGTTCACGGACCATAAGAGCCTTAAGTACTTGTTCACTCAGGCAGATCTCAACTTAAGGCAACATCGTTGGATGGAGTTTATCGCAGATTATGATGTTAAGATTCAGTATTGCCCAGGCAAAGCTAATACGGTAGCTGACGCTTTGAGCAGAAGGAGGACTGAGGTAAGTATAGAGAAGGAAGTGGAGGCATTGGACAGGGAAATGAAGAAGGTCAGTTTGGCGGCCTTGGAAGGCGAGACCAGTGAACCAATGGGACTACAGGCAGTGAGGCAAGTCGGTTTGATTCAGAGAATCCGAGAAGAACAAGAGAGAGATGAGAAGATACAGAAGATTGTAACCAGAGTCAAGGAGACCGAAGGAGACGATCCGAGTGGCTATCATCTGGCAGAAGATGGAACCTTGCTGCTTAAGGGCCGGATCAGTGTACCAGAAGGAGGAGAACTAAGGAAGGAGATTTTGCAGATGGCTCACCGTTCACTCTACAGTATTCATCCAGGAAGCACCAAGATGTACTGGGATATCCGACGATACTATCACTGGCCAGGCATGAAACGATCAGTCGCTAAGCAAGTAGCCCAATGTCAAGTGTGCCAGTAAGTTAAGGCAGAGTACCAAGTACCCGGAGGATTACTACAATGTCTACCGATCCCAGAATGGAAATGGGACACGATTTCAATGGACTTGATAGGTGGACTACCAACCTCGAGAGGAAGGATGAACAACTCAGTATGGGTAATTGTGGACAGAATGACAAAGCCAGCACACCTGTTAGCCATGAAAGATACGGACAAAGTAGAGGTACTAGCAGATCAGTACGTGAACGAAATCGTAAAACTGCATGGGGTACCTATGAATATAGTGTCAGATAGAGATCTGAGGTTCACGTCTGCATTTTGGAGGGCGTTGCAAGGAGCGTTAGGCACAGAGTTGCATATCAGTATGGCCTTTCACCCGGAAACAGACGGCCAAACCGAGAGAACAATACGGACACTCGAAGACTTGTTGCGTCTGTGCATTTTAGATTGGGGTGGCTCATGGGAGGACTACTTACCACTGGTAGAATTCTCGTATAACAACAGTTATCACACCAGTATCAAGATGTCACCGTATGAAGCTTTATATGGGAGACCGTGCCGCACACCCTTGTGCTGGACCGAGGTTGGAGAAAGGAGAGTATTTGGACCTCAGATAGTGGACGAGACCATGGAAAAATTAAAGATGGTCAAGACCAACATGAAGAAGGCTCAAGACAGACAAAAGAAGTATGCGGATCAAGGACGCCGGGAAGTGACCTTTGAAGTTGGAGACTGGGTATATTTAAAAGTATCAGCTCAGAAAGGAAAGGACAGATTTGGTAAGGTGGGAAAGCTGGATGCAAGATATATTGGTCCATTTCAAATAAAAGGAAGAGTATGAGTTGTAGCTTACCGATTGGATCTACCTTCCGATATGCGTCTTCACCCGGTGTTTCATGTGTCCATGCTTCGGAAGCATGTTAAGGACCCAGACGCGGTGGAACCAGAAAGGATCGAGAATCTGCAGACGAACCTAACTTACCCAGAAGGACCTATCCGGATTGGGATAAGAAGGGTTCGGAAGTTAAAGAACATAGAGATTCCGCAGCTTCAAGTCTTTTGGGGACGCCAGAACAGAGTAGACGTGACTTGGGAGGATGAGGAAAAATTTAAAGAGAAGTATCTAGAGTTCTTCAAGCCAGAGACAATAATGGAACTAGGAGAGTCATCTCGGCCTTAAGAATTCGAGGACGAATTCTATTAAGGGGGGAGAATGTAATACCCCGATTAAAAAAAAAAAAAAATTATTTTTTTATCGGAGCAAGGAGTTGTGGCGGGAATAATTCCGAAAGAAATAGGAGATCAATTTTAACAATTCCGGGCTTCTGCACAGAGGTAGTCAAGACCCGTATGGAGCTATTGAAAAAAGATTCAGTCAAAGAAAAATTCTCCTGTGAGAATTAAAAATCAGACAAGATGAGATGACGAAGATTGACGGTTTGGAGTAGAAAATTCATAAGTCGAGATTGGTGCATCCAAAAAATCTGAAACTTTTTTTGGACACAAAAGACATCATCAGGAGTATTCAGAATCAAACATAGCAATTCTTGAGCAAGGGAAACGGAAGATATGATTTTCGAAGTATAGGAGCTTGTTTGTTGAATCAGTGGGTTATTTTCCAAAGGAAGCAGTCTAAAGCTCAATCAGTATTATTTTTGGAGCAGCCAGGTGTTTTTCAGCCAAGGATTTTCGTGGGCAAAGTCTGGAGAAGCAAATTCTAGAAGCAAGGTGGTAATTGTTTAGATTAAACTAAGTTATCTTGCCTTAGTGTAATCCAGGTGTCATTAGCCTAAACCCTTAGAGTGTCTAAGGCTATGTGGCGATTTTTAGGCCAGATTAGTGTCCCTCTGAGTTGTCTCTCCCAGGCTAATCCCTCCCCTCTATTTAAACTCTTCTCTCTCCCTCACTTAATCTCTTTAGCCAAAATCAGAAGTTTCTTCCCTTTGTGCTTTAGTGCAAGCGTGAGAGAGTAGAGAAGAGGACGAGATCGTGGTGATAGCAAGGTGGTTTGGAGCTGTGCTTGTGTCTTTTAGCCTGTGGAGCACCTCTAGATGAGTTCAGTGTAGAAGAATCCACCCAAAACCATGCTAGGATGTTAGATCCAAGTTTCATGGATTAAGTTGTTAAGTTGCTGGTTAGTTTCTTGTGTGTATGTGTGATTTGTTGTCTGATTTGTTGGAATTGATTGTTGAGTGCTGCATGCATGTTCGGATCATTAGGATTGATAGAATTATGAAATAGGAACGTCATATGCATGTGTTAATGCCTTGCGATGCAAATATGTATGTGTGGGATGGTTTTGTGTGCAGGTACATACCATCTGGTGCATAACAAATCTTGCAGGTTCACCATGGTATAACATGGCCGTACAGGTATGAGAAAGGAAGCTGAAGACTCGGAGGAGGGCTGAGTTTATAGATCCGGGGCTAAGAAACCCGCTGGGAGAGGTGGCGGATTGGATGCACAACCGTAAGGTGTGCTATTCACCCTACCGAGCCTTAACACGGATGGTAGAAAGGTTGCCGTGATTTTTGAATCCTTTGCAATCTCTTTCTACCGAAAACTCAGTGCCGCCAAAGAGAGATGTTGGCATGGAGTGAGTGTTGGGTGATGAGGGTGATGTGGTGGAGTTTGTGTGTGGTGGTTGGCTATGAGATAGTGTGTTGTGGTGTGGGGGAATCAGTCCGGTCGCGTTTCCAGGACTGAAGCGGAACCGGGGTATACGGTTCAGTGGTGGTATGTGTGTGTGATCCCAACGCCTTCCCACGGCATCGAAGGACAGAGAGGTGGGAGGAAGACTTGGAGAGACAGGATGGCAGCCCGGGCCGAGTTGGACCCGACGGGGTACTGCAGACGGCGTTCCGGAAGAGGCAGGGCGGAGCTGACCGTAGACAGCTTCCGGAAGAGGAAGGGCGGAGCTGGGCCGATTCATTTGGCTTCGGCCGGTGATCGGTTTTGTTATGTGAAGTTCTGGCTTGACGGTCATTGTGATAGTCAAGTGCGGAGTGTTTCACGGGGATTCACGCCATACTTTGAGATCTCAGTGCCCATGCGGGTTGTGCGTTGCGAGAACGCGGCTGCAGCAGAGTGTTACGGCACTCGAACTACTAACGTGTTTTCATGCTTCGGCTATTTACTTTTCAGTTGCTTCGGCTATTCTATGCTTGTGTGTTATGTGTTGCATGATGGGGATGGGATGGGTTTTAATATCTGGACTCATTAAGTAATCTCCCGATTACTTACCCCTTTTCCCTTTTTCCCCCTTGTGCAGGAGACCAGTAGAGTAGCGGGTGGCGAGACGTAGGAAGGACGAAAGTAGACTTGTTTTTCGGGTTTATAGCAAAGAATAAGTTGTAACGTATGTAATGCTTTCCGCTGTGTTTTCTGAACTTGTGGCCACTTAAGCTTTTGTAGTATGTAAGACTTTGTGAACTGGTTTTAAATGAATAAAAGGAAATGTTTGTGAAAGATTGTGTTTGGCTCATTGATATTAGTCTTATCCGGACTAACACAACTCGAGATTAAGGTACGGGTTGCAAAGCCTTAGGCCAAGATTGAGAGGTAACCGGTGTTAAGCAATAGGATGGCTCTGTTTACGGACTTGTCCTGGAATGAGCTGACTTGTTGCTTAACCTCCGGACTGTGGCGTCTCCGGGTCGGCTGGGTTACGCGGTCGTTCGTGTTCTTGTTTGATTGTCGTTTGGCCGTGTGTACCTAGTTCGGTTCGGGGGTGTTACAGGACCCATCTTCTTTTTTCTGTCTTTTCTTTCCTTTTCTCTCCTAGCCTGTGCTTCTCTCCGTGGTTTGGTGCTTCTCTTGGTCAGTTATGGTGGCAAGGCTTTCATCTCCGGTTAAGTTGCGGTGGCTCGGTGGCGGATCTATGGGAGGGGCGTCCCTGTGGTTCAGATCTGTTTGAGGACCAGATCTGGCTGTTTCCTCAGCACCTTTCTCCGGAGATCTTCTGTTGCAGTCTTCTATCTATGGTTTTCCTTGCTTCTGTCGGCGGTGTTTTAGCGAAGGCGGTTCGGTGCAGTGGTGGGTTTTCAGTGTGAAGGTGTTTTGTGGTTCTTGTACCACTGGGTTTCTTCCTCTCAGTTCCATGGCTGCTTGGGGACGGTGGCAGATCTGGAGGTTCTTTCCCGGTGGTGGTCGTGGACCGACAATAGTGAGTGAGGTTTTGTTTCCTTCTCCCTCTTTCTTAGGCATTGTCGGATCTAGGCTTCTCCGGTGACTGTAGTGGACCGACAATAGATTGCTGTGGTTTGGGTTCTCTTCTTCCTCTCGCTTAGGCATGACCGGATCTTGGCCATTTTCGTTTTCTTATGTGTTCCTTGCTTCTTCACTGGCTCGGTTTTTTGCTTGGCAGCGTTTTTTAGTTGGAGGTGTGGCTATTTTTTTTCACCCACTCTGGCGGTTCTAGCGGTGGCTCTCGGTTCTCCCGGTTGATGGTTGTGGCGGCTTTGCTTAGGATGCCATGGTCTTCGTGTTGTCCAGGATCGTACTCGAATGCGGCGGTGGTTTGTGTTTCCGCTGATTTAGGTTAAGGGTCTCAGATTCAATTCGGTTTTGTAGCATTTCGGATTTAGGATTTGCGCTAAACCGGACCATTTTTTGGTTTTTGGCTAGATTTGTTTTTCTTTCTATATTTCTTTATATTTCCTGCTTTTTGTATATTGGAAAAACCAAAAAAAAAACCAAAAAAAAAACCAAAAAAAAAACCAAAAATATTTAACATGAAAGCCATTAAAAAAAAAAAAAAAAAAGGGATAAACAATGGCTACCAGTCAGAGCGTTCAAGAAGCCATTTCCAAATTCTTTGATGAGCCCAACAAGATTACAACAGATCAAAATGAAAAGATTAACCAGGTCATCACAACCGTTACTAAACATATAGACAAAGTAAACGTGAACAAATAGCCTTATCTTAGGAAATTACCAAGCTACTATTGAAAGTAGCACGTGTACCCAACCTAATATCTCAAAGCACGGCACAAGCACCTCCTCTAGAGCCTCTGCAGTTACAGATGTAACTCCTCTTGCAGATAACATCGAAACCATAACCGTAATTTCGGTTGGGACAAACTTAAGGACAGACCAGAAAGAAGAGCTTCTAAGTAATAGAAAATTACTACGTTAAATCGTTTTAGAAAATAATCGACTTAAAACTGTTGGAACATGCGAGAACTAAATCCAGAACTATAAAATAATCAGCTATATCACTACAAAAAAAACAGGTGATTTGGGACGAAAATTGGCATCGAAAATTTGCGACGGACTTGCGACACATTTGCTTCGAAAATAAATCCATCGCAGATTTCCAACGACACTTGCAACGACGTAGCGACGAGGAGGACATTCGTCACAAAAATAATCACAAATTGCGACGGATTTGCGAGTAACTTACTCCGTCGAAAAGTTTGCGACGGAGTTGCAAGAAAGCATAATACGTCGCAAATACATCATAAAATTGTGACAGATTTGCGCGATTTACCAACCCTGAGTTATGTACAGCACGTGAGAAGTGTGTCATACCTAATTTATTGTGACGAACACCCACTCGCATTATCGTCGCAAATTCATCGCAATGTGGTCGCAAATCCGTCATACAATTATGTTGTAAATCCGCCGCAAAATTTTCTCATACCCCATAAATATATTTGTTCACGTTCATTTGTAAACACAACAATATTACTTAAAAAACACTTATATTCATTTACCTGACCACAAATGATCCATTGGCGAGAGAAAACGGTACAATATTATGCCCTTGTAGAGAAAGTATGGGAATGAATAATATTTGGAAATAGCCATGGTGAAGCGGCATTAATATAATATAGGATTTATGGAAAACTACTACGTATGGTTTAACCAGGGGGAGATAGGGGTGCAGGATGTAGCAGTACAAGTCAAGCATGAACCCTTATATTTGGAAGTAATGAGGGTAAAGGGTATCACCAGGAGTACGTTTCATGATATGACTATAGATTGATATGAGGCATTTTCATCTCATTATAACCATTTTTTCAAGTCCTTTCGAGTCTTTTTAGTCTTTATCGAGTCGTTTCAGGTCATTAGGAAGCTTTGGACGAAGTTTGGAGTGACGAAGTTTGGAGTGATTAGAGCCTTTGGAGCATAAAAGAATCATATTGGAAGAAAAAGAGGCAAATCTGTGAAGAATTACCAATTTCACCTCGGAGCACCTGCTCGCACGGCCGGAGTAAAAAAAGGGAGGTCGTTTTGACCTAACCCTAATGACGAAAAAAGAGGGAGCAGCCGCCTAGAAGACTCTATTATATATACTCCCTTTAGTTTTAGGTTTTTAATCATCTTTTATCATCTTTTACCTTTTAGCTTTAGTTTTCAAGACCTCTAAGGAGCTTTCTACTTGTATTTTTGGGAGAGGAATCTCTGCGACATCTGGAGAAGAATTCTGAACCCTCTTAATTTCTGTTTATTATTAATGCATTCTTTAATTCAATTGCTATGTTTTCTTATTCCATGTCTGAGTAAATCTCTTAGTTAGGTTAAGGTTTTCAAAGGAATTCATGAGCTAAGGGATTAAACACAAATAGGCTAATAAATCGATGTCTTCACCCTTGTTGTTCTTAATACTTAAATCGAATTGATCACTTGATTTTATGATATTAGGTTTAACTTAGACAGCGAGAGTTGCTAGGTTACTAGAAGAAACATTGGTGAGCAATTTGTTGTATGGCTGCGAGAGTAGATGTGTAGGAGAATTGTGAACAAATCAAACATATCCTTAATGCTTGTCTGCGATTTCTAAAACCAACAAGAGTTATGATTTTAGGTTGTTAGATAAAGTTATTGATGCCACGAGAGTGGATTAATATTATCTTTATGTTTGAGTTCTAGACATGTTCCAGATTATTGCATGAATAGTTGTTTGATCCATTGCTCTGAATTGCTTGCGAATTGCTTTAACCTAACGCTTGCTTAATATTGCTTTACATCCGATTTTAGATTAGTTTCTTGCTACCAACGATACCAAACCCTTTTGATCTTTCTTAGCTATAAATTTAGCTCATAACTTGGTCTTCGTCGGATCGACCCCTAAGTACTACTACGTTTGCTGTGCACTTGCAGTAAGAAAATAGGGTTTAAAACTCGTGTATCAAGTTTTTGGTGCCGTTACCCGGGGACCAAATTATTACCTTTGGTTTTCGGCGAAATTTTTAGTCTAAGATTTACTAACTTGTTCTTCTTTTCTTCTCTTGTGTGTTTCAGGACAATCAGGAGATAGCAAGGTTAGAACGAGCTGATTAGAAGAAGAAGTCGGATCCATCCAACATGGGCGACGAAACCGACGAGCGAGCTGCTAGTGGCTATGTAGCTGCTGAAATTCGAAGGATAGAACAGCAGATGCAACAGTTGCAACAGTTGCAACAACAGCTACAACCAGAGCAAAAGCTTACTACCAAAACAGAGCCGCAATCATTCCACCCACAATTCAGAGGCAGGACTACGAGATCAAACCTCAGATGATCGCATTGGTGAAGCAACACTTGTTTACGGCTAACCTGCAGAAAATCTGATGGATCATATTGAAGATTTCGAAGAAATCTGCAGCACAACCGGTTCGAATGGTGTACCTCCGGATTTCTTGAAGTGCAAACTATTCCCTTTCTCTCTTGCGGAAAAAGCTTCACGCTGGCTGAAGTCACTACCACCTAGTTCTTTGGCGACGTGGGCTGAGGCTAGATCGGCGTTCTTGGACAAGTTCTACACCAAGTCCAAAACCGCAGCTCTAAGGAACAAGATATCCTCGTTTCAGCAACGCTCTGGAGAGACCTTCAACGAGGCATGGGAGAGATTAAAGGAGTATAGAAGAGAGTGCCCTCATCATGGGTTCAGCAATGAGCAGATTCTGAGCGCTTTCTATGATGGTGTTGATTGGGACAGCAGAAACGCCCTGAATGCAGCCAGCAATGGAAATTTCTACACCAGGTCCAAGGAAGGCGCGTTTGAGCTGATTGAGAACTTGGCTACAAATTCTGGAAATCGCTGCCATGAGTATGATGAGAATAGATATGGCAGCAGTGTTGAATCGCAGAAGATTGATGAGCTGGCCGCAAAAGTGAGCTTGTTGTTGGAAAGACATCAGACAAGTATCCAACTTTGCGCGAACAGAAGCTATGAGCAGTATGCAGAGGTGAACTACGTGAATGAAGGCTATGTGGAGAATCAGTGCTTTCAAGCTCACGCGTCTAATCCCATGACGAGCTGAAGTCTCTTATGCAGTTGGTTCTACTCAGCCAACAGAAATCTACTAATGAGGTCAATGTCAAGGTGGACAGCACGTACAATGATCTCCATAGTAAGTTCGAAGTTGTTTGCACTCACATGAAGAAGCTTGAAATTCAGGTTGCTAAAAATGCCGAGGCATCAGGAATTCCTCCTGAGAAAGCAAAGGTGAATCCTTGGAAAGGGTATGTCAATGCAGTTGAGACAAGAAGTGCAAAAGACAGGACAAACAGCTGCAACACCAGCCCAGAAATCGGAAAAAGGGAAAGAAAGAGCTGTGGAGCACCAGCTCCAGGGGAATCAGAACGCTCCAAGAGAAGGACACTCAACAGAGCACCCAAGCTCTCCGACAGAGCACATGCTCCGATCATACGAGCACCCGCTCCAAGGAGAGAAAACGAGCGATTATGTCTCATCATCAGGAGTACCTGCCCCATGCCCTAGTTTGGTTGATCCTGGCCTAGAAGTAATGAGCGAGCACCCCAACTCATCGTCTGAGCACCTGCTCTGACGACGTGCTCCCACCAAACCCTTAGAAAATCTTCCAACAAGGGTTTACATTCCCAAGGTGCCTTATCCACCACGACCATTGAGGGTATTGCCTAAGATTGAAGATCCTGGGAAGTTCTTGGTCAGATGCTCCATTACAGGAGTTAACTTCAAGGAAGCTCTTTGTGATTATGAGTCTACTGTTAATCTCATGCAAAGGCTATTGCAGAGAAGTTGAAAATTTCTGAGATAAAGCCTAGTCTAATGAATCTTCGATTTGCAAACTCCTCAAAAACATCGTCTGTTTTTCCAAGATCAACGGAAATGTTTTCTACAAAGCCATTCCCACAGGAACCACCACACATGCCTCTTGCATCTCTACAGTGGATAGCGAGGAAGCACCTGCTCCACCAACCGGGAAACTTAGGGAGAAGACAAAGACGCAGGGAAACGTGCAGTGCAGAAAGATCATGGGAGATCCTCAAATGACTTTGATCCCTCAAGGATATGATGGACACTCGGTTGACTACAAGGTGAGGTGCAAAGGTCATCCTAAACCTTTCTCTAGAGTTAAAGTTATTCTTCCATCAGAGTTGAAAGATAAGGGTATTGGTGTTCTGAATGGAATGTTGAGTAAGGTTTTGAACATGACGATGTCTGATTGTGGAGCTGGTTTTGGAGCAAGCTCTCAAGCCCAACCTGACTGATACATTGCACCAAAGTCAAGCTAATGACTTAAACCAAGCGCTTAGTGGGAGGCAACCCACTGGTTAGTGTACATACTTCGTTTTCTTTCTTTTGCTACTAATTTTTGGTTTTGGTTTTCTTTGTTTCAGCTTAAAAAAAAAAAAAACGAGGGAGCACCCCAATCTATTTCACCCAAAAAAAAGAAGGGTGTACGTTTTCAGGTAAGCTTTCTTGTCCCTACACCATTGTCAAATCCATTATTTATTTTTCGTTTCTCATCCTTTCTCTTGACTTATTCGCACACCAGGACGGTGTGAAGTAAGTCTGGAGGAGGGTGTTAGTACTAATTCGTTTTCTTTGTTTTGTTTGAGTCGTTTTTGTGAGTCAGTCTGTTTTATTGAGTCAACATTTGGTTGGGATTTATGAACTATATCTTAGAATGTTGAGCTTGCTGTTTTTACTTAGTGACCATATCTGTAGGATCCATTCAGTTAAGACTAATGAAAAAAATCCAAAGTCTGACCAATCTAGAGAGACCTATATTTCCAGCAGATTTTACAGGCCTGAGCTATTTACGGAGATCTTTCAACTGTAGTTGGTGACCAAAGAGCTTGATTCTCTCATTCACACCTAACATCGATAGCTATTGTGAAAAGCTTATGGTACTTCTTTCCCTTATTCTAAAAATCCTGAGAAACAAATGAAAAGATGAGATGATTTTCTTTTAAGTAAAGGGATAGGAAAATTTCCCATGACCCCACTATTTTACTTTGAAAGGAATGATCACACAAAGGTGGAAACGAGGGAGAGGAAAATTTCCCAGGACCCCACTATTCGTCACAGAAAAAAGGAGATGATCAAAAGATAAGTGCAGAGTATGAGAAAAGAATAAGTCTGAGGGAGAGAAAGAGTACCAAATAAGTGGATTACATGGTTGTATTTGTCAAGGTGTAGTATGGGAAAGAGTCTATAAGGTTCTTGGCATTTGAAGCATTGTTAGTCTCAACGCAATGAAGGATAGTTAATGAAGTTGAGATTTTGTGGCGTTATTCAAGAAAAACTGCAATGTGACTAAGGTGAAGTACATGGTGGTCGTTTTTTTAATTGGTTCATAAAGAATGTGGATTACAGGTTTAAGCAGTTGGTGCGATTATTCTGATTGAGAAGGTGAGATCCCTGTTTTCAAACCTCTCTTCTCGGTTTAGGTTTTAGTTTGTTTGAGGACAAACAATGGTCTAAGTCTGGGGGAATTGATATGAGACATCTTCACCTCATTATAATCATTGTTTTCAAGTCCTTTTCGAGTCTTTTTAGTCTTTATCGAGTCGTTTCAGGTCATTAGGAAGCTTTGAACGAAGTTTGGAGTGATTAAAACCTTTGGAGCATAAAAGAATCATATTGTAAGAAAAGGAGGCAAATATGTGAAGAATTACCAGTTTCACCTCGGAGCACCTGCTCGCACGGCCGGAGTAAAAAAAGGGAGGTCGTTTTGACCTAACCCTAATGACGAAAAAAGAGGGAGCAACCACCTAGAAGACTCTATTATATATACTCCTTTTAGTTTTAGGTTTTTAATCATCTTTTACCTTTTACTTTTAGTTTTAGACCTCTAAAGAGCTTTCTACTTGTATTTTTGGAAGAGGAATCTCTGCAATATCTGGAGAAGAATTCTGAACCCTCTTAGTTTCTGTTTATTATTAATGCATTCTTTAATTCAATTGCTATGTTTTCTTATTCCATGTCTGAGTAAATCTTTTAGTTAGGTTAAGGTTTTCAAAATAATTCATGAGCTAAGGGATTAAACACAAATAGGCTAATAAATCGATGTCTTCACCCTTGTTGTTCTTAATGCTTAAATCGAATTGATCACTTGATTTTATGATATTAGGTTTAACTTAGACAGCGAGAGTTGCTAGGTACTTGCCAACCACCGAAAGGCTGAAACGGTTGTACCCATCATGCACAGATTTCTCTCATTTCCCCCCCCCCCCCTTTCTTGACTAAAATCAGTTAATATTTTTTTACGATCTTAGTTAAGGATTAATAATATTTAAATTTTAGTTTTGTAAAACTCTACAAACTTATATAATATAACATATGGTTATCAAAATGATCATTTTAATTTTTCATTTTGTAATTGATTTTATGTTTAGTTCAATGATAAATATTTGATATTTTGACCAAATTAATAGAAATAATATAGATTTAATAGATTGAATTTGAAATTTTTATAACTGATTTTTAGGTGTTTAGCAACAGATTTAAGAATGAAAGATAAATAAAAAAGAGAACAATAAAGAAAAAATATGGTGTTGGTACATCAGCAAAAATGACCTAAAATTATTCTCCTTTAATATATAGTTGATTAAATTTTATATTAAACTTTAGGTTTATAAAACTCCACAAACGTTATAAATATGACATAATATAACATATGGTTAACAAAATGATCATTTTAAAATTTTCAGTTTTGTAATTGATTTTATGATTAGTTTAATAATAAATATTGATTTTTAACCAAATTAATATGAATAGTATAAATTTAATTTATTAAATTTAAAATCTTTATAACTGATTTTTTAGTGTTTAGCCGCAGGTTTAAAAATAAAAGATAAATAAAAAAATAAATATAAAAGCTGAGAAAAAATATAGTGTTACCACATCAGCAAAAATTGTCTAAAATATTTCTCCTCTAATATATAGTAGAATAGTGTTTCATTTTTCACAAAAACACATTAATTTTTTTTGGTTTTGTTGTGTTTTTGAAAAGTGTAAAACAAATTAAATACAAAAACTTACTCGTACGACCACCATTGCAATCATTCCAATTTTGGAAGAAAACCCTGAAAATTAAATTTAAAAACAATTAATCCAATTTACATTATATTTTATATGTGTAACATTAATATTATAGTTGTTTACCTGCAGATACGAAAATAGAGCTAGCATAAAAGGCGACTCCATTAACTCCTCCAAATTGTTGCAATACCATTAGACCAACTCCCACCTAAACCGAGTTAGCATTTCATTATATATAACCCGAAATCCAAATTAAAATTATCGATCGGTTTAACTTACAAGTAGAGATTTGGCATACTGCGGCTGGAACACATCCAACATACTACCTTCTGATAATTCTGAGAATCTTCGTGTATACTCCTTCAAATTTTGAAACATAAGTACATGAGTACAAACATTCAAAGAAACATTTATCAAAAAAAAAAATTGAGTTTAAGAAATAAGAATCAGTGTTACTTTGATTTCACTAGACTCGTAGGAAAAATCTGCGGATTCGCCTCGTAATCTTTTTAATGCAATTTCAAATTCTTCCAATCTTCCAACTTTCGCCTGAAAGTTCTTCCAAAAAGTTAATGATACATACTTAGACAATAATTCTTTAACACTTATCCAGTTTCAGTAGACCAATAGGTTAATATCTCATAATCATTGGTTACATCACAGCCATTACGATTGGGTAATATATGTAGCGAATAACGTACCAACCATCTCGGAGACTCTGGGATGATAAATAAACCCATCATTTGTACAACACATGGTACCATTCCTGAGGTATCATCAAAAACATGAATTATTGACATTTTTTTTTTCTAGTATGCATTACTTATTTCAAACAAAATTATGTTTTTTATATATTACCAATCAAAGCCAATATTCGCCAGCCAACAAAAGTGCCTAAGAGATATGTCACTGAGACTCCCAAACATATCATTAACTGCAAATTTACAAAATCTTTATAACTGATGTTTCACATCTCAACAATAGAAAATGAAAGAAAGTAATGTTATAAAACGATGAAGATATTTAGATAGTAATTTTTTATATTTGGAGATATTTTGTAATTTTCAGCTGCTTGTATAATATATATGTACCTGATGAACAGTGGTAAAACGACCTCGAAGATCCTTAGGGGTAATTTCAGCAATGTATATAGGCACCTGAACATCGGTGAACAAACACTAAATCTAGCTAAAAGAGTGAAACATAACTTCGGTGTAGCAAGAACCTATATAAATCCAAGAAATTTATTGGTACTCTTGTGTTATTCCTCGTAGTTAGATGCAATTCTAACTCAGATTACCAACTAACCATTATGAAAAATATCATTTCAAAATATCAATGTGCACGGTAAATAATTTTGTAAAAAGATTACGGATTAATTCATAAATTGTGGATAACTAACAGAGTTACTCATCTTACACAATTCATGTCCGAAACACGTTCACCATCATGGTTTACACTTGAAAAGACAAACATATATGTTGATACAAGTGATTAATGTTCCTATAAAATATCACCACGAAATATTCATTACTCAATTTACTAAGTTTATAGATTTTACCACAAACGAAAGAATGCCCATCCCATAACCGACCAAGAATCTCCCAACGTCAAGCCAAAGTGCAACCTTAATAATGAGAAAACCACTTATGTTTCCCTTCAAAATATTTCTTTAAAAATATGATAAAATTACCGAGAGAGACATAAAGAGAGAGAGACTAGGATAACCTTAGAAAGGTAGATTGCTAACCAACCAATACTGCAAAACATCTCTGAGAAACCCATCGTCTGATAAGGATGTAGATTATATACCAATCAGATGAAAATGTACAACTCCCCCACAAGCAACCAACCAACCAAACCCCTTTCATCCCATGGGATAATGAGAAAGGGGTATGGTTGGTCGCTTGTCGGGGAATTAATCGATGAGATCATTAAGTAGTAATGGGAAGAAAGAAGAAGACTATTTACAGCTCGTCTGCCTATCAAATCAGAAATTTTTCCACTCATTGCTGCACCGATCATTGCCCCAACTGTCAGAATGGAACCAAAGAGCGAAAACTGCACATATTTCGAAAACACTCATAAATGGGATATCAAGTATTAGACTAGAGCATTCAATTGAAGCCGCTTTTGATCATGTAATATTGAGTAATATTGCTCATCCAATTATGGGAATGTTCTGTTTGAACCAAACAAATATAGAAACATAAATAGAAAAGCGACGCCAAGTCTAAATTTTGTTATACACTTATCATATCACTCACATCTTCAGTTCACAATATCTTTTTCTTTTGTCTAATTCATTTTTCAGGTTTGCTTCCTTACTGAGCTTAGATTGGTCCCTGAATACTTCAGTGTGACTTACGTTTGCTTCCTTGTGGATTCCAGCCTTACACTATCTCCATTTTCAATCTTGCACTTGAGCTTAGGATTATGTCTTTTAAGAATTTTTTTCATTTTCGAATGCACCACATTATACTGGAGACTCTTCAATTGTCTCATTACAATAAGCATTTTAGCTGCCGGAGACGGTAGTCTCATTGAATTTATTCAGAAATTACATTTACTTTACCCTTAAACAAACTCTTGATACAGCTTAAAAGATGTAAGCAATATCATCAGAAACATAGATTCTTAAGTTTCCGGGTAGATTTCCTTGGGAAACCTTTCAGATTAAGTTCATTCAGTCAGCGTCTTTCTATGACTAATAAATTCGAATACATAGTGAAACGGGTTAGGATTGATGTTTTAATGATCTAATTTTCTATGAGTTATTCAGTCAAAATATATGATTAGTGATCATAATCCATACACACTGATTAGGTAAAAACGTTTTACCTCTGCCACAGAGAGATTTAAGTCATTGGTTAAGTCGGACTGAACGGGTGAGGAGTATCCTATCTGCCAAATATGTGAACGAGATTTCTAATTAAGAATCAACGGATAAAATGATTACGACAGAAAAGCAAAATGATTAAAGATTTGATTAAAAAAAAGTCTTAAACTAAAGGTTCAAAAACAAAAAAAAGTCTTAAACTCACAGCTGAGCCAAAAACGAAGGAACCAGATACAGCTACAAAAGTAGAGAGCAACAGAGTGATTGTTGTCGCCGACGAGTCTTGATTTCCTTTTTCAATAAGTGAGCTTTCAGGAGCAAGATCCATTTTCCCTTTCTTCTGGTGGTTCTTACTTTCTTGATAAATGATTTGAGTAAAGACAAAGTACAGTTGTTGGGCAGTATCCAAATGACTACTATATACATAGAATATAGAATAGATAAGGAGAAGACGAAGATGTATGATGTTTTACTTTCTTGCTAATTAGCAAACTAGTCTTTCTTGAAACTATATTTCCAATTTGGGGGAGGAATATATATTTTGGGCTAAAAAACCCATATGTCCACAAACAGTTCCTAGAAAATTAAAATGAATATATAATAAATTATATGACTAAAATGCTTTTAGTTTTTCTCAGTAAAATTCTACAAAAAAAATGAAAAAGCTAAGTTTTGATACGTAAATAAACATTTATTGAAAAAAATGCTATAACAATAATTGATAATAAATAAATCCAATAGTTACTTTCAAGAGAGAATGATATTTTCTTTATGAATTACTAGGGTTTTCCCCGGGCTACGCCCAGGTTTTTCATAAAATTTTAATTATTTATAAATTATTATATAATTTTATTTAAATATAAACAATACATATATATTGTGTTTATATTTTAATAA
This sequence comes from Isatis tinctoria, assembly GCA_010577795.1. Taxonomy (NCBI): domain Eukaryota; kingdom Viridiplantae; phylum Streptophyta; class Magnoliopsida; order Brassicales; family Brassicaceae; genus Isatis; species Isatis tinctoria. The sequence goes on along the minus strand of CM021250.1, from coordinate 16,893,229 downwards.
TTCATATAATAAGATGAATCCAAAATTATTAAGAAGTAAAACATCTATGCAAATAGGTCAAAAAACTATACTTACTTTGGTAAATTATTTTTTATCAAACATGTTAACTCCATCATTTTGTTACAATTATATTATTTTAGAAATAATTGAGAAATTTTTGAAGAAAATAAATCTTGTGTAAAAATAGATGATAATTTTGATTGAATACTACACACACTTAAAATCCATAGTATTTCTTTTTTAATTGACATCATTAAATGAGAGAAAATGTTATTTTATTTATTTTTTCATTTATTATTTGTCGGGTTTTTTCAAATTCTACTCAGACTTCTTTTTTAATATTGGTAATTTTCATACTTTAGTTTATTGCATATTTGGTTTCTTACGTAAGCAAAAACCAATAATACCAACCAATTAAATTTCTGAAATAATTTTGAATACATTTACCAAAAAGTCATGAAATCTAAGAATTAAGCTTTGTAGAACATAATTGTTAGAAACCACACATAGTGTAAGTCTAAATATATCAATGTTTTCTAATAAATTGACCTTTAAATAAAGAACTGAGCTTTTTGTTGTTCCTAACACTATGTGTGCGGCCGAGGGAATTGAGCTACATTGATCTTTTACTCCTTTTTAGTTTCTGATGCACTGGCAAATTCTGGTAAAAACATCTCTCTAATTTATTATCCTTAACTAACTGTATGATGACAATACTCCCATTTAAGTAGACACACGGAAAAACTGATCCGCTCACCCTTAATGCAGCTTTACGGAGAGACGGCGATCGTAAATAAGCTCTCATAAGTTTGAAAACCAGAATATCCAACGGAACCTTTGCCTCATTTGATTCCTTTATCCATGGATGACCTGAAACAATGGAAAAGATTACACAATCTTTTCACATTCAAACAGACTTTTGTATGCATTCTACGTTACTTAATTAAGGCTTGAGCAGCTATTAATCTTTTACGCGTTTTTTTTTTAGCAACCACTTCACAAAATATCTTGCCTCTGAAGCTAAAAAAGGCCAAGGAGGGTCGTCGAAACTGGGATTTGCTTTTAGAACAGCACGAAAGATTCCTGATTCCGTCCTAACCCAAAACGGTCGGCTTCCACACAAAAGAATATACACAATCACACCAACACTCCCAATATCAGCTTATGTACTGTAAGATCTATGTAGAACTTCAGGCTCCACGTAGTAAGCACTACCAACATTGTCGTTAAGCCTCTCATCTGCAAAACGGAATCATCAATGTATATAAGAAGCATATGTTGGTCTCTAGATTGTGGAATCTAAATAGAAGAGAGCAAGGACATTTTACCTCGTCCCACATAATCCGACAAAGCGAAATCTATTGCCTTCATTTGAGAGGTGTCTTCTTTTGAGGTGAAAAGGAAATTCTGATCCAAAACAGTATAAGTAAAGTTCATTAAGAGCGTGAGGAACATCAAACGTATAAGTATAAACAAAGAGCTTTTTATCACCTCGGGTTTGAGATCTCGGTGTACAACACCTTGGAGATACAATTCAGAATCAATGGTGAGACAGAAGTCAATACACAAAAAATAGGCTGCGAAACATTAGACCGCGACTTGATTGTCGGATTTGGGAAATAGAGTTTTGACCCGATGGAGATCGAGAATCCGTTCCTGAAAGGTGAAGGATCGGTGCACTTGTAGCAAGGGGATCGGCTGGTCCCGGTACAACTACAAAGGATCATTGCTCAGAAACTAAGTTGGATAAAGTATCATGAGGTTCCAGGCGCTGGTCATTTGTTTCCAAACGCGGATGGGATGGCAGAAACTGTCTTCAAGGAACTATTGCCTATTTCCCAAGCATCTTAAATTCAATTCAATTCAGTTTATTTGCTGACATTTTGTTTAGACTCGGGAAAAAGAATATTTGTACAGAAAATAGTATTTCTATATTATATGCAGGGTATGTAATTATTTTCGATTCTTGCAATTATGGTTTGGTATATGTTGCAGTGTTATAAAGAAACGTACTCTGGTAAAACAAAAACAATGTTTTTTTATATATTGGAATTAGGAAAGCTAGCAGTAGATAACAACGAAGCTTGTACTTATTATTCCACCATAATTATCGTTTCTTAAACTTGCAGTTAAAAGATACTGCTAATCATATCATTGGATTGAAGCCGACGTGCTTACATGGGCAGGCCGCTTTTCGGATCGAGAAGAGCCTGAGCTTGGTCCGGAAGCACGACGGGACCTCTTCCAGGTCTAGTGCAGATAAAATAACTGACTTCTCCTTTTTGATCCTGAGATACAATGTTGTCTTTAATTTCAGGTGGAGGTTGCAGATTCTCTACGCTGTTTGCTTCATCTAATCCTGCCTCCTTTAGAATCGAATTATCTCCCACTACGTAACTGGTACACAAAGAAACCAAAGTCATAAGGAAACAGCTTTTCTAGTCATATGTTAAACTCATCGGAAACCACAGTATAAGAATCAGAAAGGTTATTTTTATCTCTCACCTCTTCGTATTAGTAGAGACGCCCCTGGAGCAATTGAAATGCTACCTTTCTGTTGCGTGCAATCAGTACAGCATTTGGGCCAGCATCAAATGTGTAAGCAACCTGTCCAGAGTTAAGTTATTCGAGCTACTTGTTGTTTATATACTTAAGGAACACAAAATAGTTTTTCTTGCAATGAGATTTTCGATAAATTTACTCCCGTACAAATATTGGAACTAACAAATGGTCAAAATAGTTTTTTTAACCTGTGGAGTCCCTTCAGTGTGGTTCCATTTTTGTACTAAGCTAATTATCCTGAGGAAGCAGTTAACGGCTTGATGTTAATAGTAAAAATGGGATTTGATATAGCTAAATAAGAAGAAGCAGCAAATAACAGTCAGAAAATAAAAATACCTGTGAGAGGTGTCACATGTTAAATATAGGTGGAGATGTATCTAGACAAACAGCATGGAACTGATTACTGTCTGCGCAGCTCAATTTGGGTAAAAGATGCAAAATCTCTGTTTTTTACAGCCTCCTCCATTTGCAGAATCCGTTTTGGCACAAGTTCCTACAGAGAAAGAAAAGAAGAACATGAGGTCAAACATTTAATACAGATTACATACTTCCATCAAACATCAAGAAGATAACCTACTTTTGCTCTGTGCTGTAAAAGCAAACCGTCTCAACACTTTCACGCATTCCAGAGGTGCTGCTCGTTTCCTTCTGACGTAAAAAACAGAGAAGCGAGACATACCTCATTAAGCTTCTCTAATATCTAGAGAGTATTGGACGTTAATCAAACAGCCGAGTAAAGGTTGCTGATTGTTTGAAATCTCCTCTCTACACACTGAAGAGAGCGTAACAAAAGCCATCTAATTGGTCGATTAATCCATACTTTTTGAGGAGGGAAACAATCGAATTTCAATCAAAATGGAGCCACACAATCATTCTCGATGCACACTTAAACAGAACGGAAGCTATGTTTAAACAAATCACATATGTAAGCTAAGTTTAAGAGATGGAAAGAATGAACACCTGCTCGTCTATCAGAAGCAGTTCGAGTCCGATTAAGAGCCCTCCTTTATTTGGATTTCGGGCCTCCCAAAAATGGACTAACCGGAACAGAAGGCTTTCTTCGCTGAGACACGCCTCCATAGCATCGAACGGAATGTGCAGGCCCTGATGTTTCCAGAGATTTCGAAGTTTTCTTCGCCATGATTTTGGATTTGCGAGAGTGAAATGGAGGTATGAACAGATTTTAAGAGGAGCCATCGATTATATGAGCCGGAGAAGACAGTGTCGCCGGTGTGAGGTTTGGGCCCGAAGGGATTTGTGGTCTGATGAAAAGTTCGTGACATTTGTATTGGGCCGGTGATGGGCCGGGACGGATTCGGCTTACGCAAATTACGACTTGGCTGTCCACTTCATTGTATGTTCCTTTTTTAAAAGAGAGATTGATTTATGGGCTTCAACGGATTTTTATTTCTTGCCGAAACATCTAATGGAAAACAATTTTAATGGGCTTGCAGGGTAATTTTTTTTTCCTCCAAATCATCGAACGATAGAAGATTTTATCTTAACCAATCACATTTTGATTTAGTTTCTACGTGGCTTTTTTCATGACGTGGCAGGCTTGAGAAAGCCAGGATTCAACTCCTTTTAATATATAGTTGATTTGGTTTTGTGTTTGTTTGGAATATAAATACTGAAGATAAAGATGATTAAAACTTTCATTTGATAATTAAATATCAGAAACCAGAACAGATGAAGATGCATGATGTTCAATTTTATTTATTAGCAAACTAGTCTTTCTTGAAAATATATTTCAAATTTCAGGGAGGAACATAGATTGTTGGCCAAAAAACGCATATGACCACCAACAGTTCTTATAAAATTAAAATGAATATAGAATATATATATATATATATATATATATTTTAATTGGTTTTCATATTAAAATCTTTTTGGGTTTTTTGGGATACAAAACATAATATAAAACACAAATAGAAAATGAAAAACATTACAATGCACAATAGCCCAGCGAATTGGGCCTGGTTTAAAACTCTAAACCAGAACGGTAAATCCCAAAAACCAAAAGAAAACCAGATTCGAACAAACCCTAATCGATGGAACCTTGGCGCCGCCGAGAAAGGAAGAGAACCGGAATCGTCTGAAGCACAGACAAACAGACCGGAAGTCACCACTGAGGGAAGGAGAACTCCTCCACCGCAAGCCACCACCGGATAAAAACGAAACACGAGAGGGGGACGAAACCGAGAAGAAGAATAGAGGGCGAGCGCCGGTTCACGCCTAAGCTAGACGGAGGATCAATCCGTCGTCGCTATTGTCGGTCCGCCATCGCCACTGGAGAAAATCACGGAAGAACCGCCGCTGTAACACCCCCGAACCGGAATAGACGCGCCCGGTCACACGACCAATCAAACAAGAACACCAAGACCGGCCACACGCCTCAAACCGATCGGGGATGTCCAGAAGCCGAAGTTAGTCCGATTGTCCGGCCCGTCTCGGAGGTCACCGAGCTTAAGGGCAATCCATCAAAACCAAAGTCAGGGCTTGCCAACCCGCCTCATTCGACAATGGATTGTGCACACACTTCGGACTAAGCATAATATCAGCGGAAGACACATAACATAAAATGCAAGGAGGTTTTTAATCAAACATACTTCATATATTACTGACCGATTACTTCCATGTTCTTAAAACGAAACACTTAAAGTTAATAATGCTGAATACAAACATAGGTTTGTCCTTGGACTACGTAAACAGAAAACGACTTAACACGATAGAAAACGGTTACAACTTTTACTCCATCCAAACTTTTGAGGCTCAATTGGAAAACAGCGAAGAGAGCACCAAGCCAAAGCACAGCCTTTCTAGCTATCCGGTCTAAGGGTTCCTGAAATGGGGAAAAGGGAAAAGAGTGAGTAATCAAAAGATTACTCAGTGAGTTTCAGGACTCACCGAAAGGTTAGAAAACAAACAACAAAAACACCCAACCCAACAAATAACCGAACAAGCAATCAATCAATAGCCAAAGCATGGCTGAAGCAACAGAAAAGTAAATAGTCGAAGCACAAAACGTTAGTAAACCGAGTGCACCAACACTCTTCTCAAACCCCGCTCTCACAACGCACTACACATTCGCGTGGGAACTGAGATCTCAAAGCATGGCGTGGATCCACGTGAACACCCTGCACTTGACTATCACAAGGTCTGTCAAGCCGGAACATCACTAAAAATATTACACCGGCCAATGACCCAAGTGCAGATCATGGTCCAGTTCCGCTCTTCCTCTTACGGAACACCGTCTCCGTACCCCGTTGGGTACACTCGGCCTGGGCCGCCATCTGGTCTCTCCGAGTCTTTTCCGCCTCTCTGTCCATCGATCTCGTGGAGAAAACCTTGAGGGATCACGCACATACCGCCGCTAAACCGCATCTCACGGTTCAGCCTCAGTCCGAAAGATCACACGACAATCGGACTGACTCTCCTCAACACACACAATCTCATCTTTAAATCACTTCAACACATCTCAACATCAACTACTTCACAACACTACTCACGGCTCTTACTAGCCGGTTCTCAACTACATTTTCCCGTTGTAGTACCTGCACATAACATTAGTTTCCAGCACGAAAATTACCTGCACACACAAATCAGTCTCACACAACACATCAACACACAAAGAATAGTGATTCCACACTAGACCAATCATCACACCACGCTACAACAAATCACTTATCTATTATATAATGAGCCAAGTTTTCTTTCCCACAATGAGCCACATGTCTTTCTCTTCTCCGCTTTAAAAATTTTGGGCTTATGGGTCACAATTTCATTGAGAAACCTGATGGGCCTTTCCGAAAAAAAACCCAACAACTCTTGTCTTCTCCGCCACATATCACCTTCATCCGCCGCCTCTCACGCCGCTAACAGCCGCGATACTTCATCTTCCACACCATTAAAGTTGCTTCCCCTCCTTCATTGCAATTAATTGCCTATCCCATGGCATTCCTTAGCCGCTCGAAAAAGTCCTCTATAAATTTAACCATTTCAATCTCAGACACAGTCACCAAACCTTTCCTTCGTCTCTATGCTCCTGCTTACTTCCGATCACATCAACAATCTTTCTTACTTCAAACGGAATAGATAAAGTTCTTCTTTAATTCATTTACGCCCAAACAAAGTCTTATTACTTTTAGGCTGTTTTATTTTTCAACTGAAAACTTTTACGCTGTTCTAAAGCTCTGAAGAACTATGTTCAAAGCTTTCGTGAACCATGTTGAATTTCTTCAAAGCTTGGATTATCATTCAATGTCCAGCCAAATATGAAAGCTCTGGAAATTGGTGAAAAAGGGAGGCACGCAATCCTTAGTGGCAAGTTTGATCAGGTGAGTTGTATGAATGATCTTATGTTCTTATAGTAATCAAACAAGCCCAGGAAATAAGCAGATTATCTTATGTTTTGAAATTTGATTTCAGGTGAGAGTTAACATACCAAATTTGATTTCACCTTGTTGGTGAGTTAAAATTCCTCTTTCTTGTCTTTAATATTCTTCCGTTATCATCATAAAACATTTATGATTGTCTCTATCGTGTGTGTATTAGTGTGTATATATATATATATCGTTATATATACAAGTTATTGTTTTAATACTTAGAAAAAAATTTTAAAAATATATATGTGCGAAGTTATATACGATTGATTATAATGAATATTTACGATAAAACAGATTAATATGTTTTAATAAAGTTAATTTGGTAAACTTATCTTTAATCATTACAAAAAAATATTATTTTCTGAAGTTTTGTTGTGACATTTTATTATATCATTATTATATTTAATATAAGATAAAAATAATAGAAGCTTTAGTGTCTCTCTGGAGAGGACACCTCAGCACTGGAGAGGAGGACACGTGGATTGTCAAAAAGTTTATATTCCATTCCCCATCGTTACCATCGCACTTTCGTCTTCAAAATTTCGACTTCGACATTGAAGAAATCGAAACGTTTGAATCCAGAAACGCCCCTTAATCGGCTCTCAAATTTGGTCCCTTCGCATGCCTGTTTGCTTGTGTTCTCATTTTCTCTCTTTCAGATTCTGATTTGGCATCTCTCACTCCCTTGGAGGATGTTTGGGGAATCGAGACCGTACCTGGTCTGGTTGAGAGCGAGAGTGAGAGGGAAGGAGAGGAGAGGAGAGAGAGACGATGATGATTCGAAGAATCTCCGAGAGAGTTTATGGATTATCTAAGAACTGGATTCTCAAATCGTTGGCGTCCCGATTTCACGGCGAGTGGAGTCTCTCAATTCCTCCATCTCAACTATTCTCATTCCCGGTGCACATCAAAAGTTTTGTACTTTTCCTCTGTTGATTTGAAATCGAAAACCAAATTTCCATAGAAAAAAGAAACATTGTTTTGTATTAATCATAGGATGCACTGGAATTGATGTAACTTATGACAGCACAATACCTCTGCCTCAGGTACATGTTACGTGGCGGTTTTTAAGCTATTAAAATTTCTCATATAAAGAGAATTGATTTGATCCGTAAATTGGAGATGGTATAGTATTGCAGTTTTCCATCGCTTGGTTTTTTATTGCAATATTTGTTGGTTACTTTTTTTCTCCTTTCAACGCTCTTAGGAAGCTCCGAAGGATCTGTGGAAACTTGTCTTTCCTGAAGAAGAGTTTCATGGATTGTTGTTATCTGAGTAGTAAGTACTGGATGCGCGGGTGTTCTAATCAGTCTTAAGACAAGCGAGAGATGAGAAAGCGTTTGATCAATGTATTGAGAAGCAAAGCACCTTTTATTCTTTATAGTTTTTTAAACTTCTTATCATCACTTCTCTGTGATGACGTTTGTTCGACAATGGTGATGAGTCTAATACACTTGATCCAAAGTTGTTGATTATATAGTTTGAAATCTCTACAGATGTGTGTGGTTTAGCTAGCTTATTTGTTTGATTTGAAAAAACAATCTGTACTAGGATGATAATAAAGTGATCCCTGCGTCATATCGGTGAAGAGAAATTTATCGAATATATTTAGTTCTGTTTAAATCAATATTTCAGGTAATGGACATGCTCCGTCCTCGCCTATGAGATGATTTTGGAAAATTTCTCGTGAAGTTGGCCTCATGTACTACTATTAGAGGAAGCAGCAGTCATCAGGTTCCCTCACACATTATCTCCATCTCAGTCACATATAAACTCATGGCTAAATATGTGAATTAATGTATATTCGAATGTGTGTTTGATCAGGGAATGCTCCAAAAATCTCAATGATTTGAGATTAATAGACAGGCAGACACATAAAAACTCAAATGGGTTGTTGTTGTTTTTTTGCGACAGCTGAATTAGATTTCGTATTCGTGCGTTGTAAACCTTCTTCTGTATGTTTACAATTATTACACTATATTAAGCGAGTCTCCAATATGGACATAGTCAATAATACTAACACAAAGGCCACATACAATAACCAATGGCCTAAGAATTCTCCTTGGTAAGGCATAAGGATCATTTAAACTTTTTCCACCTTCACTTCTAAGTTAGAAGTTCTAACTTTGTGACCACACGGTGGTGTTGTAGTCTGACTTCCAATTTCATCTTAATCTTAACATATATTTTTCATGGAAAAGCAACGGTTCCATCTCTCCTCGACCATATAGTTACATAATGGAAGGTCTTTCTGTTACAAGGGAGGATTTGTGGAAGTTGAGATCATTCCATGGTACATTTATAGTCCTTGTCAATGGAATAGGATGCATTAGTGGTTATCAATGAATTAAAAGTTAGATATTTTCTGCGCGTAGCGCGGGTTCTCAACTAGTATATATAAAAGACATAGTTTAAAACAAAATTGCATAGAGTATTTTAAAATATTGCACCAGTACTGTATATAGGTATATTTTGTTACTAGTTGATTTCGTTGTTATTTTTACCGTTATGATGGCCATTACAGATGTGCCAATAGCGCTAGGGAAACCTGAAAAAAGGATAATGTACCACATATATATTGAATAGTACCTCCTCTTTCATAAAGGCTACCTGCGGTGCCTGACAGTTGTTGCGCTAGCATTAAACCAAGTCCGATCTGTAAAAGTAAAATCCATAAGAACGTTCATGAGAGATCATATAATAGCATCTGACAACCAAATATTATGATAATTACGCGAATGACAAAAAAAAAAAAGCAATTGGAGATAAATTAGTTATATAGCAAATTAAGTAACTGACAATAAGACCAAATTAATGTTTCATTATCCTGATTTTGTTTTTTTATTGTTTAACTATTGTAGGTAGTAGTGAAGATACTAACTATTTTTCTTTGGATGATATGTTTTTTCGACATATTTAAAGGAGCTTCAATGATTTAAGATGTTTTTCTGATACTTATCAAATTTATTTTAAAGGAAAAATATAAAGACAGACAAATTAGCATGAAGTACTAAAACTCTTTTTGCAATAGTTTGTGTCGATTCTGTTTCACCAGTTTAATTAGCTAAAATTAATAGTTTTTATTGTTGATGTTGTAAAAAAAAACTAGGGAAAGTTGTTTTAATATTCTTAAATATTTTGTAATTTGAAAACTAACACATGTTTTCAAAACTTTGTAAACTAACTTTTCTATTAAATAAAATAATTATTAATACCATAATCAACTTTAATATTTTATTATATATATACATCTAAAATAAAATATTTCAATAGTATATTATATTTTAGATATAATTTTTTCTAACTTATATCAAATTATCAAAAAATCAAGTAAACTTAAATTTTCTTTATTTATATTTTCAGATAATGTTATTACTAAACTATGTCATATAAGAGACAAAAAACAATGTCATATATAGGCCATGAATTTAAAAAAAAAAATTTATAACATCATATATTTAGAAATTCAGTTATGATAGAGTAAAATTAAAAAGCTTAAAAATATTAAATTTAATTAAGTAGCTAGAAATGATAACTTAAGTAATATCTGATATAAAAGTTACATTATATTTTTATAATTTCTTATTTCTAATACTGATTTTTTTTTAAATTGATGTTTTTTATTTTTATTTTTATAACTAAAATTTAGAAAACATTTAATAATATATTTTCTGTATTAATTGTAAATACTAAAAATGAATTTAAAATAATTTATAAGTTTGATGTAGTTATGGTATTTGGATGGTTTTAGATTCGAAAGTTAGTTTTCAAACTTTCAAAAAGAGGAGTTAGTTTTCAAAATATGTAAAAAATTTAGAATATTTTATCAAATTTACTCAAAAAACTACTATATATATAAATCATATTTTTTATATTTATATACCTTTTTAATGTAAACGTTTAATTTACCACATAACATCCTAATAAACAAAACTACACTTTATCAGAGACGAGCCTGAGAATAATGTGGCCCCAAGCATCAAATTTTATTTGCCTACTTAACAGTAATTATCCCCAAAAAAATGTAAACTATGGAATGCTATACACAAACTCGAGTTCGACCTTGTAACAAAAAGTTATAACCATTGGACTTAGTGGAGTTTTAGCAACAAAATTGGCCTATAAAATATATTTATATTCTGAAACTCGAAGCCATATCTGTACATTAAAACAGATATCGTCCAGAATTATTCAGGGCCAGCTCTGCACATTATATCCTAAATCTTAAGCCATATCTTCATAACAGTAACATAGTATGACAAAATATCATCCATCCACAACATTTAAGTGAAGTGTTAAATCCTCAAAAAATCGTTCAGAATTATTCAGAGAAATCCTTCTTATACTTACAGTTAACGGAAGAACATATCGCCTCTGAAACAGTTCCACAAATCCTGTTTCACCGCTTTGTTGGGAAAGTTCCATTGTGTCCTAGAATAAATAAGAAGGTTGAATAACAAAATTATTTAAACCACTCTCAACGTTTAGAAAATTTAATATTACGACGTCATCAGAAGTAAAATTAATCAAATTCGTTATATTACTCTAATTGTGTTAGCTTCATGTGAGATGTCCACGTCATGGCCTCTAAGGTGTTGTAGAGCAGCTCTGCATTCTTTATCACGACCAAGTTTTGCCTGTCATAATAAAAAAAAAAATTAAAAATGTCAGAAGCAATATCCAATATATTGTGCCAAAGATTCCTTAATAGTAATATCACCATTTTTACTGTTTAGAGACGGTTTTTTTTTTCTCTTGTCAAATCACTATCACTGTTTAGTGACGGTTAAAAACAGAATTTAGAGCATCTCCATCGCCTGGGTTTTGAGAAGGGTATCTGAAACTAATAATAATAAAAAAATGAAAAAGTAGATAGAGAATGAGAGACGGTTTCTGATACCCATTAGCCAGCTGTCAAAATTTAAATGGTTTCTATCTTTTCAAAAAATAAAAATTTAACTAATTAATATAAATACATTAAAGTAATGATATTTTCTGTTTTAGATATTAGTGTTGGGTGTCTAGACGATGGAGATGGTCTTACAAAAGATACCAGCACTTTTCTTGAAAACGTAATATCTCAAAGTACATATTAACTAGAAATTGTAACTTAAAACATTATGGCTTCAATTCGACACATTTTAGGGGGGGGGGGAAATTAAGGTGAATTTTTTGAAAGAATTGTTTTAAAAAAAAATTGAAACTACACAGTTCCTTAACTTTCATCATATATTGAGGAATGAATAAATAAATACTTTTCTTCCTAAATTTGATGAAGAACAAAAAAAAATCTTTTTTCAGAAAAAAATATCCATTTGATCAGATAAAATTTTATTCAATTTCTTTTATTTCTTATTTATTATGATGTCATCTATCAATCGAATCTTGTTTATATATAGTTGAAGTATATAAATGGAAGAGAAAAACATCATCAAAGTTCGAAATATAAATTAACCTTGAGTAACACAAGATGTATAGGAAGTTTAAGTTATACTATTTGAATACGTATTCATATTATGTTTTTTTTCCTTAAAAGAATTAGAGTTCATTTAGGTTTAAAAGATAATCATAAAAATGTTATAAGAGAAAATACGTAAAAACTAATTAAGAATTACTCATCATGCGCGAACCAGTTAAAGTTAACTTACCAGCCATCTTGGAGACTCAGGAATGAAGAATAGACAAACAACGTGAAGAACACACGGAACCAAACCTTAGATGACAACAAAAGATTCATTTAAATCGTCTTTAATTAATCCAACCCTTTTAATTATAAATCGTGCTAAAAACTTAATTGGATCTTACCTATGATTGATAGTATTCTCCAAGAAACAAAATTTCCAATGATGAAAAAAAGTGACATCTCACAATTTTGCATTAGCTGAAACAATTTTTAGAAAAATAAATTAATAAAATTCAAATTATAGATCTAATAGTGGTAAAAAAGAAATTCAGATTCATTTAAGAGGAACCTGATTAGCAAACACGAACTATCCTCGAATATGTTTTGGTGCTATTTCTGCGATATATATAGGAATCTATATACCAGAACAAAATATTAAGATTGATATATATAAATTTATTAATCAGAGATTTATCTTAAAATTAATGGATAATTAATTTATTACCACGTAGCTAAATATGCCAACGCCTATTCCAAGTAGGAATCTTCCACAGTCCAGCCACACTGCATCCTTTATTATAAATACCAACAAAAAATAATATATATATAAACATAATAGTCATAGAACTCTCCAGGGTATTATACTCATAATTTTTAATTTAACAAAAATGTAGTAAAATAATAACCGTATAATAACAAAACAGGCACAAACGAAAAGAGTAATTAATAAACCTTAGCCAGCGCGATACAGAGCCAGCCTGTTGTGCAGAAGACTTCACATAATAACATTGTCGGTTGTCCATTTATAATTGGAATAAAAAAACAAAACTATTGTTAGTATACATCGGTTTGGTATTTCTTAACCGGTCAACCAAATGTGTAGACGAGCTAGCTAAATTACTTACTCGTTTTCTTCCCAAAACGTCAGAAATTTTACCGCTAAACACTGCACCAATGAGTCCTCCTAATGTCAAAATTGACCCGAACATTAAGTACTGTAATTGTAAAATAAACAGAAAGTTAATTAGTTCGATATATAAGACAGATTTTGTAAATGACAATAGGTGGATTTCTCATTAGGTAATAAATAGAAATGGAACAAACTAAAAAATGTATGATATATGATTTTTTCACATATAATATTTTCTGGTAACAATTTTTTTTTTTACAGATTCGTAATATATTCTCTATGTTTCATAAAAAATGTCATTCTACTATTTTTCACACATAATAACAAAATTATTAAAAATTTCATTATACCTCTTATAAATACACTAGATTTCTCTTTTAATTAATACACTAATATAACAAAGTTAAAACTGGATTTTTATTGACAAGATTGCATTGTAAACACAGAATGACATTTTTTGTAAAACAAAAATAAAACTTAAAAATGACATCCGTTGTGGAACGAAAGAAGTATTAAATAGACTTCTAACAAAACCAAACCGCTAACTTTAAGCGTTATAAGCTCCTCTCTTTTTCTTTTTCTTTTTGCATTGAGTGCAAATACTTGCAAATGAATACTTCCAACATGAAACTCTAACTAATTTTTAGTTAACAAAACATTGTAACTAAATAAAAGTAAAATTAAGTTAAAAAAGTAAAATTAAGTTTATATATATGTATACTATATTAGACTTACTTCTGCAACGGAGAGAGATAAGTCATTTATAATTCCATGTTGGGCAACTGAAGAATAACCGATCTGCAAAATCGATATAGTTTCTTCCTTTTTTATTTTTTTTTATCGCAAAAAAGAAGAGAATGTTTCTTTGTACCAAGAACGTATAGGTTACTCACACCACAACCAACGCAGAAAGATCCAGTGTCGACGATAAAGGTGATAAGGCAAACAGAAGTTGTAACAGAACATTCAGCATCTTCGTTTTGATGTTTCTTCGCTTCTTAATGGGTTAACACTACAAGAAAACAAGGTCTTTTCCAACAAATGTTTCCAACAATCGGATTTTGTTGGAATTTTCCAATGAATATCCTACAAAATTACGTCAAATATTGTATTTGTTGGAAATTCATTGTAAATTTCCAACAAGTTTTAACTGTGGCAATTACATCAGATAATTTGTAGGAATATCATTGGAATTTTCCAACAAATATGATATTGTTGGAAATTCTTTATAAATTTCTCACAAATTTTAGTTGTGGCAATTACGTTGCAAAATTTGTAGGAATATCATAGGAATTTTCCAACAAATATTATATTGTTGGAAATTCTTTATAAATTTCCGACAAATTTTAGTTGTGGCAATTATGTTACAAAATTTGTAAGAATATCATTGGAATTTTTCAACAAATATTATATTGTTGGAAATTCTTTATAAATTTCCGACCAATTTTAGTTGTGGCAGTTACGTTGCAAAATTTGTAGGAATATCATTGGAATTTTCCAACAAATATGATATTGTTGGAAATTCTTTATAAATTTCTGACAAATTTTAGTTGTGGCAATTACGTTGCAAAATTTGTAGGAATATCATTGGATCTTTTCTACAAATATTATATTATAGGAAATTTTATATATATTTCCAACAAATTTTAGTTGTAGCAATTACATTGCAAAATTTGTAGGAATATCATTTGAAATTTCCAACAAATATTATATTATTTGAAATTCTTTATAAATTTCCGACAATTTTTAGTTGTGGCAAATACATTGCAAAATTTGTAGGAATATCATTGGAATTTTCCAACAATTATTATATTGTTGGTAATTAATTAAGTTGTAAATGTATATTGAAAATTTATTTCTCATGATTTTATAACAAATTATATGCTTTAAGTTTGCAAAAAACAAAAAGGAAAAGATAAAAAAAGAGAAAAGAATAAAAGAACAAAAGAACGAGAAAAAGAAAATGGAAAATGGAAAATAGTGAGAATAAGAAAGAAAAAGAAACCAGACAAAAAAAAGGAAAAATAGATGCTATCACATCGTCGTGAGGGAAAGAAGGAACTAAAGGAAGAAAAAAAAAAGATAATTAAGAGACAAAACAAAACGTGAACAAGTTAAGGAAAAACATGAGAAAAAAAATAAGGAGGAAAAAAAAGAAAAAACATATGAAACCGATTTGGAAAAAAAGGAAAAAAAAAGGAAAAACCCTATTTATAAATATTGTCGTCATCTTCTACCTTTCTCTCTCACCAGAAAAGTTTTATACCTTTCTCTAAACTAGTTACAATTCTCTGGGAAAAAATTGAAAATCGTTTTCAATGACAATCCCAAAAATCAAAAATCGTGATTGGATGTACAATCAGGTGGATGAAGGTACGGGAGAATTAACAAAAGAATATAAAGATGGTCTTCTTAGCTTTATGCAATTTGCTACAAATCAAGAGATTCCATTGAAGTGTGGTAAGATGTACTGTCCTTGTTCTTCCTGTGGTAATGAGAAATTCATTTTGGTAGATACTATTTGGAAGCATCTCTATTCAAAGGGATTTACGCCTGGATATTATATATGGTTTTCTCATGGGGAAGATTTTGAAACTTTAGCAAGTAGTAGTACCCAAAATAGAGACCATGGAAATCATGAGCTTGAACATGAAAATAATATTATGAACGAAGAGCAAGACAATACGCTTAGGGATCCAACCGGTATTATACAGATGGTGACAGACGCTTTTCGTGAGGTGACTAATCTCTTTGATCCTCTCTATTTATCTATATTTTTTTAGTTTTTTTTTTGTCAGATATTTCCATAGATATTTACTACTCCCTCTCTTTTTAATTGATAATTTTTTTAGAATTTTCACATAGATTAAGAAAAATTTAATATTTAACAATTAATGCATCAATTTTTGTAATATAAAAAATTTTCCATAATTTTAAACCAATATTTTTTAATTAATACAATAAGTATTCTTGAAGTTTACAATTTCTTATCATATATGTTTCAGTGTACACAAGCTCATGAAACCGAAAGTGTTGCTGAAGAACCAAACTCAAAAGCCAGGAAGTTTTTTGATATGCTAGATGCAGCGAAGAAACCGATTTATGATGGTTGTAAAGAAGGTCATTCACGTTTATCAGCTGCAACACGGATGATGAATATCAAAACAGAGTATAACTTGTCCGAGGATTGTGTTGATGCAATAGCTGAGTTTGTGAAGGATTTGTTGCCAGAACCAAATTTAGCACCCGGTTCATACTACGAAATACAAAAGTTGGTATCTTCACTTGGATTACCTTTCCAGATGATAGATGTTTGCATTGATAACTGCATGATATTTTGGGGAGAAAATGCAAATTTGGATGCCTGTAAATTTTGCCGGAAGCCACGATTTCAGGTTACGAGTGGGAGAAGTCGAGTACCATACAAGCGTATGTGGTATTTGCCAATAACGGATAGGTTGAAGAGGTTATACCAGTCTGAGCGCACAGCAGGTCCTATGAGATGGCATGCAGAACATTCTTCTGACGGGAAAATTTCGCATCCTTCTGATGCTGAAGCATGGAAACATTTCAACTCATTGTATGAAGATTTTGCAAATGAGCATAGGAACGTGTACTTGGGGTTGTGTACGGATGGATTTAGTCCATTCGGCAAGTCTGGACGCAAATACTCATTATGGCCAGTAATTCTCACACCTTACAACCTTCCTCCATCTCTGTGTATGAAACGAGAGTTTTTGTTCCTAACCGTTCTTGTTCCTGGACCTGAGCATCCTAGACGATCACTTGATGTATTCTTGCAGCCGTTGATTCATGAGTTACAAGCATTGTGGTATGAGGGTGTAGTTACATATGATGTTTCCCTACGGAATAATTTCTTAATGCACGCTGTTCTGATGTGGACGATCAGTGATTTTCCAGCGTACGGGATGCTATCCGGCTGGACAACGCATGGAAAGTTATCTTGTCCATATTGTCAAGATACTACCGATGCATTTCAGCTTAAGCATGGAAGAAAATCTTGTTGGTTCGATTGTCATCGACGGTTCTTACCAAAGAACCATCCATATAGACTAAGTAAGAAGATGTTCAGAAAGCAGAAAGTGGTGCGTGACGACCCCCCTCCGAAGTTGTCAGGACATGATATACTGACACAGTTCAGAGATTTTGGTGTAGATAAGACAACCGATGTTGGCGGTAATGGACATGTTCCTATTTGTGGGTATGGTCTTAACCATAATTGGCACAAAAAAGTATCTTCTGGAATTTACCATATTGGAAGGATCATATGCTAAGACATAATCTAGATGTGATGCATATTGAGAAGAACTTTTTTGACAACATCATGAATACAATCTTGGATGTGAAAGGCAAGACGAAGGATAGCTTAAAATCGAGATTGGACCTCCCTGATATATGCGAGCGCCCTGAGCTATATGTAATGGACAATGGAAAAGGCCCCGTTCCAATCTTTAGATTAGATGCAAATGGAAAAAAGCGTTCTTCGAATGGATTATCAATAGCGTTAAGTTTCCTGATGGTTATGCATCTAATCTCTCGCGTTGCGTAGACGATAATAGTGGCAGACTGTCTGGAATGAAGAGTCATGACTGTCATGTTTTTATGCAACATTTGCTTCCTTTCGCACTTGCAGAACTTTTACCAAAGAATGTTCATCATGCAATAGCCGGTATGTATAGTTTCTTAATTATTCTTTTACTATATTCATGTTTTCATAGTATTTCTTTTCCAAACATACTTAAAGGTTGACTAATAAAAAATTTTAAAATTACAGGGATAAGTGCTTTTTTCAGAGACCTTTGCTCAAGATCTCTCACAACTAATGGCATAGCTCTTTTGGAGGAGAACATTCCTGTCATATTGTGCAATTTAGAAAAAATATTTCCACCATCTTTTTTTGATGTTATGGAACATCTACCGATTCATCTTCCTCGAGAAGTGGTGCTTGGTGGACCAGTTCAGTACAGGTGGATGTATCCATTTGAAAGGTTCATGTTCCATCTAAAAAAGAAAGTGAAAAACCTGAGTAAGGTCGAGGGTTCTATTGTGGCACAGAGTATAAACGAAGAGACATCATATTTCTCTTCGTATTACTTCGCACCTACAGTTCAAACAAAAGCTAGAAAGCCAGGCCGATATGATGATGGTGGGGAGAAAGCTTCATACCACACTGATTTACCAAAAATATTTGCAGAAGTTGGGCGTCTTAGCGGAAAACGCCAGTCAGTTTGGTTGACGGAAGAAGAACGCAACCATGTACATAATTACATACTTCGTAACTGCGAAGACCTATTACCATTCGAGAGGTATATTCATTTTCTATGTATATTCACCTTGAGAAATTTCATATTTTTTTATGGTTTGTGTATATTATAGTAATTAACATAATAGGTAATTATGTCAGCATATTTGTCGAAAATATCAAGAGCTCATACCCACAGAAAAGCGATGACGAAATAGAAATCATGAAAGAAGAAGAATTTGCAAAGTGGCTAAAATACTATGTGAGTTGAAATCTTTTTTGTAATTTTTAATCTATTAACAGTAGATGGATAGTGCTAATAAGTGGCTAAACTGTTAATTAATATTCAGGTTAAATCAGTGTCTCCTAGTGACGAATCAGTTTCAACGTGGCTTCGAGAGTTAGTTGGAGGACCACTTTCAGAGACGATTTCAGCGCCAACATATTGCACCCGTGGATATGTATTTAAGAGAAAGACCGCCTCAAACATCAGACAGACCGTGAACCATGGAGTTGTTGTGCGTACGATGGATGCAGAATACTATGGCGTAATAGAAGACATTTTAGAGGTTGAATATCCTGGATTCATAAAATGTGTGCTTTTCAAGTGTCAGTGGTACGATCCAACAAGTGAGCGTGGTGTTCGGCTAACCAAATTTGGCGTTACGGAGATTAACTCGGCTAAAAAACTGAATAAGTATGATCCATTTATTCTTCCTTCCCAAGCTGATCAAGTGTGCTACATTCCATATCCTAGAACTAAATGCATTAATGATCCATGGATCACTGCTGCACAAATTAATCCAAGAGGAAGAGTAGATGGAGTGGCAGACCACGATCCAATGCAACAAAACTCTCCATGCTTTATTGGTGTGGTTGAACATTCGGTGGACCACACTATATTGGTGGATGTTGAAAATCATGTAATTGATGATGTAGGCTTGGATAACAATGAGAGTGCTGGAGAATTTGATGACTCTGATGATTCAAGTCGTTCAAGCGACTCATCAGATTCCGATGATAATGAGTAGAACATATACCTGAGAAAGCATTACGGCCATATTCTACAGATAGAAACTCGCCGCTTTTATTTTATACTTTTCTTTCTGAAGGTAAGCATTATGCACTCCATATTCTATAGCAGGGAATGCATGTATTTTGATTTTACAATAGTATTGATTTAGTACTTTTCATCTCGATTTGGTGCTTCATTCATCTTGATTTGGTGCTTTTATGGGTTTTACTGAAATTGCTTTTTTTTTAGCGATTTTTGACGAGCGAGGATGAAGGGGTTGTTTCGTCGTTGGTGTTGTGTGTTTTGGGAATTTAGGATTGTTTTCGTTATTGGGAATTCGTCATGGATACGAGCAGGAGAGCGGTGGAATCGTACTGGAGGTCGCGGATGATCGATGCGGACACGTCTGACGAAGATAAGGTATCCCCTGTGTATAAGTTGGAAGAGATCTGCGACCTCCTTCGTTCTTCTCATGTCAGCATCGTCAAGGAGTTTTCGGAATTCATTTTGAAACGTCTTGATAACAAAAGCCCCATCGTTAAGCAAAAGGTATTTTTTTTCTTTCAATTGCGTTCCTTTGTGAGATCGTTTGTCTCCATGAAGATTTTAATTTTGAATGTTGCATTTGGGGATTGGTTTAGTTGGCTGGTTGATGTCTCTATGGAGATTAGGATTTAGTTCTTTATTCGTTTGCTTATTGCTAGTCTAGTTGATTGGGAAACGTAGGATTATGTTATGCTGATTCTTGTTATTGTACACAGGCTCTTAGGCTTATAAAGTATGCTGTGGGAAAGTCAGGCTCAGAGTTTAGGAGAGAAATGCAAAACGAATGGCACCAGATTATACCAAACGATCTAAGGCCTTAGGAGCGGCGATATCTCCTTCGAGACCCGCTTTTAAACAGGAACCACAGCCTAGAAAACGAATGGCACCAGATTATACCAAAGTTTGTAATCCTACTGTTACTTCTTATAAGCATAAGAGACGAGTGGTACTCAAGGATGTGACTAACACTTTGGCAGAAAGTAATGTACAGACTGTTTGGATGGAAGCAATGTTAAGGTAACAATATCTTTTCTGTTTTATATTTTCCTTTTCTTTTGTTTCCTTTTTGGTTCAGTGTTAAGTAGGGATGAAGATCGACAGTGATAATCATCCAAAACTTTAGAGGGCTTTTGGTGTTTTGAATTGCGTTCTTGAACTCTCTAGCATGTAACGTGACAGACTAGCAAGCGAAAAGAGACTAAGCAATTAGCGATGGAAGTTTTGGTAGATGTGGATTCCCAAAAATCAAAACTAGCAGAAGATTTGTCAAATGTTAGGATGGTTGAATCCTTGGACGTCTCCTCTGCTACAAACTCCAAAGATGGACAAGCTTCTCATCAAAGTAAGCTTCTCATGAAAAATTTGACTATCCAAGTTTAATAACTGACTGTGGAGGAAAAAAATGCAAAAAGAGTTATTCAATAATAAATTGTTTTTTTACTTTTTTTATAAACAGTTTATAGAGTTAAATTATCTTATGAATCTTTAACATATTTTTTCTATAGTGTTATCATTTTATGATTTTTTAAAAATGCACAAGTTTTGAACTCGCTTATGGCAGTCCAAAACGGTGCATTAGTACTGGCTCTAACCCAATTGAAACAAAGTAATAGGGATAAAGAAACACATGAATCCTTTTAACTCTAGAGACATCACTGAGAACATCTCTAGAGCACACGTTCCTTATGAATCTACCAATATAAATGTACCATTTACAGACAACGTCAAATAAATATTAAAAGTGTATGACTTTGGACCAGTCCAAGACAATATAAAACACAAATTTCACCTAAATATATTTGTTTTTTTTTGCATTGAGTGCAAATACTTGCAAATAAATACTTGCAAATGAATACTTCCAACATGAAACTCTAACTAATTTTTAGTTAACAAAACATTGTAACTAAATAAAAGTAAAATTAAGTTAAAAAAGTAAAATTAAGTTTATATATATGTATACTATATTAGACTTACTTCTGCAACGGAGAGAGATAAGTCATTTATAATTCCATGTTGGGCAACTGAAGAATAACCGATCTGCAAAATCGATATAGTTTCTTCCTTTTTTTATTTTTTTTTATCGCAAAAAAAGAAGAGAATGTTTCTTTGTACCAAGAACGTATAGGTTACTCACACCACAACCAACGCAGAAAGATCCAGTGACGACGATAAAGGTGATAAGGCAAACAGAAGTTGTAACAGAACATTCAGCATCTTCGTTTTGATGTTTCTTCGCTTCTTGATGGGTTAATTAAATGTCTCTTTGATGATAAACCGGTCTCCAGAAAACCGTCGTCGTTTTGGTGTTTCCTTTCTCTTATGCTGAGACTCTTCCTGAGTAAACCAGTTTCCATGCTTTTTTGTCTCTCCATTATCACTCTTCTTCTGATGATCCAACTCTTTCTTGTTCCCGTAAGGAGATAAAGTTAAATGCGAAGGTAAGAGTCGCAGCAGAAGTTTTTTTTTTTTGTGACGAGAGTCACTTCAAGTTCTCTGAACATTTTTATAGGATTTGTGAATTGGACAGTGTAACAATTTTTTATACTTTTTTTTTCTGTTTATATTATATAGACTTAGCATCTCGTGGGTAATATTAATTAAAAATGGAGGGAAAATAAATCAAGTGAGACCAAAAAGCTGGCTATTATTTTAACGATGATATAGTAACATATTAATGGAATATGGATCGAAAATGTGCGACCCTGACCAAAGATTCTCTAATAAATTGTAATTAGGTAGACCCAATGTGTTAAAATAATATGAGCTTACTATACACTTTCAAACTTTCAGTTAACTAATTGGCAACAAATAATAGATTGGTCCAAGTCTTATATTTAATTTTCCATTTTATTATGAAAATTTTCACACATTCATTAAAGATTTAAGTACATGATTCAATAAACCCTACCTAATCCATAATATGCTCAATTGCCATTATTGTTTTTCTAGCCATAAGTCTTGACAAACTATCAATCTTGACCGGGCCATGCTCATTGTATTAAAAAATGGTGATTTTATAATATGCTTATTGTATCTTATATATAATTAGCTAAGCTCTTTCCACCATTGTGCACCACAGACCTGCCACGTGTGTCCTAATGTTTCGCACAGCAACGTAAAACGACGTCGTCTCCTATTTTTCACAGATGAGCTTACAGGTTTGAAGTTTTAGAATGCGTTTTGGGCCTATTTACAAGAAGCCCAAAAAAATTAACAAGGCCCATATGTGTTTCCAACGACCCCGAAATATCTCCATCCTTGCTCTCTTCTCCCCTTCCGATCTACATAGCCGTCTTTGGTCGAACCCTAAGTCAGTATTCCTCATCATGGAGGGCGAACCATCTTCCTAATTTATAACCGCCAATAAATCATTCACAACGCCTCCTTTAATTCCTATTATTTGTCTTTAATTTTGTTTGTACAACGTCCTTCTCCGCTTCCCTTAACCCAGTCGTTTCGTTCTTCTCTTACGCTTTTCCTACAAATAAGGTTCATTCAACGGCCGCAGTATGGAGGAGCAGTCGAGTTTCTTGAAGGAGCGGTTACCATTACCCCAAGGCCAACGCTCTTGGTGGTGAGGTCGGTTGAAAACACCATATAAGTACTCCTTAAGGTTTGAGTAAGATTTGATTTGCTAATTATCTAAATGTGATCGATTGATTTGCCATATTAAAATCTTTTCACGTATGGCATACGAGGCCTAAAATCGCCAGGCTGATTGCATTGATCTTTATAAGCAACTACAGAAGAGACTATATCTCTGGAGGAAATGGTTATCATATCCATGACCGATTCAAGCTACGATAGGTAAACAATAAATCTAGGGCAATTC
Source organism: Isatis tinctoria (assembly GCA_010577795.1). Classification (NCBI taxonomy): domain Eukaryota; kingdom Viridiplantae; phylum Streptophyta; class Magnoliopsida; order Brassicales; family Brassicaceae; genus Isatis; species Isatis tinctoria. Next base: position 16,869,594 of record CM021250.1, on the reverse strand, counting down.
TCAAAAATGACATACTTTCATGTTTTTGTCACAAAATAGCATATCAGGGTAAAAATGACAAAAATAGCATTCTTTAGAAAAGAAAAAGACTATTATACTTTTAATTCTCATTTGTTTCTTCTCAATATTGTAGCCCCAAAACCCCTAAAATCTAAACCCTAATTACTGATTTGTGAACCCAAACTCATTAGTGTAATACATTGAAAAATGATTAAAATGTGCTATTATTGATATTTTCATCTTAATATGCTATTTTTGTGAGAAAAACATGTAAGTGTGCTATTTGAGGGTATTCCTCGTAAATCTAATTTAAGCTTGCAGGTTTTGTTCACAAATGACTTCTAACGCATATCAATCACTTGAATTGGTCTTCGTGTTATGTGCACAGTGCACAATTGTGCGGTGACAAGGACACGGATAGCGACAGGCCAATGAATGAATCAACTTAAAATCAGCTCAACACGAGTGAAGACTTTCTACAAAACCCTTGGATTGGCTACCACCTGTAGGTATGGAGAAGAACCGAGTCTTTTGGCTTCTTTGACATTGTGGTTGGGTTTGGTTGGAGCAGCATTTTTGCTACAAAGATAAGTAAAAGAGAAGGAAAAACTATTTCATCGTAGGTTTGGTATTGTTTCACTGCTCTAATCACACTGATCACTTGAATTGTGATTCTATTTGATTTCCACGTATAAAATTTGCCAGTAAATGAAATTATATTTCAGTGTAGTTAAAAGTTTTTTTTTATGTCTATAACTATACCACTTTGTTATGCATTACTAATGTTTAAAACCTTTCTAAGGAAAATCCAGTGGGACAAAACCTTAGCGAGGAAAAAGAGTACAGCACGTATTACTCCCCCTGTTTTAGACACCACTGAAGGTCCCTTAGTCGGCGCATGCCGATCTGATACATCAGCTTCTTGAGCGTGGAGGTTGGAAGCGACTTTGTGAATAGGTCGGCAGAGTTCTCGCTTGAACGGACTTGAAGCACTTGAATTTCTCCATCCTTCTGGAGATCGTGAGTGAAAAAGAATTTCGGCAGAATGTGCTTCGTCCGGTCTCCCTTGATGTATCCATCCTTCAGTTGGCTCTTCCTTTCCATCGGTCATCCCACAATCTCGCCTTATGTGCTGAGTCATCGATCTCAACCAAACACATTCACGGCTGGCTTCGTGAATTGCCAAAATCTCTGCGTGATTTGATGACGTGGCCGTGAGTGTCTGCTTTATGGATCGCCATGAAATTGCTGTTCCTCCGTGAGTGAACACATATCCTGTCTGAGATCGTCCATTGTGTGGATCCGATAGATAACCTGCATCAGTAAAACCAACTAAACCTTTATCGTTATGGTTAGTGTAAAATAGACCCATATCTTTCGTTCCTTTCAGGTAACGAAGTATGTGTTTAATCCCATTCCAGTGCCTCTGGGTCGGACAAGAACTAAATCTTGATAGGAGGTTCACGGCGAAATAGATATCTGGCCTAGTGTGACTAGCCAAGTATAACAACGCTCCTATGGCACTGAGATATGACACTTCGGGACCAAGGACTTCTTCATCCTTTCTCTTCGGACCGAATGGATCACTGTCCAACCCGAGGCTTCTCACAACCATTGGGCTACTCAATGGGTGGGCCTGGTCCATATTAAATCTCTTGAGTACCTTTTCTGCATATGCCATTTGATGCACAAGGATTCCGTCTTTGACGTACTCAAGCTGTATTCCCAAACAGAACTTAGTCTTCCCTAAGTCTTTCATTTCAAATTCGGCCTTTAGATATTCAACCGTTTGGGCAATTTCACCAGGGGTTCCGAGGATGTTCAAATCATCCACGTATACTGCTATAATCACAATTCCTTTGTTTGCAAACTTCTTTATAAATATACACGGACTGATGGGATCATTCTTACATCCAGATTTCATTAAGTATTCACTTAACCGGTTGTACCACATGCGCCCACTCTGTTTCAGTCCGTATAAGAATTTGGTTAGCTTAATGCAGTGCTCTTCTCGAGAACTTTTCTTATCTTTGAGCTCAATACCCTCTGGCAATCTCATATAGATTTCATTCTCCAGTGGACCATATAAATACGCGGTTACAACATCCATTAACCGTAAATCCAATTTTTCTCTTATGACCAGACTTATCAGGAATCGGAAAGTCGTTGCATCCACCACAAGGGAGTATGTCTCCTCATAATCGATTCCTGGTCTATGTGAGAATCCTTGTGCAACAAGCCGTGCTTTGTGCCTAACGATTTCTCCTCGTTCATTTCTCTTCTCACAAAGACCCATTTATGTCCAACTGGGATTATATCATGAGGTGTCCGAATTATGGGACAAAAAACCTCTCTCTTCTTTAAGGAGTTTAACTCCACGTTTATAGCATCTTTCCATTTAAGCCAGTCTAATCGGCGAGTGCACTTTAAAATGGACGTGGGTTCTAGATCCTCATTCATTACATCAAGGGCTACATTGCATGCAAATATTTCATCGATGTCAACATCTTTTCTGTTCCATTTGATTCCGGACGAGACATAATTGATCGCGATCTCTTTGTTATCGGGAACTTCAGGACCATGAGGCTCGGCATCCCGAGCTTCATTTTGCGGCTCCTTAGGTTCATTTATGTCCGGAACATCCACTATCTCCTCGGTCTGAATTTCAGCACCTTTCTTTAATTTCCGAGGAGTCTTATCTTTGGAACCAATAGGTCTCCCACGTTTCAAACGGGGTCTAGACTCTGTAGCCACTTGCGGTCCATCTTGGACATCAATTCGTATAGGTGCATTCACGGCTGGTATATACGATTTTGTTACTCTCTGCGGGTCAGCAAAGGAATCTGGCAATTGTATAGCTAGCTTTTGCATATGAATTATCTTTTGGACTTCTAAATCACTTTCATGAGTCCGAGGATCTTACCATTTTTAAGGATGTCTGATTCCATGTAACTTCTTTTACCAGCCGGTTATCATTTCCAAGTGTTGGATAAACGGACTCGTCAAAATGACAATCCGCGTACCTGGCCTTAAACAAATCACCAGTGGTGGTCTCAAGGTACTTTATGATCGTGGGTGAATCATATCCAACGTATATCCCCATCCTCCTCTGAGGTCCTATCTTAGTTCTCCGTGGTGGAGCAATAGGCACATAGACTGAACATCCAAATGTCTTAAGATGGGAAATGTCTGGCTCTTGACCCGTTAGTAATTGGGATGGGGAATGTCTTTGGAATAACTCTCCTTTCTTTCAAGGCGTGCCCATAAGTATTGGCAATTAATTTTCGCATCATATTCGACCCGGGATGTCCCAGCCGGTCGTGCCATAGGATGAACCTATCCGTAAACTCTTTGTTTACGGTGGCATTGGCCTCAATCATATTGACCTTAGTGCTATAGCAGGTATAGTCTCGAGGACTTTCTTTTGGCCTTGGGCGATTTTAATTATCTGAAGAAATTCTCTGTTTCCTCCGCCCATTGTTTCCACAGGATAATCATTCAGACGAATGTCCTTAAAACTCAATAAGTTACGATTTGAGCTAGTGAAAACAATGCATCTGAGATTTCTAGATGCATGCCTTTAGGCATTAAAACATCGGCCTGGCCGTAGCCTTCTATTAGGCCGGCCGGTCCTGCTATAGTACTTATGTTTGCCTTTAAGAATTATGTCTTAAAAGCCATAAATTATTCATTAAAATCAAAGAAATGAATCCAAAGACATAAAATCCAAGCAAATCAAAGCAAACATAAAAGCAACGAAATAATCAAAAGCTAAATTGTTTTAAGCAATCGGAAGTCTCATATTCCATTTGATCATCCTTTTCATGATCAAAGTCGCCCTCGTCGTCATGCTCATGCTGGACCATGTGGGCCTTAGGATTCTTCCCTTTAATGCTCTCTTGATAGCATTCTACAAGATGCTTGGGAGTCATGCAAGTCTTGGCCCAATGGTAATCCATCCCACAATGATGGCAAACGGATTTGGTCGAGTCGGACTGATGTCCGGATTGATATCCGCGGTCATTTCCACGATCACGGTCACGACCGCGGTTAGAGTTAGGTCTGCGGTCGTTACGGCCTTTGCCTCAACCATAAGGGTGGTAATTGTTGCGACCACACCATTTTCCTTTTCCACCACGTCCATGGCCGTAATTTCTTTGATCTCTATGGACATGGTTTGCCTCGTTTTCTTTCTTTTTTTTCAGCGGCCAAGTTGGCTTCAGGGAGTGGGGCTGTTCCAACTGGTCTCATTTCGCTGTTGGCCAGAACAAGCTTGTTGTTCTGTTCCGCAAGCAACAAACATGCGATCAGATCTGAGTAAGTCGCGAAGCCTCTCTCGCGGTACTGTTCTTGTAACAATACATTACTCGAATGGAAGGTGGAGAAGGTCTTTTCCAACATATATTTCCCCGTTACGGTTTCACCACATAGTTTCAACTTGGAAACTATCTTGAACAAGGATGAGTTGTACTCATCTATGAACTTAAAGTCCATAAACCGTAAGTTCAGCCAGTAAAACTTGGCTTTAGGCAATACGACCGTCCTTTGATGGGCATACCTCTTTTTCAATTCCTTCCATAAATCCAAAGGATCTTCAATCGTTAGATACTGATCCTTGAGACTCTCAGTAAGGTGATGGCGTATGATACAAATCGCCTTGTATCTATTTCTCACGGGCTCATTGTTTCCGTCGTTGATACATTCACCAATTTCTTTTGAATTGAGCATGATCTTTGTGTCAAGCGCCCATTTTAAGTAATTATCTCCAGAGAGATTGAGGGCCGCATAGTCTAAGTTCGCAACTTTAGACATCTGAAAATATCCGACAATTTTCAGTTAGGGCTTTTTCAGCAAAAACCGGACCTTAGGAATATGGCCGGTTTTGGTTCTTCCGATTTTAAGCTTTCAAGCAAACAAGCAATTTATACAATCAAACAATTTAACTATATGGCCGATTTAATTAAGTAATTATGCAATCGGTTTATATCATGCTATCATGCGATTTCTATGCAAAAATAATCTTAGACAAGTACTATCTAGTACAAGCAAATAAAAGGAAAGATTCTTTGCATAGAATTTGGAAATTTTCAAGGTTTCATTTTCTTAAAAGAAAAAACTAGGATTTCCTTTTCTAAAAAGGAAAAACATCCTATTCAAGATGGGATTAGGACAAACGATTTCTAAATCCTATTTTCAGGTTTCGGATTCAATGATCATGCAACAAACAATCCTAGACAAACGATTTCTAAGATGAATGATGCAACCATATTCGATTCAGTTTTGAACATGCAATTTTAATCTAGGGTTCATGCGATTTTAAACTATCATGCAACCAATCAATTCTTTAAGCAAATCCGATTTTTTTTTTTCAAATATCAACAAGCTTTATGATTTGTTTTCCAAGCAAACAAACAATCCATGAAAACACAGCAAGCAAGTTCATCAATCATAGAAATCAATTTTTAGGGTTCATGTAGGTTTAAGTCAAATTCGATTTGGTTTTTAAACAATATCAAACAAGGTTAAACAAGCAAATCGATTTTAGGTTTTCTCTTTAGCATAGATCCAAGTTCAAGTATGAGTTTTAACAAAATCAAACAAGTTTAGATGAGAGAATCGATTTTAGGGTTTAGGTTCTCTTAGGTCAGATTCGATTTTCTCTGTTCTTAGATTAGGGATTTACCTTAATCACCTTTTGAGTTGACTGGTTGGAACCGGGAGCTAAAGACCTCGGAAAAACTCAAGCTTGGATCGGAATCTCCTTGGAGGAAGACGACGGCCGGCGGCAGCAGAGCAAAGGCGACGGCGGCGGTTTTCGGTTTGTGCTCGGCGGCGGCTAGGGTTTCTCTCAGAGCAAGCTCGTGCTGATAACGTGTTATAAACTGAATGTTCTGTGTGTATTATTATGAGGACCAAAGGTCTTTTTATATAGTGGTTACACCAGGTAGAAAAAAGGTAATTATCCTTTTACTACTCATAACAAGAAAAAGAAATATTATATTAACCTACTCCTTGTCTAACAAGGAACACTTAAGATAATGGGCCGGTTACGGTACAACATCTAAAGACCGGTTTATAAGTCCATCCAGGAATGTTTTTTAACATTTTCTTGATTCCCGAGCTAGTGCATCCGTTTAAAAGTTTTTTTAAGCGTGGAATCCACTGAAAAGGTATATTTTGAAAAGATACCTTGCTTCTTTAAAATTCTTCCAAATAACATCAAAAGGAGGTCACTCCTTTGGTATAGACATTAACTGCACCAGTTAGAATTAATATGTCGCAAAGTTCACATGAAATTTTTGTAAAATCATCATACAGTCCATGGCCCAAGTAAGCACTTTTAACTCTGCGTATAAAGATGAAAAACTTAGCTGAATATTCCTAACCCCCACCATGAAACCATTGATATCCACTTCACTACAAATCCATATTTTTCCTATAAAGTTATCAGTCTCCTTCCATGAGTGATCAACAACATCAACATCCTTTCTATAGCGGAATAACTTGGTCTTTGTTAATTATATCATACAGGCTTCTCAAACTATTATCAGTAGGCACTGCCCATAATAAAGATTCTAACTCTGCGTTCATAATAATTTCCTGAAGACTTTGGTCAATAGTACTATAAAAAATTTTCATTTCTAATTTTCTAATAAGGAAATTCCAAATTTTTAGCAGATAGAAGAAGTCTCCATATCAAATCATTCAATATACCGAAGACAATGGAAAGACATGGATTTGATGGAAATTGTGATAAAACCCTACGTTGAAACTGCTGGGAGACTTTCAAACAAAACATGATTAATAGCTTCTTTTTATGCTTCCACAGCGGACGCAAGCACACCGCTTTTAATCCTTCTATACTGTAGATTTTTAGTTAGCGTCAATAGTTAGCGTCAATAGAACTTGCCAAATAAAATATTTTAATTGTGGGGGACACTTCAAATTATAGGCAAAAACCTATAAATTTCTTACATATGGTCCAACATAAATCTTATAACTAAAAAAATCGAAAGAGTTAAAAATAATCTTTTAAGACTGTGTTATAACTAACAAAAAATATGTATATGTGTATATATATATATATATCTTTATGTTTAAGTTAAAAAATATATCAACAGATATGAATAAATTTTTAATAATTTTAGTTGACTATTTTATTAGTAATGGAATTCTAAGATTTTTATTGTTAATGGCATTTTATATAATATAAGGTATCACTAAAGATTAAAAGATAATAATGTTCTTATTTTAATAGTATAGATTTTGTTAAAGAAAATATATAACCTCACATAACCCTTTATTAAAAGAATAATATAAGCTTACATGAACATTGCGTTTATAGTTCTCGTTTCATGTTTTACTTTTCTTTCAACAAGAGATCAAATGATATTTTGCTATTAATGAACAGGATTTTTTTTTTCTTTAAACCTGATACTAATGAACAGAATTGGAAAGCAATGTTTGTATTTCTTCGAGTGACCTCCCTTTCGTCTCAGGCACTAAGAAATAGATAAACATAATCGACACGGCCGAGACGGAGGAAAAAATTAAAAATGTTCCTGAAAGAAAAAAGCAAAGGCAAAAAAAAAAAATCGTTAACATGATGATATTAATAAGAATAAGTTATAGTATCCGTTGCAAAATTAGTATTATAATAACATGTAAACATCAAATAACTATATACCTGATGCATTCCACTGCATTAATAAATTGAAGGTGAAAGTAATAACCCAACCACCTGCCCAGTTGGTGACAGTAACTAAAGTTCCAGCTGAAACTTTAACGTTCATAGGAAATATCTGTTTAAAAAATTGAAGTTAGGAAGAGTTTGATTTCTTATATTTAAAATCTAAGATTAAACAGTTATATTATTATTAAACATTAAACATTGAACAATTTTATATTACCTCCGACATTATAATCCATGGTAGTCCACCCATTCCCAAAGCATATGATATAACGTAACCCTAATGAAATACATAGGAAAAAAAAGATCGTGTTTATCCAACCATAAAAAACAATTAGATACCTCCCCAAAATTATTTATTAAGAAAAAGGTACAGTAATAAGTGTGTTTACCAGTATGCTGATGAAAGTGAAAATTGGAGTGAGTTCTGGTAATATACCGAACGACTATATAGACATAAAGAACAAAATTTAGTAATTAGGAATCTATAAGAAAGAATAGTAAATAATAAAATATATATATATATATATATATCCATTAACATTCGTAAAGATCTATGAAATTATATTTCAAGAAGTTATTGGAATCTTAGTCAATATTTACTAAAAGTAAAACATCTATACGAAATTAATATAATTTCAAAATTGAAAAATGGTAGTGATCATCTTTCGGAAAGCAATGTTTGTATTTCTTCATGTTAGAGATCACCCACTTGTATATATATACATGAAGAAATACAAGCATTTCTTTCCAATTCTGTTTATTAATACCAAATTATCATTTTATTTCTTGATGAAGGAAAAGTAAAAAATGAAAAGAAAAAATGTATTCACTGATAAGATATTTACTAAGGATCACCTGAAGACTGTAGGAAAGACTTGAGAGCAAAGCAAACAAGCTAATTCCAGCACAAGAAGCCTGCACAACAATTAAGTAATTAACAACAACACATAATACTTATTATATATAGACTAAATGTATTAAATATAGCCTCAACAGAACAGTGAAGTTTAACTGAGTTAATATCTAACCATAAGTAGAGTTCTTCTCCCCATTCTATCGACTATGATTGTTCCAACCATCGCTTTTGGAATCTATAAAGAAACAATTCATGGTAAAGAAGAAGAAAAATGCAATTTGATTCAAAATCAATTAATATATTTTGTTACTAACTGATTTCGTTATTTTGTTTTACCATGATCATGGCCATTACAGATGTGCCAATAGCGCTAGGAAAACCTGAAATTAAGTTTTATTACTAATATTTAAAGTGATCCACAGATTAAAATTAAAAGTATAATGTACCAAATATATAATGAATACCTCCTCTTTCATAAAGGCTACTAGCATAATATATAACGCCTGAGCTGCCTGACAGTTGTTGTACTAGCATCAAACCAAGTCCGATCTGTAGAAGTGAAATCCATTAAGAAAGTTCATGAGAGATCATAATTGCATTTGTCAACCAAATATAACAATAATTAGGACAATGACAAAAAAAAAAAAAACAATTGGAGATAAATTAGCTACATACCGATTTTAGACAAAAGCAAAGTGATTGACCATAAGACCGGATTAGTATTTCATTATTGTGATTTTATTCTTTATTATCTAACTGTATAGGAATCATACTTGTAATGTAATACTAAGGGTTTTGCCCAAACCTAACAAAGATAGAATAATTTGACAAGTACTCGCTAATATGTGTGATATAAAAGTTAACATAATAAAAATATTAGTTACATATAAAATTTTGATACGCGGATAAGACTTATAATTATGTCATTACTCATATTTTAAAATTTTTATATTCATCAACTAATGCATCAAAAATCTTTTGAAAAACGAAAAAATTATTATTAATTTCATTACTGATAAATCCGCAAGTATGCAATATTCAAAATTAAATCATCGAGTAACACCATATAATACAAAATTAACCAAAAAAATAAATCTCAAACTCCATGCATAATAATCTTACTTTTTGTAAAATTAACCGCCAAACCTTATCTCTTTGTCTTTATAAATCTAATAAATTAATTAAATAAAAATTCTGCGAAGTGATTTTTTTTTGAACTAATCTATAATTTTTGACATTAATATAAATAAAATTCTAATACATATTATTAGTATATTAAATATATTAATCTAAATTTTTCATTAAGAATATCAAACACTTTAACCACTCTAACATAAAAACTCAGAACGAAAAGAATCAATTTGCAGATAATAGTATAGATATACTTTTAATGTAAGTGTTTAGTTTGTCCTATAACATCCTAGCAAAACTACACATTAAATCCTAAGTCTTAACTCTTAAGCTATAATTTTTTTTAATATATATAGACCTTCCCATACAGAAACAGTAATATAGTATGACATAATATAATCCATCCACAACAATTTGAAGTGAACGGTTAAATACTCAAAATTAACTCTTACAGAATTATTCAGACAAATTATTCAGACAAATCCTTCTTATACTTACAATTAAGGGAAGTTTATATCAGTTCTGAAACAGTTCCATAAATCCAGTTTCACCGCTTTGTTGGGAAAGTTCCATTGTGTCCTAGAATAAATAAGAAGGCCGAATAACAAAAAAAATATTTAAACCACAGCCAACGTTAAGAAATTGTAAGATTACGACGTCATTAGTAGTTAAATTAATCAAATTCGTTATATTACTCTAATTGTGTTAGCTTCCTGTGAGATGTCCACGTCATGGCCTCTAAGGTGTTGTAGAGCAGCTCTGCATTCTTTATCACGACCATATTTTGCCTGTCATAAGTTTAAAACGTCAAAGAAAAAAAAGTTTAAAATGTCATAACCTAACCAATATCTAGTATATTGTGCCAAAGATTCCTTAATGGTAATATCACCATTTTCACTCTTTAGTGACGGTTAAAAAAAAACAGAATTTACCAAAGAAACCAGCACTTCTTTTCCAAAATGTAGAATGCCAAAGTATAGATTAATTAGAAATTGTAACTTAGAAACAATATGTTTTCTAACAAAGAAATAGAGTTCCTTTATGTGTAAAAGACAACCGTAAAAAAATGTTATAAATTAGATCGACAATTAGAATTGACTTACTAGCCATCTTGGAGACTCGGGAATAAAGAATAGACACACAACGTGAAGAACACACGGAACCAAACCTTACATAAGACCAAATGATTAATTTAAATCGTATCGAATTAATCTATTGTAATTATAAATCTAGCTTTAAAAAGTTGATTGGATCTTACCAATGATTGATAGTATTCTCCATGAAATAAAATTTCCAATGATGAAAAATAGTGAAATCCCACAATTTTGCATTAGCTGAAACAATTTTCAGGAAAAGAAATTATTAAAAAAAAGTTTTGAATTCAAATACTAGATCAAATTAGTTGTAGAAAAATTTAGGTTAGCTTAAGGTTTGGAACCTGATTAGCAAACACGCACGATCCTCGGATATGTTTTGGTGCTATTTCTGCGATATATACAGGAATCTATATACCAAAACAAAAGATTAAGATATATATATATTTGTGAATTAGAGATTCCTTTTAAAATTAGAGAAATTAATTACCACGTAGCTAAATATGCCAACGCCGATTCCAAGTAGGAATCTTCCACAGTCCAGCCATATTGCATCCTGTAATTATAAACATAAAAGTCATGGAACTCTCCAGGTTTTTTTTTTTTTTCCTTTCTTGTCAACCTCTCCAGGGTTTATACTCATAATTGTTCGAATATCCAAAAACTTAAGTAAAATAATAACCCTATAATAAACAGGCACAAACAAAAAGAGTTATCAATAAACCTTAGCCAGCGCGATACAGAGCCAGCCTGTTGCGCAGAAGACTTCACACAAGAACATTGTCTGTTTTCCATTTATAATTGGAATAAAAAAAATTATTGTTAGTATACATCGGTTTGGTATTCGTTAACCGGTCAACCAAATACGTGGACGAGTTAGCTAAATTAATTACTTGTTAATGTTCAAAAACAAAAAAATTACTTACTCGTTTTCTTCCCAAAACGTCAGAGATTTTACCACTAAATATTGCACCAATAAGTCCTCCTAATGTCAAAATTGACCCGAACATTGAGTACTGTGATGTAAAATAAACAGAAAGTTAATTAGTTCGATATAGAAGACAGATTTTGTAAATGACAATAGGTGGATTTCTCATTAGGTAATAAATAGAAATGCAACAAACTAAAAGTTTTATGATATATGATTTTATCACATATGATTTTTTTTTTACGGACGTGTAATATATTAAATAAACTTGTAACAAAAGTAAATCCTAAAGTTTAAGTGTTATAAACTCCTTTTTTTAGCATTGAGTGCATATACTTGCAAAAAAATAAGCCACTTTCCAACATGAAACAAAATAATGTAACTAATATAAATTTAAAATTAAGTTAATATATAGTATACTATATTAAACTTACTTCCGCAACGGAGAGAGATAACTCATTGATAATTCCATGTTGAGCAACTGAAGAGTAACCGATCTGCAAAATCGATATAATTTCTTCTTCTTTATTTTTTTATTTGCAAAAAAAAAAGAATGTTTCTTTGTACCAAGAACGTATAAGTTACTCACACCACAACCAACGCAGAAAGATCCAGTGACGACGATAAAGGTGATAAGGCAAACAGAAGTTGTAACAGAACATTCAGCATCTTCGTTTTGATGTTTCTTCACTTCTTTATGGTTTGGATGTCTCTTTGATGATAAACCGGTCTCCAGAAAACCGTCGTCGTTTTGGTGTTTCCTTTCTCTTATGCTGAGACTCTTCCTGAGTAAACCAGCTTCCATGCTTTTTTGTCTCTCCATTATCACTCTTCTTCTGATGATCCAACTCTTTCTTTTTCCCCCAAAGGAGATAAAGTTAAATGTTCTCTAAACAATTTTATAGGATTTGTGAATTTGACAGCGACACAATATTCTATACTTCTTCTTTTTCTGTTTATATTATATAGAGTATAGACTTGAGCATCTCATGGGCAATATTAATTAAAAATGGAAGGAAAACAAATCAAGTGAGACAAAATAGCTGCCTATTATCTTAACGATGATATAGTAATATATTAGTGGAATATATATATGTATCGAAAACGTGAAACCCTGACCAAAGATTCTCTAATAATTTAGAATTGGGTAGACCGTAGACCCAAAGTACTAAAGTATGAGGTTCCTATACACTTTCAAACATTCAGTTAACTAATTGGCAACAAATAGTAGATTGGTCCAACTGTCCAAGTCTTATATCTAATTATCTACTATTCAAAGTCTTTTCCAGTTTTAGATATGAATTTTTTCACACATTCGTTAAAGATTAATGTCCATCAAATCCATAATATGCTCTCTTGCGATTATGGTTTTTCTAGCCATGTCTTATACTTAAACTACATCAACTAGTTAACAAAGTATATTCCACCTATGTTTAGATTAATACATTAAATGGTAATAATGGTTTACATATTTATTTGGGCTAATCTGTTTCACATCTTACTTATTTTGTTGTTGTTGTATACTTGTATCTGTTCTTCATGTTCAGTATGATTATTTTTGTATATTTTATCGGACCTTACATAGAAAGAATGGTGGACGTTCTATTCTATGAACACTGATAGTAGAACATATATTCTACACTCCGTACAATACATAAGAAACGGTAGAAAACGTATTCTAACAAATTTGACTGAATCGTAGAACTTAGAGTATACAGTATGCATATTCTACGATTGGTAGACTATAGAGAAAATAGTAGATTATGTTTTACGGTCCATAGAAGATAAAATAAGTAGTAGAAAATATTTTCTACTAGTCTGTAGACGGTAGAATATGAATTCTAGCTTTGGTAGAATAAAATATTATCTTTTATTTTGAACATCAATTTTCAAAAAAAAAAATCTTAATGCAATCTCATAAGTGCATTTTCTAATGTTTTGAATTTTCTTATATATTCTGGATTTTAAAAGTTTTTATTTTGAATTTATTAGATTTATTTAAAGAATAATCATGTAGTCAACTTTTAATAAAAATTAATAAAGGTATAGGTGGATAAATGTTCTATTTTTTTGACATATTTGCCGAATCTGCATTTTTTAATAAATCTATTTATATCACTTGACATTATTATTTGGTTTCTTCCTCAATATTTGTACCAGTGCGATTACCAATCTGGACGTTACTGGTCGGATACCGGAATTTATAGGAAAATGGACCAACCTTACTATCTTGTAAGAATATTATATATATGATGTGTTTGTTACATTGCTCATGTTTTTATATCTTTTTCATGCCATGTTACTTATACTGCAGGAGAATTTTCGGAACTGGTTTGAGCGGTCCGATACCGTCGTCATTTTCCAACCTAACTTCTTTGACAGACATGTATGTGTTGTTGCATCGGTGTCAGAATCATTCTTGTTTACTATTTCTCTTTACTTCCCTGTCTCTTCCACATAATCATATCTCTAAATGTAGGATTCTTGGTGATATATCCAATGGAAGTTCTTCTCTTGAATTCATCAAAGACATGAAATCTCTAAGTACATTGTAAGTCATGAACTGCTTACCTCTCCTCCTTACGTGTATCTAAGATTGATAATATGTGTCGCAGAGTATTGAGGAACAGCAATCTCAGTGGGAAAATACCCACTAATATTGGGGAATACTCAAGCCTGCAGCAAGTGTAAGTGCAACATATATCCACGTGTTTTGGAGTCTTTTCTGTAAAACGAGTGAGATGATTTTGGAAAATATATCTCATTTCCCCAACCCCCCCCCCCCCCCCCCTCCCCCCCCCCCCCCCCCCCCAATTCATTGAACTTAATGTGATTCCGTGTACTTCGGGTCTGTTTTCTAGTGATTTAAGCTTCAACAAACTACATGGACCAATCCCGTCCTCACTTTTCGAGTTAAATCAACTTACTCACTTGTAAGTTTTCTACCTCTTTTTGGTCTTTTAGTTCGTTAGTTTTCTACTTCTATTGGGTCTTTATGTTCGTATCTACCAGTGATTACTGTGGAAAAAACTTTGTTGTCTTCATATTAGGTTTCTGGGAAACAACAAGTTGAATGGTTCTTTGCCCACTCAAAAGAGCCAGAGTTTGACCAATATGTGGGTTACAAAGTCCTTTATAGTTAATCATCTTTGAGATGATATAAGATCCTTAATTATCATTCTTCTTTTATTCTTTCAGAGATGTTTCGTACAATGATTTATCTGGTAGTCTTCCTTCATGGGTCAGCTTACAAAACTTGAAACTGTAAGTAATGAAAACAATATGGGTGCATTCGTCCTTGTATTTGAATGCAGCTTCCAGATGCAACATCTGAAGTCTGCATCTATATGTTGCATCCAAATGATGTTTGTTTTTGGTTTTGACATTTATAGCTAGATACAGATACAGAATGTTTTTTATTTGAATTAGCATCTGAATGTTATCAATTAAAAAAGAATAACAATGATATGTTTAATATCTAAATTAACAATTGATTATTATTATATTAAAAATGTCTAAAATTATATTTTAACTAAATAATGACCATATTAAATTATATTTTAAAAACTCTATTAATGTTAAATATTTTAAACTAAATTTTATTTGATAAATATTTTTTAAAAATAAATAATTAAAATAAACAATTAGATACCAAAATACATTAAAAATTCAAAGAATATAGATACAAAAATACAATAAAATATAATTTAAAATTAATGAAAAATAATCCCCACAAAATTTGGCAAAAAAAAAAAAGTTCTACGGTTTTGATGGAAAAACATAATTTCATGGTTTTTGCGAGAAGAAATGATTTTGTGTTTTTTGTAAGAATCCTGATTTTACGGTTTTGCATGAAAACAAAATTACAAAATTTTGGCGGAAAAACATGATTTTACGATTTTAATAAAAATATGATTTTACGGTTATGGCGTAAAATGCCTTTTTACAGTTTTGGCAAGGAAAAAGATTTGATGGTATTGACGGAAAACTTGATTTTGTGGTTTTGGCTGGAAAATTTGATCTTATGGTTTAACAGGAAAACATGATTTTAGCGGAAAATTTGGTTTTATGGTTTTGACAGAAAACGTGATTCTGCGATTTTGGCGGTGGAAACTTGATTTTCTAGTTTTGGTGAGAGAACATGATTCTTCACTTTTGACAGGAAAATTTTATTTTACGGTTTTGGCGTGAAAACTTGATTTTATAATTTTCGCGAAAAAACGTGATTTACGATTTTGACGAGAAAACCAGTTTTACTGTTTTGTTGAAAAAACGTGATTATACAGTTCAAACGAAACAATGCAATTTTACTATTTGGACAAAAAGACTTGCTTTTATGTCTTGACGGGAAAATAGTTTTTGCGAAAAATAAAATTTTATGGTTTTGGCAAGACCTATGATTCTACATTTTGGGTAACAAGAACTTTATGGTTTTCGTATAAGTTATAAATTTTTAGTTTTAACGGAAAATTCAATTTTTCGATTTTGGTGAAAAAATATAATTTTTTAATATTGGTGGATAAGAACATTTAGGCAAAAAAATATATGTTATTATGATAATTATAAAACATTATTTAATTATAATAGTTAATACTATTATTTGTTTATATTTATTAAAGAGTGTTTAAGTCTTTTGAATTTTGAGATGCAAAATTTACGTCCAAACTCTACCGTTCTATGCATCTCAAATATCTAGTCTTTTGAGATATTATAGATGCAGCATCTAAATGCAGATTCAAAAATATGTAAACGAACAACATTTGAGCATTTGCATTCATACGCCAGCATCTAGATGAAAAACGAACGCATCCTATATCTCTTATTATATTCACGGTGTTTTTCAGTCTCATAAATTTTTTGCTTCATTGTTCCACTAGAAATATATATATATGAGAATCATATTAAATTGTATGTTATTTGTGAAGAAACCTTGTTGCTAACGACTTCAACTTGGAAGGTATTGACAAGAGGTGCGTACATAAGTTCTTCTTGATGCCTGAAATTCCATATTCTTCTTTTAAAACCTGTTTACATTTTCTTAAAAGGGTTTTACCAGGACTGAAGTGCCTACAAAAGAACTTCCCCTGCAATCGAGGCAAAGCAATTTGTAAGTGTAACAAAGAGAAATCGTCATCACCGTTGTTCCCAACTGTGTTTTTGTTTTTTGTTGGAAAAGGAGATTTGCTTAAGGTTTTCTCTATTGACTGGTGTCTAGATTCTGACTTTTTGATCAACTGCGGAGGGCCAGAAATAAGGTCCATTACTGAAGAAGTATTTGAGAAAGAGGACGAGGATCTTGGATCAGCTTCATTTTTCGTGAGTGATGTTCAGAGATGGGCAGCCAGTAGTGTAGGATTTTATGCAAGGATTAGCAATACTATACAGGTTACCAACATTTCGGACGCAGAGCTTTTTAAGTCAGCAAGACATTCTTCATCTTCCCTAAGGTATTATGGGTTGGGGCTAGAGAATGGAGGTTATACCGTAAGACTTGAGTTTGCTGAAATAGAAATTTTTGGTTCTAACTCTTGGACAGGTCTAGGAACACGACGTTTTGACATTTATGTCCAGGTCTGCCCTACCACTTTAAAACAAGTTAAATTGTTGGTGTAATAATCTCTTACTGAATTCTGAGATCTATCTCCGTTTTTCCAGGGTAGACTTGTTGAAAAAGATTTTGATATACGCAGAACAGCTGGTGGGATTTCTGTCCAAGCAGTTCAGAGGGAATATAAAACAAAAGTATCAGAAAATTACCTTGAAGTTCATCTATTCTGGGCTGGCAAAGGAACATATGGTACTTATGGGCCACTAATATCGGCCGTCAGTGCAAAACCAGGTATCAAAACAACTGGTGAATTCTCTTTTTGGTTTCTATCTTCTCCTTAATGCCTAAGTGTTACATATTGTTGTTGTTCAGATTTTATACCGACTGTGGGCAACAGACCACCATCAAAGAAAAATTATAGGATTGGTACTATTGTGGGCACTATTGTTGGCCTAGGACTTGTAAGCATCTTTGCGGGCGTGGTTATCTTCATCATGCGAAAAAGCAGTAAGCCTTACGCAGATGATGAAGGTAATAATAACAACACAAACAAGCCTTTGAGCTTGAATATCATCTTTTCAAATTGGTTCATTATATATATATATATATATATTATTTTTTTTTTCTTTTTTCTTTTTTGTTGTTGCAGAGCTGCTTAATATGGACGTAAAGCCTTACACTTTTTCTTACTCTGAACTTAAGAGTGCCACTCAAGATTTCAATCCCTCAAACAAGCTTGGAGAGGGAGGATTTGGGTCCGTTTATAAGGTAAGCCTCACCAACAAAATGGACAAAATATACATCCATTGTGCTGTTGTTGTGACTTGACACATCCAACAGGGAAAGCTGAATGATGGAAGAGAGATTGCGGTGAAAGTGTTGTCGGTTGGATCCCGACAAGGGAAGGGACAATTTGTTGCAGAAATCGTAGCAATTTCGGCAGTTCTGCATCGCAACCTAGTAAAACTTTACGGGTGTTGCTATGAAGGAGACCATCGTTTGCTCGTATATGAGCATCTATCAAATGGAAGTCTCGATCAGGCACTATTTGGTAATGAACACAAACATGACCTATTTTAATGTTTGCTTCAGTCACAAACTCGTTTATTCATTATTTGGATGTTTCAGGAGGTGATAAGACATTACATCTTGATTGGCCAACTCGTTTTGAGATATGCATGGGAGTAGCCAGAGGTCTAGCCTATCTTCACGAGGAGGGGAGTGTTCGCATAGTACACAGAGATGTGAAGGCCAGCAACATTTTGCTTGACTCTAAGATGCACCCAAAAGTTTCTGATTTTGGGCTTGCAAAGCTATACGATGACAAGAAAACCCACATAAGTACTGGAGTGGCAGGGACCATGTACGCAATCCAAAACCCTAGCCATTTTCTTCTTTACAACTTGGAACTATTTATAACACACATGTTTTTTGTTCAAATGCAAGTGGATATCTTGCGCCAGAGTATGCCATGCGTGGACACCTAACAGAGAAAACAGATGTGTATGCCTTTGGCATTGTAGCTCTTGAGCTGGTGAGTGGAAGGAAAAACTCTGATGTGAACCTGGGGAATGAGAAAAAAATATCTTCTTGAATGGGTATGTCCTTACTTCTTAGTTAAAAGTTGGTTGGACATGGTATTATCCAAAAGCTGATATAATCTACCAATCGTGGTGTATACAGGCATGGAATCTACACGAGAATAGTCGTGAAGTTGAACTAATTGATCATGAGCTGACTGAATTCAACATGGAAGAAGTGAAGCGCATGATAGGCATTGCTCTGTTGTGCACATACACATCTCATTCCTTGAGACCATCAATGTCAAGAGTGGTGGCTATGCTTTCAGGAGACATTGAGGTCAGTGATGTAACCTCTAAGCTAGGCTACCTAACTGATTGGAGATCTGATGAACCCTCAAGCTCTTCTTTTAGCGCCTTTCAAACTAAAGACATAGACACTTCTGCGTCCTACTCCACGAGCTTTGTAACACCCAAAGACAGCGACTTCAAGAAAATGCTTGGAGTTAAGATCAATGAGGGGAGATGAAAATGAGTCTACTCTATCTATAATGGTTATACATATATATAGACCTTTGTGTATGTGACTATATGAGGATCACTTTTTTCTCCGTTTGGAGAAACATATTTCACTTTGATCCAATAATGTTTTAAGCACTTCATAATGAGTTTGTCCGCTGGTGAAGTTGAATAATAGATTTTGTGAGTCTATGAGAAGAACTCGTGCCTGTTCTTAGAATCGCGAGGAAGTATTTGCTACACCATGAGCATATAAAAAGTCTAATACTCTAATGTATAAGAACATGACAAGATGGTTATAAGACTAATTGTGACAGCTCTCTTTAACCCAAGAAAATCAATGGACAAAAGAGACAAAAGAGGATTTGGTGTCTTAGCAAGTTTTCACAGCTCCTATCTTAACGTTATCACTAATATGCCTGCCTGATCCTTACACAAAATATCTTATTAGGATTTAAAGGCATACACTATCAGTTATAAAACTGATTCAAGCTGAAGTAGTTCTCATTAAACTGGCCTACACCGTTTCTATGCAAAGCGGTTGGACCCTCAACCGCTGGTGCATCCGGCTGCCAAAAGCCGGAGACCGAATTGTGCTGAGTCACAGACCGGTTAGCCACGGGTTGGAGGTTGCTTGTGGGATGGTGGTCAAGTGAAAACCGTCTTGGTTGGTCAGAGGAAACCCATGATGTTGAATTTGACAGAAGAGAGAGAGCACCATCAAGATCTTGAGAAGTACCCATGTGGGAAGAGATTGTGACCTTTTCTAAAAATATCCACATAAAACAAGCATCATCAAGATCATCAATCCACATAAAACAAGCATCATCAAGATCATGAATTCACATAAAACAAGCATCATCAAGATCATGATTCCACATAAACAAGCCATCATCAAGACCATGAGTACAAGATACTTGGACCCCAAGAGCAATATATAAACAAAGAGAAGGAAAGAAAAAACAAACCTTTACTGAATAACTCAGCTCTGGTGGTTTTCGTTTTGGGGTCCAACAATCCAAATCCACTGTGGTCGGTGAACAGCTTATTGGATATCTCGGTCTTTGCAGGTTGCTGCGGCATTAACCCTCTTGATGGTATGGTCTTTGGACTTGGCCATAGAAACTTTTCCTCACTTCTTGGATGGATAAGTGCAAATCTGTTCCATACAAAATCCATCTGTTGCTTCCCATCTGCATACACAGAATGACAAAAGCATCTCCAAATTCTCCATCAATGTGATTGTTGTGAAACCCCAAACTACATGACTAAACTTTAGGCAATAGCAGAGTTCATATAAATATTAGATTTAAGTGAGTGTAGTATATACCATATGTCCTCCCGGGATTTGGCTTGCGACGTCGTGCATTGTGATCTGAGAGACGCCGGCGACAGCTACGTTTCTTCTCATCAAACTCAGAGAGAGAGTGGAACCTTTTCAGACCAAAAACCATAAAAGTTATATGATGTCTTTAAGGCTTTTGTTAACTGATTAAACCAGTTTCTGTCTGTCGTGAGAAAGACTAGCTTTATACCTGCTACACTGTTGGCAAAACCGACGTTCTACGCCACTCACAACGACTTTAGGGAACTTCGAATGGTTTTCACAAATCCTGTGTTTCCGATGATAGTCCTTAGCTGAAGAGAGATCGAGATTACAGCCTTCAACTTGGCAGTGAGGAGTCTGTAACTTCTGAGAAACGGACTTCGTTTTCTTCACCGGAGAAGCAGAAGATGACGCAAGACTCACCGGAAGTGCCGAGCCTTTGGCATTCTCCACTTCCCAAAAGTCTTCAAAGTATGTTCTCTTACCAAGTTTCAAACCAAGAACCGGATCACCAGAGCCAAAGGAAAGTTCAAGACTTGGAGAAGTATCGATTCCCTTTGCAAACTCTTCACTGCTCCCCAATTCTCCAGGAGGAAGGCTCTCACCAGCTTCTGATGTAAAGTTGTATGTTCTGACTTCAGCTGATGAAGAGCTAATGGAAGTTGACTTCGAGCTTTTAGAGAAAGCATGAGCTAGATCAGAACCTGAACTACCACCATAAGGTACTGTAGAAAAGCTGGAAGAATACAGAGAGGTGCAATCAAACCCATCAATTTCCCAATCCATTGGTCGTAGCTTTCTAGGAATTTCAGCCGATGAAGTACCAAAAGATATTAAGTTATCCCATTCCCACTGCAACGATGGCTTTGCATTACACTCCATACAGACACTGACCACCAAAATCTGAAAGAATCACAGATTTCATAAGAGACTAATCTCAAGCATATGGAGAAACAAAATGGATTCTTGTTAGCAAGCTACTTATGTCGGAAATAGTATATATAGATGCTACTGCCAACTAGAACATAACACTTAGTTTCCTTCTTTTAACTCTGTTACAAACCAGACCATGATGCATCACAGTCCAAACAAAATACATCAGAGTCCAAGCAGCAGAAAGAGTCAGAAATATAAAAATAGATTTGCCTATATAAAATTGCGATAAGTGAGGAAACAAACCGTTTTAGCAAAAGTAAGCAAGGAAAGTTAAAGATTAAGACTTCTTAGAGAAAGTTTCTATTATAAAACCCTCTGGTTATTCTAAATTTTGGTTTGTACTTAGGTTCTATGATTTGCTCAAATCTCTATAACACTTTCATCCTTATTACCACAAGATAAAGGAGAGATGTACTAAAAGCAGATCTCTAAGAAGCTCCCTCTATTCCACTATTTATTACAGAACCTTAGTTTTCTACAATCAAATCAACTTGCAAAGTCAAGTGCAAAAAGAACTACCTGCAAAAGTACTCTTTACCTAGGAGAAATTCTTAATTTATCTTCTCTGTTATTTGCAGAGATAAAAAGGACAAAATCAATAGATCGCACAAACACCAACATACCTAAAAAAAAACTTATGGATCTCTCTGTAAGCTGAAACCAGAGGAAGAAGATTTTTTTTATTATCTATTTTAATTTTGTTGAAGTGCGTAAGAGTTTCCATTACAACTTTCATCCACATTTATAACAACAACAAAAGATACCTTCATTTTTTTTCCTCATCACCAAAAAAAAAAAACCTTTTCGCTCACCAATAATTTACATTCATTGAGTTTGTGGGGGCATAATCCTTCAAGAAGTAGGACCCTCCTTCTAGCATTTCATTATCAAAAGCTGTTTACAGATGCGTTTTAACTACTCAAAAGCTGTCAAAATCATCCCTTTAAATATTACATGCCGTAACATGTTTTGTATAAATTCCTCGACACATCCGTAAAATCGATACTAGAACCAGTAACTCAAAAGACCCACAAGAGATCATGAACTAATACATTGCTTCAACAAAACCAAAAAAAAAAAAGTTAAAAAGTTCTTAGGTGAATGAGATCTATAGCTAAAGGAAAAAGTGGGTTTTGAGGGTTTTTAGATTTTCATCAAATAGATACAAAAAAATGATGACTTTTTTTTACTCACCATACCTCTATGATTACAATGCTATCATGTAAGTAGTAAAAAAGGAAAAATCAAGAAAGAGAGAGAGATAATAAAGTTAGCAAAATCTCAGCCGCAAATGAATGTCTCACCATTTATGGTAAAAGGAAGTTCTCATCCAATACTATCACTTAACTTTATTGTTTCCCCATCTTTCTTTTAAGCTTAAGTAAATAACAAAAATCTCTTCTTTAAGCTATAAGATTTACAAGAAACAAAAAATGAAAAGATGGGTTACCTGCTGATTAGAGAATTAGTGAAAGATCTCGTCTTTCAAAAGAGTAAAGCTTCCATTTTTGGCTTAACACAAGACTGAGCATTTAGAGAGAAGAACAAGAGAGAGAGGAGAAAAGAAGAGAGAGAGCATGTGGTGAGTGCAAAGCGAAGTACCAAGTTGGGAGATGGGGAGGGGTCAAACTGCTTTCACCAGCTTCAACTTTTTTGGACGATTCATTCATTATCGAGGAAAAAAGCAAGATTTTATTATTTCTTAAAAAGAAAAACTTTATGATATTATTATAAAATTAAATTAAAAAGCAATTTGATATGGAGAGTTACACAAACATGTGGAGTTTTGGTAGATCAAAAGAGCGTCGAAATCAAGATAGCAGCCCATGCTTTTTTTATTTATAAATTAAAATAGCATTATTCAATATACCTTTTCAAGAGTAAGTTCTTGGGTTAGTAAATTGATTCTAATAATACTAAGTTTTAGTTTTAAAACATTTTCTTTAGTTATTAGAGGAACGAAAAGTTGGTTGGAGTTATCATTGTGCTGGAAGACAAACCGCTCATCAGGTATGGGTCAATTATATTATAACACCCCCTTGTCATTTTTATTAAATTTAAAACGGTCTCCGATATAAATAAATATATTGCTTTATGCAGTTCTATTGAGAATTGGTGTTTGACTAATATAAGAAAATAATCATCTTTACAAAAAGAAAACGTATATGTATAAAACCAAAAAATGACAAAAAAAAAAGAAAACCAAAAAATGAGTCGTCTCCATTTTAGACTGTCGTATATTCTTGAAATTTGTTTTTCGATCTTATCTCTCTTTTTTTTTTTTTTGGATAATCATGTTAAAATCGATCTTATCTCTTCGTATTGCTTTTCAAACTTGCCCAAAAAAATCGACCACGTAAAGTCTAAAACTAGGTAAATCTAATAATATTGATATAATGGTATTCACTTCTCGACCTCCCATAAAAGCCAGCCATGGACGTTCCACGTTTAGCTATTTGGTCCATTTTTGTTCGATTTTCTTATATTTTTAGATTTTACATATAGAAATATATGAATTTTCAAATATTTCTAAAATTTAGTTTAATTTTGGTTCAATTCTTTTATTTTTTGGTTCGGCTCGAATATTAAAACTGAATACTGACTATTACCTAAAAAAATTTTGGATGTAGTGATTCAGTTAAGTATTTTTGGATTATTTAGGATGATTTAAGTAAAAGTATCCGATAATCCGAGTAATTCGAATAAAAAATATGAGTAAAATATTAGATTTGAGTGACTTTTGTATAAAAATATTGGATAATTTCAAATATCTAGGTAATTCGTTTTCTTAGAATTCAGTTTATTTATATAAATATTTTTGAATAAAATTATTTGATTTTTTTTGACAACTACAGATCCATTTAAAGAGCCCGAAGGCTAAAGTTCGGTACAGAATTTGGTCCATTAGAAATTAGCCCACACATGTACAAATAAAACATTAAAATTTCCTAAATATCTTGTACACGTGGCCTAACTCCGACATCTCCTAGAAGCTTCGAAGCTACACTTCTGCGACGCCGGCAAACTTTTGCCGACGATTGTGTATGTCCATATCCTTGCATCTTCGTCAGAAACTCCTAATTTTCTATACCGATGAGGATCTGCTGATCCCGAAATGGCTAGCTTAACCAATCCTCTGATTTCAATTTTCAAAACCGCCCTTAAAATCTCTCTTAGTACATCACGCCTTCAGATGTTTTGCTGGTGGCTGAATGTGGACTATTCAGCCTTTGACATTGGGGATGACGAAGCCCCCAGTGCAAACTCGTTCAAACGATCGAGCAGATGAAAACCAACAAAGAATTACTCTGACCAAGACGACAATGATTTATAAATTATATTTTCTAAATATTTTGCTATCCATTCCATTTCTGATTCGGTTCCCTTTGATTCCTATAGGAAAATACAAAAATCATTATATCTATTCTATTAATTCAGAGACACTACATGGAATCAACCTTACATTCATCTGTGATTTACGAGAAATGCCATTGAAATTTAATGAAAATGGTAGAATTTTATTAAATGTAATTTAGACTAAACATATATGTAGACTATAATAGTTTTGATACACTTGATCACATATGATCATGTAGAAGAGATTAATTATCATAAATAAAAAATATTAATTAAATATGTATCCAAACAATTTAAAATAATGGATCTCACTCTCTAATTAATTAAAACAAAATAGTAAAAAAATATATATGTATATGTATATTAGATATTAAATCAAATGATAAATATAATTAAATATATAAGAAATAAATATTTTTATAAACCATAAAATCAAATTTTGATAATATATACACAGAAAATAACGTAAAAATATATTTGATAATATATACAGAAAGTAATATAAAAGTATATTTTTATGTTTAATTTGATATATATATATATATATATTTCACATAGTGGGACATGTTGATGTTTTTATAATTATGGATTCTTATAGTTTGTTTTATGAAGGAATTGTGTGACATAAGTCATTTTGAAACTTTAATTATCAAAATGACCACCTGTTTTGGAAATGAGGACGCCCAAATACAAAGAAAATTGTCATTTTGACTATTAAAAATTATTAAGATGTAAGTTTCATAGACGAATTATCATACTATAACATATTGACACATATATATCTGTAATGATTTTTATATAAAAATAAACAGTTTCGATTTTTAAAATAATTTGATTAACTCAAAACATATTGTACTTACATAATATAATTTTTACAGCAATATTTTGTTAAATATGAAATACTATAAAATTATTTTTAAAATAATGATCACACACTATAGCATGATTTAGAGTCATGATACGAGTAAAATAAGTTTCTATTAAAATTAACACATCTTAAATTTTAACTTATACAGAGTAAAAAACATAAAAATCAAAACATACTAAAACTGAAAATATTGTTCGTCGTTATAGTGAGTTAAAATTTAGCAAACTATATAATACATCTATATGTAAAGTAAAACTATTAACACATATAAAACTTTTTCATCTATAAATACATTTTATACCATATTCTCTTCCAATTTTATTATATAGACTTTTGTAAATGTTCTAATCTTAAAAATATAATTTTATTCAAATTTCGATTTAAAAAAAAAAATTTACACAAAATGATATTCAAAATCTCCCTCTATATTTATTAATTATTATATTATAATTAAATTATAACATTTTAATTCTCTTTAGTTATATATTTAGCATATAATATTTATGCTATAAATCTACACTTGCTCTCTTAAGTCAGTTTAGTTTGGTTCCGGTTAAAAATGCATACGCGTAATGAATTAAAACAAGAATACGGTTCTAGCTAGCGCTCGGCGTTCGGGTACCCGTTCGGGTTCGGATCGGGTTTTTCGGATTTTCGGGTTTTCGGATTTAGCCTTATAGGAACCATTCAGGTTTTAGAAAATTTCGGGTCGGGTATGGTTAGTAATTTTTCGGGTTCGGATCTATTTTGTAATACTATACAAGTCCCATATTATATCCAAACTCAATTCGAATTCAGATAATACCATTTCGAGTCCGGATACCCCTTTTTAAAATAACATGTTTTAACTAAAAACACATAAAACTAAACAATAAAACTAAAAAAGTTCTTAAACATTATAAAAATATGTTTGAACTCATTCATCTTAAACATAACAATAAAAATAAGTTATAAAATTGAATTTTCAAAATTTTTGAAAGTAATCAAATTATACAAAACTATGTAAAAATGGTTAATGTCGGATTTTTCGGGATACTCGTTCGGGTTTCGATTCGGTTCGGGTATTACCCACAATCCAAAATACCTAGTTGTATGTCCCATATGGTAATTTTTAAAAATCTGGTTTGGATCGGGTTCGAATATTTTGAATCGGATTCGAGTTTGGGTTCGGATTTCGGTTAAAAGTGCCCAGCGCTAGTTCCAGCAACATGCCGTGAGGATGTCTCATGTGTTATCTCAAGACATGTGTCTGATCATAATAAATTGGCTAGTAAATTCAGCGCATTTTGCCCAATCACTTGTTCGTTGCAAAGTTTATTTCATCAGTTCATCTAATTGATACCCGAGAATACGGTTCACTCAAACCGTTTCCAATCCCAGCTTACTAAATCAAACCAAAACCAAAAAAAAAAGTCAATCATTCCCGACAAAACAAAAGACATCTGTCCATTTGTGATTCAAACTTGCTCTTTACCCTTATCATCATCACCAACAACAACCATTTTCTTCAATTCGAAAGCCTATGGATTCCTACAAAACCCTAGAAATCGTTCGCAAGAACACAGATTCGTCCGTGTTTCACCTCATCCTCAACAGACCATCACAGCTCAACGCCTTATCCCTCGATTCCTTCGTCGAATTCCCCAAAGCTCTGTCGTCGCTCGACCAAAACCCAGATGTCGCCGTCATCATTCTCTCCGGCGCCGGAAAACACTTCTGCTCCGGCATAGACCTCGCTTCCCTCTCTTCAATCTCCGGAACATCATCGTCAAACGACAGAGGACGCTCGAGCGAGGCGTTACGCCGGAGGATCAAGTCGATGCAGGCGGCCATCACCGCCGTGGAACAGTGCCGGAAACCTGTTATCGCCGCTGTGCACGGCGCGTGTATCGGAGGCGGCGTCGATCTCGTCACCGCTTGCGACATTAGGTATTGCTCCGAGGACGCTTTCTTCTCGATCAAGGAAGTTGATCTAGCGATCGTCGCCGATCTTGGTACGCTTCAGCGATTGCCGAGCATCGTCGGGCACGCAAAGGCTATGGATTTGGCTTTGACGGCAAGAAGATTCTCGGGACGTGAAGCGAAGGATCTTGGTCTTGTTTCTCAGGTTTTTGAATCTAAGTCGGAGCTAGAGAAAGGCGTCATGATGATCGCTGAAGGTTTATAATCTCACATTCTTGTAACCTAATTCTTGAATCTTGATTAATGCTTAGTTTTGATTGGAGTTTTTGTTTCAGGAATAGCAGCGAAGTCTCCTTTAGCTGTGACAGGGACAAAGGCAGTGTTGTTAAGAAGCAGAGAAATGAGTGTAGAGCAAGGCCTTGACTATGTAGCAACTTGGAACTCGGGTATGCTTATATCAGACGATCTTACTGAAGCTGTCTCTGCTCAGATGATGAAAAGACAACCTCGTTTCTCAAAACTGTGACAAGAGACTCTCTGTTGCTTTCTTCTTTGTCTGCCTTAGAGACCACTTAACAAAACAATAAAGGTCTTTCTTGGAAGAACTGTTTTTTAACTATTGGTTATATAGTTATTACAACAGGTCGAATAATTTGATTACTACTGTTCACATTGCAAACATAGTCTATTGCTAGATAGATGCTAGACCAGATCAATGTTCATTAGTTTCTGTGTATTGTCTCTCCATTCCTTCTTGGGGATCCTTTTTTTTGTTTTTTCTTCTGAAAATTGAACGTAATGGTTACACAAATTCTCTGCTGTTTCACGAATTATGAGTATCCTATATTATAACCATGTTTTCATCGGGTTGGGTTGAACTTGAAATGGATCTCCCCAATCTTGAGGTAGTTCTTCATCTCTCTTCATCAGACTATGCATTTACCAAGCTTCATTGCTAGAGCGTAAAAGCTAAAGGTTTGTTTGTTTTTGGATAAGAAGAGGCGGGAGACAGCACATCAAAGATCATAGGAACCTGCAGGATTTGCGAAACGATTTGGTCTTTTCGATAACCTGGAAAAGCAAGCTTTGGGTGTCTTCCTCCTCATTCTCCCAATTCTTTTCATAGAGTTCATACAATCTATGGTAGAATGAGCTCAACTTCTTCCAGAACTCCCATCTGTTTTGAGATGTTCAACAAGTGAATAATGTTCGTCACTTCAGAACCCTTTCTAGAGATGGCTCATCTGAAAGATCCCAAATTTGTATACCCATAAGACAATCAAAAGCAATGTGTTTGGTCTTAATGGAACGACAGATTTTCGGACGAGTTGCTCTTTTGAATGGTTCTTTAGTTCATCACGGAGTCGAGTTCGAATTTAATCAATAGTTTGACTTTGTATTCACTCTAGACAACTCGGGTTCGTTGCTTATCTTTGTTCCATACCTTCTACTTATGTGTTCACTCCAGAACAACTCGAGTTCATTACTTATCTTTGTTCCATATATACCTTCTTATTTGATACTCCTTTCTTCCTTCTGGACTTTTTGTTTTACTTCTCAATGGACTTTTACTTTTAGACCAGAATTTATATGTCAACAAATAGTAGCTAACCACAAAACAAAATTTAGCTTGCAAACATTGGACAAAAGGGAAACTGGAAAAAAATAGGGTTTTCTGCAAAAAAACCTTTGATTCGGTTTTGTTTTGCAATTTTACCCTTGACTCGGTAAAATTGCAAATCAAACCTGTCAAGTACCAGTCAACCCGCAATATAGCCCTCCGTTGTGTATAGGTTTTAAAATCTGTATAAGATCGTGTATACACTATCAAAACTACGTCGTTTTAAGAATTTTAATTAAACAAAATTTTGACTTTGAGAGGGTTCGAACCCGTGACCTTCAACCTAAACAAAACCACACACTACCAATGTGCCACTGCAAATCTTTGAGGAATTATCAAACTTATGTATATATAATATATACCTTCGTTATTTCTCTTTTATTTGAAACAATAAATCTTTATATAATAAAAATTGATTTTTTTTCTTCCTCATTTCAATGAACTAAAAACACCAAATTCAGAATCAGAAATTTTAACTTCATTAACATATAGAGAATAAAAAAAATATGGAGAGTATAATAAAAAACATATAGAGAATAATATATCAAAACTTCATTAACATATGGAGAAAAGAAAAATATGGAGAATAATAGATTGTTTATAAAAAAATGGAGAATAATAATATATCAAAACTTCATTCACATATGGAGAATATAATAAAAAAACATATTGAGAATAATATATCAAAAAATTCATTAACATATAGAGAAAGAAAAATATGGAGAATAATAGATTGTTTATAAAAAATGGAGAATAATAATATATCAAAACTTCATTCACATATGGAGAATATAATAAAAAAACATATTGAGAATAATATATCAAAAAATTCATTAACATATAGAGAAAAAAAACATATGGATAATAATAGATTGTTTATAAAAAAAATATGGAGAATAATAATATATCAAAACTTCATTCACATATGGAGAATATAATAAATAAAAAAACATATAGAGAATAATATATCAAAACTTTATTAACATACAGAGAAAAAAAAAACATATGGAGAATAATAGATTGTTTATAAAAAAAATATGGAGAATAATAATATATCAAAACTTCATTCACATATGGAGAATATAATAAAAAAACATATAGAGAATAATATATCAAAACTTCATTAACATATGGAGAAAAAAAAAACATATGGAGAATAATATATCGTTTTGATATGTTAATGAAGTTAAAAATTTTGATTCTGAATTTTGTGTTTTTAGTTCATTGAAATGAAGACGAAAAAATATAATTTTTATTATATAAAGATTTATTGTTTCAAATAAAAGAGAAATAACGAAGGTATATATTATATATACATAAGTTTGATAATTCTTTAAAGATTTGCAGTGGCACAGTGGTAGTGTGTGGTTTTGTTCAGTTTGAAGGTCATGGGTTCGAATCCTCTCAAAGTCAAAATTTTGTTTAATTAAAATTCTTAAAACGACGTAGTTTTGATAGTGTATACACGGTCTTATACAGATTTTAAAACCTATACACGACGGAGGGCTATATTGCGGGTTGACCGGGACTTGACATGTGTGATTTGCAATTTTACCGAGTCAAGGGTAAAATTGCAAAACAAAACCGTGTCAAGGATTTTTTTGCAGAAAACCCAAAAAAATAAGATCAGTTTGCCAATTGTCCCAAAAAAACATCTTATTCTGATCATTTCGAGATATATACTAACATATATTTAATACAAATATCATAAATACTTAAGTTTTACGAGACACGATTAATTCTAGTATTTCATCACTAAATCCATCGTTAGAATTGGTAGTCCAACTTATAGTAGATGGAGAAAGGGGTGGTGAACTAGTCCGACAAGAAGAACATGATGAGGAAGTATAAGACGATAATGAAGACCAAGAAGCTGCCAAAACACCATCATTGGTCGGAATATTATTCATTGCCGGAGCCACCACATCTTCTAGAAGCCCTTGTCGCTGCCAACACTGATCAAGCGGGAAAAACAATTCATCTTCCAGGTTTGCCGGTGTGTTTCCATGGGCTTCATGGGCCGGATGACTTTGGTGGGTGGGTTCAACTAGCTCGGCTTGTTTGTTTTCTTCTTGGGTTTGAGATTTTTGGTTGATTACGAAATTGGCATCGTGTTTAAGTATTTTGGGCTTCTTATTAGGCCTGTGCGTGCTATTGGATAGGAAGAAAGGGTAAGTGAAGTGCAAGTGGAAACCCTCGTAGGTGATGATATATGTGTTAGGCTCATCAACTGATCTCTCCACTTGCTTCTTTGCATTGCATATTGGGTTTGTGCACTTGTAATAACTCCTACACATAAACCAGATATAGTAGTATAACATTAGGCTTGTGACCAAAAACTTTAGTATACTATAGACAAATCCAGTATGCCGGTTTGTATTGGTCAGGCCTAGGGGTGTCCCATACAGAAAACCGAACTGAACCGATCCATACCAAACCGAAATAGAGCATATGGTTTGGTTTTGGTAATACCATATAAACCGAATGAATGTTATTTTTAAAAAACCGCAGTATATGGATATGGTTAGGTTTATAACCGAACAAACCGAATAAAAACCGATTGAACATAACATATTGTATAATCATATATATATATATATATATTATATAGAGACACTACAATACATTTATGGCATGGATAAATAACTCATATGTTATATAATATAAAATATATTCCTTTTTTTGTTTTACGATATATTTCAAAACTAAAAGTCTAATATATGTTTTCTTTATTGTAAAAATAAAATCTATATCAATCGGAAGAGACAAAACCTTGATGGAAAACAAATATAGGAGAGTCAAATAACTTTTTTTTTCCATCAAACTATTTTTCGTGGTTTTTGTTTTGAAATTTAAGTTTTAGTTTTATGTTGATTGCATTATATGATGTTAAACAAGTGTTTTACTGCTTTTTGTTATTCTCTATTTTACTCTTTTTTGTATTTAATAACTTTTGGTTTAAAACCGAATAAACCGAAAACCGAAAAATATTTAACCGAATAAGTATGAATTTAGTATGGTAGCTAAATTTTACTAACCGAAAAACCGAAAACCGGAGAAAACCGAACCGAAACCGAACCATATCCATATTGAACACCCCTCTGGCCAAACCAAAGAAGTATAAAGAAGTATATGTATACGAGTTCTGATACAGAGCATTATATATATGTACCTCGGGTTAGGGCTATTTTTGATGGATTTTTGACCATACTTTCTCCATTTGTATCCATCATCACTCATTCCATTACAAGTGTTCGTCACCTTGAATGTGTACCTATCCACCTTGCTCAAAGTACTCCTCCCCAATATTGGGAACCTTATATGAACAAACAAGATACTCATGAAGGCTGATATTCTTGCAGAAAAAACAAAGTACTAAGAGTTCTTGAAGTTTAAAAAGCTCTCTTTATATTTACTCTGATTTGGAGATTTGTTGGACTGGGTGGGTTAGTGGTTGAACCATGGCTAGAGCGTCTGTGGTATCTTGGATTCGTGGACCGGAGTCAAGCTTTGATGGGACTACCTGTTTGGTGATGGAATCTTCATTTGGCATGAGCGTAAGATGTTGTTCTTGTGGCAAAAAGAAGAGAAGTGGCTCATTCAAAAAAAGCTCGTCAACGGCGTTGTTTCCATACCTTCTCGTCCACTCAGAGAGTTCTACTTCTGCCATATGAGTATGGGAACAAGAAAACAAATATGAGAAAGTGGAGGGATAAAGAGAGAGAAAGAGAGAGATTCTTTGTTGTTAAAAGGTAAGGGTGTGTTGGATTTATAGTCAAACTCTTAAACAACAACAAAAAAATTTATAGTCAAACTTCTTACATTTATAATACTAAAATGTAGAATCTATACTAATGTATTAATACTAAAATTAATCGTCTCTATATAGTTTGTGTTTAATTACTTTTTCTTTTAATTTGTAATACAATGTTGAGTTAAACGTGATCAGTTGAACTATTTTTACTTATAATTAATAATTAAGATTAGTCTGGATCCATGCTGTGTGGGTTTAAATATATCTAAAAACAAAGATAAAAGTTTACATGATGGAATATCTAAAGCCAACTATAAGAATCACTAACTCGGTTGAAAAAGTAACAAGGCAAAGTTTGGAAATCATATGAGCGAAGAGATCATATGACGTACATATTTTGACTTTCCTAGAAGATATATGGACCTCGATCCGAAACGTCCTAATCATTAAATAAAAACAATAGCATTTAAAGCTGTAATACGTAAACCACATTTAGATAAATATGATAATATCTATAATATAGTTATTATTTTTGTGGATGTAGATTGGTGTGATTTAAGAGTCAGAATGTGATTGTTTCCAAATGACCATAATATACATGATGAGTTGTTGTTCTAGTGATGTGGTTTTGTCATCAGTCAGTCCACCGGTGTTTAAATCCATGTTACGTGTTACTATTTATTTTGATTACAATAAGATCTAATATAGGG
The DNA here is from genome assembly GCA_010577795.1 of Isatis tinctoria. Taxonomy (NCBI): domain Eukaryota; kingdom Viridiplantae; phylum Streptophyta; class Magnoliopsida; order Brassicales; family Brassicaceae; genus Isatis; species Isatis tinctoria. The sequence continues at coordinate 16,835,830 of CM021250.1, read as the reverse complement.
AATGCGAATAGGATAGGGTTTAAATTACGAAACATATGGTTAATTTCTACGGGAGTTGTTCTCACTAAGCCGGATGAAAATAGAAGCAGAGTCCATATGTTATTTTCTTGGTTTTCTCCAATCGCAAACAGTTCAACATGATGCAAATTTCTTTGGAAATCTGACATGGCTGATTTTTTTTACCGCAGTTCAGAGAGCTTGGTTGAGGTCCTAGTTGCAAATGTGATAGGAGAAGAGAGAAAACATGCCCTCTTTTCCATGGCGTCAAACAAAAACACTAGAGCAACTGAATTTTTCATTGCATCTTGGACGAGAATATATGAGATTATATCGTGGTTTCTATTAGAATGTAATGTCCCACATAGGAAATTTGGACTAAGTAATATATAAGAGACATGAGTCAATCCACCCATTGCCAATTGATTTTGAGTTAGAAACCAATATAACTTAACTCTTTCAGGGAAAAAATTCAATTAATATGTTTCTTATACAGTTGTAATGAAAATTATTTTATTAATTAATAACTTAAAAAATATTTATGTAATTGGTCTCGTGAGATTTAATGCAAGTGTGAAATATAACAAACATATATTCTTCAAGTTATATTATAAATTTTCTTTTAGATATTTTACTTTTTATTATTCTTAGGGAAATAATTTAAAGTAAATATTATTAATTGACAAAAGTATAAACTAAAAATGGAAATATTAATAATAACAATTAGTTATAGTAATTTTAATTTATTAATGGTACTTCTAAAGTTAGGTTTTATGAGAAATAATATGATTTGGACACCTACAAAACTGACTCAAATAATATTTTAGAGATTAACTGAGTTTAAATTGGGGTTGTGATAAAATGACAACATTAACACAAATTACTAGGGTAAATATTATGAAAATATATATTTAGAATGATGAGGCAATAATGCACATTTTGTCATATTTGAACTTGGACAACCTATAACATGACTACCATTAAATGACTCATCTTTTCATTAGTTTTTTTTTTTTTTTTTTGTAATGTCCACATATTTCATGAATCAACCATCGTGGCTAAATTTGTGAGCTTATATCTTAGGTCCCATACATTATTCGATCGAGTTTTCTTATCGCTATTTGGCTTTGACTTTGGGATGTAAAGACAAAAAAAGACATAGTGTGACTAGGTAGCGGACAGACAAAGTTCGGGTTGACTTAGTGGTTTAGGTTTTGTCGTCTCTGCTATATATTGAAAAATTGGTTTTGGATTTTTCTTTCTTAAATCATCTAACAAAGTCAACCATGTATTGTTTTTCTATTTGCACCGTTAGTTAACGTATATAGATAGAGAGGCGTGCATAATGTAGAAACATTTGTCTACGATTTATTTATGACAGCCTCCGTTAGTTTTCAAATCGTAATTTGGGAGCCATTTGTAATTTTGTATTACTGGTATAACTGCTAACTCCGCACATGCGCGGGGTGTATTCTATTGGTTATATATTTATTTCATTCGTATTATATATAGTTCTAATAAAATTACGTAATCCATAATATTTTAATATTCATTTGTCTGTTTATGTGTATTTTAAGAATACATTATTTGTTCCAGACAAACCGGCGAATTAATCTTTGATATTCTTTTTACCTTCTTTTGCATTATTGCACCCATTTGTTACGCGTCATTTTTTCGTGTTGATACCTTATTATCTTATTTGTAACATGTAGGTGATAGTTCCTTATCCAGTATTCGAACACCTCTCAGAACCTAGATGATGTATAACCATAATGACTTCTCTTTTCTTCCTTTTTGCACGGAGTATATGTTTGTCTTATTTTTGTTTTTGTTTTTGTTGAATATATAATCTAATTTATATAGTTAGGTAATAATTATTGTTATTTTATGTGTTTATTTGTATCAATATATTAATATTAATTTTTCTTTGATTTTATTTATCTAGTGATATTTTTTTCATTTTTTAACTCTTCCATGTTTTTATGTCAATATAAGATTAATTACTGATGATTGCAAGATATAATTTTTCACTTCTTCATGGCTAGAACTATATCTCATAAAACTTTCTGTTTCAAATTTTACTCTTAAAAACTATATTTTACATTCAAATATTAAAACTGTTTATGTGACCATAGAGGATCTCATGAATTGTCTCCTTTTATATAAAAAACTCATGAATTATCTCTTGATGGAATGTACTTCTCCATTGAAAACCTCTGGATATTATAATTTTTCTTGTATGACATTTTAATCAGTTTAAAATGGATCAATTATATATTTTTATTCGGATTAAAGATCATTATTTAATACTACGCACTTATTGTATTTTATATATAAAAACGTTGGTAAATCTAAAATTAAGGTAAACCATGATTTGTAATCGGATAGTTTTTTATTAGTGTTATCGGAATGTATTATTGTTCGAATTCTTTATTCACTTCTCTCTTTTTTTTGGAGAACTCTTTATTTACTTCTCATCAACTTGTTTAACTAATGTATTTTTGTTAGCGTTAACCCAGGTTTGGGAACTCGCTAGACGTTAGTCGGGTGGTGGGTCTGGGCCTAGCGAGTTACCTAAAAATCAGAGATTAATCGGAAAAATTTGAAAATATTTTACTATATCACTCCCTCTGTTACTTAATATACGATTTTTTGGCGAAATACACACATATTAAGAAAAATAACTTTTGTGCAAAAAGCAACATTTAATATATAAATAAACATAACCTAACCAATCATAAAAAACTGTTTTAAAATATAATTGGTTAAACACTCTCCAATAAAGGTAAAAGTTGAATTGAAATGTCAAAAGATCTTATATTTTGAAACAAAGAAAAACCTTCAAAAGATCTTACATTGAGAAATAGAGGGAGTATTGTTTATATATTTGTTTCGGTAAATATTATCAATGAAACAACATGGTCCACTGGTAATAGGTGTATGCTTAATACTTTCTTTATTCGAGTTCGAGTCCACCAGACACCATTTTTTTTTTTCTTAGACTCAAAATTAAAACGCCACGTGGAATAATGTGGTGCAAAATGAGGAAAGTAGTTCTCTAATTATATATAAAGATATAAGCTTAATAAGAGAGCTTTTTAAAAAAGAAAATCATAGACAAATGTTTAGAAATTTACATTATGTACTAATAAAAACATTCTGAGAACTTCTCCTAAGTTAAAAACTAAATTGAAATTTGTAAAAAAAATCTATGGTTATATATGGAAAGGTCAGTCAAACACTGGGGGTGTATTGAACTATGAATTTTAAGAGATTTTGAGATTGTCTTAAAATCCCCTGTTATTCAACTAGGAATTTTAAAATGTATTCTCAAATCTGATGTTATTGAACCTGAGATTTACGTAAAGTCATTCAGGATCATTTAAAATTCTCTGTTATTCAAACAAGAATTTGTTAAAATCATATCAAAATCACTGTTATTGAAAATGTTTTAAGTATTGGGATTTTAATATCTCCAGGAGATTTTGGAGGATTTTAGGAGACTTTCTTAGTTTAAAATATAAAGACCCAAATTTCATAGTTTTAGGTGGGATTGTAGGGGGTTTTAATACAAAATCATAACAACTTCTTTAAATTCATCCAAAACCATCAAAATAATCTAAAATCTTATTAAAACTCAAATCACCCTAAATACACAGTTCAATACACCCCCCTAAAATAGAGTGTCAGAAATTTTTGGATATTAAAATAAAAAGTTTCCAATGTTTTTTGGATAAAAATAAAGAATTTAAAATCAGCCACATTGCATGACTATGAGGTATGGGAAAAAAAAATATTAAAAGAAAAAATGTTCCGACCCAAATTAATAGGTTCGGTTTGGTTTTGGTTGTACCTAAAATATCCAGTGGGTTTTATTTATTAGATATGTGGATATCATATAATATTCTGAACCATATCGATATCCTATTGGCTATTCAAATTACTCTAGTTATATATTAGTTATTTTTGGTATTATGAGTATATTTTCGTTATTTTATGGGTATAGTCTTGTTCAGATTTTTTTTGAATTTTTGGTTTATTTTCAAATTTTCGTATATAGTTTAAAATTTTGTATATAATTTCTGTAATTTTTTTAAGCTTTTGGAATAAGAAAATACGATATGGCTGAGTTTACAATCATCGATTACACAGCTCCTCTGGAAAGCAGTGGCCAACAAACACAAGCCATTCCTGCAACAAGCAAGAAGGACACGCCCAATTTCTGAATTGTTTTTTTCCACCATCTGTACACCAATAATGGGCTCCACCTTTATCTTCTCTTCAACTCTCTCTTTCAACTCTTCTTCCATCTTTGCAACAATTATCTTCAATTTTTGCACATCTTCTTGAAGCTTCAATTGATTTTCCTCTAGCATTCGTGTCTCCTCCAGCAACGCTTCGTCCACCCATTTGAAGACATGGTCTTTAAATTGCCTCTACAATAGTAGTTTTATGACTGACTGTCTACAAGAAGGAATAATCTAAAATCTGTAACACTTCATACATCATACTGTACACAATTTACCTGCGATGCAACTACACATCTGTAGAATCGGCGAAATGGATTATCAGTTGTCTGAGAAACATACGTCCGAATGTTTCTCCCACACCAACATCGGTTAGGAACTCCTCGCACTGACCTTCGATTCGCCAATCGAGATGAAGCGGACGACGAGCTACTCATGCCTTCGTTTCTTTAAAGAAAGCACCCTAACCCTCTTTCGATTTTTGCGAACTGTACAACCCCGGTTTTAATTAGTAATCATTTATGATTTTAGTAAACCGGGTATTTCAGAGTAGGATAATAATATTTTGGAGTTCTTTAAATATTAACTTTCCGACTGAGTCCACGTTCAAAAGTGAGAAGATTAGACCTATTAAACAGTTACGACATGACTTCTGCAACGTCGACAGTAGCCTCATGCCATCATTACTACACTTAAATATAAAATAATGTAACAGTGGGAATAAAACCCGGACTCCAGTTGCATCTTAAATTAGATTGATAGTAAACGCGCTTCTTTTACAAACTTTTACTTAACGTAATTAAATATAATGGGGTTTTTTCGTTGCTTAAAGCTCTTATTTTACATGTTTATTTTTCCCAAATGCAAATTAAACGAAAAGTCTCTATTTTTACCACTGAGCTATTTCGTATTAACGACTGTTACGGCTTACTCGTACGTAATTGAGGTGAGTAGATATGTTGAATAAAGGTCTAAGCTATTGTTCAATACTTCAAGTTAATACTTATACGACTGCTTACATAGATAATTTGCATTGATAAGATGAGTACAAAGAGGTACTGCTAATATACTAAGCTCGAAAATATTGAGTTACATTCAGAAGCCAAAATTATCGGGCCCAAACTCGTCGAACATTTCTTTGATACCAATCCAAACTCTTTCAATCATCCAAGCAGGCTTCTCGCCGTTGTGCGCCCATGTCCTCCTCAACATCCGCATTTGAGATCGATAAAGCGTCCTGGCAACCAGATTGAAATTCGTCCAGACAGTGAGATCGTACCTCGGATCCCACATGTATTCCCGCTACAGAAAGAAACAAAAAGAACTAGTTTCGTTAAAACGTAGAGGTACTCGAGAGTCAAATGTAATATCGATACAGATCGAAGATGCTTACCGTCAGTATAAGGAACATGTGTTCCTTTTGACGATCGGGAATGAAACGATACGTCGGCCACTCGTGAACCCAGCACTGGCGGAGAAAATCTGGAATCGCCTGCGACAGGCCGTGTAAGAATCGAAACCAGGTTACACTGGTTTTGTCGACAAGAGGACCCGGAGAAGGGTTTAGAACAGGGAGGCCATCCGTATCCTGGTTACGTTGTACGCCATCGACCCGGTTCCGGAGCCTCGTCGTATAATGAGGGACAATAGACATGATGTTTTGAGACGAAACGGTTTTCTATAAGCTGCGAATGTCGACAAGGTCTATATATATATATATATATATATATATATATATTATATATATATATAAGACATCGAAACGTCGCCAGTTGAGAATGTGGACTAGGAAATTCCCGCCAATTAGAGCATCTCCAAAAGACACCTCAAAACTTCATAATTGAGGTGTTGGTTCTTATAATTAACTAATTCATTAATGTCGACCCCAAATAATTATATTTATTATATTTGATATTTATTTATAAATTTAATTAATTTTTGACCCCTAAAAATTGTATTTATTATATTTATTAATAATACATATTATGCGTCAATAATATTACATTAAACACAATTAATACAAAAGACAGCCGTCACATTACGGCTGGGTAACGTGAATAGTTTGTATTTGGTATAGTTAAACAATAAGTGAGCCGTCACTTTACGGCAGAGTTACGTGAATAGTTCTTAGTTGCCACAATGAAACGATAAGTGGGCCGTCACTTTACGACAGAGTTACGAGAATAGTCAAAGTATGTTCTTAGAACACGAAGTTAACAATAGAAAGTACACAGCATGGAAAAAAAAACAACAAACACTTCCTCATTTACATAACAAACAAGACTTAAAAGTAAAAGTAATAATCCATCGGCCATTTCATCACCCTATGTGGAATATGATGAATAAACCCAAGTATGTGGATTGCGTAAAAACACGTATCACACATCCATGGGTCTTTCACAGCTTCTTCATATAGCGGCCCCCACGGCTGACTCCATGCACAATGGCAACGTCTGATTATGCTACCATCAAACGAAGCACATCGGTCCAAGTATAGTTGTGGGACTTCAGGAGGATGATGATAATAGTGGGAAGCTAATTCCAATCTCCTTCTCATACGGCTGACTAGATCACGATTCGGACTAATCATTTACAAATCATTTTCCAGAGTAGGAGTCAAAATATGCCGGAACATGGCATATACGTAGACGCCGAGTTCATAGCCACTAGCCGCCGATTGACGAATCATTGATAGACCGTTCTCCATATCGTTGCGGTAGAAAAACTCTGAACAGCCTCTCATGAACAGAGCGGAGATATTGCCAGCATGGCTACATGTTATAAGGAAATTCATCATGCTACGGTCATCGTTGAGTGGAGGATACTCCAGGGTGAAGAGATCAACATCTCTCAAGAAAGCTTCATCATAGGCGACCCTCCGCAAGGTCCGTACCGCCGCGACAGCGTTGAAGTGGTCCCTTAGGTCGGTAGAGACATGTAGCATGATTGAGTGGAGGATTTCAGTAGGTAGATCGATCAAACCTACATCTTCATGACCCCCGTCCCTACGTTGATGACCATCACCTCCTCTTTTAACAATCTTTCGTTGAACCCGTTTGTTCGATGGCCCTCCGGACTCTATTTTGTGAAGAGAAATTTGGTTTTCCGAGTTGATAGGAATGAGAAAAGAAAATCTAAAAGTGTAATTTCTGAAGGAAAAACGGTGAACTAAATAATTTTGTTTTCTTTAATTGGTGTCCGTCTAAAGCGACGCTTGTTCGACACGTCAACAGTTGTGCTGCTTAGGCATACGAAATATTTTACTTTCCTTTAGTATTTTTCAAATCTATTCTATAGAATATTATTAGGTAGACTAGTAGGGCGTAATTATGGAAGAGGTGCATGATGATGGGGACGTTTTCTCTTCTCGAGATTCTAGATGGGACGCGGGTTTTGTTCTCGACTCTCAAGATTTAATAATTATTGAAAATTATTTTAAGAGTATTGAGAAACAACAAAATAATCTACAGTATTTTTAGAATTGTAAGGAGTCTTTTTTAAAAATAATACTAATAATCTAATGCTACTTTTAGAAAAAATATATATAAAAAAATCTATTGGCATTATTTTAGATGTATTCAAACCCAAAAAAGCTACAGAGAAATGTTTAATCGTCGTCAATGGACTTATGGAGTATCCAAAAAAATGGTGTGTCGTTCGTGAGGTATGAAACTAGATTTAAAATATCTACGATGCGACGGTTAGTCTTTTCGAGACGGGAGATGGGACGACTTTGTTTTGTCAAGCTTTTCCCGTTAATGATGTTAGTATCGCGTCTGCCGCGAATTGCTTACGTCAGATGATGAGAATTACATCCTCTGATTATTTCATAGTTATTGTAAATGATACGGCTGAGTTAAGTACTATAGACGGTTGAGTTTTCATCATTACAAGGCAGAGTTATGCACGATATAAAGCTGAATTAAGGACAAAATTACGGCTGACTTGCAGAATGTTTACAGCTGAGTTTTCATAAATAAACCATGGAAGTATAGTACTGGTCGGTGCTTACCATAAATGTAGACAAAATAGAATCAAACAAACACGAATCAAAAACACTTCAAAGAGCTACTGCGTAGGCCATTCCATCACCCTATGTGGAATGTTAAACATAAACCCAAGAACATGGATCGCATAGAAACACGAATCGCACATCCAAGGATCTTTCACTTTTTCTTCATACAGAGGACCCCAACCACGGCTCCATGCACATTGACATCTTTTGATTATGCTCGAATCAAAGGACGCACAACGGTCGACGTAGAGCTGTGGGACTGGCTGACGTCCCTAGTGAAAGTGCTTAGACTGTTCTAATCTCCTTCTCATACGTCAGACCAAATCACGGTTTGGACTAAGTAGTTCCAAATCAACTTCGAGATGAGGAGTGAAAATACGCCGTAGGCTGGCATAAACGTATACGCCTAGTTCGTAGCCAGCAATTGCCGAATCACGAATCAATGATATACCGTTGTCCATATCACCGAGGTGGAAAAACAGTGAACAACCTCGTATGAACATAGCAGAGATATTACCGCAGTCACAACATGTTGTTAGGAACTTCACTATACTTGGGTCATCGATGATAGGAGGAAAATCCACCATGAAGAGATCAATAGCTCTCAAGAAAACTTCATCATGGGCGACCCTCCTCAAAGTGCGAATTGCCGCTACCACGTTGAAATGATCTCTTAGGCTTTGAGAGACATGAACCATTATCGAATGGAGGATTGCAGGAGGCAGATCGATCAATCCTCCATCTTTATGACCATCCTCCCTCCCTTGACGACCATCTTCTACTCTTCCGGCGCTCTTACGTCGACTCCGTTTATGCGATGGACCTTCCGACTCCATTACGCCAAGAGAAAAACAACGAATTATCGTTTTCCGAGAAGAGCAGATTGAGGAAAGATAACATAATAGTAGACTTACAGTCAAAAACGGGGATGTAAAGTAAACGTTATAGTAGACTTCTCGTATTCTGTCTCTACTTTTTTTTCTAGCCTATTTTCTAGGATATGATTACATATTTTCGTAGTGTATAATTATCGCGAATGTGCCTTGGTTTGGGTTCCCGATACATATTTCACTCGAGTTTATAAAAAATGCTATTTCCAAATTCGCTATAAACCACAATAATTAACAATTGCATATTGCTGTTCCCAAAATCACTTTAAGTACTCCATAGATATCCCGCCAAAACCCCAAATACGCCATCAAGTCGAATTAGTAATTACAAGACTTAGAAAATTATAATGAATACCATAACGTTGGTATCATATTAACGCCCAAACCTCTGAAGTGTATATTTCGTTACATCATAACCTGGTACTCTGCTTTCGTCGAGAGAAGAATAGTTAGGGGATTGATACACCTTAGGCTTACTGAGGTATTTCATGAGCATAATATATGATTTACGGTATCTACAAAAACAACGGATACACATTTGATTGATAACAAAACGATTTTTTTTTTCTGTTCCTCTCACCTCGTTGGTCTAACCTAACATACATAGGAAACATTCGAAGATAGAAACCCCAATTCGATTGACATAATATATCCTTTGAGAGACCTCAAATTTGAGGTTTGAGCTTGTTGATCTCGAAAAGACAAATCTCAAATGAAACTTTAAAAACTTTTAATTTTGTAATATAGTCCTTACTATTAATATTTATTATTAATGTTATTAATGTCTTTTTATATTATTAACTTAATTTCGTTTTATGTATTCTTTAATTTTTATATATATAATTAAATTTAAGAAATATATATCATATATATGAACTAAAATTATTTGGGATCAAAATTAATGAATTGATTGAATCATAAGGACCAAAATGTAATAAAAAAGTTGAAACCTCAAATTTGAGATTTTAAAGTTTCTTTTGGAGTGACTTTTTTTTTTTGTTCACCCAAATTCATTAAATAAAAAGTCAGGCCCAAAGGTCAGCCCAATACAGAAAGAAGATCAGCAGAAGAAGACAAAGAAAGCTTAGCTAATCGGTCAGTCTCAGAGTTTTGAGCTCGAGAGATAAACGCGATCGAAAAAAACGAGAAATTACGAGATAGATTTTTGATATCTGCGAGGACACCGAAGAGGTCCATGATGCAGAGATCCAATTTGATTGCTCTGACGAGCGTTAGGGAGTCCGAAAGGATTTGGATATGGCGAAAGTTGCAGGCTTGAGCATAGTAGATGGCTTCACGAACAGCCAAGGCTTCCGCCATTAGAGGAGAAGGAACATGGTTTTGGAGACAAGCTTTTTGAGAGAGCAGCATTCCTCGATGATCTGTAATAATCCAAGCTAAACCAGCTCGTTGGAGATTCTTATTCCAGGCCGCATCGGTCTTGATTGTCACTGTCCTTTGATCAGTCTTTTGCCGTGGTCCTGTTGATTTGGGGGAAAGAACTGTCGACGATCTCCTTTCGAGATCTTGTGCTGACTTCCATTCCCGAGCCGCCGTCATTGCCGAGATCAGAACTTCTGAAGTAGAGAAGAGTTTGTTATCGAAGATCAAAGCATTCCTTGCTTTCCAGAGAGCCCAACATAACCAAGGCAGAATTGATGAGGTGATTCCACTTGGTGGTAGACAGATAAGATCTTTAGCTTTGTGTATGGCTGTTAAGAAGCTTGGGATTGAGGAAGGCTTAAAATCTGACCATAAGGGGGTTGTTGTCCATACTTGTTGCGAGAAGGTGCAATGGAGAAAAAGATGTTCAGTTATTTCAAATTGACCACAACGAACGCACTGTGTGTTTGCCAATAAACCTCGACCTCTAAGAGTTTCTCCAAGTGGTAATGCTTTTTTGACTATTCGCCAAAGAAAAAGCTTCAATTTGGGGGGAATATCTGCAGACCAGATATCCTTTAACCAGTCGAAAGTTTGAGGCTGTTGAGTTGTTACTGATTCTTTTCTGTGAAGCCTTTGCAGAGCCAGTGAGTGGTAGCCAGACTTGGTGGAATACGATCCTGAGGGGAGATGGTGCCAACAGTAGGCATCTTCTGCACCTGAATGGCTTGGTCTTAGCTTGAGAATTTCTGGAGCGAAGTCAGGTAGAGTTTCCTCAATTCTTCTCTGATTCCAGCTTTTCAGATCATTTGTGAGGAGATCGGATACTCTAAGATCCATGTCTCTTTCTCGAATAGGGCCAAAAGGGATGAGTGTCGAATGGAGTGATATCCATGAGTCCTTCCACAACCTTATACTCTGACCGTTGCCCACTGCTAGACTTAGATTGTCCTTTAAAAGGTCTTTCCCAACTAGAATTCCTTTCCATCCATGGGATGAGGAGGATTTAGCCAGGGTATCTAAGAAAGAAGTTCTATGGCAATATTTACCTTTTAGAACTCTTGCGAGTAGGCATTCTGGAGTAGTGAGGATTCTCCATGCCAGTTTAGCTAGGAGGGCCTGATTGAATATTTGAATGTCTCTGAAACCCAGACTCCCTTCTTTCTTGGGGAGAGTCATACAATTCCAGGAAACCCATGCCATCTTTTTCTTTTCTGGTATATCATCCCACCAGAATCGGGTTAGAGCAGATTGAATTCTTTTGCAAAGACTAACAGGTAGTTGGAAGCAGGTCATAGCATAAGTAGGAATGGCTTGAAGAACAGCCTTTATCATAATCATCTTGCCTGCTTTTGATAAGAACCGAGTAGATAAACAAGCTGCCCTTTGTCAGATTCTATCCACTATAGAAGTAAACAAGTCTTTTTTCCTTCTACCAAAATGTTCAGGAAGTCCAAGATACTTTCCATTACCCCCCTCTTTGGAGATGCCTAGGATGTACTTAGCTTCCTCTTTCATAGACTGTGGTGTTTTACAGGAGAAGGTAATTGATGACTTTGCTGTATTGATTAGTTGTCCTGAAGCCTTTCCATATTCCTGTAGGATTTTAAGGAGAGATGTGCAGCTTTGAGGTGATGAATAGCCAAAAAACATTGTATCATCCGCAAAGAGTAAATGATTAACTCTAGGGCAATTTCTTGCGACTCTGATTCCGCGGAAAGTCCCATTTATCTCTCCTTCCCTGCACATACCGGAGAGCATCTCCCCACAAAGGATAAAGATATATGGGGAGAGAGGGTCACCCTGTCGGATTCCCCGTTGGGGTGTGACATGTCCCATCACTGAATCATTGATAAGGAAAGAATACGATACCGTAGAGATGCACTGAGAAATCCAGGTAACCCATTTAGGGTGAAAACCCAATCTTTTTAGAACTGATTCAATGAAGTGCCATTCTAGCCTATCATAGGCCTTTGACATATCTGTCTTGACTACCATAGTGCAGTTTTTTATAGCTCCGGAGGCTTTGAGAAAATGCAGGACTTCATGTGTGATCAAGACATTGTCTGGGATTTCCCGGCCAGGTATGAACGCAGATTGATTTTCCGAGATGATCTCTTGAAGTATTGGTTTCAAGCGAAGGGATAGAAGCTTAGAGATAATTTTGTAGTAAATGTTGCAAAGTGCAATTGGTCTGTAGTCTACTACTCTCTTGGGACTCTGAACTTTCGGGATAAGTCTGATATGTGTAGAGTTCAGAGAAGGAGAAAGAATGCCTGTTGAGAAGAAGCCTTTGATTTCCTGGACAATTGCCGATCTCACTACTGGCCAATTAGATTGAAAAAAGCTTGCCGAAAACCCATCAGGACCTGGAGCTTTGTCTGCGTGGATGCAGAAAAGTGCTTCCTTGATTTCCTGTACCGTTGGTTCCTTGATGAGTGTTTCATTCATCTCATTTGTAACTCGAGGTTTTAGGGCTTTTTCGATTATAGATGAATCATCAAACGGGGTAGATGTGAAGAGATCCTCGTAGTATTTTACAATAACAGCCGTTATTTGATCTTCTTCGAAAACTGCTTGCCCCTCATCATTTTCTATAATTAAATTCCTTGCTTTTCTCTTTTTTGTTACAGCATGGAAGAAACCGGAGTTTTTGTCTCCCAAGGTCAGCCAGAGCTGGCGGCTCCTTTGTTTCCAAAACTCCTCTTCTTCTTTATATGCTTGAATTAAGGTAGCATTGAGAGTAGATAGTAGATGCTCATTTGGTTCCCTCTTTGAAAGCTCTTCATCTAGATGTTTTCTTGTAGTATCAATTCGCTCTTTGCTATTCTTTGCAGCAATTTTACTCCATAGAGAGATTTTGTGCCTACACATAGCAATTCGGCGTTCTACAGAAGCAGACGGATCTTCCTCCCAGGTATCCTTAACCAGTTGTTTCACCTCATCATTTTGCCTGAGTCTTCTATCATATCTGAATAATTTTGCCTTTTTCAGAGTTTTTGGACCAAAGCGAGATAGAAGGGGTCTGTGATCGGATCCCTCATATCGTAGATATTGGCAGAAACCTCCTGGGAAAAGCTCAGACCAGGAGCTGTTCGATAAAGATCTATCCAGACGGCTATGAATCAGGTGGTTGCCTCTTTTTCCTCTCCAAGATAGGGAATTCCCAGAATGTTGCAAGTCGAAAAGGTCATTTTCCGAGAGGAATGTACGAAACGCACAAAAAGTCCCTTCAGCTCTAACAGGTCCTCCTGATTTCTCACTATTATCAATGATTTCATTAAAATCGCCTGTTAGGAACCACGGTTGATGAAAGGGAGAGGCTAACGCTGTGATTTTGTGCCATACACCCTGGCGTTTTGTGTGATCTGGTTCTCCATACACAAAAGTAGCATGGAATGTGTCTCGCTTGTAGGTGATCGTGGTATCAATAAAATTGTGGGATGTTTCGTGGATTGTGACTTGAACTTCCTTGTACCAGAAAAGGCCAAGACCCCCTCCACCATGGCCGTGTGGAGAAACAAGGTAGTGAGAATCATAATTAGCCCATTGAAGATTTTTAAGTACAAACTCATCTGTATTTTTTGTTTCCATGAGGAATAGAATTTCTGGGAGATTGACTCTATGAATCTCCTTGAGATGCTGGATTGTTGCAGGGTTCCCCAGACCACAGCAGTTCCAGCTCATGACTTTTAAGGAAGAGAATTGGGTGGATCCTGAAAATCCACCCTTCTTCTAGAAGTCTCAGTGTGGTTCGATGTCTCCTGATTTACTGCTGGGAGCAGAAGAGAATTGTCGTCTTCTAGGGGAGGGTTTTCAGTCTCAGCAGGCTGGATTGAAATGGCCGGACCATTTGTCGCGTGAGTAGGGTTCACAATCTCAGCAGGCTGGGTTGAGGAGGCCAGGTTTGAGATTTGGCCAGTTATCTTTCGATTACGTTGTGGATGTATTCTGGCAGATGTTAATCGTCTGCTTGGTGAACCAGCAGTGAGTGCCGTTTTCCGGTTGCCTTGTTTGGGTCCCTGTTTTGCTATCGTTCTCCTTCGTGGGCTGCTTGCCTGTTTGGTACCGGCTGGTCTGCCTCTCTTTCGTTTTGCTGGATTTAGAGCGAGCCTGTCCTCGGGGGGTGTTTGCGGGAGATCCAAGGGGATTGTAGAGGTTGCTTGCACGGGAATAAAATCAATTGGAAGGATGATGTCTGGACTTGGAGGTAAGCCATGATGTTCCTTACTGTCCGTGGCTACCGTGGGCTTTGCAGTATGGTTTGTTGCAGTTTGAAAGCCTTTGATAGCAGCCTCAATGATACCAGCAGCTGTAGTTTCCATTAGTCCCGTTATTTCACTTTGTAAAACTCGCTGTCGTCGTGCTTCCCTTTCCACTGGATCCTGGCAGTTGGTGTATTGAAGGGTAACTTCTCTCAGTTCCTCCATCACAGCTTCAGTGGTAGGGATCGGTGGAGGTGGTGGGAGATGTATCAGTAATTCCTCACTCTTCTTCTCAGTCGACGGTTCCCGCGCAATCTCTTTACCTTTCTCTTCCTTCGAGTATCGCCGGTGAGTTGCTTGCTGATGTGATGACTGCCTAGTGTTAGGACTTCTTCGTTCTCTCCACTGTCTGTGATGAGGAATGTCTGTTTCTATACTCTCTCTTCTGTATCTATTTGGTACAGGCGAGCTTCGTCTCCTACTGTGGTCTCGAAATTCGATGGGAGTTTGGGTTCGTCTTCCATAGTATCGACTAGCCTGGTTGTATCTATCTCCTTCGGGTACCGGAGCTATCTTGTTGGCTGGTGCTGTAGCAGTTATCAGAATAGGTGCTCGAGCCCCAAACGGTCTGTTGTGTCTATCTAACCTTTGATGGAAAGGTTTGTCAGCTTCAAACGACCGTCCTGTCGGTCTATGATCATAGCGAGGAGGGCCCTTAGCCACTCTCTGGGAGGCTGGGATCAGATCCTTAGGCTCTGGTATCGCCTGTTGCTGTGCGCTTGTGGGTTTTGGAATAGAGGGACAGGAATCCTCACGATGCGTTAACATCAAACAGACGGAACAGTGGTATCCCAGGTTTTCATATTCCAAGGTGAGCATGCTTTCTTCACCCGATCCGTATTCTATTATTGTTTCCTTTGTAATCGGTTGAAATCCTTCTAGAGAGAGTCTCATGCGAGCGTTTGTCTTTGTTATCTCATAATCTTCCAGAATCTCCAGATCTAACCCAATTTTGTACATCATCTTCTCATGCCAGTAGTGGAGGGATAGACCTTTTAGGTTGATCCAGAACGGGATCTGCGATGGGAAAGAGGAAGAGATGATAGGTTCCCATCTCTGAATGATGACCATCCAGTTAGCATATTTGTAGGGCCTGTTGAGTAAGACCAGATTCAAATCTGCTTCCAGCTCAAATCTGATCTGAAAGGTATTATTTGTGAGTGCTGAACCTTCGACATGCCCTTTGGTGCTCCAGTTTTGTTGTAGCGAGGTTAAGAGAAGCTCTATGGGCTGTTCACTTGGGTTTGTGGTCCTTCCCATAAGAGTTCGGTTGTTGTCTCGAATAAGCCTTGAGTTGTCCAAATCTGGGGCTCGAATTCGTTGGACATGCTTACCGAGGAGATGTGCAGGTAACTCGTTGGTCTTTTTCGTGGTCGGTGGTAGATCAGCCATTTTCCCCGGTGATGGAAATGCCGCTTCACTGACAGGCAAAGGGAGTCGTGGGGAAAGTGATGACAGGCGAGAGCTGAGGAGGACGGGGGAGACAGAGTCCAAGTCGATGCTCCCGTTGACGTCCTAAGATGCTGGGATTACAGGAGGAGGTTTTCCAGCGATGATAAGCCGGGAAGATGTTGCGTATTGAAGGGTTAGGTAACCTTAGCCTCCAAACACCTTTGCCACGTTAAGGTGTCTTCGTCGGCCGAGGAGCGGCGGGGAGGGGGGCAGCCGGTTCGCAAGGCGGTGTGAACTGTTGGGGAAAATCGCCTCTTGTGTCAGATCCGGAAATCACGGAGACTCGGGTAAATAACTAAATGTTAGTCAGGAGAGTAGGAAAAGTCTTTTTGGAGTGACTAAAACCTAAAAAATGAAGTTTTGAGGTCTCTTTTGGAGATGCCCTAAAATCAGCTTCGTTATAACTTAAAAACTATCACAACTACAAGTTCGAGTTCAGGGCATGTTTAGGGTTTGGCTGACTTATGTAGTAAATGTGCCGACAAGTCAGCGGAACCAGAGTTTTGAAAGTTAAACCATTGTAGATGTCGTGTAGATAAGCTCATGTACCCAGGCTTTTGCAAATTAGACAGGAAGTATGTTCATACAAACACGAAAATGATTTAAAAGTAAAATTCCATTGGTCATTCCATCACCCTATGATCAATTACATTAATAAAACCAAGAACATGGATTGAGTAAAAACAAGTATCACACATCCAAGGATCCTTCCGACTGCATTCTGGCAAGAGACAAAGGTAGAGAGTCTTCGTGTTAAAATTTGAGAAGAGAAAGAAATGAAAAGCTACTACTCCAGTAATTAATAGACATTCTGTAGACTCACGGGGAAGTAAAAAAATTTCATATACGCAATATTTTCTTATAATAAGTAAGACGAAGCTTTTTCGACACGTCGACAATTGTGCTGTTTAGCCATACTCAATATTTTATTTTCTTTAATATTTTTCCTCATCTACTTTTATACTAGTATTCATGATGTGCATGATGGAAGAGGTGCATGATGTTGGTGAAGGTTTGTGTTCTCCAGATGTATTTCAATCGGGTTTGACCGCTTCATATACACAAAATCCCAATAAACCCCAACAAATAACAATAAATTTTTAGGCAAGAAAACCGAAATAACAAAAATTCGAAACGTCCCAAGGTGACGGCTGGTTTATAGAACGTTACCACTGAGTTAGAACATAACTCAGTCAAACCACAAACATGCCCTCATGGCGAAAATGTAATTAAAAGAATCAGAACATTTTCACAAATACCACCACGATTACTTAAACCTTCATAAAAACATAAAATTTAATCATCAAATATAAAAAGCCCACAAAAACGAAGCCATGTTTGAAGTTAAGATTTACATGAGAGAAACAAAAATAAATTAGGCCTGATCAGAGTGCAGATTATTCCTGGTCATACTTGTCATCTACCTTCAGTGCTTGAGGATCCCTCGCAAAGCTATATACCAGTGAATATCAAAAGAATAATGGGAGATCAGAATTGCACAACACATTATTCATTTTTCAGACGTTAATACCACAAAAATATAATCGATTTACAGTACTACCTCTTCGCAGCAAGATAGGATTCGTATAAGCTAGGGTTTAACCAAAAATCTGAAGCACCACCTCTGGAGTGAATGCTATATTTTCCTGCGTAGTTAAAATGACGACAGATATGAAGATTATTATTTCCAGGGATAAGAAACATTAACATAAGTACTATGTCGGAAAAAACTCACCAAACGATCTAACTATGGTCCATAACCTCAAAGCACATATGTTCAGATCCCTACGACGCAAATGCTTCCAGGTTACTTGAAAACGATAAGCCAATGTACCCCAGGCAGTGCAACAAAGTTCATTCCCACTATATGTAACGTATATAAAATAGCAAATGGTAAGAACATTGTAGTACCAACAATTATTTGAAATAGTTAGTAGATCTTACTTACATCTCTGAGAGTAAACCTCAACTGCTCTGTTGGAGGTCTACATACGTCTGGATCATGAAAAACATCAGTTTTTGAACCTTGACAACCACGCCTAAGAGGTCAACTGCTATTGAAAACAGTTAAGAGAGTTAGTAATTTGATAGACAAAATTGAAGCATTACCATAATTATGCAAAAACAAAAATATTACATGATTCGCAAGAGTTATAGTGTGATCCATCAAACGCTTTATCGAAATCGGTAAATGAATACTTTGTCATGGGAGCCATGGAATTGTCTTCAATGAACGTGGTGATTTCAGGGTAGAAGCAAATCTCTATAGGCAGATTTGTGAACCTTAAAAACGCAGCTACTTTATAAACTCCAAAGTCACTTATCTTATAATATCCACCCTCCTTGAAATCGTTCTCGTATTTTTTCCCAATATCGGCAGATAAATAGGCCTCGACTGTGTTTCCCTGGCGAAGGAGAAATGAATAAATATGAAGTAATATATAGAAGCAAAAAAAAAATGTAGTACTTACATCTTCATCCGAGAGAATAAATTTCCGTTCGTAAGGGGACTTGTAATCTTTTTCTTCATAAGCTCTTTTAACGAATGCACGGATTGTAGTCGTAGACAAATTGCAGACGTTAAGATCCGTAAATCTGGTAATAGAAGCCATTTTAGGTTAAAAAAACAAATGAGAGCGTATGAGTCAAACGGAAGTAGGAAGAGAATGTAAAAGGAATAAATGGAAAGGATTTATGAGATAGATAGTATGGGAATAATAATGGAGAAGGTGCAATCATTATTTTACACAAGTCACAATAAAGCACAATAAACAACAATATGATAAACCGCCATAAAATCGAAAAATAATGAACCCTAACCCTCTTTCGATTTTGGGAGTTTAACATACCCGATTTTAATTACTAATCGTCTCGGACTTTGGTTTACAAAAGCGGGCAATTTCCGATTATAATTACGAAATTTTGGTTTCCTTTTTTTAAACCGTCTCGAGATTGTAAACATACATTGTACACGTCTCCATTGTAGTATCTAGTCGTATCTAGTTTAGACTTATCCACACGCGTCCAGTAGAGACACAAAAAGTCTCCAGGTTAGACCTATCTAACACGACTGATATGACTTCAATCAATGTCGACACTAGCCTTATGCCATCATTACAGTTGATTTCTCGAAGATATATCACTAAAATATTAAATAAGTGTTGAATCTTAAATGACGTTGCGAGGAAACCCTTCCTATCTGCTAATACTCTCTGCTAGTAGTTTTTTTTTATCGCGTCCGGTCCGACTTGCTGACGTCAGCTGATTAGACTTACCACGTATTTCGGCTGGTACGGCTGACTTGTGGTTGATTAACGGTTGAGTTATGATCAATTTACGTCTCAATTATTGTTCAAATTACAGTAATACTTATACGAATGCGCACAAAGACTCGATGTTACGTCGATTTTGAGGTCTGGTTGAGTTATCTAGTAAGTGAACCGTAAATTCACATAAGTCAGCCGCTACGAATCGACCTTTCGATTTTCAGGCAGGATACCTAATTGCTTATTTTTTGTATATATGAGGATGTCAAACCGTCACCCATAGTGAATATGATTCACTTTATTTAATTCGTTTAGGTTTGGCGGAGTTACGGCGGAGTAACGTTATAAGACGGTTGATTTATGCACAATATACGGCTGAGTTTTCATACCTAAACCATAGTAATAGACGAAAGAGAAAGCTCATATACACAATGTCTCGATATTTAAAACCCAAAATATCATGTTCATACAAATGAAACCACCTACAAGGAATACTCCGTAGGCCATTGCATCACCCTATGCGGAATGAACCTAGTAAATCCGAGTACATGGATTGCGTAAAAACACGTATCACACATCCAGGGATACTTAACACTCTCTTCCCATAGAGGACACCACAAATTATTCCACGCACAATGACAACGTATAGTTAAGCTGGAATCAAACGAAGCACAACGGTCTAAGTACAGCCCTGGCATTCATCGCGGTCCCCAGTAGTAGTGGCTATAGTCCTCCATTCTCCTTCTCATCCGCCTGATTAAATCACGATTTGGATTATTCAATTCCAAATCAGTTTCTTCAGTAATAGTCAAAATACGCCTCAGCATGTTATAGACTTAGATGGCGAGTTCATAGACTCTAAGCGCCGCTTGATGAATCATTGATAGACCATTTTCCAAATCGTGGCGGTAGAAAAACTCCGAACAACCTTGTAAGAACAGAGCAGAGATATTACCACGGTGATGACATGTTAAATGGAAGTTCATTATACTTCGGTCGTTTTTCAGTGGAGCATACTGCAGGTCGTCTTGGAGAGGAGGTAAGTGTTGGAGGTCGTTGTGAAGTTGAGGAAACTGCATGGTGAAGAGATCAACATTTCTCAAGAAAACTTCGTCATCGCCGACCCTTCTCAACGTGCTTATCGCCGCTACAGCATTGAAGTGATCCCTTAGGTCATGAGACACGTGCGACATGACTGAGTGGAGGATTTCAGTAGGAAGCTTTATCAAACCTCCATCTTGATGACCATCGTCCCTCCTTTCACGCCCCTCTCCTTCTCCTCCCACAAGCTCACGTCGAATCCATTTCGGAGATGGACCATCCGACTCCATTATGTCAAGATGTAATGTAGAGACTCTTCATTTTACTGGTTGAGAAGAAAGAGAAATGAAAACGGAATAGTAGACTTTGTGAAGAGAAATGGTGAGGTAAATAATCATAATTATTTACTTAATTGGTGTCTGTGTAAAAGACGCTTCTTCGAAACGGCAACAATTGTGCCGTTTAGCCATACACAAGTAGTTTTTTTGTTGGCTTTAATATTTGTCTAATCTAATTATATAGGATATGATTACGTAGATTAGTAGGGTATAATAATAGAAGAGGTGCATGAAGATGGTGATGGTTTGTGTCCTCCAGATTCATGATGTGCGACGGTTTGTGTTCTCGAGATTTATTTAAGTCGGGTTTGACAGCCCGAGATAAACAAAATCCCAATAAATAACAATAAAATATTAAAATATTTCGGCAAGAAAACCGAAATAACCAAATGTCAAAACGTCCCAAGGTGACGACTGTCTTATAGTACGTTGCCACTGAGTTAGAACATATCTCAGTCAAACCACAAACATGCCCTGAAGTCGAAAATGTAATTAGAAGAATTAGAATGAATATAAATCCTGTTAATGTGTATATTTTCTCAGAATACAATTACAGGCTCTAACGTGATCTACAGATTCAGAGTTTACGCTTCAATTGAAACCTTAGGGTTCAGGGTTTATTTATACCATTTACGAAATATATGAGTTAGCGTCTCAACTCAAACAACGTATAGACATTCAATTGAAACCACGTTTTAAATCGTTTATTGTTACCTTCTTGCTATCACCTTCCACGTAGAGATTCAGAGTTTAGAGTTCAATCGAAACCTTAGGGGTTTGAGAGTTTGGGGTTTAGTTTATACCATTTACGAAACATATGAGTTAGCGTCTCAACTCAAACAACGTATACACATTCAATTGAAAACACATTTTATATCGTTTATTGTTACCTTCTTGCTATTACCTTCCATATATAAGTGACACTCGCCTTGCATATGGAGGTGACATTCGATTTTAGGGCATGTTTCAGGTTTGGCGGACTTACGGCATAGCTACTTCAACTAAACGGCTGAGTTATAAAACATATCGACAGTGGAATAACTATAAAAGAAAGTAGAAGGTTCACAGCATGACGACCCGACTGGGTTATATTAGCCACATGGCTGAGTTATACACAACAAAAAATCTACTCCAACATCTTACGAGAACAAACAGTCAGCAAAATTTATCTAGTCCACCAACTGCTTCAACATGTCACCCACGAGCTCTTCTCCGCCTTCATCTCGGAGCTCGGACCCCATCTTGACCCGAATTTCTTGAACATCAACGTCGTTTATCCCGTCTAAGCTAACACCAAGCGCTAGACACTCGATGAACTTCAATGTCTACACCCCGCAGTCGCCAGATTGTTTGTTTTGGGGAACTCTTTCCTTTGATCTCCTTCTGAACCGGAACGGCTTCAACTTTCGCGGGACTTTGTCACCAAGTAAGTCGTTCGCCATTGCAGGGATCATTTCCAGCAACGTCCTAAATGAATCTAGCATCTTCTGCTCACTTTCAGGTGTATGTTGTCCTACAATAGGATCGTAGCAATCGATCTTCTCCTCCATAAGATCCACGTGAAACGCCACCCAATGATTGCTTCCAGTTTGAAGCGCTCCGTACAAGTGATCGACGTCGTCAAACCACGTCTTATTTGTCGCAATCTAAGGTGGATTCCTCCCGTGTATGAAGTCTTCGTAATAGCCGCCACTGAACTTGAACATCTTCGGCTTCAACATGAACTGTGAATAATCGAGACGAACCATGCTCGCTAAGAACCATTGGTCCACAAATGCAATGCGGTCAGAGTAGAACGGGGTGGGATCTCGCATGGACCTTTTCATAAGAAGTCTGATGTAGGCAGCAATATGCTGTACAAATAATATTAAGTTAGCCAGTGAATTAATACAACTCAGCCAGCAAGTAATCTTAACTCTATCATAATTCAAGTATAAACCAGCCATCGAATTACCAGCCTTATAACAACGAATAACTCAGCCATCAGATAACAATTAATTTAGCCATCAAATAATCACAACTCATGCATAAAGTAACTAACAACTAACCAATACTCACACTATCAGCTAACCACCCAGCTTCCCTCTTTTTCCCATCCGGCCAGTCTTTCCTTTCGCAGACGAGGACTTTGAAAAAGTCAACCTCCTCGTTACTCCTTCCCCATGGAATGTTCTTGAAAAACGAACACAAGTCAGTAAATGCAACTATTGCTAATTGCTGTATCAAAATTAGGCGTAAAAGTCCTCACGCGAATGGCCTTAACAAGTTCATGAGCTTCTCCACTTTAGTCGGGTCGGCAGGTGAGTAAGGATCGTACAATGCAATTGAAGGTTGGACATTCTTGCGGACCAACGTCGTCACCTTCTCTCCGACATATGGAACAAATTCGTCAATGTCGTCATCAGACGACGGTAACGGCTCGTTTGCTGCCACGACAACGGGTTCGGTCACATCTGCAATTTCACCGTCGTCGAGTGGAACACGCTTCTTAGTAGATTTTACCCCCGCCGGCTTCTTTGACACAGCCGCCTGCTTCTTCTTTGGCGCAGCCGCCTGCTTCTTCCTTAACTCAGCCGCCTGCTTCTTCTTTAACTCAGCGTCCTGCTTGTTCTTTAATGTAGCCTGCTTTCTTGCCTCGAGTGTTTGCTTCCTCTTTAAAGCGGCCTCTCTCTTCTTAGCATCAGCTTCCTCATCGTCGGCCTTTTTTGGTGGCCTCCTGCCGCCGCCGCGTCATGCTGCCAGTGCCTTAGCAGGGGAGATGCCCACGAAATCTGGCTCGTCATCAGCAAACAAAACCTTTTTCGGACATGCTGGTGCCAGTGCTGCTCTCGCCGCCAAGCGTTTCCCTTTCAATTTCGAAATATTCTCACCAAGGGTCTCATCGTGGAGATCATCATGAGGGGTCTTTCTCGCCACAGAAACATTATCAGGGGTCTTCCTCGCCACGGAAAGATCAGCAAGTGTTTTCGCCGCCTCCTCAACAGTGGTCTTTCTCGCCCCCGAAACGTTATGAGGGCTCTTAGATAGCGCCGGGCAGTTAACGGACTTCTGCGGTAACTCGAGGAGAAAGTTTTCACCACTTTCCGGTACCCCCAAACATTTCAGACGATCTTCCACTAAGGCATAGACCCTATCACCAATGGTGCTCTCCATATGTTCAACTCTCCGGGTTACCGCTTGGATGTTGGAATCGTACGAGGTGAACCTCAACTCAATCTTCTCTAACCTAACATCCTGGCTATCAAACTTGGCGGAAATTTTGTCCAGAACGGAGACTATTCAAGTAAGAGCCGCATTGTTCGCAAAACCAGTTGAACATGATTCCTGCCTTTCTTCCTTATTCTCCTCTCTTTCAGCAGCGTCCCCGTCTTCTTCCTTCCTGCCTTTCTTCTGCTTCTTTCTGGGTGGCTCACACTCTGACACAGCTCGAGCCGACTTGCTTTTCTTCTTCGCAATATTCAGCACATCCCATTGGAACTCTCGGACATACCTATCCTCGTGTATGTCGGGTATCAAGTTCACGAGTCGTGGGTCGTCTTCTTCGCCGTCCCACTGTGGAAACAGATCTTCTAGAGACTCCTTCTTAACCATATGCGTCACGCGCACCTACAACAACAACACATAACTCAGCCATCAAATATGAATAAGTCACCCGCCAACTATGAACAACCCCGCCGTCATGCAAACAATAACACAGCCATCAAATATTAATAACCCGGTCATAAGATAACGATAACACAGCCATAACTAAACTGCAACACAGACATGGATAAAATCGTTAATCAGCATGAGTCCTTACATGGCCATGCTTTTCAATCTCCTGTGCAAAGACATTTTTAAAGCTTGCACGAGTCCGCTTTCCTCCCCATCGTAAAAGCGGAATTTCTTCCGCATCAACTACTTTGCCGAAACGCTCTCCAAAGCAAACGACGGATTCATACGCCCAAGCCAATAACGCGTAACTCAGGCCGGATATACAGTATGACCCTCCTTCTGGGTGCAACTTCTTGATAGAGTCAACGAGAACTTCAAATGCAATGCGACCCACGGATAGGTCTATTATGGCGTGGTCATCGAATACTCTTTTTGCACTTCAAAAGGAATCCTTGAATTATGATGCAAATCATACACTCCCATGGCTTGAAGCAGCATCAGACCTAACCATTTGCGCTTTTCTGGGTGCCAGCACCGAGATACTTCCAGTGCATCCCTCAGTTCATCTATCTTGGGTCCAACCCCATACGGCACTTTCAACTCCTCCCAGAACGCTCTACATTGCTCAGGTTCAAACTTTTCTTTTGGTACCGGACCTATGTTTAGCCCAGTGATCTGCCCAAATTCAAGTAAGCTGAACCTGATAGGTTGATCAACAACGAGGCTCCATATCTCCTTCTTCTGTATATGCAGTTGTCTGTAGAGAAGATAGTGTACAGTCCTACCAGACTAGTTGCTTTTGCCATCAGTTAGCTTAGCAATTATTCCTACAGGATATTCCTTTAGTTGATTCCACACATCACGACCTAATTTGTCTCGAGCTGAAGCGAGTTCTGATAAAGAGCAAGTGTGACTAATGTCTTTGTTATCTAGATTGGAAGCCCCTTCTGGGTAAAGTCTTCGGGGGTAATCGGGTGCGGTCTGTTCCATCTGATCATAAAGAACAAAATTAAACTCAGCCGCAATTTAGCGTTTCTCAGCCGTAACATAATATGTAACTCAATCATAACGTAAACATAAATCAGTCAGCTCAACCTAAACCCTGAACCCTTAATCAACCACAACATAAATCTACAGCAAAACAGAACTCTTCCACGCCATGACTTGGCCGCATTGTGAAACCCTAACTCATCCACACCAGAACTCAATCGCCACCGAAAACCCTAACTCAGCCATAAAATATTATACTGATCTAACGAAATACAAAACCGAAGTAAAACATGAACATACCGGAGAAAGATTCACATGCAAGTTCGGAGAAAATAACTTCGACGAAGGAAGATTTCGGAGAATAAGATTTCGCCGACGACGATTTTGGGGTGAATGCAAGCGAGCGACACGATTTCAGAGTGCGGCTCCAGGCGATTTCACAGAATCAACTTCAGAGAAGTGATTTTCAGTGGAGACAGTTTTTGTCGAAGGCAACGAATGTAGAAACCGGAGATTGTGATTTTTTTCTTTTCTTTTCAGGGGGATGGGAAACTTAAACATTCCCTCCCTTCTCATAAAAAAAAAAAACTGACGTGGTTTTCCAGAATTAGTGACATGGCTTTTTAGTTAAAATCAATCAAAACAAAAAAAACATTAATAAATGGTGTTTTCCGTAATTTAATAGGATTGTGTGAGTATTTGAATAATTTTTGAAACATCTGATGTATTCTAGTAATAAGTGCTATGATTGATGGTATTTGAGTAATTCTTTCTAGGAGATATCTAAATATACATATGTGTTTTAGGAGTTATCTAAAATATGTAAAACTTCCTAATAAGTGATTAGGGTTGTCCTTGGTTCTTATATATATATATGAGGAGATATAACTCATTAGGGTTTGTGTGAGAGTCTTGTGAGAGAGAGAGCTTGTAATCTTGGTGACAATTCTATTGGATTCCGGGCTAGGTCCCGGAGAGACGTAGGTGATGATATTCAGGCTCACCGAACTCGTTAAACTCGCGTGTCTCTTTTACTTTATCTTCATATGCTTCAAATATAGGTGACCACCCACACAAAGTTCCTGACTAATTTTAGTAGGTAACCAGAGGTCGTGCGAGCAGAGAAAAAACATGTTCTGTTGTAGAGATAGAAATAATTTAGCAACCAGAGTGGAATGCGAGTGATTGAACTCATGAGCTTCAAAATAAGGCAAATCGGATATCTCCTGTTTAAAAGATTCAACTTTTAAACCATAAATGATTTTGACATGAATCCAATTCACTGTTGGTTTAAAACTTGCTTCCTACTGGTTTGATTGGAATGCTTTAATAAGTATATGTTGGTCCCCCTCGGGTTCATCGGAAGTCCGCCGACTTGTAAGTTGAACAAATTCTTCTTTTCTGTGATTCTTTTATGAGTTAAGTTTCTGGAACAAGTTGATTTGTAGCTTAGCTCCTCCTGGTAGACACCATGTCTTTGGTACACTGAGGTTGGTCCTCTCCAAAAGTCTTAGTCAGCTTTTTGGTGTCTTAAAGTATCCATTCTTAACTAATATGAACTCTCAATCCCTACTTAAAGTATCTATAATTACTCTTCAGATCTTCTCTTCCACATTTATTTATTCTCTAAGTTTCTTTTTCTTTTTTGTTTCTCACCTTTTTTTTATCTTATCAAAATCAATTCCTTATAGATCTCACGTCCTCCGTTTGTCAAGAAGAATACCTAAACATATATATAAGCATTTCAGCTGCATAACCAAGTAAAACATTTAAGTCTCAACTGTTTCAAACGCCAGTTTCTTGGTGGGAAGTGATTGATCAATGGCATATGGATGGAGAAAAGAACACCAAAGAAGCAATCTTACAGGATAACTCATTTGCATGGTCCTGATGAATCGAACCGCATCAGGATGAAAGCTCGAGAAGATTATGGACCGGTTCTTGGCATGCTTATTCACAAACTGTGATATCACAGGAAGTTAAAACAATTGACATCGCGTAAGCAACATGTAACAAGATCATCGATCAGATATGGGTGAAGAAGGTGTCGTTTACCTTCAAGATGTTGTCAAAGGTTTGACGTAATTCTTCTTCTGCATACACAGCATTACCATCGAATTTGAGCTCGATATTGAATCATCCTTGGTGACTTTCCATTCGAAGATTCTTCCATCTTTTGTCTTCCTGAACACTGGCTTCACATTGGCACCAGCACCATCCTTTTGTGGTCCATATGAGAGAAATTCATGTAAAGGCATTTCCGTTACTCTTTTCTCAATGATGACACCCTGAAAAATTTGATACCAAATAATCCGTGTTCATGCAAAATAATAAGGTTTACGTCCGCATGATCACGTCCTTAGTGTTGCAAAGCTCCTCTCAGCGGGAGACAACCGTAAGTTGGAACTTTTATTTTATTTTTTTTATTAAAACGCGATGATCGCTGATGATGATGATTTATATATGTCCTTTGAAAAAAAACAGGTCATTGTGGGTGGATTGTGATAAAAATATCGAGAAAGACGTGAAAATTCAAGCAAATTGCTAGTAGAATGTAGCGAGAGATGATGAGTAAAAGCAAGAAGAGCGAAAACAATAATATCATCTGGTCATGCGGTCCATCTCGAGAGAGCCCTCTGCGCGTGATCCTCGCTCTTAGAAATTTCTTAACAAGACTGCAGAGACAGAGCATTCTCAGAAGCTCTTGTTAGCACTGAGCATTCTCAGAAACATATGCAAGCTGCTGAAGTCTGAGAAATGTAAAACAGAATGTTAATCATGACTTACTTCATCCCCAAAACACATGGATTCGAGCCTGGACATGGAGACAGAGAAAATGAAGGGTCTATAATTTAGAAAAATATGTTGACATTTTCTTTATCACTGTGAAATAAATGTGGTTTGGGTTAAAATTATGTAGTGAAGTGAAGAATACCATCTAATATGACCTTCACTGGCATTTATTTCCTATGGACAAGCAACGGGGACTAACCTCATTTGCCATTTCGTACAAGAGAGATGCTCTAACTGTCCCTCTCAAATCTAATTGTACCTCTGTTAAGTGAATTATCTTTTTTGACATTCATTTAAGTAAATAAAAAATTAAAAACGAAAATTGGAAAAGAAAATGATGAAGTGGGTTTGGTCTCGGGGAATTTAATTGAAATCAACAAGCCAGAATTTAATTCTGAAAACCAATCAAACCAACCAAAATTAATTTCCTCCAATTGAAAGATACCACGTGTGCTCTATTCCTCTCTCTTCTTCCTCTCTTCGAGTGCAAATAACGATTGTCTTCTTCTTCCTCTCTCTCGTTTCCACCGGGGGACTAGCCTCATTTGCCCTTCCGTACAAGAGGGATGCTCTAACTGTCCCTCTCAAATCTAATTGTCCCTCTGTTAAGTGAATTGTCTTTTTTGACCTTCATTTAAGTAAATAAAAAATTAAAAACGAAAATTGGAAAAGAAAATGATGAAGTGGGTTTGGTCTCGGGGAATTTAATTGAAATCAACAACCCAGAATTTAATTTTGTAAACCAACCAAACCAACCAAAATTAATTTCCTCCAATTGAAAGATACCATGCGTGCTCTATTCCTATCTCTTCTTCCTCTCTTCGAGTGCAAATAACGATTGTCGTCTTCTTCCTCTCTCTCATTTCCACCATTGGCCAAATCAGGGACGAAGATTCAAGGTTAGTTGTTTTTTTATGCTATTTTCGATTTCGTGAGTGAATTAGGAAATTTATGTCTAGTTTATCTCAATTAATACTTAGTTTCATCTCAATTAGGGAATTTCATAGTAAAAGAAAATCGAAATTTGTTTTGGCTCATAGGAGTGACTGAGCTTGTTGGATAAAGCTATTAGAAACTGATATTGTTAATTGCATAGGATTCCTGGTTAACTGAGTAATGAATCGTAACAAATCGTGATGATTCTAATTAAAAATCAAACTTTCTGGGTACGACTGAGAACAACTAGCACGATTAGGAAAAGTGGTACAACTAGAATAACTAATATAACGATTGTTTTGTTCTTTTCAGGGGAAATGAGTAAAAATGGTTGCACAGCCATATGTTTTGATTATGAGGGATTCTATTCAAAAGATGGTAAACAAATTTTATGGAATTCTGAAGAAGATGAGATTCATACTTTAGTGATGAGGAAATCTTTAGAAGATGTCACTTATGTTGGATTAGTGGAGGGAATTTGCCGAAATGTTTTGCTAGATGCAGCTACAACTCAGCTGAAAATTAGTTACTATCCATTGTAGTTACTATCCATGCAACTACAATGTAGTCATACTCATATCCAACTAGGAAAACTAGTACGATTATGCTTTCTAAAAATATGTACATAACATCATTTACTAATGTATTTCCATATAAAATAGGTCATACAACATGTGCAAACCTATTTAAACATTGCATAGTTAAATAAATTTGATCATAAAAAAGTTTGATCCATGAAAATTTAGTGTCTACACAATCTACCGTATACTTTTAAGGTTACTTTGAAAAGCTTAACCACACAAACATGAAAACCATGAAAATTTGTATTTTTTGTACATGTTATAGCATTAGAATATGTTAAATGTAGTTTATTTACTCAATTTCATAAGTACAACTACAAAAGTTTGTTTTAAGATATGATACGACTGATTATATAATTTTATCATCAAAATCCAACTTCTTGAACAATGAGTACGACTAGAAAACTAGTACGACTCTGTTATAAAAAAAGTTCTTCTGACGGCGCAAGTGGACATTATTTATTTATTTTCTCTTCTGACGGCGCAAGTGAGCATTATTTATTTATTTTCTCTTCTGACGGCGCAAATGGGCACCCATTTTTATTCATTTTCTCTTTTTGTCCATTTTTAACTTCCACTTCTTTTTGGACCGTGTTTTTTGTAGGCACACGTTTTTTTCACTTCCACATTTTTTTAAAACTCAATTGTAGTTGGATTAATTGTACTAGTTGTACCTTTTAATTTAACTAAAAAAAACTTGCACAAAATATATATATGTCCTAACAAGACATAATAACTACACACCAAGTTCCAATGCCTAAAAAAACACACACAACATAACTTTCAAGGCCTAACAAAACACACAACATAAGCTTCTTAATCAATATATTTGCTGCTTGTTTCTGAAGACTACGTGGTTTGTGTTGCAAACATTTGGTACTTAGCCTACATTTCTTTCCACAATGTCTCGGATCGAAGACATATCCAAGAGGTCGCATTGGTTCCACAACATCCTCATCAAACTACAAAAATAAGGAAACCGATTTAATTTATTGCTGGTACAATTAGTACGACTAATACGATTACTATGGTCAACTAGTCCGATTAGTATGACTATTGTTCTACTCAAACAAATCGTACTAGTTGATCTACTCATACTGTGAGATTTCAACATAATTCCATCTCGACATTTCATGCAATCCAAAATCATCGTACTTCTTCTTCCTCGGCGTATTTGAACTTGGCGACAGTCAGACGCTTCCCCGCCTTCGTTTTTTTCTTCGCCGGCGGATTTGAACATGACGGAGGCCGCCGGAGCCTCCAGAGACGCCAGAGCCGCCGGAGATGCCAGAGCCGGAGTCGGAGCACACCGGAAGTTCCAGCATTTGATTTCTTGTGCGATTTCTTCTCTCTTTCTCGTTGTGCCGCTAAACGCTTATTCCCTTTCTCCCTCTTCCCCTTCTTCGCTGGTTCACTTTGATTTGGCGGCGGCGGCGATGAGCTATGGTCCGGCGAAAGCGACGGAGTATGCTCCGGCGAAGGCGTCCTCAACCGAACTCCTTTTCCTTTTCTTATCCTCGTACGAGGCGGCATGATTTCGGATATCTGATGTCGGCGTCGTTGGGTTAAGAGGGCGACGTTACAGTGGTCGACTTCGTGGATTAAGGTTTCTAGGTGTTCGTGGTTGAGAAGATGAGAAGTTGAAAAATGTTGGGTTTGATCGAAAAATAAGTTTTTGGATGGACAAATAATGTGTTTTTTTGTTTTGGTCTGGATCAAATTTTGGGCTTCATTTAAATTTAAATGTGGGTCAAAACCCAATTGATTAGCCCTTGGTATTTTTCGTAATTATACAGATTCATTAACACCTTCCTAGTCTTTTCACCCGTTTTGGTTTAAAAAGAAAATGTAAAAGAAAATAGTTTTTAAAACAGGGACAAATGAGCTGATTTTCGAGTACGGAGGGGCAAACAAGGTTAGTCCCCACAAGCAACTCTAATCTTATTTTCCTAACAAACACAGTTTCTAATCTTATTTTCCTCTGAAAAATAACATACACGTGAGAGGCAAAATGCCTTGGAAGACTCAAAGCGAAGAAACCGTGAGAGGCATAAGGCATTTAGGATGCTGATGATAACGAAAGACCAAGCTCGCGGAGATCCTCCCATTTCGGACAAGTTCAATGAATCCTTGGGTCGTGTTCAAGAGAAAGGGGTAAAAGGCCATATAAACGCTGTCGTATCCTTGCTCCATAAACTAAACGATGTCGTTGATCACTTAATATAAACGCCGTCGTTCCAAAACGACGTGGTTTCATCTCGACGTCGTATCGTCTCCTAACTTAAACGAGGTCGTTTGTTATAAGCTAAACGACGTTGCCCTAAAAGTGAAACGACGTAGTGTCATTTATAAGGTAAACGACGTAGTTTTTATTACTAAGCTAAATGACGTGGTTTGTTTATAATCCAAACGACGTAGCTTTATTTATTAGCTAGGCGACGTAGTTTTGTTTATTAGCTAAGCGACGTAGTTTCGTTAATATGCCAAACGACGAAGTTTTTTTTTAAAAGGTAAACGACATAGTTTTGTTTCTCTGCTAAACGACGTAGTTTCGTTTGTAATTCAAGCGACGTAGTTTTGTTTATTAGCTAAGTGACGTAGTTTCGTTAATATGCAAATGACGTAGTTTGTTTAAAAGGTAAACGACATAGTTTTGTTTATCTGCTAAACGACATAGTTTAGTTTATAATCCAAACGACACAGTTTTGTATATTCGCTAAGCGACGTAGTTTTATTTATATGGCAAACGACGTATTTTGTTTAAAAGGTAAACGACATAGTTTTGTTTATATGCTAAACGACATAGTCTTGTTTATAATCAAACGACACAGGTTTGTTTATATGCTAGTTTTGTTTATATGCTAAACGACATAGTCTTGTTTATAATCAAACGACACAGGTTTGTTTATATGCTAAACGACGTAATTCCATTTACATTGTAAACGACGTAGTTTGGTGTAATATTTAAACGTCGTAGTTTCTACTCTAAATAAAACGAAGTAGTTTCGTCCCTAATCAAAACGACGTAGTTACTTCTCTAACGAAACGGTGTTGTTTCGTCTCTGATCCAAAACGACATTGCATTGTCTCTAACTAAAACGCTGTAGTTTCATCTCTAACCTTAAACGGCGACGTAGTTTCGTCTATGTAAAGGACGGCGCTTCATCGCTATCATTCGTTTCGTTAGTCGAAACGCTGTCGTTTCTTAGCTACCTCAACGTTGTTGTGTTATTGCTAAATGTCGTCGTTTCGGTGCAAACCTGTGTGGCCGGCGGAAACTCGAGGCTTCTTCGGACGCATCATAATGTCTTCTAATTTCTCCCACATAATCATTTTTCCAACTGACTTCTGCTCTAGAAAACATTTTCAGACATTTCTTGTATTTCTTTTTAGTCATCAAGTGTAGAAATATCATGCATTGGTCGAAACTGGTCATGCAGAATATTCCCTTGGACTCTAGTTGTTGCAAGCTCCCACCTAACACCTTTTGAGAAGAAAAATATATATCTGATGATTCCGTTGTCCAAAAATTGCTCCGTCTTTTTCTGATGCTTCTTAGATATGTCCTTTATAATTCCTCCAATTTTCATAATTTTTGGATAACCAGAGCTTGCCTTTTGGAATTATTTTCCTCCATGTACTTCTCTTCGTACCCTCTTGGAACTAATTTCATAACTTATGCATCTGATGTCCAAATACTGACCTTCTACGTCCCAAATCTTCCTCTTGGTGTCTAGTGCCTTGTGAAAAATCCCCAGAATTTATTGATACTCGTAACGCCCCCCCCCCTTTTGAATTTATTCCTCCGATTGGTCCTTTTTCCTCGCAAAACGATCTTCCAAGATTTTTATGTGCTGCCTCGAAATTGTTCTTGACTTGAATCTTTCTGTAATGGCTTCCGTAACTCCTTGTGCATCTACTCTCCAAGTTCCAGAATTTTTAAAATTGTTCTGATCCCCATCAGAAAATATTTCTCTCCGTCATGTTTTCTTCTTCAGTATCGGGGTATTACATTCACCCCCCCCCCTTAAAATGAATTCGTCCTCGAATTCATTGCTCCATCCGGTCCTCTTGTCTTATCCTCATGCTTCCTTTCCTGGGTAGTTCCAAAGCTCTCACCATTGATTCCATAACTCCCACCTTCCTTTATCTCCCCCGTCCTTGCCTTGCTTCAATCTCATTTCCTCTTAGTCCGCCTCACTCTTCTGTCTCATCCTCTGTACTGATCCTGATCCTTTTCATCCCATCCTCCATTCTCAACCTCATTCTCCATCTCAACCATTCACATCTTTATGCCAAAGGGGTTTTCCTAATGGTTGGGATCTAAAGACAAAGGGGTTTCTACACTCTCCCGGACCTTAACTACTCTTTCCTAGCACAAAATCAAAGTACGTACCTTGGCTCGGAAGTTTCTCTGCAGAACGAACAGCTGTGGGTGTTGGAGTCGCTTGATGTAGGTAGATTAAGGCAAGCATGTGCGAAGTGGCCGGTCTGTCCGCAAATTCCACATTTGATCGCTTCTCTCACTTGGCCGGGTGTCCTGACTCTCTTGCGGGCCTGTTCTCGGAATCTGAGACGAGTCCTCGGTCGACTAGGCTCACCGATCTCCCTCACTGTCACCGGCCCTCCTGGGTTTGGGTTGGTACCGGGGTCCTTCGGCGCAGGTATTTGTGGACACATGTGGGTGAAGTGGCCGTGTTGTCTGCAGTGTCCGCATCGGACCGTGGCTGTAATACCCCGATACTACAGCGGAAATTACCACGGAGCAAAATAATTTCTTATGGGCGATGAGAACAATTTTAAAAATTGTGGAACTTGGAGTGTAGATACACAAGACATCAGAGAAGCCAGTTCAAAAGGATTCATGTCAAGAAAAATTCCGACGTGACCTAGAAAAATCACGAGAATCAGATTTTGGTAAAGAAGGGACAGTTCGAGCAAATAAATCCGAAAGGATTAGAAGGACTATTTTAAAAACTCCAGGCTTTTGCACAGAGGTATTCAAGAGCCATATGGAACTATTACAAAAATATTTTTTCAAATAAATATTCTCCTGCGAGAATTAAAAATCGGACAAGATGGAATGACGAAGATTGGCAGTTTGGACAAGAAAATTCATAAGTCGAGTTTTACTAATATAAAGATTCTGAAACTTTTTGTGGGCACATAGGACATCATGAGGAGCATTCAGAATCAATCAGAGCAACTTTTGAGTAAGGGAAGTGGAAGGTATGATTTTGGAGGTGTGTTAAGGTTGTTGGGTGAATCAGTTGAATAATCTACAAAGAGATCAGTCTAATCTTCAATCAGACTCATTTTGGAGTGCCCAGGTGTCCTTCAGAAAGTGAATTTTCGTGGGCAAAGTTGTGAGTGGGCAGCTTCTAGAAGAAAGAGTAGTAAGTAAATAAATTAAGTGGTTTGTTCATCTTAGTGGAACCCAAGTGTCATTAGGATAAACCAAGAGGGTGTTTAGTGCTAGGTGGCAGTTTTAGGGGGAGTTTAGTGGCAGTTTAGGTGTCAACCTATGGTTTAATCCCCACCCTTATAAATAAGCATCTCCTCTCTTCACTTGCTCTCCTTTAGAAAAAATCAAAGCTTTTTCCCTTGTTGTTTAAGTGTGTGGTGAGAGAGAGAGGGAGTGTGAGGAGGAGATCTGGGATTTTAGCAATGAAGATCTAAGCCTGTGGAGTGTGTCTTTAGCCTTTGGAGTGTCTTAGGTGAGTTTCAAATAGGAACCCACCTAGAAACCATGTTTTAGTTTCAGTTTTAATTAAAGTTGAGTAGTAATCTTGAATGATTGATCTTTGCATGCATGTTTAATTTGTTGAGTTTGATCACCTAATCTTTGCATGCATGTTTGTTTTGTTGAGTTTGAAGAATTGATCTTTGCATGCATGATTGTGAATTGCTTTGGTGTGACTGATTGAGTTGTTGTGTTGAAGATTGCTTTGATGGTGAATTTCAGGGTGTTTAAGAATGATTTTAAGATTGTTTTCAAGATGGTTTCTTTACTCCTAAAAATTTATTTCAGATTTCTTGCTTTAAGAAAAGTGATTTTTTATTGATGAAACTTAGTTTTCAGCTTAGATCTCTTGATTTTTGGGGTAAGGATAGAATTAAGAATTGCATGCATGTTTGTATAATCTTGAAGTTAAGTTGTTAGATGTTTTGCATGTTTAGTAATTTAGTAAATAATTAAGTGTAATTTCAATTGAGTATATCAATGGGTTAGTAAGTATGATAGGCAAATTTGAATTGATAATTTAGGAGTTGGAATTTAAATTGGAATTTAGGTTTATGCATAAGAATTAATAATTGAATTTATGAATATTATTAGAGGGCATTAGTAGGCGATTTATTTAGAATTGTTAGAAAAGTTTAATGAGTTAAGAATTAGAATTTTATAAATTGTGTTAGTCTTAGGTAAATGATCATAGGTTGCATGCATGTTAAATAATCTATAGTTAAGTTTTTATCTTGAATAGTAATTAGTTGCATGTTAAGAGATTGAAACTAGGATGCATATTAAAATGGACTAGAATGTGAATTAGAATTTTAGATATGAATTAAGTTGCATTAAGGGTTTGCATGTTAGAGTCTAAGAGAAGGATCTTGGCAGGGATAGTTTTAAGTTATTTAAAAGGATTGTTAGGTTTGAGTTAGAATGCTTAGCTTTGCATGGGGTAGTGGGATTAAGGAAAGAGTTTTTAAATGGATTTGATGGTTAAAAGGGTTTTGAATCGGTTTTATTCGACAAAAGAGTTTTCATCGGATTTTAAAAAGGAATTGACTCGGTTTTTGTTTTATAAAAGAAAAAGGATTTTGATTTCATGAGCTTGTTGGTTGTTAGTTGTGGTGTTTGTGTGAAGTTGTTTCATGCAGGTAACCTCTATGGTGTAAAGCTAACATTCATGCAGGTATCACCATAGAGGAATATGTATAGCTCCGCCTAGTGAGAGCCGTGAGTTGTGAAGAATGTTATGGATTGTTGTGTGCAGGTAACCTCTGTGGTATAGACTAAACTTTTATGCAGGAACCACCACAGAGGGATATGTTAAGTTCGGCTAGGGAAAGCCATGAGATGTGGAGATTGAGATGTTGAGGATTGTGGTTTGGAGTTGTGTTGAGATGTTGTTGGTTGTGTTTGAGATTGCGGTGTTTTGTGTTGGTGTGGTGACTCAGTCTGGTAGCGTTTCCAGGACGGAGGCGGAATCGTGAGAGACGGTTCAGTGGCGGTATGTGTGTGATCCCAAATGGTTTTCCTCCACGGCATCGATGGACTGAGAGGTGGAGAAGGCTCGGTGGAAGGGGTGGCTGCCCTGGCCGAGTTGGACCCGACGGGGTACTGCAGACGGCGTTCCGGAAGAGGAAGGGCGGAACTGACTGTGACAGCTTTCCGGAAGAGGAAGGACGGGGCTGGGGTCTGGAAACACTTGTGCGAAAGCCGGTGTATGGCCTTGTTTTTGATGTTCCGGCTTGACGGTCTTTGTGATAGTCAAGTGCAGGGTGTTCACGGGGATTCACACCATGCTTTGAGATCTCAGTGCCCACGCGTGTGTTGTGCGTTGCGAGAACGCGGTTTCAGAAGGATGCAGAGGCATCAGAGGAGTGCTGGTGCACTCATTTACTAACGTGTTTTCATACTTCGGCTATTTACTTTTATGTTGCTTCGGCTATCTTTATTTGCTTCCTCTATTCTGTGATTGTCTGATTGTGTGTTGCATGATGGGGACTGGGTTGGATATCCTTGTTGTTTATGTTCTGGACTCACTAAGTAATCTCCCGATTACTTACCCTTTTCCCTTTCCTCCCCCTCTTGCAGGTAACCTGTAGTAAGCTGATAGAGCGAGCAGCGGAACGTTAGGACATCGGAAGTAGTTTTTTCTTGACTTTTGTAAAGGACTCGTTTGTAAGAATGTTTTCTTTTCGGATTTCCCAAGGTGATCACCGTACGTTTGTATTTGTACAAGTTGGATTTGAGTTTTATAAATGAAATGAAATGTTTTATGAACTTAACTGGCTCAATGATATTAGTTTTGTCCGGACTAACACAACTCGAGACCAAAGTACGGGTTGAAAAGCCTTAGGCCGCGGTCGAGAGGTAAACGGTGTTAGGTAATGGGACGGCTCTGTTTTCGGACTTCGTCCTGGAATGAGCTGACTCGTTACTTAACCCCGTACTGTGGCATCTCCGGTTCGGCTGGACTGTGCGGTCGTTCGTGTTCTTGTTTGATTGTCGTTCGATCGCATAAAGGGATTGGTCGTTCCATGTTCTTGTTTGATTGTTGGTCGGCCGGTCCTGTCTAGTCCGGTTCGGGGGTGTTACAAATGGTGGTATCAGAGCGTGGTTGTATGATCATGCTCACGGGACCAGTGCTTTTCCGCGTTTTCAGTGTTTTATCGAGTCAAAGTTGTCTCAAAAGTCAATTAGGAATTCCGATACGTTCCGCTCAGTAGGTTGTTAGGTAGTTTGTTTCCTTGTAACATGTATTTGGCAGGCCGAGTGTATGCGGTGGAAGGAGTGGCTCCAGATTCCGAAGGACCATCCCACGGTCCCAAACCAGGTACGCATGGGCGCTAACTCCCTTTTGTGTGGTAATTGAATTCTTTGTTTTTGATTCGATAGAATTGCCAAATTTCTGAGTTGCCCATAGAGTAAACCCTTAGAGCTGAAACCCTTAGGGCCAGTTAAAATAATAGTAGGGTTGGTAATAGAACTCTAGTAGTGGCCTAGCTTTAGAAACCGAACCTAGTCGGAGCCGTTCAGCTTAAGGATTGTGGTAAATGCGTAAGTTGGGCTCAGAAGTGGAGGACCTTGGAAGATTGGACTAGGATGGTGATAGCAAAGCTGATTGTGGAATTGAAGAGTATGGATCTGAGGTAAAGGTCAAGACCAACAAGGAAACCAGGCTACAAGCTAAGTGAAGGAGAGTAAGACAAGACAGTAATTCCAAGTAAGATATGAGGAATGGCAGTGTCAGGAAGATGGCGATACCAAGCAAGGATGATGACAGCAAAGGGAGATGTCAAGAGACTGATGGTCAATCCGAAGGAAATTTTCTCTTGACGCCGAGAGTTCGAGGATCCAGTATTACCCCGGAAGAAACCAATGCAGTGGCTGATGCGTTGAGTCGACAAAAACGGATGTACATGTAGAGGAGGAAGTGGAAGTGGAATTTTTGAGTCAAGAAATGAAGCAAGTGAGTATGGAAGCATTAGAAGGAGAGTCCAGCGAACCAGCAGATCTATAAGCTGCGAGACAATTGGAATCGATCCGATCGATCCGTGAAGCACAAGAAGAGGACGAGAAGATTCAGAAGTTTGTAATAAGGATCAAAGAATCAGAGGAAATAGATCAAAGTGGATTGCATCTAACCAAGGATGGAAAGTGGAATGAAGCAAGGTCAGAAACTGGATGGAGATGGAGATGGAAGTGAAGACGTGGATGAAGTTGGACCAAGAAGAAATCGGAAATTGAACCAAGAGACCAGAAGAAGAGCTGTGGTTACCGTGTCAACATGGAGTGTCTACTTATAGCTAAGGAGAGCTAGCTTAAGGACAAAGCTAGGAGAAGCCACCAGAAAAAGTGAATTCGAGGACGAATTATATTAAGGAGGGGAGAATGTAATACCCCGATACTACAGCGGAAATTACCACAGAGCAAAATAATTCCTTATGGGCGGTGAGAACAATTTTAAAAATTGTGGAACTTGGAGTGTAGATACACAAGACATCAGAGAAGCCAGTTCAAAAGGATTCATGTCAAGAAAAATTCCGACGTGACCTAGAAAAATCACGAGAATCAGATTTTGGTAAAGAAGGGACAGTTCGAGCAAATAAATCCGAAAGGATTAGAAGGACTATTTTAAAAACTCCAGGCTTTTTCACAGAGGTATTCAAGAGCCACATGGAACTATTACAAAAAGATTTGGTCAAATAAAAATTCTCCTGCGAGAATTAAAAATCGGACAAGATGGAATGACGAAGATTGGCAGTTTGGACAAGAAAATTCATAAGTCGAATTTTACTAATATAAAGATTCTGAAACTTTTTGTGGGAACAGAGGACATCATGAGGAGCATTCAGAATCAAGAAGAGAAACTTTTGAGTAAGGGAAGTGGAAGTTATGATTTTGGAGGTGTGTAAGGTTGTTGGGTGAATCAGTTGAATAATCTACAAAGAGATCAGTCTAATCTTCAATCAGACTCATTTTGGAGTGCCCAGGTGTCCTTCAGAAAGTGAATTTTCGTGGGCAAAGTTGTGAGTGGGCAGCTTCTAGAAGAAAGAGTAGTAAGTAAATAAATTAAGTGGTTTGTTCATCTTAGTGGAACCCAAGTGTCATTAGGATAAACCAAGAGGGTGTTTAGTGCTAGGTGGCAGTTTTAGGGGGAGTTTAGTGGCAGTTTAGGTGTCAACCTATGGTTTAATCCCCACCCTTATAAATAAGCATCTCCTCTCTTCACTTGCTCTCCTTTAGAAAAAAATCAAAGCTTTTTCCCTTGTTGTTTAAGTGTGTGGTGAGAGAGAGAGGGAGTGTGAGGAGGA
The DNA here is from genome assembly GCA_010577795.1 of Isatis tinctoria. Lineage (NCBI taxonomy): Eukaryota > Viridiplantae > Streptophyta > Magnoliopsida > Brassicales > Brassicaceae > Isatis > Isatis tinctoria. The sequence goes on along the minus strand of CM021250.1, from coordinate 16,795,437 downwards.
GATCTGGGATTTTAGCAATGAAGATCTAAGCCTGTGGAGTGTGTCTTTAGCCTTTGGAGTGTCTTAGGTGAGTTTCAGATAGGAACCCACCTAGAAACCATGTTTTATTTTCAGTTTCAGTTTTAATTAAAGTTGAGTAGTAATCTTGAATGATTGATCTTTGCATGCATGTTTAATTTGTTGAGTTTGATCACCTAATCTTTGCATGCATGTTTGTTTTGTTGAGTTTGAAGAATTGATCTTTGCATGCATGATTGTGAATTGCTTTGGTGTGACTGATTGAGTTGTTGTGTTGAAGATTGCTTTGATGGTGAATTTCAGGGTGTTTAATAATGATTTTAAGATTGTTTTCAAGATGGTTTCTTTACTCCTAAAAATTGATTTCAGAGTTCTTGCTTTAAGAAAAGTGATTTTTTATTGATGAAACTTAGTTTTCAGCTTAGATCTCTTGATTTTTGGGGTAAGGATAGAATTAAGAATTGCATGCATGTTTGTATAATCTTGAAGTTAAGTTGTTAGATATTTTGCATGTTTAGTAATTTAGTAAATAATTAAGTGTAATTTGAATTGAGTATATCAATGGGTTAGTAAGTATGATAGGCAAATTTGAATTGATAATTTAGGAGTTGGAATTTAAATTGGAATTTAGGTTTATGCATAAGAATTAATAATTGAATTTATGAATATTATTAGAGGGCATTAGTAGGCGATTTATTTAGAATTGTTAGAAAAGTTTAATGAGTTATGAATTAGAATTTTATAAATTGTGTTAGTTTTAGGTAAATGATCATATGTTGCATGCATGTTAAATAATCTATAGTTAAGTTTTTATCTTGAATAGTAATTAGTTGCATGTTAAGAGATTGAAACTAGGATGCATATTAAAATGGACTAGAATGTGAATTAGAATTTTAGATATGAATTAATTTACATTAAGGGTTTGCATGTTAGAGTCTAAGAGAAGGATCTTGGCAGGGATAGTTTTAAGTTATTTAAAAGGATTGTTAGGTTTGAGTTAGAATGCTTAGCTTTGCATGGGGTAGTGGGATTAAGGAAAGAGTTTTTAAATGGATTTGATGGTTAAAAGGGTTTTGAATCGGTTTTATTCGAGAAAAGAGTTTTCATCGGATTTTAAAAGGAATTGACTCGGTTTTTGTTTTATAAAAGAAAAAGGATTTTGATTTCATGAGCTTGTTGGTTGTTAGTTGTGGTGTTTGTGTGAAGTTGTTTCATGCAGGTAACCTCTATGGTGTAAAGCTAACATTCATGCAGGTATCACCATAGAGGAATATGTATAGCTCCGGCTAGTGAGAGCCGTGAGTTGTGAAGAATGTTATGGATTGTTGTGTGCAGGTAACCTATGTGGTGTAGACTAACCTTTTATGCAGGTATCACCACAGAGGGATATGTTAAGTTCGGCTAGTGAAAGCCATGAGATGTGGAGATTGAGATGTTGAGGATTGTGGTTTGGAGTTGTGTTGAGATGTTGTTGGTTGTGTTTGAGATTGCGGTGTTTTGTGTTGGTGTGGTGACTCAGTCCGGTAGCGTTTCCAGGACGGAGGCGGAATCGTGAGAGACGGTTCAGTGGCGATATGTGTGTGATCCCAAATGGTTTTCCTCCACGGCATCGATGGACTGAGAGGTGGAGAAGGCTCGGTGGAAGGGGTGGCTGCCCTGGCCGAGTTGGACCCGACGGGGTACTGCAGACTGCGTTCCGGAAGAGGAAGGGTGGACTCTCTGTGACAGCTTTCCGGAAGAGGAAGGACGGGGCTGGGGTCTGGAAACACTTGTGCGAAAGCCGGTGTATGGCCTTGTTTTTGATGTTCCGGCTTGACGGTCTTTGTGATAGTCAAGTGCAGGGTGTTCACGGGGATTCACACCATGCTTTGAGATCTCAGTGCCCACGCGTGTGTTGTGCGTTGCGAGAACGCGGTTTCAGAAGGATGCAGAGGCATCAGAGGAGTGCTGGTGTACTCATTTACTAACGTGTTTTCATGCTTCGGCTATTTACTTTTATGTTGCTTCGGCTATCTTTATTTGCTTCCTCTATTCTGTGATTGTCTGATTGTGTGTTGCATGATGGGGACTGGGTTGGATATCCTTGTTGTTTATGTTCTGGACTCACTAAGTAATCTCCCGATTACTTACCCTTTTCCCTTTCCTCCCCCCTCTTGCAGGTAACCTGTAGTAAGCTGATAGAGCGAGCAGCAGAACGTTAGGACATCGGAAGTAGATTTTTCTTGACTTTTGTAAAGGACTCGTTTGTAAGAATGTTTTCTTTTCGGATTTCCCAAGGTGATCACCGTACGGTTGTATTTGTACAAGTTGGATTTGAGTTTTATAAATGAAATGAAATGTTTTATGAACTTAACTGGCTCAATGATATTAGTCTTGTCCGGACTAACACAACTCGAGACCAAATTACGGGTTGAAAAGCCTTAGGCCGCGGTCGAGAGGTAAACGGTGTTAGGTAATGGGACAGCTCTGTTTTCGGACTTCGTCCTGGAATGAGCTGACTCGTTACTTAACCCCGTACTGTGGCATCTCCGGTTCGGCTGGACTGTGCGGTCGTTCGTGTTCTTGTTTGATTGTCGTTCGATCGCATAAAGGGATTGGTCGTTCCATGTTCTTGTTTGATTGTTCGTCAGCCGGTCCTGTCTAGTCCGGTTCGGGGGTGTTACAGTGGCTCTCACATGCAGGGTTGGTAATGTCCTCTTACGGGCGGTCCTCCGGAAATACGCTGTGCGGCTCCCTCCGAGGTTCAGAATGTTGCTCGGGGTGTCGTTGGGCTGGCGGTTTACTCCAGATTCTCCTTGGGTATTGGCTGAACTCCCACTAGAAGAAGATGAAGATATGTCAATGATACCCATCGATGGCACCACTTGATCATCCGCCTCATGCTCTGATGTCGGTAGGTTCAGATCAACGCTTGCCGTCCGAGATGTTTGTGCTTCAAAGTTGGTATTGTCCCGCTGCGGATGGGGAGAATGGCCCGGAGCTTCTTTTGGACTGGCATTGACACTCCCCACTGACTTGGCATCTGAACTGCTCGATGAACCAAACTCAGGCCACCAATAACCGCTACCTCCTGCGGTGCTGGACCACTCACCAAAGCTCGACCACTTAAACAAGGAAGAAAACAAATTATGCACGGTTAGGTTTCCTATAAGTCATCCCATCCCAAATCTATCTAAAAATCTAGACTCTCCTATTGACGCTCATCGAACCAGTAACCAGTGATGCCTTGCCCGTTTGGAAACCGATTTAGGAAATCCATAAAAACTACATCCTTGCATTCCAGAAGCATGGTCGTAAACCACGCTCTGATACCACCATCTGTAACACCCCCGAACCGGACTAGCCAGGATTGGCCGCCCAACAATCAAACAAGAACATGAACGACCAACCCTCCAGCCTAACCGATCCGGAAATGCCACAGTACGGGGTTAAGTATCGAGTCAGCTCATTCCAGGACTAAGTCCGAAAACAGAACCGTCCCAATACCTAACTCCGTTTACCTCTCAACCTCGGCCTAAGGCTTTGCAACCCGTACTTCGGTCTCGAGTTGTGAACAAGTTCAGACAAACCATACATATCAGCGGAAGACTCAAATATAAAGTGCAAGGAAGTTTAAACCAAAACATACTTCATTTCATTCATAACTTAAGTTTTCCAAGTCTTAATATCACATGAAATTCAAGAAAAACCGAATACAGAAATACGTTTATCCGCGGATTAGAAAACAGCATAGACTAGTACAACATAAGATACGGGCATCAGCCTAAAAACTCCTGGACTTACTAAACACCACTGGAACACCTGAACAAGCGCGCCAATCCTAAACAAAGTCATGCTACCAAGCTAAGGGCTCCTGAAAGGGGAAAACAGGAGAAAAGGGTGAGCAATCATAAGATTACCCAGTGAGTTTCAGGACTCACACAAGATATTTAAAACAAAGCGATAAATGAAATAATCAAACAAGCAATCAATCAATATAGCCGAAGCAACATAAAAGTAAATAGCCGAAGCAAGAAAACACGTTAGTAGGTTGAGTGCACCAACACTCCTCTGACGCCTCTGCATCTTTCTGAAGCCGCGTTCTCACAACGCACAACAACAACACGCATGGGCACTGAGATCTCAAAGCATGGCGGATCCCCCGTGAACACCCTGCACTTGACTATCACAAAGACCATCAAGCCGGAACATCACAACTCAATCATACACTTGGCTTGCGGCCAACGTGCAGATTTACGGTCCAGTTCCGCCCTTCCTCTTCCGGAACACCGTCTCCGTACCCCGTCGGGTACACTTGGCCAAATAGGCTGCAACCCCGTCTCTTCGAGTCTTCCCCACCTCTCAGTCCATCGATGCCGTGGAAGGCTTGGGGATCACGCACACACCGCCACTGAACCGAATCTTTACGGCTCCGCTTCAGTCCAAAAGCTACCCGCAAACGGACTGACTCTACAACCACATCACCACAACACACTACAACTCACAACCAATCCTCCACAACTCAAACTCCACACAACTCAAACTCCACAGTCTCATGGCTCTCACTAGCCGAATTCAATTCACTCCTCTGTGGTGCTATCTGCATAAAACGTTAGTCTCCACCACAGAGGCTACCTGCGTCACAAACACCACACAAGCATGCAACCAAGCCATACACATGCAACAAGCAATCAAAATCCATTTGAAAATGCTTCTTTTCATCAAAACCGATTTAAAACTTTCTTAGTAAATCAATTCTACTTGAAACTCCTCCTTAGACTATTAGCCCAATGCAAAGCTAAACAACATCTAACTCAAACTTAACAATTCTCTTACACAACACAAAGCTATTCCCGCAAAGCTCCTTCTCTTCTATCATGCAACTCTTACTCCATATCTCAAAGCAACTCTTAATCCAAGTCTAACAATCGCTTAACAAAACTCAACATGCACAACTTAACTCACGCTAACATCTAACATGCTTTGATCCCCTCGTAAACACGCAACCACACTTAGACTTTCTAGCCCCGAATCAATCCAACGTAACACACTTCTCAAACCCAAATGCAACTGATTACCACACAAAACCAAAAATGAATTCTCAACCTAACAATCAAAGAAAGACCTAACTATCGATAACCTAGCGAGCATGCCGTCTATGGTTACTTACTTATAACTAACAATTCTAGCAAAGTCTAAAATTACTAAACATACAACCTATGGTGACTTCTTATAACCTATGACACTTTCATTTACTTTCCAATAATTTAACAATACTAACAATTCTACAAATTATTTCACATACAACCTAATATTAATTAGAATACCTTTACTAATTCAAACTATATCCAAATTCAAATATATCAATTTAATCTTGCCTAACATGCTTTCTAATCAAAAATATTAAATTAACTCACTGCTAATTACCAGCTAAAATTTAATTAATCATTCATACAACAACTTAAACTCTACTTAATTTTCTAGCCTTTAAAATTCAAATAAAATTCTCTTAATACTCATACTAACTGATTATTAAAGAGGAATTTAGTCAAATAATTTCTAAAATACTAACTCTTAAATCACATGCACAAATCTACACAATTTCTAGCTTAATCACCTTTCTACCATGCAAAAGAAATATCTATCAATTCAATTTTCTACTTCCTCATGCATGCATGCAACTCACTAGACTTAAGACTCACTTATCAACTACATGCATGAACATAAACACTACTACCATCTTTCTCCTTCTCAAACACTTACATGCAATGCAATGAACTCATGCAACTATCCTTACTCTAAACCCAAGAGTTTCAAGCTTAGAAAACCAAGATTTATTTATTAGAAATCAAAGACAACTTTCTCAATTTAAAACTTGAAATCAATCTTCCAGAAGAAAAATAACTTTGAAAATCATCTGAAATAGTTCTGGAGATTCTTTACTAAATCATTTTCAAGCAATACTTAACATGCAACAACTTTACTCATCACTCAAACAAGAAATTGGTTTTTAAGAGAGAAAGAAATCATGAAAATTCCAACCCAATCTTGCCTACAACACCATGCATGAACATAATGATGTAGAACAAGAGTGGAGAAGGGCTACCACACACTGAAACCCACCTTGGAAAAATTGGCAAAGAGAGAAGAGGAAGAGAGCAACAAGATTCACACAAGCACCAACAAGACACCTCCCTTAGCCCACGCCTAGCTCTCCTACTATCACTACTCTCACTTTAAAAACACAGATAATCTCTTTGATCTGAGCTTTGACAAAAGAATGGAATGGAGAGGAGAGCACTTGGTTTATATAGGAAGAGAGAAGTGAAGAGTGGAGTCTTGAGTTAGTGGAGAGAGTTGATATTTCCTTGACACATAACCCTGGAGTTGAGCAGATTAAACTCAAAGTGTCACTAATTTCGTCCATCACATCTCCACCTGTCCTCTTCATGCACAAATCTTGAATTAAACCATATTTCTTCTAATTTCTCCCACATAATCATTTTCCCAACTGACTTCTGCTCTAGAAAACCTTTTCAGACATTTCTTGTATTTCTTTTTAGTCATCAAGTGTAGAAATATCATGCATTGGTCGAAACTGGTCATGCAGAATATTCCCTTGGACTCTAGTTGTTGCAAGCTCCCACCTAACACCTTTTGAGAAGAAAAATATATATCTGATGATTCCGTTATCCAAAAATTTCTCCGTCTTTTCTGATGCTTCTTAGATATTTCCTTTATAATCCCTCCAATTTTCATAATTTTTGGATAACCAGAGCTTGCCTTTTGGAATTATTTTCCTCCATGTACTTCTCTTCGTACCCTCTTGGAACTAATTTCATAACTTATGCATCTGATGTCCAAATACTGACCTTCCACGTCCCAAAGCTTCCTCTTGGTGTCTAGTGCCTTGTGAAAAATCCCCAGAATTTATTGATACTTGTAACGCCCCCCTTTTGAATTTATTCCTCCGATTGGTCCTTTTTCCTCGCAAAACGATCTTCCACGATTTTTATGTGCTACCTCGAAATTTTTCTTGACTTGAATCTTTCTGTAATGGCTTCCCTAACTCCTTGTGCATCTACTCTCCGTCAGAAAATATTTCTCTCCGTCATGTTTTCTTCTTCAGTATCGGGGTATTACACACAGTCTCCAGTTTCTTGACATGACGATGATTGTCTTAAAAGAGTAAGTTTAAGACAAGAAGCAACTAGACGCTTATCTCCTGTTGACAACCAATTCTAACTTGCAAGCAAAGAGATAAAAGAATACTGGGGCGTAGAGTAAGTGAGCCATAAAACTGCACCATTCATGCGGTTGCGCCAGCAGAGTCAGTTTACATGTCTCCTTTGAATTGAATTTGAGCTTAAATGCGTCTCTGTTCTGTCTCCACAAGAAAATATCTTCCCTAGTTGGGTACTTTGTTGACGTTGGGGACCAATCACATCCTCAATACGAGTCATTATTTTTAGTAAATAGTAATCGAGCACAAACATTATTACACATACAATAACTATGCCCCAAAATTTTATTTAAAACTACCTAATAAAGTAGACTATGTACAAGTGAAACTGTGTGAATGAAGCAAACTCTTCATTGTTGAAGCAGTTTTGGTACGAATTTTGTCAAGAAAGCGATCGCGTCCTTAGAAACCTTCACCTTTTTCCTCTCCTCTCCAAACATGATCAGACACTTTCTTCCATCGTCCTCTTCATCATCTTCCTCGTTCCTAATACTGGCGATGGCTTCAGAGATTTCCATGACCATATCAACGATCACTCCCTCCACACCCATAAGATATTGTAAGTAAACAACCTCCACGACGTTGCTGAAATTATTAAAGATATGCATTTCTTTCAGAATAAAAAAAACACAGAGGAAAGGACAAGGATATGAAACTCGAAAGGATGTACTTAAGCTGGCCATAGGATAAAAGTGAAAGCTTTGAATCCTTGACTCTTGGGATTGCGTTTGGGGTTCTTAATATGGCTTTAACCTCAGAAACAATCCCTTGCAAACCTCCTTCTTTGCAAATCTTGATGGCTTCGTCCAATGAGTTCCTTCTCACATCCTTATAGATCTCACATCCTCCATTTGTCAAGAAGAATACCTAAACATATATATAAGCATTTCAGCTGCATGACCAAGTAAAACATCTGAGCCTCAACTGTTTCAAACGCCAGTTTCTTCTTGTGGGAAGTGATTGATCGATGGCATGGATGGAGAAAAGAACACCAAAGAAGCAATCTTACAGGATAACTCATTTGCATGTTCCTGATGAGTAGAGCCGCATCAGGATGAAAGCTCGAGAAGATTATGGACCGGTTCTTGGCATGCTCATTCACAACCTGTTCATTAACAGATTTATCACAGGAAGTTAAAGCAATAGATATTGCTGAATTAACATGTAACAAGATCATCGTTCAGATTGGTGAAGTGGTTTACCTTCAAGATGTTGTCAAGAGTTTGACGTAGTTCTTCTTCTGCATATAGAGTATTATCATCGAATTTGAGCTCGATGTTGAATCCTAGCGAGCGTTTAACATTTACAAAGGCATCTTCAAGTGTGCACAAAGGATCATCCTTCGTGACTTTCCATTCGAAGATTCTTCCATCTTTTGTCTTCCTGAACATTGGCTTCACATTTGCACCATCCTTTTGTGGTCCATATGAGAGAAATTCATATAAAGCCATTTCCGTTACTCTTTTCTCAATGATGACACCCTGAAAAATTTGATACCAACTTTGCTGAATTCTAATCTTTGCTAATCAGAATAAAGACTTTTCTATCAGCAACAAGATTATTTGTGTGAAAGAAAGAAACACGAAAAACTAACCTGTTCTTGTGTGAACATAAAGATATCATGGAAAATTACAGGGCAACCATCTCTTGTCACCTACAAAAGTAGTTACATTCTTTATTTTCAATGTCAATGTTTATGCAATCTGCAAATGGAGTTTCTATTGCAAATAGAGTTTCTCCTTCCATTTGTGTTTGTTGTGTGTGTTTGGCGTTTACATTTACAATTTACTAAAAGGAAAATTATTTAACACTAAAATTTTGTGGTTTTAATTTACTAAAACTTGTGGTTTCATGTATCCTACGGTTACATGTAAAAGCAAAAGCAAATACTCCATCTGAAATATGAATTCTTTATAAAAAAAAATTTGTTTCGAAAATAGAATTTTTAATTTTTTATAATTTTATTAGTTATTAATAATAAATTAATTGTGAATTTCAAGAGAGATAATTTAATTTATTAAATTATTATTGGTTTGTTTGTTAAATACTATTTATAATTAAAATTAAATATATTTTATTAATATGTGTGAAAATACATAAGAAACAGAGACAAGAGGCTGTAAAATTTAAACAAAACAAAATGTTTGAAGCCGGATCACTGATCTGATTTGTGGTTTTTATCTTGATAGAAAGAAAAAAATGAAGATATTATAAGTGAAAAGTCAAACCTGGACATCAAACTCAACGAAGTCAATGGGAAAATCTGCAGCAACATTGAAAGCAAGAATAGAATTCTCTTTGATCGATTTCATTTTCTCGTCCGGAGATTGAAGCATGTTCATCCCAAATCCTCTGTGACCCATCACAACAAATTTAGGGAAAACAAATGCCTCCTGCTTCTTATCATCTTCAACACCTAAAACCTCATAAGATACTAGATGCTCAAATAAAAATAAATAAAAAGAGAGATTTTTCAAGAACCCATTTTATAAAATTACCTGATGAAAACTTGGCAGAAGATACCGACAATGCCATATTCTTGAGAGCCATCCTATTTTAATTTCTTGCAGTAAAAAACTTAAAGTTTATAGAGGCAATGATTGTGAATGCAAGAAGCAGAGGGAATCTCATAGTGACAAGACCAGAATATTCCATTCGATACAAAAGAAGTGTCTAGAGATCGAATGGAATACTCCATTCGCGGAATCTTCAAGCTTTTTTTTGTTGCCTCGGAAAATAACTTTTTTTTTTTTTTTTTTGTTCAACTCCTCGGAAAATAACCTTTCCTGATTTATTCGGGTGTATTTTATCCTCTGGTTATTTTGATATATTTTCTTGTCTTTTTCTGGACGATTTTATTTGGTTCGCGATTTATAGGACAGATGGAGAAGGTTTAATTTAGACAAGTAGATATAGATACACTTGAACAAAACAATCCTTTTTGGGAATTTTCTGATTTTAGTCTTTAGGTAGATTCTTCTGTTTTTTAGATTTTAGGATCGATTTTTGGATTAAACACTTTTTTTTTCCAATCTACCTTGCAAAGCCAAATAGCACAAAAATAATAAATAGCAATTAAATAAATGAAAGTTGAATAGTAAATGATAAGTATTAGAGTTGCTGTTACAAGAAAGTAAAATATGTATCTGGTATCTTATCTTAGTTTTGGTCGATATTTATATAAGAATTTGGATGAAAAGAGACAATGACTTATTTCATTTTCAGAAATATCACAAAATAACAAATCGGGACGAGATGAGTTCGTCGATGAACCAGCTACCACATCAATCCAAACATTTCCACATTCTAAGCAGGCCCGGCCCTGAAAAATTGAGGGCTGGAAGCAAAAAAAGTTTTAGATTTATTTTTAAAAAATTTAAAAGGAAAAAAGGAAAAAATGTTAAAAATATGGTTAAAGATGTTTAACTCTCACACCTCAACCATAGACCACTAGACTATTGAAGACTTTTGGAAAGAGAGGGCTGCAAAATTATATAGTTTAGAGAGGGTTGGAAGCACACAGCTTGTACCCAGGAGGCCAGGACCGACACCGAATCTAAGTAAACTGCCATATCAGTTCTGGTATCATCAATAACTAAATATGAGGTTTTCTTCGAAAAAAACTTTGACTGGTTTTTCTTTTTTTGCAATTTTACCTTTAATATAGAATTAAATAAAAAAGTATATATGTTTTTCATTCTTTTTTAATCGTCACTTTCATATAGTTTTTTATATAACGTTTGATTATTTGTTGTGCTCTTTTTTCATTATTTATTAAATATTATTGATCGGCTTTAAATATCCAGTTTTGTTTTATATATATATATATATATATTTTTTTTTTATACCATTTCTTTGCTTTTAAACCCATGTTATTTTTTTGTCTTTTTGAGCTTTTAATTTTGTTATCCTTAAATTAATGTTTTTGATATTAATTTCTATTTTATTCCCAATATTTTTTCATCTAATTATCTTCGTCCTTGTTCCGTTGATTTTTAAGTTCGAATGTCAAAATCAGAAGTTTTTTTTCTTTGTTGGCAAAGTTTGTGATAAAAACCAACGAATGTGATGATGAGATCGATATATAAACACAATCCAGATGAAAAACTCTAAAGACCTATCCTAACAATCCAATTCAACCTAACAATTCATCAATAGCTTTTAAAAAACCCTTAACCTAACAAGCAAAGTAGCCAGACATGGTTAGTAAAACAAACATCATAAATAACTAAGATTGTATAAAAGAGATTGAATAAGAAATGAAGGAGTCCTGATGATTTTTTTTTAAAGTTGATATATATTAAACATTAAAATTAAATATTATTTACATAAACTTTTGTATAATAACTTTACCTAGTTTCTTATTTATATACGATAATAGATATTCAAAAATTTTGTTTTATACTTTTTTTTTATTAAACATACTTAATTTCTTACCCTTTTATTTTTCATAAAAATGCATCATTATATATGATCTAGTTAGACCAAGAGTGATAAGCATATAATACCTATATTTCTTTTTTCCATCAATATTATTTACAACAACAAAAATTTTAAAAACTGAAATTAAATCTAAAATAACACGTGTAACTTAACTAACAACCCTAAATTTCCTTCAATTTCAATTTAAGGTTGTTAGTTAAATTACACGTGTTATTTTAGGTTTAATGTCAATTTTTAAAATTTTTGTTGTTAATTAAATCTAAAATAACACGTGTAACACGTGTAACGTAACTAACAACCATAAATAACACGTGTAACTTAACTAACCATCTTAAATCTAAAAATTGAAATTAAATATAAAATAACACGTGTAAATTAGGGTCGCCGTATTGATAAAATACTTTGGGTCACTTGGATTTTCGGTTTTCAACCAAATGGGCCAAAACTCGGCGACTAGCAACATTTCCTCGGCTGAGGCGGACCACCACTTGGTCTCACCGATTCGATCTCCTCTCTACGGTGCTGTCCCACTCAGCGCTTAATCGTCTGATAAGGCTTCCGCTTTTAAATTGGTATTGGTTTTGCTTCTTGGAGCTCATGTCTTCACTTTGTTCTCGTCTCTCTAAAACCCTAAGCAAATAGGCAGTGATAAATCCAAAATCGTCAATAATGAGTGAGGATCAAATGGCAATCGGCGATTCGCGGGAGCTGAAGTCTCTGGAGGCGTTGATTGGTGGTTTACTCCCGGAGACTCTCTCAAAGCTATCTTCTACTTCTCTTGCAATTCCAGCGAATGACGATTTCCATTTTCTCTACAATTTCGATGAGTTCAAGCTTCCTATTGACGAGGTTTCAAGGAGCTCGCAGTGTTTTCTTGAGACAATCGGTGGATCGCCGCAAATCTGTGGGAAACCGATGAGATTTGCAGGGGATGTCGACGGAGATGATGCTTATGACTGGCTTGTTAACGTGAACGATGGGATTTTCCGGAGAATTGATCTTTCCGTTGTTGATTTGGAGAATGCGAAGAAGAAGGGAATTGATGAGTCAAAGATTGATTCTAATGCATTTGCGAAACATGCAACGGATAAGGTTTCGTTCCACACAGCAACGATAAAGAAGCCTCAAGAAGAGTATAAGATTTTGGTCAACAACGCAAATGCACCGTTTGTGCATGTTTGGTTGGAGAAGAAGGAGGACAATCTCCACTTTATTCATCCACTGGTTAGTTTATAAAAACTAGTGATTTATGATTTTTGCTGCCTTTGTTTGATTTACCGTCTTAAGCAACTTTGGAAATATGATTTTGTTTTGTTTTGATTATCAACTCTTAAGTAATATTGGAGACATGATTTTTGCTGAAAAAGTAGTTCCCTTTGTTTGATTTATAGTTTTAACTTTTAAGCAACTTTGGAAAAATGATTTTGCTGAAAAATAGTAGTTTGTTTTGTTTGATTTTTACTTCGGCAACATTGCTGAACAAGTAGTAAATCGTCTTTCTAATTATCAACTCGAGCAATTTTGGAAACATGTTTTTTGCTGAAAAGTACTTTGTTTTGTTTGATTACTAGAGCAGCTTTGGAGTAGCAATTCGTTTTGTTTGATTATCGAATCAAGCAACTTTGGAAATATTATCTTTCTGAAGTAGTCTGTTATGTTAGGTTTCGACTTCAGCAACTTTTAAAACATTGCTGAACAAGTAGTAATTCGTTTTGTTTATTACGATTTTGCTGAAGTAATTTGTTTTGTTTGATTTTACCGTAACCATTAATTAGATTCCTAGCTGCCTCATCTAAATATCTAGAATTGTAATCTTTGATCTCTTAGGTTATCTTTCTGCTCCTTTGATATATGTTTCCAATACTTTACAGGATAAACTTTCAGTGATGGACTTTGTCGATACAAATGTAGCAGAGATGAAACCTATTGAGCCCCTTCCATTGGAAAGGACTCCATTCAAGCTCGTGGAAGAAGTTAAAGATCTGAAGGATTTAGCTGCAAAATTGTGTAGTATTGAAGAGTTTGCTGTAAATATCTTCCTCTAGTTTTTCCTTTCTTTTCTTTTTCAAATGTGCAATGCATTGTTGGAATGCCGCTTTTTGGTGGAGGCTGTAAGAGTTTGATTATGCTATGAGTTTTGGTCATTCAACTATAGGAAGTGTACTGAAACTAAAATGGATGTGAACTATCAATATGCTTGTCGATTCTGTAATTTTAGCAGGGGGATGGGAGTTTTCAGATTGTACTTTTGCTAGTAGATAGACAGAAAGTATGAGTTGGTAAATCTTGCATAATCTGAAGTTTATTGTTTTTGTTTATTTTGTAGGTTGATCTGGAGCATAATCAGTACAGGTCTTTTCAAGGACTAACATGCTTGATGCAAATATCTACCAGAACGGAGGATTATATAGTTGATACATTTAAGCTTTGGGATCACATTGGTACTTATCTCAGGGATATCTTCAAAGACCCTAAAAGGAAAAAGGTTTTCTCCAAAAATGCCCAAAGTTCTAAAGAATCCCTAGAATATAACTATTGCAACATGAAGAAATTGAATTTAATTAGGTAATGCATGGAGCAAATCGAGATATTATTTGGCTTCAACGTGACTTCGGCATATATGTCTGCAATCTCTTTGACACAGGACAGGTTTGATTTTTGATTTATTTTGTTTTCGCAAGGCCATGTTTCTTAGCAATGTTGAAGAATGGAGACAATTTACTGATTTAATATGGAACTTAAACGTTTATTTCTTCATTTTCCTCCTTGCTCCAGAGAGAAGTAACGGAAAAATATAATTTTCCTGTAACTTTGTTATTTTTTCCATTATCACTACACTGTAATATCATTCACTAACTTGCTTAAGGTCCTTCAGAAATGTACTAAAATACTCTTACGCACTACTTTTTGTTTTCTGTCAGTTTTTTTGTGGGTAGTGTTGATTCTTTCAATTTTTCAGGCCTCAAGGGTCCTAAAGCTGGAGAGAAATAGTCTGGAATTTCTTCTCAAGCACTATTGTGGAGTTGCTGCAAATAAACAGTGCGTAACAATTCAGCCTTGGTTAACCTTTGTTCTTTTGCACTCTCATCTTCTCGCGCTTCTTTCAACGTCTATTTTTCTAATTGGCTGCAGATACCAAAATGCAGACTGGAGAATACGACCCCTGCCAGATGTAATGACAAAGTTAGTATATTCTCTGTCTAGTCTCTCTTCGTTATTGTTATTCATTGAGTGAGTGGAGCTCACACTTTTTGATATGGTGGAAGATACGCTAGAGAAGATACACATTATCTTTTGTACATTTATGATGTAATGCGAAAAGATTTGCACAAAGTAGCAAAGCAAGACGATCAATCTGACTCCCCTCTGATAGAGGTAATAATCATTAGCTATTCAGAATATCCTTTTACTTACATATGAATCTTTTATATTCTGTTGCATTCAGTGGATGCATGTTTGTTCTTCTTCAATGTTTTGCATAATTATATTGACGAAGTTACTGATTCTAACAGGTGTACAAGCGCAGTTATGATGTGTGCATGCAATTATATGAGAAAGAGCTTCTGACTGAGAATTCATATCTTCACATTTACGGGTTTGTTGCTTGTTGTCCCCTTCATGAAAGAAAATATACTCTTTTGTTTTATTTGTTGCCTAGTGTACAAGTTCTTTAGCTATCGCTTAATAGTTTTCTTGCTTTTATATGGTAAGAACCTCGAGGATGGCTTAATAACCTAGACTAAGCTCTAGAATGTGTTTCCATTTGGGCATTATGTCAGGGTTCAGGCAGCTAATTTCAATGCGGTGCAACTTGCCATTGTTGCGGTATGTTCTCAACTTGCGCAATGAGCCATTTCACCGTTCATCTTGCTTTCGTTTTACCATATGGAGCTTACATAGTAGTTACTGCCTTGCAGGGGCTTTCTAAATGGAGGGATCCGATTGCACGAGCAGACGATGAGAGCACCGGCTATGTATTACCAAATAAAACGCTTCTTGAAATAGGTAGTAATTTTACTTCAACATCTCCAGGTTTTAAATTTTTTTTTCTAACCTGGTCTGATTTATGTTAATAAATGATAGCCAAGGAGATGCCAATTAATGTTGGCAAGTTGCGAAGGTTGTTAAAGTCAAAGCTTCCTTACATCGAACGTAATATTGACGCGGTGATCAATGTCATTAGGCGATCAATGCAAAATGCAGCTGCTTTCGAGCCAGTTGTTCAGTCTTTAAAAACGTGGCGGCCTGGAAGGGTAAGACATTTATGATGTTCTGAATTGTTATTATTACTCGTTTTCGGGTTCTTTCTATTTATATTAACACTATGAAAAAATGTGTCTTTGCCTTGCTATCCTGTGGTGGCTTTTTGACAATGAGTGGCGTTATAGAGTATTTGTTATATAACATATGTATTTTTGAATTGGGATGTATGTGCTTTGTGCAAAGCAACTAGCAGTGTAATATTTGCCTGATTGAACTGATTAGGTCAAAAAAAACTATCGCTAGTCCAAATTTCTAGTAGTGTTGTGTTGCATGCCTTGAGATTTTTCCTAATAGCCATGATTCATGACTGCTTAATTGCATGCACTTGTTAATTATTTATGATCAAATTATTTCTCCTTACTCTACGGTTTTTCTTAATTTAGGTCTTTGAGAAGAATGTTGAAAGTACCATCGAGGAAACATGCAAAGAAACTGTAGCTTCTTCTCCGAGTTTGAAAAAGTTTTTGCCTGTTGAAGGTAGCATCGGAGACGTCAGGACCACAGGCTTATCTGGTTCAGGAAAGGTGAACCTTAGTTATAAAGTATTTGTCTTTTATTCCAAATATAGGAGGCAAAAGGAAATTAGAATATTTTTGTTTGGTCTCTGTGGATGTTTCAAAGGAACCAAGCGGTAGTGTGGGAGCTTTGCCTTCGAAGAGGAAGTTTGGAAGTGAGAATAAGGTGAGAGATAATATCTTACATAGAGATTGTGAAAAAGCTTGGATCAATTAATTATTACTAATTGTTGAGAATCTTCAGGCAAATGAAGAGGTCAAAGTGTCCAAGTCAAAGCCAGCATGTGTCTCTAAGCCAGATGAGGTGATTATAGTGTTGGATGATGATGATGATGAGTCTGATGAAGATGATTCGGATAGAAGTATAGAAACGCCTGTTAAGGGACCGGATAATATATCTAGGACTCCAAACCCAAAGACATATGGTCCGGATATTATCGTGTTAGATGATGATGACTCTGATGATGATGACTCGGAAGATGGTGACTCAGATAACGACTCGGAAACTGAAGATGGTACCGAAAGGGAAAATGAAGAGATGAATATGAGAAGTGAGAAGCAAGGGAAATTCATGAGTATGAGACCAGGCTTTCTTAACATTTAGCTGTTTGATTAGATTGTACAGTGCAGTGTCCAATGCATTCTCTTTGTCGCTAATTTTGTGTTTGTTATATGTATCAATGTATTTTGATTTGAATGATAACTAGCATGTCGTTAGGGTGAAAATTTGTAAATTTTTTCCTGATGTTTAGTTCTTTTTTGGGAGCAAATGCATTTGGAAATGTAGAAGTTTGAGATATGTTCAGGTTTTTATTTGGTAAATATCTATTATATAATTTACTTAATAATTATAATCAATATGAGAAAACAATATTTTAATTTGGTTTTGTTTTCATGTTTTGTATGAAAAATATATTTGTGGATTCCAAACTTTAAAATGTTGGTAGTTTATTTTGGTGTAAATGATGGTATTATATCATTTGTATTGTTGTGTTTATAGTTGATAGAAAAAATATATATGACATTAATTTTAATTTCTAAATTTTAACTAGTTTTTACGCGTATCCCAAAGTATGTAATTTGTTCAGATCATATCAATAATATGAACTTTATTTGTATTGACACGGATAATGTTATTAAAATATTTATATGATATATAATCCTCATAGAATCCTCATAAAACTTATTTGGTATTAGCTTATGTATTGATTGTAACGTTTAATTTTATATATAAAGAAACTATTTTAATTTTATATATAAAAAAACTATTTTAATTTAGATGAATAAAATTTCACATTTACGGAAAGAAAAATAGGTTAATTAAAATCATGAAGATGAGCATAAGCCAGTTGGGAGCAAGGGTGGATCCACATAGGCTGATGTGGAGGACACTCTCATTGCTTTAAGAGATAAAGACAAATAATGTTATGAACCGTTTGGTTTAATGGACTCAATATAGACCGACCCATATAGAGGTTATTAACATAACCGGTCCTTAGTATAATTAGATGTTTTCCTTTATAGACAAGGAATAGGTTTTGTAGAATATTTCCTTTTCTTGTTATGAGTAGTAAAAGGATAATTATTTTTTCTCTACCTGGTGTAACCACTATATAAAGAGACCCTTGGTGCTCATAATAATACATACAGAACATTCAGTTCACAACACGTTATCAGCACGATAGCCCTAGAAACCCTGAGCAGCCGTCGAAACTTTAAAGAGTCATATCTTTCAAACCGTGAGGAACCAGAAGACGATCTAGATATCAAATCGAAGCCCTCGACGAGACGAATCTACCGGTGAAAACCTCTTGTCGATCAGACATCGGACGCGCTCTCACGCACGTATACAGTGCACGACGATCTACCAAATAAACCAAGGAGATCCGATTTTAGCTTGTGTTTTCCGAGGTCTTTAGCTCCCGGTTCCGACCAGTCAATCCAAAAGGTGATTAAGGTATATCCCTAATCTAAGAACAGAGAAAATCGAATTTGACCTAAGAGAACCTAAACCCTAAAATCGATTCTCTCATCTAAACTTGTTTGATCTTGTTAAAACCAATACTTGAAATTGGACCTATGCTAAAGACAAGACCTAAAATCGATTTGCTTGTTTAACCTTGTTTGATCTTGCTTAAACCCTAAGAATCGAATTTGACCTAAGCTATATGAAACTATTAAAATCGGATTGCTTGAATAATTGTTTGCTTGCTTGTTGAAATCGATTATTGCGTGATTAAATTTGGTTCATTAGCCTGCTTGTTTACTTGTTTAAAATCGCATAAGAGCTTGTTTAAAATCGCATAAGAGCTTGTTTACATCATTCATTAAAATCGAATTTGGCTCATATAGAAATCGCATGCTTAAGGTTGTTCAATCATGAAAATCGAATTTGGATTGCTTGTAGGTTGTTAGATCACCTTGTTTAATCATTAATGGAAATCAGCCATATAGAAAAGAAGGTTGAAATCGATTTGCCCTAATCCTAATCCAAATAGGAAAATCTTAATCCCTTCCTTTTAGTAAAAAAGAAAGTTTTAAGAATATCTTTTTCCCTTTAAGGAATTATCCTTTTAATTGTTTTTCCTTTTCTTAAATGTTAAGGATTAACTTTTAATTAAGGATAATAATCCTAATCCTATTCTAAATAGGAAAATCTAATTCCTTTCCTTTTAGTAAAAAGGAAAGTCTTAGATAATATCTTTTTTCCTTTAAAGCTCTATCCTTTTAATTGTTTTTCCTTTTCTTAAAAGTTTAGGATTAACTTTTAATTAAGGATTAAATTAAAAATAGAAAATTCCAAGAGCCCAAACCATTTAAATAAAAATCGGCCCTATTGTTTTGATTGCATAAATTGCTTGATTGTAAAGCTTAAACTCGGATAAACATTACCGGCCATATTGCTAAGGTCCGGATTTTATTAAAAAGTCCTAAGTGAAAATCTGATGCATGACCGGCCATATTCCCAAGGTCCGGATCATATTTAAAGTCCTAACTGAAAATTGTTGGATATTTTCAGATGTCTAAGGACACCTCAGATTACCCGGTCCTAAGTCTCTCCGGAGATAATTTCCTAGAATGGGAAATGAGCATTAGAAATGCTCTGCAAACTAGGGGACTCGGAAGATGCATCATGAATAGGCAATAAAGAAATAGAAAGCCAAAGGGAAAGAGCCATAACGATTATACGCTTCCATCTCACTGAAAAACTGAGAGACAAATACCACAAGGTTAAGGACCCATTTGATCTTTTGATTAAGTTGGGTAAAAGGTTCTCAATGGTACTGTTGCAAAACTCCATGGAATGATGGGAGACTCTCGGTTTTAAGGATTGTGAATCCGCGGATGAATATCACTCTGCCCTCATGAAAATCGTCTATGGCCTCAGGCTATGTGGCGAAGTGGTGACAGATGAGGATCTTTTGGAAAAGACCATCTCCACACTAAACCTGCGAGATATAATTTTAAGGCTCAAGGCCAAAAGTTTCACCACCTATCATGATCTATACCAATACCTCAGAAGAGGGCAGAGGACCAAATAACTCATCAAAGAATATGATGAAGTACTAAGAAGGTGCGATGAGATGGATAATCCCAAAACAAATAACGAGGAAAAAACCTCGGACTGTGAGGGCAGTTCAAAAAAATGACTAAAATAATTCCGAGCTTTAAGTTTTTCCATTTCTTGTTGCTTTTGTTTGTGTTTGGATTTTATGTCTTTGGATTTCATTTCTTTGATTTGAATGAATAATTTTTAAGGCTTTAAGACATAAATTCTTGTGGGCAAGCATAAGTACTATAGCAGGACCGGCCAACCTTATTGAAGGTCTCGGCCCGGCCAACATTTTTAATGCCTAAAGGCACGCATCTAGAAATCCCTGATGCATTGTTTTCACCAAGCTCAAATCGAAACTTATTGTGTTTTAAAGACATTCGTCTGAATGGTTATCATGTGGAAACAATGGGTGGAGGAAACAGAGAATTTCTCCAGATAGTTAAAATCGCCCAAGGCCAAAAGAAAGTTTTTGAGACTATACCTGCTTTAGCTACGGCTTATGCTGTATAAAAATCAGTATGATAGAATCCAATGACACCGTAAACAAAGCTTTTACGGATATGTTCACTTTATGGCATGACCGGCTGGGACATCCCGGGTCAGGAATGATGCGGGAATTGATATTAAACACGAGAGGACACGCCTTGAAAGAAAGGAGAGTGATCCCGAAAATTCAAACTTGTGCTTCGTGTTCACAAGGTAAATTGATTGTAAGGCCGTCACCAGTAAAAGTGACTAAGGAAACGATAAATTTCCTGGAAAGAATTCAAGGAGACATATGCGGACCAATCCACCCACCTTGTGGGACGTTCCGATATTTCATGGTCCTCATTGACACATCTACACGATGGTCATATGTATGCTTATTGTCAACACGGAACTTGGCATTTGCAAGACTCCTTGCGCAGATAATTCGCCTAAGGGCACACTTTCCAGACTTTCCTTTAAAAACCATCCGTATGGACAATGCGGTGAGTTTACCTCCAAAGCCTTTGATGATTACTGTATGTCCATGGGGGTAAGTGTGGAACACTCCGTGGCACATGTACATACACAAAACGGCTTGGCCGAATCTCTCATCAAACGCATACAGCTGATCGCTAGACCATTACTCATGAGGTCAAAGCTTCCAGTATCAGCCTGGGGACACGCAGTCTTACATGCCGCAGAATTAATCCGTATCAGGCCATCAAGTGACCATGAATATTCCCCCTCCCAATTAATTACAGGTCAAGAGCCAGACATATCCCATCTTAAAATATTCGGTTGTTTAGTTTATGTACCGATTGCTCCACCACAGAGGACTAAGATGGGACCTCAGAGGAGGATGAGAATATATGTTGGATATGATTCACCCACGATCATAAAGTACCTAGAGCCAACTACCAGTGATTTGTTTAAGGCCAGGTACGCGGATTATCATTTCGATGAGTCCGTTTTTCCAACATTAGGTAGTGAGAACGGGCTGGTAAAAGAACTCTCATGAATCATACATCCTTAAATTGGCAAGATCCTCGGACCCAAGAAAGTGACTTGGAAGTCCAAAAGATTATTCATATGCAAAAGCTAGCTATACAATTGCCTGATTCCTTTTGCTGACCCGCAGAGAGTAACTAAATCGTATATACCAGCCGTGAATGCACCAATACGAATTGATGTCCAAGGTGGACCGCAAGTGGCTACAGAGTCTAAACCCCGTTTGAAACGTGGGAGACCTACTGGTTCCAAAGATAAGACTCCTCGAAAATTAAAGAAAGGTGCTGAAATTCAGACCGAGGAGATAGTGGATGGTCCTGACACAGATGAGCCTAAGGTACCGCAAAATGAAGCTCGGGACGCCGAGCCTTATGGTCCTGAAGTTCAAAATAACAATGAGATCTCGATAAATTTTGTTAAGTCCGGAATCCAATGGAACAGAAAAGATGTCGACATCGATGAAATATTTGCATGCAATGTAGCCCTTGATGTAATGAATGAGGATCTAGAACCCACGTCCATTTTAGAGTGCACTCGCCGATTAGACTGGCTTAAAAGACGTGGAGTTAAACTCTTTAAAAGAAGAGAGAGGTTTTTTGGTCCCATAATTCGGACACCTCAAGATATAATCCTAGTTGGACATAAATGGGTCTTTGTGAGGAAGAGAAACGAACAAGGAGAGATTGTTCGACACAAAGCACGGCTTGTGGCACAAGGATTCTCACAAAGACCAGGAATCGATTATGAGGAGACATACTCCCCTGTGGTGGATGCAACGACATTCCGATTCCTGATAAGTCTGGCCATAAGAGAAAAATTGGATTTACGGTTAATAGATGTAGTAACCGCCTATTTATATGGTCCACTGGAGAATGAGATTTATATGCGATTACCAGAGGGTATTGAGCTCAAAGATAAGAAAAGTTCTCGAGAAGAACACTGCATTAAGCTAACCAAATCCTTATACGGACTGAAACAGAGTGGTCGCATGTGGTACAATCGTTTAAGTGAGTACCTGATTAAATCCGGATATAAAAATGATCCCATCAGTCCGTGTATCTTTATAAAGAAGTTTGCAAACAAAGGATTTGTGATTATAGCAGTATACGTGGATGATTTGAACATCCTCAGAACCTCTGGAGAGATCGCCCAAACAGTTGAATATTTAAAGGCCGAATTTGAAATGAAAGACTTAGGAAAACTAAGTTCTGTTTGGGAATACAGCTTGAGTACGTAAATAATGGAATCCTTGTGCATCAAATGGCATATACAGAAAATGTACTCAAGAGATTTAATATGGACCAGGCCCACCCATTGAGTAGCCCAATGGTTGTGAGAAGCCTTGGATTGGACAGTGATCCATTCGGTCCGAAAAGAAAGGATGAAGAAGTCCTTGTTCCCGAAGTGCCATATCTCAGTGCCATAGGAGCGTTATTATATTTGGATAGTCATACTAGACCAGACATTTGTTTTGCCGTGAACCTCCTATCAAGATTTAGTTCTTGTCCGACCCAGAGGCACTGGAACGGGATTAAACATATACTTCGTTACCTACAAGGAACGAAGGACATGGGTCTATTTTACACTAACCATAACGACAAAGGTTTAGTTGGTTTTGCGGATGCAGGTTATCTATCGGATCCACACAATGGATGATCTTAGACAGGGTATGTGTTCACTCACGGAGGAACCGCAATTTCATGGCGATCCATGAAGCAGACACTCACGGCCACGTCATCAAATCACGCAGAGATTTTGGCGATTCATGAAGCCAGCCGTGAATGTGTTTGGTTGAGATCGATGACTCAGCACATAAGGCGAGATTGTGGGATGACAGATGGAAAGGACGAACCGACCGTACTTCATGAGGACAATGCTGCGTGCATAGCTCAACTGAAGGATGGATACATCAAGGGAGATCAGACGAAGCACATTTTGCCCAAATTCTTTTTCACTCACGATCTCCAGAAGGCTGGAGAAATACAAGTGCTTCAAGTCCGTTCAAGCGACAACTCAGCTGACTTGTTCACGAAGTCGCTCCCAACCTCCACGCTCAAGAAGCTGGTGTATTAGATCGGCATGCGCCGACTAAGGGACTTTAGTGATGTCTAAATCAGGGGGAGTAATACGTGCTGTACTCTTTCCTCACTAAGGTTTTGTCCCACTGGGTTTTTCTTTAGTGAGGTTTTAATGAGGCAGCATCCCCAAGCGTATTACAAAGATCCTTGGTTGCATCGGGTTCGGTCATTTCGTCCAAGGGGGAGTGTTATGAACCGTTTGGTTTAATGGACTCAATATAGACCGACCCATATAGAGGTTATTAACATAACCGGTCCTTAGTATAATTAGATGTTTTCCTTTATAGACAAGGAATAGGTTTATAGAATATTTTCTTTTCTTGTTATGAGTAGTAAAAGGATAATTACATTTTCTCTATCTGGTGTAACCACTATATAAAGAGACCCTTGGTGTTCATAATAATACATTTCAGTTCACAACAAATAACACACTTTCCCTTAATTCTCTCTCAATGGAAGACACTTATCATGTGTAAAGCAGTTTTGAGCTTTTTATCGAGAAAGTTTATATTCAATTATATTATAACACAACTGTAACTAAAACAACATAACTCTTTAGTCACACTTAGAGATATCAAATGGACTCTCTCTCCGTGTCCAAATGGACGTTTTTTTTCTGGACGTTAATGGTCCACGGCCAAATAGGAGCGTGACCAAATGATCCACACCCAAATAGGTCCAAAGTTGACAACTGCATCCATGATCCATCCCATGGTGGAAAAAAATAAAACGCGCAAGAAAATACAAGGCACATTTCATTGCATTTGGGACCAAATGATTGCATCATAAATACTCAGAAGAGGCTCAATGGATACATCATAAATACTTAGTCATTACAAGATTCAAAGTTGTATAATGGAGATTGATCTCTGCTTCGTTCACTGTCCTCATGATACTGTCTTCTTGTTCTTGAAGGGAGACAGCAATGAAAAATGTCGAGAAGCTGGAAAAAAAAGTATGAAGAAATGGAAAAAGTGAGCCAACTTTCTGTAGACTCACATCAGTTGTATGAACAATCACTCGCTGAGAAACCTCGCATAGATAATTGACCAAAGCATACAAGGCGAAAGAAAATTTTATTTTCGTAGAATCAGATAGTTTCTAAACGAAAAATAAGACTTTTTTGTTACTTACATTTCTGTGAAGCGGCTGCTGCTGTAGGTGTTTCGTCTTGAGATATGAGATTCTTCAGTGTAAAAGCTGGATAACAAAACAGAAAACTTTAACCCCTCCGAGTTATATATAACCAGGCTTTATACCGCCTTATAGTTAAGGTACACAAAAGTCAAGACTACCACCATGTACCCAATATCAATAGAACAATACATTGGTGTGAAACAGAAGGTTCGTGCTCTTAGGGACAATGTAAGTTAAATCCTAGAGAAAATAATTGAGTGCGACAAACTTTTGAACAAGAAAGCAAACCAAGTTTACATTTGCTCCGGCAGTTATTACTAAGAGATGAAAAGGATGTAAAAGGTTTGTACCTTCACTTGTCGTAGCAGCGGTTAAAGCTGGATCATGATCCTCATTGCTATTGACAGCTGCATTATTAGGCTCGGTAAGGTATTCACCTGTAGACGAAGAATGACTCTTTTTCCCAAATTTCAACAGTTTTCTAAGCCCCTTTGACGCTGCCTCCTTTGTTTGAGATTTCTCTAAGGCTTCACTTATCTTCTTCTCTGGTACAAGGACTTTGACAGTTTCTTGCGGTGTCTCATTTGAATGTAAGCTTGGTGCTGGTGCTTGGGAATACTCTGAGTACACTGTACTTGGATCTTCTAACGAAGAAACCCGAGCGTATGGAGCTTCATATGGTTTCTCAACAACACTTTGACTTGTCAGAAACTTTGGTGTTTCTGTTACCAAGTCACTCAGAGTTTCCAATCTTACCTGAAAGCCAAAAAAAAAAAAAAAAAAAAACATTCAGCTCATGAAAACTGAGTAAACAGAAAATCAAAATGATCAGGCTAGAATAAGAATGCTTACTAAGACTAAATCATTGCCACTCTCCTGCATTGTTTCATTGGCTTCCTTATCAACTCCTTCAGGAATACCGTTACGGATGGTGGAGTTTTCAGGGACTATATCGGACTTTCCATGTTTCGTCTGATCTACACTTATACTTCGAGCTGAACTAGGCAACACCATCACCACTGTCTTCTCAATCACTGGAGTTTCATCAACATCATTCTGGCGCAAGGATTTGTTCTTGTTACCACTTGGTTCAATCGCAGAAGCTGAAGATTTAATTTTCTCTGCCCCTTTCACTAGAACATTGTTAGGACATTTGGATGGTTTTATCTTCAGCTCTGGAAGAGACGCGATCTTCGCTATATCATAGTTAACAATGGCAGATATTTTCTTTATCTCAGGAACATCAGATACTTTTTTGGACGCTATTGTGCGCAGTGACCTTACTGAAGAACTTGGTGGACTATTATGACCCATTTTGGGTTCTGATAATCGTCTTGTCCTTGAAACAGACTTGTTCTGACTATCTAGACTAACTCTGGTTTCTCTCTTAGACAGAGGTAACGGTGATATCGACCTCGTAAGCCTATTTCCTGTTGCTATTGTTTCTCTCTTAGATGGAGGTAAAGGTGATATCGATCTTGTTAGCCTATTTCCTATTGACTTACTTCCAGCACTCAGTTTACCATTCTTGGGGAATTTTTGAGATTCATTTGAGCCTAAAGAAGCACTTCTTATGGGAAGGCGTTGAAGAGGTGATAAGGATCCTGGTTCTGTGTCACTAAACTTGGAGGCTCTAGGAGCGCCAGGAGAAAACTTGTTTACCAGCTTTTTTCTTGTTTGTTGTGCAGGCAACTGTGACTGGCTTACGGCTGAGTTGCTTTTAGAAGCAATCCTTTTTTGCCTTGCTATTTTCAGAGCTTCGATGCGTTTCCTCTCTTCCTCTTCCTAAAACAACAAAAGATGGTTATGTAGTGCAAAGTTTCAACCACAAAATTGTCCTTGGAGATTGTGCTTTGTAGATGATTAATAAGAAAAAAACCAATTAGCCTCATCAAATTTTACCTTTTCCTTTTTCATTATCAGGAGATCAGCTTTGAAGTTTCTAAGCTTATCAGCACGAGCTCTTGCTTCATCTAAAGGGCTCATCTTTGTGGGTCTTCCTTTCCGTATTGGCCCTGAAGCCTTCCTCTTATCTGCAGAATCATAAGAAAGTCTTGATTTTGGATCTCTCACTGACTTCTTAGCAACTGGAGCTGCCTGGTTATTCTTCTTCACAGCTCTGGATCCAAAATCTAGCGCAGGATCATACCCAGCCGATAATTTCTCTGTTTCACGTTCTGGCATCCGGCTGAGATCATGAGGCTCATAATTGATCTGCTTTCTTTCATTTCCATCAGCTTGGTGGTGCAACGAGATCTCTGCTCCGATATCTATAGCATTTCGCGTATTGCTTCCAGCTTCCCGAGTAACAATGTAAGAATCGTCATCCATGTTAAATGATGATCTCTTGTCAAGACCATTCCTTGGATTATCAAATCCATTCAAGTTCAGAGGATCAGAAGAATTTAAACCATTTTCTCTCTGGTGAACCATAAAAGAATCACTAGATCCCCTGACTCTACGAGTCACAGTTCCATTCCGAATGTCAGCTGTATCCCTTTCTTGATAGTTTTCTCCTTCACGTTCATCATAAGCCAAAGGATCATATTTCCCTGTACCTTGCCTCTTCTTCCCTGCAATCTCCTTTTCCATCATATGGTCAATGGTGCGTTCTTCTCTATCCGCATCTTGCAATAAGAAAGTCTGAAACGCCTGCCAATCCCCAGTGTCAGCCTCTGCCCCTTTTGTTTCTCTCTCTTTTCCATCGTAACATGCTACTATTGCCCCTTCTTCATGATTGTTATCAGCATCAGATTCTGTTCCTGAATGATCTTGCTTCTTTGAATTAATATAGTTTATATTCCGTATCACCACCTTCCCTGATTTCCTTCTCCTACCTGATTTTCCTTTCTCTCTGTCTTGATCTTCTGATCCGGAGTCCTCGCTACAAGATGAATGATGCTTCTTAGCCTTTCTTTGGCCAGAGCTACGTCTAGAATCATCCGTAGACGGATAGGGAGATGGATATGGATAGTTTGGGTAGTACGGCATGCCCTGCATTGTATATCCTTGAAATACAGGAAAGGTCCCCGGCGGAGAGTGAACTGGCCATGGTGCATACATTGGCTGCGGATGCTGCCCTTGCACATGTTCTTGATTCACATTTGCTTTATTATCTGAAGGAGACTTCACATCTGAATACAAGAAGTATATTGATATAAATATCGGCTGTACAAAACAATGGATCATCTATTGTGAATCATAATGGATCATCTTACCATCAGGTGTCCCGGGCAACGAGTCCCTACGCATGTTAGCAGCATTTGCGAACATAATCCCTGAGTCGTTTGTTGCAGAGAAGTTTGCCTGCGTTGCCATTACTTCTGTTGCTTCGATTTCAACCCACTGGCCAGTTTCGTGCTTTTTCTTCCACAAGTCCTTGAATTTTAAACAGGCATCCCTATGACATTTATGAAGCAAAACATGAGATAACTAAGCCTACTCAGAGATTCTTTCAAACTCGAACACGTTATTGGATATGAGCTTGTTCATTACGAAACAACGAATAAAAGAGGTGAAAAAAAAAAGATAAAATTATTCTCACATCAAACGTGAGGCTCCAAAAGATTTGGCGAAAGATATTAGAGGGAGCATATCATCAACTTCGAAACCCGCTGCCACCGCACGTGCAAATGCCATTCCTTGTTCTTTCTGCAACACTGTCTTCCTTGTCTCCAAAACTTTCAGAACTTGAACTCTGATACACAATTCCACATCACCAATCAGATACTTACTACTCTCTTGCTTAAACACACAGAAAACAAATATCTTTCATGCAAAGGGAGCATACTTAGAGTTTTCATCTGATGCGGTGGACCGTTTTGCTTGCTTTGGTTGTGAATCAGGCTGTCAAAGATGCAAGAAGATGAAATTAATTGTTTGCTCCAAAACGAGAAATATAATATACAAACCATTTCAGTTTCAAGTAACCTCGTAAAGGACAATAGCTTTCTCCTCGTTGAGCTGTAGCAAAGGCCCGCTACCTGATCGACATTGTTAAACTGTAAGAACAAGGGCCAAGAGGCAAAATATTTCCCATTTTATGAGTTAAGATAATGTAACATGTTTATTTATCCTCAGTCAAATCCTGACACGAAAACTAATTATTTCAAAGACATTTCTTTGCTAAAGCCTTTATCACAGAGACTCATAAATTACAACATCTGAGTGACTGGCATCTAAGAAACTTTGGCATCATTATACCATACCTTCTGTACTTTCTGCTCTTTTTCCTCGTAGATCATTTTCCACCTGTATACACAATCTAACGTTTCAATTCTATTGACCATGCACAAACAATGTGCTCAAAAAATCAAAGCTTACTTACAACAGACAATGCCATTTCGGAGTTGTTCTGGATACCAATTGCTTCCTTGATCTGTATGATCTCAGTTTCTAAAGAGTAAACACGTTCTAGAACATCTGGATTGCTCACAAATCGAACAAACCTAACGATAACAAAGAAGAAAAAGACACAATCTCAGTCCCAATGTCCAATCTCAGCTTCCAAAAATGTTCCATGTAAAGACAATCTATATGGTATTAAACCTTTCAATAGTTCCCTTAGTGAACCAAGCTGCATTGTCACTATCTTCAGGCTTGAGAATAATTGAATAACCACCTTTAGCAACTTGATCTTGTGCTGTCTTCAAGTGAGCAAGAAAAGGATCAACCAACCCTGTAGCTATTTTCTCAGTCTTTCCATTAGCTGTTACCAACAGATCACACCTGAACACAACCCACACAAAAAAAAAAGAGTTAAAATTTTCCATTGTAATTTGTTAACCATCGAATAATTTTAAAGAAACCAAAAAATGCAATCTTTCGACTTCTATAGAACAACTTTGTGACAAAAGCTACCGACTTTACCATTTCCAACACAACCTTAACCAAACATTATGGATCAATTACAATTCGACGAGTTTTGATCGTATCAATGAACCCAAAAAGATGCAATCTTTCGACTTTTAAAGAACGATTGTCTCAAAAAGTTTAGCATCTTTAAGTTATAAATTAAACATTTTGGATCAGTTACAATTATAAGAGAGAGATTGTATTACCGGGTTCGAGTGGGAGTCAGCTGAAACACAACCGAATTAAGCCGAGTCGAAGATTTCATCGCAAATCTTATAACTTTTCAGATTACTATATCATCCGAACAAGAACCAACAAAACGAAGAAGAACAAAATTTAGAAATTTTGCAGAAAATGTCTCAGAACCCGCGTTAGTGTGGGAACGCAAGAAAGAAACACAAATTGCAGAAAATCCAAATTAATAGTGGAGAAAAGGGAATCAGATGGAGACGAAGAAGTGGAGAGAGAAGCTTGTCCTCATTTTCTTGCCTTGGATTCCAGCTGGTAGAGTGAGAGAGAGAGTGTAATCTGCGAATTTTCCGAGGAAATGTGGGGACGAAAATGTAAAATCGGAAATCATTCAGGGGCAAAAACGGAAATTCTAGGGTGATCACCGGCGTAAGTAGCATCTACTACTAGTGTTTACTACACGACAAAATCCCTTATATAATGTATGTCATCGGCTCGATACTAACATTCATGGCTTCCTTTGGTCTTTTTAGACTCTCAACGGGAATGTATATTTGTTGGTTTCTATTGCTGTCGCTGACCGTCAAAAAGAACAAGACAATGAGTGAAATGAATAAAGAATCTGGAAAATTTGATATAAAATTTCTTTGAGTAAAATTTTAGTGATTGGTGAGTTCAATATACAGATACGTGATTTTTTTCATTAATAATAAATAAATATATATATATATGATATTTTTGAAAATTATTTTTCTAAAGATACAAGTACTTTTAAATTAATATTTTAAAACTAT
This sequence comes from Isatis tinctoria, assembly GCA_010577795.1. NCBI lineage: Eukaryota > Viridiplantae > Streptophyta > Magnoliopsida > Brassicales > Brassicaceae > Isatis > Isatis tinctoria. The sequence goes on along the minus strand of CM021250.1, from coordinate 16,764,892 downwards.
TTGATGATAAAAAGCATATATTAAATTCATGTTCACTGTGTTTTTTTTTTAATTAAAAATATAGCTCTGTATTTTCTTACCAACAAATGTAACAAAATGAAATTAAATGCAATTACTAAACCAAACAGGTGGAACAGAATCTATATAAACCATCACAGAAATAAACATTCAAACACAATGTTTTAAAAAATTAGAATAATAAAAAAGGAAAATAAATAAATTTTTAAACATAGTTCTTCTTACATTTTTTTTTTTAAAAGGCATTCATATTAAAAGAAGGAAAATAAAGTTAGCTTACAACGAAAAGAAAGGAGAAAAAAAAAAACAATAAAAGAAAGAGAGGTGGAGGGTATGTCATTTGACAGAAACAGCACAGACATGAAGATGAAAAATTACGACGTTGGTTGAAAAACAGAGCAACGAAATTAAAGAGCAGCCCAGAAGGAGACAAGCTTCTCGCCAATGATAGCTCCACCGTTACGCAGGGCCAGGGATTTGTTTCTCACTGATTTGATGATTTTTTCCAGAATTATTTTGTGATTATTGGAGAGGCCACTGTGGAATCTGCAATTTCTTTCTTTCCAGATTTCGTAAATCGATGATTGCCAAAACTGGAGAATGGCCACCGAACACACCTTGTCTGTGGAAGCAGATGAAAGCCACAACAAAATTGAATTCCAGCTATTCGGCGGTAGTGAGACAGGAAGCATACGGACGCCTTTCTGCCAAATAAATTCCGAGAAAGAGCAATCAAAGAAGAGATGGTCTCTTGACTCCAAGAACGAGCCACACAGAAGACACGTGCCAATTACATCGCCTCCCCAGGAGATGATCCTATCCTGAGTTGGGTTACGGTTGAGCATAAAAAGCCAAGTAGTAGTAGCATGTTTTGGCACCATCGCCGAATTCCAAACTAAATTGTACCAGTCAACCTCTTCTTTCCTCTCACGTATGGCTTCCCAAACCTGCTTGGAAATGAAACGCTGAGTAAATTGATCTTACATGGTGTAAATTGATCTACATGGTCGATGGACACATCTATTTGTGTTTGGACGCATCCATTTTTGTGGGATATGCATTTTCTTTGGATTTTTTCGATCTTCTGGATATGTATCTTATAGTTTTGTTTAGCTCACTCCATATATAGATAATATTCTCGTTCTTGCATTACTAATATTCTCCAATAATTAAGTGGTTGACTTAGAAAAAATTTTCGCGGAAGATGAATGAAGCGATGGAAAATCTCTGATACCATTTCAGATAATTGGATTATGCTTCATTAAACTGTAAATGAGTTACCAGAGAGGCTTATATACTAAGCAAATACAGTTAAGTCTATATAACTAATAACCATAGATAGATATACTCTAATATTGCGCGGAATTAGGTGGGGTTGGGCATATCACACGAATTATCATATTATACGTATAAATCTACTTTTAATCTACGAAATCCTCCAAACTTCGCTATTATTTAGCAATTTTATTCATCTTTCAATACAGAAAAGTACATTTATATTCGATGGATTTGTTATATTTATAATTGGACTTCGTCTATCATTTTTTACTATTATTTTTATTGTCAACAACAATTCTACTACAACAAACTAAATCGCTCCATTAACCCAAAAAAAAATAGAAATGAATCAACCATTTTTGGATTATCTTATAACGGTTTTGTTTATTTATAGTAAACAAGTATTTTCTATAAATTGAAAAAAAAATTATAGAATGAAGAAAATTACATTTGATGAGGTGTACCATCCTCATTTTTAACTATGTCTGATATCTCTTATGCTATCTTTCTACGATTTTCTGATTGGACAGAATTCTTATCTAATTTCTTATCTTATCTTGACAAGTTTTCTAAGAAATAATGTTCACATATATTTTTACAGATTTTTACTGATAACATTCAACTGTTCTCTTCACTATTTTCCCATTTTAACTGTGTCTTTTTAAATTAAAAAAAAATGCTCTCTATTTTTTTACCAACAAATATAACAAAATGATATTAAATGCAATTACTAAACCAAACAAGTGGAACAGAATCTATATAAACCATTACAGAAAGAAACATCAAAGCACAATGTTTTAAAAAAACTTAGAATAATAAAAAAGGAAAATAAATAAATTTTTAAACATAGTTCTTCTTACATGCTGTAAATTGATCTACATGGTCGATGGACACATCTATTCGTGTATGGACGCATCCATTTTTGTGGGATATGCATTTTCTTTGGGATATCTTCGATCTTTCTGGATATATATCTTATATTTTTTTTTAGCTTACTCCATACATAGATAATATTCTCGTTCATACATTACCAATATTCTCAAAAAGTTAAATGTTTGGCTTATTGGGCTTTTAATTTACAAAATCCTCCAAACTCCGTTATTATGTAGTAATTTTATTCATCTTTCAATACAGAAAAAGTACATTTATCTTCGATGGATTTGTTATATTTATAATTGGACCTCGTCTATCATTTTTATTATTAATATTTTTATAGTCAACAACAAATCTACTACAACCAACTAAAACGCTCTAGCAAACCAAAAAAAAAAGAACTGAATCAACCATTTTTTGATTATCTTATAATGGTTTTATTTATTTATAGTAAACAAATATTTTCTATAAAATTGATAAAAAAATATTACAGAATGAAGAAAATTACATTTGGTGAGGTGTATCATCCTCATTTTTAACTATGCATGATATCTCTTATGCTATCTTTCTACGATTTTCTGATTGGACAGAATTCTTATCTAATTTCTTATCTTATCTTAACAAGTTTTCTAAGAGATATCGTTCGTATATATTTTCACTATTTTTACTGTTAACATTCAACCGTTTTCTTCACTGTGTTCCCGTTTTCACTTTTTCACTAGGAAAACAGTGAAGAAAACGGTTGAATGTTATCAGTAAAAGTCAGTGAAAACATATGTGAACGATATATTTTAGAAAAGTTGTCAAGAGAAGATAAGAAACTAGATAAGAATTTTTTCCAATCAGAAAATCGTAGAAAGATAGCATAAGAGATATTGGACGTAGTAAAAAATGAGGATGATACACATCATCAAATGTATTTTTTCTTCCTTTTGTAATTTTTTTTCCAATTTTATAGAAAATATTTGTTTACTATAAATAAATAAAACCGTGATAAGATAATAAAAAAATTGTTGATTCTGTTCTGTTTTTTTTTTTGCTTGCTGGAGCGTTTTAGTTGGTTGTTGTAGATTTGTTGTTGATAATAAAAATAATAATAAAAAAATGATAGACGAGGTCCAATTATAAATATAATAAATTCATCGAAGATAAATGTACTTTTTCTGTATTGAAAGATGAATAAAATTGCTAAATAATAGCGGAGTTTGGAGGATTTTGTAAATTAAAAGCAAATAAGTCAACCATTTAACTATTTGAGAATATTAGTAATGTAAGAACGAGAATATTATCTATATATGTAGTAAGCTAAACAAAAATATAAGAAATATATCCAGAAAGATCGAAGAAATCTCAAAGAAAATGCATATCCCACAAAAATGGATGTGTCCATCGACCATGCAGATTAATTTACACCATGTAAGAAGAATTATGTTTAAAATTTTATTTATTTTACTTTTTTATTATTCTATTTTTTTAAAACATTGTGCTTGACGATTCTTTATGTGATGGTTTTTATAAATTCAGTTCCATCTGTTTGGTTTAGTAATTGCATTTAATTTCATTTTGTTATATTTGTTGGTAAAAAAATAGAGAGCAATTTTTTTAATTTAAAAAGACCGATGTTATCTAAGATGGATTGTCGTGTTGACAGGGTCGTATTAACAAACGAGTTCAATAAAATTCCAAGTATTGGGAGCAATATGGGCAACTCTAAGCCTCTCGTTGTGCTCAACCACCGTTAGGAAATTTATCTCCCTACGAAAGTTATATTGACACAGTCGTATTAACGAACCGCATCTTATGCCTAAGAAGATAAAACAGAATCGCCAATTGCAGAAGAATCGAAGGAAACCAAGACTTATGAAGATGTTTTAGAAGTCTGGAAAACTTAAAAAATTTAAAGACTCATTTGAGTAAGAAACTAGAAAGAAGTTTTTTATGAAAATCTGATGTGTTATTTCACAATGGGAGTGCATACATATTTATAGAGAGTGCATAAGCACTTACATCATACCACATTATTTATGCAATTACATCATCGCTTACATCACACTTACATCATAGTTATTACATCATTGCTTACATCACACTTACATCATAAAATACACTTAATTAATAATTATACATAATGAGGATCTTAATTAACTTACTTAGTGATCCATTTCGAACTCGATGATATGCTTATCACAACATCCGTAGTATTCTCCTGGACATCCGTATTCTGGCTCGGGTTCTTCAATGTCTTCGAAATCTTTAAACTTCTTTTCTGGTTCGGAGTTTATGTTTATGTTGAACATCTTTCCAACTTCATCAATATCAATAGTCATCGCGTCGTCAGAAGTTTGCGAATCCTGGAAATACTCCGGTGGACACTGGTTAGGTGTCTATTCTTGTTCTTCTTTTATCGTTTTTGGAGTGTCTTGTGCAACTGGTTTTTGGACTGTCTTGTTCATTGTTTGCAAATCTCATGCTCACGAGAGCCGCGAATGAATCATCTAGTAGTAATTATAGGAATGAATAGGAATATTTGTTTCTTTCCAAATTGATAAGTAATAATTTTATTCTTTGATTATCTGCAAAATAAAGAATAAGAAAGAATCATATATAATAAATATTTTTTTGTGAATGGTGTAATAACTAGGAATGAGGAAGAATTACATGTTCCAATTCATTTCTATGGTCACCATTGATAAATAGTAAGTCAAAACCATCATGTCTTTTACCTTTATTGGCTTTTTAATACTTTTATTTTGTCAAATTTTTGATAGAAAATTTGTATGAATGAATAAATTTCAAGCTATGAAGCAAAAACAGTTAAAAGAATTCACCTTATAAAAAATTTATGTTAAATTTGGAGATAAACTTGACTTTTATTTCCTATTAAAAAATACAAAGAATAGTTGTTTAGTAGTGCTGTCTACAGCTGTATCTTTTAACTAGTAACTATTATTTCTAAAACTAGTTTAAAAACAGTTACAAAAATTTAGTGGTCAAACTTTATTTTATAGAAATTATCACTAAAACATACAAATGTAAGGAAGCTAGTTTATATAGAATCTTTCCATTCTAAAATATGAAAGTTATATTTTTATTTACAATTATATTTTAATGGTATATTTTTAAAATTACCAAATTGAAATATAATGTCATTTTTGTTTATAATTCTTCTAATTGGAATTTTTGTTCTTCAACGACATACATCATTTTGGATTTAAAATGGTGACATAGGAACAATACTACTACAAACAATAAGAGCTTGACTGGTTTAAACGCAGCATTTGTGGCTGCGGCTGCGAGAGTTTTCAGATGTGGCTTGTTGTAGTTAATAGCTTTTACTAGTGATTTATATGATTGTTATAGCGGTTAAGAATTGTTGCGTTTGCGGATCATTTTTTACTAGTTTACCCACGGATACAAAAGCAAATAACCAAAAATATTATTAAAATAAAAAATTTATAATTATTTAAAACAAAAGTTATATTATTATAATAAAAATATAAAAATAACTCAATTAACATAAATATTAAAATAATAAATGATAAGTAAAGACAAATAATTTTATGATATATTAATATAAATATGTATATATATATATTAACGTGATATACTTGGTAAATATATATATATATATGAATATATTAATTTAGAGTTTAATGATAATATTATTGTTTGGTAAAATTTTTTTTCGTCCAACCGCTACTTTCCACAACCGCAAACGCTGCTTTTCAGAGCTTTTGATTTTTAGTATTTTAAATTGGTTTGAAACGGTTTAAGGCGTTTTGTATAATTGATATCAAACTCTATTAACTGCTACTAACCGCAAACGCTGCGTCTGTGGCTCACAGCGTGAAAACCAATCTAAGCTATAAGTAGTTTCAGTATCATAGTCTCTGAACTTAACATTTAACTAGCAACTCATCCTCTTTATCCATACTAAGTTACTAATTCAATATCAGCTATAAACAAATCTACATAGCTTTGACAAAAAATAAAAATAAATCTACAAAGCAAAAAAAATTATTTTCAACACTAATTAGCAAGAGAACCAAATTCATATAGTTATAATGATTTTCTCAATAAAATGAAACTTAAAAACCAGTAATTATAAATATATGAAAACTAGAAAGAGCTTAAAAGAAATTAATTAGATGCTAGGACTAGAACAAATATCTTATCGAGATTCAAACATGATTTGGTCTAAAAGTTCAGACCATTTTCATGTATTTAAAAAAACATATTAGTTTTTATATTATATATATACATATATATAATATTCTATATGAAAATAAATTGTAAATGTGTCAAAATTATACTTGCTAAGTATATAAATATTAAAAATTTGTAATTCTATTCATTTGAAAACAATACTTTAAATACAAAAAAAATCTTATATTTATATTTAATACATTTGAAAATTTTATAAAACGTATACTTGACGAATGTTGACAAATTACAAAAATATCTTAAACACATGATTTTTATGTAACCAAAAATAAAACTTCTTTGATATATTTTCTGTTTTTCTCGCATATTCCATTATTAGAGATTTTGATTTAGGGGGTCTTAGTGGGAGTTAGATTTATAGAGAGTTGATAAATTTTAGAAGTTGAGAGATTTGTTAAATTTGTGAAGAGTAATAAAGAGTTTTGTGTATTTAGAAAATCTTTGGAAATATTCTGACAATAATGATTTTAAGAATCTAAGGCATATATGTGATATTCTCAAAGTCTTGTTTAATGAGTTAATTTGCTTAAAATCCATGTCCCAATAACATCAGATTTAATGAAATCATAGAATCTTTAAAAACTAAACTTTTCGAATAACAATGGATTTTGGGTGGAATTAAAGAATCATCAAACCAATAACAATAGATTTTAGTAAGAATGTCAAAATTCATAAACCAATAACAATAGAATCTGAAAATTTTAAAAATCATTAAAAATCTGATTCCCACTAAGACCCCCTTATTCATATTAGAAATGAACTAGTGCAACTACTCTCAGCATATACAACAATGATGAATAACTATACTAACAAAAAATCTACGACGCAACTCTTTTCGATGAATCATGATGAACAATGTTTTACTTGCACCGCTATCCACAATATTTAAGACTATGAGAAATGGTTCTAAGTGCAAGTTTATGAGAACTTTGATAATCTTTGCATCAACTAGCTGACAGAAACTGCCTTCTTTACTAGTCTAATTTCCAATTTGGCATATAAGCATTTAGACAATGTGAATCTACAATTTTTTATAATTTAATTTAATAATTTTCTTAAAGTTACTATTATGCCCTTCATCCATATTCTCTTCTATATAAGTTAAACTTCTTAGCATATTATATCTCATCCTCAAACATGTTTCCCTATGACAGAAATAATATACCATCTGCATATCGAAGCCATGGATTCTAGTGCCGTATTTGTGAGAATAGTTTTGAAACTGAACAACAATCGTTGTTACACTTCAACTTTTTCATGCTTCTACTTTCTCTCATTCAATGTCGCGTAATTTCATGTCTACATCTTCCCCCGATCCACTAATTGACATATTGCCTTTCGAAACCAATATCCTCATGCTTCTCGAAATCAAGGACAAAGGTCCCAAAATGTGTCTTATGCAGCCAGTGTCATGACTGACACACCGACCATTGTTATTGTGAGAACCGAAACTCACACTGTCGAAATTTATTTATTTGCGGGGCTCCGAAAATTCTACTTAAGAACTAAAGGGCAAAACAGTAAAAAGATGAGAAAGATAATTTTATTAATAATTCTCTAAGTACAAAAATATTCGAGAAAGCTTATTGTCTTATATCTCGAAGGCTCTTGCACTTGAGTTGGGATGTCTTGAAAGTGAATACAAGGATGTCCATTTATATGAGAGAGTCTAGGGTATCAAAGACTGATCTAAGCAATGTGGGACGTTGTAAAAATCTCTTTCCAGCCGCCGCCAATGACCTGATGGGCCGCCGCCCATCAGCCTCCTTTTCTTCCGGTCCGGCCCGCTTGTCTTGGTTCGGCCCAGCTTGTCTTCTATTCCTTCAGGCCCGATTTCTTCTGGTTATGGCCTTGACTCCGGTTTATTTTATGTAAACTCCTCGATGTTTTTAGATTTCCGGAACAGCGTGAAGTTCGTCTTCAAATGACGTGATGTTTCTTCGGGAACTATTGGGCCGAGGCCCAATAGTCGGAAAATAGCTTTTGCGACCGGTCCGAGAGGGTGAGATCCGGCCGTAGCCCATATCTTGGCTCGGTGGATGCTCCAGGTTGGGAAGATATGCAGAGATTCGTCTTGAGAGGCCGTTGGAGAGTTCACCCGTCGGACCGAAGGCCGAGAGCTCTGTCCGTACGGGCATTTGGTCGGAACGGCTTGGACAGCTTCCAGATGGGTTTAAGATCAGTGAACCGATTTGCCTTGTTAAAACCTTTCCTGGAAAACCCTTTGGGACAAAACCAAAGATAAGGAAAAAGAGTACAAATGGTCACAACCCATTTAGTTCATCTGCAACCGGTTAAGCCAAGAACGTGACCCGGGCAGGCGTTTGGTCTTATTTCGTGGGCTTGCTGCCAGAATATGAAATGTTTAACCGTTAATTCGGCCTTTTGCTTCATCAATCTCTGAGGAGGGGATTTTGACCCCAACAGTTATTTATCATCCACTGCAACCACAATTGGAGACGTTTCAGCCTCGGCCACAACTGTCTTTGCATTCACAAACCTTGGAAGAGGATGAAATTCAAACCCTCCCACTCATTGAGCAATTGGAGAAAGAATGGTCGACGATTATCCCTAAAGACAATGGAGAAGAGCCTCTAGATCTCAAACTAGAACTTTGAAAAACTTAATATTATTCTCTTTTTCCTTATAATAAATGTTCTGATAAATTATGGTTTGGGGAGAGAATATTATAGGTTGTAAGATGTCTTATGTCATTTTTGAGTTTTTTGAAAGGTAGGCCTCTTGCTTTTGCTGATCTTCTTAGTTTTTCGTTCCAGTTGGTGAGGGATGAAAACTATGTTAGAAAGGTAGAGAGGCACTATTTTTCACGATGTTGAGCATTGACGTATTGATAGAGCCACTGGATATCGAAGGTGATGCTGATTTTATAGACTGAGCAGAGATACCAAAGAAAGCATAGAACTTCTTCAGGCATGTTAGTGCTTTCTATCCTGTAGAGGTGAGCGAATGGGTGATCTGGGTGAATGTCCATCGGTGCAATGTAGTGACTGTTGATTCCGTAGTTCGATAAGATTATTGATTGATATCTGAAGACTCTATGCATGAGATGCTCGTGGAGTATGATATGCTCAAATTAACCCTTTGAACTACTCTCTCAAATTAAGAGATCGACTGTAGTACTTAGGGATCGATTTCCACAGAGACTCAAGATCACACAATAGATTATAGGTTTTCGAATTAAGCTAAACGAGAATAAATGTAATGAAAACAGGGCAATAAAATCGGTTGTAAATCAGATGGGAGAAACGTCAGACTCAGAGAATTCTCAGGAAATCAGGAATGCAAGCTAATCAGTAAATCAGGATTCTGCTATGTTCTATAACTCGAAACACAATATTCAAATCAATCAACTCTCGTTGCAGAGATTTCTATGTCTAGATCCTAGAATTCCAAATCTCTTTGTAAATTCAAAGGCTCAGATATGCATTAAATTCAAGTTCGATATGTTCACAAAATACTTAAACCAAATCTCTTTGCGAATAGTTATTTTGCTCATCTAAGGTTCTTTCTAGCTAATTAACCAACTTTCGTTGCGAGAATCAACCTATGATCAATAATCTAACTCGTCAGTTCAGATCAAACATTAATCACAACCTAGATGAAGAGCTAGTGTTCCAGAATCCTTAAATAACCAATCAACTTAGCAATCCATGAAATCCCTAATGAGAAACCCTAAACCTAACTAGCAAACTACTCAGACATGGAGATTGAAACAATAAACATGTTTGAATAAGATTGCATAAAAGAAATAAGAATAGAGATTAAAGGAGTTCTGAATTCTTCTCTCCAAAAATCTAGCTTAGAATAATAGATAGGTCTAAACAATGACCTTAAAACAGTATATATATCCTAAAAACTCGACCAGGGACTTAATTGCAAATATATGAAACTTCTGGGCAATTTCCTTTCTTCAAAATTTGGCAGAACGTTAAATCCTGATCGGTGTCGATCGACACCTAGACTTGGTGTCGATCGACACCAGGCTCAAAAGTGGTCTCCGACTTGCTCTCTTCAGATGCTTCAAACTAAATGCCCCAAAATGCTCCAATATCTTCGATCAAGCCTAATATGTATCTGAACCTGCAAAAGACTCGAAAAGACTTCGAAAACAAATAAAAGACTCTATATATACAACTTATATCATGGCTAAAACCCACAAAAATCCTGATATATCAACTCCCCCAGACTTAGCTTTTGCTTGCCCTCAAGCAAAACAGAAGACTAGACCTGTGAAAGAGGTTTGAAAACATAGGAACTCACTTATCATTTAGAACACTGAATCAACCAACACCAGAGTAAAGCCACATCAAACAGTACCAACATAAGTTAGAACCTCTAGTACTTTTCTGCAGACTTACTAACCATCCATATTCCAAACCACAACCCATAAGAGTAATCTAAAATCCCCATTGCTGACCTTATTTAAGTTTAAGGTGCAGTCTCATCGAGGGAATATCGATCTAAGGACACATGGACTCTAACTTACTCAAGAATCTGAATTTGTGGACAGCCTGCTTCTAGTTTCCTTTCTCCCTCTTTTCTCGCTTCCAATCAGTCGATTTTTCCCTACTAGGGTATCATTTTATTTTTTTTATCGACTGATTGTTCTCTTTCTTCTTTGCAAGTATCCAATGATTCCACTTCTCATATCACTTATTTTTCAAAGCTATAACTCTGTTTTCATTCACTTTTTTTAGAGACAATGAAGGGAAGATAGAGGGAAACCATAATCACAGACTAATCCTATCAGACTTAAGCAAGGAATCCGATTCAAAGTATACCAAGCCTCAAGATGAGAAAAATCAAGTTCATTATATCTAGGCCAGCTTTGGATCATCTAAATACTCAAACAATATGGGGATAATGGAAGATCAATTTACCTTTGGAATTTCCTGTTGGTAGAAACTGCTGTCAATAGTTGTAAGAATGGTCACTAAAGAGGTAGCTAAGACAGTTTGTTCCAAATAAAGTTCATTGTTCCCAACTAAATTTTGACTCAATAAAACAAATTTTTGACACAAAAGACTCTGAAAAGAAAAAGAAAACCAAAGTTAGTAACCACCTCCTCCAGACTTGAATAACACTGTCCCCATTGTTAACAGGCCTGAACTCAGTAAAAAGAAAATAAATAGAAATAGAACAGGTTAGGATCGGAGACACTTACCTGCAGTCACAATTGGTGTCGACCGACACCAACGAGTAGTGTCGATCGACACTGGTCTGGTACGATCCTTCTTGTTTTTTTTATTTTTTTTATTTTTGGACACAAGAAAAACAAAACTAAAAATTAGCAAAAATCAAACAAAATCTAAAGAAAACTCCTACCTAATAGTGGGTTGCGTCCCACTCAGCACTTATTTTCAGTTATTAGCTTGACTATGTTGGAGCTTAGGCATCTGGTGGATCAGAGAGTGGCACCGAATGTCTCTGGAAAGAGCATCTCATCATCCAAGGTGGTATATAGGCAGTTTGTGAATGAGATCGACCAAGAAATGAAGGAACGGCAGTAGGACGGGACATAAGTTTGGGAGGTAGACTTCTTTTTCCTGCAGAATCATCAAAAGAAGATACAAGCGCTCTACGATAATCTCGTGGCTTGATTAACTGTGAGACAGCTTTTGCACTTTGAAAATTCTTAATGATGATATTAGGAGGTTTAGAATTAGGAACAGGAAATGCATACCTTTGCTCTATTGGAGGTGAGTGAGGTGCGAGATGTAGAGTTTTCTGTTTAACAACAGTTGATGGGTCTTTTGGACTACAAAATTTCTGAAAACTCTGAGTTTTAAGCGTCTCTGGCTTGGCCTGTGGAGGATGTCGACCGACACCAACAGTGGTGTCGATCGAGACTGAACCTGAAACTCGGGACTCTGCACTTTTTCTGCAATTCAACTCTGCAATCCGTGTCTCCATCACAAAAACATCATCCTCCATCAACTTGTCTTTAAGTGGACCCTTATCTTCAACCCTTGTCCTAAAAAGATGATCTCCACTCCAATCTTCAAGCCCAGCAGCTTGCTTAGAAATCTCAACCAATTCCTCTTGAACAATCAGCTTGTTCACTTGCTCAGTAGCCTCCATCTCCTTGACATACCCAGCAGTAATGTCATCTGGCTCCTCATCCATGGCAACCTCTACAGAAAAGGTTTGACCATCAATGGTAGGTTTTCTCCTCAGCTTCTCCATGTCAAAGTTCATGACTTTATCTCCCAAATCAAGCTCTATCTGCCCTTCTCTGACATCAATAATAGCACCTGCTGTAGCTAAGAATGATCTTCCCAGAAGAAGAGGATCCTGAGGTTCTTCACCATATTCCAAAACCACAAAGTCTGTGGGGATAGTGCATCCTGCAATCTGAAGTGAAACACCTTCTAGAATTCTCTTGGAACGATCAGCAAGGACAAGATGAATCCTTGTAGGCTTGAAGTCAGTCAACCCAATTCTCACAGCAACAGAATATGGCATTAGGTTAATGCTAGAGCCAAGGTCACAGAGAGAGTGAGTAAACCTTCCAATTGAGATGGAGCAGTCTAGCACAAAACTCCCTGGGTCAGGTAACTTCTTTGGAATCCTACTCTGAATCATAGCACTGACCTGTTCAGACACTCTCACCTTCCTCTCTTTCCTTGATACTGTCTTTTTTAAGAGGATTGCACTAATGTCCTTTGTGAGCAAAGCTGCTTCCTCAGGACTTACACCATTCACAACCATCCTCTTATCATACCTCTTAATTGGAGGTGAAAGCTTGACTTCATCAACAAATGGTATCTCAATAAGCACTTTGTCCATTAATGTCTTGCATATGGCCTCTTCACCTCTTGTTTAGACAGTTTTGGCTTCGGGTAAGGTATCTTAGGTTTGTAGACCCTCTCTTCAATGGGTGATGGGGTTTTGGGATGATCAGCACGCTCTTCTGACGGCAATTGAAAAATACACGATTGGTGTCGATCGACACCAAGTCTGTGACTCCAAAATCTGCATCAAACACTGCAGAACCCACAAATTTTTCTTCTTCCCTCACCATGATGGCATTAACATGATGTCTTGGATTGATATCAGTCTTTCCAGGAAGAAATCCTTCTTGCCTTTTGATGGAATCTGCAGTTTGAGCAACCTGAATATCCAGCTTCTTAACATGAGCACCCAATGTTTCAAATTTGCCATTTAGGTCTGTGTACATGGAATCCAACTTTCCATTGAAGTCAACTGCCAATTTTTTACGACCTTCAAGAAATTTCTCTAGAATGCCCTCCAATTTGCTTGCTGAATTTGGTGTAGGGATTGGTTGGTAAGAAGAAGAGCCATATGTCCTTGTGAAGTTGTTGTTGCTCTGAAAAGAAGGCTTTTGGAACTGAGGTTGTTGAGTGAATCCAGAGGAATTCTGATGGCCTGTGAAGACACTCCTCTGACCATAACCATTGAAAGCTTTCTCAAAACCTGTTCCACCAACATAGTTCACATCCTCTTCTTTAGCTGGTTCAAAAGTCTCAACCTCTGCAGCAAATTGAACATGTTTTTGGCCCACAAGAATGCTGTGAACAGAGTCTAGCTTTGTCTTTACTTCAGCCATTTAACTTCCATCCATTCCTCCAGCTGCTTTCTTCCTCTCAAAGTTTGCATTCTTGGTACTATTGCTAGATACCAAGTTCTCAATAAGCTTTTTAGCTTCAGCTGGACTTCTAGTGTTGAAGTTTTCTTCACTTGCAGCATCAAGAGCCATCTGATACCTCCAGTCAATTCCCCTGAAGAAAATTCCCAGCAGCTGAACATCACTGAACCCATGATGGGGACAGTCTCTCTGATAAGATCTGAACCTTAACCAAGCAGCCTTAAAAGCTTCAGTAGTTCCTTGAGAAAATGTAGAGATCTTTGTTCTCAGCTCTTCAGACCTTGCATCATCAAAGAAGTTGTTGGAAGGCATTCTTGGTATCAAACCAAGTGGTTAGAGAACCTGGACTCTCATTCTTGAGCCAATAAGCTGCATCCCCAGCAAGAGAGTATGGGAAGAGCTTGCACAACAAATAATCCTCTGAGACTCCATTGAGCTTAATGCTAGTCACCAAGTCTTCAAATTTTTTGATATGGTCCATTGGATGTTCATGAGGAAGACCATGAAAGGGATGCTGACCCACAAGAGTGAATATACTGGCTTCAGCTCAAAGTCGTTCCTTTGGAATGGAGGAGGACAAATCGCAGACCTGTTCTCATAGAATAGATCATGCCTGTTAAAATCAGCAAGAGTCCTCCATCTAGCAGGGTTCGCAGCAGCGTCTTCTTGGAAGACATTTCCCTGTTCATTAATTCAGTCGCCGTTTTCGTTGTAGGCATGACCCTCTTGGTCTCGTAAGACTCCAGCAGCATCAGGTCGAATGATAATTCTTCGATTCATCTCTGCTGATCTCTTTGCCTTAAGGTTCGTTCGTTCTAACTCTCTCAACTCCTGATTCGTAAGATTCAAATGTTTAGCTTCCTTGTTGCTCCGGGTGTTGCGAGTATGCATAAACCTGAAACAAAAGAAAGGAGAAAGAAAGAATGTGAGTAAACAAGAAATAAAATGTTTAGTCTAAATTCTATTCCTAATCTAATGGCAAATTTAATGAGTCCCCGGCAACGGTGCCAAAATTTGATATGCTCAAATTAACCCTTTGAACTACGCTCTCAAATTAAGAGATCGACTGTAGTACTTAGGGATCGCTTTCCACATAGACTCAAGATCACACAATAGATTATAGGTTTTTGAATTAAGCTAAACGAGAATAAATGTAATGAAAACAGTGCAGTAAAATCGGTTGTAAATCAGATAAGAGAAACGTCAGGCTCAGGGAATTCTCAGGAAATCAGGAATGCAAGCTAATCAGTAAATCAGGATTCTGCTATGTTCTATAACTCGAAACACAATATTCAAATCAATCAACTCTCGTTGCAGAGATTTCTATGTCTAGATCCTAGAATGCCAAATCTCTTTGTAAATTCAAAGGCTCAGACATGTATTAAATTCAAGTTCGATATGTTCACAAAATACCTAAACCAAATCTCTTTGCGAATAGTTATTTTGCTCATCTAAGGTTCTCTCTAGGCCTGGGCAAAAAAACCGAACCTGAAAAACCGAACCGAACCCGAACCGAAAAAGTAGAACCGAACCCGAACCGAAATTCGTAAAATACCCGAACGGGTCCTAAATTTCAATATCCGAAAACCCGAACCCGAACCCGACCCGAACCGAGAACCGAATGGGTACCCGAAATAACCGAAATACAATTATATACCTAAAATATTAATAATATTTAGATTTGATATAGCTTATTTATCCTAAATTATAATTATAAATCCAAATATATGAATTACTTTTAGATAAAAATAACTAAAATATCAAAAATAAATAGAATATATGAAATTTTTAGTTATATTTGTCAAATTTAATTGATTTATATTTAAATTTAACTAATTTTTATTTTCTTCTTATAAATGCTCGGGTACCCGACCCGAACCCGAATAGAACCGAACCGAACCCGAACCCGAACCGAAATTCTAAAATACCCGAATGGGTCATAAATCTTCAAACCCGAAAACCCGAAACCCGAATGGACCCGACCCGAACCCGAATGGGTACCCGAACGCCCAAGAGAACTTCTCTCTAGCTAATTAACCAAATTTCGCTGCGAGAATCAACATATGATCAATAATCTAACTCGTCAGTTCAGATCAAGCATTAATCACAACCTAGATGAAGAACTAGTGTTCCAGAATCCTTAAATAACCAATCAACTTAGCAATCCATGAAATCCCTAATGAGAAACCCTAAACCTAACTAGCAAACTACTCAGACATGGAGATTGAAACAATAAACATGTTTGAATAAGATTGCATAAAAGAAATAAGAATAGAGATTAAAGGAGTTCTGAATTATTCTCTCCAAAAATCTAGCTTAGAATAATAGATAGGTCTAAACAATGACCTTAAAACAGTATATATATCCTAAAAACTCGACCAGAGACTTAATTGCAAATATATGAAACTTCTGGGCAATTTCCTCTCTTCAAAATTCGGCAGAACGTTAAATCCCGATCGGTGTCGATCGACACCTAGACTTGGTGTCGATCGACACCAGGCTCAAAAGTGGTCTCCGACTTGCTCTCTTCAGATGCTTCAAACTAAATGCCCCAAAATGCTCCAATAATTTCGATCAAGCCTAATATGTACCTGAACCTGCAAAAGACTCGAAAACACTTCGAAAACAAATAAAAGACTCTATATATAAAACTTATATCATGGCTAAAAACCATAAAAACCATGATATATCAACTCCCCCAGACTTAGCTTTTGCTTGCCCTCAAGCAAAACAGAAGATTAGACCTGTGAAAGAGGTTTGAAAACATAGGAACTCACTTATCATTTAGAACACTGAATCAACCAACACCAGAGTAAAGCCACATCAAACAGTACTAACATAAGTTAGAACCTCTAGTAATTTTCTGCAAACTTACTAACCATCCATATTCCAAACCACAACCCATAAGAGTAATCTAAAATCCCCATTGCTGACCTTATTTAAGTTTAAGGTGTAGTCTCATCGAGGGAATATCGATCTAAGGACACATGGACTCTAACTTACTCAAGAATCTGAATTTGTTTACAGCCTGCTTCTAGTTTCCTTTCTCCCTCTTTTCTCGCTTCCAATCAGTCGATTTTTCCCTACTAGGGTATCATTTTATATATCAGAGTACGCCTCCATTGATAAGTTGATGAGCGTCTTCAGGCATGTTTGCTTCGAAGACGTAGTAACCCTTTTCTGTGGATGATGAACTAGCCATCATATGAATTTATTTTAGTGGGCTTCTGCTGAGCATGTCTGCGAAGGTGTTCTTTGCACCCTTTAAATATAAGGATTCAAAATCGTACTTTTAGAACCATTCACTCCATCTCAATAATTGTTGATGTTGGACCATCTTTTGCTTGAATTGTAACATCTTCGGAAAAGAAGACATGTCCATTTCGTTGCGAAATTTATGTCCTATCAGATGGAACTCAAACTTCTCAATTGCCTTATTGGCCGAAAAGATCTCTTTGAACATGGAGTGATAATGCATCTCCGAATCTTTGAAGTGTCGACTTTTATATCCGCAGATTTGACGTTTGCCATCAATTTCTTCAAATAATATGGCATCCCAATATTTTTCACTAGCGTCTGTCTGCAGAATGCGCGTTCCTGTTGACGGAATCTTTAGAAGTGGCAGATTCTGTATCTCATTTTTTAGCCTTTCGATGGCTTCAGTTTGTCGTGTTCCCCACAAAGGAGGGTTCTTTGTCAGCATCTTTTTCAGGGGCTTGTCAGGTTCGAAAGTTGCGGGATAAAGTCGCTTACGTAATTGATTACTCCCAGAAATTGCTGAACTTGTCTTTTTGTGAGATTTTCATCTGGAAAATCTAATAGCGTTGTAGCTAGATGGGCTTGAGGTACAAACTGCCCTTTTGTAATCTCCATCCCAAGAAATTCGATGTTGGGCCGAGCTAAAAATCATCTTTTGGGCCGAAAGCATAATTATGTATTGTTTTATTATGTTTTGGAACTGTTTGAGGGATTGAAGATGCTCTTTTTCATTTGGAGAGAACAATAGAATGTCGTCAATATATATCAAGGTCGTGTGTAGCAGGGGCTTGAATATTCGTAGCATCGCTTGTTGGAACAGTGATGGCGCCATTTTTAGGCCAAAAGATAGAACGTTCCATTGAAGATGCCGATTTGGTAAGCAAAATGCTGTTTTGTATCTTTCTTCCGGCTTGACACCAAGTTGCCAGAACCCTGATTTTAGGTCGAGTTTAGAAAATATCTTCGCTCCTTGGAGATGTTGTAGGAGAGCCTTTTTATTTGGTAGAGGAAACTTGATATCTTGTAGGTATTAATTGAGAGGCTTTTAATCAATACCTAGCGTGAGTTTTCCTCTTGCTTGTTCTGCACAATTATTGACATAGAAGGCTTTGCATGCCCACAGTGAATTCGTTGATGTAACGATTCCTTGTGAGACTAGATGATCACATTCTTCATTTGCTTGTTGTAATAGTGCGGGTGGCATTCCTGTATGACTCGCTTTTGTAGGATTAGTGTGAACTTCATCTTTAAATGGTAGTGAGACAAAGAACTCTGTATTTAGCCACAGTGGATTGTTTCACTTTTGGAGGAAGTCCGTGTGAGAGTCTGCACAACAGACTAGTTTGATTTCTTCCTTAATTTTGTTGAAATCAACCAACTCTTCGAGATCATCTGTTTCTTCACTTTTCACAGAATATTCAATTGTGAATAGGCGAGGAATAGTTGTGAAGGCTCTGTAGAATGTCTTCCACTTCATACCTTGTGGATCTAGTGAGATGTCAAACTCCCGGAAAGAGCTCTATAGTTATGGGCTTTGACTTGAGTTTGACGGATAATGAACTGACATTTGCAACCCTGAACTCTTGATGGTATGGTGACCACATTGATGACGGGAGAAGCTTTGGATTCATAATTGTTGCATGAGCGCCAGTGTCGATGAATGCAATAGCGTGAATTGGTTTTACTTCTTGTCTTGGATCAAAGATTGTAACAGGCAAGAGTGGACTTTGAATCTTCTCTCGTTGCGCCATTTGATCAATCTTGTAACTGCAATATTCTTCTTCTTCGAAAGATGATTCTGAAGAATAGTCATAGTCAGAATATCCACAGATTGCATCTTGGTCATCACTACCATATGATAGAATTGACTCAAGATCATGATTCTCCAAATCGATGTCTCAGATTACTTTTGATATCGATCTTATGAGATATTGCTTCTTTTTCTTCGACTTCTTCAGACTATTTTTTGCGAAGTGCCCTTCCTTGCGACATAGAAAACATTTTTTAGTTTCTTGAAGGTTTTCTTTCTCCTGAAGAACCGTCTGCGCCTCAACTTGTTAAACGCTTTTAGAATGGCCTTTTAAACCTCCGTGATTTGTATCGCTTGTCACATGAACATGCTTTCTTGGATTTAGAGCACTTGATATTTAAATCCGGCCGAGCGAAAATTCTGGATAGTTATTTTTACTTGTCCATGAATTACATCCAGAATTCTTTTTGCTTGCAAAGATTGTCGAATATCCTGAAGACGTGTTGTTGGATTTGGCCAATTGAAATTTTTTCTATTGTTTGACCTTGGTCTCTGATATACAACTTGGTTCATTAACTTAGATAGTCGTCAATCGAGGAGAGATAAACTTGCTTTAGGCTTGGGTTGTTGAGACCATCAAGGGCATAGTGTCTCTTTGTTTGACGTTCAAAGTGTTTTGCCAAATCTCTCTTCTTCAATGAACAACACTTTGCAGTGAAGTATTCGTCTTATAGCTGTTCTTTTAGATGAGTGGATGTGCCGATAAATTCTCTGTGAATTTCTCCTAACAGCAATGGGATTGTTGTTTGATAAACTTGCTGTTATCGATATTCACCAAGAGAATTCCACCAATCTTTGAGTGCGCCGGAGAATCGTGCTGTAAATTGCTGAATAACGAGTTCTGTAGGCGATGTAATTGCTTCGGAATTCATCCATGCATGGAATTCATCAAGACGATCATTCCATTTTTCGAAAGTAATATTTTTGAACGCATACTTTTAGAAGGGAATGGCCTTGTTGGTTGTTTTTCAAATCTGGGTTGTGTGTAGTCTATTTCTTCATCGCTTGAATCCACCTCATATACATCTCACTCGTCTTTGGGAGTAGTAGATCCTCCGCCTATATCGAACTGGTTTAGCAGTGACTCTACTTTTGAGACTTCGATATAGCTATTTAAGCTTGTATATGAGTAGTGATTAATCATCGCGATTGGCTGAGTCACGGCATCTTGTGGTGTTTTAGCTGTTATGTCGCTCGTCGGATTGGTAATTGGATTGCCAATAACACTTATAAGATTTGCCATTGAAAATTCAATTATTTCGATATCTTTTCTCTTTTCCTTTGTGTCTTCGACAGATTCGTGACTTGAAGAAGATGTGAGAGTTGGTTTCTTTGTTGGATTGACCACGAACTCAGATTCCTTCTGTCTCCTGGGTTTCGAACGTGAAGTAGTTGCTCTGTAGTCAATGTTCGAGGTTGTGCCATATCGAGATGTGAAAGCTTCATACGAGGACAACAATCCAGGAAGTGAGGGTTTTGAACTTTGCTCTTGATATGCGGGGATGGTTGCTAACCATACTTTCCAAGTTTCTCTTCAAGTCTCTCAACTGATTTTTGAGACTGGCTGTTTCTGCTTCTTTGCTCCGGAAAGAAGACGTATATACCATCATGTGTTGAGCCATTGTCATCATTTCTTGGTGAAGATTATTGAGTCGTCTATGGGTTTCCATTATTGAGCTTTGCAGGTTGCTTAATCTTTTATTGTTGATGTCGGCTAGCTGATCAAATTTGTGGTTCATCGTTGTAAGCAGGTGGTTTTGGGCAAGGGCGTTCTCCGTTTGCCAGTTGAGAACTCTTTCTCCTTGACTGAGTTGGTCAGGGCCAGAAGCATTAACTGATTTTGACAGAATTTTTGGAGTATGGGTAATATTATCTTTGATAAAATCTTCTGGAGGAAGAAAGTCACTTTCTTGTATCATCATGATGCTAGAATCCTCTTTTTTATTTGAATATTAGACGATAAAATCGTATTTTCCTCCTTCACCTAGTGGTCCCACTGTGGGGTCGCCTTCGAGATACCTCTTGTATAGTGGATATTTCTTTTTTCTTCGTCTTCTTCGAACATCTTCGTCAGATTCATATGATTCTCCCATACATATTGTGCAAAAGCATATATAGAAGTATTGATGTCCATCTTCATCCATAAACGGGTAAACTACTGTTCCGTCTTGCCTGAACGAAATAGGTTTTGGTATCTGCTCCTTTGTTGTACCATGAAATATGTCCTCATCTACTTGAATAGCGAATTGAGTGAATAATTGCTTCAAAAATGAGGATGATCTTGGCTTCTCAAACTTAATCTCCGTTGTCCCATCACTCCAGGATTGGAAGCTGACTTATGACGTCTGAATAGGTATTTGTGCTGCTTGATGTAGCTTCTCATAGCTCGTTACCCAAGATTTTGGCAATCGCTTGAGTAATTCTTCACAAGTGATCTGTCTAAGAATCTGAACCGAGTTGGGTGCTTGAGATGCTGAGGTTACCTCTAGGTATAACGCGTCGTCAGATGAGGGAAGTGAAAGGTCTAGAGCATGATCTTGGATCCGATAGACGATTTGATGATGTAGCGTTGCTACTGCACTCTTTTCTTGCATAGTTTCTCCTATCAGTTGTAGCTGAACTTTGAGTGTTTGTAGCAGATTTGGATCCGCGAGTGAACATTAAAGTTTGGAAATAGTATTACGAATACTGTTCCGGCGTTTAATGTTGTTTGGACTGTTCCGATGCAATATCTACTTTACCCGAAAAGGAAAAGCCGTTCCTCTACATCTAGTATAAACTCCCTTTATCAAATCGAATATGTCTCGGAGATCAAATTCCAGAAACAACCCTCCCATCGGTAAATCCATACGAAGACTTTTCAAAAAAAACCTAATACCTTTTCTGTTAATGGTGTTAAAGAACTCATAAGACCCTCCAACAGAAGAGTCTTAGAATCTATACAATCCAGCAAGTTCTCATCCTGCCAATTTCCAGCTACAGAAGAAGAACAGTTCACCTCGCTCAACATTCCCGAGAATCTACCAAGACTATGGAAACAACAAGGATACACACATCTGCACTTCGGAGTTGTTCGCCTTGAGCTAACCTTGCATGCTAGAAAAGTTCTACCCGTGGTAGCTCGTCTGGCCTTAATCGACTCAAGACTAAATTCATACCAACAAGCTTGCATCAGAACATTCCAAACAACATTAAACGCCAAAACAGTATTCGTAATACTGTTTCCAAACTTTAATGTTCACTCGCGGATCCAAATCTGTAGCAATAAAAGAGTGCAGTAGCAACGCTACATCATCAAATCGTCTATCGGATCCAAGTTCATGCTCTAGACCTTTCACTTCCCTCATCTGACGACGCGTTATACCTAGAGGTAACCTCAGCATCTCAAGCACCCAACTCGGTTCAGATTCTTAGATAGATCACTTGTGAAGAATTACTCAAGCGATTGCCAAAATCTTGGGTAACGAGCTATGAGAAGCTACATCAAGCAGCACAAATACCTATTCAGACGTCATAAGTCAGCTTCCAATCCTGGAGTGATGGGACAACGAAGATTAAGTTTGAGAAGCCAAGATTATCCTCATTTTTGAAGCAATTATTCACTCAATTCGCTATACAAGTAGATGAGGACATATTTCATGGTACAACAAAGGAGCAGATACCAAAACCTATTTCGTTCAGGCAAGACGGAACAGTAGTTTACCCGTTTATGGATGAAGATGGACATCAATACTTCTATATAAGCTTTTGCACAATATGTATGTGATATTATGTGTTTTTAACGTATTTTGATTCGTTTTTAGTATTCGGTTTGAGTTTTGATTTGCATCTTTCGTTGGTTTTTCGAGTCTTTTCTATTGTTTTGAGTCTTTTTACAGATTTCATGGAGTTCCGAAGGAGTTGGCGTCTACGGACATGTTCGAGTCAAGTTAAGACGGAAAAACTAGAAAAGGACCAAACATAAGGAACGACCGTTCTGAAGAAGAACGATCGTTCTGATCAAGCAAAGGAACGACCGTTCCTTCCCAGAACGACCGTTCCCACACTCACCTACCCTGCCGACAAAAACTGAAGATCGATCGTTCTCTCCCATGTGCCCGTTCCACACTTCACCAACCATGCCGACAAAAACACTACGGAACGATCGTTCTACCTATCAGAACGATCGTTCCCCGACAAAAGAACTAAGGAACGACCGTTCTCCCCGTCAGAACGATCGTTCCCCGACTCCGCATCTCACCTACTTCGATCGACCAAGGGGAACGATCGTTCTCCCATCATAACGACCGTTCCCCGTCCTACCTACTCCCATACACCTTGGCCTATAAATAGAACTCACTCTTGATGTTTACAAACACACCTTCTTCTTCCTCCTCTCTTCTCTAGCTTCTAAACATTGCTCTCTCTTCAGTTTTAAGTTTTATGTTTATGCTTTTATTAAGTTTTATTTAGTTTCTTTTAAGCTTTATACATTTATGCTTATGCTTTAAGTTTTACTTTCAGTTCTTATATTTATGCTTATGCTTTAATTAAGTTCTTATAAGTTTATATCCAGCTTATGTTATATATTCAAGTTTTTATGATGAACTTTACGATCTCGTTGTTATCTTCTTCTTTAATTATGTCTGAGTAGAACTCTTAGGTTGAGGTTTGTCAAAGGAATTCATGAGCTTTAGGGTTAAACACAAATAGGTTATTCAAATCGATGTCTTCACCTTTGTTGTTCTTAATGCTTAGATCAAATTGATCATTTGATTTTATGATATTAGGTTAATTTAGACAACGACAGTTGCTAGGTTGCTAGAATAAACATTGGTGAGCAATTTATTCATTACCTACGACAGTAGATGTAGTGGAGAATTGTGAACAAATCGAACCTATCCTTAATGCTTGTTTGCGATTTCTAGTACCAACGACAGTTAGGATTTCTAGGTCGCTAGACAAAGTTATTGATACCACGACAGTGGATTGATATTATCTTTATGTTTGAGTTCTAGACTTGTTCTTAAACACTGTCTGAATAGTTGTTTGATCCGTTGCTCTGAATCTCCTGCGATATTCCTTGACCTAACGCTTGTTTAATATAATCTTTACAACCGATTTCGCTTTTATTATTGCTATCTACAAAAACCAAAAACATATTTGAATTGTCTTAGCTCTTAATTTAGCTCATTAAGTCAAAGTGTGAAAACTGGTCTTCGTGGGATCGACCCCTAAATACTACTTCGTATGCTGTGCACTTGCAGTAGGAAATAAGGGTTTAAAACTCGTGTATCAAGTTTTTGGCGCCGTTGCCGGGGACCAAATGTTCACCTTTGGTTTACGGCTGAATTATTAGTCTAAGACACTAAATTTTCCTAACTTTGATGGCCATGGACTACAATGATTGGCCACAAGAAGAGGAGGACACGTTTGAAGAATACATTGAAGATGAGTCTTTTGATGAGAACGTACTTACGCCAGAACAAAGAGTGTAGTTGGATAAGCTTTGTGTGGAAAATCCAATGCTGACAAGGAGTGACCTAGCAGTAATGATTCGGATGAACCTCATGTCACATCGGGCAGTACTAGAAGGAAGAGAGCTTACATTTGACGAGATAATGGTAGCCCATTCACTTAAGGAGGTAATATATTGGGTTCCACCATTCCAATTACAAGGTACATCCGATTTAGCCTTTGAATTTCAAGATTTTGAGGATAGTCACATGCCTTCTATTAAAGATGTAGCTTATGATTCACCTTCCTCCATACTCATTGATGAATGCTATGATTTGATATGTGAGACTCAAAGACTAGATGCCTTAAGAGTAGAAAAATTTGCTAGAGATTATCATGAAATATGTTTTGAATGATTATAATCTCGAGCTTAACTCTTTAATGCTAGAGGAATCTAGATCGCTTCTTAAAAAATCTGACCTAGGGGATGAATTTGATTTAGATAAGATCTTGGATGAGATAGTGAACCCTAAGGTTGAGAATGATGATGAGGATGAGAATGTGGTATTTTATAAGATTGATGGAGATAAAGTTGACTATTTTGTAACAAACTCGTTTGAAGCTAAAGTTGATTATATCTTTCCATCAAATGCATTTGATTCTCAACAACATCTCAATGTCAAGGAATATTTGAAGATACACGCTACATTTGTAGTAAACTTCCTTGATGAGAATATTGTCTATTTCCTCTGGACAATTGACTCAGCCTTTTGATTCTCATGATTAGCACTGACTCAGCCTTTTGATTCTCATGATTAGCACTTGTGCTCAGAAGTCAAGCTAACGACTTAAACCAAGCGCTTGGTGGGAGGCAACCCACTGGTAAGTGTTTTTCTTTTATTTTCTTTTACTATTAATTTTTGGTTTTGTTTTTCTTTGTTTCAGCTGAGAAAAAAGAAAAAAAAAACGAGCGAGCACCCCAAATCTGTTTCCGAGCACCTGCTCCGTCGGAGTGCTCCATAAAAAAAAATAAAAAAATAAAAAAATAAAAAAATAAAAAAATAAATAGAAGGGGGTGCACGTCTTCAGGTAAGTTTTCTTGTCCCTACACCACTGTCAAATCCATTTATGACATTTTTATTTTATTTATGAGTTTGTGGGTTTCTTTTTCAGTTTGTTTAAACCAGGACGGTTAAAAACAAGTATGGGGGAGGGATTTATTTGTGTACTAACGTTATGTTTTATGGATGTTTATTTCTTATGTTTTATTTGTTTTATTTTGGTGTGTTTATTTTCCAAAAAAAAAAAAAAATTTATCGAGTCAAAACAATGTGTGATTTTTTTAAAATTTTTGGAATTGCAACATGTTCGATGTCATTGCCTTAGGACTGCTTAGCATTGTTTGAGGATAGTTTGGAAACGCAGAAAAATCCATAACTTGATCATTTAGTGAATTTTCTCAAATCATCTGAACTTAATCGAATTATCGGAACTTAATATGGACTTAATTTATCTCACTTAGGGGGTTGATATTCATGTATTGGATTTTACATTTGGAGTTTTCTTTGCATCATTTGTTTTACCAATCTTTGCTAACTCCAAATGGCTAGACTTATCCTTAGTCTAGTACCACACCCTTACCATTTCCATGTTGAAACCCACTTATTTTCGTTTACTGTCATTGCATTCATGTGCAAAAACTATGGAGTATACGGACCGACACAACTTTTCTTTAGGACTGTGTCTAGATAGGTGGTCTCTTTCTGATTAAACTCATGGGATGTGTCTAGAAAAGTGATCTCTTTTTGAATATATTCATCGAAAATTATCGTTTCAAAAGAGAATGAACTTTTAATGGGTAGAAGATTTTATTCACATTCAAGAAATAAGCTTACATTGTTGAAATTCTTTTGATGCAGATCTTAGAGACTAACCGGTTCCATTCTCCGATATGTAAAAAAAAAAAAAACAAATAATAAAAAAAAAAAACAGAAGGGACCGGGAAAGTCGTCAAGGTAATATCTTTAAATTTCATGAAACGTTAAAAGAAATCATGTTCTTGCTTGTGACTTTATAAGGGTAGAAGGATTAGAGTTAAGGAGAGTTGTGTACCTCCTAATTGGTTCGTGTCTCACTGTGATTTTGTATAATGATTTGCATCCGTTTATACTGCTAAAAGAAACCAAAACACTTGAGCCACCAAATACCAACCTTGATACCTAGACCATAACGTGTTAGATATTCCCTTTGTGAGAGTACATGCATTTGATAATGAATGTTAAATATTGAGTTCTGCTTGATCATGAGATTTCACTTATTTACTACGGTTATGGAGAAGTACAATGAAGTACGGTTTGATCCGAACCTTGCGAATGCGGTTTACGGGCAATTGATTTAGAGTATGGTCCTATAAGTTTTACAAGTTTCACACATTTTTCTAACCTCTCCTCTTTATAAGATCTCTGGTTTTGCTTGGGGACAAGCAAAGGTTTTAGTTGGGGGGAGTTGATATTATGTGTTTTTAACGTATTTTGATTCGTTTTTAGTATTCGGTTTGAGTTTTGATTTGCATCTTTCGTTGGTTTTTCGAGTTTTTTCTATTGTTTTGAGTCTTTTTACAGATTTCATGGAGTTCTGAAGGAGTTGGCGTTTACGAACATGTTCGAGTCAAGTTAAGACGGAAAAACGAGAAAAGGACCAAACATAAGGAACGACCGTTCTGAAGAAGAACGATCGTTCTGGTCAAGCAAAGGAACGACCGTTCCTTCCCAGAACGACCGTTCCCACACTCACCTACCCTGCCGACAAAAACCGAAGATCGATCGTTCTCTCCCATGTGCCTGTTCCACACTTCACCAACCATGCCGACAAAAACACTACGGAACGATCGTTCTACCTATCAGAACGATCGTTCCCCGACAAAAGAACTAAGGAACGACCGTTCTCCCCGTCAGAACGATCGTTCCCCGACTCCGCATTTCGATCGACCAAGGAGAACGATCGTTCTCCCATCATAACGACCGTTCCCCGTCCTACCTACTCCCCTACACCTTTGCCTATAAATAGAACTCACTCTTGATGTTTACAAACACACCTTCTTCTTCCTCCTCTCTTCTCTAGCTTCTAAACATTGCTCTCTCTTCAGTTTTAAGTTTTATGTTTATGCTTTTATTAAGTTTTATTTAGTTTCTTTTAAGCTTTATACATTTATGCTTATGCTTTAAGTTTTACTTTCAGTTCTTATATTTATGCTTATGCTTTAATTAAGTTCTTATAAGTTTATATCCAGCTTATGTTAATTTTTCAAGTTTTTATGATGAACTTTATAATCTCGTTGTTATCTTCTTCTTTAATTATGTATGAGTAGAACTCTTAGTTAGGTTGAGGTTTGTCAAAGGAATTCATGAGCTTTAGGGTTAAACACAAATAGGTTATTCAAATCGATGTCTTCACCTTTGTTGTTCTTAATGCTTAGATCAAATTGATCATTTGATTTTATGATATTAGGTTAATTTAGACAACGACAGTTGCTAGGTTGCTAGAATAAAAATTGGTGAGCAATTTATTCATTACCTACGACAGTAGATGTAGTGGAGAATTGTGAACAAATCGAACCTATCCTTAATGCTTGTTTGCGATTTCTAGTACCAACGACAGTTAGGATTTCTAGGTCGCTAGACAAAGTTATTGATACCACGACAGTGGATTGATATTATCCTTATGTTTGAGTTCTAGACTTGTTCTTAAACACTGTCTGAATAGTTGTTTGATCCGTTGCTCTGAATCTCCTGCGATATTCCTTGACCTAACGCTTGTTTAATATAATCTTTACAACCGATTTCGCTTTTATTATTGCTATCTACAAAAACCAAAAACATATTTGAATTGTCTTAGCTCTTAATTTAGCTCATTAAGTCAAAGTGTGAAAACTGGTCTTCGTGGGATCGACCCCTAAATACTACTTCGTATGTTGTGCACTTGCAGTAGGAAATAAGGGTTTAAAACTCGTGTATCAGTATGGGAGAATCATATGAATCTGACGAAGATGTTCGAAGAAGACGAAGAAAAAAAAAGAAATATCCACTATACAAGAGGTATCTCGAAGGCGACCCCACAGTGGGACCACTAGGTGAAGGAGGAAAATACGATTTTATCGTCTAATATTCAAATAAAAAAGAGGATTCTAGCATCATGATGATACAAGAAAGTGACTTTCTTCCTCCAGAAGATTTTATCAAAGATAATATTACCCATACTCCAAAAATTCTGTCAAAATCCGTCAATGCTTCTGGCCCTGACCAACTCAGTCAAGGAGAAAGAGTTCTCAACTGGCAAACGGAGAACACCCTTGCCCAAAACCACTTGCTTACAACGATCAACCACAAATTTGATCAGCTAGCCAACAGCAACAATAAAAGATTAAGCAGCCTGCAAAGCTGAATAATGGAAATCCATGGAGGACTCAATGACCATGGCTCAACACATGTTGGTAAATACATCTTCTTTCTAGAGCAAAGAAGCAGAAACAGCCAGTCTAAAAAAATCAGTTGAGAAAATTGAAGATAAGCTTGGAAAGTATGGTTAGAAACCAGTCACGAGTAGATACGTACTTCGGTCCCTTTGGAAGTACTATCTCAGGGATCCCGCATATCAAAGATCCTACTCCCCAGGTTTCTTAACTGGATATCAAGAGCAAAGGTCAAAGCCCTCGCTTCCTGGATTTTTGTCCTCGGACGAAGCTTTCATATCTCCATATGGCACAACCTCGAACATATCAAGCATGTTCATGTGACAAGCGACACAAATCACGAAGGTTCAAAAGGCCATTCCAAAGGCCTTCAAGAAACTACAAAATGTTTTCTATGTCGCAAGGAAGGGCACTTCGCAAAAAAGTGTCCGAACAAGGAGAAAAAAAGAAGCAATATCTCATAATCCTGATATCAAAAGTAATCCCAAACATCGATTTGGAGAATTATGATCTTGAGTCAATTCTATCATATGATAGTGATGACCAAGATGCCATCTATGGATATTATGACTATGACGATTCTTCAGAATCATCATTCGAAGAAGAAGAAGAAGATTGTCGTTACAAGATTGATCAAATGCTGCAACGAGACAAGATTCAAACTCCACTATTTCCAATAACAATCTTCGATCCAAGACAAGAAGTAGAACCAATTCACGCTATTGCATTCATCGACACATGCGCTCATGCAACAATCATGAATCCAAAGCTTCTCTCCTAATCAATGTGGTCACCATACCATCAAGAGTTCAGGGTTGCAAATGCCAGTTCATTATCCGTCAAACTCAAGTCAAAGCCCATAACTATAAAGCTATTTCCAGGATGTCAGATCACGACTGAAGTTCTTGGATCATCTACACCAGGAAAATATCTAATATAGGGATGGGATACTTACCACGTATTAAAGAAGAAGTGTGACATCTCACTAGAACCACGAGGTATGAAGTGGAAGACATTCTACAATGCCTTCACAACTATTCATCGCATATTCACAATTGAAGATTCTGCGAAAACTAAAGAAACAGATGATCTCGAAGATTTGGTTGATTTCAACAAAATTAAGAAAGAAATCAAGCTAGTCTCTTGTGCAGACTCTCACACAGACTTCCTCTAAAAGTGCCACAATCCATTGTGGCTAAATACATTGTTCTTTTTCTCACTACCATGTAAAGATGAAGTTCACACGACTCCTACAAAAGCGAGTCATGCAGGAATGCCACCCGCACTATTACAAGCAAATGAAGAATGTGATCAGCTAGTCTCCCAAGGAATCGTTACATCAACGAATTCACTGTGGGCATGCAAATCCTTCTATGTCAACAATCATTCTGAACAAGTAAGAGGAAAACTCAAGCTAGTTATTAATGACAAGCCTCTCAATCAATACCTACAAGATATCAATGTGAGAGCCGAAACTCACACTCTTAAAACTTATATTTTATGGGGCTCGAAAATTCTGTTTTAAAAGAACTAAATGACCGAAAATGTAAAAAGAATATTTTATTGATATTTTTCCGAAAGTACAAGAATAATTAGCAAAAGCTGAAAAGTCTTATCTTGCTAAAGCTCTTAATACTCGGAATTTGGATGATCTGAACCTAGTACAAGCGTCTATATTTATACTAGGAGACCTATGAGGCTAAAACTCTTTCTGGGGGATGTGAGACTTTGTTCCTTCCTTCCAGCCGCCGACCTAGTCTTTTGGGCCCGATTCCCGGCCCGAAACCTTTTCTCGGGATGAATAGCGTTTTGTGAACAGTATTTTAACGGTTTTCCAGCGTAAATAGTGTTCCGAACATTTCTACGATTTCCGAGATCGAACCGCTCGTTTTTTTCCTCTTTGATCCTTCAGCCCTTCGTGCGTTGATGTTCAGCCGCCCGCTCTCCGCATGGCATGCATGGGTCTGGCTAAAGTCCACGGGCGGCTGGCCAAAGCTCGTGGGCTGCTGGACAATGATCATGGGCTGCTGGCCAAAATTCGGGATCAGAACGTGCAAACATCTTGCCTCGGATCGATTCTGAACCCGGGATTATGCTCGAAGGAATGGTGATGGGCGGCTGGCCATGCTCGGTATAAGTCCAGCCGCCATGTCTTGATTGGAACGTGATTGGCGGCTGAAGCATGCTCGGGACAAGTTCAGCCGTCATACACTGATGAGAGGATGATGGGCGGCTGAAGCGGGATGCTCGGGATGAGTTCAGCCGCCATACACTGATGAGAGGATGAAGGGCGGCTGAAGCGGGATGCTCGGGTTGAGTTCCGCCGCCACGCACTGCTTGACAGAATGCTGGGCGGCTGAAGCATGATGCTCGGGAAGAGTTCAGCCGCCGTGCACTGATGAGAGGATGATGGGCGGCTGAAGCGGGATGCTCGGGTTGAGTTCAGCCGCCACACACTGCTTGACGGAATGCTGGGCGGCTGAAACATGATGCTCGGGAAGAGTTCAGCCGCCATGCACTGATTAACGGAATGCTGGGCGGCTGAAGCGTGATGCTCGAGATAAGTTCAGCCGCCATGCACTGACTGAAGCATGGTGATGGGCAGCTGAAACAATGCTCGGGACAAGTCCAGCCGCCATGTTCTGCTTGACGGGATGCTGGACGGCTGAAGCGTGATGCTCAGGATGAGTCCAGCCGCCATGTACTGCTTGACAGGATGCTGGGCGGCTGAAGCGTGATGCTCAGGATAAGTTCAGCCGCCATGTACTGCTTGACGGAATTCTGGGCGGCTGAAACATGATGCTCGGGATGAGTTCAGCCGCCATGTACTGCTTGACGGAATGCTGGGCGGCTGAAGCGTGATGCTTGGGATGAGTTCAGCCGCCATGTACTGCTTGACGGAATGCTGGGCGGCTGAAGCATGATGCTCGGGATGAGTTCAGCCGCCATGTACTGCTTGACGGAATGCTGGACGGCTGAAGCATGATGCTCGGGAAGAGTTCAGCCATTGTGCACTGATTGAGAAGACGCTGGACGGCTGAAACATGATGCCCAGGATGAGTTCAACCGCCGTGCACTGATTGAGAAGACGCTGAGCGGTTGAAGCATTGCTCGGGATGAGTTAAGCCGCCATGTACTAATGCACGTATGATGGGCGGCTGAAGCAATGTTCGTGATAAGTTCAGCCGTCATGTTCGGGATGAGATCCGTTTGATCTCGATCTTGTGTTCTCGTTCTATCAATCTCCGAGGAGGGGATTTTGACCCTTACAATCAAGTTTCCTTTTCCAAATAAAAAGGCTCTCCTACAACATCTCCAAGGAGCGAAGATATTTTCTAAATTCGACCTAAAATCAGGGTTATGGCAACTTGGTGTCAAGCTGGAAGAAAGATACAAAACAGCATTCTGCCTACCAAATCGACATCTTCAATGGAACATTCTACTTTTTTGCCTAAAAATGGCGCCATCACTGTTCCAACAAGCGATGCTTTGAATATTCAAGCCCCTGCTACACACGGCCTTGATATATATTGACGACATTCTATTGTTCTCTCCAAATGAAAAGGAGCATCTTCAATCCCTCAAACAGTTTAAAGCATAATAAAACAGTACGGAATTATGCTTTCGGCCCGAAAGATGATTTTTAGCTCCGCCCAACATCGAATTTCTTGGGATGGAGATTACAAAAGGGCAGTTTGTACCTCAAGCCCATCTAGCTACAGCGCTATTAGATTTTCCAGATGAAAATCTCACAAAAAGACAAGTTCAGCAATTTCTGGGAGTAATCAATTACGTAAGCGACTTTATCACGCAACTTTCGAACCTGACAAGACCCCTGAAAAATATGCTGACAAAGAACCCTCTGTTGTGGGGAACACGACAAACCGAAGCCATTGAAAGGCTAAAAAAGGAAATACAGAATCTGCCACCTTTAAAGATTCCGTCAACAGGAACGCGCATTCTGCAGACAGATGCTAGTGACAAATATTGGGGCGCCATATTATTTGAAGAAATTGATGGCAAACGTCAAATCTGCGGATATAAAATTCGACGCTTCAAAGATTCGTACATGCATTATCACTCCACGTTCAAAGAGATCCTAGCGGTCAAGACGACAATTGAGAAGTTTGAGTTCCATTTGATAGGACATAAATTTTGCATCGAAATGGACATGTCTTCTTTTCCAAAGATGTAACAATTCAAGCTAAAGATGGTCCCACATAAAAAATTATTGAGATGGAGTGAATGGTTATCAAAGTACGATTTTGAATCCTTATATTTAAAGGGCGTGAATAACACCCTCGCAGACATGCTCAGCAGAAGCCCATTAAAAGAAAATCATATGATGGCTAGTTCATCATCCACAGAAAAGGGTTACAACGACTTCGAAGCAAACATGCCTGAAGACACTCATCACTTATCAACGGAGGATTAATCCATGAGCATTTAAGTCTTAATGTACCATTTAACCCAAATTGGACGTACTATTCAATTGACTACCATATGAGTCTTGACGAAGATCTACATTTCTTCATGGCGAAGCAACAAGGTGCACCATCATTTATACTACCAAAACCAGTTGCACAAGACACTCCAAAAAAGATAAAATAAGAACAAGAACAGACACCTCAACAGTGTCCACTAGAGTATTTCCAGGATTCGCAAACTCCTGACGATGCGATGATTATTGATATTGATGAAGTTGGAAAGATGTTCAACATCGACATAAACTCCGAACCAGAAAAGGAGTTTAAAGATTTCCAAGACTTTGAAGAACCCGAGCCAGAATACGGATGTCCAGGAGAATACTACGGATGTTGTGATAAGCATATCATCGAGTTCGAAATGGATCACTAAGTAAGGTAATTAAGATCCTCATTATGTATAATTACTAATTAAGTGTGTTTTATGATGTAAGTGTGATGTAAGCAATGATGTAATAACTATGATGTAAGTGTGATGTAAGCTATGATGTAATGGCATAAATAATGTGGTATGATGTAAATGCTTATGTCAGCACTCCCTATAAATATGTATGCACCCCCATTGTGAAATAACACATCAGATTTTCATTTAAAAAAATCTCTCTCTAGTTTCTCTCTATAATGAGTCTCTAAATTTCTAAAGTTTTCCAGACTTCTAAAACATCTTCATAAGTCTTGGTTTCCTTCGATTCTTCTGCAAGTGGCGATTCTGTTTCATCTTCTTAGGCATAAGATATTGTTCGTCAATACGACTCTGTCAATATAACTTTCGTATGGAGATAAAATTCCTAACGGTGGTTGAGCACAACGAGAGGCTTAGAGTTTCCCATATTGCTCACAATACTTGGAATTTTATTGAACTCGTTTGTTAGTACGACTCTGTCAACACGGCTATCCATCTTAGATAACATCGGTCTTTTTAAATTAAAAAAAAAATTGCTCTCTATTTTTTAACCAACAAATATAAAAAATGAAATTAAATGAAATTACTAAACCAAACAAGTGGAACAGAATTTGTAAAAACCAACACATAAAGAAACGTCAAGCACAATGTTTTAAAAAATTAGAATAATAAAAACTAAAATAAATAAATTTTAAAACATAATTCTTCTTACATGGTGTAAATTAATCTACATGGTCGATGGACACATCCATTTTTGTGGGATATGCATTTTCTTTGAGATTTCTTCGATCTTTCTGGATATATATCTTATATTTTTTTTAGCTTACTCCATATATAGATAATATTCTCGTTGTTACATTACTAATATTCTCAAATAGTTAAATGGTTGACTTATTGGGAATTCAATTTACAAAATCTTCCAAACTGCACTATTATTTAGCAATTTTATTCATCTTTCAATACAGAAAAAGTACATTTATCTTCGATGGATTTGTTATATTTATAATTGGACCTCGTCTATCATTTTTTATTATTATTTTTATTGTCAACAACAAATCTACAACAACGAACTAAAACGCTCCAAAAAGCCTAAGAAATAGAACTGAATCAACCATTTTTGGATTATCTTATAATGGTTTATTTATTTATAGTAAACAAATATTTTCTATAAAATTGAAAAAAAAATTACAGAATGAAGAAAATTACATTTGATGAGGTGTATTATTCTCATTTTTAACTATGTCTGATATCTCTTATGCTATCTTTCTATGATTTTCTGATTGGACAAAATTCTTATCTAATTTCTTATCTTATCTTGACAAGTTTTCTAAGAGATATCGTTCAGATACATTTTTACTGATTTTTACTGATAACATTTAACCGTTTTCTTCACTATTTTCCCATTTCATGTTCAAAATAACTCAAATCTAGTAGTAACCGTTAACCAATATACAATTTTTAAACAGATTCTCATTTCAACTGATTTCTCCATGCTGATAACCAAATTTCGTGATTCACTATGTTTTAAGGCTTCTTCGACGACTAGATGACCTTCGAGATAGGTTTTAACAGCGATACTTTTATTGTAATAACCTGTTATAATCGTTCTCTCTTTCCATCATGTACACTTTCGTTATCGTTTATGTGACCAGATATCAACACTAACACTTGAACCGACCAGTAACATATATTATACAAGAAACTCATATATTATATAGAAGAACTTGCAATTTCTCCAATTTTTTTTGTTTTTTGAAAAATGAGATTTAAACACAAATTTTAGCGTAAAATCGTGAAAGATAATAATAATGCAAATTTTGATTATTTTAAACGAAAATAAAATACAACATCATATATTGATTAAATATAACATAGATTAAAATGACATAAGACATCTCACAACCGATAATATTCTCTCCCCAAACCCTAATTTATCAGAACATTTATTCATTATTATAAGGAAAAAGAGAATAATATTAAGTTTTTCAAAGTTTTAGTTTGAGATCTAGAGGCTCCTCTCCATTGTCTTTAGGGATAATCGTCGACCACTCTTTCTCCAATTGCTCAATGAGTGGGAGGGTTTGAATTTCATCCTCTTCCAAGGTTTGAGAATGCAAAGGCAGCTGTGGCGGAGGCTGAAACGTCTCCAATTGTGGTTGCAATGGAGGATCAATAACAATGGTTGGTGTGTCAGTCATGACACTGGCTGCATAAGACGCATTTTGGGACCTTTGTCCTTGATTTCGAGAAGCATGAGGATATTGGTTTCGAAAGGCAATACGTCTTGGTGGATTGGGGGAAGATGTAGACATGAAATTACGCGACATTGAATGAGAGAAAGTAGAAGCATGAAAAGAGTTGAAGTGTAACAACGATTGTTGTTCAGTTTCAAAACTATTCTCACAAATACGGCAGTAGAATCCATAGCTTCGATATGCGGATGGTATATTATTTCTGCGATAGGGAAACATGTTTGAGGATGAGATATAATGGCTAAGAAGTTTAACTTATATAGAAGAGAATATAGATGAAGGGCATAATAGTAATTTTAAGAGAATTATTAAATTAAATTATAAAAAATTGTAGATTCACGTTGTCTGTATGCTTATACGCCAAATTGGAAATTATACTAGTAAAGAAGGCAGTTTCTGCCAGCTAGTTGATGCAAATTTTATCAAAGTTTTCATAAACTTGCACTTAGAACCATTTCTCATAGTCTTAAATATTGTGGATAGAGGTGCAAGTAAAACATTGTTCATCATGAATCACCGAAAAGAGCTGCGTCGTAGATTTTTTGTTAGTATGGTTATTCATCATTGTTGTATATACTGCGAGTAGTTGCACTAGTTCGTTTATAATATGTATAAATCTAAATCTCTAATAATAGAATATGCGAAAAAACAGAAAATATATCAAAGAAATTTTATTTTTTGGTTACATAAAAATCATGTGTTTAAGATATTTTTGTAATTTGTCAACATCCGTCAAGTATACGTTTTATAAATTTTAAAAATGTATTAAATATAAATATAAGATTTTTGTATTTAAAGTATTGTTTTCAAATGAATAAAATTACAAATTCGTAATATTTATATACTTAGTAAGTATAATTTTGAAAAATTTGCAATTTATTTTCATATGGAATATTATATATACATAATATATAAAAACTAATATGTTTTTTGAAACAAAATACATGAAAATGGTCTCAATTTTTAGACTGAATCATGTTTGAATCTCGATATAAGATATTTGTTCTAGTCCTAGCATCTAATCAATTTCTTTTAACAAAAGAGAGAGAGAGAGAGAGATAGCATCTTATTTTAGGCATTTCTAGTTTTCATATATATAATTACTGGTTTTTAAGTTTCATTTTATTGAGAAAATCATTATAACTATATGAATTTGGTTTTCTTGCTAATTAGTGTTGAAAATGATTTTATTTTGCTATGTAGATTTATTTTTATTTTTTGTCATAGCTATGTAGATTTGTTTATAGCTGATATTGAATTAGTAACATAGTATGGATAAAGAGGATGAGTTGCTAGTTAAATATTAACTTTAGAGACTATGATACTGAAAATACTTATAGTTTAGATTGGTTTTCACGCTGTGAGCCACAGACGCAGCGTTTGCGGTTAGTAGCAGTTCATAGTGATTGATTAAACCGCTTCAAACCAATTTAAAAAGCTAAAAATCAAAAGCTCTGAAAAACTATACAGCCAGCGTTTGCGGTTGTGGAAGGTATCGGTTGGAGAAAAAAAAGATTTTCTAACAAACAAAAAATTATCATTAAACTCTAAATTCATTTTATAAACTCTAAATTAATATATTCATACATATATATTTACCAAGTATGTCACGTTAATATATATATTTTTCTATTAATATATCATAAAATTATTTGTCTTTACTTATCATTTATTATTTTAATATTTATGTTGATTGAGTTATTTTTCTATTTTTATTATAATAATATAACTTTTTGTTTTAAATAATTATAATATTTTTTATTTTAATAATATTTTTGCTTATTTGCTTTTGCATCCGTGGGTAAACTAGTAAAAAATGATCCGCAAATGCAACAATTCTTAACCGCTATACCAGTCGTACAAATCACTAGTAAAAGCTATTAACTACAACAAACCGCATCCGAAAACCCTCGCAGCCGCAGCTGCAAACGCTGCGTTTAAACCAGTCAAACTCTTATTGTTTGTAGTAGTATTGTTCCTATGTCACCATTTTAAATCTATAATGATGCATGTTGTTGAAGAACAAAAATTCCAATTAGAAGAATCATTAAAAAATGACATTATATTTCAATTTGGTAATTTTAAAAATTTACCATCAAAATATAATTGTAAATAAAAATATAACTTTCATATTTTAGAATGGAAAGATTCTATATAAGCTAGTTTACTTACATTTGTATGTTTTAGTGATAATTTCTATAAAATAAAGTTTGACCACAAAATTTTTGTAACTGCTTTTAAACTAGTTTTAGAAATAATAGTTACTAGTTAAAAGATAGAGCTGTAGACAGCACTACTAAACAACTATTCTTTGTAATTTTAATAGGAAATAAATGTCAAGTTTATCTCCAAATTTAACCTAAAGGTAAATTCTTTTAACTGTTTTTGCTTCAAAGCTTGAAATTTATTAATTCATACAAATTTTCTATCAAAAATTTGACAAAGCAAGGGAAAATATTAGCCAATAAAGGTAAAAAACATGATGGTTTTGACTTACTAACTCTCAATGGTGACCATAGAAATGAATTGGGACATGTAATTCTTCTTCATTCCTAATATATTACACCATTCACAAAGAGTATTTATTATATATGATTCTTTCTTATTCTTTATTTTGCAGATAATCAAAGAATAAAAATACTACTTATCAATTTGGAAAGAAACAAATATTTCTATTTTTTATATAATTACTACTAGATGATTCACTCGCGGCTCTCGTGAGCATGAAATTGCAAAGATTGAACTAACGTGTCAATTTGATTGTGCACTCAAACTATAATATAATGGACACCTGTAATATGAAAATATGGACCGACATGTCAGATAAATAAAAGGGGAATACGGGTAAATGGCCTTTGACTGCATGATAATTTGCTAGAAAACTCACTTTTGAGATAACATAATTTTCTTGTTTTTTTCTTGTGTTATTACCTTTTGCCCCTCCCTATATCAAGAAATGGCAATAAGGTTCTTACATGTCTCTTTTATTTTTACGAGACTAGTACTCAACCGTCATGTTTTTTTTTTCAATGTAAACCACTTTTCTCTTCCCAATGGCGGATCTACCAAGGGAGAAGGGG
Source organism: Isatis tinctoria (assembly GCA_010577795.1). Taxonomy (NCBI): domain Eukaryota; kingdom Viridiplantae; phylum Streptophyta; class Magnoliopsida; order Brassicales; family Brassicaceae; genus Isatis; species Isatis tinctoria. The sequence continues at coordinate 16,725,678 of CM021250.1, read as the reverse complement.
TGTCAACCCCATTAATTAATATAAATGTTTTTTTATATGTAAAAACAGTGGAAACTCTTCAACACTTTTGGTAAATGCTATGTACTGAACCCCCAAAACTTATGTTCAACTCTTACCATATACTATTATCTCACTTTTTTTTGTTAATTAATATTTTCACCCCATGTAAAATAATTTCTGGATCCGCCACTGTCTCTTCCTAACTCTTTACATTCTTCGTAAATTTTCATATGTTGATATTAATGTTTAGATTTTGGTTTAGAGTTTAAGGTTTATATTTTAAGGTATAGGGTATAGGGTGTAAGGTTTATATTATATTTGGATTCACTAATCCTTAGATTTAGGGTTTAGTTTTTGGTTTAGGATTTAGGGTTTAGTTTTTGGTTTAGAGTTTAAGGTTTATATTTTAAGGTATAGGGTATAGGGTGTAAGGTTTATATTATATTTGGGTTCACTAATAGTTGGATTTAGGGTTTAAGGTTTATATTATATTTGGGTTCACTAATAGTTGGATTTAGGGTTTAGTTTTTTGTTTAGGGTTAAGGGTTTAGGCTTTGAGTGTTTAGGGTTTATATTATAGTTGAGTTAATTAATCTTTGGATTTAGGATTTGTTTTTTGGATTTAAGGTTTAGATGAATATTTGCATATCAGTATTATTTCATATGTTGCTGTAAACTTTTATATGTTGATATAAATTTTCATATGTTAATATAAATGTTTAGTTTTTGGTTTAGGGTTTAGGGTATAGGGTTTAGGGTTTATACTATAGTTGGGTTCACTAATCCTTAGATTTAGGGTATAGGGTTTAGTTTTGTTTAGGGTTTAGGGTATAGATTTTGGGGTTAGAATATAGGGTTTAGGGTATAGGGTTTAGTTTTGTTTAGGGTTTAGGGTTTAGATTTTGGGGTTAGAATATAGGATTTAAGGTTTAGATTATAGTTAGGTTCACTAATCCTTAGATTTAGGGTTTAGGGTTTAGGGTTTGGGGTTTATGGTCTATATTATAGTTGGGTTCACTAATCTTTGGTTTTAGGGTTTAGTTTTTGTTTTAGGGTTTAGATTTTGGTTTAGGGTTCAAATTTTAGATTTTTGGGTTACGATTTATATGTTTTTCTAAAATAGTGTTGTTAACTTTTAATTATGCTAATTATAATGAACCTTGTCACATTTTATGTGCATTCTAAATATTATTGCATGCATTTCACCAAAAAAATAATATTATTGCATGCATTAGTTTCAAATGTTAATTACATTTATTATTTTTGTTACGAAGAATATGAATGAAAATATATTATATGTTATGTTAACTTATGTCAACAAGTATCTATATAGTAGTTTAAGTATATATGAACGTACGTTATTTGTGATGAGGACAAAATGGTCGATTTTACTAATTCTATTTCTAACTATAAAGGTAGCTTGTTTTTCAAATTAACTTTTTATTGGAGGTTATTTAGCAAAGTGGCCCTAAATAAAATACATTGATTTCTTTATACACTTTTGAAGCTGACAACATTTGTGTACTTTTAAGATGTATTTTTTATACATCTATTGGAGCTGCAACATAGGCCTCGGCATTTTACCCCGACCCGAAGATCCGATCTGATACCGATCCGAAAAAAGAGGAACCGAACCGAACCTGGAACCGGTAAAATACCCGTACGGGTCCTAAACTCCTCTACCTGAAAGATCCGAGCCCGAATAAAACCGACCCGAACCCGACCCGAACCCGAGAACTGATGGGTACCCAAAGACCCGAAACCAAAATACACTAACAAAGTTAAAAATTTTCTTTTTTTTCTTCCTAATTCTTTACTTTTAGTGTTCTAAATTTTCAGACCCGAACCAGACCCAAACCCGACCCGAAATTCTATAATACCCGAACAGGTCCTAAACTCTTATACCCGAACCCGAAAACCCAGGGCTACTGCAACATTTATAAAGTATAATTTTATAATAGAGATTACTATTCATCTAATGATTACTATTCAAATCCTAAGATAGCAAACAGAATTTAGTGCTTAGCTTACCAAGTTAACTTAAAAAACCATATATTTATCACATACAATTTTAAATCAAATGACGTTCGTTTTATTCCTTAAATTAGGAAGCCGGTAATTTTGCAAAAACAAAAACAAAGTAACCATAAAAATGTCACAGTTCCCTCCACTCATTCATAGTAAAGCCTCTCACTTCCTCTTCCCATTCCCTATGGTGAGTAGCTCAAAGCTCTGGAGCGTCATGTCACGAGCAGTTCTTGATGGCGCAGCTCGGGTGAAAGAAGAAGACGATGGTCTAGTGGTCGTCGAGTCAGGAACAAGCTGAGTCCTTTGAGCGGTCGAGGAACGGCCATTGTTTGGGACAACTCTGCTCGAGCGGTTCTCTGTGAAGTCAGCTGAAGAAGTGGCTCGAACGCTCGACACAATGGCTTTCCTTGACGAACTTGCGTGTCTTGTCGAAGAGATTGGTCTTTCCACTCTCTCGAAGTTTTGCTAGTTTTCAATCGAATGCAATTTTATTATTAAGAGAAAGGATTTTCAAGAGCATATAAGAAGATTTTGCCGTTTTCAGATTGACTCACGGGTGTTGTGTCCTTTGAGGATGCTAATACATTCTCTGAGGTTCTTGGTCTAGATCGATCAGCTTGAACCACGCCGCTTCCTGAGCCATTTCTTCTAGCATATGCCTCTAAAGCACCCGAGAATCTCTCACGGCTGTCTTGTCCAGCTGTATATACAGAAACAAAATTGCAGAGAAAAGTTTGGTTTATTAAACACCAAACTATGAGACGAGAATGTGCAGCAAGCAAACAATGTCTTTAACCATGTAATTGGTTCTGTAACAACAGTATTTAATCAAGACTGGAACTGAATCAATAGATTTGCATATTATCTGTAACTAAAAAACCAGGAGAAATCTGGAAATACAGAGGAACTGTTCTACGCTATGAAATTGGGGACAAGAATCATTGGTTGCAAATGGGTACTGTGATTTTGACCAAACAAGTCAAAAGAAAGTCAACTTTATAGCATTGCAAATAACCACATAGGGAAAATGTTTGAAGAGGCAAAGAAGCGGAGAAGCAACCAAGAAACTTGAGCAAGTGTTGATGCGAGTAATACAGTTTAAGGCTTACCGGAAGGTTTCTCTGATCTCTCGCCAGATGGCGCTGGAGGATTCAGGGCTGGTCTAAGGCTCGACTGTTGGATCACAGAGAATCATGAGGATTTGATAATATTCTCTGGAAGATATAAAATGATGTGGAACTCAAAATACAGATGTTACTTACTCTTGGTTTGGAGCTAGAGCTGGAGCTAGAGCCGAACTGCGGATACTTCAAGATTGTCCAATCAAATACATAGTCAAACTGATAACCTGCAAGCATATAACATTAAGATTAACCTTTTATGAGAAAATTTGCAAGAATAAGCCACAGAAAAGTGAGAAAAATGAAGACTTTTCCCAACCTTCTCGGATAAAGAGATCCCTGAAAAGCCTCTTTAGGTATGGATAGTCTGGTTTGTCTTCGAACCGCAATGATCGTACATAGAGAAAGTATGATGTGAACTCAGGTGGAAATGATTTACAGAGAACCTGCCAATAGAGATATAAATATTATCTATGAATGCAACATTTTGGTAACTAAGGGACTCTTCTGCTAGCTTTAAGACAACATCCTTGGCTAATTCCACACAGGAACTATTACCTCTACGGGTGTAAGCCTTTTCTTTTCGCTGATCTTGTCATACTTCTGCTTTTTGGTACCAGCACGAAGGCCTTGCCAAGGCAGACTAGCAAGAAAAATTGAAAGTCAGAGGGACATATATCAAATGACAGCAAACTAAAAGTATTGGGTAAAGTAAGGACGTATATATATATATATACCTTCCTCGAAGAAAATACATAAGCACATAGCCAAGAGATTCCAGATCGTCCCTCCTGCTTTGCTCTGCGTAAGAGATATCAGTTTAGAAGTTAACAATTTAATGGAAGTATAGAATGTTTAAGTGCACACAAATATGATGGGAAAATAAAGAGGAAAAGCAAACAACACTCACCAATTCCAAGATGAGTGTTTACACTTGCATACCGAGCTGTTCCAGTAAGATTCTTGTTTTCCCTAAGAAGTCATTCTTGATTAGCAATGTACAAGGCGTACATGGAGTATATCACCAATATTCCTTAAACATTCCTAAATGTAACCCGAGCAAACTCTTAAAACAAGACAAAGCATAACATGTACCTGTAAGGAATGTGCCTATGAGTTTGAAGATCTCTGTACTTTTTCGCAAGCCCGTAGTCAATGATGTACACCTACACAAGAACACATATTAAAGAATGGATACAATCATATATCACTTGATGAAAATGATCTCAGCTCTGGAATAGTAGGAATTTCCCAAAAACCAAACAAGTGTTATCATTTCACACAAAAAGATTGCATACCAAAACTACTCACCTGGTTTGCTTTGCGTCCAAGACCCATCAAAAAGTTATCTGGCTTAATATCACGATGAAGAAATCCCCGGACATGCATATACTCGACTCGATTTATCTGAAGAAATCAAAATATGAACAAGTAAAGCATTAGACTAACTCCAAGACATCAGCAAAAGAGGGAAGCGAATAACTCATACCATCTGATCAGCGAGCATTAGAACTGTCTTTAGATTGAACCTCCGGCTGCAATAATTGAATAAATCCTCCATACTAGGTCCCAGAAGGTCAATCACCATGCAGTTGTATTCACCCTCGACCCCATACCATTTTAGGTGCGGAATCCCAGCTTCAAGAAACCAAGTTCAAAGATGAATAAAGCAAGTATATGATTGAACATTTAAAACCGAAGAATGAACACTGAAGACAAAACTTACTTCCTCCTTGAAGAAGCATATAGAGCTTTGACTCATAATGAAGTTGAGGATGCCTAGCCCGGGCAGGTTCCTGCAACAACAAAAGACAAAGTTTAGTGATAAATAAAGAGTTAACGCAGTCATATGCAAATCATAATCATGCGAACATTGAAACGATGATACTAGATAGAAAAGGACACTAGTCAACATTGTAGACTTACAAGCTTCACAGCAACTTCTTCTCCAGTTTGCACATTCACACCTGAAAAACAAAAAACAAAGTCGAGAAGAGGTTACTAAAAGAAAACTTCGAAACTCACCACAAAGACATAAACCAAAGAAGAAACTTGCAATACCTAGAAAAAGTTCACCAAATGATCCACTTCCAAGTTTACGTCCCAGCTTATACTTGCCACCAACCACACGATCCATGGTTTTCTCCAAACGATTCCAATCAAAAGTAACCTCCTTACTTCGATCTAATTCCCCCAAATTCGCCTCAAATCAAACCCCAAAAGCTGATAAGATCTCTTAAAAACACTAATCCCAAGGAAACCCAAGTTGACCCAGATCTTCAATCGTCTTCCCTACCTCGCTAAAACCTTTGATCGAATGGATAATCTCCCACAGATCGAATTTCAAAAGACCCCCAAAAATCAAATTTTTATCACCAAGTAAGAGAACCCTTCAAATCAACAACCCAATTGCTGAATCGATCAAAGTGTTTGACCCAAATCGATTGATTGAGCTACGCTTCTGCTATAAACCAAACTTCAAAAGAAGAAGAAGAAAAACTCAAGCTTTGACCAATATCGTCGTCGGGAAAACTCTGACACTTTTTTTTTTCTGACAAAGCTTCAGATCAGGTCGCGGAGGGAAAGAGAAAAAGAAAAATGAAACGGAAGAAATTGAAAAAGGTCTCTTCGGATTCGATTATCGTCTGATTTAAGACTGCTACGAGAAAACTAGATTCAGTATCTTTTTTTCAAAAAAAAAAAAAAAAACTGATCTTTCTAGGGAAGATAACGAATTCGAGACGAAACCAAACGTTACAAGAAAAAAATGAGAAAGAAATCTGAAGAGACGGCTTTGAGAGATTTTCTTCCCTTATCCCTAATTTGTTTACTTTTGTTTTTTTGCTTAATAGCTTAAACTATTTGCTTTCTTCCTCAGAAATTTGCTTTATTCTTCATTTACGGTATATTTTCCTTTAAATACAAGTAAGGTCACCATATAAAAACCATATGACAATAAGCTGTAGTTATTGTTTTCTATGTGTAAGATTATTAGTAGTTGGATTGAATGTTCTGTAGCATCTAAAAATAAAAGAAAAATGTTCTGTAGCACCTATATTAGCTTTTAAAACTGTTAAATATTTGTCAAAGAAAAACTGTTAAATTTTTGCTTATTTGATTCTCACAGGCAATGTCATTTTTGTAGGTTTCTTTCCAAAGAAAACAAAAGTTCTTTTACATATCCTTTTTGTTTTAATCACAATTGTAGATTCAAAAATATAGAAATTATACTCTCTTTTTTTGGCACAGAAATTATACTTATGATCATCATATATTACTGTGTCAAAAAAATAATCATCATATATTACTTCTTTGGAGTTCTCAATCTCAACTTCAGCAAGAATTATGTCATCAAAAATCTTTATTTTTTGTTAAGACCTTTTCTTTAAGAACAGTGTCAAACATATAATGACATGCATTTTCTACAAAGACAGCTACGGGATGTTGGTTTAACTATTCAGACAGCACTTAAAAAAAAAAGATTAAACTATTAAACAAATTAATCCAAAAAAAAAAAATTTGACATAATGATATATATTCAAGAAAAAGTAAACACTTGAGATATGGACTAGGGCCTTTAAGAGCCCTACAAGACAAACTTACCTAAACGCAATTTATAAACACACTTGGGCTTCATTTAGGAAATCTTGGCCCATTAAAGTAGTTTATACGATAACCGTAATCTCCACGTCTTAAGATATTCGATTAAATTAGATGACGTGGCATCACACCATGGATCTGAGCTCATCATCGTTGATAAATAAACCACAGACCATCTTCACGCCTTCAAGCACACTTTCTCTCTTCGACTGATAAAATCACGATCTCTTTTCTTTTTCCCCGGCGATATTTTCCGATTTCGATCAGATGGCGAAGGATCCAGTCCGTGTTCTTGTCACCGGAGCTGCAGGTAACTTCATATTTCTCCGATCTAGTGTCTTCTTATCTCTAGTATCGGATCTTCTTCGTTGTTGATTCGTATCGTCAGATCTCTACGTATTACAAATAGTTTACTCGATCGATGAATCGTTTTTTAGAGTCTTGTGGTTTGTGGATCCTACTGTGAGATCTGGACGGAGAAACCTAATTAATCTTAAATTTGGATTTAGAAATGTATAGTTATGGCTCTTGTTTTGTATTTTGTTTAGTTCGACGTTTGAGTGAACCATCACGCTACATGCGAGAGATCTAAGAATTTCTTGAAGAATCATGTGAATGATTATCTTATTTTCGGAATGATTTTTGTCATTTTGTAGCTATGGCTGCTCTTTATTCTTTGGTTTTGTTCTGCAACCTTAGTTTTAGCGATTGTTATGTTGTTTTGTGTGTAGATCAATCTTTAAGTGTGTGTTGTTCTACTATTGTGCAGGACAAATCGGATATGCTCTCGTCCCTATGATTGCAAGGGGGATAATGCTTGGTGCAGACCAGCCTGTGATCCTCCACATGCTTGATATCCCCCCTGCAGCAGAAGCATTGAACGGTGTGAAGATGGAGTTGATCGATGCTGCTTTCCCTCTTCTCAAAGGTGAGTTTGAGAGTTGTAAAAGGCATTCATTGGATCGAATATGGTATTGTTTCTCGAGGCTGCAATTGAGATGTTTGCGTTTTACTTCGTTACAGGTGTGGTTGCTACAACTGATGCCGTTGAAGGGTGTACTGGTGTGAATGTTGCTGTCATGGTTGGTGGCTTCCCGAGGAAAGAGGGAATGGAGAGGAAAGATGTCATGTCTAAGAACGTTTCCATTTACAAGTCTCAAGCTGCTGCCTTGGAGAAGCATGCCGCACCAAACTGCAAGGTGATGAGTCTTTTCGAATCATTTCTTAATGAAAGAAGTTACAATCTTCTTATCTGAGATTGTTCTGTGAACGCATTGTTTTGTAGGTTCTGGTTGTTGCAAACCCTGCAAACACCAACGCGTTGATCCTTAAGGAATTTGCGCCCTCGATCCCGGAGAAGAACATCACTTGCTTGACAAGGCTTGACCACAACAGGGCCTTGGGACAGGTCTCTGAGAGGTTAAGCGTGCCAGTGTCTGATGTCAAGAACGTCATTATCTGGGGAAACCACTCGTCGACCCAATACCCAGATGTCAACCATGCCACCGTCAAGACTTCTTCTGGAGAGAAGCCAGTACGTGAGCTAGTCAAGAACGACGACTGGTACAAAACTTTTAAATCCCTTTTGAATGTCTCATTATAATTTTTTCCTATTTGCGATCCTCAAGTTTGTCGGGACTAATGGTTTGTAGGTTGAATGGAGAGTTCATCACTACCGTTCAGCAACGTGGAGCTGCCATTATCAAGGCGAGGAAGTTGTCTAGTGCACTCTCTGCAGCTAGCTCAGCTTGTGACCATATCCGTGATTGGGTCCTTGGAACCCCAGAGGTTCATCATACGACATTACTACTTGTTCGATTTCAAATCAAATGATTGTTTTGTGTACTAAATAGGTTCTTTCATTTTTTTTTCTCAGGGCACATTTGTTTCAATGGGAGTATACTCAGATGGATCATACAACGTTCCGTCTGGGCTTATCTACTCTTTCCCCGTAACCTGCCGTAACGGGGAGTGGACTATTGTCCAAGGTAAAAACATTTTCTTGAAACAAACAAAATGTTTTAAGAAGTAGTGATGCTGTTTTGTCAAAACGTTCTGATTTGTGTTGTTATGTTGTTCACAGGTTTACCGATTGATGAAGTATCGAGGAAGAAGATGGATTTGACAGCAGAGGAGTTGAAGGAAGAGAAAGACCTTGCTTACTCATGCCTCTCTTAGACCGGTTTTTATCAGCCGGTTTCGTTATTGAGAGATGATAAAGGAGCTTTGTTTCGAATAAAGAAGTTTGTTATAAATAACCTCTTGAGGTTAAGACTACAATACTTGTTGTTGTTTCATTTCTGATGTCTTCTCGAGTTCGCTGATTTGCTTTCCATATAAACCACCATTTTGGTCATCGATCTCTTTCGGTTAAGGCTTTGGTTTTTCTCTTCCGTAACTGAATAAGATCTCGAAAAAGTGTAGAACAGGAGCGAAACATTGTTGGGTTTTAGTTTGGCCCTTTTTCTCTTTTCTGATATATAAAAGGGGCAAATTAACTCTTGAACCATAGGCTATAGCTGCAAGCTTGCAACACCAGCCTAGTTCACTTCGAGAGTACTCTTCACCAGTTTTCTCAGTGACTTGGTCTATCTTGACATCCTCTACAGTGCTTTTGACTTCGTGTGAAGTGTTGCCGTTTTTGTCTATGGGCCTTGCTGATTCATTAATCCGGTTTTATCATTGGCACTTGGGCCTGGTGAATTGAAAATAGGCCCAAGGTAAAGTTTGTTACAAAAGGGATGAGATCATCGATCATCATCTTCATCCGAAACAGAATAGAGAGAGAGAGAGTCTGAGCTAAAGATCAATCTGATCGGAGCTAAGGAAACAGAGAGCATTCATCGAGAGCACAGAGAAGAAGGTTACACTTCGTGATTCTCAGCTGCTGGATCTTCACTCGTTGATGCTCGGTATCGTTTCCTCTTCTCCTTGTTCTCGCGTTGTCTTCGGTTCAAGTTGAGTAGCTTAGCTTGGAAGTACCTGTAACAAAGAATCGGTGTTAGATTCGGTTGTATTTGCCATTGATACTCATAGTGAAAACATAAGAGTTTTGTTCTCTTCCCAGACGTAGCGGCTTGCCGTGAACTGGGTTAACAAACCTCGGTGTCGTTAGTTTCTCATCTCTAATTCGGTTGTTCTTGTGATTAGAATAGATCGAACCTCGAACCTAAACACTAGTTAGAATCGGATCCTGATTCTTAACAAGTGGTATCAGAGCCAGGTTCGCCTGTGTTTCTAGGTTGCAAGGAAAAGCGATCTAAGGGATTCTGATTTGCACTTTCTTGAAGTTGAAGTTAAGTAAGTGAAATCATGGAATCGGTTCGTGGTAAATTCGAGATGGAAAAGTTCGACGGTCAGGGTGATTTTGGAATGTGGAAATTCAAGATGAAGATGCAGCTAGAACTGCAAGGCTTGGGATCAATCATCAAAGAATTGGAATCAGACTCTGAATCTGATGACGGTGAAGACTCAGATTCAAAGCCTAAGGCTGATCCAAAATCTGATCCGCTGGCTAAGGACAGGGATATAAGGGCAAGAAACTTGATATGTGCGAGTTTGACCAACATCGTACTAAGAAAGGTTAGGCGTGAGAAGACTGCTATGGGTGTGTGGAAAGCCTTAGAAGCTGACTACCAAGTTAAGACCCTGCCAAATCGGATCTACCTCAAACAGAGCTTTGCCAGTTTTAGAATGGTGGAAAGTAAGAGTATCGAGCAAAATATTGATGTTTTTCTCAAACTAGTTGATGATTTGGGAAGTCTCGGAATAGAGATATCTGATGAGGATCAAGCAATCCAGATTCTCACAGGACTACCTCCTCAATACGATTCTCTAGTCCACACTCTTAAATACGGTAATGGCAAAGAAACTCTAACGGTAAAAGAAGTCACCACTTCAGCCTATGCCAGAGAAGCGGAGCTTAAAGAAAAAGGACTCCTAGGAAAAGGCAAGTCAAATGCCGAAGGCTTAGTGGTTGAAAGAGGAAAATCTGAAAAGCAGTCTTCAAAGAAAAACAAAGGAAAAGGAAAGGCCAAGGAAAATAACTTCAAGTCTAAAGAAAAGACTCAAAGCAAATCACGGGAGTGTTGGATTTGCGGTAAAGATGGCCATTTCAAAGCTGATTGCCCGGAAAAGAAAGGTCAAAGAGCTAGTAGCTCAGCAAACATTGTTCATGAGAAAGAACACCCTATGGTCCTAACGGCTAGTGTCAAGTACACTAAAGACGATTGGGTTCTTGACTCAGGCTGTACCTTCCACATCACTACGAACAAGGAGTTACTGTTCGATTTCGTGGAAGTGGAAGGTGGAAATGTATTAATGGGAAATAATACAGTCAGCGAAGTCAAAGGCATAGGAAAGTTGAAGATACTAAACCCTGATAACTCAGCTGTGATCTTGACAGAAGTAAGATATATGCCCTTAATGGGTAGGAATCTAATCTCCTATGGTCAACTAGAGAAGAATGGTTGTAAGTACGAAGGAGAAGACTTTAAAGTCACGTTCTACAAAGGCGGAAAAAGAGTTATATCAGGGACGTATCGTGATGGTCTCTACTACTTAGATGGAACTGTAGTCAAAGCAGAAGCATCAGTAGCTAGAGCTGACATTAATATGACAAACCTGTGGCATTCAAGGTTAGGTCATATGAGCCTAAAGAATATGAATATTCTGGTAAAGGAAGGTTACCTGAACAACAAGGACGTTCGTACACTGGATTTCTGCGAAGAATGTGTCTTGGGAAAAGCCCATAAGCAGCCGTTTCAGACTGGTAAACACACTTCTACAGAACCACTTGGTTACGTTCATAGTGATCTATGGGGTTCATCAGCTAATGAGGAAATTTATCCGGGTGCAAGTACTTCCTAACATTCATTGATGACTACTCAAGGAAGGTCTGGATCAGATTCTTAAAGAGTAAAGATGAGGTTTATGGAAACTTTGCGGAATGGAAGAAACTGGTTGAGACTCAGACTGAGAAGAAGTTGAAGTGCTTAAGGACTGATAACGGATTGGAGTTCTGCAACATCAAAATGGATCAGATCTGTAAGGAGTCAGGTGTAAAGCGACATAGAACGTGCGCTTATACTCCTCAACAGAATGGGGTTTCAGAAAGGATGAACAGAACGATAACAGATAAGGTCAGGTGTATGCTAGTTGAGGCTGGACTTGAGAAACGGTTTTGGGCAGAAGCAGCATCTACTGCAGTGTTCCTGATAAACAGAACTCCCTCTGCAGCGCTTGAGTTCAAGATACCAGAGGAGGTCGGGTCAGGCAGAAAGGTTGATTTCAGTTATCTGCGGAGGTTTGGATGTGTGGCCTATGTTCATGTTACTCAAGACAAGATCAGTCCTCGTGCGTTGAAAGGGATTTTCATGGGATATCCTCAAGGGACAAAAGGTTACCGAGTCTGGTTACCGGATGAAGAGAAGTCTACTATCAGTAGAAATGTTGTGTTCGACGAGGATAAGATCTACATGAAGGATGACTCTAAAAAGGTTACATTCAGTTCAGAGTTTACTCGGAGTTCAAGTGGAAATCAAAAGCTGATTTCAGGGGACACAGTTGAAGGTGGAGTAACTTCAGGAACGGAAAGTGAAGCTAAGTCAGATAGTGAGGAAGGGGTAGATGAGACTGGTTCTAGTCAGGATCTGGATAACTATCTACTAGCTCGGGATAGAGTCAGGCGTGCAACAAAGCCACCAGCAATCTTTGAAAGTGGGGATTTTGTTGCTTACGCTCTTGCGTGTGCGACTGATATTAAAGTTGATGAACCAAGAACGGTTCTGGAGGCTATGAACAGTAAAGATTGGAACAAGTGGAAGGGAGCTATGGGAGAAGAGAAATCTTCGTTAGACAAGAATGCTACTTGGACCGTGGTAAATAGGCCTCCTAAGCAACGTGTTGTGGGTTCTAAGTGGATTTTCAAACTAAAGGAAGGGATTCCAGGTGTGGAAGAACCGAGGTATAAAGCTCGTTTGGTTGCTAAGGGCTTCACTCAAGTTGAGGGTGTGGATTACAACGAAATCTTTGCTCCGGTTGTGAAGCATGTCTCAATTCTGATAATGCTATCTTACGTTGTCAATCATGACACAGAACTAGAACAACTTGATGTGAAGACAGCTTTTCTACATGGAACGTTGGACGAAACGATCTATATGGAACAACCAGAGGGTTTTATAAAGAAAGGAGATGAAGGCAAAGTGTGTCTTCTAAAGAAGTCTCTATACGGTTTGAAACAGTCTCCGAGACAATGGAATCAGAGGTTTGACAGTTTCATCAAGGCTCAGGGTTTTAGCCGAAGTGTAATGGATCAGTGTGTTTATCACAAGGGCTCTACTATTGAGGATAGAATCTACCTACTGCTGTATGTTGATGATATGCTAATAGCGGCTAAGAGCATTGAGAAAGTCAAAGAGTTGAAGAACAGTTTGAAATCTGAGTTTGAGATGAAGGATCTGGGTCCTGCTTCAAGGATTTTGGGTATGGAAATTATCAGAGATCGAAAGAATGGGATCCTAAAGCTGTCTCAAGAAAGGTACATTAAGCAAATCCTTAAGACCTTTGGTATGGAACAGTGTAGACCAGTTGTTACTCCGGTTAATTCACAGTTCAAACTAAGGAGTCTTACGGATAAAGAATGGAAAAGGGAAGCACCACAAATGGATGCGGTTCCTTATGCAGGTGCTGTGGGAAGCTTAATGTATGCTATGGTTGGTTCAAGACCAGATTTGGCATTTGATGTGGGTCTCGTGAGTCGTTTTATGTCAAAACCAAGCAGGGATCATTGGGAAGCTGTTAAATGGATTCTAAAGTATCTTCAGGGTGCAGCGGAAGTTTGTTTGACCTTCTCAAAATCTGGACATTTTGATATTGAAGGATTCAGTGATTCGGATTATGCTACTGACCTCGACAAGCGAAGATCAGTAACAGGTTATGTGTTCAAGGTTGGGGGGAATACAGTTAGTTGGCGTTCATCACTTCAGCATGTTGTCGCATTGTCAACAACAGAGGCTGAATACATGGCTTTGTCAGAGGCTACAAAGGAAGGCTTGTGGTTAAGGGAGTTTTGCAGTGAATTGGGGTTCAGTTCAAAGTGCTTTAGGCTTCATTGTGATTCGCAGAGTGCGATTTGTTTGGCAAAGAATGCAGTTCATCACGATAGGACTAAACACGTGGCTACTAAGATTCATTTCGTACGAGATATTCTAGAGGAAGGCCTAGTTCAAATCCTGAAGATTCATACTACTCTAAATCCGACTGATATGCTAACTTAGTGTATACCTGGTAATGCGTTTGAGAAGTGCCTCGTAACGCTCAAAGTCCTCCCAGCCTGATTTGCGGCGTACGTATGCGGCGAGAACTCTGTCGATTGGGTCAACTCGTCGGGTACGTGCAAAAGAGAGACAGAGTCAGAAGGTTGTTTTGATTCGGTATAGTCTCAAAAGAAATAAAGGAATCGACAAACAAGCAGAGTTGTGAAGGTTCTGATTAGTTACCTGATATCTGAGGGCAGCTGGTCATATTCGCGTATCTCTGCGGGACCTGGTAAAAGGTCAAGAGGAGAGGAGTTAGTCATCAGCTCCAAGGTTCAGTAGTGGTGCTTCTCTATTGAAATTGAGGTTTCAGGTTACAGAAGACTTACTGAGATCAGCCGAGAAGTCTATCGGCGGTGATGGCGGAGGGAGAGTGAGAGTCGGGGACTTCGGCTGCTCAAGCTCGGTGATGAGCGGTTCTTCTGGAATATCGTACAGCGGTGTAGCCGGTTGCGATGGTGCTTTCATGGTTCGGACAGTGACTGAGAGAGTTCTGTCTCGGATAAGGGTTTGTCGGATTAGTCGAGGCGGCTAGACCTAAAGGCAAAGGTGGAGATTTGTGAAGTGTTGCCGTTTTTGTCTATGGGCCTTGCTGATTCATTAATCCGGTTTTATCATTGGCACTTGGGCCTGGTGAATTGAAAATAGGCCCAAGGTAAAGTTTGTTACAAAAGGGATGAGATCATCGATCATCATCTTCATCCGAAACAGAATAGAGAGAGAGAGTCTGAGCTAAAGATCAATCTGATCGGAGCTAAGGAAACAGAGAGCATTCATCGAGAGCACAGAGAAGAAGGTTACACTTCGTGATTCTCAGCTGTTGGATCTTCACTCGTTGATGCTCGGTATCGTTTCCTCTTCTCCTTGTTCTCGCGTTGTCTTCGGTTCAAGTTGAGTAGCTTAGCTTGGAAGTACCTGTAACAAAGAATCGATGTTAGATTCGGTTGTATTTGCCATTGATACTCATAGTGAAAGCATAAGAGTTTTGTTCTCTTCCCAGACGTAGCGGCTTGCCGTGAACTGGGTTAACAAACCTCGGTGTCGTTAGTTTCTCATCTCTAATTCGGTTGTTCTTGTGATTAGAATAGATCGAACCTCGAACCTAAACACTAGTTAGAATCGGATCCTGATTCTTAACACTTCGAGTTACTCATGATGCTGTTCATTGTAGACTTTGATGGAAATCGACATATTTCCTGTATAAATTAAATAGATTTTGGTTATTTATACACGACCTATTTATTTATATTAAAATTATTTGTCAAATTTTTTTTTTTTTTTTTGACATCGAGTTGTTACAAACGAGTTCTACTCTGACGCAAATAGATTAGGATGGTGTCCTAACCACTGCGGAACCAGCTGACCAACATAGGAGAAATGAGAGTCTTGGGATCTTGAGGTTTTCGCCAGAAAATCAGCCCGGATGTTCTCAGACCGCGGAATGTAAGATATAGTGAAGTTCTCAAAATGCTGTCTAGTCATCAGGAATTCTTCGATCTCCATTTCGAGAGATGGCCATTCCTCTTCCTCATGAATAATCTTAATCATCTGAGCACAATCTGATTCAAAATGAACATCAAGTCTTCCTAGCCGAATCATATTTTTCATAGTCCAAATCAGAGCTTCCAATTCCGCATGGAGAGGAGACCTGTTATTCAGTTCTGCCCCCAAACCTACCATCCACCTTTCATTACCTTTTGTGGCCACAAACCCAAAGCCAACGAGCTTCGCGTCATGTACCCAAGAGGCGTCTGTTCGAACAAGGATGGCTTCAGAATTGGTGGATGCAGGAGGGTGAGGATGGTTGTAGCTTGTTGGTTCCGGCAGGTCATCCATTGTTTCTGCACTTTCCTCCATGATCTGTGCTAAGCGCCAACTCTCCGTTTCCTGCGTCGCCATCTGGAGTGTATCAAGAGGGGATATCTCCTTACCGTTAAAGGTTTTTTCATTTCGGGCCTTCCAGATGTACCACAGCAGCCAAGGAAAGATGGCTAGTGCGTCTTGTTGTGCCCCTCCTTTTCTTGCTCTGTCTAGTAAGAAATCAAATAGATTTCCTGTATAAATTAAATAGATTTTGGTTATTTATACACGACCTACTTATTTATATTAAAATTATTTGTCAAAACTTATTTAAATATTTGAATTTGATAAATCATTTTTGAAATCACTCCACATTAATTGAACTGTTTGAAAAAAAAGAAATAGTTGTCACTTGTCAGCCACGAGAATGAATCATCCACTCATGCACAAAACGGTTATTTATTTTCATTCTTCATTCTTTTCATTATTTATTTTCATTCTTTCAGTTCGACTATTGGAAAATCATTTATACGAAGAAGACTTCGTTTTTTTTTTCTTTGATTTAAGAATGTTTGTATAACTAGTATTATTTATTTCCATTCTTTGTTATTTTATTTTTTTGAAACTAAACAATCAAGCTATAATACAACAACTGATGTAACACTTGTTTTTTTTATTGAATGTAATGTGAATGACAATGCATGGTCCCGTTTCCACAGGAAATAGAATGATGAAGTGGAATAACAATATAAGCACAACTTGCATTTTATGCAAACACCCAATGGACACCCCCACAATCCCACATTGAATTATCATATATGATTTTTAAGCCACAATGCACAATATTTGGACGGAAAGAAATAGTTGTCACCAAGAGAACGAATAATCCACTCTGCAAAATTGATAAAGACAACATTTAAAATTCGATTAAGCATACTTTCGTCTACTGAGAAACTGTATACAAAAAAGACTTTATTTTCTGATTTGATTCAAGAATATGAAAACTGTTAGTATTTTTTTTTCTTTTTGATTAAACAATCAAGCTTTGTGTGGTTAAATTTAGAAAGGTTAGGACATAAGGTGTGGTTTGTGTTTTCTTACATGTTTGTATGTTTTACTAATTTTGTAATTTCATTTTACATGCTAGGTACTCGAAATAGAAATCTCATTCTCATTGGTCATTTTCAAGGTTGAAACAAATATATCAATCATGCGGTGTTTGATCACTATCTTCATGTGGAGATTCAATTAGAATATACAAATCTTCTCTTTTACAGAAAATTGACAAAAACTTGGAAAATTTTCTTTACCACATAAGTAGATGATCTAGTACACTAGAGTCCCCTCCGGTTGGACCTCTATAGATACTATTTTCAATATTCAATAACTCTGGAAATACTAGAAGAGTGGCACTGATAGGACCAGTGTGGAGATATAGTAGCGCTTCCTCCAGGGAATCAATATTTCAGATAGATGTAATAGGGGGAGTTACAAGAGTGACTGGCATTGGAACTGGATAATAGCAAAATATCTTCAGATTCTCTTCCTAAAATTCAAACGAAGTGGAGCACCCTTCGATTGAATGTACGAGAGAATGGTTTGAACATAAGACTGATAGCACCGATGGCGAGGTTGGGGACCTCGAGGCTGTAAGAGATGAGGCATAACCTTTCGACAAAGATACCAAACCGAACGTTCTACCGAATACGCAATTATAGAATGAGCACGCCCGAAGTCGACATCAGCAAATGTAGCGCAGAGTTGATGAACATATTGGTTTCGAACCAAACCAAGTTGTTCCTCCCACGACACTCCAGTTATAAAAGGAAACATTGCAAAAAAGGCATCAAGCTGGTCACGAAACCAAGATTCGGCAACTATGAACGATGACTTACTGGTGGAAAAAATTCTGTAGTTTTCATTATGAGAAGGAGCTAATCGTGGTTAGGAAAAAAATCTGAGAGCTCTCCAGCTGTAACCAGGATCCAGTCATCCCGAATGAGGCACCTAAAATTTATCCCACGAAGTTCACTTCTCAAAAATCTCAGAATCTGTTCGGATGTCGACATCGGCAAAAAAAAATGAAACGATGGTATTAGCAACAAAGAAACCGCCACCAAGGTAATTATTTTTCTGACAATAACCCAATTTCACAGCAGATGAAGGTAGCATCGCTGACCAGATCCTTAATGGCCTCTGGAGCCTTCTTTAATGGCAGTGAGGCCGCCAAACTCATATGTAGCTCTAACATCTCCAAGACCCAACAATGGGCTCAGAATTGAGAATCGCCGTCTAATGTTTAGTTTTTTTTTGCTATTTTGGAAAAAAACACTTTGAGAGTCTAAATAGGATGTTGAGTTTTAAGAGCCTAAATGGGCACAAGAACTAAATGGTGGCTCACAAGAAAAACCAGTAAATTCATTTTTATATATATAGTTTTTAAAAGGAGACTTCATCAACAAAGCCCACATTCTCAATCCGTATCCGATCGTGCATCTCAGAGAAAGTTAAAAAACAACTTAGTATATACTTCTGATTCCAGGTTGTCAGTTTATTTTATCTTGTGTACAAATATTGAACTATTTGAGGTTCGTTACATAAAACCTTGAAAATGGTTTGCCATGCGGACTATAATCAATTTTAAAAACGAAAAACTTATTTGTTGTTTGGAAAATTCTTCTCTCGTCGGCTTCTTTTCCATCTTCCATCTGCTCTTAAATAGATCTGACATTATGTCCGATTTTGAGAGGCTTGGAATGACATTCATTGGTATGAAATGATTTATACTTTTTTGTTTTTCCAATGATTGTTGATTTCTATCAGTTTTTTGGTTTTAAGTTTCTTGCAAAAGTTAATCAGAATCTGTGTTTGAGCTTTTGATTTTATGTTAAATTTTAAACTCTAAATCTTATGGAGCTTGGAGATTTTTCAAGTTCTTCACTACGACAAACCATCATCAGAACTGTCGATCGTTTGAGGATTGATGAGAGTGACACCTTGTTTCTACTCATCCAGTATAATTGGAAGGAATATGACATAGTTGCTGACATCAGTCCACTCTCAAATTAACTGTGGTAACTCTTTCCCTTGGACACAATAATATTCTTTCAATTCTTTCAGTAAACTCTTCTATATTTTAGTTCCTTAAATGTTAAAACATCTATCACTAGTCTTAACATGATTTTTTTTGTTTGGTATGTGCTCTTCTTACTGGATGCAAAGTACTCGGTTGCGCTCATATTGTTTTGTGGCTTTTGTTTGCAGTGTTAGGACATAACGTGTGGTTTGTATTTTCTTACATATTTGTACTAGATGATAGCCCGCACATTGTGCGGGTAAAATATATGATTTATATTTGATTATTATATAAACCGTTTTCATAGTATCATAGTAGTCAAAGTTTTTTATGGCTAATATACTATCTATAAATATAATATTCAGTAGAATATCTAATCTAATAAACAATAGCAATATATCATCAAACATAATATTAATTTTATTAAAATAAAAATATTTATAATATTATAATTTTGATAAATTTAAAATAATTCTATTATTTTCACATTTATGAAGTTGCTAATATTTAAATTTCTATCAAACAAAAGTATATAAATATTTTTATATTCAATTTAATAACATAGTTCAAATAAAACTTGATTAAATCAAATAAAAATTTTCAAATTTCGGCTTTTATTAAATACTTCATATACGTAATTCAAAATTCTGAGTAAATTTAATTATTTAATATGCATGTCATCCCTTTCATTTTGTAGTCCATGTGGGATAAAAATTTGCATTTATACAATTTCTAAAATTTAAATGTCATACAAGCCATTAAATCTCTTAATTATATGTTTCTAAATGTTTGAATTTAATGATACCATAAAAAGAAAGAAAAAATCTAATGGAATATCTATATTTCCATGTATTAAAAAGTGTATTAATTTTTTTGTTGACGTGTCTGAATGTAACTATTTCATTAGTTTGTTTCCCCTCAAATTACTCTGAGTGAGACACGTGTCTGAATTTTCTCTATCCGTCTTCTCAATTAATATATAGGGGATGTTTACTAATTTTGTAATTTTATTTTACATGCCATATTCAGGGAGTCGTGGGAAATAAGATCTTATTCTCATTTTGCAACAAATTAATATGTCAACCATGCCATGTAGAATATTGCAAATTTTATCTTCGAAGATTTCATCAACAAAAAAAACATCTTCCAATCTGTATTCTATTGTGCATACATCACTTGATGCAACCAGTGGGGCAGTGGCGGAGACAGAAAAATTGCTTATGGGGATCATAAAATTTTATCATAAAAAAATTCAAAAAACTTCATTAAAAATCATGAAAAATGTCAGGGTAATTTTATGTATAATGGGCTTATTTGTATACCAGAATTTTTTTTATTAGACTAAATTAATATTTGTGTTAATATACTATTGAGCTTTCATTGTATGGAGGTCAATTTTTTTGTTCAAGGGGTGTCAATTTAAAAATTTAATACTAAAAAATACTAATTTTAAAAATTCTATGGGGTCGGTCATGTGACCCCTCCCTCTTAATTGCCTCCGCCTGGACCCAGAAATTTGTTTTTCTGGGGTCAAAATATAAATATAATTTTGATAAATAATTAGGCTTTACAATTTGTGTCAGGTAACTGTTAAAGATAAGTAAAATAACTTTTTTGTTTGTGGGTTCAATATAAAATAGACTTAAAACCTTTGTTTTTTATGGTTCAAAACAACAAATGTGGTTTAAAATCAACAAAATTTACATAATAAATTTTTGTTTTCAAGATTATTGGGGTGTCAATTGACCCCATGGATAATACCTCGGTCCGCCCTTGGATGCAACAATGTCTTTTGATTGAATATTATTTGAAATTCATTATAAAACAAAAAAAAATTACAAACCATGATCGTTAAAAGAAAAAAAAAAGAAACTTTTTTAAAAAAAATCTTAACAGCAAGATTCTCCTGGAAACTATCCGGTTAAGCATGAGCTTTTCTACTCGGTACCACACAACCACATCAACAATCTTGTTCGTCAATATGCGAAAGGAAGAGAATTTCGATCAAAATACATGTGAATAGAAGAATATGCAAGGTATTCATTAGAATTACAAGCTCAACAAAAGATATTTAATTGGAAATTATATTAATTAAACTAATGTCTCTGTTTCTTTTTATATGTTTGTTATTTTGCTTCCTAAATTTTAGGCAATAAGAAAAGAAAAGAACAATCCTTAATAAATATTTTGAATAACCTTTTGAGGAAATTTGTAATAATATTACATAAATTTTGATTATTTAAAAATCTTTCCTCTCTTTTTAAAAGGTTGATCAAAACTAACTTTCTTGATATCTAGGATTACCAAAAACCTCGTATATGATCAGTTATATATTTTTTAACTGATCAGTTATAATTTTTTTTTAAAATTATTATTTATATTAATGTCGATCTATAATATTTCACTATTTATATGTTTTTTAAAAAACAATTCCACTAGGCATGTGTAAAAAGGAAAAGAATTGAAAATAATAAAGAGAAATAAGCATTATCTAACGAATAATTCTCATGAACTAGAGATATAACATAACAAGATCATTAAGTTAGCAATAGCATATAATAACTATTCTTAAGATCAAATATAACACACTTATATACAAAGAAAAATGTTTAATTCCACGATGCTCACTTCTAAATACTCGTTTATCACCATTTTGATATGATTTTACCAAAAAAAAATTATATAAAACCAATGGTCGAATTAAAATGGATACTCAAATCTCAAATAGCATAAAATATGGTCAAAAGTACAAAAAAAACAACAACTTACTTTAGTATGGACAAAACTTATTGATTTAGTGGTAACATGCAGATGACCATATACATAGAAAAATATATTTGTTGATACTAAGTTCGAAAAAAGTTTATATTGATGATAAATATGACTAAATATACACATATCTACTAATCTTTTCAATAAAAAATAAAAACAAAAATAGATATGTGTATATTTATTAAAAAATTCATAGTTATATAATAAAAAGCTATTAAAGTATAACTATTTTACCGAATTTATGAATATATACAAAATATAGATATTTAAAAGATATTATATTTTAAGATAAATTTAATTTGAAAATTAAGTATATTTTTATCTCAAAATTAATGATGATATAAATGTCTTTAGACTTGGGAAAAAGTTAGTTTTCAAACTTATAATAACATATATACGATAGATTTCGTATTATAAAAGTTTTTCAGAATATTAAACCAACTTTTCCTAATATTTTTAAAATGTATTAACAGTAAAAAATAAATCTGATTAAAGATAACATCATAAAAGGTATTTAAAAAAAAGTCAAAATTTTTTTAAATGGCAAAAGATGTTTAAATTTATTGGTAACAAAATAATCTCTAAAAACAAATCTCAAAATCTGACAAAACACAAAAAAAAAAAAAACTAACAAAACGAGATAATTAGGAATATCTAAACAACATTGATCTTCTCCTGGGTTTTCTCCGGTTCAGCTTCACCGGAGAGTTCCTCAAGCGATATTCCTTTTGGCTCCGGAATGATAAACAACGTGATCAGTAAACCAAGCAAGTTGATTCCTCCCATGATGTAGAGTGTCTTCTTCAACCCAATAGCTTTCACCAATGCAGCAAAACCGAACGAACCAACCATCGCACCTGCTTTACCGGACGCCGCCGAGATCCCATGACAAGTAGACCGAAGCCTCGCCGGAAAAATCTCAGCCGGGACAATGAAAGTGGTTGCGTTAGGGCCGAAATTGGAGAAGAAAAATGTGAGAGAATAGAGAACCACAAAATATATCGGGTTAGCCTTTGAAACCCAAAACTGGTACGGTATGGCTAAAGCGAACATGAAAATGGTCATAAAGGCGAACCCCATGACCTGAATCCTGAACCGTCCCATATGTTTAGCGTCGATGAAGAGTACTGTGAAAATGTAACCAGGAACGGTGCTGCAACTAGCGATTATGGTTTGTGCCCTAGCGATCATGTAAAGCTCTTGGATTGCGTTCATGGTTTTTGCCGAAGGTAACCATCCAATGGTGGTGAAGATATCCTTCTGGAACAAGTTCTGACTGTAGAAAGCAATGTCGAGGAGGAACCATGTGGCGGCTGTTCCAAACAAGTGGAGTCCGTGGCGGCGAAGGAATTTCGTGGAGAACAAGCCAAACTCGTCTGGAGAAACCCTAGCTTGGTCGTTCTTTGCGGCAGAGTCTTCGATCTCTATGTTGAGAACTTTAGACATATCCGCAGCCGCTTGAGCCGCGTTTTTGGAGACTAGGGCCGTGTAACGAGCGGTTTCAGGCATCTTCGCACGCCAGTAGTAAGTCATGAGAGCCGGTACAGCGCCTAACATGAGGATGATCCTCCACACGTAATCTGCCTGCGGGACAGTGGAGGCGGCCGCGTCGACCATATACGCCGGAGATGGAAAGTGTGTCTCGAAGATAAACGAGACAAGTAACGAAACACATCCTGCGGCCAAGATCCCTGCGCCTTGCATACCGAAAACAGCTGCTATGAACCTGCCTCGAGTACGTTTGTTAGCATACTCGGACATGATCGTAGCCGAGAGAGGATAGTCACCACCGATGCCGAACCCGAGCCAGAAGCGGAAGAAGCAAAGCGTTACCATGACGGTTTTGGGGTCGTTTCCAAGGGAAAGACCAGAGCAGATGGAGCATACGGTCATGATCAAGAGAGTCAAGCCGTAGACTTTCTTACGGCCGAGCTTGTCACCTAGAACCCCGAAGAAAATCTGTCCTAGAAACGTTCCGGCAAAGGCCACACCGCTCACGGCGGCGGATATGCCGTCAGGGAGACTTCCCGGAGAGGAGGAGCCAGGTTTGTGATAGTAGATCCGGCCGAGGAGCTTCGTGACGAGAGATATCACAAAGAGATCGTATGAGTCGGTGAAGAAACCCATACCGGAGATTATAACCGCCGTGACGTGGTACCATTGAGTCTTTGCAACGTCCAGAGCTTTCAAGATGCTGCCTTGTTCTTCGTTAGCCATGTCGAATACTTTTTCTCTGTTCTGCGCACTCTGAAAACGAAACAAGTGAAAAAAAATTGTTACAAATATATAGAGAAAGTTGTTGTAACAAATAAGAAACAATATCCTAGTTAGATACGGGTTTGGACTAGAAGTAATATACGTTTTAAGAAACACAAAACTATCAACAGACTATACTGAAAGAATAGGGATTCGAGACTTAAGCTGATAATATTGCGATAAAAGATCTTAAACACAGAAAGATCATGACATGACTTCTCTCATGCCACATTCATGATTCATCGGACTAATTAGTTTCCGTGTTAAAACATCTGATCATAGTTGCAAACAGATGTATGTATAAGTTTATCTGTAAATTAAATAAAAGTAGGAACGAAGTGGTTACCAACAAGGGATTCAGATCTCGAAAACTCGTTTTCTCTTCAGATGTTGAAGACTCTTGAGGAATGGTCTTAAGGGTTTAGAGCGTTATATATAGAGAGATAGAGATGTGGGCACAATAGCATATTCTATTGGGAAAAGGAATAGAATTATCTTAAGAGTGAAAACCTAAGAGCATAATTCCGTAAAAAAATAAATAATAATAATGCCGTAAGAATATTTAGATTTTGATTAACTCTAACAAATTGTTTTTTTTTTAAATCTATATATTTTGATAAATATTGGCAAATATTTTTTGTTGATATAGTAAATATTGTAACTTATAGGATATTCCTTTTCAATATCCCTCAATAGGAAATAACTCCAGTTTAATTACCTCCAAAGACACGGAAATCAGATGCTCAGAGTCTCAGGCCTACTTCCAGCTACTCCAGTTTAATATAGATCAATCTTTTATTACAGTCTGACGTTTAATTTTTGGGCCGACTCAAGGTTTTAGGGGCATTTGGGTAAATTTATTTTTTAAAACTTTTTAATAATTATTTAGAATTTTTTTGTTCGTTTTTCAAAAAATATTGCGCTATAACATTTTACATATTTTTATGTAATTTTTTATATATTTAGTTATGAAATATATATAAAATTTAGTTAAATACATATATATTTAAATTTTTTTGTTTATTTAATTGAAATTTTTTAAATAATTTTTTTTTTTTTAAATTGAACTCCTACCAAAACAATAGCACTACTCTGTCCTCTTAGATAAGCCGGCACTGGCGCACTGCATAGTATACATGATGAATTATAGAATTATAGAAAAGTGAGCCTGAAAAAATTGTACCAAAGGATATAACTTAGGCCTTGCCTTTGGAGAAAGGAAACTCGGAGTCAATTGTCAAAAGATCAAAAAAATAAAAACAATAAATCGAAGATATGCATAAGCATAATATTAGAGAATAGATTCTTATAACATCGTAACGTCAAGATCGAACAAATATAATGACAACAAAAACAAACATCGCACTCAAAATTAAAAACAGAAATACATTCTCGTGATCATTTCTCGACCTCCGTCTCACCGGAGAGCTCTTCAAGGGATTTACCCTTAGGCTCAGGGACAAGGAAGGTGAAGAGCATACCGACGAAGTTAATGACACCAAGCATGATCAATGAATTTTTGACTCCAATGCCCGGTGGATATCCTGCGTCCGTCTTTGTCTTGTCCTGTGGCTGAGCAGCGTATAAGAACCCGAAAGCTCCCACTATGGCACCAGCCTTACCTGTGGCGGCTGATATTCCATGGCATGTGGACCTTAGCCTAGCCGGAAAGATCTCAGCTGGCACAATGAACGTGGTTGCGTTTGGTCCAAAGTTAGCAAAGAAAAAGGTGAGGGAGTACATAACCACGAACCCGATACGGTTGTCGGGTTTGATCCAGTGGTCGTAAGGGAAGGCAATGGCAAACATAAAGACGGTCATCATGAAGAATCCCATCAGCTGTATCGCAAATCTTCCCATGATATCAATAAACGCAACCGTAAACCAGTAACCAGGGACAGTACTGCAGAGTGCGATGAGAGTCTGAGCCCTAGCAATCTTGAATACCTCATGGACGGCGTTCATTGTTGCTGCCTTCGGGATCCATCCGATAGCCGAGAAAATATCCTTCTGGAACAAGTTTTGGCTGTAGAAGGCAATGTCAAGCAAGAACCAAGTGGATGTACAACCAAGCAGGGGAAGACCATGGCGTCTAAGGAATTCCTTGGAGAACAAGCCATAGTTAAGCCTGGGGTCTTTAACGATATCCTCCGCTCTTTCCTCCATCTCAAGCTCCACTTGTAAAACCTTGGACATGTCTTGTGTGGCCTGTTTGATGTTCTTGGCCACCAAAGCAGTGTAACGAGCAGTTTCGGGCATCTTCATACGCCAATAGTAAGTCAAGGCAGCGGGTAGAGCACCAAACATGACGATGATTCTCCAAATGTAATCAGCTTGTGGAGGCGTTGAGAGAACCCTGTCGACTGCATAGGTCGGAGCTGGGAACTTCTTGTCGAATATGGAAGATACTGCAAGTGCCACGAAACCTCCGGCCAAGATACCGATACCTTGCATAGCGAACACAGCCGCGATGAAAGCACCACGAGTCTTCTTGTTAGCGTATTCAGACATAATGGTGGCAGAAAGAGGGTAGTCACCTCCAATACCGAATCCCAGCCAAAACCTGAATATAAGTTACTTCTATGTTAGTATATTTAAAACAAAACATAGAGTTCTCAGAATTAAACTTGACTTATAATTAAAACATGCATATCCGGTAAGAGATTATTAGTAAATCATGCATATATGAATATGAATGTACCTGAAGAAGCAGAGGGTGGTCATGACACCCTTGGCTTTGTTACCAAAGGAGAGACCGGAAGCGACGGAGCACAGAATCATCATGATTAAAGTGATACCATACACTTTTTTCCTTCCAAGCTTGTCACCGAGCCATCCGAAGAAGAGCTGACCAGCAAGGGTCCCACAGAGAGCCACACCATTGACCGCAGCCGCAACATGAGGGGGAAGTGAGCCAGGCTTCTCTGACAATGGATTGAAGTAGTAGATCCGGCCAAGGAGCTTGGTCACCAAAGAGACGCAGAAGAGATCGTAGGCATCGGTAAAGAAACCCATTCCGGCGATGACAATCGCTGTGAAATGGTACAGTTGCGTCTTCGCAACATCGAGTGCCTTCAGCACTCCTAGTTGTTGTTCAGCCATTGCCTTGAGTTCTATGACCAAACAAGATAAAGAATCCAAGATTTCAGTTCATCAGTTCTGTTGTGTATACATGTATGAGAAGAAAAAAAAAGTTCACAAAGAAAAGATTTGTTTGTAAGTTTTTTAAAATTATAGTACGTTCTACTTTATATGAAAAAAAAAAAGAAATGTTCAACTATAGTTAGTTTTACATGATTACGGTACGTAATTTTTTTTTTTTATGAAAAGAAAAAACATTTGTAAATTTTTAAAGACCATTGTACGTTCGCCTTTTATTATAATTAAGTATATTTGACCTCTGTATGGCCGAAACTAAAAGACCAAAGAGTGAAAAAATAAACTATTTTGGTTATTATTTTTATAAAGAAACTATTTTGGTTATATATATTTTAAATTGAAAAAAACTTCCAACACGATAATTAAGGTATAAAACAAATTCGATGGGGTAAGTAGTATTCACCTTAATCAGTTTTGAAGGAGATTCAGAACTTCTGTGGAGAGTTAGAGGGAAAAAATGAGAGATAAGAGAAGATATGTGGTGACCCTTTTTTGGGTCAAAAGGTATGAGGTGATTAGAAATGAATAATTATGGTGGCAATTTATAGAGAAGGAGAAGGAGATGCACACATTAAATAAAAGGAAAAGGTTTTTCTAAAAAGAGAAAGAGCTACAAGCAACGTGATCCCCCGTTTCTTACTGATTATATAATTTGCAAGTAATCCATCTGGTAGTCAACATTTAATATCTTGGTTAGCCGCAAACCAAAAGCTTTTGTATAATTGGTAATTATATAAAACCAGAACGGTTTTACACCATTGTATCACATGCCGTTTATATATTTTAAGTTTTTTTATCCATATCATGACACGCATCAGCATATCAATAATTTTGATTCAAAGTTTCTAGTTTAAATTTTAGGTTTTGAGTTAGATCATAATTTCAAGTTAAAATACATCGATTTATAATGAGAATTTTAATATCTAATATTTAAAGTTGATCTTTCAAATAGAAAAGATTATAATGTATTATTAACTTAAACGAAATTGTTCCTAGGGAATTCCACTCTTAATATTTAGATGATCTTTTAGATAGAAGAGATAGTATCTACCACTCTTAATCAGGGACATGTTCCAAGAGGTGCCAAACAGAAGTCTCTGCACAGAGCCTATAACAAAACAACAAAGGTATGCATATTTTACATCTTAAACATTTTTTTCTACAACATTTGCATATGACATCTTTGTCTACAACAAAGCTATGACTTTCGTACTTCTCCACTTTTATACTACTTCTTGTTATATTTATGTTTATAAAATATTTTTTAATTGAATTTAATTTAATGGATTGAAATTTAATATCCAACAGTATATTTTAATTACTTCACCTGATCTCCAGTATATATGTAACATATTTTAGCAGCTATTAAAAGAGTTGACTTAGATAAAAAAATCATCAAATGAAATTCTCCATACCTTATATTTAATTTAAATGACAATTATCGCAAAAGTACAATTGTTTTTCTTGGTCATTAATTAGGAATTATACCTTTTTCGAAAAATTAGGAATTATACTTAGAACTTAGAAGTTTGAAACGCCTTAGTTATTATCTGGAGACAGAACGATTAGGAGTATATGAGCATAGTTAAAGATGTGCATCTCATTTAACTTGCCAAAAATAGAAGTAATTTAGACATGATTTCGGTTTGTAGTTCCCGTTGGAAATTACATACATAACTGTCATTACTTGTAATCAATATTGACAAGTTATATATACAGTATATATGTTTGATTCCAACTTTGCAATTATTGCATTATGCACTTTATAAATTTCACACAAAACGATAAATAATAGAAAGATTTGCTAAAATGGGTAAAAAAAATGGAACACTTGTCCCTTTACACTTTTTTGAAGTGTTGTTTGTCCCTTTACACTTTACTTACTTTTTAATCCAATTATAACCCTAAAAAATAAATTATTAATTCAAAACCAAATTATTTCTTCCTTTTTTATTTATTTATCTCTCTTATCTTTATCAATTAAAAAACAAAAAAAAATCTCTAATCTCTCTCTTTATTGAATATTAAAATAAAAATAATATTATTTAATTTTCACAACACATCTTTAATTTTTCAAAATCCCATTATATACCTCTTTATAAATTAAAAAAGCATCGAATTAAGAAATTAATAGTTTATATATAAAAATAATATTTGTCTAATAAAAATCTCTTTTTTTAAAAGAGAGAATATATTTGTTGGATATTAAAATAATAAAAATATAGTATTTATGTTTTATAATTTTTTACTTAAGAACAATAATTATGGAATAAATAATAAATAAAATTAAAGTCATTTATTTTTGTTATAATTTTAGATTTTTAAGTTGGAAAAGCAGTTAATTAAAAATATTTGAAAAGATACAGTGAATATTTTATTACCATATTTCCTAGATTTTCTCATATTATCGTAGAATACGTATTCTACCAGCGGTAGAACATAGAAAGAATGGTGGAAGTTCTATTCTACGGATAGTAGAACAAAGTGGTAACAGTAGAATATAAATTCCACACTCCGTAGAATACAGAAGAAACGGTAGAAAACGTATTCTACCAAATCTGACTGAACGTAGAACATAGAGAAAACAGTAGAATTCATATTCTACGATTGGTAGACTATAGAGAAAACAGTAGAAAATATGTTCTACGATCGGTAGAAGATATAGCAAGCAGTAGAAAACATATTCTACCAGTCCGTAGATGGTAGAATATGAATTCTACGGTTGGTAGAATAGAAAATTATCTTTCATTTTAAAAATTAATTTTCAAAAAAAAAATGTTATTATATTCTCATAAGTGTATATTCTAATGTTTTGATTTTTCTTATATTTTCTGGATTGTAAAAGTATTTATTTTGAATTTCTTAGATTTATTTAAAGGGCAATGTAGTCAAATTTTTATTAAAATAAATAAAGGTGTATGTGGACAAATGTTCCATTTTTTTGACCTATTTTGCCAAATCTCCCTAAATAATAAGAACTTGAAACACTCCTTATTTGGTTCCAACTTTGCAATTATTGCATTATGCAATTTTCAAATTCCACACAAAATGATAAATAATAAGAACTTGAAACACTCCTTATTTGATTCCAACTTTGCAATTATTGCATTATGCAATATAAAAATGCATTTTCTTCATCTAAAATAATGATTGTTACAATTCCTTACTATTATTTATCGTTTGTGTGGAATTTGGATTCCAAGCTAATTTTATGCCAACATAAGCCGAGAGGTTACAAATTTCCTCATCTTCCTTTTTTTTTTCTTTTTTTTCTGTAGTCGAATCGTTCAACTCGTAATAGTTGACATTTAACGAGTGGCAATCTGGATACATATAGTCACGAAGATTAATTATCATTTAGCAAAAGTCAAAATCATTATTAAAACAAAGCATATTCGAAAAACATAGGATATTCGGAAGAACATAGGCATATGTAAACACTTTAATATACAAGTTCATGTCTTAGTGGAGTTAGTTGCTATCATATATCCACAGTAGATATATTTTTAAATAAATCGATCCAACTCATACCAAGTATATATCTATGTGTGTATTATATCATTTAGTTTAAATTACGTTTTTATAATTAGTTTCTCTTTCAAACTTATTTTGAGATAAGAAATGCTTTTATATGGAGACTTCGATCCGCTATGTACACATAAACGTGTCAAATGGTTTTATATGTCTAGTTGGTAGACATGTATAAAGAAAAGATCAAACATAACAACAATTATAAGGAAATTAATAGCGTGTTACTGAGATAAGCAATCAAATCGATATAACAACGACCACCAAGTACCAATTGATCACATTTTGTCACACAAAAAACAAATGTAGAGGTTCACCATTACAAATATCACATCACCCGTCGCAAAAACAGTAAATTGCAAAAGAAAATTTAAATAACCGGAACCAATAAAAAAGAATTGTAAAAATGACGGTGCTAATCATTTCTCAACCTCAGTCTCACCGGAGAGCTCTTCAAGGGACTTACCCTTGGGCTCAGGGACAAGGAAGGTGAAGAGCATACCGATGAAATTAATGACACCAAGCATGATCAGTGAGTTCTTGACTCCGATGCCCGGTGGATATCCTGCGTCTGTCTTGGTCTTGTCCTGTGGCTGAGCAGCGTATAAGAACCCGAAAGCTCCCACAATGGCTCCAGCCTTACCTGTCGCGGCTGATATTCCATGACATGTGGACCTTAGCCTAGCCGGGAAGATCTCAGCGGGTACAATGAAGGTGGTTGCGTTTGGTCCAAAATTGGCGAAGAAGAAAGTAAGAGAGTACATAACCACGAAACCAATACGGTTGTCTGGTTTGATCCAGTGGTTGTAAGGGAAGGCAATGGCAAACATGAAGACAGTCATCATGAAGAATCCCATCAGCTGGATCGCAAACCTTCCCATGATATCAATAAACGCAACCGTGAACCAGTAACCAGGGACAGTACTGCAAAGTGCAATGAGTGTTTGTGCCCTAGCGATCATGAAAACCTCATGGATTCCGTTCATGGTTGCTGCCTTTGGGATCCATCCGATAGCCGAGAAAATATCCTTTTGGAACAAGTTTTGGCTGTAGAAAGCAATGTCAAGCAAGAACCAAGTGGAGGTACATCCCAGGAGGGGAAGACCATGGCGTTTAGCAAATTCCTTGGAGAACAAGCCATAGTTAAGCCTGGGGTCTTTAACGATATCCTCTGCTCTTTCCTCCATCTCAAGCTCCACTTGTAAAACCTTGGACATGTCTTGTGTGGCTTGCTTGATGTTTTTGGCCACCAAAGCGGTGTAACGAGCAGTTTCAGGCATCTTCATACGCCAGTAGTAAGTCAACGCTGCGGGTAGAGCACCAAACATGACAATGATTCTCCAAATGTAATCAGCCTGAGGAGGCGTTGAGAGAGCTCTGTTGACTGCATAGGTTGGAGCTGGGAAATTCTTGTCGAAAATGGAAGAGACGGCAAGTGCCACGAAACCTCCGGCCAAGATACCAACACCTTGCATGGCGAACACGGCAGCGATGAAAGCACCACGAGTCTTCTTGTTAGCGTATTCAGACATAATGGTGGCAGAAAGAGGGTAGTCACCTCCAATACCGAATCCGAGCCAAAACCTGAACAAGATTGTTTATATGTTAATATATATATATATATATATATATATATATATGAAACAAAAATATATGACCAGATTAATATATAAAGCATGTGTGAATATATGATGATGATTGTACCTGAAGAAGCAAAGAGTGGTCATGACACCCTTGGCCTTGTTACCAAAGGAGAGACCAGAAGCAACGGAGCACACAATCATCATGATCAAAGTGATTCCATACACTTTCTTCCTTCCGAGTTTGTCACCGAGCCATCCGAAGAAGAGTTGACCAGCAAGAGTCCCACAGAGAGCCACACCATTGACCGCAGCGGCCACATGAGGGGGAAGTGAGCCAGGCTTCTCTGACAACGGATTGAAGTAGTAGAGGCGGCCAAGAAGCTTGGTCACCAAAGAGACGCAAAAGAGATCGTAGGCATCAGTAAAGAAACCCATACCGGCGATGACAATCGCCGTGAAATGGTAAAGTTGCGTTTTCGCAACATCGAGTGCCTTCAGCACTCCGAGTTGTTGTTCAGCCATCCCAGCTTTGCTCGTCTCTCCTGCTTTCACGCAATAAACGTTAATACTTTTGTATTGATATATTTCTTGCAAATATGAATATTGTAATGTGGAAACGTTCTTATCCTCCTGTCGGATAGGAGAGAAAAACTAGTTTGACACCTTATTAGGGTTCACGTCTAAAAGAGAGACAAGAAAGAAACGCATGTCTTTAACAAAGAGACAACATCTTAAATACCCAAACATTAGATTACATACGCTAAAATGTTGATGTTTACAAATCATAAGTGAAATTTTCCATACAATTCTGTATCCTCACCTTGACGTTAAATTAGTAGCTTGGTGAGAGAGATTGAAGAGATGGTATTAGTGCAGAAATGTTGGGGAATTTATAGAATGCGAGTTGATATGGGCGCGGCATCTTTGTGAGGCATATCCTCACTTATTTATTTTGTTGACAACAAATAGGTATATACTCTCTCTTGTAATTTCTTTATAAGCCTATACATTATTACCAAAAATAACTTAGTTTGTAATATAACAATCCATGGCATTACACAATCTATACTATATTAAAAGAAGGTAATGGAGGCTTAGATGGCAATAACACAGTTTTTTTTTCCTTTTTACTGAAAATGCCATTCGATTAAGAAAGCTCCAAAAGAGCATAGAAACATATAACAGAGCAAAACAGCTCAATTTAACTGAAAACATAAACTTAAGCAAAAAAAAAAAAACAGAGAGAAAAGCGAGAGAAACACGAGGGCATCCACATCAGTGAATCTCCTTGAGGATTCTTAAAAAAAATATTTTAATAGTTTTTTTTATGTTCAGAAAAAACAAAAATTCTGCCAATGAATTAGCGACACGTGGCGAGACGGAGGAGAAAAGGTCTTGTAAAACCGAACCCCTATGAAACAAGTTCATAGATTTTGTGTGACCAACTGAATTGTTTATATTTTTTTAGAACCTCTGATCCTAATAACCTCTAATGGAGATGGCCTGACAATTACAAACGTCAATGAGTACCACCGTTAGCTACATACAAACGTCAATCGATTATCCGACACCAGGCTTTGCTCCCTGGTTATACTTCGGTTCCTGAAATAAAAAATATTAACCTATTTGATCTTTAGTAACCTATAAGAGCAGAAACTGTTGTTACTATTCCTGTTACTGATGATGAAGTTGAAAATATTATGATATTTTTAAAGCAGTTATACGTAAAAAATCAATTACTTTATGAAAAACATTTCATAAATTTTAGACGTAACACTATATATAAATAAGGTTGTTTACATCATTTATTTTAAATGTTTGCATTATTTATAAATGATATAAAAACTTTTGCATCACTTAGATAAATGACTCTGAAAGTGATGATTCAAATCATTTGCCATCATTTTATTAATAACCGATATAATTGAATAAAATATATTCATCAGTTATTATAATCAATTCCAATATGTGTCAATTATAAAAAATGATGCTAAGTTTTATATCAATTATTATAAATGATGTTAATATTTTTTACACTTATAACAACTGATGCTATATATTTATGTTAATTTTATAAATGATATTATAATTGAATCAGTTTTAAATAATTGATACAAAATACAAAATAATTGATTAATATTAAATATATATAAAAATTATTATAAATAAAATTTAACATTATGAAATAAACTTATATACATAACGAAAATTATATGTAAAAAGATAATTAAGTATCAAATGATATTAATTTGATTTAAGTACATATTAATTTTATAGAAGAAAAATCGTTCATCTTTGATGTTTGTTTCTCAATGCAAGATAAACTATAATTATGCCCCTCAGCATCGACCCGAAGTGTCTCTGGCTGCTCTGGCGAAGTGAAGTTGGTGTTGAAGAAATCATTGAATCTAATGCTCAATTTATTCATGCGCGAGTGGGGTGTGTGGAAGGTACGGTTGACTGGATTGTGGTGTATGCAGCTCCCAGTGCGGCTAGGAGAAGTAATTTATGGCCGAAGCTGTGAGAAGTAGTTCAGGGGATAGCGGGACCTGTGCTGATTGGGGGAGACTTTAATACTATAGTTCGGTTGGATGAGCGAACAGGAGGGAATGGTATGTTGTCACCAGATTCACTGGAGTTTGGAACATGGATTAATGATCTATCTCTGATTGATTTGGGGTTCCAGGGGAATCGCTTCACATGGAAGCGAGGGCAGGTAGAGAGTACGTTTGTGGCGAAGAGACTCAACCGTGTCTTATGCTGTGCACACTTTCGATTGAAATGGCAAGAGGCTACCATGACGCACCTCCCATTTTTGGCTTCTGATCATGCTCCCTTGTTTGTTCAGTTATGTCCGGAAAGTAGAGGGGATCCGAGGAGACGTCTATTCAGGTTCGAAGCGGCATGGTTAAGCCATGACGGATTCAAAGAGCTGCTCGCAGCGTCGTGGAATGGGGATATTCAAACTCCGGAGGCTCTGAGTAAGCTTCGTCAGACGCTCATAAGATGGAACAAGGAAGTTTTCGGTGATGTTCAACGTCGTAAGGAGAAGCTTATGAATAAGATTAAAGCTGTTCAAGATCTAATCGATATCAATCAAACTAATGCTCTGTTGGAGAAGGAAGCAGAGTTGGTACACGAGTTTGAAGTTGTACTGGAACAGGAAGAAGTAATTTGGTTCCAGAAATCTAGAGAGAAGTGGATCCCTCTTGGAGATCGGAATACCACTTTTTTCACACATCCACAATCATCCGAGGTCGGAGGAATCATATCGAGATGTTAAAAGATCACGATGGCAGATGGGTTTCTGATGGGGCGGAGCTTGAGACGATGGCGATTGCTTATTATAAAAAACTTTACTCGTTGGCTGATGTTGCTGTAACAGTTGGGAAGCTACCTAGAGAAGGATTCGCTCAGTTGTCATACACGGACTATGCGTGTTTGAATAAATGTTTTACTCCAATGGAAGTTGAGGGAGCAATTCAAAAAATGGGCAGGCTTAAAGCTCCGGGTCCATATGGTTTTCAACCAGCCTTTTATCAACATAGCTGGGATGTGGTAGGAGGGTCAGTTGTGCGATTTGTATTGAGCTTCTTTGAATCCGGGATCCTTCCACCTGAAACGAATGATGCTCTAATTGTTTTGATTGCTAAAGTTGCTAAGCCAGAACGTATTACACAATTCAGACCAATCAGTTTGTGTAATGTGTTATTCAAGACAATAATGAAAGTCATGGTGGAAAGATTGAAGCCAGTAATGCCTAAGCTTGTAGGCCCGGCTCAGGCGAGTTTCATACCTGGGAGACTGAGTGTTGATAATATTGTGGTTGTACAGGAGGCTTTGCACTCAATGAGGAGGAAGAAGGGTAGGAAAGGCTGGATGCTTCTAAAACTTGATCTTGAGAAAGCATATGATAGGATCCGATGGGATTTTTTTGGAAGACACTCTTCTCGCAGCCGGGTTATCAAAAATATGGACTCGTTGGATACTTCAATGCGTGTCAGGACCGTCTATGAACCTCCTTTGGAATGGTGAGAATACTGATGAATTTAAACCTATGCGTGGGCTTAGACAAGGAGATCCATTTTCTCCATATCTCTTTGTCTTATGTATGGAACGCTTGTGTCATCTGATTGAAAGAGCAGTGGAAGGCAAGCAGTGGAAGCCAATCAGTTTATCAAGAGGAGGTCCAAAGTTATCGCACATGTGCTTTGCAGACGACTTAATTCTA
The DNA here is from genome assembly GCA_010577795.1 of Isatis tinctoria. NCBI lineage: Eukaryota > Viridiplantae > Streptophyta > Magnoliopsida > Brassicales > Brassicaceae > Isatis > Isatis tinctoria. Next base: position 16,689,208 of record CM021250.1, on the reverse strand, counting down.
CTTGCAGAAGCTTCAGTTGCTCAGATTAGGGTGATTCGGTCTGTTCTGGAGTCATTCTATATTGCATCGGGCCAGAAAGTTAACTTGAAGAAGTCCAAGATTTTTTTCTCGGAAAATGTATCTCATGACTTAAGACAGTTAATCAGTTCGGAAAGTGGGATTTCTGCGACTCGAGATTTGGAGAAATACCTTGGGATGCCGGTTTTTAAAAAACGCATTAACAAGGATACCTTCAGTGAAGTTCTGGAGAGAGCCATGGCGAGATTATCTGGATGGGAGAGTCGGGCTCTGAGCTTTGCCGGAAGACTTACACTGACTAAAGCAGTTCTTAATGCACTTCCAGTGCATACCATGAGTACTATTGTCTTGCCACATTCGACTCTTGAGGCTTTGGACAAAATTGCTCGTACTTTCTTATGGGGAGGTGAAGGAGAGACAAGGAAACAACATTTGGTAGCTTGGAAGAAAGTTTGTTTGCCTAAGCATGAAGGGGGTCTTGGTATTAGAGCTTCGAAGGAGACGAACAAAGCTCTGGTTTCCAAGATTGGTTGGCGGCTATTGCATGATACTGAGAGTCTATGGGCCAGAGTAGTGCGAAGCAAGTACTAGGTTGGAGAGGCTCATAACTCTAATTGGGCAGTGGCAAAAGGGACTTGTTCCTCCACTTGGAGGAGCGTGTGGGTGGGTTTGCATGATGTTGTGTTTCGTGGAATGAGTTGGGTGGTTGGGAATGGTCAGCATATTCGGTTCTGGGAGGACAAGTGGTTGGGTAATAAGCCTTTACGAGAGGTCGCGACAGTGGATTTGCTGGCTGGTTATGAACAGTTATTAGTGCGGGATATGTGGAATAGCGGTGTCGGGTGGGACTTTGATCGTATTATTCCGTACATTTCTCATATCAAGAAATTGGAACTGTGTGCTGTGGTACTGGATGAGGTGACAGGGGCATGTGATCGGGTGTCATGGGGGGAGAATATGGATGACGAGTTCTCTGTGAAATCTGCTTATAATATGATTGCACGAGATCCATAACTCTGCTTATAATAGTCCGAAATAGACGCTCCATAACTCTGCAAGAAGAGCAGAACACCGCCCAATGTGCACCGTAAAACCTCCACACCATCTCCCATCTTCATCTCTGAGTACTCCCCCCGCAGTAGCATCACCTGGATTTCCCCTAGAGGCCCCATCTGTGTTAAGTCTAATTCAGCCAGTCGACGGAGCAACCCACCCTATCATCATCTCCATGCGGTGCGCCCTACTTAGCCGAGTCCCTGCAACCAGTTTGTTAGCACGCGTAACTTCTAATGCAAGGTCTTTCACAAACTTAATCCTGTCACGAAATCTCCCGGTAGAGCCAAAGATGTTGCCACACCTCCACTTCCATGCCCACCATACAGTCATACCAAACAGAGTCGACCAAGGAGTGTCAATCAATAGAGTACCATCTCGCAAATTATCAAACAACCATTCAAGCACAGTTTTCTGAAAGAACTCCTGTCTTCGACGAGCCGGGATAATTCTAGTCCAGATCTTCTCTACAGCGGGACAGTCTCGCAGTACATGCATGATCGATTCCACTCCTCCTCTACATATCGAACAAACATTGGAGTCACACAGATGTCTGCGATATCGCTCTTCATTAGTCATGATAACTTGTTGAGCTGTTAGCCAGAGGAACACTCTGACTCTTTCTGGGACTGCAACTCTCCAAATACAAGCAAGCAAACAGACTCTGCGATGGTGGTAGATTTTCTTAAGACAGGGATATGAGACTCTAATCCGCTGTCATTCCTGGTACGACTTTGCCATGACTTGCTTTCGAAGGACTGGACTGTCCGTGTGTCACATATCTATCGTGAAGCCAATCGTCTAGCGTTTGGCTGATTTTGCTTTCTCTTTACCGTTTGGTTTCGTTGATTTGGATTCTGTCCCACTTGATTTATCGTTGATTTTGGATGATGATGCTTGTGGGTCTACAAGACCACGACAGATTGTTGTGCATTAGTTTCTTTTAATTTTTTAATAAAGTTCGGGAGTCTTTTTTTTCGGTTTCACACCAAAAAAGAAGATAAACTACAATTATTGTTAGCATCATTTTTCAATTGATATAATATTTGTATCAATTTAATAAGTGATTCTAAACAAAAAAGAAATACATCATTTACTTAATCTATGTAGATGATACGAATTATAATTATTTAGCATCACTTTATTTAACTGATACTAAACGAAAAATAATAACATCATTTATTATAATTAAGGTTAAATCATTTATATTTTTCTCATTTATAAGTAAGTAACTTAAAATAAAATAACTTAATTTTGTGATATTATTTTATTTATTTAATTAATTAATTTTTGTAGCGAATGGAGATGACAACGTTAAATAAGATTTATTGATGCATGAAAGAAGTAAGAGCAGCATGAGTGGGGTGATATATACCAAAAAAAATGCACGAACACAATGCCAATCCAGCACCAAAAAGAAAGAAAACAAATATTTCTGAACAGCCACGACCTTATATAACAAATAGTGTAATTAATATGACTGACTGCATTCTCAAAAAAATCAAATTAACACTTACGGAAAACACATAAATATTTGTACAAAGGGTAATAACTGCACCTGCATAACTAAAGAAAAATTAAAAAGATAGAAGCTCCGAGAAAACACACAATAATAATTAGAAGCAAGAACAGCATTAGCGCTGGGCATTTTAACCGAAAACCGAAAACCGAACCGAAACCGAACCGAAATAACCGAAACCGAAACCGAACCGAATATTATGAAACACCCATTGGATATTGAATTGAGATAACCGAAATAACCGAACCAAAACCGAATGGATAACCGAACGGATAACCGAATATCCGAAATACGAAACATATACTTAAAAATATTATTTATATTTATATTTAAAATAACTAAATAATTAAAATTAACCAAATATTAGTAAAAAATCGAATTATCCAAAATTATCCAAAATTATCCAAATGTTTTTATCCGAAATTATCCGAATTATCCGAAGTTATCCGGTTTTTTATCCAAATTATCCAAAATATATAAGAAAAACCGGAACCGAAACCGAAATAACCGAACCGAAACCGAACCGAAACCGAACCGAATTTTATGATTAACCGAACAGTTACTAAATCTCTATAACCGAAAAAACCGAAAACCGAAAAAACCGAACCGAAACCGAACCGAATTTTATGATTAACCGAACGGTTACTAAATCTCTATAACCGAAAAAACCGAAAACCGGAAAAACCGAACCGAACCGAACCGAAAAACCGAACGCCCAAATGGGGAGATATCAAAAAACAAAAATGCCAACCCAACGTAAAAAAAAATGAAAACAAATATTTTTCAACAGCCACCACCTTATATAAACAACACAAGTACGTTTCTTCATTAACTCTTAATTTTCGGAGACACTTAATATTATAAAACACGAATTTGATAACAAATCACAATATTCATCCTAAAACAACCCAAAGGGGAAAACATTGAACCAAAAACATTTAAAATACAGATCTTGTTAATAAATAAGCGAGGTTAGCACAAAAACAAGTGAATTGTATATAATTCTAACAAACCCGCAGACAGTAAAATGTTGATTTTTAGTTCAGAAATATAATAACTATCATAGTTCATATTTTAACCATTTCTATTAATCAATTTTTTTTTTTGAATAAAATAGTTTTGATCAATAAAACTAACTCATTTAATTTGTGACAATTACCTTATAGTTTACAAAGGAGACGGCAAATTTGGTTGGTTCCACGTTTGGCCTCAATAAAAGTTTGAATTAGGAAATTAATTAACAAAACAAAAGGACATAGTGCGCTGCATACCATGTTCACAATTATTTGGATGGACCACTTTAAACCTACATTTTAACCATACGTAGGGGAACTGTGACACAAAACAATATATGTAACTTTCAAAACTATGTGACAATATATTGTTTGTAGTACTAACTGAAATTTGAATTAAAAATATTGTCTCCAACAAAAAAAAATTGTTTTCATCTGCCAAAATGCCAAAATATCAACTCCAAATAGTAGTTTAATAACCGAAAGTGATCTTCTTTTCTGACTTTTATCTTCAAATGGTGTTGTACGGTTGCTTAGACCCGTACAACATTATCACGCATTGACTTTTGCAACTACACTTATAAAATATTACTAAACAGTCTTAAATAATAAAGCTGCATGCGTTTGCAACATCAACAACACCGATAAGATATATCAAATAATAATGCTGCGCGTGATCGTTACAGCTCGATCTGCTTAACAAATCCATACATGGTAAGCATTATCTATCAGGTTATTACGTTATTTTCATTAATATTCATATTGAAGATATTCTTTAATCCGGAGGATAAAATGTAAACTACGTTTTCCTCCCTGGGAAAATGTGAACTTGGAGCCTTCTCATGACTTGGAGTAGTTTGACCCACTAATATTTCTGGTTCATACTTTCTCCAAATAAATAAGTAAATAAATAATTTCCGGTTTATAATTTTAACCAAAGTTGGTTTGAAGATGTATAGATTTATAAATATCGAAGCTATATGTATGTACATATTATAGACTTTTATTTTTAGTTTATTTTTTTCTAGCTCCATTGTATTTTTTGTCGTTGAAAAAACTAACATTTTAGTAAAAGTGTGACTCTAAAAAAAAGCTAACTAGAAATTTACAAAATATACAACAAAGTTGACTTTAGTAAGAAAAGACATGATAAGTGATAGTGATAAGATAACTTGTTTGATGGTTTCTAAGAAACAATATATATTCGTATAACTAAAGTCAACATTCGTGTAAATTAGTATACAATAAAAGATATTTACAAATTCCAGGTATTTATCTCCTTTAATGAGCGAAAATTAATTTCATTAATGGGCCAAAAAATGGAATGAGTCCACCGTTAGAAATTTGATAGATGTCACGGATAAAAATGATGATGTGTAGAGCAAAACATATCCAGAAAAGCAAGAAAGTGATGGAAATAGGATTGAAAATAATATTAAAATGTGGATATACCCTTAAGATGCCGGAGACTAGGCTTCTCCGACATCGTTTATAAATCTGCGCCGTGTAAGCCACCACAATCACTACCACCTCTCTCCCTCTCTGAATATCAACAGTACATTCTCTCCTGCCTCGTCCTTCGCCACCATTAAAGTAACGTGACGGTGAGACTAACTACACGTTTATTATATGTGACCTAGCTAACATCTCGTTTGTAAACTGTTCAATTATTTGATTACTTAAAAGGTTTTAACTAGATAACATATGATTTTCTGTAAGATGGTATTTCTAAATTAAAGTCGTTTGTATGACAAAGGCGATACCTAATATGCCATATTAATCTAGATTGTAAGAATAATATAATAATAAAAACAATAGACTTGAATAGCACTTTAGATACAAGAAAAATGTTCAAAACAAAAATATTAACTTTTAGTATGTAAAAGCAGGAGAGACAAGAGAGGCTGAGATGGCCGAACAACAACTAGGAGTGCTGAAGGCACTCGATGTTGCGAAAACGCAACTTTACCATTTCACGGCCATTGTTATCGCCGGTATGGGTTTCTTTACAGATGCATACGATCTCTTCTGCGTCTCCTTGGTGACCAAGCTTCTTGGCCGCCTCTACTACTTCAATCCCTTGTCCGAAAAGCCTGGCTCACTTCCCCCTCATGTCGCGGCTGCGGTCAACGGTGTGGCTCTCTGTGGGACTCTTGCTGGTCAGCTCTTCTTTGGATGGCTCGGTGACAAGCTTGGAAGGAAAAGAGTGTATGGTATCACTTTGATCATGATGATCGTGTGCTCCGTTGCTTCCGGTCTCTCCTTCGGTAACAAAGCCAAGGGTGTCATGACCACTCTTTGTTTCTTCAGGTACAATTATCATCATAAATTCACACATGCTTTATATATTAATCTGGTTTTTCTATACTTTTCAAAAATATATGTATTAACATAAACAATTTTGCTTTAGGTTTTGGCTCGGATTCGGTATTGGAGGTGACTACCCTCTTTCTGCCACCATTATGTCTGAATACGCTAACAAGAAGACTCGTGGTGCTTTCATCGCTGCCGTGTTCGCCATGCAAGGTGTTGGTATCTTAGCCGGAGGTTTCGTGGCACTTGCCGTCTCTTCCATTTTCGACAAGAAGTTCCCAGCTCCAACCTATGCAGTCAACAGAGCTCTCTCAACGCCTCCTCAGGCTGATTACATTTGGAGAATCATTGTCATGTTTGGTGCTCTACCCGCAGCCTTGACTTACTACTGGCGTATGAAGATGCCCGAAACTGCTCGTTACACCGCTTTGGTGGCCAAAAACATCAAGCAGGCCACACAAGACATGTCCAAGGTCTTACAAGTGGAGCTTGAGATGGAGGAAAGAGCAGAGGACATCGTTAAAGACCCCAGGCTTAACTATGGCTTGTTCTCCAAAGAATTCGCTAAACGACATGGTCTCCCCCTCCTCGGATGTACCTCCACTTGGTTCTTGCTGGACATTGCCTTTTACAGCCAAAACTTGTTCCAAAAAGACATATTCTCGGCTATCGGATGGATCCCAAAGGCAGCAACCATGAATGGAATCCACGAGGTGTTCATGATCGCCAGGGCACAAACTCTCATCGCGCTCTGCAGTACTGTCCCGGGTTACTGGTTCACGGTCGCATTTATTGATATTATGGGAAGGTTTGCGATCCAACTAATGGGATTCTTCATGATGACCGTGTTTATGTTTGCCATTGCCTTCCCTTACAATCACTGGATCAAACCGGACAACCGTATTGGATTCGTGGTTATGTACTCTCTCACCTTTTTCTTCGCCAACTTTGGACCAAATGCAACCACCTTCATTGTACCGGCAGAGATATTCCCGGCCAGGCTAAGGTCCACATGCCATGGAATATCAGCCGCAACAGGCAAGGCTGGAGCTATCGTCGGAGCTTTCGGGTTCCTATACGCGGCTCAGCCACAGGATAAGACCAAGACGGACGCAGGATACCCACCAGGTATTGGAGTCAAGAACTCATTGATCATGCTTGGTGTCATTAATTTCATCGGTATGCTCTTCACCTTCCTCGTTCCCGAGCCCAAGGGAAAGTCCCTTGAAGAGCTCTCCGGTGAGACTGAGGTTGAGAAATGATTATCGCCGTCATACGTTTACTTCTTTTTATTGATTCGGTTAATTAAGTCTCCTTTTTTTTACAATTTACTGTAAGATATACCTTAACTTTGCGATTCGTGTGAAATTTCGCAATGGTGTACCTCTACTTTTTCTATAAGTTGATCAATTATCAAAGACTGCTAAGAAGTATATACTATAATAAGTCTATACAATATTTCGGTAGGAAATTTTCAACCAATTTTCGACAACTATCGATTTCCAAGGATGTATGTTTGACCACTTTGATTTGATTGGAAAGTTATCTCCCATATGTCTATCTGCTTTATATTTTGTTCTACGTTTACGAATCCTAATGGCCTTAGCATTATATTTTGAGTTCTTCTTTATATATATAAGAGAAGAAATCTAGCTTCGTTGTTTACGTCCACAATTTTTTTTAAAAAACTAATGCTCTTGTCAGTTTTTTTGATACGGATAATGCATCTACATTTAGCATCTAGATGTATTTTCGGATGCAACATCTAAATATGATTTTATTTATTTATATAATTGAATGTTGCAATATTGTTTGTATATAATTTATAAAAAAAAAATCTGAATTCAAATATTACAATTAACGAAAAAGTATCCTTTAAATTAATTTATGTATAATCAGTTAATATAAAATAATAATAAAAATATATTAAAATAATCAAATTAAAATCTATGAGTTTTAACAAAAAAATGTTTTTTTTAAAGAAATTGTAATTTCAAAATTTGGCGAAAATATGGGTATGATGGGAAAATATAGATTTTGTAGTTCTTACGAAAAAAAATCTATATTTTAAACAAAAAGTATGGATTACAGTTTAAGTGGGAAAACACAGATTTGCGAATTTAACGAACAAACAATTAATTTATGCTTTCAGTGAAAATACGCGGATTTACAATTTTGGCGAAAAATATTGATATGCAATTTGGACAGACAAATGTAGTTTGTAATTTTTTGGTAGTGGAAACACAGATTTGCAATTTTGACAGAAAATAATTTGTGATATAGAGAAACACAGATTTACAATTTTTTCCAGTATTTTCTATTGTAACTTACTATTTATATTATATAAAAATATAAACAAATAAAAGCCTTTAAAATAATTTCTGATTATTTCACAAATTTATATTAATTCGTTAGGTCGAAACCAACCACACACGTCACACTTACCGCAATGTCGAACAAAGGTTTTTCCGTTTTTGCATATGATCATATTGTACATGTGTATTGTTGTGTTCAATTTGTAAAATGATATTTTTTTTTTTTTGACATTAATGTCATTATCACTATTAACTTGCCTACCATTCATAATTTGATTATCTCCACGCAAAAAGTAAACTCTTACTTCCATTATTGACAAACGTGATCAAGTCGCTGCATGTTCAAACCAGCTATGTACACCAGGCCCGGCTCATATATATTGTAGACCCTGTTTTCAAACAAAATTTTGGACCCTAATTTAGTACTAATTTTTTTTTTTTTAAAAAAAGGCCCTTAGATGTAAGGAATTTGGGTTGAAAAATAATTGGAACCGGTGCAAAAGCACCATGAGCACATGCAGAGAGCCGGGCCTGATGTACACAACTGCAAGATTATCCTCTGGCACACAACTGGTTCTCTAAACTTTTCTCAAAAAAAGAAAGAAAGAAAGTAGTGCAATGCATAATTATAAAATACCTTGGCAGATATTTATCTTATAACATAGTGTGGTTATAATAAAACAACCTCTCATCTGACTTTTAGTTCTTTTTTTTTTCTTTCGGTAATCCATATATTAGTTCTAGCTAGGCCTGGGCGCGGGGCGGGTACCCGGATTTTTCGGTATATTTACGACCCGTCTTACCCAGTTCAATTTTTACGGAAATCCCTTTGTTACTTGCCTTGCGACGGACGAGTACTTGCAGTCACGAGTACTTGCCAAAAATTGGTCGATTTGCAAGCTACTTACCTTGCCTTGCCTTGCGACTTGCTAATTTATTAAACAAATATTCAAACAAATTAACATAAATACTTAAACAAGTTTGTTAAAATCTAAGCATACAAATTATCCAAGTTTCAAAACATCCAAAATAACATAAATACTTGAAAATAGAATTTGAAATACTTAAAAACAAAATTAAGCTTTTGTTTCTTCTTAATTCCTTTTATTCCTATAAAAATAAAGTAGATCACAATAAAACAAACACTAAAATTTAAATTGATAAAAAAAAATGACGGGGCAAGCTTGAACGGGGCGAGTATCGAAAAAAAAACGTTACTTGATACTTACCCCGTACTTGCGAGTATTATAATTTCTCGACTTGCTACTCGACTTGCGCAAAATGAATACTTGTTCGGACGAGGCGGATACGGAACGAATCGCGAGTAATAGGCGAATAACGAGTACTTGTGCCCACGCCTACTTCTAGCCATCGACTTTTGCAGCATATTAAATACTAATGCTGCGTGTGATTGTTAAATCTATTTAAACAACACATTTTTGTTGTATCACTATCAGGTATGCATTGACTGTCAAATTATTTTCTATAATATTCATGTGGAAGTATATACCCTAGTTTGGAGAACGAAAACTACATTCCGTTGGAAAAAAAAACCGAAAACTACATATAATTACAATTTACCAGTCAGCATCTTATTCAATGGGAGCCTGGTCTCTTAGAATTAGTTAAGACGAGGGCTGGCCAGAATATCTATTTGTTTCGATTATCTGTTTTGTTTTATTCCAAAATAAATTCCAACAACACAATCTGATGAAGTAAAAAAAAAGTAATAAAATATAATTATTTTGGATATTTTTTCTTTTTATATATAAAAGATAATACACATATAAAATAATATTAAAATTAGAAAAATACAGTAGAATGTTTTAGGATGGTCCGTTTTCTCTATTCAGCAGATTATTTAACTTGTAAGAATTTCTGAGAATGTTATATTATCAGTTTGCAGAACGGGAAGCAACAAATATAAAAAGCTATGTATTCTGATTTCTAATATATTGAAATTTTTTTGCGGTTAAAATGTTAATTCACTTATTTAAGTTTCCATTAGGTATCAAAATGGAAAAAATATAACATTCATTATAATTTTTTTATTTAAAAAAAAATTATATACAATGTTAAATCTATTAATATATAAAAGTTGAAGCTATAGTGCTGTAAGAGTGTCCACATAGGATTGAAATTTTAAAATAATCAATAGTATCATTCCACATCAACATTTAAAGTTTAAATTTTTTTCTAATTTCTTAATTGTATTGTTAATAGAAAATACATAAGATAAAGAAATTATCTATAAATTTTAAACAAAAAAATCAACTTAGTTTTAGATTAGGAAACTTTTTAATTTAAAATAATCATATCATTTGTATAAGTAACATCAACATTTAAAGTTTATGAAATTTTCTAATTTCTTAATTGTATTGTCAATAGAAAATACATAAGATAAGAAAATTATCTATAAATTTATATTAAACAAAAAAATCAACTTAATATTAGATTAAGAAACTTTCTAATTAAAAATATAAGTTAAAGAAATTATCTATAAAGTTCTAAATAAATCAACTTAATTTTTGATTAGGAAATTTTTTAATTTATCAATAGAAGATTATTTATCATTTGACAATAGAAGGTTATTTTGGTCATTTTCACAATAGAGAAAAGTGTAAAAATGAAAATGGCTTTTTTGCAAGTGTAAAAGTGAAAAAGTGTATCAAACAAAGTGTATAAGTGTAATTGTCCCTAAAAATAATCATATCATTTGTATAAGTAAATATATATAACCTACAATAGTGACACAAAAAAATAGAATAAATTTAATAGAAAACTACATATATTAATATTAAAAACAAATATATAAAGTAAGAAACATATCTACAAATATTTCTTAATTAAAAGTTAACTTAATATTATATTACAAAAATTTCATAATTTAATATAATTATCAATTATATAATTCACCATATATAACATAAAATAAGTATTGGTGACCAAAAAATAATAGTTCAAATATAATAATAATAGGTTTTTGTAGAAGATTATTTCTTAGTTAAGATAATGGTTTTAGTTGAATTTTATACAAATAAGATTGACACTGTATAACTAATAAAATTAGCCAATTAAATTAGACACTATATAACTAATAAAATTACCCAATTAAATTACCAATTAAATTAAATTGGGTAATAAAATTAGTTAAGCTGATTAAAATTACCCAATTAAATATTATACTAATAAAATTTTCATTATATAGTTTTAAAATTGTCTATATTAACTTTGAAATAATTAATTAAATATTTCAAATTACCATCTTAAGTTAATTGAATTTTTGTATCCTGAAATAATATTATAAACATGAAAGATGAAAGATGATAAAAAAAATTCATTAATTGATATGAGATTTAAATGTTGAAAAAGAATTATATCTCGAAAATATAAAATTTTATATTTTTAGAGCATTAATTAATTCATCTATTTTAACTTTTTATTATTTGAATATAATGGATATGAGATTATGTTAAAATATATATATTGTAAAAGCTTTTATTATTATTTAACAATTTATATAATAAATTATGCAGTATTGTAATTAAATTTAAAACAGACAAACATAAGGACGAATCTAATGACTTGAACTGAGTAAGCTAATGATAATTTTAAAAATTAGAGTTTCGAGCCACTCAACCAACTAAATAATATATTGAGTTTATGATATTTATTAAGAGATTTGATGGATTTTTGAAAAAAAAAATATGAATTCCTTTAGAGCTTAAGAGAAAAAAATATGATGTGATATCAAAAATTATTAGACCATATAGTGAATTATTCACAAAAAATATTGACGTTGTAGAAAAACGTTAGAATTCATTTTTCAAACCATAAGAAAATAAAATAGTTTATATGATGTAAAATATATAATTATAAATATAAATTAGAATATTATCAAATATACGAAAATATAAATGGTTTATTAAAAATAATTCAAGTGACATATAATTTAAATAAATAATTAATAAATAGATGATGTAAAATATATTATTAATAAATATAAATTAGAGTATTTTTAAATATACGAAAATAAACTATAAGCTGTTTATTAAAAATAATTCAAGTGATAAATATGTTAAATTAAATAAATTATATAAATAGCTGATTTATTTATAATATGTAAATTTAGTGATTAAATATATTATATTATACTATTATGAGTATAAAAATAATATTTCAACAAATATTATAAATTTTGTATTTTAAAAAGATATTAAAAAATTCTCACGCGTAGCGTGGATGAAAAACCTAGTTTAAATAATACTCCAATGCTTAGTGTAATCGATATAACTAATATAAAAAATACATATATCATTCTGTTATGCATTGACTATCAAATTATTTTATTTACATATTTACATATTTACATATCTACATAAAGCTACATATATTTACAAATTTAGACTGTGATCTTTAGATTTACTTTCGAAGAAATAAAGCTACCTATATTTACATATTTAGACTGTCTCGTAAGAAAATATAGGTCTGGGCGTTCGGGTACCCGTTCGGGTTGGTTCGGGGGCAATTCGGGTTCGGGTTTTGAAATACCAAAATTTTAGCCCCATTCGGGTATTATGAATTATCGGTTCGTATTCGGTTCGGGTTTCTTCGGGTTCGGTTCGAGTTTAGTAACACATGTAAAACCCAGTAAAACTCAAAATAATTTCTGTTTCGGTTCTATTTCGGGTTTTGGGACCCAAAGTACCTGTTTCATACTAAAAAATACTTTTTTATCAAACTTACAAGGCTAAAATTAAACTTAAAAATTGATATTGTGAACAATAATCCTAAGAAAAATGCTAAAATCAAATTGTTAAACATCAAAACGAAAGCAACACCAACATCATCTGAAAAATACAATTACAAGCTAAAATATTAATTATATTTGAGTATTTTGAGATGTTTTAAGTATATATATAATTAATATTTTTAGAAATATAATTATTTATTGGATATTTTGGGTACCTGTTCGGTTCTCGATTCGGTCCGGGTTCGGATTCGGGTTTTGAGATACCAAAATTTAAGCCCCGTTCGGATATTTTATTGATACCGGGTTCGATTCGGTTTCATTTTTTCGGATTGGGTTCAGTTCGGATTTTCGGGTTCGGATATTTTGCCCAGCCCTAAGAAAATGGTTGACATTTTATAGACAATAAAAACTGACTTTCATTGATCTAACAAGAAACTTTCTGATGCAGCGCATCCTTATCTCTTCCGAGGATATTGCCGTTAAGTGTTGGTGTTAGCTTTATCCTCACGCTTTTACTTTTCCTTTTTAAGATTGTTTTCTATTTTTCAATTGGTTTTATGTTTTTCCTTTTGTTTTAGGATTCCTAATAGCTCTAGGTCTTGTTAGCGGCTATATAAGGAATCCGTGGCTTTGTTTAGAATTGAATCTTTGTCTTTGAAAAATCAATAAAAAAACCAAAAAGAGGAAACTCAAGTTTCCCATCAAGAGCTTTGCCTTGTCTTAGCGCTGAGAGGAGCACTCTCAACCCCTTTGTCTGTTTGATCATCTCAAACAAACAATTCTTTACCCTATCTCGAGTTCTCTCATGAGTTCTCAGCTTACGTTCCGCAAATTCGCTTCCGCAACCCCATCAGTTGGTATCAGATTACAGGAACTTTTCTGGATTTGTTACGATGCCACCTAAACCTAAGGACACAAACGATGACATCAACTTGGGCGAATTGCAGCGTGCCCTGCTCGCGATGCAGGAGAACTTCCAAAACACGATGCAACAATCGTTTCTCACACTTGGCGAGACGATTGCCTAAAGTCAACGTGACCTAGCCACAACTATTCTCGCTCAAAACCAACAACCACGTCAACCCGTTAATCAACCCCAAGGTAACCATAACAACAACGACCGCAACAATAATCAAGGAGGCGATCGACGTTGGGAATCAGGGCTCAAAGTTGATATACCGGAGTTTCATGGGAGTATACGTGGTGATGATCTGTTGGATTGGATCACAACCGTGGAGGAAGTGCTTGAGTTCAAACAAGTCCCACCGGATCGACAAGTCGCGCTTGTCGCCACACGTTTTCGTGGCCGGGCAGCTTCGTGGTGGCTCCAGTACAAAGCCAATCGAATGCGAACTGGTAAAGCACGAATCGCGACTTGGGAGAAACTCAAAAAGCATCTCCGCAGTCAATTTCTCCCTCTCAACCATGAGCGTACGATGTTTACACGCTTACAAAACCTTCGCCAAGGATCGCGCACGGTTGATGAGTATGCAGAGGAATTTTATACCTTGCTGACCAGGAATGAGCTCCACGATACACAGATGCAACTCGTGTCTCGTTTTATGGGTGGCTTGCGGCCTCAGTTGCAGAATTCATTGGCCCAATTCGACCCGATGTCCCTTGCTGAAGCACATCGACGTGCTCTTGCCTGTGAATCTCAAAACAAACCAACGACTCCATGGGCTTCCTCTTCCTCGGGAAAATCACGCCAACAACAGACCGAAGGCGACAATACAAACACTCAAAACGACACTTCCAAAGTCCAAGGCGGAAATCCTCAACAAACACTCCCGGAGGATTCTTCTCTTCCTCGATCCACTCGTCCTAACGTACTCAGGTGTTTTGCGTGCGGGGAACCAGGTCACCGTCAGACCGCTTGCCCTAACGCACCGCGACGCGGTCTGCTCCTCGACGAAACAGGGCACACGATTGACGCTGAATGCGATGACACAGAGACAACGGTGGACACACCAATCTATGGTGACAACAATTTACCGGCATTAATGCTTCGCAGGGTGTGTTTGGCTCCAGTGGGATATGAGGAACCTTGGCTTCGGACCAATATTTTTCGCACAACGTGTACTATGAAAGGGAAGCTCTGTTCACTCATCATTGATTCCGGTAGCTGCCATAATATCATCTCTGAATCGGCAACAAAAAAGCTTGGCCTCAAACGTGAAGATCATCCAGCTCCTTACACGTTGGTCTGGATTTCTGCGGGTATAGAAGTCAAAATTACGCATCGTGCATTAGTATCGTTTTCCATTGGGACTTTCTACAAAGACTCCATCATCTGTGACGTCGCACCTATGGATGTCAGTCATTTAATTCTGGGTCGACCGTGGCAATACGATCGTGATACGTACCATAGCGGAAAGAAAAATACATACACATTCATGTTTGACAACCGCAAGATAGTTCTCATGCCCAATCCCAACCCTATTTCGACTTCGGCTGTTCCATCCACTCCCAACATTCCGCCGCAAGTCATGTCCCAGCCGACCCTACTCTGCACACGTGCCCAATTTGAAATGGAACTCAAGGATACAGGCTTCTTGTTTGCCTTGCTTCCTACCTCGGCCAACAACAAACCTGAACTGTTGCCACCGTCGCCTGTTTTCCGTGAAATTATACAGGAATTTCAGGATGTCTTCCCGGATGATCTGCCTTTGAGCCTGCCTCCCTTGCGCGACATACAACATCAAATTGATCTAGTCCCGGGTGCTACTTTGCCAAACCGCCCTCATTATCGAATGAGTCCGCAAGAGCACGAAGAACTGCGACGCCAAGTGGAAGGCTTGCTTGCCAAGGGTCATATTCGCGAAAGTCTCAGCCCTTGTGCTGTACCTGCTCTGCTTATTCCAAAAAAAGATGGCACATGGCGTATGTGTGTTGACAGCAGAGCCATCAATAAAATCACGGTGCGCTATCGTTTTCCCATACCACGTTTAAACGACTTGCTTGATCAGATCGGGACAGCCACACTCTTCTCCAAGCTCGACCTCAAGAGCGGCTACCATCAGATCCGTATCAAACCGGGTGATGAGTGGAAGACGGCTTTTAAGACCCGCGAAGGTTTGTTTGAATGGCTTGTTATGCCATTTGGATTATCCAACGCACCGAGCACGTTTATGCGTGTGATGAATCAGGCTTTACGACCATTCATCGGGAAGTTTGTTGTCGTCTATTTTGATGACATCCTCATCTTTAGCTCCACTTTGACCGACCATCTCTCTCATTTACGAAGTGTCTTAGACGTTCTCCGTCGCGACAATTTTTTTGTCGCCCAACACAAGTGCGAGTTCGGTACTGACCATGTCCTGTTCTTGGGTTATGTCGTCTCCAAGGACGGTCTCTCGGTCGATAAAAGCAAAGTGGAGGCAGTTCGCTCGTGGCCAGAACCCACCACGCTGACTGAGGTACGTAGCTTCCATGGACTAGCGTCCTTTTATAGGCGTTTCATTCCTCACTTTAGCAGTGTGATGGCACCAATCACGGATTGCATGAAAGACGGCAAGTTCGGTTGGACTCCTTCGGCGGCTCTGGCGTTTCAGCTTATAAAGGAGAAGCTCACGTCTGCCCCCATTCTCGCCCTTCCTGACTTCTCTCAAGCTTTCGAATTGCATAGTGATGCGTCTAAGGTCGGGATTGGCGCCGTATTGAGTCAAGGAGGCCGACCCATCGCTTATTATAGCGAGAAACTGTCGGGAGCCAGAACGCGTTATAGCACATATGATATTGAATTTTATGCCGTCGTTCAAGCGATCAAACACTGGCGACATTATTTGTTCCACCGCGAGTTCATTCTCTTTACGGACCATGACGCTCTGAAACACTTGGACAGCCAAGCCAAAGTCTCCTCGCGTCATGCTACTTGGGTCGCTTTCCTCCAACAATTCACCTTTACCATTCGCCACCAAGCTGGAAAGCTTAATCGCGTTGCCGATGCGTTGAGTCGTCGTCATGCGTTGGTCACAACAATGCATGCGTCCGTCACGGGTTTCGCGTCTTTCGCTGACTTGTATTGTTCGGATCCGTACTTCTCCAAGGTACTTAGCGAAGTTGCAGATGGTCGTTCGACGGATTTCTCACTACACGATGGCTTTTTGTTTCACCGCAACCAGCTCTGCATTCCCGATTGCAGTCTCCGTCTTCGCATCATCAAGGAATTACATGACGAGGGTCATGTGGGACGGGATCGTACACTCCAATTGGTAACAGCATCCTATTTTTGGCCGACGCTCCGCCGTGATGTGGTTCGTTTTGTTGAGCGCTGTCGTCCATGTCAACAGGCAAAGGGTAGTGCATCAAATGCCGGCTTGTATTTGCCTCTCCCTGTTCCCACTCAGCCTTGGTCTGACATTAGTATGGATTTTGTACTGGGACTTCCGCGAACTCAACGAGGCAACGATTCGATCTTTGTCATTGTGGACCGTTTTTCGAAAATGGCACACTTTGTCCCTTGCAAAAAGACTACCGATGCGGTCCATGTTGCATCTTTGTTTTTCACGGAAATATATCGGCTGCATGGTTTGCCAACGTCAATTGTCTCGGATCGCGATACACGCTTCCTCAGTCACTTCTGGCGTTCCGTTTGGAAATTACTCCGTACAAGCCTGGACATGAGCACCGCTTATCATCCTCAGACCGACGGACAAACGGAGGTGACTAATCGTGCGTTGGGTAATATGCTTCGCAGCCTGGTGGGTGACAATCTTAAGTCTTGGGATACAAAGCTGTGTATTGCTGAGTTTGCGCATAATCATGCTGCTAATCGCAGCACAGGATTTTGTCCTTTTAAAATTGTCTACGGCGTTGTTCCGCGTGGTCCTCTTGACTTAGCTCCTCTTCCGGATCGCGTGCGTCTCCATGGTCAAGCAATTGATTTTGTTGACGATGTCACTGCCGTTCACACAACAACTCGGCAACATCTTCAGGCCTCTTCTGCCGCGTACAAAGCTGCTGCTGATACTAGTAGGCGTAATCTCTCTTTTCAGCCTGGCGATCTGGTCTGGGTGTACTTGTCGAAGGAACGTTTACCCGCCGGTGAGTATAACAAGTTGAAGCCACGTAAGATAGGTCCCATCGAGGTCCTTGAGAAGATCAATCCTAATGTGTACCGTTTGCGGCTCCCGTCGGATGTTCGTACTGCTGATGTGTTTAACGTTAAGCACATTTCTCCTTACCACGGCGACAATGACGTTCCCGATTCGTGGGCGAATCTTCTCCTACACAGGAGGACCTGATGCAGCGCATCCTTATCTCTTCCGAGGATATTGCCGTTAAGTGTTGGTGTTAGCTTTATCCTCACGCTTTTACTTTTCCTTTTTAAGATTGTTTTCTATTTTTCAATTGGTTTTATGTTTTTCCTTTTGTTTTAGGATTCCTAATAGCTCTAGGTCTTGTTAGCGGCTATATAAGGAATCCGTGGCTTTGTTTAGAATTGAATCTTTGTCTTTGAAAAATCAATAAAAAAAACAAAAAGAGGAAACTCAAGTTTCCCATCAAGAGCTTTGCCTTGTCTTAGCGCTGAGAGGAGCACTCTCAACCCCTTTGTCTGTTTGATCATCTCAAACAAACAATTCTTTACCCTATCTCGAGTTCTCTCACGAGTTCTCAGCTTACGTTCCGCAAATTCGCTTCCGCAACCCCATCACTTTCAAAGCAAAAGATACATAATAAAAAAAGAAGTTGACCTTCATGAACAATAAAAAAATATTTGTTTAAATGAAATTGTCAACTCCGCCTTAAGTAACTACAATGTCTATAATTATAACTTTTATGTTTTTTAATCAAAAGTCAACCTATAACTCAAATTAGTAACTAACATTTGTATTATTATAAAATTCTCAAAATCTTTTGAGTGCATATACATTTACCCTAAGATAGTTTACTTGCATCTTGTCGCATGCTAGTATTGTTATAATATGGCGTATATGAAAAATTTCCCAAACTTGTCTTGTAGCTATCCACATATTTCACTTCTTTTCATTTATTCTTCTCTTCAAGTCCCTAATTTTAAGAATTTGTGTAGTTTGTGATGTGTGGTAAAGAGAAAAACTTTTTGGAGGTGTATAACAAAGTGACAAAAAATTTGGGTTGTGTATCGAAGAAGTTATATATTAAGGGTAGTAGCTCATGGTTGCGAGAAAATCCAAATTGATCTCCAATACACTGGACTTGAAGAGAAGAAGAAATCTGTTTTTTTTTTTTCGGGAACCCTAATTTTCTAATTCCCCCAAATCGATTTTGATTCTAATAAAGCTGGGAGGATTCTTCATACTTGGAGTCGGGTATTGTTTTCTTAAAAACTGGGTCACTAATCGTGATTTTCAAAACGCGATTTGTCGGTTAGTTAAACACAATTATTAATTTTATTGGGTTTGTTGTAATTAAGTGTATTTGTATATTTCATGTTGTATGCCAACGAATAAAATTGTTTATGTGGTACAAAAAAGAGACAAAAAATTTGGGTGGTGTATCGAAGAAGCTATATATTAAAGGTAGTATACCGAAGTCAACCCACTTTAAAAATGTGTGTCAAAAGACTTTCGAATGTTAAAAAATGATCTTATCCTACAACACGAGTATTTATAAGATAAATGTTCAAAACAAAAATATTAACTTTTAGTATGTAAAAGCAGGAGAGACACGAGAGGCTGAGATGGCCGAACAACAACTAGGAGTGCTGAAGGCACTCGATGTTGCGAAAACGCAACTTTACCATTTCACGGCCATTGTTATCGCCGGTATGGGTTTCTTTACAGATGCCTACGATCTCTTCTGCGTTTCCTTGGTCACCAAGCTTCTTGGACGTCTCTACTACATCAATCCGTTGTCAGAGAAGCCTGGCTCACTTCCCCCTCATGTGGCCGCTGCGGTCAATGGTGTGGCTCTCTGTGGGACTCTTGCTGGTCAGCTCTTCTTCGGATGGCTCGGTGACAAACTCGGAAGGAAAAAAGTGTATGGTATCACTTTGATCATGATGATTGTGTGCTCCGTTGCTTCTGGTCTCTCCTTCGGTAACAAAGCCAAGGGTGTCATGACCACTCTTTGCTTCTTCAGGTACAATCATCATCATATATTCACACATGCTTTATATATTAATCGGGTCTTTTATTTTTGTTTCGTAAAATATATACATATATTAACATATAAACAATCTTGTTCAGGTTTTGGTTGGGATTCGGTATTGGAGGTGACTACCCTCTTTCTGCCACCATTATGTCTGAATACGCTAACAAGAAGACTCGTGGTGCTTTCATCGCTGCCGTGTTCGCCATGCAAGGTGTTGGTATCTTAGCCGGAGGTTTCGTGGCACTTGCCGTCTCTTCCATTTTCGACAAGAAGTTCCCAGCTCCAACCTATGCAGTCAACAGAGCTCTCTCAACGCCTCCTCAGGCTGATTACATTTGGAGAATCATTGTCATGTTTGGTGCTCTACCCGCAGCCTTGACTTACTACTGGCGTATGAAGATGCCCGAAACTGCTCGTTACACCGCTTTGGTGGCCAAAAACATCAAGCAGGCCACACAAGACATGTCCAAGGTCTTACAAGTGGAGCTTGAGATGGAGGAAAGAGCAGAGGACATCGTTAAAGACCCCAGGCTTAACTATGGCTTGTTCTCCAAAGAATTCGCTAAACGACATGGTCTCCCCCTCCTCGGATGTACCTCCACTTGGTTCTTGCTTGACATTGCTTTCTACAGCCAAAACTTGTTCCAAAAGGATATTTTCTCGGCTATCGGATGGATCCCAAAGGCAGCCACTATGAATGGAATCCACGAGGTTTTCATGATCGCCAGGGCACAAACTCTCATTGCACTTTGCAGTACTGTCCCTGGTTACTGGTTCACGGTTGCGTTTATTGATATCATGGGAAGATTTGCGATCCAGCTGATGGGATTCTTCATGATGACTGTCTTTATGTTTGCCATTGCCTTCCCTTACAACCACTGGATCAAACCAGACAACCGTATTGGTTTTGAGGTTATGTACTCTCTCACTTTCTTCTTCGCCAATTTGGACCAAACGCAACCACCTTCATTGTACCCGCTGAGATCTTCCCGGCTAGGCTAAGGTCCACATGCCATGGAATATCAGCCGCGACAGGCAAGGCTGGAGCCATTGTGGGAGCTTTCGGGTTCTTATACGCGGCTCAGCCACAGGACAAGACCAAGACAGACGCAGGATATCCACCGGGCATTGGAGTCAAGAACTCACTCATCATGCTTGGTGTCATTAATTTCATCGGTATGCTCTTCACCTTCCTTGTCCCTGAGCCCAAGGGTAAGTCCCTTGAAGAGCTCTCCGGTGAGACTGAGGTTGAGAAATGATTACACATCATATTTCATTTTATATTTGTTATTTATTCTGGTCATTCTTCTTTTACTTACTACTTTTTGCGATGAGTGACGTGAGATTTGTAATTGTGCACTACACCTTTTCTATAATGTGACCAATTCTCAAAGAATTGCTAAGGGAACATTTGTATAGATTGATTCTTTTTCTTTAGCATTTATAAAGTACAAATTTTTATTCTCATTTTTTGGGATCTGTTTTGAAAATTCAACGGAACATAAACAAATTTGAGAAAGCAGTGATAGATCCAGAAAAAAATGAATGTAACTAGGAATACCATTAAACAGAAGAAGTAGAACTAAAAATCGAGCTTGGGAAATCAACGATTTATAACCGCACAAAAAAAAAAGAAAAAAAAAGATGAAAACAAGAAGACAAGGCAAGGCAGGTTCACAACATAGTTTTCTCCTCGTGTTATTTACTTTTCTGTCTTAACAGTTTTGTTGATGTTATACAATAAAGAATGGTTTAATAGGTTAAACTATGTAACTGAATCAACTTGTAAACTAGAGTAAACAGAGGAAAACATGTAACAGATAGAGTTTCATGTAAGCTAGTGAGGTTCAGAATATACAAATATGAATAAGAGCCTGGATAAACCATATATCAGAAGTGAAGCTAACTTTAGAATTCAACGTTTTTGTCAAAACACGGACACTCGAAAATTGAATTTGATAAAACACATTATGTATAGAGAGAGCATCAGTCAAATGAATGAATCCTGTGCCTTTTATTTTTACAGTGTATATGATAGTAGAGTAACAAAAGTCCTATAGGGTCTTATTCTATATATATAAAGAGCTAATATAGGTAATATGATGAGTAGCTTCTAAAGCTATAACCCAAACTCTAACGGACATTTCAGTTTTGTAAATATAAAAGAAGTTATATTTAATAATAGGAATATTCCCAAAATCACTATGCGATCTTCATTTTTAGAATCTTTTTAGAGAAATACCCTAAAATGAACCATTTTTAAGTTTGTAGGACCAAAATGAACTAACAAGGGAATTATGACATAAATGTTTCATTAATGATAAGAAATTGACTGTATTGCCCTTTCTTCTCATCACCAGGCAGACGACAAAAAAAAAAAAAGATAGTCATTTTTCTCCGTCGCCTTCCTTTCTCTCGATCGATCTCAATCATCTCCCATCGAATCTCTCTCTCTCTGGCGATCTCTGTTATTCATCGCCGGCGATATTTGTTATTTGTCACCGGCGATCTCTAATGATTACATGTATTTGTCTTCTATGCGTTTGTGAAGAAGGCGAAGAATGATGAGCACTCGCCGTTGCTTGATGATTTAAGTGTTGTACCGAACTGGAAGAAAGCGAATAGCGGTTTGCTTAAGATGCATAAAGTCGAAGTGCTTGAGAAGGTTTCGATTATGCATCCTCTTGGGCTGGCTCATCAAATTGTATGATTTTGGTTTCGTTTTGTCTCGCTTTTAGCCTAAGAAACCTTATGTTGTCTATTGTGGTTTGTGTGCTAATTCGCCAGTTCGTTGCAGCATCCCTGATGATGTGATCGTTGATGAATTTCCTGGGAATTTGAATGAAGAGGAGAGTCGTCAGATCCTTGCGATTTGTGAAGGTTTCTACGAAGAAGCAGATGATAATTTCCACGAGGCCAATGAAGAAGAGCAGAGTAAATTGCTTGCGATTTGTGATAGTTTATGGGTTTAACAATTTGTCTGTGTAATGACACACGATTTTTGACACATGCTTTAGTGTTCATGTCGTTTAACTTGTAATGTTGAATTGATGTTAATGATAGAAGTATCTACTTTGTTCTCGTTTTCCCAATTCTTCTCTGCAATTTCTTTATATGCCAAGTAATTGGATGCTCTTTAGGTTTCAAATTGGATATTACTAAAACTCACTACTTGTTTTTATGCAATCTTCCCTGTTTGTTTATGTGGTTCTTGGTTTCAGAGTAATGTAACAAGTGGTGAAGATGACACTAATAAACTGGTTGCCAATTTTTTTTTACTATAAACATACTCTATCTTCCCTGCAACCTTACGTGCAGTCTTAAGTCATTTTTATTTTTTGTTCAACAGACTAAGTCATTATGCTCTGTTTGTTCCTTACGAACTGAGTTCCTCGACATATTCATCTTCAGAAAAAAATTGTATGAGTACTTTTAAATATCTAGAAATGTTAGTTTTAGAATTTATGAAAGTTTCTTGATTTTTTATGAAATATTAATACAAATTTAGGAAGAGCATCCTAAATTGTATGTTAATTACTAGTTTATAAAAAACAAATTTCGGCTTTTGAACTTTTAGGAAGGCCTTCCTGAAGTTTTAAAAAAATTTTCTATTATTTTAAAGAAATATTTTTTTAAGGATTGAGAAAGACATTATAATTTTTAAGGAAGATGTTACTAAAAATTGTATGAATATCTTTAGATATCTAGGAATGAGAGTTTTGGAATTTATGAAGTTTTCTTGACGGATTTAAGAATAGTTTTCAAGAGTTTAGGAAGACTTTCCTAAAAACAGATTATTAACTTTATTTATTTGGATATAAATATACTAACTCTTGGATATGTAACCATTTAGGAAAATCTTCCTAAATCTGAGTTATTTTTTCTTTAAAACATAAAACAACACAAAAATAAGATTCAAAGTTGCTAACATGACTCAAAGTTTGCTAAAATGACCTAAACTTACGAACATGACTCAAAAACACATTTAGGAAGACATTCCTAAAGTTATGTTATTGTTTCCTGAAATCATAGAAGAATGTTTTATTGTATATATATATCCATAATTTACAATAATAATGGCTTGCTCATATGGTAAGAAAACCATACTGTTTGTTACACATATAACAACAACACAAGAGCGACGAAAATTAAAGATTCTCAAGCAGCATTGAGAGTGTAACTTCCACTCTAATTTACAACAACTTTTGGTGATGGCTCATTCCCAATCTTGAATTTCAAAGGTGGGATTTTAAATCGTTTCTGCAAAAGAATCACCCATTTTTGCACCTAAAAACATCACAAAAATTAAAGAAACCAGTTCAGTAAGAGCTTCCTAAAAAAAACAATACCTTCCTAAAACTCTTTCTAATATACAAATTTCGTAACACCTTCATAAATACAAACATAGGATTCCTAAAGGCTTCATAAAAAACAAACAAGTCAGACATAAACAATCCAAGTTTGAATTTTGTAGTGAATTTCAGTAAGACCTTAAATACCAACAAAAGTTTCTTAAAGCCTTCCTAAAAAACTAACAAGTGAGAGGAACAATCGAAGTTGAATCTTTTTTGTAATGTTTGTTAGGTTTATAAGATTTCAGTAAATCTTTCCTAAATACCAACTTTTGGCTTCTTAAGTCGCTCATACAAATTACAAAAACTGACACAGAAACAATCAAAATTTTGATAAAACAAGTTTAAAAAATACTACAATACGAGTTTAGTAATGTCTTCCTAGATACAAATAAATACTTCCTAAAGTATAGAGCCTTAAAAACAAAAACCGTTGTGGAGAAAGTAGTTATTGACCAATACATGACAGTGTTCTACCACACAACAAGAGGAGGCTATCCTAAATTTTGAGGAAAGCTTTCCTAAAATTTTAAAAGCTTTTATGTTGTTTTAAAAAGACATTGTTATGCTAGATTTTTTTGAATTTAACTGATTAGTTCTTCAGCTAATTCGCACTAATGATTGTCCATCAGATCTTCGTTCACAATCACAATCAATGGCTTCCCCAGTTTCAGTGTCTCGAATATACTTCCAGATTCTGCATCAATGAGTCTAGGTTGTTGTTACTCTAAATGCAGAAACTATACCTGCATCAATGAGTCTAGGTTGTTTTACGACCAAAATTTATAATTTTTTAGGAAGATCTTACGAAAATTTGTATGAGTATTTCTAGATATCTATAAAATCTTAGTTTTGAAATTTATGAAGTTTTTTGAATTTTTATAATAGATTCATACAAATTTAGGAGGATCATCCTAAATTGGATGTTAATTACTAGTTGATAAAAACAAATTTAGGAAGCTTTTCTAAACTTTTCGGAAGGTTTTCACAAATGTTTTAAATGACACTTTTAGGAATTGAGAAATACGTTATATATTTTTAGAAAGATCTTACTAAAATTTGTATGAGTGTTTTTCGATATCCAGAAATGTTAGTTTTGAAATTTATGAAGCTTTCTTGAATTTTTAAGAAAGATTCATACAAATTTAGGAAGAACATCCTAAATTGTATGTTAATTACCCGTTGATAAAAAAAAACAATTTATAAAGCTTTTCTAAACTTTTAGGAAGACTTTCCTGAAATTTTAAAAACTTTTTCTTTTGTTTTAAAAAGGCATTCCTAGAGATTGAGAAATACATTATAATTTTTTAGGAAGATCTTACTAAAATTTGTATGAGTATTTCTAGATATCTAGAAATGTTAGTTTTGAAATTTATGAAATTTTTTTAATTTTTAGGATAGATTCATACAAATTTAGGAAGATCATCCTAAATTGTATGTTAATTACTAGTTGATAAAAACAAATTTAGGAAGCTTTTCTAAACTTTTCGGAAGGTTTTCCCGAATTTTTTTAAAATTCTATTGTTTTAAATGACACTTCTAGAAATTGAGAAATACATTATATATTTTTAGAAAGATCTTACTAAAAAAAATAGCAAGCTATTCTAAACTTTTATGAAGATCTTACTAAAATTTGTACCAGTGTTTTTAGATATCTAGAAATAATAGTTGTGGAATTTATGAAAATTTCTTGAATTTTTTAAAAATATTCATACAAATTAGGATGACCTTCCAGAATATTCTTGAAAATTTCAAAACCACAGCTGAATTATATTATGATCGGTAAAGGTACACCGTACACACATACATCAGTTCATACAAATCATTTTACAATGGGATTCTCCATTTCAAACATACTACAAATCATTTGTGAAGACAACAAAAGAAACTGCGAAATGTTTTTTGTAAACCTTTAATGTATATAGTAAGGTCTTTCTTAGTGTTTTTAGTAATGATTTAGTAAAACCTTCATAATTACCAACAATGGTTTCCTAAGGCCTACTTAAAATACCGACAAATGAGACATACCAAATTTAGGTATTTATTCTATATATTTAGGAAGTTTTTCCTAAAATTTATAAATACAAATTTTGTGTCTAGTTCAACAATTTAAATTTGATTTAGCAATACTAGAAAAGAGAAATCACGAGCGAAAAGGTGATAAAGCACATGAAGAAATATAGAAGATGTGAAAGCACATGTATCATTGTTGAAGAGCAATGTCCCCCCAGGCCATGGCAGCCATAGCCTGCAAAGGCAAAATGGAAAGTTTATAAATCTTACAAATAAAGAAAAGATGGACAGACTGAAAACATATGCAAAATGGCAAACACACACCTGTGCTCCACCAGCTTTACGTATGTGAATTACACCAACGCTTTTAGCACAATACATCACCTCCTGCATCAACAATAAAACAAATTTATCAGCTCAGCAGCAAGATGGATAACAAAAAAGGTGAGGAATCCTGACTATTCCCAGAAACAAAACAGCTAGAGTGCTACCCTGCATATGCTTCCTTCCTTCGTTGGTGGAGTTGGGAGGACAACTATTTTACATCCAGCAATCTGAGCAGGCTGAGAGAGGAATTAAGGAAAAAGAATGACCACGTCAAAGCAAAGCGAAGCAAAAGTAATAAACAGGAGAGAGAGAGAGCTTACAATTGCAAGCATCAAAGCGTTTGATGGCAAAACAGTTGTTCCACCTAGCACATAAAGACCTACAGAACGAATAGATCTTGAGACCCTTTTACATCTGACACCCTTAACAAAAAGAAAGGAGTGAAGATTAGTGTATTCCATGACCGTACACGTCAGTTCTTTTTCGAGAACAGTATATTTCTCCACTAGCTTCTTTCTTTAACTTATCTGAATCTCCCTGTAAAATGCAATACTTCAACACATAGTTACAAATATGAGGCGAAGGTCTATTGATGAAGAACAAAGATGGTATGGTACAAACCCAGTTTTCTGCTCCAAAATGGTAGGGAACTGCATCTTCAGATATGTGCAAGTGCATATGACAAGCAGCACTACCGTCAGAAATGAATGGAAGTTGAACAAAGCCGACTGTGATTACCCAATGATAAACAAAAACCTTAGCTCAAATCACTGGGGAAACTGTAAAACTCTAACAACAATGGACCTGAGAAGGCAGTAGTTACCATTGTATTATCTGATCACTGAAGAAGAACTGGAAAAGCTAATTGCCCTCCTTGAATCTGAAATGACGAAACAAACAGTGCATAGGAAAATGGATTGGAAGAACAGAACACACTCGCCAAGAAGAATCATAATTACACACTCACGACGAAGTAACCGCAATCATCAAAACCTATCATTAATTCAGTAGCATCGAGACGTGTAGATAAATTAAAGGAATTTCTCATCTACTCGTGACTTCTAACTCAGATTTTATATACGGAAGCAAACATAATTAAATTCTCAGATCATAACGAATCGAACTCCATTGACCGTCATATGCAAAATTAAATCTGGTGAACTCCTCTGTCTCTTCCCTTCGATTGAAGTTACTCTCTCGTTGAAGCTTCGTCGGAGAAGACGCGGGGTGAGAGAAGGAGAAGACGCAGGGTGAGAGAAGGAGAAGACGCGGGGTGAGAAAAGGAGAAGATGCGAGTTCTGTCCAACTGAAGACACTACTCCGTCGTCCTCGGCAGCGGCTAGGTTTCCGGCGAGAGAAGAGAAAGCTTTGATATTTGACAAGCTTAAGATTGTCATTTTACACTGTTTAATGAAACATTTTGGTCACAAATGAATCTCTGGTTTATTTTGGTCAGAAAAACTTGCAAATGGTTTATTATTGAGATTTGCCCATCTTTTTATCACTATTTGAATTGTTACTTTATCAAAATGTTATTTTTCAATAAATTAAACTAGAAAATAATTTTAAAACTAGTCACTCATTCCATTGCGTGAGGTAGTGAGACAGTCTTCACAATCTTCATTGCAGAGAAGCATCTCTCCACAGTGGCAATGACTACAAATTAATAAGGTTAACACAAGCTTCAAAAGTCGAGAAAACATATGATGTGAAATATGTTCCTTAATTTTTCTCCAGCATCACATGAGCAAGATCTCCAAGATTCTCCAAATTAGCAAATCTTTCATCATCTCATATATTATCAACATAAATTCCAAATTGGTGTTTAAGAGATTTCCGTTCCACATAACTCAATTCTTCTCGATTAAACTCAGAAAACCTCAGAAGTTTTAAGTGATCGAATTTGCAGAATGAATCAGTAGGACTCAAAGACACAATGCATCCAAATAATAAAGTGTTTACCTCACCAAAGCTGTCATTAAACTCTTGAATTTGCATATCTAATACTGTATAAAAGCATTAATGATGCAAGTTCGTTATTTTGCTTCTTTTTTTGGCTTCTTTTGATCGAAAAATTCTTCTTCCATAATGAGAAACTCAAAAGATGATACTTCAGTAAGAAAATCTTATCCACTATCCCTGACCTTACAAATTGTTGTTTGGTGGATTTTACTAAAGACATGGCTTTCAAAATGTCTTGATCTTTTCTTTGTAGAGCCTTGGAAAGATTATTGTGAGTCCAAGAAGAAACAACATCAATATAAGTAGAATATAAAGTAAAAAAAGTGCAAGTATTTGAGGAGACTATTATCTTGGCGTCTTTTGATATCATAAGTCTCATCACTTTCAACACACGGAAGTACCTTAATGATCAAAGAAATTAAATTAACCAATTGCAATAAGGTTTTGAAGTGAGAAACTCAACGAGTTTTACCAGATATTTGATTCCATCTTGATTCAATCCCTTTCCCATTTTAATTTCACTTTTGTAGATTCCTTCTTCAATTCTTTTTCAGATGGTCTTCTCGAACTATATCTTTTATCTTACAAATAGCTCCAACCACATTTTTTTAAAAAAAATTCTTTTTAGCAACTGCCACAACAACCAATTAAAGCTGATGAGAAAAATAACTGACATAATATGCAGAACTATTTTCTCTCAAAATCAAAGATCTCAACCCATTAACTTTACCCTTCATATTACCTGCTCCATCGTAACCCTGTCTTTTAAAAAAAATTATACTCAATCTGTGTTTATCAAACAATGAATCAATATCACACCTCAGAGTTAGAGATGATGTTTCTAGAACATGAATAAGACCAATGAATCGTTTGTTAACTATCCCGTCTTTGTCAACAAATAAAGAAAATCACTGTCATTTGCTCTTTGTCAGCAATATCGGTAAATTCATCAACGAACAAGCAAAACACATCATGATCAACTTCTTGAATTATAGATTTAATAGCATCCTCTTCAAAGCAATGCACTGTGTATGTCTGAATTTTGTGGGATACCATCTGATTATTTTTTGGAGCATTCAACACAACCATAGTTACATATTTATTTTGTTCTGCAGTATAATTCAAAAATTCTACAAAATTTCCTCTAATAGCTGATCCCACATTTTGTCACGGCCTTGAAAAGGTAATCTTTGTCGTAATAAATATCTACAACAATCAATTGAAGCTCCAACCTTAAAGGCATTGACAATTGAGTTTAGAAGGCAAGTAAACGTATCAAAATTGATTCATATGTACTAGGTAGTAATCCGCGTCTTGCGTGGAGTGAAATATATAATTCTTTTTTTATTATTTATGATTTCATAAATATAATTTGAAAATAAATTTTAAATATTTTTAATGCTTGCAAAAAAGAAAAATTTTACATGTATAATATTATATTAAAAATAAAATAAATAGTTTATTAATTTTGTAATTTATTATTTTTACATTCACAGTATATCATTATAATACAATACAATTAAATTGTAATCTCATGAATTAAGTGATATATGAATGAATAGAAATGAGTTAAAGAAAATTAGTTTGTAATATATTAATAAAAGTCTTGGAGGTGGCGGATCCTTTCACTGAAGCATGGATTTTTTTACCCTATGTCAATAAATAAACCCAAAACAATATGAGTGTACTTAATCTTTTTTTTTTGGTCAACAACATAGAACTATAGCAAACTAAGTATCAAAATCTATCCATCGTGGAGCAACTGAGTCGATGTAAACCAGCTCAGAAGAATAACTCCGCGCACTTCTCGCCAACTTGTTTGCTTTTCTATTTTTCGCCCGGAGGATAAGCTTTATCTGGAAGTCTACCAGCCGCTCTTTCCAGAATTAAAATTCCTTGAGATGAATTGAGAATGCTGGCCACTCTGCTGGAGAAGACACTATCTTTACCAAATCAGAACAATCAGTCGCAAGAATAAGCGGGTTGCATTGAAGTGAATGCATACATTCCATTGCCCAAATCAAAGCTTCAAATTCTGCATGTAGCGATGAGAGACTACGACGTATATTACGAATTCTCATCATTTGGTCCCTGCGACCATCTTTGTTACAAAACCATCCCTGTCCTGAATAAATATCGGTTGCTTTCCAGGCGCCATCCACAAAACACCACCAAAACCCAGGCAGTTCCGACTCTACCATCCTATCAGCAGGTATCGATGTAGTACTGGTTACCCTAACTATCCCATCCTCCCCTACCTGCGCTTCTTGCCAAATACGTCCTTCCGTTGTTGCCATCTCCAAGATTTCCTGTGGACTGCGATCCTTGTTACTAAAAACAAACTCATTCCTACTCTTCCATATATACCAAAGAATCCAAGGAAAATATGTCTCCGTCACATCCTTTGGGAGTCTCCAGAACAGAAAATCCATATTAGCGAAAAACGATGGCCCAGGAAACTCAACCTAGTTAGCCAGTACCACAGATAGAGCCCACGTCTGGACCGCCGGAGGACATTCAAATAGTACATGATGAATAGAATCCTCCTCTGCTCCACACCTCATACATTGCGTATCACATAAAATCCCCCTAGAGCGTAAATTCTTAGTAACCGAAACACAACCCGATAGTGTTTTCCAAAGGAAATGTCTGAGTTTGGGAGGACATTGTATTTTCAAAACCTGAGTGGCTGAATATCAGGTCCAAAGTAAACCGCGGGAACCCCTGCATCCGAATATATATAATCTCTCAAGCGAATATCCTGATTTAACCGTGTATTTTTCCGTTTTGGTGGAATGCCACCCCATTGAATCTGGTTTTTGAAATCGGCTTATCGGAATTTGCTTGATTATTTCGGCATCCTGAGGGGAAATAACCGCATCAATCAGTG
This sequence comes from Isatis tinctoria, assembly GCA_010577795.1. Classification (NCBI taxonomy): domain Eukaryota; kingdom Viridiplantae; phylum Streptophyta; class Magnoliopsida; order Brassicales; family Brassicaceae; genus Isatis; species Isatis tinctoria. Next base: position 16,657,603 of record CM021250.1, on the reverse strand, counting down.
GCAGATTCTATGACCGGGTCGATGAATCAATCAGATCGTTGACCATCATGTTAGGATAAGTAGTAAAATTACAGGTTGCTGGTCTCGGGCGAGGGGCAGGTAACCATAGGTCATTCCATACTGATATAGATGATCCTGTTTCTACCCTTTTGATTAGTCTTTTGCTAACCAGAGATCTAGCAGATACAATACTCCTCCATCCATAAGACGGAGAGTATGATCGAATAGGATCTAGAGGATCCAAATTACGATAATATCGTCCTTTAAAAACTTTGGCAAAAAAAGAGTCCGGCTTGTCAATAAGTCTCCATAACTGTTTTGCCAACAGAGCTGTGTTGAAATCTTTGATCATTAGGGTAACTGTGTACTTAATCATTATACATATTAAATGACTGTTAAGAAAAAAAAAATACTCTTGACCTTTGAATCGATTAAAACCATCTCAATGGTTACACCACCGGCTGCAGAGTATTGTTTCCATAGGCGTATGATTTTAACCTTGATTTTTCACATGGACTTAAAAGGTTTCAAGTGAGAAACTGAGGTTAGTGCTACCATAACAATTAGAGAAATTTCTTTAGAGTTCAGAATTTGACTGAAATGTGGATGAGAATTGATATGGCAGAGGTAGATACCTTTTTATATAGCTGTCGTTTACCAACATTAACTTTAATGTGTATTGTTAATATGGCAATCACTTTATGACAAATATATAGTCGATGCCAACCGACATCGGATGGGGTATCGGAGTTGCGCGATCCGTTTCCATGGATCCTTTGGTTCATCTGGAAATCTCGTAATGAGAAACTGTTTAGGGGCATCCTTCGATCCCTAGAAGACATAGTTCACCACGCAAAGAGCGAGTGTGCTGCATGGACAAAAGCGAACTCAAACACCCCCCGAGAGGTTCCTCCTCGGTCGACTCCCATCAATCCACCTCGGCGTCTTCATAATATATGCTTGATTGACGGCTCATGGATCCCAGATGGACCCTTTAGTGGCACGGGATGGGTATGGTTGGACTCTAATGGTCGTAGCCGGCTCGTAGGCGTACACAATCAACATAGTCGCTTATCTCCCCTCCACACGGAACTCGAAGCTTTAATCTGGGCGATGGAGTCTATGGTACAAGCTTCCGCAATTCCGGATTTTGGAACTGATTGTAAGGATCTAATCGCCATGGTCTCAGCTCCCGAGGACTGGCCAAGCTTTGCTACGGAACTCAATGAAGTGATGCACTTAAGACGCCTTATCCCGGCTTTCTCCATCATTTATATTCTGCGGACTTCGAACACTACGGCCGATAGACTAGCCAAACTAGCTTGAGCTTTTCCTTCCATTGTTTCTTTTGTTGGTTGTTCTATTCCGGAGTGGTTAATCCCTCCGCCTCAAGTTTGAGTAATAGAATGGCTTTTTGTCGTCCAAAAAAAAAAAAAATTAAAACAATCAATATTTAATACATATTTTGTCACAATAATTTAAAAGTATAATTAGTAAGATCATATATAATATAGATGTTAGTAAATTAATTAGGACACAAATTAAATTCCATATACATATGAGTATCAAATGGTTGGGATCTATACATAAGGTAATTTAAGTATACGGGTTACTATTCATTAATCTAATTACTAAAATCTATATTTATAAGTGTAATTTGATTTATAAAATTAAATGTTAAGAGTATTAAATGTGTAAACATTAATGGCATGTTAATAAATATTAAGAGTATAGATAATTGTTTTGAATAATTGCATATTATGATATTAGTAATAAATTGTGATTGTTATTAAAAGTTAATGTTGGTAAGTTAATTTATTATGATATATATGTAAATAAATATATTGTAAATATAATCTTTGGTTTACTTATTTAATTAAAAGTTTCTGTAATTAGTAGCTAAGTTAATTGATAATAATTACCTTGAATTGTTTACCCTAATATTTATTTATTTATTATGCTTCATAATGAATAATGAAATATTTTCATATTTTGTATTTCAGGAAATATAAAGATTACGTAAAATATATATAATGTAACCCATGCATGCATGCATATTATATACTCATGCATATATAAAATATAAAATGACCGTGCTATAATATGTGCTATAATATTAGATTAGATTACGTAAAATATATATAATGTAACCCATGCATGCATGCGTATTATATACTCATGCAATAATCAAAATAACCGTGCTATATATATATAACTGAGCTACATAACCGTGCTATAATATGTTATATACATAACGTAGCCCATGCATAAATTGTGACATAAAATTACATAAAATGTGTATGACTTCACAGTTGTTATAGCAAACACTAAATCCAAAAATCACGTAATTAAACTATTTATGCTACTTCAACGTAATCAAACCATTTTAGGTTAAATAGATATTTAATATGTTAAATAACCCATGCATAACCGTGCTATAATTTATATAATCCCTGAGATATATCATAATTTTAATTATCCCCTATTATAATCCATGAGATATATATAAGAAGTGAATGTGTACTCTTTATTAGAATCAAGGTACAAGTATTTATACGATTACATAAGAGACTAGGGTTAACTATAATTACAAAACAGATCCTCTACTTATAGTTATTTACATCCTCTTATACGCCCCCTCAAGATGGAGGGCTCTTGGAGACTCCAATCTTGACACATGCTTCGTGAAAACGTGATCGCGTGAGAGATTTAGTGAATGTGTCGGCAAGCTGATCACGAGTAGAGACGTGTGTTACTCGGAGCATGCCCGCCTGGATTTGGTTACGTATGAAATGATAATCAAGGGCAATATGTTTCATCCGAGAATGGAAAACAGGATTAGCGCAGAGATAGGTGGCACCAACATTGTCGCAGTAAATCACCGGAGCAACAGGTAGAGTAATACCAAGTTCGGTGAGGAGGGAACACAACCAACGAACTTCAGACGCAGTGTTTGCGACGGACCTGTACTCTGCTTCGGTAGATGATCGAGCAACACCACTTTGCTTGCGAGATGACCAGGATATTGGATTACGACCCAAGTAGATAAGATAACCATTTGTGGAAACATAGTCATCCACATCACCAGCCCAGTCTGCATCAGAGAATGCATGAAGAGAAAGCGGAGAAGATTTGTGGAACATAATACCATGGGTTGGCGTACCCGCAAGGTACCGAAGGACGCGTTTGGCGGCACCCCAATGATCTTGAGATGGCTGATGCATAAACTGAGAGAGACGATTAACAGCGAACGCAAGATCAGGGCGAGTGAAGGCAAGGTACTGAAGACTACCAACGAGGGACCGGTATCGAGTTGGATCAGTAGGTGGACTACCATCGTTAAGCCGCAATTTTGGAGACGAGGCAAGAGGTGTAGAGACCGGTTTCGAGTCTGTCATGTTGTATTTGTTGAGGAGATCCATAATATATTTGCGTTGCATCAAATGAAGACCCTCAGTCGTACGAGAAACTTCGACCCCGAGAAAGTAGTGGAGATCTGTAGGATCTTTGATGGAGAAGCGTGCAGCGAACTCAGCAAGTACACGAGAGACCAGAGATGGATCACTGCCGGTGACAATAATATCGTCAACGTAGACAAGGACATAGGTGTGCGAGGTACCCGTGGAGTGAACAAATAGAGACGTATCGGCAAGAGAAGGTATGAACCCAGCAGTGACAAGGTGTTGTTTAAGAGAGAGATACCATGCCCGCGGAGCTTGCTTGAGACCGTAGATAGGTTTGCGAAGGCGACATACATGACGAGGTCGATCAGCATCAACAAACCCAGGCGGTTGAGACATGTACACTTCTTCAGTAAGTTCACCTTGAAGAAACGCATTGTTGACATCAAGTTGTTTGAGAGGCCATGACCGTGTGGTGGCAATGTCAAGAATCAGACGAATGGTAGTGGTCTTGATCACCGGACTGAACGTTTCGGCATAATCAATACCATATTGCTGAGTGTAACCTTTGGCGACGAGGCGAGCCTTGTAACGATCAACAGTACCATTAGGAAGATATTTTGTTGTGAAGATCCATCGACAGCCAACCAGGTTCTGTTGTGGAGATGGTGGAACCAGATCCCATGAGTGGTTCGCGATTTGTGCATTGAACTCGGTAGAGCAAGCATTGCTCCATTTTGGATCCTTGAGAGCTTGAAGAATCGTTGTCGGTTCACGCCCTGCGTTAAGAGCTGCAATAGCACACACATATTTTTTGTTAGGTTTGACAATGTTATCTTTGGCTCTGGTTTGCATTTTGTGGGTATTTGTGGGTTCTTGTGGTTGAACAGGAGTGGTAGATGATGAAGCGGAAGAAGAGGTTGTAGCGGATTGAGAACTGGTTTGGTTAGGTTGAGGATCATTTGATTGTGACTGAGTCTGAGTTGTGGGTTGCAACTCATTTTGTGTGGGAGCAGTGGGCTCAATTGAGACACGGGATGGCGGAGTCATAGGTTGTGACTCATTTTGCGAGTGAGCAGTGGGCTCGTGGGAGGTAGAAGAAGAAGAGTGAGAGGAAGAAGATGATACCTGTGGTGACGTTGGTGATGGAGCGATGTCATGGTGAAGGTCTGATGTCGGGGGTCCCTGAGGTGTATGATCTGCAACCGGAAGCAGAGTCACTGGTGATGATATGAGCAAGCCCGGATCTTGTTCAGCATCGGTGATAACCTTAGCCGGTGATGAGCGGAAAGGGAACTGAGTCTCGTCAAACTGTACATGACGAGATGTGTAGATTCTGCCTGTGGGAATATGCAGACAGAAATACGCACTTTGTGTCATGGAGTAACCAAGAAATGCACATTCTAGTGATTTGTTTTCAAGCTTGTGATGGTTATAGGGGCGTAACCATGGAAAGCATGAGCATCCAAATATCCGAAGCTTTTCATAGTGAGGTGCAGCATCAAAGAGTTTCTGAAACGGAGAGATCATCCGCAAGAGAGGAGTTGGCATCCGGTTTATCAAGTATACAGCTGTAGCAAACGCATATGTCCAGTATTCTTTAGGCATAGACGCCTGCGACAGAAGAGTGAGTCCGGTCTCTACCAAGTGTCTGTGTTTGCGTTCAGACACGCCATTATGTTGAGGTGTATGTGGGGGAGAAGTCAGGTGAGAGATGCCATTGTCAGAGAGGAAGGTGCGAAGAGCCAAGAATTCACCACCATTATCTGAAAACAACGTGCCCATTTTGGTTTGTAGTCGGTTCTCAACAAGGTTTTTGAAGGTGAGAAAAGTTTGTTTGACATCAGATTTTTTCTTAAGAGGATAGAACCATGTATAACGGGTGTAATGGTCAACGAGGATGAGATAGTATTTGAAGTGATCGATGGATAAAATGGGAGATGTCCAGAGGTCAGTGTATATGTATTCAAGAGGACGAGTAGAGATTATAGATGTTTGCGTAAAAGGGAGTTTGTGGCTCTTATTAATAAGGCAATCTGAGCATGGTAAAAGAGTTGTTTTAGGAGATGAAACAGGAATTGAAAATCTCGAAATAACAGAATGCAAAATATCAGACGCTGGATGCCCCAAACGTGCATGCCAAGACCCCAGACTTGTGCGTGGACCCGATGCAGAAAGTAGAACACGTGCATAAGAGTTTGTCACCGGCCACTCATACAATTCATCTTTAGTTCTGCCTTGGAGTAACGGGACCCCCGAACTGAGATCCTTCACCTGAAAGGAAGCAGGAAAGAATTCCACAGAGACATTATTAGCATTGCAGAGCCGATATACAGAGATGAGATTCTTTTGTATATCAGGAACACATAAGACTTTGTCAAGCTTGAGAGGACGAGAATTTGAAGGTAGAGATTTAGAACCCGTATGAGTGATGGTGAGATTGGATCCATCAGCAAGTTGAACATCGTCACCACCGCCGTATGGTTGATGAAGTGCGAGATTGTTGAGGTCGGAGGTAATGTGGTGTGTCGCACCAGAGTCAAGAAGCCAGTTGGTTGTCGTGTATGGATTGTTCATGGCCAAGTTCGCACGAGGCTGCCACGGTTTGAATGGACTGGTCTGCGGTGGAGTCGCGGATTGGAGAGATTGCAGTTGTGGACATCGGCGAGCACTATGCCCTTGAGTGTAGCAGAACTGACACTTCCCAAGATAGGGACGAGGAGTGCGATTGTCAGGACGAGAGTTGTTGTTGGTGGTGTTGTTGCCGTAGCTGTTGTTGTTGTTGTTGTTATTCGGAAAGCGGTTCGTGGTCTGTGATCCACGATTGTTGTTGTTGTTGTATCGCTGAACATTGTTGGCTGAGACTGGCAGTGGAGAGATACTTGCAGAGGAAGCCACAGCAAGAATCTTTGCCTCTTGGTTAAGGAGACGCTCATGAACTTCAGTAAGTGATGGTGTAACATCCTTGCCTTCAATCTGATCAATGACATTCTTGTATTCATCCGGAAGTCCATCGAGAATAATCTCAACAGCATCCTCATGTTTCATCTCTTCATCTAACACAGCAAGTTGATCCAAACGAATCGTGATACTCTGCATATACTCATCAATTGTTTTTGTACCTTTGGACGAGGCTTTGAGTTGTGTCTTAAGTTGTTTGATGTGTCCCCGACTCGGTTTAGCGTACGTGTCTGCGAGTTTGGTCCACACCTCCAACGCTGATGTCTTCCGAGAGACGACGGCTTGAAGCGCTGGTGAGAGTGCACCGAGGAGAGCAGAGTAGATCAGCTTATCCTGTCGATCCCATTTGATGAAGGTTGGATTCGGTGTTTGCTCAGTGCCGGTGGTGATTGTGGTTGCAGGTGGTGTCTCAGTGGCGGTGATGTGACTCACGAGTCCGTAACCTTCAAGGAAGGCACGTACTTGGCGGCTCCAGACAAGATAGTTTGTGGGTGTCAATTTGGTGATTTGAGCCATGTTAACGGCGAGAACTGTGTTTGGATTGATCGGAATTTCAGTGGTGGGGTTGTTGGTGTTGTGAGCCATGATTGGCGGCTAGATCGAGAGCTGGAAAAAAATTTTAGGTCTTTGGAGCGTAGAGCTCTGATACCATATAAGAAGTGAATGTGTACTCTTTATTAGAATCAAGGTACAGGTATTTATACGATTACATAAGAGACTAGGGTTAACTATAATTACAAAACAGATCCTCTACTTATAGTTATTTACATCCTCTTATAATATATCATAATGAGATATATCATAATCTGTGTGTTATGTAATAATGGTAATGAATATTACTATGGTAATGGCTAAGGCATTAAAACGTAATAATGGTAATTGCTAGATAAAACTTAATTTGTGGTAATGAATATTACTACCAAAATTGTGTTTTAAAAAAAAAAAAAATATTACGACCAATGAACCATGTGCCTTGTGAGAGATATAAATTAAATTTTTCTAGTAAAGAAATATTTAATTTATTTGAGCTTTGAAAAGCTCTCTAATAATGACACATCATGTTGATTTTTTTTGTAATAAACACATGAAGCTAAGGTTACTCGTTAAAAAAGATCCTCAAATAATATAAGGTTCTGCTGGAAACCCTCCCTATAGTATGGGTTCTGCATATTTCCACCCAAACTCTCAAACTCATTATAAATTTCCCTAAACTTTCACATCTGATTACATAAACCCCTATACTTCTTTTTTCTGTCCAATTCCACATACTTAATTATAAAGTGTAAATTGCGATCAATTCTTTTAATTAGCGTTTAAAAAACAGTGATTGCCCGTATTGTTTTTACCCGAACTCAGATCCAACCCGTTAAATTTATTAGGAAAAAAAAAAGATATCTATTAGAGCTCGAAACGTAATAAGCTGAAACTAGCTGTTTCTGATTTCTGCATTTGAGAGATTGCGTCTTTGTTGAATTTCTTGTGAAAACTAGCTTTAGAATTTCGATCAAATATCTGTTTGAGTGTTGTGACATGGACGTCATTCCGAAGTCGTTGACGAACGCTCTTTCATGCGTGAACAATAATAGTATGCAGACTGTAGACCATATTGTATTTCCAGGGGACGCAATTGAGGAAGAGACGGAGTGTATATTAAATGTGAGTGCTCACGTGAAGCAAATATTTGTAATATTTCTCTTTGATTCATTCCTTTTTATTTTTGTTGTTTGTTTCTCAATAGCAGATATTCTTTAGTTTATTAAACCAAGTTGATTGCTTTTGAACGATTCTAAGGTCAGGATTTGAATGGAATCAGAATGTTGATCAACTATGTGTCTCTCTTACTCGCATATTCATTGGATGAAAGAAGATCTCATAAAGTAGCTAAGACATTGCTGCACTTCCATCGGAAGCCCTGGTTCTGTAACTCCTCTTCTAACTAGAGACACACTACTACATACAAGACCATATGCTGAGACTTTTACTGTTGCTTTATCCCAATTCAGCATGATTGATTCTCTTCGTTCTTCAGTTCCTTCAGAATTCAGACATAGTCTTAGTTTCAAATGACGAGCTTTTGCTTCCTGCAAAGGAAGTTAATAAAAAAAAAAAGTATGAACAAGAACAAACAACAAAACTCACTACTTCATTCATCGCAAATCATAACATACCATAACAGTTAGATTAGCTGGTTTTGAAGCTTTACCTTGGTTTGGTCTGTGTCCGTTATGTTCATGTCCAGCTCAACGGCTTTAGGCAATGGAGATTCAGTGTCGAATTCGTCAGTCTCTTCCGCTAAGGACTCAATATCAGAATCCTTAGCGGCCACATTTTCTCTGTGCTCCAGCATCGCAATCTGCAAATAAGTGTGAATGATTCCTTCTGATTCTTACAAAACAAACAGAGACCGTCAATAGATTCATATTTGGGGAAAAAGGAAAACACCGTTTGTTGTAGTAACACCATATTCGGTTTAGCACCTGGAGAAACTTTGCAGAGGAACGAACTTGTTCGGTAATTACAGAAGATGTTTGAAGTAGATTTCAGAATAAGAACTTTCATCCCAATTCGCGCCCCTGATAAATTTAACGGGTTGGATCTGAGTTCGGGTAAAAATAATACGGGCAATCACTGTTTTTTTAAATGCTAATTAAAAAAATGGGAAAACGACCTATTTCCACCTCGGAACTATCATATAGTAACAGAACCACACAAAGTTTCAGCCTCGTCTTACTTCCACCTAATTTAATAGTTCGATACTTCGATCCCCACAATTCTATAGTTCGAAACTTTTTTCCCCACAATAACTGGTTTTAATGGTTTTCAACATAAACCGAGCAACGAAAGACGTTAACCGTAAACCAAACCGAATTAAAAACCCGCCCAATCGCACTAACCCGAGACACAAACCCATTTAGACCCTGAAACCCCCAAATCGATTTTTAAAATCCGAAGAACCCTAATTAATAATTCTCTCAGTTTGTATTAATTTGGTCTTCTAATCAGAAATATACTGTAAGGTATTACGACGATGCTGCTTGTGTGTGCTACGGAAAATGTTTTTGGATGCAAAGGCCCCTCATCTTTTTTTTTTTTTTAAGGCTCCTCATCTTTCTTCGACAGTTCCTCCCATTTTGCCATGGAAGATCAATGAGCCTGTCCAATCTAACGAAGGTCTAACTCGCCAAGCTTTTCTATCTTCATATTCGTCCTGCATAGAGTGATATTCTTATGCTGTGCAATTTTATCCTTACTTGCAGACAAAACTTAAAAGAATTGAAGGAACAGAGCCAGTGGATCCATGGATTTCATGGCTGGGTTGAAAGAATTGAAGGAGCTTACCTCATTCTTGGAACAGTTCTGATGTTTCTGTGATGTTTAGACCAGGTGAAAGTGATAGTGATGCAGAAGACCTTGAACATGCAGACAAGCTTCGGCAAGTTAAAGCTGTTCTTGAAGAGGTTGTGTGACTTTATTTAATAATTAATTTCCTTTTCTCTGAGCTGTATCTTTATGTAGCCCACTTTCGTTCTATTTATCCCAGTTTGTCTAGCTAAAGTTCTGTTGCATGATCACTTTTGCAGTTGATGTCAACACACAGAGCATAACTCAAGACTAGTACTTCGGTTATAAGAGAATCATCATTGTTCATTTCTGGAAATGCTGATGTTCTTACTTGAAGCTGTGTTTCATATACATATAAGAGAAGATTATTGACACACAACAAACAATTTAGTCTTTTATGTGAAAATTGTTTTATGCTTTTTTTTTTTTGCTAACATCGTATATATATTAGGGAGATTTGAATCTACAAGTAGTGAAGCAAAATGAAAAACAACACTGATCCATGCTATAATAATTTAAAACTTGATACTCTCACAAACACAGGTGTTGCTTCACGATACTCTCAAACTTGATACTCTCACAAACACAGGTGTTAACTAATTCGAAAATAACACTGTATAATTAAGTTTGTTTGAATTCGAGAGGTTACTGAAATTCCAGGAAAGATCCTTGGAAGAGGAAAAAAAAAAAGACAATCGGAGAAGACTTGAGGAAAAACGAAAGCACTCTCGATTAATCTCTCTCCAATTCCAGATTGATTTCGCGGCGAATTTGCTTCACGATCGTTAAATTTTACCCCTTTTTCTGTTCATCCGATTTACGATGAACGGAGGTCCTTCCGGTTTCAGTACGTATCGGAAATGACCCATTACTCATTCGCTCGTTCAGCTTCTGTGATTCCTCTTTCTGTTTTTAAAATCATGAGTTTTCGATTGGAACTTGCAGATAATGCTCCGGTCACGAGAGCCTTCGTTATCTTCGTCTTCCACGCCTCGTCTACGCATACTGTAAATCAGAAATCTCCACGAAGCTCGGTTTTTTTTTTTTTTAGGGTTTGATTTCAATTTTGGGATTAAAATCGCAATTGGGTTGTAATTTTCGGTTTGCCCATTTATTCGGATTCTAATCGGATCCTAATTCGGTCTAATCTTTTTCTCTTTGGTTACCATTAATTTTGAAAAACACTAAACCGCGATTTATTACGGTTTGTGTGGGGGTTAGTTTCGATCTTTGGTATTGTGGGAAAAAAGTTTCTAACTATGGAATGGTGGGGATCAAGGTTTCGAACTATTAAATTAGGTGGAAGTAAGACGAGGCTAAAACTTTGTGTGGTTCTGTTACTATATGATAGTTCCGAGGTGGAAATAGGTCGTTTTCCCTAAAAAAATTGATCGCAATTTACACTTTATAACTAAGTATGTGGAATTGACAGAAAAAAGAAGTATAGGGGTTTATGTAATCAGATGTGAAAGTTTAGGAAAAATTATAATGAATTTGAAAGTTTGGGTGGAAATATGCAGAACCCATACTATATGGAGAGTTTTCAGCAGCCAACCCAATAATATATAGGGGATTTTATTCAACTCCATCATCAATTAGAATTGATTTACTGAAAGGCCAGAAATATGTAATTATCATTATGAGTGTAAAAACAATTATGGGAATCAAAAGCTATAATCGACAAAAATAATTTACAGAAATACAAATCATTGGAATCAATTGCATAAAGTTTTACATATATTGTATGCGATAGTCTTACAAAATGCTAAGAGTAAAACAATTAATACAAAATACAATTGTCATTGTAGAATACAAGATTACATAGAAAATGTGTTATTAAATGAAGATATGATATCAATCCCAAAAATGTTATGAACCGTTTGGTTAATGGACTCAATATAGACCGATCCATATAGAGGTTATTAACATAACCGGTCCTTAGTATAATTAGATGTTTTCCTTTATAGACAAGGAATATGTTTATGAAATATTTCCTTTTCTTTGTATGGGTAGTAAAAGGATAATTACCTTTTCTCTACCTGGTGTAACCACTATATAAAGAGACATTTGGTTCTCATAATAATACACACAGAACATTCAGTTCACAACACGTTATCAGCACAAAAGCTCCTAAACCCTAAAACCCTAGAGACCCTGAGTAGCCGCCGAAACTTTAAAGAGTCATATCTTTCAAACCGTGAGGAACCAGAAGGCGATCTAGATATCAAATCGAAGCCCTCGACAAGACGAATCTACCGGGGAAAACCGCTTATCGATCCGACATCGGACGCGCTCTCACGCACGCATACAGTGCACGACGACCTACCAAATAAACCAAGGAGATCCGATTTCAGCTTGTGTTTTCCGAGGTCTTTAGCTCCCGGTTCCGACCAGTCAATCCAAAAGGTGATTAAGGTATATCCCTAATCTAAGAACAGAGAAAATCGAATTTGACCTAAGAGAACCTAAACCCTAAAATCGGATTGTTTGAATATTGCCTTGCTTGTTTGCTGAATCGATTTGTGATCTTGATTGCATGTTTAAATTAGTTCATTAGCTTACTTATTTACCTGCATTAAAATTGCATGAGAACTTGCTTGCATCAATCACTTAAAATCGAATTTGGACTAGCATAGAAATCGCATGTATCATTGATTGAAATCGGATTGTATGAGTTAGGTTGTTAGAATCGATTTGTGCATGCTTGTTTTGGCCATAGTTGAAATCGTGAAACCCTAGAGAAAAAGCTAGGTTGAAATCGATGCTAAACCTAATCCTAATCCAAATAGGAAAACCTTAATCCCTTCCTTTTAGTAAAAAGTAAAGTGTTAAGTATATCCTTTTCCCCTTTTGTTTAATTTCCTTTATTGGTTTATCCCTTTAATGAATTGCCTTATGATTAATTTTGCAAAAAGGGAAATTGATTAATATTGCTAATAGCATAATAGAAAATCGGTTGCATGATTTAATTAATTGATTTGCATAATTGATTGAAACCATGAAGTATTAAAAACGGACATGCTATATGCATATATATAACCGGCCATTACCACTAAGGTCCGGATTTATTAAAAGCCCCTAACTGAAAATCGTTAAAACGTTTTTCAGATGGCTGACGTCAACTTTGATGCATATGAAAGAATGGCCAAAGTTAACAACTTTGAATACCCGGTCCTAGATCTCTCAGGAGACGAATTAATGGAATGGTCATTGAGCACGAGACTTGCTCTACAAGACAGAGGACTCGGAAGATGCATCTACAAAGATAATAATGAACTTGAAAGCCAAAAGCAAAGAGCCATAAACATTATGCGCCGTCATCTCACTGAGGATCTAAGAGATCAGTATGAAGATACTAAAGATCCAGTTGACCTCTGGACAAAGCTTGGTGAAAGATTCTCAATGAAATTATGGCTGACCTCCATGGATGGATGGAGTAGACTCAGCTTCTAGGACTATGAATCCGTGGATGAGTACAATTGTACTCTACTGAGAATCGTACATGGCTTTATGCTATGTGGCGAAGTGATAACACACAGAGATCTTTTAAATAAGACTATATCTACATTCCATCCGAGACAGATAGTGTTATCACGAAAGGCCGAAACTTTCACCAACTATAACGATCTACTATATTACCTCCTTGGTCCACAAAGGACAAAAGAAATTATCAGTAAAGCTGATGACTTCATAAAGAGGCGTAAAGAGATGACAGAACCTCAAACGTGAAATGAGGAAGAATGCTCAGACTGTGAGGGCAGTTCATACGTTGACTAGAAAAATAATTTAGTTTCCGATTTTATACTTTCATGTTGCTTTCTTGTTTTGATTTGCTTTGGATTCATGTCTTTGGATTTCTATCTATGATTTAATAAAATATTTAAGGCTTTAAGACATGATTCTTGTTTTATGAAGTATGTACGTATTCCTTGTGGATAGTGGGTCAAGTCATACGATCTTGAAAGATGAAAGATACTTCATAGACCTTAAACTAAGAAAGGCAATCGTAGAGACTATAGCAGGACAGGCCAGTCTTATAAAAGGCCACGGCCAGGCCGCCGTTCTAATGCCTAAAGGCACACATCTCGAAATTCCAGATGCATTGTTTTCCCCAGACTCAAATCGTAACTTATTGAGCTTTAAAGACATTCGTTTGAATGGTTATCATGTGGAAACAATGGGCGAAGGGAAGAAAGAATTTCTCCAAATAACAAAAATCGCCAACGGCAATAAGAAGGTCCACGAGACCATACCTGCTATAGCTACGGGCGTGTACTGTACTAAGTTCAGTATGATAGAGGCCAATGCCACCGTAAACAAAGCCCTTACGGATATGTTCACTCTATGGCACGACCGTCTGGGACATCCCGGGTCGGGAATGATGCGGAAATTGATCCTCAACACGAATGGCCACGCCTTGAAAGAAAGGAAAGTGATCCCTATGAGTCTCACTTGTGCCTCGTGTTCGCAAGGAAAACTGATTGTAAGACCATCACCAGTAAAGGTGACTAAGGAAACGATAAACTTTCTGGAAAGGATTCAAGGAGACATATGCGGACCAATCCACCCACCTTATGGGACATTCCGATATTTTATGGTCCTCATTGGCGCATCTACATGATGGTCACATGTATGCTTATTGTCATCACGGAATATGGCATTTGCAAGACTCCTTGCCCAGATAATCCGCCTAAGAGCGCACTTTCCAGACTTTCCGTTAAAGTCCATCCGTATGGACAACGCGGGAGAGTTTACGTCCAGAGCGTTTGATGACTACTGTATGTCCATGGGGGTATGTGTTGAGCACTCCGTGGCACATGTACATACACAGAACGGCTTAGCCGAGTCTCTCATCAAACGAATCCAGCTGATTGCTAGACCATTACTCATGAGGTCAAAGCTTCCAGTTTCAGCCTGGGGACACGCTGTCTTACACGCTGCAGACCTAATCCGTATCAGGCCATCTAGTGACCACAGGTTTTCCCCAATGCAATTACTAACGGGTCAAGAGCCAAACATATCCCATCTTAAGACATTTGGATGTTCAGTCTATGTGCCTATTGCTCCACCACAGAGAACTAAGATGGGACCTCAAAGGAGGATGGGGATATACGTTGGATATGATTCACCCACGATCATAAAGTATCTTGAGCCAACTACCGGTGATTTATTTAAGGCCAGATACGCGGATTGTCATTTCGATGAGTCCGTTTATCCAACTGTAGGTAGTGAAAACCGGCTGACAAAAGAACTCTCATGGAATCAAACATCCATAAATTGGCAAGATCCTCGAACCCAAGAAAGAGACTTGGAAGTTCAAAAGGTTATACATATGCAAAAGCTAGCTATACAATTGCCAGATTCCTTTGCTGACCCGCAGAGAGTTACTAAGTCGTATGTTCCAGCCGTGAACGCACCAATACGCATTGATGTCCAAAGTGGACCGCAAGTGGCTACAGAGTCTAAACCGCGAGTAAAGCGTGGAAGACCAATTGGTTCCAAAGATAAGACTCCTCAGAAATTAAGAAAAGGTGCTGATATTCAGGCCGAGGAGATAACTAATGGACCGGACACTTATGAGCCTAAGGAGCCGCCAAACGATGCTCGGGACGCCGAGCCTCATGGTCCTGAAGTTCCAGATAACAATGAGATCTCAATAAATTATGTTATGTCCGGAATCCAATGGAACAGAAAAGATATCGACGTCGATGATATATTTGCATGCAACGTAGCACTTGAGATTATGAATGAGGATCTAGAACCCACGTCAATAGATGAGTGCACTCAACGATCTGATTGGGCTAAATGGAAAGAAGCCATAAACGTGGAGTTAAACTCTTTAAAGAAGAGAGAGGTTTTTGGTCCCATTATTCGGACACCTCGTGATATAATACCAGTTGGACATAAATGGGTTTTTGTAAGAAAGAGAAACGAACAAGGAGAGATTGTTCGACACAAAGCACGGCTTGTGGCACAAGGATTCTCTCAAAGACCTGGAATCGATTATGAGGAGACATACTCCCCTGTGGTGGATGCAACGACATTCTGATTCCTTATAAGTTTGGCCATAAGAGAAAAGTTAGATCTGCGGTTAATGGATGTTGTCACCGCATACTTATATGGTCCACTGGATAATGAAATCTATATGAGATTGCCAGAGGGTATTGAGCTCAAAGATAAGAAAAGTTCTCGAGAAGAACACTGCATTAGGCTAACCAAATCCCTATACGGACTGAAACAAAGTGGGCGCATGTGGTACAATCGTTTAAGCGATTACCTAATGAAATCCGGTTATAAGAATGATCCCATCAGTCCGTGTATCTTTATAAAGAAGTTTGCAAACGGTGGATTTGTGATTATAGCAGTTTACGTGGATGATTTGAACATCCTCGGCACCTCTGGAGAAATCACCCAAACAGTTGATTTGGTAAAGGCCGAATTTGAAATGAAAGACTTAGGAAAGACTAAGTTCTGTTTGGGAATACAGCTTGAGTACGTCAAAGACGGAATCCTTGTGCATCAAATGGCGTATACTGAAAAAGTACTCAAGAGATTTAATATGAACACAGCTCACCCATTGAGTAGCCCAATGGTCGTTGATATTATCGGTTTTTAACATATTTTGATTCGTTTTTAGTGTTCGGTTTGAGTTTTGATTTGCATCTTTCGTTGGTTTTTCGAGTCTTTTCTATTGTTTTGAGTCTTTTACAGATTTTATGGAGTTCCGAAGAAGTTTGGCGTTTACGGACATGTTCGAGTCAAGTTGACGTGGAAAACACGAGGAAATGACCAACCATGAAGAACGACCGTTCTTGGAGGCAGAACGACCAACAGAACGACCGTTCCCCCTATGGAACGATCGTTCCTCCCCTTCACCAACCTTGCCGACACACCGTAGATCGATCGTTCCATTCCATGCAGCTCGTTCCACACTTCACCTACCCTGCCGACAAAAACGCAAGAGAACGACCGTTCTACCCACTAGAACGATCGTTCGCCGGCAAAAGTACGAAGGAACGACCGTTCTCAACCAAGAACGATCGTTCCCTGACACCGCATTCCACCTACTACGGATCGACCATCGGGAACGATCGTTCTCCACCTAGAACGACCGTTCCCCGTCTCACCTACCACCCTCACCTTGGCCTATAAATACAACTCACTCTTGATCACAAAAATCACACCATCTCCTTCCTCCTCTCTTCTCTAGCTTCAGAGCTTTGCTCTTAGTCTTTTTTTTTAGTTTTTATGTTTATGTTTTTATTAAGTTTTATTTAGTTTGTTTTAAGCTTTATATTTATGCTTTAATCAAGTTTCTATCATTTTTACTTTCAGTTCTTTACTTTCAGTCTTTACTTTCAGTCTTTACGTTTAATGCTAGAGGAATCTAGATCGCTTCTTGAAAAAAAAAAAAAAAAAAAAAAAAAAAAAAAATTGGCGCCGTTGCCGGGGAAGGCATTAGCAATAGCCATTGAGATTTGGAATCTACCGAGTCTAAATTTTAGTTTATAAAAAAAAAAAAAAAAAGAGAAACTTCTGGGGTTTTTACTAACTTTGATGGCCAGGGACTACAAAGATTGGCCACAAGAAGAGGAGGACACATTTGAAGAATACATTGAAGATGAGCCTCTTGATGAGAACATACTTACACCAGAACAAAGAGTGGAGTTGGATAAGCTTTGTGTGGAAAATACGCAGCATACAATCCTGAAAAGGAGTGACCTAGCAATAATGATCCGGTTGAACCTCATATCATATCGAGCAGCACTAGAAGGAAGAGAGCTTACGTTTTATGAGATAATGGTAGCCCGTTCACTTAAGGAGGTAATATATTGGGTTCCACCATTCCAATTACAAGGTACATCCGATTTAGCCTTTGAATTTCAAGATTTTGAGGATAGTCACATGCCTTCTATTGAAGATGTACCTTATGATTCACCTTCCTCCATACTCATTGATGAATGCTATGATTTGATATGTGAGACTCAAAGACTAGATGCCTTAAGAGTAGAAAAGTTTGCTAGAGATTATCATGAAATATGTTTTGATACTAGTTATCTTTGTGCTTTGAATGATCATAATCTCCAGCTTAACTCTTTAATGCTAGAGGAATCTAGATCGCTTCTTGAAAAATCTGACCTAGGGGATGAATTTGATTTAGATAAGATCTTGGATGAGATAGAGAACCCTAAGGTTGAGAATGATGATGATAATGAGAATGTGGTATTTTATAAGATTGATGGAGATAAAGTTGACTATTTTGTGACAAACTTGTTTGAAGCTAAAGTTGATTATATCTTTCCATCGAATGCATTTGATTCTCAACAACATCTCACTGTCAAGGAATATTTAAAGATACACGCTACATTTGTAGTAAACTTCCTTGATGAGAATATTGTCTATTTCCTTCGGACAATTGTATGCCTTTTTGCGCACTTTGTTTCTTGTCCCAATAAGAGAAGGACCAAAGGTGCATTGGCTCAGCCTTTTGATTCTCATGATTAGCACTTGTGCTCAGAAGTCAAGCTAACGACTTAAACCAAGCGCTTGGTGGGAGGCAACCCGCTGGTAAGTGTTTTTCTTTTATTTTCTTTTACTATTGATTTTTGGTTTTGTTTTTCTTTGTTTCAGTTAAAAAAAAAAAAAAAAAAAAAAACGAGCGAGCACCCCAAATCTGTTTCCGAGCACCTGCTCCGCCGGAGTGCTCCATAAAAAATAAATAAAAATAAAAATAAAAATAAAAATAGAAGGGGGGTGCACGTCTTCAGGTAAGTTTTCTTGTCCCTACACCACTGTCAAATCCATTTAGGACATTTTTATTTTATTTATGAGTTTGCGGGTTTCTCATTCAGATTTGTTTTAACCGGGACGGTTAAAAACAAGTCTGGGGGAGGGATTCATTTGTGTACTAACGATGTGTTTTGTGGATGTTTTATATTTTATTTTGGTGTGTTTAAAATTTCAAAAAGAATAAAAAAAAAAAAAAAAAAACATTTATCGAGTCAAAACAATGTGTGAAATTGTTAAACTTTTTGGAATTGCAACATGTTTGATGTCATTGCCTTAGGACTGCTTAGCATTGTTTGAGGATAGTTTGGAAACGCAGAAAAATCCATAACTTGATCATTTAGTGAATTTCTCAAATCATCTGAACTTAATCGAATTATCGGAACTTAATATGGACTTAATTTATCTCACTTAGGGGGTTGATAATCATGTATTGGATTTTACATTTGGAGTTTTCTTTGCATCAATTTTTACCAATCTTTGCTAACTCCAAATGGCTAGACTTATCCTTAGTCTAGTACCACACCCTTACCATTTCCATGTTGAAACCCACTTTTCTTCGTTTACTGTCATTGCATTCATGTGCAAAAACTATGGAGTATACGGACCGACACAACTTTTCTTTAGGATTGTGTCTAGATAGGTGGTCTCTTTCTGATTAAACTCATGGGATGTGTCTAGAAATTTGGTCTCTCTCTTTGAACATATTCATTGAAAATTTTCGTTTCAAAAGAGGGTGAACTTTTAAAGGGTAGAAGGTTTTATTCACATTCAAGAAATAAGCTTACATTGTTGATGTTCTTTTGATGCAGATCTTAGAGACTAACCGGTTCCACTCTCCGATATAAAAAAAAAAAATAAAAAAAAAATAAAAAAAAATAAAAATAAAAAAAATAAAGAAAAAGAAAGAAAAAAGAAGAATAAAAATTATTTGCATTACAGAAAAGAAAACGGAAGGAACCGGGAAAGTCTAGGTAATATCGTTAAATTCCATAAAATGTTAAAAGAAATTAATCATGTTCTTGATTTGTGACTTGTTAAAAAAGGGTAGAAGGATTAGAGTTAAGGAGAGTTGTGTACCTCCTAATTGGTCTGTGTCTCACGGTGATTTTGCATAATGATTTGCATCTGTTTATACTACTAAAAGAAACCGAAACACTTGAGCCACCAAATACCAACCTTAATACCTAGACCATAACATGTTAGATATTCCCTTTGTGAGAGTACACGCATTTGATAATGAATGTTAAATATTGAGTTCTGCTTGATTATGAGATTTCATTTATTTACTACGGTTATGGAGAAGTACAATGAAGTACGGTTTGATCTGAACTTTGCGAATACGGTTTACGGGCAATTGATTTAAAATGTGGTCCTATAAGTTTTACGAGTTTCACACATTTTTCTAACCTCTCCTTTTTGTAAAATATCTGGTTTTGCTTGAGGACAAGCAAAGGTTTTAGTTGGGGAGAGTTGATATTATCGGTTTTTAACATATTTTGATTCGTTTTTAGTGTTCGGTTTGAGTTTTGATTTGCATCTTTCGTTGGTTTTTCGAGTCTTTTCTATTGTTTTGAGTCTTTTACAGATTTTATGGAGTTCCGAAGAAGTTTGGCGTTTACGGACATGTTCGAGTCAAGTTGACGTGGAAAACACGAGGAAATGACCAACCATGAAGAACGACCGTTCTTGGAGGCAGAACGACCAACAGAACGACCGTTCCCCCTATGGAACGATCGTTCCTCCCCTTCACCAACCTTGCCGACACACCGTAGATCGATCGTTCCATTCCATGCAGCTCGTTCCACACTTCACCTACCCTGCCGACAAAAACGCAAGAGAACGACCGTTCTACCCACTAGAACGATCGTTCGCCGACAAAAGTACGAAGGAACGACCGTTCTCAACCAAGAACGATCGTTCCCTGACACCGCATTCCACCTACTACGGATCGACCATCGGGAACGATCGTTCTCCACCTAGAACGACCGTTCCCCGTCTCACCTACCACCCTCACCTTGGCCTATAAATACAACTCACTCTTGATCACAAAAATCACACCATCTCCTTCCTCCTCTCTTCTCTAGCTTCAGAGCTTTGCTCTTAGTCTTTTTTTTAGTTTTTATGTTTATGTTTTTATTAAGTTTTATTTAGTTTGTTTTAAGCTTTATATTTATGCTTTAATCAAGTTCTATCATTTTTACCTTCAGTTCTTACTTTCAGTTCTTACTTTCAGTCTTTACTTTCAGTCTTTACTTTCAGTCTTTACTTTCAGTTCTTATATTTATGCTTTAAATTCAGTTCTTATATTTATGCTTTAATTAAGTACTTATAAGTTTATATTCAGCTTTCATTATCTATTCAAGTTTTTATTATGAACTTTATAATCTCGTTGTTATCTTCTTCATTAATCATGTCTGAGTAGATCTCTTAGTTAGGTTGAGGTTTGTCAAAGGAATTCATGAGCTTTAGGGTTAAACACAAATAGGCTATTCAAATCAATATCTTCACCTTTGTTGTTCTTAATGCTTAAATCGAATTGATCACTTGATTTTATGATATGAGGTTTAACTTAGACAGCGAGAGTTGCTAGGTTGCTAGAAAGAACATTGGTGAGCAATTTAACCATTACCTGCGAGAGTAGATGTATTGAGAATTGTGAACATATTAAACCTATCCTTAATGCTTGTCTACGATTTCTAGTACCAACGAGAGTTAGGAATTCTAGGTTGATAGACAAAGATATTGATACCACGAGAGTGGATTGATATTATCCTAGTGTTTAAGTTCTAGATTTATGCTTAATCATCGCCTGAATAGTTGTTTGATCCGTTGCTCTGAATCTCCTGAGATATTCCTTGACTTAACGCTTGTTTATTATTATCTTTACAACCGATTTCGCTTTCATTACTAGTTATTAAAAAAACCAAAAACAAAAACAATCTTGATTCGTTTAGCTCGATTAGAATCCTGTACTCTTGGTGTGCCTATTCTTGCTTTCCTCGTGGATCGATAAAATAACATTTGTTCGTTGTTTTCACACCCGAAAATACGCAGCATCAGTCGTAAGGAGCATAAGCCCGGACACAGATCCGTTTGGTCCAATAAGAAAGGATGAAGAAGTCCTTGGTCCCGAAACGCCATATCTAAGTGCCATAGGAGCGTTACTATACTTGGCTAGTCACACTAGACCAGATATTTTTTTTGCCGTGAACCTCCTATCAAGATTTAGTTCTTGTCCAACCCAAAGGCACTGGAACGGGATTAAACATTTACTTCATTACCTTCAAGGAACGAAAGATATGGGTTTATTTTACACTAACCATAACGACAAAGGTTTAGTTGGTTTTGCTGATGCAGGTTATCTATCGGATCCACACAATGGACGATCTCAGACAGGATATGTGTTCACTCACGGAGGAACCGCAATTTCATGGCGATCCATGAAGCAGACACTCACGGCCACATCATCAAATCACGCAGAGATTTTGGCGATTCATGAAGCCAGCCGTGAATGTGTTTGGTTGAGATCGATGACTCAGCACATAAGACGAGATTGTGGGATGACAGATGGAAAGGACGAACCGACCGTACTTCATGAGGACAATGCTGCGTGCATAGCTCAACTGAAGGATGGATACATCAAGGGAGACCGGACGAAGCACATTCTGCCAAAATTCTTTTTCACTCACGATCTCCAGAAGGCTGGAGAAATACAAGTGCTTCAAGTCCGTTCAAGCGACAACTCAGCTGACTTGTTCACAAA
This sequence comes from Isatis tinctoria, assembly GCA_010577795.1. Taxonomy (NCBI): domain Eukaryota; kingdom Viridiplantae; phylum Streptophyta; class Magnoliopsida; order Brassicales; family Brassicaceae; genus Isatis; species Isatis tinctoria. The sequence goes on along the minus strand of CM021250.1, from coordinate 16,635,346 downwards.
GTCGCTCCTAACTTCCACGCTCAAGAAGCTGGTGTATCAGATCGGCATGCGCCGATTAAAGGACTTATAGGGATGTCTAAATCAGGGGGAGTAATACGTGCTGTACTCTTTCCTCACTAAGGTTTTGTCCCACTGGGTTTTTCTTTAGTGAGGTTTTAATGAGGCAGCATCCCCAAGCGTATTACAAAGATCCTTGGTTGCATCGGGTTCGGTCATTTCGTCCAAGGGGGAGTGTTATGAACCGTTTGGTTAATGGACTCAATATAGACCGATCCATATAGAGGTTATTAACATAACCGGTCCTTAGTATAATTAGATGTTTTCCTTTATAGACAAGGAATAGGTTTATGGAATATTTCCTTTTCTTTGTATGGGTAGTAAAAGGATAATTACCTTTTCTCTACCTGGTGTAACCACTATATAAAGAGACATTTGGTCCTCATAATAATACACACAGAACATTCAGTTCACAACAAAAAAACCGTTATTGAAAGTGATGGAATTATTATCACGTGCTATTTGTTAGGGCTACGGTATTGTTAGATAGAATTTTTCCGTTGCTACAAATATATATCCGTTTTTCTTGTAGTGTCCTGAACCGTGTTAACAGGCTATGACTTATTCACGGTTAAGAACACAACATGAAAGTTTACTTATTAGCAATTCTTTGAGAATTGATCAAATTATACAAAAGTGTAGGCTCACCATAACAAATATTCACGCATCGTAAAAAAAAAGTAATTAAGTAAAAGAAGAATGAACAAAACAAATAACAAAATTAAATTAAAATATGATGGTGTAATCATTTCTCCACCTCAGTCTCACCGGAGAGTTCTTCAAGGGACTTACCCTTGGGTTCAGGGACAAGGAAGGTGAAGAGCATACCGATGAAATTAATGACACCAAGCATGATGAGTGAGTTCTTGACTCCGATGCCCGGTGGATATCCTGCGTCTGTCTTGGTCTTGTCCTGTGGCTGAGCCGCGTATAAGAACCCGAAAGCTCCCACAATGGCTCCAGCCTTACCTGTCGCGGCTGATATTCCATGACATGTGGACCTTAGCCTAGCCGGGAAGATCTCAGCGGGTACAATGAAGGTAGTTGCGTTTGGTCCAAAATTGGCGAAGAAGAAAGTGAGAGAGTACATAACCACAAACCCAATACGGTTGTCTGGTTTGATCCAGTGGTTGTAAGGGAAGGCAATGGCAAACATAAAGACAGTCATCATGAAGAATCCCATCAGCTGGATCGCAAATCTTCCCATGATATCAATAAACGCAACCGTGAACAAGTAACCAGGGACAGTACTGCAGAGTGCAATGAGAGTTTGTGCCCTTGCGATCATGAAAACCTCGTGGATTCCGTTCATGGTTGCTGCCTTTGGGATCCATCCGATAGCCGAGAAAATATCCTTTTGGAACAAGTTTTGGCTGTAAAAGGCAATGTCAAGCAAGAACCAAGTGGAGGTACATCCGAGGAGGGGAAGACCATGTCGTTTGGCGAATTCCTTGGAGAACAAGCCATAGTTAAGCCTGGGGTCTTTAACAATATCCTCTGCTCTTTCCTCCATCTCAAGCTCCACTTGTAAGACCTTGGACATATCTTGTGTGGCCTGCTTGATGTTTTTGGCCACCAAAGCGGTGTAACGAGCAGTTTCGGGCATCTTCATACGCCAGTAGTAAGTCAAGGCTGCGGGTAGAGCACCAAACATGACAATGATTCTCCAAATGTAATCAGCCTGAGGAGGCGTTGAGAGAGCTCTGTTGACTGCATAGGTTGGAGCTGGGAACTTCTTGTCGAAAATGGAAGAAACGGCAAGTGCCACGAAACCTCCGGCTAAGATACCAACACCTTGCATGGCGAACACGGCAGCGATGAAAGCACCACGAGTCTTCTTGTTAGCGTATTCAGACATAATGGTGGCAGAAAGAGGGTAGTCACCTCCAATACCAAATCCCAACCAAAACCTGAACAAGATTGTTTATATGTTAATATATATATATGAAACAAAAATAAATGACCAGATTAATATATAAAGCATGTGTGAATATATGATGATGATTGTACCTGAAGAAGCAAAGAGTGGTCATGACACCCTTGGCCTTGTTACCAAAGGAGAGACCAGAAGCAACGGAGCACACGATCATCATGATCAAAGTGATACCATACACTTTTTTCCTTCCGAGTTTGTCACCGAGCCATCCGAAGAAGAGCTGACCAGCAAGAGTCCCACAGAGAGCCACACCGTTGACCGCAGCCGCAACATGAGGGGGAAGTGAGCCAGGCTTCTCTGACAAAGGATTGAAGTAGTAGAGGCGGCCAAGAAGCTTGGTCACCAAGGAGACGCAGAAGAGATCGTAGGCATCAGTAAAGAAACCCATACCGGCGATAACAATCGCCGTGAAATGATAAAGTTGCGTTTTCGCAACATCGAGTGCCTTCAGCACTCCCAGTTGTTGTTCGGCCATCTCAGCCTCTCTTGTCTCTCCTGCTTTTACATACTAAAAGTTAATATTTTTGTTCTGAACATTTGTCTTGTAACTATCCGAAAGAGTCATTTGACACACATTTTTAAAGTCAATGACATTTCATCTTCTATCAAAACTAAGTTCTCAACATGATAATAGCCTCAAAGCAATTTAAGTCAACACTAATGTTTTTATTGTTACATTATTCTAGTACCCAACTATTCTAGTATTTATATGAAACATATTAGGTATCATCTCTGTTATTACCAGAATTATAAATTTAAATTATGAATTACCATCTAATACAAAACAGCATTCTAATATGAGCAAACTAAACTATAACTTCAACAATTATTTAAAAAACTATGAACTCACCGTCACGCTACGTCAATGGTGGTGAAGGAAGAAGAAAGTAAGTGCTAGAGAGCTGGTTGTGCCGTGGTGGTTTCGGTAGCTGAGACGTCGGAAATTTATAGAAGCAAAGTCTCTGGCATCTTAAGACGTATATCCACGTTTTAATAATTTTAATATAATTTCCATCACATACTTGGTTTTTTTTTTTCGGTTGCTTTTCTTGATATGGTATGTTGGTTTGGTCTACATATCAATTCTGTTCTGCTTAACATCTATTACTAGTATCCGTCACATCTAGTGGATTTTTTCAATAACAATCTATTACTAGCTAGTATCCGTCGCATCTAGTGGATTTTTTCCCCCTGTTTTGTTTTGCAAGTTTCTCGTTAAATTCATCAAAGTCGATTTTGTCAATAACATGTTAACCATTTTCTTACAAGACAATAATTCCTGAAAATAAAGTTAGAAATAACAGTCTAATTATGTAAGTTTACATAAATTTCTTTCATCTTTGATATTTAATATCTTTAGATATATCGAAAACATTTGTGGTTAAGCTTTGTGAGTTTTGAGATATTTTCGAGGACAAAACTCAATCCAAGAGACAAGGCTCCCACTTATAACGGAGATGACCTGCTAATTGTAAATTATATGCTTTTTGGTTCTGTATTCTACTAATTTAAGTAAATATTTCAACATAAAATATTACCGATATTAATTTGACAGTAAATGTATAGCATATATGAGTTGTTTAAATAGATAAAACGAGCACACGCAGCATATTATTATTTTAAAATGTTGCAGAAGTCAATGGCTAGAACCTGGATTAAAATCTCAGGCTCCATAGTTTTGGAATATTGATTTTTTTGGAGAAATTTGGCTAACGATGACAAATTAGCTAACCTCTTGTCCCAATAAACTTTCTTTAATATATACTGTATATTCCACTAATATTTATATTAAGGTAAATCAAATCTTATCCATTCTACAATTGTAGGATGGAATGATGATGGAATGATGATGGAATTAAGATGGAATGAAGAAACATAAGAAACAAAAGCAAGAATATTGATGATTATGTATATGTTAATTAGATTTGATTTGTGATTATTTTTTCATTTTTTAAATAGCAATTTTTATTTTATTTTGATGTATCAGCCAAAATCTCTCAATAATATTTTAAATTTTAATTCTGTTATCAAGTTTTTAATCAATATTTAAAATAATTTTTGCTGCAAAATAATTATAGAATTATTACAAATAAATTTGTTATTAATCAAATATTTTTCACAATTATGTTTATTATGTAGATCAATTTTTAAAAACTAATATTAATTTTAGCATCATTTATTATAACTAATGTACATATTTAACATCAATTATAACAATTGAAACAAATAATAACATTATTTATACTTAATGTTACAAATATTAACATCAATTGCAAGTGGCACATATTAACATCAATTAAAATAAATAATACAAATATTTTAAATACTTGTAACAATTGGTTAGAAACTGATGTAAATTATTTGTATCATCACTTTCAAAATCTATCTATTATATAATGAGCCAAGGCTATTTCCCCCTAATGCACAATGCTCTCATGCCACATGGCCTCTTCTAATGTTTTGTAAGTGAAAAATTAAAAACCTTTTGGGCCATTCTAATTGATTTCTTTTGTAAACGAAAAATTAAAAACCTTTTGGGTCATTCTAATTGATTTCTCGGACTGTTACTCGAAGCCCATTCTAAAATTTCGTCCTCGTCGTTTTGTTACGTTCAAACGAAACCCTCCGCCACTGTCGGCGAATCTCTGCTCCTTCGCCTCCTTCCAACGACGGTAACAGCAGCGATTCTTCCTCTTCCACTCCTTTTAATTCCTTCCCCCTCTTTTAATCCTCTTTACTGCCCAACCTATGGGAGATACAGTACTTATATCTCAGTTATTGAAATCAGGTTAGTGAAATCAGAAGAAATTTATAGATTGTTGTACAGTTCCAGAGTTTCTACTATAAATTGTGCCACCACAAACTCAAACCTCACTCACCTGATTTAATCTTCCTTTCTCTGCATTTCCTTATTTCCGATTAGACAACCAGTCGCTTTTCCTCCCAAATGGCCGGTATGGATTTCGTTGCTGTTCCTACCGATTCCACACACGTTGCGTTTCAAGAACTGAATCTCGGCCACTGTCGACAGGAGGTTCTTTGCCGTCTTCTGCGGTTCTGGGATTCCCGAAATATCAAGCGGGACAATGAATTCATGGGAATCACCATGCTCTTTCTCGATGAGAAGATAATCTGTTTAGTTTCTCTGCTTTAGTTGTCTAATTAATTTGAACTTAGGCTTCCTTCGAATGAGGTCCATATATATATATTTTCATGTTAGTAATCTAATTATATGGACTGAAATCATTTGACCAAATACGATCTTCATGTTTTGATGATTTCGACATAAGATGTATCTTAATGGGACACCTAATTCATGTTAGTAATCTAATTATATGGACTGAAATCATTTTACCAAATACGATCTTCATGTTTTGATGATTTCGACATAAGATGTATCTTAATGGGACACCTAATTATATGTAGATATTAGTGAACAAACAGAGATATAAGTACTGTATTTCATAATCTTCATAGTTTGATGATTTCGGTGAACCATTAACTTGGTGAAGGTGAAGGTAGTGGTAAAGAAACGGTCGATGATGATAATGATGATGAGGAGAAAAAGAAAGATGAAGCATTGATGTTATGTGGTCAATTGTATTCCCGGCTCCGCTCTTGGTAATTGTTAATATCAAGTTCTTTAAGGTAAAAAATCCTAATTCTAGGAATTCTGCAGATTTCTTTACTACTTTTACCTGAATTTCTTTTATGGAGTTTCTCTTATCCATGTTTGGAATACTGTAGGGAATATGCCAATTGTTTGGGATCCTTTTCAATTTCGTGTATCAAGTATTTGGTCAACAGAATACAAATTCAGGTGGGAAAGGAGTTGCCGACTCTTCCAATCGTGAATGACTAATTCTTCCAATCATATTTTTGTCAATTATATTTTTGTTTTAGTGTTCTTGATGCACACACTGGCTTTGATTTGTTTAGGGGAATAAGCAATTCCGATTTTGAGTGTGAACATTTGCATAACGTGGTAGTTAATGGCTACACAGGATTACATTCTATCTGCATTGGCTGAGAAAATTGAGGTCTTTATGACGCATCAAATTGAGTTTCTTCATGCAGCTGATCTAATATTGGTGAGGAAACCTTTTTCCCGATTTTACTGTGCATAAATTTCGGCTACTATAGGTCTTTTTAGAAATGCTAGAATCTCTTATACGTGTTTAGCTTACCAACTGTGCTGAACTTGGCTCTATTGTTGCAGCAGGATAAAATTGTAGAAGAATTTTTCACACAATTTCTCTTACGACAAGTTCTGAAAAGTATTTCTCTTTGTTTCAAAGGTTATGAAGGAAGGCCGGGTTATTCAATCGGGTACATATGATGATCTGCGACAAACTGGTACTGATTTTGAGTCTTTAAAATCCGAAAACTTTTTACATAGATATCAACGGTCTTCTTAATCACATGCTCAGAACAAATCTGAAGAAGGCTGGATAAGGTGAAAGCATCAGGTTTTAAATCATTGCAATCGCAATCCATGCCAAGCATCTCATCACTGATTTCCATGCGAGAACAGGAGGAGACTCGAGCGTGTTGTTGATGTTCCTCCTAGTGGAGGAAACCATTGGGCTTAGGCCAAAGATATTGGTCTAAGTTGATGAGACATATATATATATATATATATATATATATATATTTAAGTCACTAACCTAATTTGTGTGATACAAGAGAGAAGAGAGACACAAAAGAGAAGAGAAGAGAAGAGAGAAGGAAGAGAGAAGAAAAAGGGGATTTTCGTCCAGCTTATTCAAGGCAGCGTTTGGGGGCTCGAAAGTGGTCCGATCGGGCTGATATTTTGTGCGAAGTTTCATAACTCAGTGGGTTTGAGATTCAACGGTAGGATTTGTGTTTCAACGGTTGGTTTCTCGTGAATCGGGGTTCTAGTGAAGCTGGTCGCTAGAGTGCTTCAGCAGTTGCAGTCTTGAGTGTTTGGGAAATCCAACGGTGAGTTCTTCTCTGATTGAGCTGAAATCTGGCAGAAGTGTTGTTGACTTGTTCATCTAGGATTTGTACAGTTGGATTGTTCTCTGTTTGCCGGAATCTTAGTGAGCTGAGGTCGTTTGTATCTGCTAGTTTGTAAGCTTGTCTTGCTCTCTAGTTGAGTTCTCTTGTTGTTGGAGATTGCTCTCTTTGAGCCTAAGTCTCTGGATCTGTTCTGTAGGAACATGGAGGACGTGGTTGTAACACTCAAACATTTGATATAGTGGATTTTGAGTGGACTACGGTCCCGTGGTTTTTCCTTCTCACATCGAGGAGGTTTTCCACGTAAAAAGATTGTGTCTCATTTCGTTTTTCTGCTTAGATCATTTCTGCCATTGGTTAAGTCTTTTCTTCACAGGTTGACACAAATGCGGGGAACTTTATTCCACTGCGCCTTATTGCGTATTTGTGTTTTCCCCTTCAGAGTGGTATCAGAGCTTAAGGTTGTGAGCTTTGGGTTATTGGTTTGCTTGTGTGAGCGATGGAAAATATGGGCAGAATGATAAGCTTGAATGGTAACAACAATTATCATCTATGGAAGGGCAAGATGGAGGATCTGCTCTTTGTGACAGAATTTCATCTACCAGTATTTCAGGAGGAGAAACCTGATAATAAGACTGAGGATGAATGGAAGTTGCTGCATCGCTGAGTGTGTGGTTTGATAAGGCAGTGGATAGATGATAATGTGTTGCATCATATTGAAAATGAGGTTAATGCTTGTTCTTTGTGGTTGAAGCTGGAGCAGTTGTATGCTCGGAAGACCGGGAATAACAAGATGCTTATGATCAAGAAGTTGATTGAGCTGAGGTATCAGGATGGAACTCCGATGACAGATCACTTGAATGCGTTTCAGGGATTGCTCAACAAGTTGTCTGATATGGGCATCAGGTTTGATGATGAGATTCACGGTTTGTGGCTTCTTGGTACATTACCTGATTCTTGGGAGGTATTCATAATGTATCTTTGTAACTACGCGTCAGAAGGTGTCATTTCGATGGATTCAGTGAAGAACAGTGTTTTGAATGAGGAGACAAGAAGGCAGTCAAATGCTATAGTTCCTCACGTTCAGATGTTTTGGTTACTGAGTCAAGGGGGAGAAGTTCACATAGAGAATTCAAGAAGGAAAAGAGCAGGAGCAGGAGCAAGTCTAATAAATTTGCTAATATGGAGTGCTATTTCTGTCATAAGAAAGGGCACATGAAAAAAGATTGCTGGAAGTTGAAGAAAGGCAAGCAGCAAGGAAAGCAAGAAGAAGTAGATCGGGTAACAGTCACCCAAGATGAGTTTCTCATTCTTCTTGAGGATAATGCCATTAATGTATGCCAAGATACCAGTTGGGTTATTGACAGTGGAGCTACTACTCATGCTACATCACAGCGGGATTTGTTCTCTACCTATATACTCTAGGTAAGTATGGTTCTGTAAAGATGGGTAATGATGGTTTGGCTCAGGTTGTTGGCATTGGTGATATTTGCTTGGAGACTAGTCTTGGGACTAGGTTGATGCTTAAGGATGTTAAGCATGTTCCAGACTTGAGGATGAATTTGATATCTACAGGAAGACTTGATGATGAGGGTTTCTACAGTTTACACGGTGGTGGTAAATGGAAGCTTTCACGTGGTTCCCTGGTTGTGGCTCGAGGTGAGAAGCTTTCATCTTTCTATATGATGCAGGCTAAGGTCTCCAAAGATGCTGTTAATGCAGTGGAGAATGTTGATGCCATGGAGCTATGGCATAAGAGACTCGGTCACATGAGTGAGAAGGGAATGTCTGTGTTGTCTAAGAAAGAGGTCATTCCGGGAATCTCCGGTTTGCACTTGAAGAAGTGTGCACATTGTTTGCATGGAAAATAACACAGGGTTTCTTTCAAGTCTTCTGCATCTTCTAGAAAATCTGAGGTACTTGACTTGGTGCATTCAAATGTGTGTGGTCCAATGAAGAAAAAATCTCTTGGTGGTGCATCATATTTTGTCACTTTCATTGATGATCATTCTAGGAAGTTGTGGGTTTTCACCATGAAGACTAAAGATCAGGTTATGGGATATTTCAAACATTTTGTGGCATTGGTTGAGAGACAAACGGGAAAGAAACTAAAGTGTATCCGCAGTGATAATGGTGGTGAGTACACTGGACCATTTGATGTCTATTGCAAAGAGCATGGTATTAGGCATCAGTTCACGCCACCTAAGACTCCACAGTTGACTGGGTTGGCTGAGAGGATGAACAGGACTATTGTCGAGAGGATGAGATGTTTGATTTCACAGTCAGGCTTATCGATGACTTTCTGGGGTGAGGCTTTGAGCATAGTTGTTCATGTGCTGAATTTGTCACCAAGTGCTCCATTGGAGGGTGATATTCCAGAAAGAGTTTGGACCGGTAAGGATGTTTCTTATGGTCATTTGAGGGTCTTTGGGTGTAAGGCATTTGTTCATATTCCCAAGGATGAGAGATCGAAGCTTGAGATGAAGTCACAGCAATGTGTGTTCATTGGTTATGGTCAGGATGAGTTTGGATACAGATTTTATGATCCCGTTGATAAGAAGCTCATAAGAAGCAGAGATGTTGTGTTCATGGAAGATCAAACAATTAAGGACATTGACAAGTCCGGAAAACCAACTCAGAGTAATGAGAGTTTGATCGATTTAGAGGCTAGTCCCTCTACATCTGTCAACGGTCAGGTCGAGGATGAGGTTTAAGATGATACACCCAGTGCAGATGCTCCCGCACATGATGATGGTATTGGTGACCATGGTGACGATCATGGTGAGACACCAACTACTGAGAACCCTCCTATTGTTAGAAGATCTGAGAGAGGTCTAACCGTCGACAAGGTATGATCCTAGTGAGTATGTGTTACTCACTGATGGGGGAGAGCCTGAAAGCTTTGATGAAGCTATGGAAGATGAACACAAGGACAAATGGCTTGGTGCTGTTGGTGATGAGATGGATTCTTTTGAAGAGAACCATACATTTGAGTTGGTGAAGTTGCCTAAGGGAAAGAAGGCATTGCTTAATAAGTGGGTGTTCAAAATTAAGCATGAAGATACCAGTTTGCAACCTCGATACAAGGCTAGATTGGTTGTGAAGGGATACAGCCAAAAGAAGGGGATTGATTATGATGAAATCTTTTCTCCTGTTGTGAATTAAGATGCAGTCCATTCGGATTGTACTTGGACTGGCAGCAAATCTTGATCTAGAGGTTGAGCAAATGGATGTAAAAACTGCTTTCCTTCATGGAGATTTGGAGGAAGAGATTTACATGGTACAACCTGAAGGCTTTGTGAAAAAGGGTGAAGAAGATTTAGTTTGTCGCCTAAAGAAAAGCCTTTACGGATTGAAGCAAGCACCGAGACAGTGGTACATGAAGTTTAAGTCTGTTATGGAGGAGCATGGTTATAAGGAGACTACTGATGATCACTGTGTATTTATTCAGGTGTTTTGTGATGATGATTTTATCATCTTGTTGTTGTGTGATCACGGTGGGATTTGTGTTTCAACGGTTGGTTTCTAGTGAATCGGGGTTCTAGTGAATCTGGTCGCTAGAGTGCTTCAACAGTCGCAGTCTTGAGTGTTTGGGAAATCCAACGGTGAGTTCTTCTCTGATTGAGCTGAAATCTGGCAGAAGTGTTGTTGACTTGTTCATCTCAGATTTGTACAGTTGGATTTTTCTCTGGTTGCCGGAATCTTAGTGAGCTGAGGTCCTTTGTATCTGCTAGTTTGTAAGCTTGTCTTGCTCTCTAGTTGAGTTCTCTTGTTGTTGGAGATTGCTCTCTTTGAGCCTTAGTCTCTGGATCTGTTCTGTAGGAACATGGAGGACGTGGTTGCAACACTCAAACATTTGATATAGTGGATTTTGAGTGGACTACAGTGTAATACCCCAGTCTAGAGAGGAAATTACCCTCGAGCAGAAATAATTTTTGAAGACCGATGCAGACAATTTTAAAAATTCCGAGCTTTGGATCGAAGATCCCCAAGACATCAAGGAAGCCAATTCAGAAAGATTCAACTCAAGAAACATTCTGACGCGACGCAGAAAAATCGGAGATGCTGAGTTAACCGAGAATGGACAGTTCTAGCAAATGAGGGCCAATGGGGTAGCGGCACCTGTCCAAAAGTGATGAAACTTTGTGGAGACCGTACTGACACTTAGAGGAAGATTATGAGCTAGGAAAATCCATTTTCGCTCGGGGGACGCAGAAGTTATGAAGAAAACACCAAGAAGGTCCGAGATGAGATAAGGCCAGAAGACTTTGTCAAAGGAGGCGTGTCACCCATCAAAATGAGGTGAAATTTTGTGGAGATACTAAGGACACAAGGAGGAGTATTTTAAAAGAAACAGATCTCTTTTTGGACTGCAGCCGCAGAAGTTATGATAAAAATACTAAGGAACTCCGAGATGCGATACACCGAGAAGATTTGGCCATAGGAGATGCGTCACCCAATAAATTGAGGTGAAATTTTGTGGAGATGCTAAGGACACCTGGAGGAGCATTCTGGAAAAAAACAGAACCCTTTTCTGACGGTCGACGCAGAAGTTATGAACAAAACGACAAGAGATAGAAATGCTGAATAATCAAGTCTCTTTATGGGTGTCAACCTATGGGGTGAGCCTACATCATAAAGCATGAGCCTACATCATAAAGCAAGGCTAGGTCATACAGGTGTTGAAAAGCAATGATGGCTGCTCTATTCACCAACATGTTTTCATCCCTCTATATAAGGCATCCATCAGCCCTCCTCATCTTTCATTCACAACTTCTCCTTTATCACTTAAGAGAAACCAGAAAAGTTAGATAGTGTTAGAGTGTGTGTGAAGAGTAAGAAAGCTCAGTCCGTGAAGACTTTGGCTGGAGTAGCGTTGCTTTGCTCGGTGAGTTCAGTAGCTAGTAGTCCATCGTTGTCCGTGTTTTATACCATGGTGCGAAAGCATTATGCTATAGATATGGCTGCGATGGAATTTCTTCCCTTCTTCTTCCATTGATCGTGAGTTCAGTACCTTAGTAGCCTGTCGTTTTCATGACACGTAAACGTCATGCTACCGACATGTCTGCGACGGAATCCTCTTCCTCTCTCTTTCTGCTTTGGTTGGTTGATATTGCTCGAGTACTATTTATCCGTTCGTTTGCTTGTTTGCTAGTCTATAAATTGGTGATGCATGTTTATTGCTTGGTGTGAACGATGAGATTTGGGTTTGAGATGGCTATGGTATTTACGGGGTAAGATCTCCGGGAGGTGGAGTTAATGCCGTGAATATCCGTGGTGGACTTAGCCTTGAGTCTAGTCGGTGGTGTGAGCTAACGTGTTATGCAGGTTGCCGCGGTTTGAGTTTCACTCCCATGTGCTGGAACTAACGTTTGTGCAGGGCATATGCATGGTGTAGTATGATTCGTGTGGTGTGGTGGTGTTGTGCGTGGTGTTGTGATGGTGTGATGAGATGGTTGAGTGGTGGTGTTGTGCGTGGTGTTGTGATGGTGTGATGAGATGGTTGTGTGGAGGTGTTGTGTGTGGGAGAGAGATAGGCTTTCGGTCTCCTTTGTGGATCCGTTCGTGAACCTATCTCCTCGGCGGAACCATTGGAGTGGTTTAGTGGCGGTATGTGCAAGATTTCCCCATAGACCTCTTCCACGGTATCGAATGTACTGAGAGGTGGAAGGGAAGACTCGGAGAGACGGGATTGCAGCCTAGGGCCGAGTATACCCGACGGGGTATTATGAGACGGTTGCCGGAAGAGGAAGGGCGGAGCCGGGCCAAAATACACTGAGTCATTTGCCGGTGTTCGGTTTTGATGTGGTGAAGTTCCGACTTGTTTGTCTTTGTGATAACAGGTGCTGGAGTGGTTCACGGGGAATGAGCCATACTATGAGATATCTCGGTGCCCACGCGTGTGTGAATGATGAGTTGGTCATATAGTTAGTAGGATGCATGCTTCGGCTATTTTAATTATGTTGCTTCGGCTATTGCTTGCTTGATTGTTTGCTGCGTGTTTCAGGGTTTGGGTTTGGGTTCGTTGCTAATGCTCTCGGTGAGTGCTGAGCTCACTGAGTAATCATCCCGATTACTCACCCTTTTCTTTTCCCCTTTCCCTGCAGGAACCCTTAGAGATGGTTGGTTGCCGTAGAAGGGCGGACTCTTTAGGCTCGGACGTACTCGTGTTCTTTTAAACAAGTATTGTAAGTAACGAATAAAAGTTGTGCTGTTTTCCGAAGTTTGTTTTATAATCGGTCCATGGACAAAGTTTGTAAGAAAAGAAGTTTCAGACTTGGTTTTGTAAAATAGTTAAGTATGGAATAAATAAAAGTATGCTTTTGTGAAATCCCTCTTGCACTTATAATTATGTCTTCCGCTGGTATGAATTACTTGGTCCGAGTATGTTCACAACTCACTGTCGAATGAGACGGGTTGAAAAGCCTTGACCTTCGGTGGTGGGGGTCGAAGTTGGTTCGATTGACTGGCCTTAAGCTCAGTGACCTCTGAGACGGGCCGGACTATCTGGCTAACCTCGGCTTTTGTGGCGTCCACCGGATCGGTTTGGATATGCCTTGGTCTCTCGTGTTCTTGTTTGATTGTCGTTTGGTCGGGCATGTCTATCCCGGTTCGGAGGCGTTACAAATGGTGGTATCAGAGCGTGGTTTACGTACCATGCTTCCGGAACGCAAGAGGTGTCTTTTTGAAAAAGTTTTCAATCGGTTTTCAAGGGATTTTTGTTTAAAGATACAACGAGTTATAAGTTCCGAATAGGTCCGTCTAGAGTTAGGATGAGTCTTAGGGATTTATAGTACTAGGAAACCTAACTGTGCAGATTTTCTGTTGAAGATAATGCCGCGCGATATATGGTCGGGGATGAATGGGTATGATGTGTGGAGGGACCGGGACCGTGAACGGAGTGTGATGAGCGAGAATAGCGTTGAGACTGATCCAGAGGAGGATCAGAGTCACGATGATCCTTCTGAGCAGTACGTGGCGATTACCGATCTCGAGGACTATGCCCATTTCCTTCAAGACGAAGGAGATCAACTAGCCATTCAAATGGCCACAATGTACGGAGTGCTCGTTGACGAGGGTATGGAACCGACAAATCTAAATGGCAATAAAGAACTGGAGTCTGGAGAAGGAGCCGCAAACCCTCTAGTCGCGACAGGAGAAATTGTCGAAGTGTCATCCTCAAGTGAAAATGACTCTCAAGATCTGGAAGAACAAATACAGATGCCGCAAGTCTATGTTCCCGAGTATGGGTTTTACCCAGACTTGGCCCCAGATGATGCTGTGGATCCTAGTAATCAGAATACGGAGACAGTGGGACAAGAAGTAAATGATGATGTTGCAGTCCCTAGTTATCAGTATTTCGGAACGCTGGAGCATGGAGGGAGCTCCCAACTTTATGTACTAGACGGAGGAATTATCGGAGATCATTACCAGTTGGAGAATGCCGAGACCGAAGATCCAACTCGTGAGGAGACCGTGTTTGTTGATCCAATGTACTTTCCCACTGATTGGACCTGCGTCCTCAATCAGACGCCAACCCCTAATCAAGAGACAATCGTCATCAGTTCGGATGAAGAATCGGAAGGAAATTTCAACGTTCCCTTAGATGACTATGAGGACTCAGACGGAGGACCAACATTATCAGAAATAAAAGGATGTTACGCAAGCCATCCACCATCTTACTGGGAGGAGAAGCTTAAGGAGTACGAAGATTCGTTGGGAGACTTGACAAATCTGGATCTAACCAATGTTGAGACAGACCTGAGCCTGAACATCGTTACAGAAGGAGAAGACCCTTTTGGGAGACCAAGACAAGAACCAGTTGTGCACAATGAGTACAATTATTTTGAAGAAATCCGTACAAGGCCTGAGAAGACTTCTTATGACCAAGGAGAGTCCAGCCGTGGTGGAAGACCACCAAGAAGAAACTTAACCCCGCGCATGAGGGTGTTACCCCCGGAGCACGTAAGGTCAATAACCCATTGTAGTCGTTGCGGACAGTGCATACATTTTAGCCATGTTTGTCCAATCGCGCCTGTACCAAGACGAGAGAGCCATCGTCGATGATCCGAGTGCCGACGACTAGGAGCGCATCGCTCAGACTGCCCCTTTCACATCATATCAGCCGGTCATCGCCCCACGACCCGATCAGTAACACGCAGGCATGAAGAGACCAAGGCTGCAGAGCGTAGCCAGTTCGGTCAGCGTAAGCCAAGGTATGAGTTCTGGGTGCTAACTTGATCTCGTAGTTGGTTGTTTTGCTTGAGTGGTTAGACTTAAGTGTGGGATCCGGATGAGCTTAGGATTGAAAAAGGACTTTTCTTTCCTCGATAGTTTGGCTTTGAAGTTAGGAAAGAACCCGATTTCTAGACCAAATCCATTAGGAAAACCCGTGATAAGAATGGAAGTGTGAATGGATGTGTGAATGAATAGAGGTGAGGCGAAAAGGAATCCGAAACTGTGGAATAGAAAGGAGTCAGAAGTCGATTAAGACCAGAATGAAAGGAGTCCAGAAGATGAGAGGCAGTGGTGTGATTTTTGCAACGACAAAGGTGGAGTTTATAAAGCCAAAGAGAGTTAGCTTAAAGACGAAGTCACTAGACAAAGAGAATTCGAGGACGAATTCATTTTAAGGGGGGGAGAATGTAATACCCCAGTCTAGAGAGGAAATTACCCTCGAGCAGAAATAATTTTTGAAGACAGATGCAGACAATTTTACAAATTCCGAGCTTTGGATCGAAGATCCCCAAGACATCAAGGAAGCCAATTCAGAAAGATTCAACTCAAGAAAAATTCTGACGCGACGCAGAAAAATCGGAGATGCTGAGTTAACCGAGAATGGACAGTTCTAGCAAATGAGGGCCAATGGGGGTAGCGGCATCCGTCCAAAAGTGATGAAACTTTGTGGAGACCTTACTGACACTTAGAGGAAGATTATGAGCTAAGAAAATCCATTTTTTCTCGGTGGACGTAGAAGTTATGAAGAAAACACCAAGAAGGTCCGAGATGAGATAAGGCCAGAAGACTTTGTCAAAGGAGGCGCGTCACCCATCAAAATGAGGTGACATTTTGTGGAGATACTAAGGACACTAGGAGGAGTATTTTAAAAGAAACAGATCTCTTTTTGGACTGCAGCCGCAGAAGTTATGATAAAAATACTAAGGAACTCCGAGATGCGATACGCCGAGAAGATTTGGCCATAGGAGATGCGTCACCCAATCAATTGAGCTGAAATTTTGTGGAGATTCTAAGGACACCTGGAGGAGCATTCTGGAAAAAACAGAACCCTTTTCTAACGGTCGACGCAGAAGTTATGAACAAAACGACAAGAGATAGAAATGCTGAATAATCAAGTCTCTTTATGGGTGTCAACCTATGGGGTGAGCCTACATCATAAAGCAAGGCTAGGTCGTACAGGTGTTGAAAAGCAATGATGGCTGCTCTATTCACCAACACGTTTTCATCCCTCTATATAAGGCATCCATCAGCCCTCCTCAGCTTTCATTCACAACTTCTCCTTTATCACTTAAGAGAAACCTGAAAAGTTAGATAGTGTTAGAGTGTGTGTGAAGAGTAAGAAAGCTCAGTCCGTGAAGACTTTGGCTGGAGTAGCGTTGTTTTGCTCGGTGAGTTCAGTAGCTAGTAGCCCATCGTTGTCCGTGTTTTATACCATGGTGCGAAAGCATTATGCTATAGATATGGCTGCGATGGAATTTCTTCCCTTCTTCTTCCATTGATCGTGAGTTCAGTACCTTAGTAGCCTGTCGTTTTCATGACACGTAAACGTCATGCTACCGACATGTCTGCGACGGAATCCTCTTCCTCTCTCTTTCTGCTTTGGTTGGTTGATATTGCTCGAGTACTATTTATCCATTCGTTTGCTTGTTTGCTAGTCTATAAATTGGTGATGCATGTTTATTGCTTGGTGTGAACGATGAGATTTGGGTTTGAGATGGCTATGGTATTTACGGGGTAAGATCTCCGGGAGGTGGAGTTAATGCCGTGAATATCCGTGGTGGACTTAGCCTTGAGTCTAGTCGGTGGTGTGAGCTAACGTGTTATGCAGGTTGCCGCGGTTTGAGTTTCACTCCCATTATAATGCCCCCGACCGCCCCTACTGGTGAGCCCAAATGTCCTCTCATTAGGCCCATTGGGCCTCTCACTAGGCCCACATGTCCTCTCATTAGGCCCATTGGGCCCACCCCTGTCCGACGGTCGGAACGTTATTACGGAGGCTCGAAAGTCATGATATACTGACCCTGCAATCACCACATGACCGTTCCCCGTGTTTCTTCCTAACTCACACGATACCGCGAATTACTTCCCGGTAGGTCACCCATCCTCTGACTACTCCAGCTCAAGCACGCTTAACTCTGGAGTTCTCTCCGGATGGTTAACCGAAAAGGTAAGTGCACTTTGGTGACATAGGTAGCCAAATCAATTCTTTTAACCTCTCCCACATATCTTTCCATATATACCAGAAATCGGGATGTTACAATTCACCCCCACTCAGAGTGCAACGTCCTCGTTGCACACCACGACCAGTCCCAAAACGCCTCCCAGGTCAGCACTGGGACGGCTAACCAGCTCTGATACCACTTATAACGCCCCCGACCGCCCCTACCGATGAGCCCAAATGTCCTCTCATTAGGCCCATTGGGCCTCTCACTAGGCCCACATGTCCTCTCATTAGGCCCATTGGGCCCAACCCTGTCCGACGGTCGGAACGTTATTACGGAGGCTCGACGGAGGCTCGAAAGTCATGATATACTGACCCTGCAATCACCACATGACCGTTCCCCGTGTTTCTTCCTAACTCACACGATACCGCGAATGACTTCCCGGTAGGTCACCCATCCTCTGACTACTCCAGCTCAAGCACGCTTAACTCTGGAGTTCTCTCCGGATGGTTAACCGAAAAGGTAAGTGCACTTTGGTGACATAGGTAGCCAAATCAATTCTTTTAACCTCTCCCACATATCATTCCATATATACCAGAAATCGGGATGTTACACCCGTGTGCTGGAACTAACGTTTGTGCAGGGCATATGCATGGTGTAGTATGATTCGTGTGGTGTGGTGGTGTTGTGCGTGGTGTTGTGATGGTGTGATGAGATGGTTGAGTGGTGGTGTTGTGCGTGGTGTTGTGATGGTGTGATGAGATGGTTGTGTGGAGGTGTTGTGTGTGGGAAAGAGATAGGCGTTCGGTCTCCTTTGTGGATCCGTTCGTGAACCTATCTCCTCGGCGGAACCATTGGAGTGGTTTAGTGGCGGTATGTGCAAGATTTCCCCATAGAACTCTTCCACGGTATCGAATGTACTGAGAGGTGGAAGGGAAGACTCGGAGAGACGGGATTGCAGCCTAGGGCCGAGTATACCCGACGAGGTATTATGAGACGGTTGCCGGAAGAGGAAGGGCGGAGCCGGGCCGAAATACACTGAGTCATTTGTCGGTGTTCAGTTTTGGTGTGGTGAAGTTCCGACTTGTTTGTCTTTGTGATAACAGGTCTGGAGTGGTTCACGGGGAATGAGCCATACTATGAGATATCTCGGTGCCCACGCGTGTGTGAATGATGAGTTGGTCATATAGTTAGTAGGATGCATGCTTCGGCTATTTTCATTATGTTGCTTCGGCTATTGCTTGCTTGATTGTTTGCTGCGTGTTTCAGGGTTTGGGTTTGGGTTCGTTGCTAATGCTCTCGGTGAGTGCTGAGCTCACTGAGTAATCATCCCGATTAGTAACCCTTTTCTTTTCCCCTTTCCCTGCAGGAACCCTTAGAGATGGTTGGTTGCCGTAGAAGGGCGAACTCTTTAGGCTCGGACGTACTCGTGTTCTTTTAAACAAGTATTGTAAGTAACGAATAAAAGTTGTGCTGTTTTCCGAAGTTTGTTTTATAATCGGTCCATGGACAAAGTTTGTAAGAAAAGAAGTTTCAGACTTGGTTTTGTAAAAGAGTTAAGTATGGAATAAATAAAAGTATGCTTTTGTGAAATCCCTCTTGCACTTATAATTATGTCTTCCGCTGGTATGAATTAATTGGTCCGAGTATGTTCACAACTCACTGTCGAATGAGACGGGTTGAAAAGCCTTGACCTTCGGTGGTGGGGGTCGAAGTTGGTTCGATGGACTGGCCTTAAGCTCAGTGACCTCTGAGACGGGCCGGACTATCTGGCTAACCTCGGCTTTTGTGGCGTCCGCCGGATCGGTTTGGATATGCCTTGGTCTCTCGTGTTCTTGTTTGATTGTCGTTTGGTCGGGCATGTCTATCCCGGTTCGGGGGCGTTATGAATGGTGGTATCAGAGCGTGGTTTACGTACCATGCTTCCGGAACGCAAGAGGTGTCTTTTTGAAAAAGTTTTCAATCGGTTTTCAAGGGATTTTTGTTTAAAGATACAACGAGTTATAAGTTCCGAATAGGTCCGTCTAGAGTTAGGATGAGTCTTAGAGATTTATAGTACTAGGAAACCTAACTGTGCAGATTTTCTGTTGAAGATAATGCCGCGCGATATGTGGTCGGGGATGAATGGGTATGATGTGTGGAGGGACCAGGACCGTGAACGGAGTGTGCTGAGCGAGAATAGCGTTGAGACTGATCCAGAGGAGGATCAGAGTCACGATGATCCTTCTGAGCAGTACGTGGCGATTACCGATCTCGAGGACTATGCTCATTTCCTTCAAGACGAAGGAGATCAACTAGCCATTCAAATGGCCACAATGTACGGAGTGCTCATTGACGAGGGTATGGAACCGACAAATCTAAATGGCAATAAAGAAATGGAGTCTGGAGAAGGAGCCGCAAACCCTCTAGTCGCGACAGGAGAAATTGTCGAAGTGTCGTCCTCAAGTGAAAATGACTCTCAAGATCTGGAAGAACAAATACACATGCCGCAAGTCTATGTTCCCGAGTATGGGTTTTACCCAGACTTGGCCCCAAATGATGCTGTGGATCCTAGTAATCAGAATACGGAGACAGTGGGACAAGAAGGAAATGATGATGTTGCAGTCCCTGGTTATCAGTATTTCGGAACGCTGGAGCATGGAGGGAGCTCCCAACTTTATGTACTAGACGGAGGAATTATCGGAGATCATTACCAGTTGGAGAATGCCGAGACCGAAGATCCAACTCGTGAGCAGACCGTGTTTGTTGATCCAATGTACTTTCCCACTGATGGGACCTGCGTCCTCAATCAGACGCCAACCCCTAATCAAGAGACAATCGTCATCAGTTCGGATGAAGAATCGGAAGGAAATTTCAACGTTCCCTTAGATGACTATGAGGACTCAGACGGAGGACCAACATTATCAGAAATAAAAGGATGTTACGCAAGCCATCCACCATCTTACTGGGAGGAGAAGCTTAAGGAGTACGAAGATTCGTTGGGAGACTTGACAAATCTGGATCTAACCAATGTTGAGACAGACCTGAGCCTGAACATCGTTACAGAAGGAGAAGACCCTTTTGGGAGACCAAGACAAGAACCAGTTGTGCACAATGAGTACAATTATTTTGAAGAAATCCGTACAAGGCCTGAGAAGACTTCTTATGACCAAGGAGAGTCCAGCCGTGGTGGAAGACCACCAAGAAGAAACTTAACCCCGCGCATGAGGGTGTTACCCCCGGAGCACGTAAAGTCAATAACCCATTGTAGTCGTTGCGGACAGTGCAGACATTTTAGCCATGTTTGTCCAATCGCGCCTGTCCCATGACGAGAGAGCCATCGTCGATGATCCGAGTGCCGACGACTAGGAGCGCATCGCTCAGACTGCCCCTTTCACATCATATCAGCCGGTCATCGCCCCACGACCCGATCAGTAACACGCAGGCATGAAGAGACCAAGGCTGCAGAGCGTAGCCAGTTCGGTCAGCGTAAGCCAAGGTATGAGTTCTGGGTGCTAACTTGATCTCGTAGTTGGTTGTTTTGCTTGAGTGGTTAGACTTAAGTGTGGGATCCGGATGAGCTTAGGATTGAAAAAGGACTTTTCTTTCCTCGATAGTTTGGCTTTGAAGTTAGGAAAGAACCCGATTTCTAGACCAAATCCATTAGGAAAACCCGTGATAAGAATGGAAGTGTGAATGGATGTGTGAATGAATGGAGGTGAGGCGAAAAGGAATCCGAAACTGTGGAATAGAAAGGAGTCAGAAGTCGATTAAGACCAGAATGAAAGGAGTCCAGAAGATGAGAGGCAGTGGAGTGATTTTTGAAACGACAAAGGTGGAGTTTATAAAGCCAAAGAGAGTTAGCTTAAAGACGAAGTCACTAGACAAAGAGAATTCGAGGACGAATTCATTTTAAGGGGGGGGGGGAGAATGTAATACCCCAGTCTAGAGAGGAAATTACCCTCGAGCAGAAATAATTTTTGAAGACCGATGCAGACAATTTTAAAAATTCCGAGCTTTGGATCGAAGATCCCCAAGACATCAAGGAAGCCAATTCAGAAAGATTCAACTCAAGAAAAATTCTGACGCGACGCAGAAAAATCGGAGATGCTGAGTTAACCGAGAATGGACAGTTCTAGTAAATGAGGGCCAATGGGGTAGCGGCACCCGTCCAAAAGTGATGAAACTTTGTGGAGACCTTTCTGACACTTAGAGGAAGATTATGAGCTAAGAAAATCCATTTTTGCTCGGTGGACGCAGAAGTTATGAAGAAAACACCAAGAAGGTCCGAGATGAGATAAGGCCAGAAGACTTTGTCAAAGGAGGCGCGTCACCCATCAAAATGAGGTGAAATATTGTGGAGATACTAAGGACACTAGGAGGAGTATTTTAAAAGAAACAGAACTCTTTTTGGACTGCAGCCGCAAACGGTATGATAAAAATACTAAGGAACTCCGAGATGCGATACGCCGAGAAGATTTGGCCATAGGAGATGCGTCACCCAATCAATTGAGCTGAAATTTTGTGGAGATGCTAAGGACACCTGGAGGAGCATTCTGGAAAAAACAGAACCCTTTTCTGCCGGTCGACGCAGAAGTTATGAACAAAACGACAAGAGATAGAAATGCTGAATAATCATGTCTCTTTATGGGTGTCAACCTATGGGGTGAGCCTACATCATAAAGCAAGGCTAGGTCGTACAGGTGTTGAAAAGCAATGATGGCTGCTCTATTCACCAACACGTTTTCATCCCTCTATATAAGGCATCCATCAGCCCTCCTCATCTTTCATTCACAACTTCTCCTTTATCACTTAAGAGAAACCAGAAAAGTTAGATAGTGTTAGAGTGTGTGTGAAGAGTAAGAAAGCTCAGTCCGTGAAGAGTTTGGCTGGAGTAGCGTTGCTTTGCTCGGTGAGTTCAGTAGCTAGTAGCCCATCGTTGTCCGTGTTTTATACCATGGTGCGAAAGCATTATGCTATAGATATGGCTGCGATGGAATTTCTTCCCTTCTTCTTCCATTGATCGTGAGTTCAGTACCTTAGTAGCCTGTCGTTTTCATGACACGTAAACATCATGCTACCGACATGTCTGCGACGGAATCCTCTTCCTCTCTCTTTCTGCTTTGGTTGGTTGATATTGCTCGAGTACTATTTATCCGTTCGTTTGCTTGTTTGCTAGTCTATAAATTGGTGATGCATGTTTATTGCTTGGTGTGAACGATGAGATTTGGGTTTGAGATGGCTATGGTATTTACGGGGTAAGATCTCCGGGAGGTGGAGTTAACTCCGTGAATATCCGTGGTGGACTTAGCCTTGAGTCTAGTCGGCGGTGTGAGCTAACGTGTTATGCAGGTTGCCGCTGTTTGAGTTTCACTCCCGTGTGCTGGAACTAACGTTTGTGCAGGGCATATGCATGGTGTAGTATGATTCGTGTGGTGTGGTGGTGTTGTGCGTGGTGTTGTGATGGTGTGATGAGATGGTTGAGTGGTGGTGTTGTGCGTGGTGTTGTGATGGTGTGATGAGATGGTTGTGTGGAGGTGTTGTGTGTGGGAGAGAGATAGGCGTTCGGTCTCCTTTGTGGATCCGTTCGTGAACCTATCTCCTCGGCGGAACCATTGGAGTGGTTTAGTGGCGGTATATGTGCAAGATTTCCCCATAGACCTCTTCCACGGTATCGAATGTACTGAGAGGTGGAAGGGAAGACTCGGAGAGACGGGATTGCAGCCTAGGGCCGAGTATACCCGACGGGGTATTATGAGACGGTTGCCGGAAGAGGAAGGGCGGAGCCGGGCCGAAATACACTGAGTCATTTGCCGGTGTTCGGTTTTGGTGTGGTGAAGTTCCGACTTGTTTGTCTTTGTTATAACAGGTGCTGGAGTGGTTCACGGGGAATGAGCCATACTATGAGATATCTCGGTGCCCACGCGTGTGTGAATGATGAGTTGGTCATATAGTTAGTAGGATGCATGCTTCGGCTACTTTCATTATGTTGCTTCGGCTATTGCTTGCTTGATTGTTTGCTGCGTGTTTCAGGGTTTGGGTTTGAGTTCGTTGCTAATGCTCTCGGTGAGTGCTGAGCTCACTGAGTAATCATCCCGATTACTCACCCATTTCTTTTCCCCTTTCCCTGCAGGAACCCTTAGAGATGGTTGGTTGCCGTAGAAGGGCGGACTCTTTAGGCTCGGACGTACACGTGGTCTTGTAAACAAGTATTGTAAGTAACGAATAAAAGTTGTGTTGTTTTCCGAAGTTTGTTTTATAACCGGTCCATGGACAAAGTTTGTACGAAAAGAAGTTTCAGACTTGGTTTTGTAAAATAGTCGGGCATGTCTATCCCAGTTCGGGGGCGTTACAAATTAACTATTTTACAAAGTCTGAAACAAGTCGGGCATGTCTATCCCAGTTCGGGGGCTATCCCAGTTCGGGGGCGTTACAAATTAACTATTTTACAAAGTCTGAAACAAGTCGGGCATGTCTATCCCAGTTCGGGGGCGTTACAAATTAACTATTTTACAAAGCCAAGTCTGAAACTTCTTTTCGTACAAACTTTGTCCATGGACCGATTATAAAACAAACTTCGGAAAACAACACAACTTTTATTCGTTACTTACAATACTTGTTTAAAAGACCACGTGTACGTCCGAGCCTAAAGAGTCCGCCCTTCTACGGCAACCAACCATCTCTAAGGGTTCCTGCAGGGAAAGGGGAAAAGAAAAGGGTGAGTAATCGGGATGATTACTCAGTGAGCTCAGCACTCACCGAGAGCATTAGCAACGAACCCAAACCCAAACCCTGAAACACGCAGCAAACAATCAAGCAAGCAATAGCCGAAGCAACATAATGAAAATAGCCGAAGCATGCATCCTACTAACTATATGACCAACTCATCATTCACACACGCGTGGGCACCGAGATATCTCATAGTATGGCTCATTCCCCGTGAACCACTCCAGCACCTGTTATAACAAAGACAAACAAGTCGGAACTTCACCACACCAAAACCGAACACCGGCAAATGACTCAGTGTATTTCGGCCCGGCTCCGCCCTTCCTCTTCCGGCAACCGTCTCATAATACCCCGTCGGGTATACTCGGCCCTAGGCTGCAATCCCGTCTC
The DNA here is from genome assembly GCA_010577795.1 of Isatis tinctoria. Classification (NCBI taxonomy): domain Eukaryota; kingdom Viridiplantae; phylum Streptophyta; class Magnoliopsida; order Brassicales; family Brassicaceae; genus Isatis; species Isatis tinctoria. Next base: position 16,610,878 of record CM021250.1, on the reverse strand, counting down.
TCCGAGTCTTCCCTTCCACCTCTCAGTACATTCGATACCGTGGAAGAGGTCTATGGGGAAATCTTGCACATATACCGCCACTAAACCACTCCAATGGTTCCGCCGAGGAGATAGGTTCACGAACGGATCCACAAAGGAGACCGAACGCCTATCTCTCTCCCACACACAACACCTCCACACAACCATCTCATCACACCATCACAACACCACGCACAACACCACCACTCAACCATCTCATCACACCATCACAACACCACGCACAACACCACCACACCACACGAATCATACTACACCATGCATATGCCCTGCACAAACGTTAGTTCCAGCACACGGGAGTGAAACTCAAACAGCGGCAACCTGCATAACACGTTAGCTCACACCGCCGACTAGACTCAAGGCTAAGTCCACCACGGATATTCACGGAGTTAACTCCACCTCCCGGAGATCTTACCCCGTAAATACCATAGCCATCTCAAACCCAAATCTCATCGTTCACACCAAGCAATAAACATGCATCACCAATTTATAGACTAGCAAACAAGCAAACGAACGGATAAATAGTACTCGAGCAATATCAACCAACCAAAGCAGAAAGAGAGAGGAGAGGATTCCGTCGCAGACATGTCGGTAGCATGATGTTTACGTGTCATGAAAACGACAGGCTACTAAGGTACTGAACTCACGATCAATGGAAGAAGAAGGGAAGAAATTCCATCGCAGCCATATCTATAGCATAATGCTTTCGCACCATGGTATAAAACACGGACAACGATGGGCTACTAGCTACTGAACTCACCGAGCAAAGCAACGCTACTCCAGCCAAACTCTTCACGGACTGAGCTTTCTTACTCTTCACACACACTCTAACACTATCTAACTTTTCTGGTTTCTCTTAAGTGATAAGGAGAAGTTGTGAATGAAAGATGAGGAGGGCTGATGGATGCCTTATATAGAGGGATGAAAACGTGTTGGTGAATAGAGCAGCCATCATTGCTTTTCAACACCTGTACGACCTAGCCTTGCTTTATGATGTAGGCTCACCCCATAGGTTGACACCCATAAAGAGACTTGATTATTCAGCATTTCTATCTCTTGTCGTTTTGTTCATAACTTCTGCGTCGACCGTCAGAAAAGGGTTCTGTTTTTTCCAGAATGCTCCTCCAGGTGTCCTTAGCATCTCCACAAAATTTCACCTCAATTTATTGGGTGACGCATCTCCTATGGCCAAATCTTCTCGGCGTATCGCATCTCGGAGTTCCTTAGTATTTTTATCATACCGTTTGCGGCTGCAGTCCAAAAAGAGTTCTGTTTCTTTTAAAATACTCCTCCTAGTGTCCTTAGTATCTCCACAATATTTCACCTCATTTTGATGGGTGACGCGCCTCCTTTGACAAAGTCTTCTGGCCTTATCTCATCTCGGACCTTCTTGGTGTTTTCTTCATAACTTCTGCGTCCACCGAGCAAAAATGGATTTTCTTAGCTCATAATCTTCCTCTAAGTGTCAGAAAGGTCTCCACAAAGTTTCATCAGTTTTGGACGGGTGACGCTACCCCATTGGCCCTCATTTTCTAGAACTGTCCATTCTCGGTTAACTCAGCATCTCCGATATTTCTGCGTCGCGTCAGAATTTTTCTTGAGTTGAATCTTTCTGAATTGGCTTCCTTGATGTCTTGGTGATCTTCGATCCAAAGCTCGGAATTTTTAAAATTCTCTGCATCGGTCTTCAAAAATTATTTCTGCTCGAGGGTAATTTCCTCTCTAGACTGGGGTATTACACTGTAGTCCACTCAAAATCCACTATATCAAATGTTTGAGTGTTATAACCACGTCCTCCATGTTCCTACAGAACAGATCCAGAGACTAAGGCTCAAAGAGAGCAATCTCCAACAACAAGAGAACTCAACTAGAGAGCAAGACAAGCTTACAAACTAGCAGATACAAAGGACCTCAGCTCACTAAGATTCCGGCAACCAGAGAAAAATCCAACTGTACAAATCTGAGATGAACAAGTCAACAACACTTCTGCCAGATTTCAGCTCAATCAGAGAAGAACTCACCGTTGGATTTCCCAAACACTCAAGACTGCGACTGCTGAAGCACTCTAGCGACCAGATTCACTAGAATCCCGATTCACGAGAAACCAACCGTTGAAACACAAATCCCACCGTTGAATCTCAAACCCACTGAGTCATGAAACTTCGCACAAAATATCAGCCCGATCGGACCACTTTCGAGCCCCCAAATGCTGCCTTGAATAAGCTGGACGAAAATCCCCTTTTTCTTCTCTCTTCCTTATCTCTTCTCTTCTCTTCTCTTTTGTGTCTCTCGTCTCTCTTGTATCACACAAATTAGGTTAATGACTTAAATATATATATGTCTCATCAACTTAAAACAATATCTTTGGCCCAAGCCCAATGGTTTCCTCTACTAGGAGGAACACCAACAAACTCCCTCTCCGACTAGGTGGAGGAAACAGCCATCCCGACTATCTCTCGGCAAACTTCAAGCTTCTCCCTCGGCAATAGCTTCGTCATCATATCAGCTCCATTATCATCCGTATGAACTTTTTCAAGTCCCACTTCCTTAGAAGCAATCACATCACGTATCCAATGATACCTCCAATCAATGTGCTTAGAACGCGAATGAAATGTAGTGTTCTTCCCGAGGCAAATTGCGCTTTGACTATCACCAAGCAACACATACTTATCTTGCTTGAAACCGATATCTTCGCAGAAATTCTTTGTCCACAACAACTCTTTAAGAGCTTCAGTTGCAGCTATGAACTCAGCTTCAGTGGTAGAAAGTGCAACACACTTTTGCAACCTTGACTGCCATGAAACAGCTCCACCCGCAAATGTTATCAAGTAACCCGAAGTAGATTTTCTGGAATCAACATCTCCAAACATGTCAGCATCTGTATAACTAACAATCAATGGCTTATTACCTCCAAAAGTAAGCTTCAAACTAGAAGTCCCTCAAAGATATCTCAAAATCCACTTCACAGCATTCCAATGCTCTCTTCCAGGATTGGAATTAAACCGGCTTACTGTACCAACTGCGAAAGCTAAATCCGGTCTTGTACAGACCATGGCATACATCAAACTACCCACTGCAGAAGCATATGGAACTCGTGCCATATCTTCCTTCTCTGCATATGTTTTTGGACTCTGTTGACTGCTCAATTTAATGTGTGAAGCAAGAGGAGTACTTACCATTTTAGATTTGTCCATGTGAAACCTTTTAAGTACTTTCTCAATGTACTTCTCCTGAGACAAGTGAATCAATCTCTCAGCTCTGTCTCTCTCAATTCTTATACCAAGAATCTGTTTCGTTGGACCCAAATCTTTCATCGCAAAGGACTTGCTGAGCTGCTTCTTCAGCTCCTCAATTCTGCTCATGTCCTTGCCCACAATCAACATGTCATCAACATACAACAACAAGATGATAAAATCATCATCACCAAACACCTGAATAAATACACAGTGATCATCAGTAGTCTCCTTATAACCATGCTCCTCCATAACAGACTTAAACTTCATGTACCACTGTATCGGTGCTTGCTTCAATCCGTAAAGGCTTTTCTTTAGGCGACAAACTAAATCTTCTTCACTGTTGGGGTCAAAATCCCCTCCTCGGAGATTGATAAGGAAAAAAAGGCTGAATACGGTTGAACATTTCATATCCTGGCAGCAAGCCCACGAAATGAGACCAAACGCCTGCCCGGGTCGAGCCGTTGGCTTCCGGTCGCAGATGAACTAGACGGGTAGTGACCATTTGTACTCTTTCCTTATCCTTGGTTTTGTCCCAAAGGGTTTTCCGGGAAAGGTTTTAACGAGGCAAATTGGTTCACTAATCTTAGACCCGTTCAGGAGCTGATTAAGTCACTCCGACCAAATACCCGTCGGACCAAGCTCTTAACATCCGGTCTGACGGATGAATTGAACTCTCTAATGGCCTCTCAAGACGAATCTCTACATATTTTCCCAACCCGGAGCATTCACCAAGCCAAGACATGGGCGACGGCCAGGCCTTACCCCCTCGGACCGGCCGCAGAGGCTATTTCTCGACTATTGGGCTTCGGCCCAATAGTTCCCGAAGAAACGTCGCGCCATTTGAAGACAAACTTCGCGCTGTTCAAAACATGGAAAAACATCGAGGAGTTTACTTAAAATAAACCGGAGTGAAGGCCTAAACCAAAGAAGATCGGACCAGAAGATTAAAAAGACAAGCTGGGCCAAATAAGACAAACGGGCCGCGACGGAAGAGAAGCCAAGGTCGGCGGCCCATCATGCTATTGGCGGCTGGGAAAGGGATTTTTACAACGTCCCACATTGCTTAGATTGGTCTTTGAGACCCCAGACTCTCTCATATAAATAGACCCCCTTGTATTCACTTTCAGACCATCCCAACTCAAGTGCAAGAGCTTTCGAGATATAAGACAATAAGCTTTCTCGAATATTTTTGTACTTAGAGAATTATTAATAAAATCATCTTTCTCATATTTTTACTTTTTTGCCCTTTGGTTCTTGTTTAATAGAATTTTCAGAGCCCCGCGAAATATAAATTTCGACAGTGTGAGTTTCGGCTCTCACAGTTTGGCGCCGTCTGTGGGGAACAGAAATATTCTTTATTCAAGAACAGCAGGAAACCATGACTTCCGGAGGGAGAACCGACGACCTCAGCAATCAACCGACCGGAGGAGCGGCAAGAGTCGGCACGTCCGCCGCAGGAACGTCCGCAACCGGAGCAGCCGCAACCGGAGCTCTCAACGCTCCACAACCCCGATTCGGAATGCCAACCGGAGGACCCGTGATAACGGAAGTGGCTAACTCCGGCCCGACCGACCTTGCCGGAGATGTCACGGCAATCGGAGACCTGAGAAACATGATAGCAGGATTAGCAGAACGACAAGATATGCAAGCAAGAACGACGGCACAAGAAATAACGGCCATCCGAGAACTTGCGCAAAGTTCTCAACCGAGAAGGCGCCTCCGCTTTTCACCGCTAACAAGCATCCTCGAAGGACAGAATCCAGCTGAACAAACTCCCACCGGGACAAGAGCGGAACTATCGGCACCACCGCCGTTACAACGGAAGAGCGCAACAAGACAAACAACCGAGCAACCCGTCTCGACGACAACCGACGAAGAAGTCGCGCTCGGAGCTAACGGCCGCGACGAAGATGAAACGGACGAAGAAGAAAGAAACCTCGCTGAAGAAGAAGAAAATATCCTCTTGGTAAACCAGCGGATAAGAGCAGAGGAGCAAGAGAGAGCCGGCCGGAGGAACCGAGCCACTAGCCGGAAAACCGAAATAGACGAGCTACGCGCTCAAATGGAGCTAACGGCGAACCAGATAAGAGAAATGCGATCTCAAGTCCATAAGGCGACTAGCTCGGCTCCCGAGATCGACAGAATTTTGGAGGAAACTCAGAAGATTCCCTTCACATCGAGAATCACAAGTATGAGACTCTCCGACCCCGGCAAACTCAAGATCCCGTTCTACGAGGGAACGACGGATCCAAAAGCGCATATGACGGCATTCCATATCGCAACAAGTCGGACTAAGTTCAAGCCCGAGGAAAAAGACGCTGGCTTCTGCCTCTTGTTCGTCGAACACTTGAAAGGAGCAGCCTTATCATGGTTCTCGCGATTGGAGAGAGACTCGATCGACAATTTCGACCAGTTATCTGCGGCCTTCTTAAAGCATTATTCGCTTTTCATAAGCCGCTCAACATCTGACGCAGACCTTTACTCGTTGTCACAAGGACCCGAAGAAAGCCTTAGAGAGTTTATCGAGAGGTTCAAAGTAATCGTGTCAAAGATCGATGGCCTAAGCGATAACGCCGCAATAAACGCCCTAAGGAAGTCTTTGTGGTACGCCTCCAGCTTCCGGAAGGAGATCACTATCAACCCACCGATCACCATTCAAGACGCTCTCCACCGCGCTTCGAACTTCGTAATTCACGAAGAGGACATGAAAGCCCTGGCCAAAAGGCACCAGCCGCAGAAAATGTCTAAAAACCCGGCGCAACCCGCGAATATCCCGACGGAAAGAAGAAGCAAACGCGGTGGCAGAGACGAGGAGCCCGAAGCAAGCGGAGCACATAACTACCAGATAAATGCAAGATACCCGTTCAATGGACACGGCAGAGGGTCAACGCCCACCTGGGCTCGGATGGGCTACGACGAGAATGCTTACTGCACTTACCACCGAGCCGAGGACACTCAACCGAACACTGCAGGACAATTGGAAGAAGACTCGCAGCTAAGCTGCTCGCCGGAGAACTCGGAAAGGATATAACCCTAGAGAGTCTCGGAGTACCCGAGGAAGATACCGAATTCCAGGCAGAACGACTTAATCAAGAGCGTCCCGAGAAGCCTGCGGAGGAAGCACCCAAACGAGGAAGAAGGCCGAACGGAGACGACCAAACCGGGAACCGAAGAAGGATCCACATGATCATCGGAGGATCCCAATACTGCAAAGACACGGTGGCCTCGATAAAAGCTTTCCTCAGAAAAGGAGACAAGGAGTCAAACCCGAGAACCCCGACGGCCGGGAATGAAGACCGGATCGCCTTCACCGAAGACGACGCCGAAGGGCTCGATCAGCCCCACGACGATCCCCTGGTCGTAGAACTAGACATCAACGACTACGACGTGTCAAGGGTACTAATCGACACCGGAAGCTCGGTAGACGTCATATTCCGGGAGACGCTCCAAAGAATGAACGTGGATCTATCAGAAGTGAAGCCAAACCCCAGATCGCTCACTGGATTTTCCGGGGAAGTCACTATGACCGATGGGACGATCCAACTCCCGGTCCACGTCGGCGGAATCACGAAGGTTGTAAACTTCGCAGTGGCTAACCACCCCGCAATCTACAATGTCATTATGGGGACCCCGTGGATCAACTCGATGCGAGCAATTCCGTCAACTTACCATCTTTGCCTGAAGTTCCCAACCCCCAGCGGAATCAAGACTGTCTGGGGAAACCAAAAAGAAGCTCGGATTTGCTTCCTTGCAGAACACAAACTCCGAAATCCGACGATCCCACAAAGAGAAAACCCAAAACGGAAGAAAGAAGAAGAAGACACGAAGGGCAGAAATAAAACGAGCAGAACGGATCAGTTCGAGAGAGCGGAGCTCGAGCCCACAAAAGACAAAGACGAGCAAGAACCGGCAATCGCCGAGAAGAAGACATCAAAAATCGCGTAGCACGAAACGGTCAATCCCATATTCGATAAAGCAGAGACACTTCTCAAAAAAAAAAAAAAAAAAAAAAAAAAACCGGAACTACGGGTGACTTGATCCCTTCTCACAAAGGGTACGTAGGCAGCTCGCCTAAAAAACGAGTTCAGTTGCCCCCTCAAAAAAAAAAGGAGGGGGAGTGGGTCCGTATATACACACTCCCAAAGAAATTTTTGCAAAAGGGTAAAAAGGTCAAAACATGAAACCTTAAATCCCATTTTCTCGAACGAGATCATCCGTTGCTGGCCACAACGAGACTTCTTTGTTCGAGAAATCGCCTCTCGGCACAAATCGCCTCTCGGCACACATCGCCTCTTGGCATACGTATCAACCGCCCGCTGCTGATCACAACAGGGTGACTTTAACCATGGTTCTTTAACATCCCGCAGTGGATAAACTTAGCGCGCTATATAAATTTCCGGACAACATCCGAACGGCGTGACCTGACATCCCGCGATCCTGCAGGGAGCGTCGAAGACGATGTTCTTTTAAGCTTATCTTCAGGAGCATTTCGCATAGGCAAATAGTGCGAGGTGTAAACCGCGAAATAAGCTCGTAAACCCAGTAAGACGCCTGACCTGGAAAGCTGGTCTTGAACATCTCTGAACGCAGTATCAAACCGGCTCCGATACGAGATTCTAAACGCGTTCAGTCGAGATAGGAATTTAAACGTGTAACTCCTCGACACCAAAACCTAAGCCCAGGAAAACACCGCAACCTGGCTAAAAGTTCGAGTGTCCGGAAAAACACTCCAACTCAGCAAACGCCTCTTGGCAAGCTATACAACGCGAACGCCCCTTGGCAAGCGACAAACAAAGCAAACGCCTCTTGGCAAGCTATACAACGCGAACGCCCCTTGGCAAGCGACAAACAAAGCAAACGCCTCTTGGCAAGCTATACAATGCGAACGCCCCTTGGCAAGCGACAAACAAAGCAAACGCCTCTTGGCAAGCTATACAGAACATCGCCTCTTGGGCCAATATCAATACCGCCTCTAGGCAAACGGACCAGTCGCCAATCTCTTTCAGAGATTGGGCCTGGCATCCTTCATCAAACAAGAAATGCTAAAGCAAGAAAAGAGAAAAACCTCATGAACGGTTCAAAACTTTTCATTAATCTCAAAAGCAAAAAGGCTCATTCGGCCCACAAACAAAGCCAGACGGTACAAGAATTCGAAAAAGAAGACAAAACAAAAGCAAAAATCCGGAAAACAAAAAACGAAGATCAAGACTCTGGGCCAAACGCCTTAACCACGGCAAGGTCCGCGATCCCGGGAACGTCCTCATTAGATCCGGCCGGATCAAGAACTCCGATCAACGCGGCCTCCTCCTCAAGTGAGCAAGGCTCGAGAAGCGGAACGGTCGGATCACTGGAAAGAGGAACCAACTGAGGGTCGATCTTCTCCCGAACCTGAACAATCATATCATCAAACCGGCTATCAGCGCCATCGAAGCGAGCTTTCCATTTCAAGAGCTTGGCCTTCTCTCGGTCTAAGTCAGGAAGTTCGCCACCTTGAATCAACGCAATCAACTCGAGATTTCCCACAATCTGAGACAAATTCACTTCTTTAACCCTAGCTTCGGACAGAGAATCAAGAGTCCCTGTTAACTCTCTCAAGAAGACCGGAAGCTCGGCAGAACAAGCTTTGCAACCGTGAGCATCACGCGAGGCCTTGGCAGTCGCAAGCTGGCCCACTAAATCCTTCAGTTCCTCGGACTGACGAGAAACCTTAACCTCCAGGCGAACAGACATACACACGGCTCTCTCCTTTTCAGCTTGCAAATCCGAGACTTGTCTCTCGAGCAACTTGATCTGCCGTGAGCTCGACGACTCAAGAACTTCAAGCTTCCTCCTCACTGAGCGAACATTCTCTTCGGCACATTTGCGAACCCCACGAATAGTGGCATCATACGAACCAATGCACTTGTTCACGGAGGATATGAACTGCAAACAAAAAAGAACATCAGGAACAAGAAAAAGGAAATATCGAAGAAAAGGAAAGAAGGCAAAAAAGGGAAAATTCACCTTCGATCCACATAAAGCCATCTCCTCATATTTTTCGAATTCTTCAAGATCGCCATACGGAGGAAACTTAAAGCTCGAGTCCACCATCGCCGAGAAACTTTTGGCTGCCTGACGACGGTTCTTACAAACCGACTCCGGGAAAGCAAGCCGGGCGTCCGACGGCACGCTGCGCAGAGTAGAATTCTTCACCACGTCTTCTGCCAGTACGGTCTCTCGCCCCTGACGCAAGATGCTATCCGCTCCACTCAAGCTATAAACAACTCCCCGAGACTCAGCAACCCGCTTCGCCGCATTACGCGCCAAGATAGCATCCTTCTTAAACTGAGTGGGCACAGCCGGTGGCGAAACCGGTCTACCAGCCGGCCATTCCGGCGGAGGAACGGCTAGAGAGCTCCCCACCGGCTTGGAGACCGAAGGACGGGCCGACGGTTTGGTCCCGGGCTTAGGAGCTGACCGGCCGTCCGTCCCCTTTGTCTTCTTTCCATCCTTCTCCATCTTCTCACGAAGCGATAACCTAACAATGATAACAAGCTCAAAAAAAAAAAGAAGGAGGAAAGCTTCTTGGTGTCAAAATCGTGGAAGACAAGGAGAGGAGGAGGGCTCATATATATACAACAAGACTTCATAGAAGAATTGGGAATTTTCTTATTTCTAAAAAGGAAAAAGAAAAAAGAAAGGAGTTTTTCCAATTCCTAGCTTTTTAGGAAAAAGGAACTTCTTCTAATTCCTTTCTAACAAAGAAAAGGGAATTTTTTCTTAAACTTGAACAGGAAAAGGAAAATTTTCAGTTTCTCACTTGTGAAGGAAAAGGGAACTCCCCACCAGCACAAGCGGCCGCCAGCGAGCCTAAGGCCCAAGGAGAAAAAGATTTTTTCAGCCAATTTCGGCCATTCAAGCTATTTACAAAAGCCTTTTTAACCTACCAATCCCGATAAGCATTCCAATGACGCTCATTGCCCGTGCACGCAAGGCCCACGAGCTGGGGGGCTAACTGTTGGGGTCAAAATCCCCTCCTCGGAGATTGATAAGGAAAAAAAGGCTGAATACGGTTGAACATTTCATATCCTGGCAGCAAGCCCACGAAATGAGACCAAACGCCTGCCCGGGTCGAGCTGTTGGCTTCCGGTCGCAGATGAACTAGACGGGTAGTGACCATTTGTACTCTTTCCTTATCCTTGGTTTTGTCCCAAAGGGTTTTCCGGGAAAGGTTTTAACGAGGCAAATTGGTTCACTAATCTTAGACCCGTTCAGGAGCTGATTAAGTCACTCCGACCAAATACCCGTCGGACCAAGCTCTTAACATCCGGTCTGACGGATGAATTGAACTCTCTAACGGCCTCTCAAGACGAATCTCTACATATTTTCCCAGCCCGGAGCATTCACCAAGCCAAGACATGGGCGACGGCCAGGCCTTACCCCCTCGGACCGGCCGCAGAGGCTATTTCTCGACTATTGGGCTTCGGCCCAATAGTTCCCGAAGAAACGTCGCGCCATTTGAAGACAAACTTCGCGCTGTTCAAAACATAGAAAAAAATCGAGGAGTTTACTTAAAATAAACCGGAGTGAAGGCCTAAACCAAAGAAGATCGGACCAGAAGATTAAAAAGACAAGCTGGGCCAAATAAGACAAACGGGCCGCGACGGAAGAGAAGCCAAGGTCGGCGGCCCATCATGCTATTGGCGGCTGGGAAAGGGATTTTTACAACGTCCCACATTGCTTAGATTGGTCTTCGAGACCCCAGACTCTCTCATATAAATAGACCCCCTTGTATTCACTTTCAGACCATCCCAACTCAAGTGCAAGAGCTTTCGAGATATAAGACAATAAGCTTTCTCGAATATTTTTGTACTTAGAGAATTATTAATAAAATCATCTTTCTCATATTTTTACTTTTTTGCCCTTTGGTTCTTGTTTAATAGAATTTTCAGAGCCCCGCGAAATATAAATTTCGACAGTGTGAGTTTCGGCTCTCACATTCACCCTTTTTCACAAAGCCTTCAGGTTGTACCATGTAAATCTCTTCCTCCAAATCTCCATGAAGGAAAGCAGTTTTTACATCCATTTGCTCAACCTCTAGATCAAGATTTGCTGCCAGTCCAAGTACAATCCGAATGGACTGCATCTTCACAACAGGAGAAAAGATTTCATCATAATCAATCCCCTTCTTTTGGCTGTATCCCTTCACAACCAATCTAGCCTTGTATCGAGGTTGCAAACTGGTATCTTCACGCTTAATTTTGAACACCCACTTATTAAGCAATGCCTTCTTGCCCTTAGGTAACTTCACCAACTCAAATGTATGGTTCTCTTCAAAAGAATCCATCTCATCACCAACAGCACCAAGCCATTTGTCCTTGTGTTCATCTTCCATAGCTTCATCAAAGCTTTCAGGCTCTCCCCCATCAGTGAGTAACACATACTCACTAGGATCATACCTTGTCGACGGTTAGACCTCTCTCAGATCTTCTAACAATAGGAGGGTTCTCAGTAGTTGGTGTCTCACCATGATCGTCACCATGGTCATCAATACCATCATCATGTGCGGGAGCATCTGCACCGGGTGTATCATCTTAAACCTCATCCTCGACCTGACCGTGGACAGATGTAGAGGGACTAGCCTCTAAATCGATCAAACTCTCATTACTCTGAGTTGGTTTTCCGGACTTGTCAATGTCCTTAATTGTTTGATCTTCCATGAACACAACATCTCTGCTTCTTATGAGCTTCTTATCAACGGGATCATAAAATCTGTATCCAAACTCATCCTGACCATAACCAATGAACACACATTGCTGTGACTTCATCTCAAGCTTCGATCTCTCATCCTTGGGAATATGAACAAATGCCTTACACCCAAAGACCCTCAAATGACCATAAGAAACATCCTTACCGGTCCAAACTCTTTCTGGAATATCACCCTCCAATGGAGCACTTGGTGACAAATTCAGCACATGAACAACTATGCTCAAAGCCTCACCCCAGAAAGTCATCGATAAGTTGATATCATCGGTTTTTAACGTATTTTGATTCGTTTTTAGTATTCGGTTTGAGTTTTGATTTGCATCTTTCGTTGGTTTTTCGAGTCTTTTCTTTTGTTTTGAGTCTTTTACAGATTTTATGGAGTTCCGAAGAAGTTTGGCGTTTACGGACATGTTCGAGTCGAGTTGACATGGAAAACACGAGGAAATGACCAACCATAGAGAACGACCATTCTTGGGTCAGAACGACCAACTAGAACGACCGTTCCCACTACGGAACGGTCGTTCCCCACCTTACCAACCTTGCCGACAAATCTATGGATCGACCGTTCCATCCCATGCAGCCCGTTCCACACTTCACCAACCTTGCCGACAAAACGCGTGAGAACGACCGTTCTATATTCCGGAACGATCGTTCCCCAACACCACATCTCACCAACAACGGATCGACAAAGGGGAACGATCGTTCTCCACCTAGAACGACCGTTCCCCGTCTCACCTACTTCCCCTCACCTTGGCCTATATAAGAGACTCACAACATCACTCTCAAAACACACCTTCTTCTTCCTCCTCTCCTCTCAAGCTTCAAAGCATTGATCTTTCTCTCTTTTAAGCTTTTATGTTTATGTTTTTATTAAGTTCTTGTTCTTTCTTTTAAGCTTTATATTTATGCTTTAAATTCAGTTCCTAACACTTATATTTATGCTTTAAATTCAGTTCCTAACATTTACATTTATGCTTTAAATTCAGTTCCTAACATTTATATTTACGCTTTAATTTAAGTTCTTATAAGTTATTTTTCAGCTTCCATTACCTATTCAAGCTTTTATTATGAACTCTATAACTATGTTGTTATCTTCTTTAATCATGTCTGAGTAGATCTTTTAGTTAGGTTGAGGTTTGTCAAAAGGAATTCATGAGCTTTAGGATTAAACACAAATAGGCTAATATAATCGATGTCTTCACCTTTGTTGTTCTTAATGCTTAAATCGAATTGATCATTTGATTTTATGATATTAGGTTTAACTTAGACAACGACAGTTGCTAGGTTGCTAGAATAAACATTGGTGAGCAATTTAACCATTACCTACGACAGTAGATGTAGTGAGAATTGTGAACATATCAAACCTATCCTTAATGCTTGTCTACGATTTCTAGTGCCAACGACAGTTAGGAATTCTAGGTTGATAGACAAAGTTATTGATACCACGACAGTGGATTGATATTATCTTTATGTTTGAGTTCTAGACTTGTGCTTAAACACTGCCTGAATAGTTGTTTGATCCGTCGCTCTGAATCTCCTGAGATATTCCTTGACCTAACGCTTGTTAAAATTATCTTACAACCGATTTCACTTTCATTACTAGTTATAAAAAAACCAAAAAACAATCTTGAATCATTTAGCTCGATTAGAATCCTGTACTCTTGGTGTGCCTATTCTTGCTTTCCTCGTGGATCGATAAAATAACATTTGGTTGTTGTTTTCACACCCGAAAATACGCAGCATCAAATTGGCGCCGTTGCCGGGGACCAAATTTTTCACCTTTGGTTTACGGTTAAATTATCAGACTAAGAACTTTACTGAACTCGTTTTCTTTTCTTCTTTGTTTTTGTGTTTCAGGTGCATGTCACCAAGGAGCACAAGGAGCAGAAACAACGAGGATCTTGTTAGCTTATCAAACGAGGAGTTAGCAAGAGCAGAACGAGGGAACAGGCAGAGACGTAACATACCTGTTCCAGAACCAGAAACAATTGACACCGCCAACTCAGATATGGGCGGACAAGCAGACATAGCAGCTCAGCTGCTACAACTTCAGACAGCCATGGAGCAGCTTCGCATGCAACAAGAGAGGCAACTCATTGCACAACCTGCCTTCGGAGACAAAGATGCGGCTCACACATACTACCAGGATCGATCTGCGATCGTTACCCCGATCATCCAGAGGCAAGATTACGAGATCAAACCTCAAATGATCGGCCTCGTGAAGCAACACCTGTTCCACGGTCTGCCTGCTGAGATTCCGATGGATCACATCGAGAACTTTGAAGAGATCTGTAGCACAACCGGCTCCAATGGTGTGCATCCAGATTTCCTGAAATGCAAGCTTTTCCCTTTCTCTCTTACGGGAAAAGCATCACGGTGGTTAAAATCTTTACCACCAGGCTCTCTACCGACTTGGGCTAGTGCACGAGCAGCCTTCTTGGATAAATTCTACACGAAGTCCAAGACCGCAGCCTTGAGGAACAAGATCTCCTCATTCGAGCAACAGTCCGGCGAATCCTTTAATGAAGCATGGGAGCGGTTTAAGGAATACAAGCGCGAGTGCCCTCACCACGGGTTTAGTGACGAGCAGCTGCTCAGCACATTCTATGACGGAGTAGATTGGGACTACAGAAACGCCCTGAATGCAGCTAGTAACGGTGATTTCTATACTAAGTCGAAAGAAGGAGCTCTGGAGCTGATCGACAACCTAGCCGCAAGTTCCAGCAACAAAAGCCCGGAGTATGACAGAAAGAAGGTCAACAGTGTGGACTCCAGGAAGATTGATGAACTCTCGGCCATGGTTAACCTTTTACTAAAAAAGAACCAAAAGACAGTCCACTTTGTGGACGAGAATGGGGAAGCACCTATCGCTCGAACCTATGAGGAAGAAACCGGGGATGATCAGATGGAGGTGAACTATATGACGGGACAGAGCTTCGGGCAGAACCGCAGTTTCAACAACCAAGGCTTTAACACTCATCCGAACCTGTCCTACAGGAGCACCAATGTGGAGAATCCGCAGGATCAAGTCTATCCTAAGCAAGGAGGAAATCAACCGCAGATGGGTTTTCAGAAGAACTACTCCAACAACTACTCCAACAACTACCAGAACCGTCCATTCGTTCCTAATCAGAACCGTTTCCAAGGAGGGAATCAGCCAAGGCAACCTTTCACAAACTCGCAGCCCCATTCTTTCACAAACTCGCAGCCTTCATCTTCAGCAACCGGCTCCCAAGACGAGCTGAAGAACATGATGCAGCAGATGATGGCAAGTCAACAAAAGGCGGCAGCAGAGATCAACTCCAAAGTTGGCACTATGTATGTTGATCTTAATGGGAAGTATGAGGCTGTACGGACTCACTTGAAGCAGCTTGACACTCAGATTTCGCAAACCGCTGAATCAGTTAAGAGGACACAAGGTACAAACGCAGAGGTTAACTATGTGAATGAAGACTATGTGGAGAATCAGAGCTTTCAAACTCATGCGTCTAACGACCAAGACGAGCTGAAGAACATGATGCAACAACTACTGGCGAGTCAGCAAAAGGCAGCATCTGAGATCAATGCTAAGGTTGATACAATGTACGTGGACCTCAATGAAAAATATGAAGCTGTATGGATTCATATGAAGCAGCTCGACGTTCAGATTGCACAGACAGCTGAGGCTATCAAGAGGACACCAGGAACTCTACCTGGAAAGGCTGAAACACCAAGGAGGGATTTCGTCAACGCCATTGAATTGAGAAGCGGAAAGACGCTCCACCATACCGCGACCTCAACTTCAAAATCGGCAAAAGGAAAAGAAGTGGCGACAGAACATCTGCTCGTTACCCCAGAGCACATGCTCCCCCGAGATGCTCCCACCAAACCAGCAGAAAATCTTCCAGCAAGGGTCTATATTCCTAAAGTGCCCTACCCAGTTCTACCTAGAGATCAGAAGGAGATTAAGGCAGTCTTTGCAGAAGCAAGGAGTACACCACCAGCATTGAGGGTATTGCCTAAGGTTGAAGATCCGGGAAAATTCCTGGTCCCGTGCTCGATTGCTGGAATGGGATTCAAGGACGCTCTTTGTGATTCCGGGTCTACTGTTAATCTCATGTCAAAGGCGATTGCAGAGAAGCTGAAAAATTATGAGGTAAAACCTAGCCATATGACTCTTCAATTTGCAAACACCTCCTCAACAACATCGTCTGGCAGCATTCACGATCTACCTGTCCGAATAGGGAATTGCCTAGTTCCAACTGATTTTCAGGTTTTGGAGATGAGAGGAGGTTATGGCACACCCTTACTTCTTGGAAGACCATTCATGGCTACAGTGGGTGCAATCATCGATATGCCGAATAGGCAAGTCTGCTTTTCCAAGATTGACAAAAATGTCTTCTACGAAGCCGTTCCCATAGGAACAACCACACGCTCCTCTTGCATCTCAGCAGTGGATAAAGAAGAAGCACCAGCTCCAATTCCGCAAGCACCTGCTCCACCACCTGGGAAATTTAGGGAGAAGGCAAAAACGCAAGAAAATGCGCCGTGCAAAAAGATTTCCGGAGGTCCTCAAATGACTTTGATTCCTCAAGGATATGATGGAAACTCGGTTGACTACAAAGTGAAGTGCAAAGGTCATCCTAAGCCTTTCTCTAGAGTCAGAGCTATTCATCCATCAGAAATAAAAGAGAAGGGTATTGGTGTTGTGAATGGAGTGCTGAGTAAAGTCCTGAACATGAGGATGTCTGATTTCGGAGCCTGTTTTGGAGCAAGCTCTCAAACCAAGCCTAACTAATACATGGCACCAACGTCAAGCTTAGCGACGTAAAACAAGCGCTTTCGTGGGAGGCAACCCACCAGGTAACATGTAAATAGCGTGAATTTTTTAAGTTTCTTGTTTTATTTACATTTCTTGTTTTGTTTGAGATTTATTTCAGGTTTTTACTAAGTGTTCGAGAAACCGCTCTGCTGGGAGTGAAGAGAACGGTCGTTCTATAACAAGAACGGTCGTTCTACAAGGCAGAACGATCGATCCCGAAAGAAGAACGATCGGTCTAATATCCATCCGTCATCTCGCATTTTTTACGATGGAACGATCGTTCCTGGGTAAGAACGATCGTTCCACGGTAAGTTTTCTTCCCCAATTTCGCGACTTAACCGGTTTTCAACTTGTTTTAAACCGAAAAACACGATTTTAAATTGAAGAACGATCGATTTCATCTCATTTCATCACCTTCTTCGTCGTTCTTCATCTTCATTCTCCTTAGAACAAAACCTAGAAAAATTTTCAATCAACCATAACTCTCTCAATTCTTGGGGGTTTTCATCAATTCTTGTTGCTAATCCACTCAATTTTCGAGCTCTTTCTGATTCTGGCAACCGTTTTCACTATTAACAGAGGTATGAGTTCGAAATTCCTTGGAACCAATTCGCCATTTATGAAGAAAAATTGCTTGTCTCTTGTATTCATTGTTGTTTGATGGTGGAATATTGCTAGATTACTGTCTAGGAAGGATATAGGAACTTGATTTTAGGGTGAATTGATGGTTTCATAGGAAAAATCGAATTTGAGTTTTGGTTGTCCGAAAAAATCCGACCATGTTGAAAAAAATGAGTTCAGAATTCGAATTCAATGCTTGGAAGAAGATTGATTCTTGTTTATAATGATATATGAACTCATGTTTGCCAAATGCTTGATGAATTTCCCATGAAAAGTAGCTCGTAAAATTTTTTGTGCAAATTTGCTAAAATGGATCAAAATTTGTCGGTTTTGTAGGATGAGCGAAGTTCAACGAGAAGTAGGAAGCTCTAGCAAAACGAGCAGGAAGCGTAAGACAGCGCGTGACAAGAACCCGCTCAACAGACCCATAACCGGAAAGTGGGATGCATACGACACAAAGTATTTGTCGGACTTGCGACAAACGAAGCTTATGCCAAACCGGTTGGGCAGTGAGGCTACATTGGAGGCTTTGGGTCTGAAAGAGGATGTCGAGACTGTGTTCGAGAACATCGGGTTCGGACGGCTGTGGAAGATCAACGAGCCCATCTATCCTAAGTTGGTGAAGGAGTTCCTCGCAACTTGCCGTCTCACCTACGCCAACCCCGAGAAACCAAAGGCGAGTGAGGGTACTCTCACCTTCTTCCTCAACAAGAAGCATTACGAGTACAGTCTCTTCGAGATTTGCGATGTGTATGGCTTCCACAAAGGAGAAGAAGTCAAGTTCTCCAAGTTCAGAAAACAAGACGCGGATGAGTTCTGGGGGATCATTGCTAGTGGGGAGTACATTCCGCGAAACGCTAAGATAACCGCGATCAGGAATCCGGTTTTGAGAGTTGTGGTGAAGATCATCAGCAACACCTTCTTCTGCAAGAAGGAATCGGGAGCTGTACGAGATGATGAGTTATGGATGCTGTTCTATGGAGTGAAGCATCTCATCCCGATGTACGCAGATTCGGACGGTCCGTCCGAGAACTATGCTGCTGTGTTGTGCGAAATGTTGGTGAAGATCAAGACGAGACTTCCGGAGATAGCATATGTAAGCAACATCCTCACGCCTATCTTCCGACACACGCAGGTTGATCTGTCCGGAGAGGAGGTTTTGAACAAATGGGAGAGTATTGACATCGACCATCTCATCCGCTGCACAGTCCTCAACAAGAAGGACGTCTACCAGTTCTATGGGTGCGACGGAGTGGCCCGTTTTTGTAGACTCCCGAACAGAGGTATCACTTCTCTCATCGATCAGGACAGTTTGGAGTTTGATGTTGGTCAGGAATTTTTGATAGCAGATCCAGCGGGGCAAGTCGCACAAGTCTCGCGACCCCGCAAGATACATAGACCACTGCGCGCACCGCAGCCTGACGAGGAGAGCGATGATGAGATGGCTGAGGGTGGAGATGATATCGAAGAAGAAGAAGAAGCACAGCCACATCAACTCCTCCCACACAGCGCTGACAGATACCGCTTACCGCCGAGCCCTCCAGCAGATGACACCGCGCAACAACTCCAGTGGATCATCAAATCACAAAAGAAGAACAACTCGATGATGAGGAAGATCTGGGGAGCGATCCAGAAGATTAGACCTTGTTCTTGTGCCTCAGGTTCGCAGACACGAGGAGATGACAGCGACGTCTCCAGCGATGGCCATGAGAGGAGGACCAAAGCGAGACAAGATCGGTTGAGCGGATAGAGAGCAGCACCGATAGCTCCACCAGCGACCACTGAGCTGTGGTTATTTCTATCACCCTTGTCATATCCATTTTTATTTTTATGCTACTTTTATTTTATTTTACGGGTTCCTCTTTCAGTTTTGTTTCAACCGGGACGGTTAAAAACAAGTCTGGGGGAGGGATTTATTGTGTACTAACGTTGTGTTTCATGTTTTTTTTTGGCTTTTAATTTTATTTCTTATGTTTGATTTTAAGTTTTATTTAAGCGTGTTTATATTTTCTAAAAAAAAAAAAAAAAAAAAAAAAAATATTTGTGTGAACTTGTTAAACTTTTTGGAATTGCAACATGTTCGATGTCATTGCCTTAGGACTGTTTAGCATTGTTTGAGGATAGTTTGGAAACGCAGAAAAATCCATAACTTGATCATTTAGTGAATTTCTCAAATCATCTGAACTTAATCGAATTATCGGAACTTAATATGGACTTAATTTATCTCACTTAGGGGGTTGATAATCATGTATTGGATTTTACATTTGGAGTTTTCTTTGCATCATTTTTACCAATCTTTGCTAACTCCAAATGGCTAGACTTATCCTTAGTCTAGTACCACACCTTTACCATTTCCATGTTGAAACCCTCTCATTTTCGTTTACTGTCATTGCATTCATGTGCAAAAACTATGGAGTATACGGACCGACACAACTTTTCTTTAGGATTGTGTCTAGATAGGTGGTCTCTTTCTGATTAAACTCATGGGATGTGTCTAGAAATTTGGTCTCTCTCTTTGAACATATTCATTGAAAATTTTCGTTTCAAAAGAGGGTGAACTTTTAAAGGGTAGAAGGTTTTATTCACATTCAAGAAATAAACTTACATTGTTGATGTTCTTTTGATGCAGATCTTAGAGACTAACCGGTTCCACTCTCCGATATAAAAAAAAAAAAAATATAAAAAAAAAATTAAAAAAAAAAAAAATAAAAATAAAGAAAAAGAAAGAAAAAAGAAGAATAAAAAAATTATTTGCATTACAGAAAAGAAAACGGAAGGAACCGGGAAAGTCTAGGTAATATCGTTAAATTCCATAAAATGTTAAAAGAAATTAATCATGTTCTTGATTTGTGACTTGTTAAAAAATGGTAGAAGGATTAGAGTTAAGGAGAGTTGTGTACCTCCTAATTGGTCTGTGTCTCACGGTGATTTTGCATAATGATTTGCATCTGTTTATACTACTAAAAGAAACCGAAACACTTGAGCCACCAAATACCAACCTTAATACCTAGACCATAACATGTTAGATATTCCCTTTGTGAGAGTACACGCATTTGATAATGAATGTTAAATATTGAGTTCTGCTTGATTATGAGATTTCATTTATTTACTACGGTTATGGAGAAGTACAATGAAGTACGGTTTGATCTGAACTTTGCGAATACGGTTTACGGGCAATTGATTTAAAATGTGGTCCTATAAGTTTTACGAGTTTCACACATTTTTCTAACCTCTCCTTTTGTAAAATATCTGGTTTTGCTTGAGGACAAGCAAAGGTTTTAGTTGGGGAGAGTTGATATCATCGGTTTTTAACGTATTTTGATTCGTTTTTAGTATTCGGTTTGAGTTTTGATTTGCATCTTTCGTTGGTTTTTCGAGTCTTTTCTTTTGTTTTGAGTCTTTTACAGATTTTATGGAGTTCCGAAGAAGTTTGGCGTTTACGGACATGTTCGAGTCGAGTTGACATGGAAAACACGAGGAAATGACCAACCATAGAGAACGACCGTTCTTGGGTCAGAACGACCAACTAGAACGACCGTTCCCACTACGGAACGGTCGTTCCCCACCTTACCAACCTTGCCGACAAATCTATGGATCGACCGTTCCATCCCATGCAGCCCGTTCCACACTTCACCAACCTTGCCGACAAAACGCGTGAGAACGACCGTTCTATATTCCGGAACGATCGTTCCCCAACACCACATCTCACCAACAACGGATCGACAAAGGGGAACGATCGTTCTCCACCTAGAACGACCGTTCCCCGTCTCACCTACTTCCCCTCACCTTGGCCTATATAAGAGACTCACAACATCACTCTCAAAACACACCTTCTTCTTCCTCCTCTCCTCTCAAGCTTCAAAGCATTGATCTTTCTCTCTTTTAAGCTTTTATGTTTATGTTTTTATTAAGTTCTTGTTCTTTCTTTTAAGCTTTATATTTATGCTTTAAATTCAGTTCCTAACACTTATATTTATGCTTTAAATTCAGTTCCTAACATTTACATTTATGCTTTAAATTCAGTTCCTAACATTTATATTTACGCTTTAATTTAAGTTCTTATAAGTTATTTTCAGCTTCCATTACCTATTCAAGCTTTTATTATGAACTCTATAACTATGTTGTTATCTTCTTTAATCATGTCTGAGTAGATCTTTTAGTTAGGTTGAGGTTTGTCAAAAGGAATTCATGAGCTTTAGGATTAAACACAAATAGGCTAATATAATCGATGTCTTCACCTTTGTTGTTCTTAATGCTTAAATCGAATTGATCATTTGATTTTATGATATTAGGTTTAACTTAGACAACGACAGTTGCTAGGTTGCTAGAATAAACATTGGTGAGCAATTTAACCATTACCTACGACAGTAGATGTAGTGAGAATTGTGAACATATCAAACCTATCCTTAATGCTTGTCTACGATTTCTAGTGCCAACGACAGTTAGGAATTCTAGGTTGATAGACAAAGTTATTGATACCACGACAGTGGATTGATATTATCTTTATGTTTGAGTTCTAGACTTGTGCTTAAACACTGCCTGAATAGTTGTTTGATCCGTCGCTCTGAATCTCCTGAGATATTCCTTGACCTAACGCTTGTTAAAATTATCTTACAACCGATTTCACTTTCATTACTAGTTATTAAAAAACCAAAAACATATTTGAATTGTCTTAGCTTTTGATTTAGCTCAATATATCATAGTGTGAAAACTGGTCTTCGTGGGATCGACCCCTAAATACTACTTCGTATGCTGTGCACTTGCAGTAGGAATTAAAAGGGTTAAAACTCGTGTATCACCTGACTGTGAAATCAAACATCTCATCCTCTCGACAATAGTCCTGTTCATCCTCTCAGCCAACCCAGTCAACTGTGGAGTCTTAGGTGGCGTGAACTGATGCCTAATACCATGCTCTTTGCAATAGACATCAAATGGTCCAATGTACTCACCACCATTATCACTGCGGATACACTTTAGTTTCTTTCCCGTTTGTCTCTCAACCAATGCCACAAAATGTTTGAAATATCCCATAACCTGATCTTTAGTCTTCATGGTGAAAACCCACAACTTCCTAGAATGATCATCAATGAAAGTGACAAAATATGATGCACCACCAAGAGATTTTGTCTTCATTGGACCACACACATCTGAATGCACCAAGTCAAGTACCTCAGATTTTCTAGAAGATGCAGAAGACTTGAAAGAAACCCTGTGTTATTTTCCATGCAAACAATGTGCACACTTCTTCAAGTGCAAACCGGAGATTCCCGGAATGACCTCTTTCTTAGACAACACAGACATTCCCTTCTCACTCATGTGACCGAGTCTCTTATGCCATAGCTCCATGGCATCAACATTCTCCACTGCATTAACAGCATCTTTGGAGACCTTAGCCTGCATCATATAGAAATATGAAAGCTTCTCACCTCGAGCCACAACCAGGGAACCACGTGAAAGCTTCCATTTACCACCACCGTGTAAACTGTAGAAACCCTCATCATCAAGTCTTCCTGTAGATATCAAATTCATCCTCAAGTCTGGAACATGCTTAACATCCTTAAGCATCAACCTAGTCCCAAGACTAGTCTCCAAGCAAATACCAACCCGTCTCATTCGACAGTGAGTTGTGAACATACTCGGACCAAGTAATTCATACCAGCGGAAGACATAAATATAAGTGCAAGAGGGATTTCACAAAAGCATACTTTTATTTATTCCGCACTTAACTATTTTACAAAACCAAGTCTGAAACTTCTTTTCGTACAAACTTTGTCCATGGACCGGTTATAAAACAAACTTCGGAAAACAACACAACTTTTATTCGTTACTTACAATACTTGTTTAAAAGACCACGAGTACGTCCGAGCCTAAAGAGTCCGCCCTTCTACGGCAACCAACCATCTCTAAGGGTTCCTGCAGGGAAAGGGGAAAAGAAAAGGGTGAGTAATCGGGATGATTACTCAGTGAGCTCAGCACTCACCGAGAGCATTAGCAATGAACCCAAACCCAAACCCTGAAACACGCAGCAAACAATCAAGCAAGCAATAGCCGAAGCAACATAATGAAAATAGCCGAAGCATGCATCCTACTAACTATATGACCAACTCATCATTCACACACGCGTGGGCACCGAGATATCTCATAGTATGGCTCATTCCCCGTGAACCACTCCAGCACCTGTTATAACAAAGACAAACAAGTCGGAACTTCACCACACCAAAACCGAACACCGGCAAATGACTCAGTGTATTTCGGCCCGGCTCCACCCTTCCTCTTCTGGCAACTGTCTCATAATACCCCGTCGGGTATACTCGGCCCTAGGCTGCAATCCCGTCTCTCCGAGTCTTCCCTTCCACCTCTCAGTACATTCGATACCGTGGAAGAGGTCTATGGGGAAATCTTGCACATATACCGCCACTAAACCACTCCAATGGTTCTGCCGAGGAGATAGGTTCACGAACGGATCCACAAAGGAGACCGAACGCCTATCTCTCTCCCACACACAACACCTCCACACAACCATATCATCACACCATCACAACACCACCACTCAACCATCTCATCACACCATCACAACACCACGCACAACACCACCACACCACACGAATCATACTACACCATGCATATGCCCTGTACAAACGTTAGTTCCAGCACACGGGAGTGAAACTCAAACCGCGGCAACCTGCATAACACGTTAGCTCACACCACCGACTAGACTCAAGGCTAAGTCCACCACGGATATTCACAGAATTAACTCCACCTCCCGGAGATCTTACCCCGTAAATACCATAGCCATCTCAAACCCAAATCTCATCGTTCACACCAAGCAATAAACATGCATCACCAATTTATAGACTAGCAAACAAGCAAACGAACGGATAAATAGTACTCGAGCAATATCAACCAACCAAACCAGAAAGAGAGAGGAAGAGGATTCCGTCGCAGACATGTCGGTAGCATGACGTTTACGTGTCATGAAAACGACAGGCTACTAAGGTACTGAACTCACGATCAATGGAAGAAGAAGGGAAGAAATTCCATCGCAGCCATATCTATAGCATAATGCTTTCGCACCATGGTATAAAACACGGACAACGATGGGCTACTAGCTACTGAACTCACCGAGCAAAGCAACGCTACTCCAGCCAAAGTCTTCACGGACTGAGCTTTCTTACTCTTCACACACACTCTAACACTATCTAACTTTTCTGGTTTCTCTTAAGTGATAAAGGAGAAGTTGTGAATGAAAGATGAGGAGGGCTGATGGATGCCTTATATAGAGGATGAAAACGTGTTGGTGAATAGAGCAGCCATCATTGCTTTTCAACACCTGTACGACCTAGCCTTGCTTTATGATGTAGGCTCACCCCATAGGTTGACACCATAAAGAGACTTGATTATTCAGCATTTCTATCTCTTGTCGTTTTGTTCATAACTTCTGCGTCGACCGTCAGAAAAGGGTTCTGTTTTTTCCAGAATGCTCCTCCAGGTGTCCTTAGCATCTCCACAAAATTTCAGCTCAATTTATTGGGTGACGCATCTCCTATGGCCAAATCTTCTCGGCGTATCGCATCTCGGAGTTCCTTAGTATTTTTATCATAACTTCTGCGGCTGCAGTCCAAAAATAGATCTCTTTCTTTTAAAATACTCTTCCTAGTTTCCTTAGTATCTCCACAAAATTTCACCTCATTTTGATGGGTGACGCGCCTCCTTTGACAAAGTCTTCTGGCCTTATCTCATCTCGGACCTTCTTGGTGTTTTCTTCATAACTTCTGCGTCCACCGAGAAAAAATGGATTTTCTTAGCTCATAATCTTCCTCTAAGTGTCATTAAGGTCTCCACAAAGTTTCATCACTTTTGGCCGGGTGCCGCTACCCCATTGGCCCTCATTTGCTAGAACTGTCCATTCTCGGTTAACTCAGCATCTCCGATATTTCTGCGTCGCGTCAGAATTTTTCTTGAGTTTAATCTTTCTGAATTGGCTTCCTTGATGTCTGGGGATCTTCGATCCAAAGCTCGGAATTTTTAAAATTGTCTGCATCGGTCTTCAAAAATTATTTCTGCTCGAGGGTAATTTCCTCTCTAGACTGGGGTATTACATACAGTCCCGTGGTTTTTTCTTCTCACATCGAGGAGGTTTTCCACGTAAAAAGATTGTGTCTCATTTCGTTTTTCTGCTTAGATCATTTCTGCCATTGGTTAAATCTTTTCTTCACAGGTTCACACAAGTGCGGGGAACTTTATTCCGCTGCGCCGTATTGCGTGTTTGTGTTTTCCCCTTCACGTGTGGCAGAAAAAACAGGAGGAGACTCGAGTGTGTGGCAGAAAAACAATGTTTCGTGCAAGAGTTTGAGGTTCATCTAGATAGAAATAATGATTGAAGCAGATGTGTGTGAGAGAGATTTTGTTCTGAGAAACTGTGCGTGAAGCTGGTTGTCTTGGTATTTTGATGTGATGCAAATTGGATTCTTGATCTGGGTTTTCATTAGGGTTTTAGATGAACTTACGAATGAAGAAACGTTTTCAAAGCGCAAATTTTGTGAATGAAGAAGCGTCTGCAAAGCGTAAAGTTTGTTCCTTTTTAGTTCCAAACTCTTAACATTTTAACTTTTGTAAGAATCTAAAATATGAGACTTAACAATTATTATTTGATCATATAAAAGAATGGTAATTTTCATTGAATCAAAGACAATAAGAGAATTAAGAGTTCCTAGAATGGATACAAACAGTGCATAAGACAGAGTTCCATAAGAAGTAGAAAAGTAAAAGCACTTGCCAGCTCTTTATTCATCTTCTCTTTCTGGAGGAAGGCCACCAGGTAGAAGCATTTTCTGCAAATATCGAACAAGTTTTGGAGTTAATAAGCGATAAACGTAGAAGTTTCCATCATTCTGAATCAACAATGTGAAAAAGAAAGGAAAGGTTATCATATGCAAGACTTATACTCTCCTAACTAAACGTAACCCAAAGACCGAGTTCTATTTGATCAGCAAAGCTATATAGTAGCGAATTATATCATACTAGAGCTGCATAAACTTAAGTAGCAGCTACAAAACCAAATCAATATGTGATATGCTCAAATTTACCCTTTGAACTACTCTCTCAAATTACGAGATCAGTTGTAATACTTAGGGGTCGAATTCCACAGAGACTCAAGATTCGCACAATAGATTATAGTATTCGAATTAAGCTAAACGAGAATGATTGTAAATTAAAAACAACAAGGCAATTAAATTCGGTTTTAAGATCAGATGGGAAAAGCGTCAGGCTCAGGGTATTCTCAAGAAATCAGGAATGCAAGCTAATCAGTCAATCAGGATTCTGCTATGTTCTAGAACTCGAAACACAATATTCAAATCAATCAACTCTCGTTGCAGAGATTTCTATGTCTAGATCCTAGAATTCCAAATCTCTTTGCAAATCCAAAGGCTCAGACATGCATTAAATTCAAGTTCGATATGTTCACAAAATATCTAAACCAAATCTCACCGAGAGCATTAGCAATGAACCCAAACCCAAACCCTGAAACACGCAGCAAACAATCAAGCAAGCAATAGCCGAAGCAACATAATGAAAATAGCCGAAGCATGCATCCTACTAACTATATGACCAACTCATCATTCACACACGCGTGGGCACCGAGATATCTCATAGTATGGCTCATTCCCCGTGAACCACTCCAGCACCTGTTATAACAAAGACAAACAAGTCGGAACTTCACCACACCAAAACCGAACACCGGCAAATGACTCAGTGTATTTCGGCCCGGCTCCGCCCTTCCTCTTCCGGCAACCGTCTCATAATACCCCGTCGGGTATACTCGGCCCTAGGCTGCAATCCGTCTCTCCGAGTCTTCCCTTCCACCTCTCAGTACATTCGATACCGTGGAAGAGGTCTATGGGGAAATCTTGCACATATACCGCCACTAAACCACTCCAATGGTTCCGCCGAGGAGATAGGTTCACGAACGGATCCACAAAGGAGACCGAACGCCTATCTCTCTCCCACACACAACACCTCCACACAACCATATCATCACACCATCACAACACCACGCACAACACCACCACTCAACCATCTCATCACACCATCACAACACCACGCACAACACCACCACACCACACGAATCATACTACACCATGCATATGCCCTGTACAAACGTTAGTTCCAGCACACGGGAGTGAAACTCAAACCGCGGCAACCTGCATAACACGTTAGCTCACACCACCGACTAGACTCAAGGCTAAGTCCACCACGGATATTCACAGAATTAACTCCACCTCCCGGAGATCTTACCCCGTAAATACCATAGCCATCTCAAACCCAAATCTCATCGTTCACACCAAGCAATAAACATGCATCACCAATTTATAGACTAGCAAACAAGCAAACGAACGGATAAATAGTACTCGAGCAATATCAACCAACCAAAGCAGAAAGAGAGAGGAAGAGGATTCCGTCGCAGACATGTCGGTAGCATGACGTTTACGTGTCATGAAAACGACAGGCTACTAAGGTACTGAACTCACGATCAATGGAAGAAGAAGGGAAGAAATTCCATCGCAGCCATATCTATAGCATAATGCTTTCGCACCATGGTATAAAACACGGACAACGATGGGCTACTAGCTACTGAACTCACCGAGCAAAGCAACGCTACTCCAGCCAAAGTCTTCACGGACTGAGCTTTCTTACTCTTCACACACACTCTAACACTATCTAACTTTTCTGGTTTCTCTTAAGTGATAAAGGAGAAGTTGTGAATGAAAGATGAGGAGGGCTGATGGATGCCTTATATAGAGGGATGAAAACGTGTTGGTGAATAGAGCAGCCATCATTGCTTTTCAACACCTGTATGACCTAGCCTTGCTTTATGATGTAGGCTCACCCCATAGGTTGACACCCATAAAGAGACTTGATTATTCAGCATTTCTATCTCTTGTCGTTTTGTTCATAACTTCTGCGTCGACCGTCAGAAAAGGGTTCTGTTTTTTCCAGAATGCTCCTCCAGGTGTCCTTAGCATCTCCACAAAATTTCAGCTCAATTTATTGGGTGACGCATCTCCTATGGCCAAATCTTCTCGGCGTATAGCATCTCGGAGTTCCTTAGTATTTTTATCATAACTTCTGCGGCTGCAGTCCAAAAATAGATCTCTTTCTTTTAAAATACTCTTCCTAGTTTCCTTAGTATCTCCACAAAATTTCACCTCATTTTGATGGGTGACGCGCCTCCTTTGACAAAGTCTTCTGGCCTTATCTCATCTCGGACCTTCTTGGTGTTTTCTTCATAACTTCTGCGTCCACCGAGAAAAAATGGATTTTCTTAGCTCATAATCTTCCTCTAAGTGTCATTAAGGTCTCCACAAAGTTTCATCACTTTTGGACGGGTGCCGCTACCCCATTGGCCCTCATTTGCTAGAACTGTCCATTTTCGGTTAACTCAGCATCTCCGATATTTCTGCGTCGCGTCAGAATTTTTCTTGAGTTTAATCTTTCTGAATTGGCTTCCTTGATGTCTTGGGGATCTTCGATCCAAAGCTCGGAATTTTTAAAATTGTCTGCATCGGTCTTCAAAAATTATTTCTGCTCGAGGGTAATTTCCTCTCTAGACTGGGGTATTACATACAGTCCCGTGGTTTTTTCTTCTCACATCGAGGAGGTTTTCCACGTAAAAAGATTGTGTCTCATTTCGTTTTTCTGCTTAGATCATTTCTGCCATTGGTTAAATCTTTTCTTCACAGGTTCACACAAGTGCGGGGAACTTTATTCCGCTGCGCCGTATTGCGTGTTTGTGTTTTCCCCTTCACGTGTGGCAGAAAAAACAGGAGGAGACTCGAGTGTGTGGCAGAAAAACAATGTTTCGTGCAAGAGTTTGAGGTTCATCTAGATAGAAATAATGATTGAAGCAGATGTGTGTGAGAGAGATTTTGTTCTGAGAAACTGTGCGTGAAGCTGGTTGTCTTGGTATTTTGATGTGATGCAAATTGGATTCTTGATCTGGGTTTTCATTAGGGTTTTAGATGAACTTACGAATGAAGAAACGTTTTCAAAGCGCAAATTTTGTGAATGAAGAAGCGTCTGCAAAGCGTAAAGTTTGTTCCTTTTTAGTTCCAAACTCTTAACATTTTAACTTTTGTAAGAATCTAAAATATGAGACTTAACAATTATTATTTGATCATATAAAAGAATGGTAATTTTCATTGAATCAAAGACAATAAGAGAATTAAGAGTTCCTAGAATGGATACAAACAGTGCATAAGACAGAGTTCCATAAGAAGTAGAAAAGTAAAAGCACTTGCCAGCTCTTTATTCATCTTCTCTTTCTGGAGGAAGGCCACCAGGTAGAAGCATTTTCTGCAAATATCGAACAAGTTTTGGAGTTAATAAGCGATAAACGTAGAAGTTTCCATCATTCTGAATCAACAATGTGAAAAAGAAAGGAAAGGTTATCATATGCAAGACTTATACTCTCCTAACTAAACGTAACCCAAAGACCGAGTTCTATTTGATCAGCAAAGCTATATAGTAGCGAATTATATCATACTAGAGCTGCATAAACTTAAGTAGCAGCTACAAAACCAAATCAATATGTGATATGCTCAAATTTACCCTTTGAACTACTCTCTCAAATTACGAGATCAGTTGTAATACTTAGGGGTCGAATTCCACAGAGACTCAAGATTCGCACAATAGATTATAGTATTCGAATTAAGCTAAACGAGAATGATTGTAAATTAAAAACAACAAGGCAATTAAATTCGGTTTTAAGATCAGATGGGAAAAGCGTCAGGCTCAGGGTATTCTCAAGAAATCAGGAATGCAAGCTAATCAGTCAATCAGGATTCTGCTATGTTCTAGAACTCGAAACACAATATTCAAATCAATCAACTCTCGTTGCTATGTCTAGATCCTAGAATTCCAAATCTCTTTGCAAATCCAAAGGCTCAGACATGCATTAAATTCAAGTTCGATATGTTCACAAAATATCTAAACCAAATCTCACCGAGAGCATTAGCAATGAACCCAAACCCAAACCCTGAAACACGCAGCAAACAATCAAGCAAGCAATAGCCGAAGCAACATAATGAAAATAGCCGAAGCATGCATCCTACTAACTATATGACCAACTCATCATTCACACACGCGTGGGCACCGAGATATCTCATAGTATGGCTCATTCCCCGTGAACCACTCCAGCACCTGTTATAACAAAGACAAACAAGTCGGAACTTCACCACACCAAAACCGAACACCGGCAAATGACTCAGTGTATTTCGGCCCGGCTCCGCCCTTCCTCTTCCGGCAACCGTCTCATAATACCCCGTCGGGTATACTCGGCCCTAGGCTGCAATCCCGTCTCTCCGAGTCTTCCCTTCCACCTCTCAGTACATTCGATACCGTGGAAGAGGTCTATGGGGAAATCTTGCACATATACCGCCACTAAACCACTCCAATGGTTCCGCCGAGGAGATAGGTTCACGAACGGATCCACAAAGGAGACCGAACGCCTATCTCTCTCCCACACACAACACCTCCACACAACCATATCATCACACCATCACAACACCACGCACAACACCACCACTCAACCATCTCATCACACCATCACAACACCACGCACAACACCACCACACCACACGAATCATACTACACCATGCATATGCCCTGTACAAACGTTAGTTCCAGCACACGGGAGTGAAACTCAAACCGCGGCAACCTGCATAACACGTTAGCTCACACCACCGACTAGACTCAAGGCTAAGTCCACCACGGATATTCACAGAATTAACTCCACCTCCCGGAGATCTTACCCCGTAAATACCATAGCCATCTCAAACCCAAATCTCATCGTTCACACCAAGCAATAAACATGCATCACCAATTTATAGACTAGCAAACAAGCAAACGAACGGATAAATAGTACTCGAGCAATATCAACCAACCAAAGCAGAAAGAGAGAGGAAGAGGATTCCGTCGCAGACATGTCGGTAGCATGACGTTTACGTGTCATGAAAACGACAGGCTACTAAGGTACTGAACTCACGATCAATGGAAGAAGAAGGGAAGAAATTCCATCGCAGCCATATCTATAGCATAATGCTTTCGCACCATGGTATAAAACACGGACAACGATGGGCTACTAGCTACTGAACTCACCGAGCAAAGCAACGCTACTCCAGCCAAAGTCTTCACGGACTGAGCTTTCTTACTCTTCACACACACTCTAACACTATCTAACTTTTCTGGTTTCTCTTAAGTGATAAAGGAGAAGTTGTGAATGAAAGATGAGGAGGGCTGATGGATGCCTTATATAGAGGGATGAAAACGTGTTGGTGAATAGAGCAGCCATCATTGCTTTTCAACACCTGTATGACCTAGCCTTGCTTTATGATGTAGGCTCACCCCATAGGTTGACACCCATAAAGAGACTTGATTATTCAGCATTTCTATCTCTTGTCGTTTTGTTCATAACTTCTGCGTCGACCGTCAGAAAAGGGTTCTGTTTTTTCCAGAATGCTCCTCCAGGTGTCCTTAGCATCTCCACAAAATTTCAGCTCAATTTATTGGGTGACGCATCTCCTATGGCCAAATCTTCTCGGCGTATAGCATCTCGGAGTTCCTTAGTATTTTTATCATAACTTCTGCGGCTGCAGTCCAAAAATAGATCTCTTTCTTTTAAAATACTCTTCCTAGTTTCCTTAGTATCTCCACAAAATTTCACCTCATTTTGATGGGTGACGCGCCTCCTTTGACAAAGTCTTCTGGCCTTATCTCATCTCGGACCTTCTTGGTGTTTTCTTCATAACTTCTGCGTCCACCGAGAAAAAATGGATTTTCTTAGCTCATAATCTTCCTCTAAGTGTCATTAAGGTCTCCACAAAGTTTCATCACTTTTGGACGGGTGCCGCTACCCCATTGGCCCTCATTTGCTAGAACTGTCCATTTTCGGTTAACTCAGCATCTCCGATATTTCTGCGTCGCGTCAGAATTTTTCTTGAGTTTAATCTTTCTGAATTGGCTTCCTTGATGTCTTGGGGATCTTCGATCCAAAGCTCGGAATTTTTAAAATTGTCTGCATCGGTCTTCAAAAATTATTTCTGCTCGAGGGTAATTTCCTCTCTAGACTGGGGTATTACATACAGTCCCGTGGTTTTTTCTTCTCACATCGAGGAGGTTTTCCACGTAAAAAGATTGTGTCTCATTTCGTTTTTCTGCTTAGATCATTTCTGCCATTGGTTAAATCTTTTCTTCACAGGTTCACACAAGTGCAGGGAACTTTATTCCGCTGCGCCGTATTGCGTGTTTGTGTTTTCCCCTTCACGTGTGGCAGAAAAAACAGGAGGAGACTCGAGCGTGTGGCAGAAAAACAATGTTTCGTGCAAGAGTTTGAGGTTCATCTAGATAGAAATAATGATTGAAGCAGATGTGTGTGAGAGAGATTTTGTTCTGAGAAACTGTGCGTGAAGCTGGTTGTCTTGGTATTTTGATGTGATGCAAATTGGATTCTTGATCTGGGTTTTCATTAGGGTTTTAGATGAACTTACGAATGAAGAAACGTTTTCAAAGCGCAAATTTTGTGAATGAAGAAACGTCTGCAAAGCGTAAAGTTTGTTCCTTTTTAGTTTTAAACTCTTAACATTTTAACTTTTGTAAGAATCTACAATATGAGACTTAACAATTATTATTTGATCATATAAAAGAATGGTAATTTTCATTGAATCAAAGACAATAAGAGAATTAAGAGTTCCTAGAATGGATACAAACAGTGCATAAGACAGAGTTCCATAAGAAGTAGAAAAGTAAAAGCACTTGCCAGCTCTTTATTCATCTTCTCTTTCTGGAGGAAGGCCACCAGGTAGAAGCATTTTCTGCAAATATCGAAAATTTTTTGGAGTTAATAAGCGATAAACGTAGAAGTTTCCATCATTCTGAATCAACAATGTGAAAAAGAAAGGAAAGGTTATCATATGCAAGACTTATACTCTCCTAACTAAACGTAACCCAAAGACCGAGTTCTATTTGATCAGCAAAGCTATATAGTAGCGAATTATATCATACTAGAGCTGCATAAACTTAAGTAGCAGCTACAAAACCAAATCAATATGTGATATGCTCAAATTTACCCTTTGAACTACTCTCTCAAATTACGAGATCAGTTGTAATACTTAGGGGTCGAATTCCACAGAGACTCAAGATTCGCACAATAGATTATAGTATTCGAATTAAGCTAAACGAGAATGATTGTAAATTAAAAACAACAAGGCAATTAAATTCGGTTTTAAGATCAGATGGGAAAAGCGTCAGGCTCAGGGTATTCTCAAGAAATCAGGAATGCAAGCTAATCAGTCAATCAGGATTCTGCTATGTTCTAGAACTCGAAACACAATATTCAAATCAATCAACTCTCGTTGCAGAGATTTCTATGTCTAGATCCTAGAATTCCAAATCTCTTTGCAAATCCAAAGGCTCAGGCATGCATTAAATTCAAGTTCGATATGTTCACAAAATATCTAAACCAAATCTCACCGAGAGCATTAGCAATGAACCCAAACCCAAACCCTGAAACACGCAGCAAACAATCAAGCAAGCAATAGCCGAAGCAACATAATGAAAATAGCCGAAGCATGCATCCTACTAACTATATGACCAACTCATCATTCACACACGCGTGGGCACCGAGATATCTCATAGTATGGCTCATTCCCCGTGAACCACTCCAGCACCTGTTATAACAAAGACAAACAAGTCGGAACTTCACCACACCAAAACCGAACACCGGCAAATGACTCAGTGTATTTCGGCCCAGCTCCGCCCTTCCTCTTCCAGCAACCGTCTCATAATACCCCGTCGGGTATACTCGGCCCTAGGCTGCAATCCCGTCTCTCCGAGTCTTCCCTTCCACCTCTCAGTACATTCGATACCGTGGAAGAGGTCTATGGGGAAATCTTGCACATATACCCACTAAACCACTCCAATGGTTCCGCCGAGGAGATAGGTTCACGAACGGATCCACAAAGGAGACCGAACGCCTATCTCTCTCCCACACACAACACCTCCACACAACCATATCATCACACCATCACAACACCACGCACAACACCACCACTCAACCATCTCATCACACCATCACAACACCACGCACAACACCACCACACCACACGAATCATACTACACCATGCATATGCCCTGTACAAACGTTAGTTCCAGCACACGGGAGTGAAACTCAAACCGCGGCAACCTGCATAACACGTTAGCTCACACCACCGACTAGACTCAAGGCTAAGTCCACCACGGATATTCACAGAATTAACTCCACCTCCCGGAGATCTTACCCCGTAAATACCATAGCCATCTCAAACCCAAATCTCATCGTTCACACCAAGCAATAAACATGCATCACCAATTTATAGACTAGCAAACAAGCAAACGAACGGATAAATAGTACTCGAGCAATATCAACCAACCAAAGCAGAAAGAGAGAGGAAGAGGATTCCGTCGCAGACATGTCGGTAGCATGACGTTTACATGTCATGAAAACGACAGGCTACTAAGGTACTGAACTCACGATCAATGGAAGAAGAAGGGAAGAAATTCCATCGCAGCCATATCTATAGCATAATGCTTTCGCACCATGGTATAAAACACGGACAACGATGGGATACTAGCTACTGAACTCACCGAGCAAAGCAACGCTACTCCAGCCAAACTCTTCACGGACTGAGCTTTCTTACTCTTCACACACACTCTAACACTATCTAACTTTTCTGGTTTCTCTTAAGTGATAAAGGAGAAGTTGTGAATGAAAGATGAGGAGGGCTGATGGATGCCTTATATAGAGGGATGAAAACGTGTTGGTGAATAGAGCAGCCATCATTGCTTTTCAACACCTGTACGACCTAGCCTTGCTTTATGATGTAGGCTCACCCCATAGGTTGACACCCATAAAGAGACTTGATTATTCAGCATTTCTATCTCTTGTCGTTTTGTTCATAACTTCTGCGTCGACCGTCAGAAAAGGGTTCTGTTTTTTCCAGAATGCTCCTCCAGGTGTCCTTAGCATATCCACAAAATTTCAGCTCAATTTATTGGGTGACGCATCTCCTATGGCCAAATCTTCTCGGCGTATCGCATCTCGGATTTCCTTAGTATTTTTATCATAACATCTGCGGCTGCAGTCCAAAAATAGATCTGTTTCTTTTAAAATACTCTTCCTAGTGTCCTTAGTATCTCCACAAAATTTCACCTCATTTTGATGGGTGACGCGCCTCCTTTGACAAAGTCTTCTGGCCTTATCTCATCTCGGACCTTCTTGGTGTTTTCTTCATAACTTCTGCGGCCACCGAGAAAAAATGGATTTTCTTAGCTCATAATCTTCCTCTAAGTGTCATTAAGGTCTCCACAAAGTTTCATCACTTTTGGACGGGTGCCGCTACCCCATTGGCCCTCATTTGCTAGAACTGTCCATTCTCGGTTAACTCAGCATCTCCGATATTTCTGCGTCGCGTCAGAATTTTTCTTGAGTTTAATCTTTCTGAATTGGCTTCCTTGATGTCTTGGGGATCTTCGATCCAAAGCTCGGAATTTTTAAAATTGTCTGCATCGGTCTTCAAAAATTATTTCTGCTCGAGGGTAATTTCCTCTCTAGACTGGGGTATTACATACAGTCCCGTGGTTTTTTCTTCTCACATCGAGGAGGTTTTCCACGTAAAAAGATTGTGTCTCATTTCGTTTTTCTGCTTAGATCATTTCTGCCATTGGTTAAATCTTTTCTTCACAGGTTCACACAAGTGCGGGGAACTTTATTCCGCTGCGCCGTATTGCGTGTTTGTGTTTTCCCCTTCACGTGTGGCAGAAAAAACAGGAGGAGACTCGAGCGTGTGGCAGAAAACAATGTTTCGTGCAAGAGTTTGAGGTTCATCTAGATAGAAATAATGATTGAAGCAGATGTGTGTGAGAGAGATTTTGTTCTGAGAAACTGTGCGTGAAGCTGGTTGTCTTGGTATTTTGATGTGATGCAAATTGGATTCTTGATCTGGGTTTTCATTAGGGTTTTAGATGAACTTACGAATGAAGAAACGTTTTCAAAGCGCAAATTTTGTGAATGACGAAACGTCTGCAAAGCGTAAAGTTTGTTCCTTTTTAGTTCCAAACTCTTAACATTTTAACTTTTGTAAGAATCTACAATATGAGACTTAACAATTATTATTTGATCATATAAAAGAATGGTAATTTTCATTGAATCAAAGACAATAAGAGAATTAAGAGTTCCTAGAATGGATACAAACAGTGCATAAGACAGAGTTCCATAAGAAGTAGAAAAGTAAAAGCACTTGCCAGCTCTTTATTCATCTTCTCTTTCTGGAGGAAGGCCACCAGGTAGAAGCATTTTCTGCAAATATCGAAAAAGTTTTGGAGTTAATAAGCGATAAACGTAGAAGTTTCCATCATTCTGAATCAACAATGTGAAAAAGAAAGGAAAGGTTATCATATGCAAGACTTATACTCTCCTAACTAAACGTAACCCAAAGACCGAGTTCTATTTGATCAGCAAAGCTATATAGTAGCGAATTATATCATACTAGAGCTGCATAAACTTAAGTAGCAGCTACAAAACCAAATCAATATGTGATATGCTCAAATTTACCCTTTGAACTACTCTCTCAAATTACGAGATCAGTTGTAATACTTAGGGGTCGAATTCCACAGAGACTCAAGATTCGCACAATAGATTATAGTATTCGAATTAAGCTAAACGAGAATGATTGTAAATTAAAAACAACAAGGCAATTAAATTCGGTTTTAAGATCAGATGGGAAAAGCGTCAGGCTCAGGGTATTCTCAAGAAATCGGGAATGCAAGCTAATCAGTCAATCAGGATTCTGCTATGTTGTAGAACTCGAAACACAATATTCAAATCAAT
The DNA here is from genome assembly GCA_010577795.1 of Isatis tinctoria. Lineage (NCBI taxonomy): Eukaryota > Viridiplantae > Streptophyta > Magnoliopsida > Brassicales > Brassicaceae > Isatis > Isatis tinctoria. Next base: position 16,573,518 of record CM021250.1, on the reverse strand, counting down.
CAACTCTCGTTGCAGAGATTTCTATGTCTAGATCCTAGAATTCCAAATCTCTTTGCAAATCCAAAGGCTCAGACATGCATTAAATTCAAGTTCGATATGTTCACAAAATATCTAAACCAAATCTCTTTGCGAATAGTTATTTTGCTCATCTAGGGTTCTTTCTAGCTAATTAACCAACTTTCGTTGCGAGAATCAACCTATGATCAATAATCTAACTCAGTTCAGATCAAGCATTAATCACAACCTAGATGAAGAACTAGTGTTCCAGAATCCTTAACTAACAAATCAACTTAGCAATCCATGAAATCCCTAATGAGAAACCCTAAACCTAACTAGCAAACTACTCAGACATGGAAATTGAAACAATAAACATGTTTGAATAAGATTGCATAAAAGAAATAAGAATAGAGATTAAAGGAGTTCTGAATCTTCTCTGAAGGAGTCTGAATTCTTCTCTCCAAAGCTCTAGCTTAGAATAATCGATAGGTCTAAACAATGACCTTAAAATAGTATATATATCCTAAAAACTCGACCAAGGACTTAATTGCAAATATATGAAACTTCTGGGCAATTTCCTTTCTTCAAAATTCGGCAGAACGTGAAATCCCGATCGGTGTCGATCGACACTCATGAGTGCTGTCGATCGACACCATCTTCAAAAACGGGTTCCAAGTTACTCTTTTCAGCTGCTTCAAACTAATTGCTCCAAAAAGCTCCCATATCTTCAATCAAGCCTAATATGTACCTGAACCTGCAAAAGACTCGAAAAGACTCCAAAAACACTAAAAAGACTCTATATATACAACTTATATCATGGCTAAAAACCATAAAAACCATGATATATCAACTCCCCCAGACTTAGCTTTTTCTTGCCCTCAAGCAAAACAGAAGACTAAACTGTGAAAGAGGTTTGAAAACATAGGAACTCACTTATCCTTTAGAAATACTGAATCAACCAACACCAGAGTAAAGCCACGTCAAACAGTACCAACTTAAGTTAGGACCTCTAGTAATTTTCCGCAGACTTACTAACCATCCAGATTCCAAACCACAACCCATAAGAGTAATCTAAAATCCTCATTGCTGACCTTATTAAGTTTTAAGTGCAGTTTCATCGAGGGAATATCGATCTAAGGACACATGGACTCTTACTTACCCAAGTACTGATTTATTGAACAGTCTGCTTCTAGTTTCCTTTCTCCCTCTTTTCTCGCTTCCAATCAGTCGATTTTTCCAGGGTATCATTTTATTTTATTTTATCGACTGATTGTTCTCTTTCTTTCTCTTTTCTTTTCTAGAAGTATCGAATGATTCAACTTCTCAAATTAAATCTTTTCAAAGCTATGACTCTTTTTCATTCTTTTTCTTTTAGAGACAATGAAGGGAAGAGAGAGAGAAACCATAATCACAGACTAATCCTATCAGACCTAAGCAAGGAATCCGATTCAAAGTATATCAAGCCCCAAGATGAGAAAAATTAAGTTCATTATATCTAGGCCAGCTGTGGATCATCTAAATACTCAAACAATATGGGGATAATGGAAGATCAATTTACTTTTGGAATTTCCTGTTAGTAGAAACTGCTATCAATGGCTGTAAGAATGGTCACTAAAGAGGTAGCTAAGACAGTTTATTCCAAGTAAAGTTCATTGTTCCCAACAAGCTTTTGACTCCATAAAAAAAACAAATTTTTGACACAAAAGACTCTCAAAAGAAAAAGAAAACCAAAGTTAGTAACCACCTCCCCCAGACTTGAATAACACTGTCCCCAGTGTTAACAGACATGAGTTTGGTCAAAAGAAAATAATTAGAATAGAAAAGGTTAGAATCGGAGACGCTTACCTGCAGTCGCGATTGGTGTCGACCGACACCAACGAGTAGTGTCGATCGACACTGGTCTGGTCACGATCCCCTTTTTTTTTTTTTTGAAACAAGAAAAACAAAACTTAAAAATTAGCAAAAATCAAACGAAATCCAAAGAAAACTCCTACCTAATAGTGGGTTGCCTCCCACTCAGCGCTTATTTTCAGTCATTAGCTTGACTATATATGAGCTTAGGCATCTGGTGCATCAGAGAGTGGCACCGAATGCCTCTGGAAAGAGCATCTCATCATCCAAGGTGGTGTATAGGCAGTTTGTGAATGAGATCGACCAAGGAATGAAGGAACAGCAGCAGGGCGGGACATATGTTTGGGAGGGAGACTTCTTTTTCCTGCAGAATCATCAAACGAAGAAACAAGCACTCGACAATAATCTCGTGGCTTGTTTAACTGTGAGACAGCTTTTGCACTTTGAAAATTCTTAATGATGATATCAGGAGGTTTAGAATTAGGAACCGGAAGTGCATACCTTTGCTCTATTGGAGGTGAGTGAGGTGCAAGATGTAGAGTTTTCTGTTTAACAACAGTTGATGGGTCTTTTGGACTACAAAATTTCTGAAAAATCTGAGTTTTAGGCATCTCTAGCTTGGCCTGTGGAGGGTGTCGATCGACACCAACAGTGGTGTCGATCGACACTGAACCTGAAACTCGGGACTCTGCACTTTTTCTGCAATTCAGTTCTGCAATCCGTGTCTCCATCACAAAAACGTCATCCTCCATCAACTTATCTTTAATTGGACCCTTATCTTCGATTATAGTCCTAAAAAGATGATCTCCACTCCAATCTTCAAGCCCAGCAGCTTGCTTAGAAGTCTCAACCAATTCCTCTTGAACAATCAGCTTGTTCACTTGTTCAGTAGCTTCCAGCTCCTTGACATACCCAGCAGTAATGTCATCTTGCTCCTCATCCATGGCAACCTCTACAGAAAAGGTTTGACCATCAATGGTAGGTTTTCTCCTTAGCTTCTCCATGTCAAAGTTTATGACCTTATCTCCCAAATCAAGCTCTATTTGCCCTTCTCTGACATCAATAATAGCACCTGCTGTAGCTAAGAATGATCTTCCCAGAAGAAGAGGATCCTGAGGTTCTTCACCATATTCCAAAACCACAAAGTCTGTGGGGATAGTGTATCCTGCAATCTGAAGTGGAACATCCTCTAAAACACCTTCTGGAATCCTCTTGGAACGATCAGCAAGGACAAGATGAATCCTTGTAGGCTTGAAGTCAGTCAACCCAAGTCTCACAGCAACAGAATATGGCATTAGGTTAATGCTAGAGCCAAGGTCCCAGAGAGAGTGAGGAAACATTCCTGTTGAGATGGTGCAGTCTAGCACGAAACTCCCTGGGTCAGGTAACTTCTTTGGAATCCTGCTCTGAATTATAGCACTAACCTGTTCAGACACTCTCACCTTCCTTTCTTTCCTTGATAATGTCTTTTTCAAGAGGATTGCACTAATGTCCTTTGTGAGCAAAGCTGCTTCCTCAGGACTTATACCATTCACAACCATCCTCTTAACATACCTCTTAATTGGAGGTGAAAGCTTGACTGCATCAACCAATGGTATCTCAATCAGCACTTCGTCCATTATTGCCTTGCATCTGATCTCTTCCAACTCTTGTTTAGACTTCTTACATGCCTTTGGAAAATGAATTTTAGGCTTATAGGCATTTTCCTCGTGTGCTGTGTGAGAATTGGCCAATTCTGGCTTGCTCCGCGATTGGTGTCGATCGACACTAGGATGGTGTCGATCGACACTGACTGGTGTCTACCGTTTCGAAGTGGTGTCGACCGGGTTGGTCGACAATCGTCCGTCATGACTCGAAATCTCGAGTTTTTGGGGTGGTGTCGATCGACACCCCAGGTTGGTGTCGATCGACACCTGCTCTGGAACGTCAAAATCGTCATCAAAATCTGCAGAACCCACGGATTTTTCTTCTTCTTTTATCATGATGGCATTGACATGATGCCTTGGATTTGAATCAGTCTTTCCAGGAAGAAACCCTTCTTGCCTTTTTATGGAATCAGCAGTTTGAGCAACCTGAATATCCAATTTCTTAACATGGGTGCTTAAAGCTTCAAATTTCCCATTCAAGGTTGTGTACATGGAATCCAGCTTTCCATTGAAGTCAACTGCCAACTTTGTCTGTCCTTCAAGAACTTGCTCTAGCATGCCCTCCAATTTGCTTTCTGAACTTGGTGGAGGAACTGGTTGATAAGAAGAAGAACCATAATTCCTTTGGAAGTTGCTGTTGCTGTTGTTCTGAAAAGCAGGCTTCTGAAATTGAGGCTTCTGAGTAAAATCAGAGGAGTTTTGATTGCTTGTAAAGGCACTCCTCTGACCATAACCATTGTAAGACATGTTCCCTTGTTGATTTCCAAATCTCTGATTCTGAAAACCTGTTCCACCAACATAATTCACATCCTCTTTTTGACCATCAAGAGTTTCAAACTCTGCAGCAAAGTGAACATGTTTTTGGCCCACAAGAATGCTGTGAACTGAGTCTAGCTTTGCCTTCACTTCTGCAATTTGGCTTCCATCATTACCTCCAGCTGCTTTCTTCCTTTCAAAGTCTGCATTCTTAGTACTATTGCTAGATGCCAAGTTTTCAATAAGCTTTCTGGCTTCAGCTGGGCTCCTAGTGTTGAAATTTCCTTCACTTGCAGCATCCAAAGCCATTTGATACCTCCAGTCAATTCCTCTGAAGTAGATGCCCAACAGCTGAACATCACTGAACCCATGATGGGGACAATCTCTCTGGTAGGACCTGAACCTCAATCAAGAAGCTTTGAAGGCTTCAGTAGGCTCTTGTTTGAATGTAGAGATTTTAGTTCTCAGATCTTCAGACCTTGCATCATCAAAGAAGTTGGTGAGGAAGGCAGTCTTGGTATCAGACCAAGTGGTTAGAGAACCTGGACTCTCATTCTTGAGCCAGTAAGCTGCATCCCCAGCAAGAGAATATGGGAATAACTTGCACAGAAGGTAGTCCTGAGTGACTCCATTCAGTTTGATGCTTGTCACCAAGTCCTCAAACTTCTCAATGTGATCCATAGGGTGCTCATGAAGAAGACCATGGAAAGGATGTTGACCCACAAGAGTGAAGTAGACAGGCTTTAACTCAAAATCATTCCTTGGAAAGTAGGAGGGCGAATCACAGACCTGTTTGCGTAGAAAAGATCAGGCCTGTTAAAATCCGCAAGAGTCCTCCCTCTAGCAGCATTCGCATCTTCTTGTACAACGATTTCTTGGATGACATTTCCCTGGTCATCAATCTGGTCGCCGTTCTCGTTGTAGGCTTGACCCTGTTGGTCTCGTAAGACTCCAGTAGCATCTGGTCGAATGATAACTCTCCGATTCATTGCTACTGATCTCTTTACCTTTAGGTTTGTTCGTTCTAACTCTCTCAACTCCTGATTCGTAAGATTCAAAAGTTTAGCTTCCTTGTTGCTCCGGGTGTTGCGAGTATGCATAAACCTGAAACAAAAGAAAGGAGAAAGAAAGAATGTGAGTAAACAAGAAATAAAATGTTTAGTCTAAATTCTATTCCTAGTCTAATGGCGAATTCAAAGAATCCCCGGCAACGGCGCCAAAATTTGATATGCTCAAATTTACCCTTTGAACTACTCTCTCAAATTAAGAGATCAGTTGTAATACTTAGGGGTCGAATTCCACAGAGACTCAAGATTCGCACAATAGATTATAGTATTCGAATTAAGCTAAACGAGAATGATTGTAAATTAAAAACAACAAGGCAATTAAATTCGGTTTTAAGATCAGATGGGAAAAGCGTCAGGCTCAGGGTATTCTCATGAAATCAGGAATGCAAGCTAATCAGTCAATCAGGATTCTGCTATGTTCTAGAACTCGAAACACAATATTCAAATCAATCAACTCTCGTTGCAGAGATTTCTATGTCTAGATCCTAGAATTCCAAATCTCTTTGCAAATTCAAAGGCTCAGACATGCATTAAATTCAAGTTCGATATGTTCACAAAATATCTAAACCAAATCTCTTTGCGAATAGTTATTTTGCTCATCTAGGGTTCTTTCTAGCTAATTAACCAACTTTCGTTGCGAGAATCAACCTATGATCAATAATCTAACTCAGTTCAGATCAAGCATTAATCACAACCTAGATGAAGAACTAGTGTTCCAGAATCCTTAACTAACAAATCAACTTAGCAATCCATGAAATCCCTAATGAGAAACCCTAAACCTAACTAGCAAACTACTCAGACATGGAAATTGAAACAATAAACATGTTTGAATAAGATTGCATAAAAGAAATAAGAATAGAGATTAAAGGAGTTCTGAATCTTCTCTGAAGGAGTCTGAATTCTTCTCTCCAAAGCTCTAGCTTAGAATAATCGATAGGTCTAAACAATGACCTTAAAATAGTATATATATCCTAAAAACTCGACCAAGAACTTAATTGCAAATATATGAAACTTCTGGGCAATTTCCTTTCTTCAAAATTCGGCAGAACGTGAAATCCCGATCGGTGTCGATCGACACTCAGGAGTGGTGTCGATCGACACCATCTTCAAAAACGGGTTCCAAGTTTCTCTTTTCAGCTGCTTCAAACAAATTGCTCCAAAAAGCTCCAATATCTTCAATCAAGCCTAATATGTAGCTGAACCTGCAAAAGACTCGAAAAGACTCCAAAAACACTAAAAAGACTCTATATATACAACTTATATCATGGCTAAAAACCATAAAAACCATGATATATCAATATGAATCTTCGACAGTAATAGAAAAGAAAGAAAAAAAAGAATGTAGCAGACATAATGGACAAAAAGTAAACACAATCTTGTATGAAAGAGCCAGTCGATTAAAAACATTTTTTAAACAACAAGTCTCATTGGCTGAAATACAATGTTCATTGACCTTCAGTAAAGATGGGCAGAGGATAGTCCAGAGAAAAAAGAAGGCAAAAATCTGCATGAACTCATACCCTGCAATTGCAAAGTAAGAAAACATTGGGTAGTGACCAATGTATGAAGCATAACGATCACGCTGAATGTTCACAGCCCATTCACTACACAACATATATAATAAGACATTCGCAATAAATCCACAATTTAAGAAAAAATACAAATTATTACAGACACAGAAACAAAAACAAGACTTACAAAGTTACAATCTGCTCAAATCAGCATGCCCTGTGTACCAACATATTTAGCTTGAAGATGTTCAAGCTAAGAATTAATGTTAAATCTAGCACTTGCATGCACAAAGCCACACAAACTAAAATTTAAAAGCTGAGATTATGTAACTATCTAATGCTAAAACAAACAAACAAAACTAATTTATTCACATAATTAATATTTTGAAGAAATTGTGTTAAATTCATGTTCAGCATCTGTCAGTAGAAAGGGTTAATTAGAGACTAGAGTTTAATTACGAATACATGTAAATATATAAACAAAAAGATTTAAAAACAAAGGGAAAATGACATAAAATACCATCAGAGTGGCAACCACTGACACTTTAAACCTTCGAAGTTCTTCACTAACATTTTTAACCATCGAACTACCAAATTATCACTCAAAACCATGAATTTGGAATTTCAATTTGCGCCCCAATCTGAGTTAACGGAACAGTAGCTTCTGTTAAAAATATTCAAAAATTCTTAAAAAAATCGAAAAAATCTGAAAAACTCGGAAAAAAAAACTAAAAACAATCTAAAAATCTGAAAAAAATTCAAAAAATTAAAATAATCCATACGATCAAAAACAAAATTTAAAGTTCAAAATAATTATTAAAATATTAAAACTTAAAATTAATACTTAAAAATATTGTTTTCTTTAGAAAAATAAAAACAAATATCGAAAAAAATCCAAACAAAACTTGAAAAAAAATAATTAATTTATTTTTAAATACTTTAAATTACTAAAAGTGATAGTTAAAATTATTTAATCTTCATATAGATTAGTGAATTCAAGATAAAGTACACAAATAATTTTATATCATACTATATATTTTTCGACAATTGTCTTTCTCAAAACACTAAAAGAGAATTGTATGATGTTAAACTATGATACCAAACAAACATACGATATCATACAAACTTAGTAAAAAATAAAAAAAATTAAAAAATATTTGTGTATTCTATCTTGAATTCACTTATTTATATAAAGATTAAATAATTTTAACTATCAATTTTAGTAATTTACAATATTTAAAAATAAATTAATTAATTTTTCAAGTTTTGTTTGGATTTTATCGATATTTTTTTTTGTTTATCTAAAGAAAATAAAATTTTCAAGTATTAGTTTTAAGTTTTAATATTTTAATAATAATTTTGAATTTTAATTTTCTTTTTTTGATCCTTTGGATTATTTTAAAAATTTTGGATTTTTAGACTTTTTTGAATTTTTTGAATTTTAAGTTTTTTTTTTCTAATTTTTTAGATTTTTTTTTCGAATTTTTAGACTTTTTTCATTTTTTAACGAATTTGTGAATTTTTTTTTAACGAAAGTTACTGTTCAGTTAACTTTTCCGTTAACTCAGATGGCGGCGCGAATAGAAATGTCAAATTCATGGTCTTGAGTGATAACTTTTGTAGTTTGATGGTTAAAACTATTTGTGAAAAACTTTGAAAGTTTAAAGTGTTAGTGGTTACCACTCTGATGGTTTTTTTATGCCATTTTCCTTGAAAACAAATGGACAACCAACAAACATAAAACAAAATAACCTATTTTAAGCTATATCCGGGCAAGTTAAGTTAAACAAGAATTCTTACGAACACATACAAATACAAAACATTTGATAATGTTTCAGCATTTTGCAGGTAGAAAAATAAAATAAACACAACACCGTGAACAGAAGACAACCGTTAAACAGAAGATAAAAACAAGGAATCAAGCGTTTACAATGCTTTCCTTTCTTAAAAACCATAAACAGATTGTTTTCATTTTTTTGTTTAATATTTCGTTTTCCTTTTCACAAATATTATGTTCCATGAGGGGTTTTGCTAGAATACATATATAATAATGATAGCCTAATTCTTCAAATATACATAAACGGACAAATAAATATTAAAATATTATGGATTGCGTAATTTATTGGAACTAAATATAATACGAAGGAAATAAAAATATAACCAACGGAACACCACTCCGCGCATGCGCGGGGTTAGCAGCTCTACTAGTTATTTTAATAAGTGATATAAAATTCATTTGCATCAATTATAACTAATGCAAATATTTAAAATAATTAATTCAATACTGTTGTGAACTGAATGTTCTGTGTGTATTATTATGAGGACCAAAGGTCTCTTTATATAGTGGTTACACCAGATAGAGAAAAGGTAATTATCCTTTTACTACTCATAACAAGCAAAAGAAATATTCCATAAACTTATTCCTTGTCTATAAAGGAAAACATCTAATTATACTAAGGACCGGTTATGTTAATAACCTCTATATGGATCGGTCTATATTGAGTCCATTAAACCAAATGGTTCATAACACTCCCCCTTGGACGAAATGACCGAACCCGATGCTACCAAGGATCTTTGTATTACGCTTGGGGATGCTGCCTCATTAAAACCTTTTTAAGGAAAACCCAGTGGGACAAAACCTTAGCGAGGAAAAAGAGTACAGCACGTATTACTCCCCCTGTTTTAGACATCACTAAAGTCCCTTAGTCGGCGCATGCCGATCTGGTACACCAGCTTCTTGAGCGTGGAAGTTGGGAGCGACTTCGTGAACAAGTCAGCTGAGTTGTCACTTGAACGGACTTGAGGCACTTGTATTTCTCCAGCCTTCTGGAGATCGTGAGTGAAAAAGAATTTCGGCAGAATGTGCTTCGTCCGATCTCCCTCGATGTATCCATCCTTCAGTTGAGCAATGCACGCTGCATTGTCCTCATGAAGTACGGTCGGTTCGTCCTTTCCATCAGCCATCCCACAATCTCGCCTTATGTGCTGAGTCATCGATCTCAACCAAACACATTCACGGCTGGCTTCATGAATTGCCAAAATCTCTGCGTGATTTGATGATGTGGCCGTGAGCGTCTGCTTCATGGATCGCCATGAGATTGCTGTTCCTCCGTGAGTGAACACATATCCTGTCTGAGATCGTTCATTGTGTGGATCCGATAGATAACCTGAAGCACGATCGAAAAAGAATTTGGGCAGAATGTGCTTCGTCCGATCTCCCTTGATGTATCCATCCTTCAGTTGAGCAATGCACGCTGCATTGTCCTCATGAAGTACGGTCGGTTCGTCCTCTCCATCAGCCATCCCACAATCTCGCCTTATGTGCTGAGTCATCGATCTCAACCAAACACATTCACGGCTGGCTTCATGAATTGCCAAAATCTCTGCGTGATTCGATGATGTGGCCGTGAGCGTCTGCTTCATGGATCGCCATGAAATTGCTGTTCCTCCGTGAGTGAACACATATCCTGTCTGAGATCGTTCATTGTGTGGATCCGATAGATAACCTGCATCAGCAAAACCAACTAAACCTTTATCGATATGGTTAGTGTAAAACAGACACATGTCCTTCATTCCTTGTAGGTAACGAAGTATATGTTTAATCCCGTTCCAGTGCCTCTGGGTCGGACAAGAACTAAATCTTGATAGGAGGTTCACGGCAAAACAAATGTCTGGTCTAGTATGACTAGCCAAATATAATAACGCTCCTATGGCACTGAGATATGACACTTCGGGACCAAGGACTTCTTCATCCTTTCTTTTCGGACCGAATGGATCACTGTCCAATGCAAGGCTTCTCACAACCATTGGGCTACTCAATGGGTGGGCCTGGTCCATATTAAATCTCTTGAGTACCTTTTCTGTATATGCCATTTGATGCACAAGGATTCCATTATTTACGTACTCAAGCTGTATTCCCAAACAGAACTTAGTTTTTCCTAAGTCTTTCATTTCAAATTCGGCTTTTAAATATTCAACTGTTTGGGCGATAATGATAGCCTAATTCTTCAAATATACATAAACGGACAAATAAATATTAAAATATTATGGATTGCGTAATTTTATTGGAACTAAATATAATACGAAGGAAATAAAAATATAACCAACGGAATACCACCCCGCGCATGCACGGGGTTAGCAGCTCTACTAGTTATTTTAATAAGTGATATAAAATTCATTTGCATGCAAATATTTAAAATAATTAATTCAATACACCTTTTTTTTTGAAGTGTTTGTTCAAGACTTCAATTTAACGCTAGATCATATGAATAAATATTTAGATGGAAAATTCCGTTAGGATTAAAATCATACGTACCAGGTGGTAGTGAAATGTATGTTTTATTGTAAATCTCTTGTTTCATGTTACGAAAACTTTATCACATATTATATGGTCCAAGAGCTTTAAGTCTCGTAACATAACAAAAACATATACCCGACTCCTTGTAACAACTTATATTCTCCAAACAGGTAATGAGGCTTATAAAAGCATCAGTTTTTCATATGATTTATTTCGAAACCAGCACAATAACTAAAAGAATTAGACAACCAAATGTCAAAAATCTTAAACTCGCAATAAGGAAAGTAATGTCTGATCCAATTCATTGATAAGAATGGAATTACTTGTCTTCATTTTCTCGCCCAACAGAATCTTCGTAACCACAAACGAGCACTAAAAGAGATGATAGCTTCTCGTTCGAAGTTTAGGATTCAACTAATGCCTATTCCTACTCCTATTATCTCACATAGTTTCTTCTCTCTCGAGTGTACGTTTGTTCTATGACGTTATGGGTTAATATGACCCCAATCTCAATTGCAAGGCAGAATCCATTTGATCTTCCATATGAATCCGTATGATGATATGGGATTACCACCTATCCCTGGCTCTGCCCCGTCTATAATGTTAGCGAGGAGAAACCCATTTGATCTTCCATATGAGCCAAATGAAGAAAAATGCTTAAAACAGATTTTAAATGAGCAAGAATAACCATGACAATGAATACCATTAGAAATATGCATTTTGAGACTCCTAAATGAGGAAACGTATTATCATACGGAACCAAAAAACAGTTATACTGTGTGTTTCAGTCGATAATTGAATACCATTAGAAATATGCATTTTCGGACTCCTAAATGAAATATGCATTTTGAAGACTTTTGAAACGTATTAAAATAAAAATGCTGCCTGTGCTCGTTTAATCTATTTAAACAAATTACAAATATATGCTAAATGTCAAATTACTTAATTTCTGTAATATTTATGTTGACATGTATACTTTAATTAGTAGAATATAGAACCAAAAAACATATTATTTACAATTAGCAGGTCATCCCCGTTTTAAGTGGGAGCCTTGTCTTTTGGAGTTAGTTGTCTTCCAAAATATCTCAAATTTACAAAGCTTGACCAAAAATGTTTCCGATATATCTAAAAATATAGGGGAATGACCTATAATGGCTCTAAAAAGTATGGAAAATACTAGATTAGCACTGTGAAAAAATGACTTACTATATTAGCACTAATTTTTTACCAAAAGACATGTTAAGCACATCCTATATTAGTAATTACAAACATGCCATTTTAATTTTTAATGATTAACTTTTTTAAAAAAAATATTAAATTACGTTTGGATTTTAAAAGTAATAAGGAAAAGAAAAAATGGAGTATTCCCCGATAAAAAATCTGTCACCGAAAAAAGTCTGTCAAATTCTAAAAATCTGCCATCAAAACTACTAAGAGTAGTATAGGCATAAATCGACATCAACTTTTAAGTCAATAATTAAAAAAAAATTAGAGTCATTCTAGTAATTAACATTAATTTTAGAGGTAATCTAGTTTTTCCCAAAAATATAATATCAAATACTTAAAAGCAATTTATGCTTACATAGTTAGACTGTTATTTTAAAATTTATTTTCAGAAATTATTGTCTTGTAAGAAAATGGTTGACATTTTATTGACAAATCGACATTGATTAAACTAACTAGAAACTTGCAAAACAAAACGAGGAGAAAATATCCACTAGAATGTGACGGATACTAGTAATAGATTGTTAAACAGAATATAATTGATATGTAGACCAAATCAATATATACCATATCCAGAAGAGCAACCAAAAAAAAAAAAAACTCAAGTAAGTGATATTAGATTGAAATTATTAAAATGTGGATATACCCTTAAGATGCCGGAGACTTTGCTCCTATAAATTTCCGCCGTCTCAGCTACCGAAACCACCACGGCACAACCGGCTCTCTCTTTCTTTGTTGAATTCTCTTTCTTTCTTCTTCCTCCACCACCATTGACGTAGCGTAACGGTGAGTTCATAGTTTTTTAAATAATTGTTAAGTTATAGTTCAGTTTGCTCATATTAATATATATGCCTTTTTGTGTTAGATAGTATTCATAGTAAATTTGTAATTCTGGTAATAACAAAGATGATATGTGTCATATATATACTAGAATAGTAGGGTACTAGAACAATGTAACAATAGAAACAATATTGGTGAACTAAATTGCTGTGAGGCTATTATCATGTTGAGAACTTAGTTTTGATAGAAGATGAAATGTAATTTGACTCTAAAAATGTGTTTCCAATGACTCTTTCGAACGTTAAAAAAAAATGATGTTTGTTGGAATCAAAAGGTTTAGAAAAGAAAATGATGGAGAAAGTGTTTTAGAATTTAGGAGACAAAAGAGAATTATGAAGAACAAAGCTCTTTATTTCTTAGATGATCACTTAGAACAACTCACAACTTTTTAACTTAACTTGATTACAAATGAGGAGGGGATGGAGGTATTTATAGCCTCCACATTACAAAATATCTCACATATTTTAATCATAAATCTAGAAAATTCTAACATAATATCTTAATTTTATATCATAAATATCTAGATTTTTCTCACAAAATATCTAGATTTTTCACAAAATATCTAGATTAAGGAGGTGGAGAAAACTTCTAGAAATTGGATCACATTATTGGGTTTAACCCAATAATTAAACTTGACCCAAATTAAACTTGACCCAAATCAAGTTTAACTTTCAACACCCCCTCTTAAACTTGATTTTGTCACTCCAAGCAAACTCCTCATCTTGATAAAGTCTTCGCGCTTCAGTGGCTTGGTGAAGATATCGGCTACTTGATCGTTTGTCTTCACATATTCCAATTGCACTTCCAACTTAGTAACACACTCTCTAATGTAATGATAGCGAGTGTCAATGTGCTTACTTCGATCATGGAAGACAGGATTCTTTGCCAATGCTATTGCTGACTTGTTGTCCACAAAGATTTTTGTTGGCTCTTCTTGTGGCAAGCTCAACTCTTTCACCAGATTCCTTAGCCAGATAGCATGACACACACATGAAGTAGCCGCTACATACTCCGCTTCACAAGTAGAAAGGGTGACAATTGGCTGTTTCTTTGACATCCATGTGAAAGCGGCTTCTCCAATGAAAAACACAAATCCACTTGTGCTTTTCCGGTCATCTACGTCTCCTCCCCAATCGCTATCGCTATATCCAACAAGCTTGTAATCATCAGAAACAGAGTAATACAAGCCAAAGTTTATGGTACCTTTGATATAGCGAAGGATCCTCTTGGCTGCCTTGAAGTGAGTTGTTGTTGGATGCTCCATGAATCGGCTCACAACTCCAACTGCATATAGGATGTCTGGTCTTGTGCAAGTCAGATAACGTAGGCTTCCAACCAAGCTCTTAAAGAGTGTTGGATCCACACTCTCTCCTTCATCTTGCTTTGACAGCTTGGCTCCACATTCCATTGGCGTGCAAACTGGATTTGAATCATCCATCTTAAACTTCTTAAGCACCTCTTTAGCATATCCTTCTTGAGTAATGAAGATTCCATTTTCTTCTTGCCTCACTTCAATTCCAAGGTAGTAGGACATCAATCCAATATCAGTCATTTCGAACTCCTTCGTCATCTCCATCTTGAAATCTTCAAACATACTTGGATTGTTGCCTGTAAATATCAAGTCATCTACATACAAGCATGCAATCAGTATATCATTGTCTTGAGTTTTGATATAGAGTGCATGCTCATATGGACACTTGATGAAGTTTTTCTCCTTGAAATACTTATCAATCCGAGTATTCCATGCTCTTGGTGCTTGTTTTAGCCCATAAAGTGCCTTCTTCAACCTCAACACTTTGTCTTCTTCTCCCTTGATTATGTAGCCTTGTGGTTGTTCAATGTAAACTTCTTCTTCAAGGTCTCCATTCAAGAAGGCTGATTTGACATCCATTTGATGTATCTTCCAACTCTTTTGGGCTGCCAATGAAATTATTAATCTAACAGTTTCTAAACGAGCAACGGGAGCAAATACCTCGTCATAGTCGATTCCCGCTCTTTGACTATATCCTTTTGCCACCAATCTTGCCTTGTATCTTTCAACTTCTCCTTTAGAGTTCTTCTTTGCTTTGTACACCCACTTTACACCAATTGCTTTATGCCCATTTGGAAGTGAAGCTAACTCCCATGTCTCATTCTTCTGTATCGCATTGATTTCTTCATCCATTGCATCCTTCCATGTCTTCTTTTCCATAGCTTCTTGGAAATTCATGGGCTCGCAATCCGCAAATAGACAAAATAATGTGAGATTATCGTGATTTTCAGTTACCTCATAAATCTCTTGAAGACTTCTAAAACGTGGAGTCCTTTCACTTGAGCTCTCATCTCCTTGAGAACTTGGTGTTGGTGAAGTTGGTGGGGTAACTGGTGGATCCTCTCTTGGTTGCTCCAAATTATCTTCTTCAATATG
Source organism: Isatis tinctoria (assembly GCA_010577795.1). Lineage (NCBI taxonomy): Eukaryota > Viridiplantae > Streptophyta > Magnoliopsida > Brassicales > Brassicaceae > Isatis > Isatis tinctoria. The sequence continues at coordinate 16,557,922 of CM021250.1, read as the reverse complement.
TGGGAAAAAGTTGTAGCCTTCATCAATTGATCTCCAATCCCATTCTCCTTCTTCATCAAATATGACATTCCGACTGATGATTGTCTTTTTTGTTTCGGGATTGTAGAGCTTGTACCCTTTCGAGTTAGCGTCATACCCAATGAAGATGTACTTCTCACTTTTATCATCTAGCTTGCTCCGCTTCTCTTCTGGAACATGAGCATGAGCAAGACTTCCAAAAACTCTTAGATGTGAAACACCGGGCTTCCTTCCACTCCATGCTTCTTGTGGTGTCTTTCCCAATATGCTTCTTGTTGGAGATCGGTTTGATAGATAAACCGCACACGCAACTGCTTCTGCCCAAAACTCCTTTGGTAGCTTCTTACTTTTGAGCATACTTCTTGCCATCTCAAGGATAGTCCTATTCTTCCTTTCCGCTACTCCATTTTGTTGAGGGGATCTAGGCACCGTCAATTGTCTTCTAATGCCATTATCTTCACAATACTTCAGAAACTCTTTGGACATGAACTCTCCTCCACGATCAGATCTCATGGCTTTGATCATAAGGCCACTTTCCTTCTCAACATGGGCTTTGAACTTTTTGAAGTTTTCAAATACTTCTGATTTTTCTTTCAAAAAGTAAACCCATGTTTTTCTTGAGAAATCATCAATAAAGAGAAGGAAGTAGTTACTCTTACCGAGTGAACTTGGTTTGATTGGGCCACATACATCTGTATGTATGAGTTCCAATGACTTCCGTGCTCTTGTCTCTGACTCCTTTGGAAAGCTCATTTTGAATTGCTTTCCAAGTAAGCACCCTTCACAGACTTGATTTGGATGATTGATGCAAGGCAATCCTCTCACCATTTCCTTCTTGGAAAGTTGCTCTAGTCCTCCAAAATTGAGATGCCCGAATCGAAGATGCCAAAGCCAAGACTCATCTTTGTAGCACATCTTGAGGCATTGTGCGATGTCATTTTGAATGTTTAGGACAAACATTCGATTCCTTGTCATCGGCACCTTGGTTATGAGATTGTCTTCATGATCTCTTATAGAAAGGTTGTTATCCTTTAAACGAATATCATAACCTTTCTCTAAGAGTTGTCCTAGGCTCAAGATGTTGGTCTTCATGTTTGGAATATAGTAAACATTGGAAATGAATTGATGATCTCCATTCTTCAATCGAATGAGAATATTTCCTTTACCTTTCACCTCCATCTTCGATTCATCTCCTAAAGCCACGTTTCCTTTCACCGATTCATTAAGCTCCACAAACATGCTTCTTTTCCCGCACATGTGATTGCTTGCACCACTATCGAGGTACCATTTGTGAATCTCCTCTGGTTCTTCTTTCTTGTAAGCCATCAATAACATATCATCTTCTTTGCTCCTTTCTTCAACATAGTTGGACTTCTCTTCAACTCTGTTGTTGTTCGGAGCTTTGCATTCGGAAGCATAATGTCCAAATTTTCCACAGTTGTAACATTTAACACTTGACTTATCGTACCTTGTTTTTGGGCTTCCTCTTCCACGGCCTCTTGATGAGCTTTCTCCTCTTTGGTTTGTATGGTCTTCATTGGATCTCCAACCACGTCCATGTACATAACCACGACCTCTTCCTCGGGCTTGACCACCTCCACGTCTTTGATAACTTCTGCCAGTTTCTTCTTTAGTATCAATCCGCATCTTGAGTACTTGCTCTGTGATGTCTTCCTTTTTCTTCTTCTTTTCTTCATATGCTTGCAGTGATCCAAGAAGTTGTTCCATCGTCATAGTCTCCAAGTCTTTTGTCTCTTCAATCACCGTGACAATATGCTCAAATTTTGAATCCAACGATCTAAGAACTTTCTCCATGATTCTCACCTCATCTAACTTCTCACCATTTCTTTTAAGGTTATTGGTAACCGTTAAGACTCTTGAGAAGTAATCAGAGATGAGTTCACCTTCCTTCATATGCAAGGCTTCAAATTCTCCTCTTAAAGTTTGAAGACGTACCTTCTTAACTTGTTCAGCTCCTTTGTAAGAAGTTTGAAGCTTCTCCCATGCTTCTTTGGCCGACTTTGCTCCTGCGACCTTCTCGAATGTGTCTTCATCTAATCCTTGATAGATTAGACAGAGAGCCTTCTTGTCTCTCTTCCTTGAGTCTCTCAAACCATCCCTTTGAGTTTGAGATAACCCACCATCATTCTCCGGTTCAATGAAGCCTTTCTCGACAATCTCCCACACATCATGTGCTCCTAGGATAGCCATCATCCTTAAACTCCAATTGTCATAGTTGCTCTTTGTGAGCATTGGGACTTGGAAGGGAACACCATTGTTTGACATCTTTAAGAGAAATAACCTGGCTCTGATACCACTTTGTTGGAATCAAAAGGTTTAGAAAAGAAAATGATGGAGAAAGTGTTTTAGAATTTAGGAGACAAAAGAGAATTATGAAGAACAAAGCTCTTTATTTCTTAGATGATCACTTAGAACAACTCACAACTTTTTAACTTAACTTGATTACAAATGAGGAGGGGGTGGAGGTATTTATAGCCTCCACATTACAAAATATCTCACATATTTTAATCATAAATCTAGAAAATTCTAACATAATATCTTAATTTTATATCATAAATATCTAGATTTTTCTCACAAAATATCTAGATTTTTCACAAAATATCTAGATTAAGGAGGTGGAGAAAACTTCTAGAAATTGGATCACATTATTGGGTTTAACCCAATAATTAAACTTGACCCAAATTAAACTTGACCCAAATCAAGTTTAACTTTCAACAATGTTATCCTGCAAAACAAATATTTACCAGACAAATGTTCAACACGGAAATATTAACTTTTAGTACGTAAAAGCAGGAGAGACAAGAGAGGCTGAGATGGCCGAACAACAACTAGGAGTGCTGAAGGCACTCGATGTTGCGAAAACGCAACTTTATCATTTCACAGCGATCGTCATCGCCGGTATGGGTTTCTTTACAGACAGGGGCGAATGTAGAGAGAAGGGAGGGGTTGTACTTGCACCCATAATATTTTAATAGTTTAGTTAAAAAATTTATTAATTTTTTTGTATGCACCCATGATAATTATAAGTGAGAGGAAGCTCGTAGCCCAGCGGCGTACAGCAGGGTTGTTTCCATCTCACCTTCCCAGAGGTCATGGTTTCGAGTCCATGCGGGAGCAGATACTACTAAATAAGGAAGTGGGCTACTGGGCCGGCCCGTTGTGGCCCAGCACTGTTGACAAAAAAAAAATTATAGGTTTGCACCCATTAAAAATAAAGCTCAAAAAGATAAACAAAATAAATCCAATTATAAGCTTGCACCCAATTAAAAACTTTAGCTCATTTAATAAACAAAATAACTTAAATTTTAAAGCCCATTTGATTCATCAAAATCCCTAATTCCTAATCTATTTTCTTCCTAACTACCGATCAAAAACCAAAAAGCTCTCATTCTTATTTCTTTCTTAATCAATTTCACATATTCTGTGAGGAAAATTATCACAGATCCTGGTAATTGTTTCACATATTTTCTATTCTACATAGATTTAATTTGTTTGAACATTATTTACTTTAAAATAAATTATAAGCATCTAGGATTTCTATTTAATTTGTTAGATTGATACATTGGACGTATTGTGATTTATTAAGAAACTAAAACTTGAAAGTAGAGACATAATTAAAGAGACAGACGTACAGACTAAAAGAGGACTAGATGAGTATACGAAGTCAAATTGATTCGTGGAGTGGAATACTAAGTCTCAATTCTAAGTGATTATCTTATTTGTTTTATTAAAAAAGAGTTACTCGAAGATTTTACAAACGAAACAGTGGTGAAGCGATTTCAAACCATGAATGAACGTAGAATTCATTTGTAAAACATTATTTTATTTTAATATTTATTATTTTAATATTTGTGCACCCGGCGAAAAAAATTCTTGGATTCGCCCCTGTTTACAGATGCCTACGATCTCTTCTGCGTTTCCTTGGTGACCAAGCTTCTTGGCCGTCTCTACTACTTCAATCCGTTGTCGGAGAAGCCTGGCTCACTTCCCCCTCATGTGGCCGCTGCCGTCAATGGTGTGGCTCTCTGTGGGACTCTTGCTGGTCAGCTCTTCTTCGGATGGCTCGGTGACAAACTCGGAAGGAAAAAAGTGTATGGTATCACTTTGATCATGATGATTGTGTGCTCCGTTGCTTCTGGTCTCTCCTTCGGTAACAAAGCCAAGGGTGTCATGACCACTCTTTGCTTCTTCAGGTACAGTCATCATCATATATTCACACATGCTTTATATAATACTTTTTCATAAATATATATATATATATATTAACATATAAACAATCTTGTTCAGGTTTTGGTTGGGATTCGGTATTGGAGGTGACTACCCTCTTTCTGCCACCATTATGTCTGAATACGCTAACAAGAAGACTCGTGGTGCTTTCATCGCTGCCGTGTTCGCCATGCAAGGTGTTGGTATCTTAGCCGGAGGTTTCGTGGCACTTGCCGTCTCTTCCATTTTCGACAAGAAGTTCCCAGCTCCAACCTATGCAGTCAACAGAGCTCTCTCAACGCCTCCTCAGGCTGATTACATTTGGAGAATCATTGTCATGTTTGGTGCTCTACCCGCAGCCTTGACTTACTACTGGCGTATGAAGATGCCCGAAACTGCTCGTTACACCGCTTTGGTGGCCAAGAACATCAAGCAAGCCACACAAGACATGTCCAAGGTTTTACAAGTGGAGCTTGAGATGGAGGAAAGAGCAGAGGATATCGTTAAAGACCCCAGGCTTAACTATGGCTTGTTCTCCAAAGAATTCGCCAAACGACATGGTCTTCCCCTCCTCGGATGTACCTCCACTTGGTTCTTGCTTGATATTGCTTTCTACAGCCAAAACTTGTTCCAAAAGGACATTTTCTCGGCTATCGGATGGATCCCGAAGGCAGCAACAATGAACAGAATCCACGAGGTTTTCATGATCGCTAGGGCACAAACTCTCATTGCACTCTGCAGTACTGTCCCTGGTTACTGGTTCACGGTTGCGTTTATTGATATCATGGGAAGATTTGCGATCCAGCTTGATGAGGTCATCGAAACACAAGTACCACTTGTACCAACCGTAAGACAAGGACCACGGACCAGATCAGGAACAAGAGTGCTAAGAGAAGAATTCAATCAAGCAATTGAGGCTCTACTAAGCATTCAAGACAAAGAGGACAACTATTTCAAGACCACGGTTCAAGATCATGAAGAAGAAGCTTATGCAATTCAAGTTGGACCGGCCAATGGATTAGCTCTTCTCCAAACCAACAAGGAACTTTCCTTATTCACCATCACGCCAACTTAAGGGCCAACCAAGGTGAGCGGTTCAATTCGATTATTTGTTTAACTAGTTTCTTGTCTTTGGTTTATTTCAGGTTCGGTTATTAGCTTAGGTTTAATTCAATTTCGTAGTCTTTGTTTTGGTCATGGCCGAGTCTGTTGTTGCCATTTATAGAAAGTCCTAGTAGAGTCATGTATTGTCGTTTTGATTCAAGACCCCTAGAAGGGCAAAGCTGCATTGGACTCTTATAAAGTCCCCTCTAAGCAGCCGTGTATTTTTAACCTAGATCAATAAACAACCGAACTTTCTTCTTCATTGAAGCAGCCGCAAGCTCTTGTTCTTGCAAAGAGAGAGATCGTGTGAAGCCATCTCTTGTTGTGTCTTATCAAAGCTTAGTCCATAAAGCTTTGTGGTGACATCGATTCCATCTTGTTCTTTACCCATTCCATCCAACGACTTAGCCAGGGAGAGTTACACAACCAACTGGTCAAGTTCCATCATCAATCCACATCACATCCATTCCTTGTTCGAGTTGGGAGAGTTACACAACCAACAGCTCGGATCCATCAACCTATCCCAGTCTTGTGCCCGTATCATCTGGTATCAGAGCCGAAGGTTCCTGCCTTTGGATTCACATCAGGTTGATCGGATCTCCTTGTTTCTTTTGTTCCTTTTTGCTTTGTTCTCGTTCATTGCTTGCATCTTATATATATATAAAAAAAAAAAGAATCATTCCTAGTTCTTAGTTATTATTTCTGTCCTTTGCATCATTCAAAAAAAAAATATAAAGGAATCGTGTATTGTTTCATTAGTTCTTGTTCGAACTTGCTCATCCATAGCCGCCTGCTCTTTGCTTGCATTCGACTAGGTCTAGGGTGTACCATCTACTTTTCCTTAGTTGCAATCAGTTAAAAAAAAAAAAAAAGTAAACCAAAACCATATTTCCTTTTTCAAATTGTTCCATTCCGTGTTGCACAAGCTAATCATTCATTATTTGCATATTTCCATTTAGCGTTTGAGTAATTTTCCTTTTTCGTTTTCTTGTTTGATATTTTTGTGAGAACCCGTTTGCACTTGATCCTTTAGTGTTCGTGTGTGCAGGAGACATGGGAGAGGAAGCCAACAACACGCAGCTGCAGATGAACCAGCTCCTTGATGCCATGAGAGGCATAACCGAGCGATTAACTCAAATAGAGCAAAGGCAACAACAAGTGCCTTTCCACCGACGAGTTGTTCAAAACCCTAGGCGCAACTTGAGACAAGAGAGGGAAGACTCAACTGATGAGGACATGCCACACCTTGAGGATGATCCACCTAATGGGAACGATCGGAGACAAGACCCACGCGGGCAAGAAGGAAACCGAGGAAGAGATAGGAGCCGAGATCGAGACAGAGACCGAGGCAGAGATGAGGATAGACGTGGAGGTAGAGACATCAAGCTTACTCCACCTACCTTTGCTGGAAAGGTTAACCCCGAGGCATACATGGATTGGGAAAGAAGGATGGAGCATATATTTGACTACTACCAATACTCGGAGACCAAGAAGGTTACCCTAGCTGCAGCTCAATTCACGGACAATGCTCTCACTTGGTGGGATAGAGAAGTCTCTGAACGTAGGAGACAGAGAAGAGGAGCAATCACGACTTGGGAAGACATGACATATCACCTACGCAAGAGGTACATTCCCACTTATTATTTGACAGACTTACAAAAACGTTTTAGAAAACTTTCGCAGGGATCTAAGACTGTTGAAGAGTACTATGAGGAGTTTGAAACCATCAAGAACCGATTGGAGCTTCAAGATTCGGAGGAGACTTTGATGGCACAATTCGTAGATGGTCTCAATGACAAGATAGCTAGGAAAGTGGAGTGGCAAAACTATGAGCACATGGAAGACTTGCTACACTTTGCTATACAGGCCGAACAACAAGCTAAGAAGAAGGCCAACTCTTCACGAAGCAAATCCACATGGAACCAATCCTACACCAAACCGCAAGACAAAGGAAAGACCCTTGAAGTGGAGAACCGTTTCAAGAAATCAACTGCTGGACCGTCTAGACCAGCTCCACCCGAGCAAGGTAAGACTCCTAACCAAAGATCTAGAGACATTACTTGTTTCAAATGTCAGGGAAAGGGGCATTACGCAAGAGAGTGTCCAAATCAAAGGGTGATGTTCTTGAGAGACAATGGGGAGTATGAATCCGCGGATGAAGCTGAAGTAGAGTCAGCCGGTTCTGAAGAAGAGATAACCGACTATCCTGAGGTTGGTGAGGTCTTAGTGATCAGGAGAGCTCTCAGTGCCTTGTATGATCCTGAAACCATTCAAAGGGAAAACATCTTTCATACAAGATGTAGCGTAAGTAACAAGGTATGTAGTCTCATTATTGATGGAGGCTCTTGCACTAACGTAGCTAGCAAGTACCTTGTGGATAAGTTAGGTCTTGAGAAGACCAAGCATCCAAAGCCATATCGCCTAAGATGGTTCAATGACTCCACGGAGGTGAGGATTGCGGAACAAGTAGTTGTATCATTCAGTATTGGGAAGTATAGTGATCAAGTCAAGTGTGATGTGGTGCCAATGCAAGCTGGGCATCTTCTACTTGGGAGGCCTTGGCAATTCGACAAAGAGACCTTACACAATGGTCGCACCAACTACTACTCTTTCACGCACAATGGGAAGAGGCATAACTTGGCGCCTCTTACACCAGCTGAAATACATGAGATGCAACAAGCCATGGACCAGGGTTTTAAGCTAAGTAAAACTAGTTTGTTTGTTTCTCCTAGTAGTGTTCTTAAATCTATTGAACACAAACAACAGGTATTACTCATGATCTTTAGAGAAAGCTATTTTTCAGGTGAAGAAACGATTTCAGAGCTGCCAAACGAGATGAGCCAGCTATTGGAGAAGTATAAGGACGTCTTTCCTGAAGAGATGCCACCAGGACTTCCACCTATTAGAGGGATTGAGCATCAGATTGATTTTGTACCTGGAGCACCCATACCTAACCGACCAGCTTATAGAGTAAACCCGGAGGAGGCTAAAGAGTTGGAAGCTCAAGTTCAGGAGCTCATGTCCAGGGGCTACATCAGGGAGAGTCTCAGCCCTTGTGCCGTGCCAGTTTTGCTAGTACCTAAGAAGGATGGTACTTGGCGAATGTGTGTGGACTGATGAGCCATTAACAACATCACCATCAAGTATAGACATCCGATTCCAAGGCTAGATGACATGCTAGATGAACTGAGTGGAGCTACAATATTTTCTAAAATAGACTTGAAGAGCGGATACCACCAAGTCAGAATGAAGGAAGGGGATGAATGGAAGACTGCATTTAAGACCAAACAAGGTCTATACGAATGGCTTGTAATGCCATTTGGTCTTACCAACGCACCAAGCACCTTCATGCGACTCATGAACCAGGTTCTAAGGGCTTACATTTGTAAATTTGTAGTGGTTTATTTTGATGACATACTTGTTTATAGCCATTGCATTTCTGATCATGTTAGCCATCTAGAACAAGTATTGGAAACACTTAGGCGAGAAGGGTTGTTTGCAAACCTTAAGAAATGCATTTTCTGCACTGATCAATTGGTGTTTTTAGGGTTTGTTGTGAGTTCACAGGGACTTAAGGTGGATAAAGAGAAGATCAAAGCCATTCAAGAGTGGCCAACACCTTCTACAATCGGACATGTCAGGAGTTTTCATGGGTTGGCTAGTTTTTATAGGCATTTTGTCAAGGATTTCAGCACCATAGCTGCGCCTTTGACATCTGTGATCAAGAAGGATACTGCCTTCACATGGGGACCAGCTCAAGAAGACGCATTCAAGAAGCTCAAGGAGAGTTTGACTCAAGCACCGGTTTTAGTACTTCCTAACTTTGATAAACCCTTTGAGATTGAATGTGATGCATCAGGTACCGGGATAGGAGCAGTCTTAACACAAGGAGGCAAACCCGTAGCTTACTTCAGTGAGAAGCTAACTGGAGCAACCATCAACTACCCAACCTATGATAAGGAACTTTACGCATTGGTGAGGTCGTTGGAGACATGGCAACATTACTTGTTGTCCAAGGAGTTTGTTATCCACACTGACCACGAGACACTTAAACACTTAAGAGGCCAGACTACACTTAAGAAGAGGCATGCTAGGTGGTTGGAGTTTGTGGAGACCTTTCCATACGTTATCAAGTACAAAAAGGGAAAGGAAAATGTGGTGGCCGATGCTCTTTCAAGGCGGTACGCTCTCATCTCAACTATGGAAGCTAAGATCATGGGGTTTGAGCATATCAAGGAGGCGTATGAGACTGATCCAGACTTTTAAGAGCTCTATAAAGACACCACTAAAGCCGCCTTTGGAGTTTTCTACCAACAAGATGGGTTTCTATTCAAGGAGAAGCGTTTGTGCATTCCACAAGGCTCCATGAGGGAACTAATCACAAGAGAAGCTCATGGTGGAGGATTGATGGGGCATTTTGGGAGAGACAAAACTTTGAGCATATTGATGGAACACTTCTACTGGCCGCACATGAGACGAGATGTGGAGAAGCTATGTGCCAAATGCATTACATGCCTGAAAGCCAAGTCCAGGTTACATCCTAACGGTTTATACATGCCTTTACCAATTCCTAATGCACCATGGGTGGACATTTCTATGGACTTTGTTCTAGGCTTGCCTAAGATACACCACAAAGATTCCATTTTTGTAGTGGTAGACAGGTTCTCCAAGATGGCACATTTCATACCATGTGCAAAGACCAATGATGCAACACAAACGGCTGATCTATTCTTTAAGGAGGTTGTGCGCTTGCATGGGGTGCCAAGAACGATAGTTTCTGATCGTGACACTAAGTTTCTAAGCCATTTCTGGAAGACATTGTGGAAGAAGCTTGGCACCAAGCTCTTATTCTCTACAACTTGCCACCCTCAAATAGATGGGCAAACCGAGGTAGTAAACCGAACACTCTCCACATTATTGAGAGCTACGGTTGGTAAGAATCTTAAGAATTGGTTGAGTTGTTTGCCTTTCATTGAATTCGCATATAACCATGCCAAACACTCTGCTACTGATCATTCTCCTTTTGAAGTTGTGTATGGATTTAATCCAATTACTCCTTTAGATCTTATCACCTTGCCGCAAGCTATCTATTAAGTCCAGATGCAGAGACCAAAGCCAACTTCGTAAAGAAGCTTCATCAACAAGTGAAAGAGAGCTTGGAGAAGAAGACCGAGGTGTATAGGTCCAAGGCTAATAAGGGGCGTAAGGAGCTTACATTTGAACCTGGAGACTGGGTGTGGCTACACATGAGACATGAGCGTTTTCCCACACAAAGAAAGTCCAAGCTTGCACCAAGAGGAGACAGACCATTCCGAGTTTCAGAAAAGATCAATGACAATGCCTACAAGCTGGAGCTGCCAGGTGAGTACAATGTGTCTACAACTTTTAATGTTGCTGATCTAGTTCCTTATGATGCAGATGAAACTGTTCTGAGGTCAGAACCTTCTCAAGGGGGAGGGAATGATGAGGTCATCGAAACACAAGTACCACTTGTACCAACCGTAAGACAAGGACCACGGACCAGATCAGGAACAAGAGTGCTAAGAGAAGAATTCAATCAAGCTATTGAGGCTCTACTAAGCATTCAAGACAAAGAGGACAACTATTTCAAGACCACGGTTCAAGATCATGAAGAAGAAGCTTATGCAATTCAAGTTGGACCGGCCAATGGATTAGCTCTTCTCCAAACCAACAAGGAACTTTCCTTATTCACCATCACACCAACTTAAGGGCAAACCAAGGTGAGCGGTTCAATTCGATTATTTGTTTAACTAGTTTCTTGTCTTTGGTTTATTTCAGGTTCGGTTATTAGCTTAGGTTTAATTCAATTTCGTAGTCTTTGTTTTGGTCATGGCCGAGTCTGTTGTTGCCATTTATAGAAAGTCCTAGTAGAGTCATGTATTGTCGTTTTGATTCAAGACCCCTAGAAGGGCAAAGCTGCATTGGACTCTTATAAAGTCCCCTCTAAGCAGCCGTGTATTTTTAACCTAGATCAATAAACAACCGAACTTTCTTCTTCATTGAAGCAGCCGCAAGCTCTTGTTCTTGCAAAGAGAGAGATCGTGTGAAGCCATCTCTTGTTGTGTCTTATCAAAGCTTAGTCCATAAAGCTTTGTGGTGACATCGATTCCATCTTGTTCTTTACCCATTCCATCCAACGACTTAGCCAGGGAGAGTTACACAACCAACTGGTCAAGTTCCATCATCAATCCACATCGCATCCATTCCTTGTTCGAGTTGGGAGAGTTACACAACCAACAGCTCGGATCCATCAACCTATCCCAGTCTTGTGCCCGTATCACAGCTGATGGGATTCTTCATGATGACCGTATTCATGTTTGCCATTGCCTTCCCTTACAACCACTGGATCAAACCAGACAACCGTATTGGTTTCGTGGTTATGTACTCCCTCACTTTCTTCTTCGCCAATTTTGGACCAAACGCAACCACCTTCATTGTACCCGCTGAGATCTTCCCGGCCAGGCTAAGGTCCACATGCCATGGAATATCAGCCGCGACAGGTAAGGCTGGAGCCATTGTGGGAGCTTTCGGGTTCTTATACGCGGCTCAGCCACAGGACAAGACCAAGACAGACGCAGGATATCCACCGGGCATCGGAGTCAAGAACTCACTCATCATGCTTGGTGTCATTAATTTCATCGGTATGCTCTTCACCTTCCTTGTCCCTGAGCCCAAGGGTAAGTCCCTTGAAGAGCTCTCTGGTGAAACTGAGGTGGAGAAATGATTACGTCATCATATTTGCATATTGTAATGGAACAATTACTAGGATGACATGAATTTGACTTATAATTACTAATCTAACATACTCAAAATGAAGTTTACTATTCTAACACAAATTTTTTATGCAAAAGACAGAATAACCAAAATTTTTAAATTATTTACAGGTATGCCATAGATATAATTTTGAAATATCATTATCATATAATTTTATTTACTCAGTATCATCTGTTTTTTGAAGATAATACAAAGAATAAAAAGGAAAAAAAAAGAATTTTTACCCAAAAAATAAAAACTACCCGATATCCCTAAAATTGACATAACCCCCAAATTATTCATCTCCCCCAGCCACTACCGCCTTGTATCTCGCCGCCGAGATCCCTTCGGCTTCGGTCAAACCCTCCTCCATAGCACGGTATCTCTCTCTCTCTCTCTCTCTCTCTCTCTCTCTCTCTCTCTCTCTCTCTCTCTTTCGCGAGACTACAGTTCTTCTGCGAAATTATTTTTCCTTCTCTTACGGCATCCATAACTTTTGCAGAAGGTGATTTTGGTTTTGATTTGTACTTCGATAGAGGTTTGCTCGCTCTTGGAATCGTGAGTTCACTGTCCCTCTTCGATAGAGTAGACTGTCAGCTTCGATAGAGGTAAGCTCTTTCTATGCATAGTTTTTATCAATCGGTATCCATGGGGGAAGGGATGTTTGTAGAATTTTGTCGCAGTTAATTGGATTTGGAGACATAATTTCTGGGCAGTTTCATCAACTTTGATGCTCCATTTTTCATGTTTGTGTTGGGTAAAATTCCAAGTTACATAGCTTGACTGGTTTAGAGATAATATACGTATCGTTTGTGTGAGGTTAAATTCATAAGTTAAAAGCATGTAATCGTTAGTCAATTAGATTTCATAGTTTTGTTTTTGTCTACCAATAGCATAATTAAAACCAGACTACAAAGTACAAATTTGATGAACATGGAGGTCAAAAGCACGTCTCTTACGTTTGTCTCAACCAATTAATATTTAGGAATACACACCTCTCTCAATCACTAACTTGGGAACGAGCTCAGCTTCTCCAATAGGTTCTTTTTTTTTGATTGTGAGTTTTAGTCTTCGTTTGCTCAATCGAAAAAGTAGGAAAATGGATGATGATATGAAACCGAATTGTATGATGATATGATACTGAATTGCTTGTATGATGATATGATACTGAATTGCTTTAGGTGTTTCTCTTATGAGCTTTATTAGCTCATTGTTTGTTTATTCACTTTGGATATTTATTTGTTTTTTTTTTCTATCTTTCGTCTTATTTTGCAGCCATGGCTTCTTCAGACGAGAAGCCTGAGTATCCTCGCCGTCTATATGAGCCTGGAAAAGCTCCGTTTCTGAATCATAGCATGAACCATAACTGCTACTTGAGAAATTTAGGATTCGTTAAGGAATGTTTGGGTGACAAAATCTGGGAATCTCTACAACAATCTTCTGTTGGAGTCATTTTGAAGCTGGCCTCTAAGGAGTTCGTGTTCTCTGCCATTACGGTTCACCATCTGCTAACCAATCAGTTGCAGACAACGAAGCCCCATGAGATATGGTCACTGATTGGTGATGAACCAATAAGATTTTCCATGCATGAGTTTTCTACTATTACAGGCCTCAATTGCTCTCCATTTGATGCGGAAGATAAGTTGGATCTCTGTCACAACGACTTTTGGAAGAAAATGGACGTTGACACATGTGTTGGTCCTCGTTGGCTCGAGCTGGAAAATGTCTTAACACGGTGCAGTACTTGGACTGATAATCAGAAGAAAATGCTTGGTCTGCTATGCGTGCTGTCAATCGGGATTTACGGGATTTCAAAAAGGTCAAGAATTCCACTAGAGGCAGCTAAAAGAGTACTTGATTTTGATGCATTTGAGAGATATCCTTGGGGTAGAGTGGCGTTTGATAGTCTAATAAATGGAGTTAAGGTTGTTACATTTGAGAGAGACTCATACGTCGTCAAAGGATTTGTTCAAGTCTTACAAATTTGGGCGTACGAGTCTGTTAAAGTGCTTGGAGAAAATTTTGGAATAGCTAGAGATAAGTTGGATTTCGAACCGTTGCTATGGTGGAAAGGTTCACGTAAACGGTTCAAGTTGCCGGAGATTCTAGAGAAGGAGATGAAAACACATGGCAAGGTGAGTGTTTGTGTGTTGTAAATTTTGTTTGTTCTTCCTGGTTTTGTAAATGTTGTTTTCAATTTGTTTATCTTTTGTAGGTGCGTGTGTGTAACATGTTTGTACTGTCTCCGACCGAGCTCTATCCACAATGGGATGACGATGTAGAAGACACCAAAGTCGACAATCTGATTCAAGATCTTGTACATGATCGTTATTGCCGCAGTTTTTACAGCGTGATTGAAGTTAAGAAGCATGGGAAAAGGAAAGCACGTACTCAGAATTCCCCTTGTAAGAAAAATACGAAGGGAACAGAAGGAGTAGAAGAAAGGACAACTTTCACAAATGACGAAGAAGTTCCAACACGATCTGAACAAGTTCCAATTGTGAGTTTAAAATATTTCCTTCTCGCTTTTTCCTGTCTTTGAGTTGAGAAAAGTACTGAGATTGAAAAACATCAACACTTGTTTCATCATAAATAGGTTTAATTTTCATTTTTCATGTAGATTAGTTAATAAATATTGCTATAAAGAAAGGCTTCATTATGGACGTCTGTGTTTGTGGTGAAATCCGACTATATGATTTTTCTTGCAACGTTTTTTAAGTTTATTTTGCTAGTTGACTTCTTACAGTGGTGACAAATGCACAAGCGCTAAATCCTTAATGAACTTGAAATTGTAGGGTCGAGAGAAAGAAAATGATCAAGTTATAGCAGAAGTGGTGAAGGAAGAGTTAGGAAAGATGCTTAATGAGTTCGGCAAGACATTGCTTACTTCAGTGGAGGCGAATATTGGAAAAACAATGCTGAGTTTTGAGGATTCTTTGCGAGAAAAAGTTGCAGCAGATCAAGCGGTTAGAAGTGAAGCATATGTCGAAAGACTTAAGAAAATGGAGACTCTGATCGCAGATATTAACAAGCGTGTGGACGGTTTTGAGTTTAAAGAAACTCCAAATGTCATGCCTAAGGATAACAAGAAAGCCGAAAGCAGCTGCAAGACTCCGGTACGTAGAAGTACCAGGCTTAAATCTTAAAGTTTTTTTTTTGCTTCAAAAAATCTGCTCTTTTTGTGTTCTATATCGGCTTCTAAAATGTTGTTTTGTGTTGTCTTACTCGTTGTTGTATGATTTATAAACTTGTTGTTGTGTAAGCCTATTTTTTCTTTTAACTTCATGTTGTGTAAGCCTTAACTCTGAATTTTTGTAACTCATGACACTGTTTGTTTTAAAATGCAGTCATGGTTGGCTTATAAAGTCCAAACATCAGAAGAAAAATTCCCCATTGCACGTGCTGTTAAGAAAAAATCAAAGGTTACCACAAACAATGAAGTCACGTCGAAGTTGCGAAATATAAAGATTTCACAGCTTCAGCCTTTTCGGATGATAAAAAAGATATCGAACTCTCGGATACAGATAAGACTCCTCAGGAAAAGGCTCTGTACAATTTATTTGATGGTTTGATGGACATTTGTGGTGCGAAGGTTGGTGTCGATGACAAAAGAAGAGTGTAACGAGCTAAATCGCAAGTCCATCCGTTTGTTGGTAACTCAACAGTGAAACGTTTAATCCCTGAAGAAGTAATTGATCCTTTGAGCCTGGTGAAAGATTCATCTCTGCGAAAGTTAATGGATTTCATCAAGGAAAATGAGTGAGTTTGATTCTACTTTTCACATACACATTACCTTATACACTGGTCTAACTTCTTTAAGTATCTATATCTTGCAGGTCAACCCCGACTGGGAGGAACATAGGCATGAAGTTTGTAAAACTTATGACTCCAAAGAAGTCATGGCCTAAGAAAGATCCAGGCTTTGGATGGTTACATGACGGGGTAACGTGTTGTGGAATTATGCTTAATTTTTTATTGCTGTGATGACTCTGCTGATTGTTTTTTATGATTGTGATATATGTTTCACTCCGCAGCACATGGCAGACATAATGAAGATGTTCACTTTGAGGAGTATGTTAGAAGTATCGCCCTACAGGTCACGAGTGGCATTTCTTGATCCCACATTTGTGAAATATGGGTCGCTGATTTCAAACAATTCGAGTTGGGTCCGAAGAAGTTCAAGTTTCTCACTGGCTACATCGACACTTTCAATGGTAACTACGATGAGTCTGCTCAGACGAACCGAAAATGGTACGTAGACGTCGACCACTTGTACATCACTCACCATATCAAAAGCGACCATTGGGCAGCTTTGGACATAAACATAAAGGAGGAGCGTATTGACGTCTATGACAGCATCCCGTCTCATACAAGAAGCAATGAGGTAATACAATCGTGTCGGCCATTTGCAAAGATGATCCCATATCTTCTTAATCTCCAAGTTCCAACAACAGTTCGAAAGAACAAGCTTGCTATGTTTGGGGTAAATCGTGTGAAAAATCTTCCACAAAATCTCGACGTCGGTGATTGTGGCGTTTATGCAGTTAAATATATAGAGCGTCTAGCGCAGGGAGAAAATTTTGAAGGGCTTTGTGATGCAAACATTCCTGCATTTCGTCTACAGTTAGCTTGTGATATTTTCGAGGAGGTCCCTCCCCCTAAGTTTAGGGTAGAGATACCAGAGCTAAAGGATGAAGACATTGAACTTCTTGATGGCAATCCTTTTGAGTAGCTTCTTGTAGTACATCATTACTTTTACCACTTTCATTTAGCAGTGTAGCTAAACCCTTTTGTTTTACAATGGCATTGGTTAATTAGCAGTGTAGTACATGATTCCTCTGATTTTTTATTTATCCGTGTTTTGCAATAACAATGTGGATGTGTTGATGTAACAAAAGGACAAACCAAGAGAATAAACAAATGGTGACTATCAGCTCCTTTGACGCACTTTTAATTTAGGACGTAACAAATGGTTAAGGAAGCACGTAATTATCAGCTCCTTTGATGCACTTTTTATTCAAATCGTGTACAGCATTTGCTCATATCTAGGACAAAGAGAAAAACAAAAAAACATTCCTCAAATCGTTAACAACATTCAGCTTTCCCAAAAATAAAAATTATTGAAGGGAAACATAGTTTCAAACTGGTTGAAATACCACAGGTTCAAAAACAAAACTAAACAACCATAAACTTCAGGATAAAAACACAAAAAATACAATATTAAACTGGGCAAGTCGCACGGTTATGTCCAGGTTGGTGACACTTTGAACATGCATGAGGCTTACGAGGTTTCTTCTTCTCCAATGCTACTTCCAATCCAGACGGTTGTCTAAACAGCGGAGGCAGACACAGTTTTGCGGATACATTTTCTGGAACAGCCAAATCGATATCCCTAGGCATAACAGAATTATTATAAGCATTACATAAGTAGTTCTTCGAGTAGTACGGATGACACAGAGAAATCCTAGACTGTTTCCTTCTCTCTGCGACTGCAATGGCATGAACGCATGGAAACTTTTCCAAGTTAAACCGTCGGCAAGAACATGTTTTCTCCGTGAGATTAACAACATGTAAGCTCGATTTACCAGTCACCTGAGCTTGGTGGTCATCAATTTCTTGTACAATTAGATGTTTAGCATAGTCAACACGCTCCAATAAAAACACAACTCAGTCATTAGTTAATGACAACTAACTAAATTTAGCCATAATATTGGTATATCGAATTTACCTCCATAATATTGACAACTAACTAGATTCTGCTATGTTTGTCGTTGTGATGTTGTACCTGTCACCCGGAAAATGAGCACGCGACCACAATTTGATATCAGCTCTTTCCAAGTAACTATGCAGTCCATGGTTCAAAACGCCAATCTGATTGAATAAGGCTTCAAACTCAGACATCTTGAACGCATTAGCAGCTTTTTTCACCAATCCAAAGGCATCTGCACCTCTAAACTTGACAATGATATTTTGACGTAGATGATACGTGCAAATCCCACGGCTAGCTAGAGGATATATCTTCTCAATTGCATTTGCTATCGACTTGTGTCTATCTGAAATTATGGACAGCCCATTGTCATCTGGTATTACACGATTCAGTTGTGCGAAGAACCACTCCCATGATTGATGATTTTCAGTGTCGACAACGGCAAATGCAATAGGATATATCTGGAAGTTCCCATCTTGAGCTGACGCAACCAGTAATGTTCCCTTATACTTTCCTTGCAAAAAAGTTCCGTCTACAAACACAACTTTTCTCATGTAAGGAAAACCCATGATGCTTGCACCAAATGCGATAAATAAACGCTTGAACCTATCTTTCTCATCAACTTCTAGCCGTGTTAAAGTTCCTGGATTTGCTCTCCTAATACCATACAGATATGTCGGTAACATCGCGTATCCATCCTCCGGGGATCCTAAATCCAGCTCGCGTGCTGCTATGAGAGCGCGATGAGCCTTCCAATAATCCTTCTCGTAATCACTCTACCAAAACAAGATAAAACATCAAAACATGTTCATAGCTAACACCATTACTCTATCATATTAGTATAGATTAAGAAAAGTAATTACCAGTGCTCCAAATCTCGCATTAAGTGTTTGGGCAACATGTTTAGGCAAGACAGATTTGTCAATGACACCTCCACCACAAATGATATACTTATACAATGCACCGAGTATGGCTGGAGAAGCTTGACGACTACGCGATGAACGTTCAGTCACTGAGCATGTATGCGTCTCATTATATATACGAACATAAAAAGTGGAGCTACCATCAATCGGAGTTGCCCTTAACCTCCACGTACATCCTTCAACCCAGCATGAAACAAGCAGAAGTTCCGGGTTTGATCTATCCACATTGAAATCAAACTTCTCTAAAACGCAGAGGAATTGTAATCTTGTCATTAAGTTTTCTCTCGTATCATATCTTTGTCCCACTGCTACGCCAAGAGAGTTTAGCTGCATACAATACTCTTTCAGCACTTCACTTCCTTCAAAAGTAGGTCGCTGTGAACATTTTTTTTTAGAAGACAACTTAGTCTCCTCCTCTTCCTCTACATGCGACCTACCATACAAGCTAAAATCTTCATCTTCAGATGTAATTCCATCACTGTCATCGGAATAGTCGTACATGTACTCATCATTGCTGTCAACTTCCTCATCCACCACACCTTCACCATCGCCTTCCCTCACATTTCGTTTTTGATTAGGAAGAACTGTTTCAACATCATCAAAACGGAGGTTTACATCTTCTTCCAAGTTGGAAAAGACATTCTCTTCTTCATTGTGACATGCATCGAATTTCCTTTTCTGACTTTTCAGATCAAATTTTTGGAGATCTCCAGCATCCTCATTATCATCTCTATTCTTCAATTCCATGTAAAGTTGCATCGCTTCATCTTTGTAATAACTCCAAAAACTCAGAAACTGTCTCTGCGTATCAACAAGAACTGGAGCCGTGCCTTTCCCAAGCTTTTGCAGAATCTTCTTCGGCAACATGTATCTCAATTGAACATCAAACTTTTGGCTATCTACTCTAAAATCCTCATATACCATACGCAGAAAGGTAGGAAAAGGAGTGTGATCAGTTGCTGGAATTGAACGAGTACCTCTCTTGTCGCTCACAAAAACCCATCTATTCTGTTCCAACACCCAATTACCAGACACAAGAATTACCTGATTCATGTTCTTGAGGGGAAAAAACCATGGAGGTTTACGCTATAGGTAGAAAGAATAGAGAAGACAAGTTTAATGAAACCCTAATTAATGGGTAATTTCTTTTAATTTTGTGAAAACAAGGTTTTTTTAAACCAAAATGTTTTGAAAAAATTGGCTACAGGGTTTGGTTTTTTAAAAATATTTATTTTTAGAATTATTTATTTTAAAAAATATGGATTTAAAAATATTCGAAACAAGGGAAACATAAAAGAAATTGATTTTAAAATTTATAAATAAGGAAATTCGAATTATATCAAAAAATTAATTACCTAAATTTAAGGAAACCGCTAATTAAAGCACCTACAATTAAAGAAACTGATTTTCCAAAAAAAAATTACTTACCCATATTTTATGTCAAAACAAGGTTTTTTTACCCAAAATTTTATGAAAAAAATGGCTACACGGTTTGGTTTTTTTAAAATATTGATTTTTTGAATTATTTATTAAAAAATATGGATTTAAAAATATTCGAAACAAGGGAAACATAAAACGAAATTGATTTAAAGTTTATAAATAAGGAAAATCGAATTATATCAAAAAATTAATTACCTAAATTTAAAGAAACCGCTAATTAAATTACCTACAATTAAGGAAACTGATTTTTCAAAAAAATTACTTACCCATATTTTCTGTCAAAATAAGGTTTTTTTTAACCAAAATTTTATGAAAAAAAATGGGAACACGATTTGTTATTTTTAAAAAAATATTTATATTTTAAATTATTTATTAAAGAATTGTAGATTTAAAAATATTTGAAACAAGGGAAAAATATAAGAAATTGATTAAAAAGTTTTAAAATAAGGGAAACCAAATTATAAAAAAAAAAATTATTTACCTAAATTTAAGGAAACCGTTTTTAAAATTACCTACAATTAAGGAAACCAATTTTTTCAAAAATATTTACTTACCTAAAACTCAGTTCCTAAAATTATGGAACCACAGTAAAAAAAACTATCAAAATAAACCTGTCGTAAAAAACCTGTCGTAACATATATTATTCAGAAAGAGTCAATTTAGTAATAAATATATCTGTCGTAACATGTGTAAAAAAACCTGCCATAATAACTCAATAAATCTACCAACAGAATTAAATTTGCTACAACGTAAAATAAAACTGCTATAACGTATTTGTTAATCTAGTAATTAAATAATTTGATAGATTTATTGAAAATCTTAAAAAACCTGCTATGTCATTTGAAAAACCTGCCGTTTCAAATAAACCTGTCGTAACGTAAATTTTCAAAAAACATAAAATCTGTCGCAACTACGTCATAAAACCTATCACATAAAAAAAAAAAACTGCCTCTCAGAAAAATTAACCTGCCGTTGGAAAAATAAAACTATCTTTCAAATTTTAAAACTGCTGTTACTCTATAAAGCTGTCATCAAGTAAGTAAAAAAACTACCGCTATACTGTTAATCTGCCATCAAGTAATACAAAAAACTGCCGTATTTATATAAAACTGCCAACGAAAATCTGTCATTCGCTAAAAAGTCTGTCGTATAAATAAACCTGTCACTTCATGCATGACAGGTTTATTTAAAATATTTTTACCCAGATTTTTTACTGAGGTAAAAAATTCGGTTTTTTATAAAAAAAATAATGGCAATCTTCGTAATTACGTTTTTTGGTATCAAAGAAAAAAGGGTAATTTAGGTATCAAAAACAATTCAGTAATTTTAAAAAGATTTGTGTCAATCTAATAATTCTAATATAATTTTATGTCATTCTAGTAATCTACCCTATTGTAATTTATATTTATTTTGGTTATTTTTTTTGTTTTTATGACTTTTTTTTACGATGCGTGAATATTTGTAACGGTGAGTCTAGACTTTTGTATAATTTGATCAATTCTCAAAGAATTGCTGAGAAGTAAATTTTCATGTTCTGTTCTTAGCTTTCAACAAATATTGGTAGCACCGGAACAGCTATCTAACAATACCATAGGCCACTAACAATACCATTGAGTTTTATTTCTATATATTATTTTATTGATTATAGCTTTTGTTCCCATAATTATTTTTACTCTCATACTAATAATTACCTATTTCCAGTCTTTCAATAAATCAATTCTTATTGATAATCAAATAGAATAAAATACAGTATGAGTTAGTTTTGATATGTTTACTTGGCTTCTAAACTCAATTCTCAATGCCCTTAAGGAATCAAGCTCATTTGTATTGCCACCAATTGATTAATCAAGTGATATTCAAATAAAATTGAATCCAATTTCAATCCCTAGTTAGCTACTCATTAACCAAGAGATATTCGAGTAATATTGAATCCAATTTTAATCTCTAGTTAGCTACTCCAGATTTTGCAGTAAACACAAGTTTAAATGAAGAAAACAAAGGATATCGTTCCTATTTATCAAGCAATGAATTATATTTTGAAATAAATCTTAATTATATAATTCATCACTGAAATATGATTGATAAAAGCATTACAAAAAAAAAAAATCAAGATCATGAAACAAAACAACAACAACAACAAGAGGATTCAGATTGATCAGTCAGGCAGGCTGATTGTCGATCACTGCCTCTGATCAATTGCTCAATTTTTGTGCAGATTAATCACCAACTATAATTGGTCGACTACTCGGTGTTTGGATCAATCAAACATACAATTAGAACTATTTAAATTTTTTTTTTCTTTTTCAAACTCTGTTTTGAAGTGATATGCTCAAATTAACCATTTGAACTACTCTCTCAAATTAAGAGATCAGTTGTAATACTTAGGGGTCGAATTTCACAAAGATTCAAGATTCACTCAATAGAGTAAAGGTTTTCGAATTAAGCTAAACGAGAAATAATGTATTAAAAAGACAGCAAACGAATTCAAACAAGTTTGTAGATTTGATGGGAAAAGCGCTAGACTTAGGAAAATTCTTTCGGTGATTCAGAATTGCAAACCAAACAGAATGTTAAAGGTTTAATGAAAAATCGTTCTTGAACTCGAAACACGATATTCAAACTAATCAACTTTCGTTGCAGAGATTTCTATGTCTAGATCCTAGAATTCCAAATTTCTTTGAAAATTCAAAAGCTCAGACATGCATTAAATTCAAGTTCGATAAGTTCACAAAATCTCTAAACCAAATTTCTTTGTGAATAGGTATTCTGCTCGTCTAAGATTATTTTCAGGAAATCAATAACACTTTTGTGTCTACTAATTATCCTATGATCTAAATTCCAGGTGACCAATCTAGAACTAGCATTAGATTCAATCCAGATGAAGAAACCATATAATTACCCTAACAATTCTATCCAATTCAACAATTCATCATCAACCTAAAAAAACCCCTAAATCTAACAAGTAGATTACTCAGACATGGTTGATGTAACACAAATCATTATCTGAATAAATTGCATTAAGATATTAAAAAGAGTATTAAGGGAGTTCGAAATCTTCTCTCTAACAAGGTGAGTTCTGATTTGTCTCTCCAAAGCTCTCTTGCCAAAATCCCAAAACACAAAGTAAAAACTAAGATAAAAACTTACAAAAGACTTTTAAAAACCTAAATATAGATTAAAACACGAAAAGGGCTTGCTTTGCAAATAATAGAAACTTCTGGGCAACTTCCTTTCTTCAAAACTCGGCGGAATGTAAAATCCCGATCGGTGTCGATCGACACTCAGGAGTGGTGTCGATCGACACCAAGCTCAAAAACGGTTTCCGAGTTGCTCTGTTCAGCTGCTTCAAACCAATTGCTCCAAAAACTTCTAATATCTCCAATCAAGCCTAATATGTACCTGAACCTGCAAAAGACTCGAAAAGACTCCAAAAACAAATAAAAGACTCTATAAAAGGACTTATATCATGGTAGAAAAACCCGGAAAACCATGATATATCAACTCCCTCAGACTTAGTTTTAGAAGACTAACCTGTGGAAGAGGTTTGAAAACATAGGAACTCACTTATCCTTTAGAACACTGAATCAACCAACACCAGAGTAAAGCCACATCAACCAGTACCAACTTAAGTTAAGACCTCTAGTAATTTTCCGCAGACTTACTAACCAACCAGATTCCAAACCACAACCCATTAGAGTAATTTAAAATCCCCATTGCTGATCTTATTAAGTTTTAAGTGCTGTCTCATCGAGGGAATATCGATCTAAGGACACATGGACTCTTACTCACCCAAGTACTGATTTATTGAACAGTCTGCTTCTAGTTTCATTTCTCCCTCTTTTCTCGCTTCCAATCAGTCGAACTTTCCCTAATAGGGTATCATTTTATTTTTTTTATTGACTGATTGTTCTCTTTCTTTCTCTTTTTTTTTCTAAGAGTATCGAATGATTCAACTTCTCAAAATAAATTCTTTCAAAGCTTTTACTTTTTTTTTTCTAGAGACAATGAAGGGAAGAGAGAGGGAAACCATAATCACAGACTAATCCTATCAGACCTAAGCAAGGAATCTGATTCTAAGTATACCAAGCCCCAAGATGAGAAAAATTAAGTTCATTATATCTAGGCCAGCTCTGGATCATCTAAATACTCAAACAATATGGGGATAATGGAAGATCAATTTACCTTTGGAATTTCCTGTTGGTAGAAACTGCTGTCAGTGGCTGTAAGAATGGTCACTAAAGAAGTAGCTAAGACAGTTTATTCCAAGTAAAGTTCATTGTTCCCAACTAAATTTTGACTCAATAAAAACAATTTTTTGACACAAAAGACTCTCAAAAGAAAAAGAAAATCAAAGTTAGTAACCAATTCCCCCAGACTTGAATAACACTGTCCCCAGTGTTAACAGGCCTGAGATTGGTAAAAGAAATCAAATAGAACAATGTTAGAGTTAGAATTATGGTTGCTTACCTGCAGTCGCGAAGGGTGTCGATCGACACTCTCTTGGTGTCGATCGACACCAAGTCCGAATTCAGACAATGACATTGTTTAACTTGTGTTTTATCCCAAAGTTAGAAATCCAAAACGTGATTCCTAATGTCAGGACTGTTAGAACACCAAAAACACAAGTTATAATGATAATCAAGCATACCATAAACTCATAATCCAACAAAGTTCAAATCAGAAGAACAAATAGCAAACTGACTCAAAGAAAACAGAAAAACTGACTCAAATGCAACAGGATCTGGAACGACATCATCCTCAGCAGCAGTAGCAGCAGCAGTAGATGAGGCGCCTCTGAGTCGGCGAGAAGAGGGGGCGCGGCGCACCTCAGTGTTGGGAGGCTGAAAGCGAAGCTGCTCAGGGTCGTCGGTGATCCTGGTGAGAGTGCGCTGAGACAGCTGAATCAAGTGTGCTCCCTGACTGTCCCGGTAGGACCACTGTAACTCATTCTTCAGCCAATGAGCGCTCTGTAGGTGCTCCTGATCCATGCCAGATCGCGAAGTAAGGACTGTACTCTCATCGGTCGGGATCTCGAGGTATCGTAAAATGGGAGTAAGAATGCTCCCAATGCGCTCGATCTTCTTAGTAGTACCGGAGAAAGGCTTGGTCTTCAAGGAGACCAAGTGATGAGCAAAGATAGAGCCCCGGTTAACGTCGGACTCGGGAAGCGGGCTGGCGAGTTGAGGAGCAATGATATCTCGAAGGCCGTAGTATAACATGATGACCTCTGAGACTCGCATCTTGCCAGGCTCCATCTTACACAAAATGGTGTTCGCCACGATGCGAGCAACGTAGCGCATAACCGGATGGCGAATATCAGCCTGAGAGGACGCCTTCGAGTCATAGATGATAAGAGGATTTTGCAATCCTATCAATTACTCAATCCACTCATATCATTGTAGAGTTGATGTTCAATCCACCTAGGAAGTTAACACACTAAAGATGCAGGGAATTTCTCAATCTAAGTGCAATCAGATTATGGATATGGTTTATCTAACAACCTAATAACAAAATGAAGAGAAAAGAGAATAAGAAAAGGATCACAAACAACTTCAAGGAAAACAAGTAAACAATGCAAAAACAGGGGAAATTCAATTAATAAAGAGCATTAGGCTTATGGACATAGGTCAGTGATTTCCGGTGATCAAGAGGTGGAGAAGGAATGCTAAGCACATATAAGAACCATCCTAAGCAATAGGCAATTTGTAAATCAAGACACTCTCATGCAATGATTCTATGCAACCTAGCCTTAATCATCAACTCTCATTGGATTAAAACAAGGAAACAAGCATTAAGAACTAGCCTAATCATGCAAACTAAACACTCTAGCATCAACTCTCATTGGCTAGCATGCAAAGCACTCAAATGACTTGGTTCAGGAATTTTGTCAAACACCTTCTAGGCATGATAAACCCTAAGTTCTAGAACAGAGATTTTGCCTCTAATCTAGCATTAAGGACAGTCAAGAGATAAGGAAATCAACAAATAAACACTAGCTAAACCTTGATCACCCCTTAATCACCCTAAATCTACCTAATCCATAAACCTAATTAGAAGACTACTCACTAATCATCATGAAAACACATAAACCCATAATGGATAGATGCATAATCATGAGATAAGCAAGATTAAACAAGAAGAAAAGAAAGATTCAGAATAAAAAGAAGTACTTGCTTTGAAATTAGAAGAAGAACACAAAGGTTTTGTGTTTACAAAAAGGATAAAAAGATGTCCCATAAAATTAGGTCTAGAGCCTTTTATACTAGTCCTAAAAATAGCCTTGGTTAACCCAACAAACCTGGGTTAAACCAGAAAAAATCAGGAGAGTCAACGTCGGTCAAAGCTGGTCAACATTTTTTGGATAAGTTTGCATGAAGAGTCCTTGTTTTTAGAATCGTCATATCTCTTCAACCACTGATCGGAATGACCTGATTCCAACTCCATTGGAAAGATAACTCGGTCCTCTTCAACTTTGATGAAGGGTGCTGAGGCTGAATCGCAATGGAAGACCTTCGTTTGGACCCATACATTTCATATCAAATTGCATACTGGGCAGGTTTCTTTCTTGGTCGTAGCGACCACCCTTTGGCCGACCGCTGTGGGAAAAAAAACGTAGCGACTTGCTCCTGACCGCTGGGTTTCGGCTGATCATGACCGCTGTGGTCACGGAAACTCACAGCGGTCCATCTGGCCGCTTTGGCTGACCGCTAGGTGCAGTCCGAGCTCCTCCTTTGCTTTTCCTTCAATTCTATCCTCAATTCAGCTCCCATTGCCTCCAAATCCTCTCAGCTTCCCTTCAAACACCTGAAAAGAGATACCAAAGCACACATGCATCCTAATATGCCTAAATGCAATGGAAAACAATGAAAATGAAGCTAAAAGATATGATCAAAAACCATGAAAATGCATGAATATCAACTCCCCCAAACTTATCCTTTGCTTGCCATCAAGCAATGCAAAAGTCAAGAATGAGAGAGTTGGATTGAAAGTGGGAGCTCAGATCCACAAGCATCAACAAATGGAATCAAATTGGTGTTCTAGTTCTCTATTCTAAAGTGCACTTGATACCAAACCTACTCCAAAAGAGTTAGCCATGCCCATCACAACAAGATTTTCATCCCAAGTCCCAACCTACACTAACACTTCAT
Organism: Isatis tinctoria; assembly: GCA_010577795.1. Classification (NCBI taxonomy): domain Eukaryota; kingdom Viridiplantae; phylum Streptophyta; class Magnoliopsida; order Brassicales; family Brassicaceae; genus Isatis; species Isatis tinctoria. Next base: position 16,530,581 of record CM021250.1, on the reverse strand, counting down.
GTATTTCACCCTTTAACATTCAGTAAATTTGGAACCATGGATCATACTTGTGCAAACTTGAATTGGCTCATTTGGCTTGGGGTTAAGGTTTTGAGGTAAAGATGACCTCAAACAGAAGGGGTTCTTTTATCAATCACAAGGGATCACTCAATGAAAAGGATTGAACTATGACATAATGCTAAAGGTAAAGGACAACTGATGCATACAGGACTAGACTCTCATCTACCCTCATGCCCCAAATGTGATTACCTATTCATCTATTCCCAGCCCAAAGTCCACCTATTCTACCCTTTTTCATAACCTTATTAGCTGAATGGATTACTCTACACTTGAACTTGATCACTTAGCTCTAAATACTTCATTGGGGAAGTTTCTCTCTCTTTTTCTTTACTTTCATTTCTTTCTCTTTTTTTTTTTTTTTTGGCCTCTTTGGGCTCTTTTCACTTATTCACTCTCTTTTTTTTTTTAGAGAGACTTCCCATCACATCACTTAAACTCAGAGCATTTCTTTTCTTTTCACTAACTCAAGCAAACCATTCAACTAATCTCCACTTCGTTCCACTTTTTAAGACACTTGATGCGTTCTACACTTAGGAACACAACTCCCCAACGTCTCAACTCAACCAACCTAGTCCTAAACCAAGCTCAAAAATGAAGAGCTGGATTTATATGAGAGCCTAATCCTGTCGTCCCAAATCCTAACACTTTATGCTAAGTTCAACCAAATGGGAAAAAGGCCTCACAAATCTCTCAATAATAGTATTGGCTTGAAGGAAGGGTAGGTTATGGGTGAGGAGATCTACTAGGGCTAGCAAAAGAGTGGTAAAAAGATGGAAGAAAGCCCTAGTATGTATAATGTACCCATGAGCTTCAACAAGAGAGTATAAGCATGATAATTAATAGTCAAAATTAAAGGTTCTAATAAGATGGGGTGAAACACAATCCATGCAAGTTTCAGCTAAACTAAGGCAATCAAAGCAGTTGATCCAAGCATGGTTCATCCTTACTTTCAACTCAACATCAAATGCAATAGAGAACCACTAACTAGAGAACCAAATTCATTCCAAATGCTAATACCCTACAAGGAAAACTCATCATAGCTCCCTATGCAAATGCATGCAGATGCAAAGCTAAATGACATGGGACTAGACTCAATCCTAAGAAGCAAAGACAAGTATGAACTACATGCATTTTTTGTTTTTTTTTTTTGAAAATTTTTCAATTTTTTTTTGTTTTTAAGCAAACTTAACTATGTACAATGAAAATGAGACTCAATGAAGAAACCAAAAGAAAACACATGGTCAGATACTAGGCCTCTCCCCCAAACTTACTTCACACAGTCTCTTGTGTGAGAGTAGACTTGAGAGAGAAAACCTAAACACAAAAGGAGACAAAATGAAAAGCAGGGCATGGAGTGTTACCTGAAGTTGGTTGAGCTGGAGATTGAAAGTGAGAGAAGAAAGAAGCTTGAAGGCTCCCCCAAACTTGGTGTTTGCCAGCATTGACCTAAGCTTTTTCAAAACACTTCAAAAACACACAAAAACAAGATAAAAAGATAGGGATAGAGATATATACAAAGGATATCCATGGGACTTCCTCCCAAGTGAGCTTGTTTAAAGTCCCTAGCTTGACTTCCCTTTGCACTTTGCTAGTGAGGATTGGGATTTGGCCTGCCTTCAAAGGTGATGGTCAGGACCTGAGAGAGAAGCTCTTGCAGCTTGATTTGATCTCCTTGAAGCTCAGGACTGATGATGGCCTTGACACTTGAGAATGGTTTGAACTTGCCCTTGAACTTGGCCTTGTACTCAATGTATCCATCCTTAATCCAGAGTGGGTGTAAGCTCATATTGTTGGAGGTTGGATCAAGGTAGGGAGGCTGAGGTTCTTTCATCTTCTTCTTGTCCTCAAGAGTAGCCTTTGTGGCTCTTCCCAACTTCTCTTTTTGAGCACTTCCCATGTGTTCATCAAACTCATCATGTAGACATTCACCATCTAAAACCTTGTCTGCACACTCAGCTTTCGGAGACTGATCCTTCACCACATTCATAACCTCAACCTTTTCAGCTCTGTCTGCTTGGATACCCAACTCTCCAATGGTTATTGTTCCACAATAGTCAGAAGTGGAAGAATGTAGTGGGTAGGAGACCTTGATATTTATATGATGAAGGGTTACTTTCTGGTTGGGGAAGTCAATAATGGCACTAACAGTGTAAAGGAATGGTCTACCAAGAATCAAAGGAACCTTCCTATTTTCAACCATCTCCACAATAGTGAGATCAATTGAAACTGTGCAATCTTCAACCTTCATAGGATAATCCTTGATGATTCCAAGTGGAGACTTAGCAGAAGAATCCCCAAGCATGATAGAAGATGTGAGAGCCTTCATGTCAGTGATACCTAGGCTCTTAACCATCTCAAGAGAAATAACATTCACACTAGCACCAGAATCAGCAAGTGCATCATCAAGTTTTAAAGATCCAAGAGAACAAGGTATTGTGAACTTCCCTTGATCTTCAAGCTTGGGAATGGAGGTGGGGTTGGCTGGAGGCTCTTTTGGGGATGTAGAGATTCCTATAATCTCTTCTACCTTCTCTTTATTGGTTAAAATGTCCTTAATGAGCAGCATTTGTTGATGAGCTTCTTTCATGGTTGGCATATTAGGCAGCTCAATACCAATCTCACTCATATCCTTCCTGAATGTGGAGATGACTTTCTTTTGTGCCTTAGTGAGGATTCTACCTGGAAATGGAAGCTTGGGCTCATAAGGAGAAGGTTCAACCTCAGTAGATTCTGCCTTTTCAATTTTCTTGGTGACCTCTTTCATTTCCCTAGGTTTCCTTTCAACTTTCACAACTTTCTCAACAACATAATTCTCAGCACTAGAACCATGAAGAAGTCTGCAGATCTCCTCTATTGCATGTTCATTCTCATCAGATTTGATGTCTCTCATAGCTTTGGGAGGAGGAAGGGATTTTACCTCATTTCCATCATTGGAGAAGATGGCATTGCAAAATTCCTTAGGGTTAACCACAGATTTTCCAGGAAGTTGACCACTTGTTCTTGTAGAAGGTGATGGTAGTTGAGCCAACAGATTGTCCAAGTTTTTGATATGCTGTTGCAAGCCCTCTACCTTGTTATTGAACTCTTTCTTCATAGTGCTCAGCTCAGTAGCATGCCTTCCTTGTCCTTCTAGAAGCTGTCTTAGCAAAACATTGGTATCCTCTTGAGAGTTGGAAGAACTTCCCTGAACTTGTTGCTGGTTGTTCCCATGGTTAGGATAAAACCTCTGTTGGTTGGGGTACTGAGGTCTTGGCTGGAAAATCTGATTATTGTAGAAAGGCTGTTGTTGGAAGTTGCCTTGTGGTTGATTGGGAGCTTGGGGTCTAGGTTGGGGGTAGTTCTGCTCTTGAGGGTTCTCTACATTAATGCTTCTATAGGATAGATTGGGGTGATTCCTATAGTTGTTGTTGAAGCCTCTTTGATATCCTTGGTTCCCAATGTAGTTCAGATCTTCTTGGGCATCATGTGGCATGTCCACATTGCAGTCTTGATACCCTTGATGTTGATCAGAATCACCTACATAATTGACAGCTCTTTGGTTTGCAGTAAGAAGCTTGTCAATTTTCTCATTCAAAGCTTTCATTTCCTTCTTTTGACTATCACCAAAATCTCTATTGGACCTATCATAGTCATCCCCATGAGCTGAATCACTTTGTGCCAAATTCTCCACTAGTAACATTCCATCAGCTTCAGGTATGCCCACAAAGTTCGCATTACTTGCTGTATCTAGCATCATTTTATATTGTGGGAGAACTCCTCTATACACTGTAGTAAGGAGACTTTCCTTAGAAAAGCCATGATGTGGGCATTGAATAGTATATCCTTTGAACCTCTCCCAAGCTTCTCCAAAATTTTCAGTCCCTTTTTGTTTGAAGCTGGAGATCTCATTCCTTAGTCTGGCTGTCCTTGAGGTGGAGAAGAATTTGGTCAAAAATGCTCTCTTGCATTGATCCCAAGTGGTGATAGATCCTTGAGGTAGAATCTTCTCCCATTGATGTGCTTTGTCTCCCAGAGAGAATGGAAACATTCTGAGCTTGAATGCATCTTCAGAGATGCCATTTATCTTCAATGTCCCACACAGCATATCAAAGGTGTCAAGATGGTCTAGAGGATCTTCCATAGACAGTCCATGAAACTTGTTGCTTTGCACAATGTTGATCAAGCTTGACTTGATCTCAAAGTTGTTGTTCTCCACTGATGGTGCTCTGATGCCAGCTCTATGTCCATGGATGTGGGGTTCATCAATCTCCCCAATTGGCCTTTGTTGCCTGTCTTGAGCTCCATGAGCTTCTTGCTGATTGGCCATGTTGTGACCTAATCTCTGAATATGATCAGCTCTTTCCTGATCTCTTCTCTCTCTAGCAAGCTGTCTTTTCAAGGCTCTGATGTCTTCAGCTCTAGGAAGTAGATTTGTAGGTCCTCTACTTCTTAGGTTCATACACAAAACCTGCAAAAGAAAGGAAAACTCACAAAGAGGATGAGAATTCAAGTTGGGATATGACTTAGTCTCAAGCAATTTCCAAACTCTAATGGCTAAACAATCCTAGGATGGCAACGGCGCCAAATTGATAAGAGGATTTTGCAATCCTATCAATTACTCAATCCACTCATATCATTGTAGAGTTGAGGTTCAATCCACCTAGGAAGTTAACACACTAAAGATGCAGGGAATTTCTCAATCTAAGTGCAATCAGATTATGGATATGGTTTATCTAACAACCTAATAACAAAATGAAGAGAAAAGAGAATAAGAAAAGGATCACAAACAACTTCAAGGAAAACAAGTAAACAATGCAAAAACAGGAGAAATTCAATTAATAAATAGCATTAGGCTTATGGACATAGGTCAGTGATTTCAGGTGATCAAGAGGTGGAGAAGGAATGCTAAGCACATATAAGAACCATCCTAAGCAATAGGCAATTTGTAAATCAAGACACTCTCATGCAATGATTCTATGCAACCTAGCCTTAATCATCAACTCTCATTGGATTAAAACAAGGAAACAAGCATTAAGAACTAGCCTAATCATGCAACTAAACACCCTAGCATCAACTCTCATTGGCTAGCATGCAAAGCACTCAAATGACTTGGTTCAGGAATTTTGTCAAACACCTTCTAGACATGAAAAACCCTAAGTTCTAGAACAGATATTTTGCCTCTAATCTAGCATTAAGGACAGTCAAGAGAGAAGGAAATCAACAAATAAACACTAGCTAAACCTTGATCACCCCTTAATCACCCTAAATCTACCTAATCCATAAACCTAATTAGAAGACTACTCACTAATCATCATGAAAACACATAAACCTATAATGGATAGATGCATAATCATGAGATAAGCAAGATTAAACAAGAATAAAAGAAAGATTCACAATAAAAAGAAGTACTTGCTTTGAAATTAGAAGAAGAACACAAGGGTTTTGTGTTTACAAAAAGGATAAAAAGATGTCCCATAAAATTAGGTCTAGAGCCTTTTATACTAGTCCTAAAAAGAACCCTGGTTAACCCAACAAACCTGGGTTAAACCAGGAAAAATCAGGAGAGTCAACGTCGGTCAAAGCTGGTCAACATTTTTTGGATAAGTTTGCATCAAGAGTCCTTGTTTCTATAATCGTCATATCTCTTCAACCACTGATCGGAATGACCAGATTCCAACTCCATTGGAAACCTAACTCGCTCCTCTTCAACTTTGATGAAGGGTGCTGAAGCTGAATCGCAATGGAAGACCTTCGTTTGGACCCATACATTTCATATCAAATTGCATACTGGGCAGGTTCCTTTTTTGGTCGTAGCGACCACCCTTTGGCCGCTTTGGCTGACCGCTGTGGGAAAAAAAACGTAGCGACTTGCTCCTGACCGCTGGGTTTCGGCTGATCATGACCGCTGTGGTCACGGAAACTCACAGCGGTCCACCCCTGGCTGCTTTGGCTGGCCGCTAGGTGTAGTCCGAGCTCCTCCTTTGCTTTTCCATCAATTTTATCCTTAATTCAGCTCCCATTGCCTCCAAATCCTCTCAGCTTCCCTTCAAACACCTGAAAAGAGATACCAAAGCACACATGCATCCTAATATGCTTAAATGCAATGAAAAACAATGAAAATGAAGCTAAAAGATATGATCAAAAACCATGAAAATGCATGAATATCAATAGACACCGTTTCCGAAGTAGGACCAAAACTCCTGCACCTTAGCGAATTTCTCGGGAAGTTCAGCGCGGTCAAGGCTCAGATCGAACCCATAGATAGTGCAGAGGTCTGGGAGAGTGATATGGTAGCGCACACCTAGAATGAAGAAGGTGAGGATGCCAAAACGGGCATCCTTGATGACCTCGTTCGGGTAGTAGACCCGAACTGTGGCGAGAAGCTGTTGGACGAGGTCTGGATAGCAATCATGCTCCGCTGTCACCATCGTGCCCAATCCCATCTCTCGAAGCAAACGGTAAACGTCATCCTTGATCCCCATCCGTCGAAGAGTAGCCGAATCTGGATATCTGGTGGGGAGGATGTCGACGTCGAGCCAGGCATTGTAAAACAATGTGTCGTAATCATCCCAAACATCTGCTATCGGTCGATAAACACATGCCTCTGAAGTAGAAATCTTCTTGGCGGAATCGGGCCAGACTGGAGCGGGAGTGATCTGTTTCCCTTCTCTTCTTGGCCATGGATGAGGTGGTGCACGGGTTGTGCTGAAGAAGAGGACCCGTCGGATTGTCCGGTGCGTGGGCGTTTACCACGGTGTGACATCTGCAATCAAAAAGAACAAGGAAACAACACAGAACTCAGCAAAATAAATCATGTCCACAAAGCACGAACGGTGTCGACCGACACCGAGGGTTGGTGTCGATCGACACTAATCGCAAATTCTGAAAATCGAGTTCAAAAATGGGATTTCGACAGCAGCAACAAAAAAAAATCATCCAGGCCATCACAATCAACACAAACTCATCTCAATTCCATCCTAAATACGCATCCAGAAGCGATTTCTAGTTAGGGTTTATATCAAATCCAAAAATCTCAAAATCAACCAAATTCAACCATGGAAATCCTGTATTCAAAGCGAAAACCACTCTAAAACCACCTAAAGAGGTGAATCCAGCAACCAATGAAGTGCAAAGAGACGAAATTCGAGTTTTCCCAAGTGATTGCCAAAAATAAAATCGGCATTTAGAGGACTATACCTTTGCAGATCGAGAGAATGAGTAATGGATATGGATAGAGCACAGAAAATCGAACCGTTTAGGCTTTGGAATCACTCAATTTGGTGAACAAATGCGAAAGTTATGAAGGATCAAAGAAGGAGACTCGTTTTCGCGAAAAGAGAGAATGAGCGTCGACCGACACTAAAGTTGGGGTTAAAAACACTTACCTCGTGTATAACGGTGTCGATCGGCAATAAGGCTGGTGTCGATCGACACTAATCGGGGGTCGCCACAATTTTTTTTTTTTTTTTTTTTGAATAATCCTAAACTCAAGGAAAAGCAAAACTAAAAATCAGTAGGCAAAAGAAATACGAAAATTGCGTATGTACAGACTTACCAGTGGGTTGCCTCCCACTCAGCGCTTGTTTTTAGTCATTAGCTTGACTTGGTTGCGGATTAGGCAGAGGGTGCATCATCCAAACGAACAATGTGTCCGTCGGAAATTTCGGCTTGTGCCCAATAATGTTTCACCCTTTGTCCATTCATAGTGAACTCCTTGCCTTCTGAACTCTGCAGGATAACAACACCATATGGTCTAACTTCCTTGATAGTGAAAGGACCTGACCAACGAGAACGCAATTTACCATGAAACAATTGCAAACGAGAGTTATACAGAAGTGCCTGATCATTGGGTTCAAAGTTCCTGGAGATGATCTTCTTATCATGATATGCCTTTGTTCTCTCCTTGTACAACTTAGAGTTTTCATAGGCATGAAATCTGATCTCATCCAACTCATTCAGCTGAATCAATCTCCTCTCTGCAGCACGCTTGATGTCGAAATTCATTGTCTTTATAGCCCAATATGTCTTGTGCTCAAGTTCCACTGGAAGGTGACATGCTTTCCCATAAAGCAGATGGAACAGTGTAGTGCCAAGTGGTGTCTTGAATGCAGTTCTGTAGGCCCAAAGTGCATCATCTAGCTTTGTAGACCAATCCTTTCTTGTCTTTCCCACTGTCTTCTCCAGGATTTGCTTGATCTGTCTGTTGGAAACCTCTACTTGGCCACTTGTTTGAGGGTGATATGGAGTTGCCACACGATGATGAACACCATGTTTCTTCAGAAGCTTTTCAAAAACCTTGTTGATAAAGTGAGAACCACCATCACTTATCACAATTCTAGGCACTCCAAATCTGGGGAAAATGATGGTCTTAAACAGCTTAAGGACCACTGCAGCATCATTCTTTGGACTAGCCATTGCTTCTACCCACTTAGAGACATAGTCCACAGCAACTAGAATGTACTTCTTCCCATGAGAGGAGGGAAAAGAACCCATGAAATCAATGCCCCAGCAATCAAAAACTTCAACCTCAAGGATGAATTTTTGTGGCATCTCATGTTTCTTGTTGATCTTCCCTCTTCTCTGACAAGCATCACAATGAGAAACAAACATCTGAGCATCTTTGAACATAGTAGGCCACCAAAAGCCTGCTTGAAGAACTTTGGACACTGTTTTGAAAGCAGAAAAGTGTCCAGCATACTCAGATCCATGGCAGTGAAACATGACATCAGGAATTTCAGATTCTGCAATACACCTTCTATAGATTCCATCTGAACAATGCCTGTATAGATAAGGCTCATCTCAATAATATCTTTTGAGATCACTAAAGAATTTCTTCCTAGCATACTCTTTGAGACCTGGATCAATGTCTGCAGCAAGGTAATTGGCAATATGAGCATACCAGAGGTGATCAGGAACAGCTACAGCAGCTGTTAGGAAGTTCCACATCGAACCATGTGTTTCTTCAAATTTTTAACTTGTCCCCGTAGGGTGTCGATCGACACCATAATATATGGTGTCGGTCGACACTGAGTGGTGTCGAGCAGATTAAAGTGGTGTCGATTGGGTCGGTCGACAAACGTCCGCCACGACTCGAAATTTCGAGATTTTGGAGGGGTGTCGACCGACACCCAGCAGTGGTGTTGATCGACACCGTGTCTGCACTTCGCCAATTTCGCCTTTTGTTCACTAAATCCGATTCTGATGCAATCCCAATCATGTAAACATTTTCCTCTGGCAGAAAATCATCAATGAGAACATCTTCTTCAACTATGAGTCTTGAGAGATGATCAGCTACTCCATTCTCCACTCCTTTCTTGTCTCTAACTTCAATGTCAAACTCTTGAAGAAGAAGAATCCATCTGAGAAGTCTTGGCTTAGCCTCCTTTTTCTGCATCAAGTATTTGAGAGCAGAATGGTTTGTGTGCACAATCACCTTAGACCCAGCCAAGTAAGGACGAAATTTCTCAAAAGCAAACACCACAGCCAACAACTCTTTTTCAGTTGTTGCATAATCCTTATGTGCATCATCAAGTGTTCTGCTTGCATAATAGATGGCATGAAGCTTCTTATCCTTTTTCTGTCCCAGCACAGCTCCTACTGCAAAATCACTAGCATCACATATTACCTCAAAAGGTAAATCCCAGTCTGGTGGTTGCACTATTTGAGCACTCACTAAAGCTTTCTTGATCTGTTCAAAAGCTGAAAGACATTCAGCATTGAACTCAAATTTCACATCCTTGCAGAGAAGTGCTGTAAGTGGTCTGGCAATTTTGCTGAAATCTTTGATGAACCTCCTGTAAAACCCAGCATGTCCTAGAAAACTCCTCACTGAATTCACATTATCGGGTGGCTGCAAACTTGTCATCACCTCGATCTTGGCCCTGTCAACTGCAATCCCAGCCTCAGAAACCCTGTGTCCAAGCACAATACCATCTTTCACCATGAAGTGACATTCTTCCCAGTTGAGAACCAAGTGCTTTTCTTCACATCTAGCCAACACTTTGCAGAGATTATCAAGACAGTCTTTAAAGGAAGACCCATAGACAGAAAAGTCATCCATAAAGACCTCCATAAAATCTTCAATCATATCTGTGAAGATAGATATCATGCATCTCTGAAATGTCGCATGAGCATTACAGAGTCCAAAGGGCATTCTGCGATATGCAAAAGTGCCATAGGGACAGGTGAAGGTGGTCTTCTCCTGGTCATCTGGATGGATGGGAATCTGAAAGAACCTAGAGTACCCATCGAGGAAGCAATAATAAGGGTGGTTTGCTAACCTCTCCAGCATTTGATCAATGAATGGCAGGGGGAAGTGATCTTTCCTTGTAGCAGCATTCAACTTCCTGTAGTCAATACACATTCGTTGCCCTGTCACAGTCCTTGTAGGACTCAGCTCATTCTTCTCATTTTTCACCACTGTAACACCTACTTTCTTAGGAACCACATGCAATGGACTGACCCAATTGCTGTTTGAGGTAAGGTAGATGACTCCAGCTTCCAGCAATTTCATTATCTCTTTCTTGACAACTTCCTGCAAGTTGGGATTCAGCCTTCTCTGGTGTTCAATTGACGACTTTGTCTCATCCTCAAGGTGGATCCTATGTATGCACAAATCTGGAGAGATACCTGAAATATCATCAAGAGAATAGCCAAGAGCTTTGCGAAATCTGCGCAGCTTGCTTAGCAGTAAAGTGAGCTCTGCGTTGTTGAGATAAGCATTGACAATTACAGGATATGAAGAATTTTCACCAAGAAATGCATACCTTAGCCCCTCTGGGAGTTGTTTCAGTTCAAGTTTGGGAGCTTTCTCTGCACTCCAATCACCAAGCTTTGCAGCTTTTGCTGAACTCCCAACTAGCTCCTCTTGGGCAACCAATTTCATAACTTGCTCACTAGCATCCATCATCTTTGCATATCCATTTGCTTGGTCATCCAGATGCTCAGCTGTAGAAGTGATCAAAGCTCTCTCTAAAGGATCTTCAGAGTGCATCTCATTAAAGATTTCCTCAGTAAGATCTGAAAGTGTGTCCACATAGAAGCTCTGTCCATCAATAGTGGGTTTCTTGACAATCTTGTCCATGTCAAAGTTCATCACCAAATCACCCACATGTAGGCCTATCTTTCCATTCTGCACATCAATTATAGCACCAGCTGTAGCCAAAAAAGATCTTCCCAAAATAAGAGGGTCTTTGGGTTCCTCATCATACTGCAGCACCACAAAGTCTGTGGGGATCAAGCAATCACCAATCTGGATAGGAACATCTTCTAAGACACCTTCTGGGATTCTAAGGGATCTATCAGCTAGAAAAAGAGTGATTCTAGTTGGTTGAAAATCAGTCATTCCAAGGCGGATTGCAGCTGATAGAGGCATCAAATTCACACTAGAACCCAAATCACACAGAGATCTTTCGAAACTATTAGAGAAGATGGTGCAAGTCAACACAAAACTACCAGGATCAGGGAGCTTTTTGGGAACTTTGTTCTGAATAACTGCACTAACCTGTGCAGAAATCATCATCACTCCTTGCTCAACACTCAGGTCTTGAGTAGCCATCCTCTTCACATACCTCCTCATCATGGGAGAAGTCTTCATAACATCAACAAGAGGAATCTCAACAATCAGTTTCTCCATGATAGCTATGCACTTAGCATCTTCTAGTTCCTGTTTAGACTTCTTGGAAGCCTTTGGGAAAGGAATTTTGGGTTTATAAACGTTTTCCCCAGGTGTTGTGTGAGATTTAGCCGATTCTGGCTTGTTCTGCGAAGGGTGTCGATCGACACTAGGTTGGTGTCTATCGACACTGACTGGTGTCGAACCCTTCGAAGTGGTGTCGACCGGGTTGGTCGACAAACGTCCGTCATGAGTCGAAACTTCGATATTTTTGGATGGTGTCGATCGACACTGAAGGTTGGTGTCGATCGACACCTGCTCCGGATAGTCAAAATCTTCATCATCCAAGTCTTCGATCTCCACGATTTCATCTGTATTGAGGCCCATCTTCACAACTGAGTCAAGCTGTTTTCCACTCCTTAGCATGATGGCATTACAGGGATCTTTTGGATTGGTATTTATCCTTCCAGGAAGGAATCCATCTTGTTTTTTCATGGATGAAGCTGTTTGTGCAACCTGAGTATCCAACTTCTTGACATGGGTGTTCAAAGCTTCAAATTTCTCATTCATATCTAGGTACATGGAGTCAAGTTTCCCATTAAAATCCACTGTCAACTTTGTCTGCCCTGCAAGAATCTGTTCCAGCATGCTCTCCATCTTTCTTTCTGCATTTGGTGGAGGAATTGGTTGATAAGAAGAAGAACCATAAGTCCTTTGGAAGTTAATGTTGTTGTTGTTGTTGTTCTGAAAAGTAGGCTTCTGAAATTGAGGCTTCTGAGTAAAGCCAGAGGAGTTTTGATTGCCTGTAAAGGCACTCCTCTGACCATAACCATTGTAAGGTCTGTTTCCTTGTTGATTTCCAAACTTCTGATTCTGAAAACCTGTTCCACCAACATAGTTCACATCCTCTTCTTGACTTTCATCAGCTTGGTCAAAAGTTTCAACCTCTGCAGCAAATTGAACATGTTTTTGGCCCACAAGAATGCTGTGAACAGAGTCTAGCTTTGCCTTCACTTCAGCAATTTGGCTTCCATACACTCCTCCAACTGCTTTCTTCCTTTCAAAATCTGCATTCTTGGTACTTTTACTAGATGCCAAGTTCTCAATAAGCTTTCTGGCTTCAGCTGGACTCCAAGTGTTGAAGTTTCCTTCACTTGCAGCATCCAAAGCCATTTGATACCTCCAGTCAATTCCTCTGAAGTAGATGCCCAACAGCTGAACATCACTGAAACCATGATGGGGACAGTCTCTCTGGTATGACCTGAACCTCAACCAAGAGGCTTTGAATGCTTCAGTAGGCTCTTGTTTGAATGCAGAGATTTTAGTTCTCAAATCTTCAGACTTTGCATCATCAAAGAAGTTGTTGAGAAAAGCAGTCTTGGTATCAGACCAAGTGGTTAGAGAACCTGGACTCTCATTATTGAGCCAGTAAGCTGCATCCCCAGCAAGAGAATATGGGAATAACTTGCACAGAAGATAGTCTTGAGTGACTCCATTCAGTTTGATGCTTGTCACCAAGTCCTCAAACTTCTCAATGTGGTCCATAGGGTGCTCATGAGGAAGACCATGGAAAGGGTGCTGACCCACAAGAGTGAAGTAGACAGGCTTCAACTCAAAATCATTTCTTCGAAAAGTAGGAGGATGAATCGCAGACCTGTTCTCATAGAAAAGATCAGGCCTGTTAAAATCAGCAAGAGTCCTCCCTCTAGCAGCGTTCACATCATCTTGTACAATGAGTTCTTGGATGACATTTCCCTGGTCATCAATCTGGTCGCCGTTCTCGTTGTAGGCTTGACCTTGTTGGTCTCGTAAGACTCCAGTAGCATCAGGTCGAATAATAACTCTCCGATTCATTGCTACTGATCTCTTTGCCTTAAGGTTCGTTCGTTCTAACTCAAACAACTCCTAATTCGTGAGATTCAAAAGCTGAGCTTGTTTGTTGCTTCGGGTATGGCGAGAATGCATACACCTGAAACACAAGAAAAGAGATAGAAGATGTAAGTAAACAAGAAATAAAATGTTTAGACTAAATTCTATTCCTAATCTAATGGCGAATTCAAAGAATCCCCGGCAACGGCGCCAAAATTTGATATGCTCAAATTAACCCTTTGAACTACTCTCTCAAATTAAGAGATTAGTTGTAATACTTCGGGGTCGAATTCCACAGAGATTCAAGATTCACTCAATAGAGTAAAGGTTTTCGAATTAAGCTAAACGAGAAATAATGTATTAAAAAGACAGCAAACAAATTCAAACAAGTTTGTAGATTTGATGGGAAAAGCGCTAGACTTAGGGAAATTCTTTCGGTGATTCAGAATTGCAAACCAGACAGAATGCTAAGGGTTTAATGAAGCCCTAAGAGAAAGTTTATGCATATTTTTCAGATGACAAAAGTCAACTCAGATTACCCGGTCCTAAATTTCTCCGGAGACTATTTCCTAGAATGGGTCATGAGCACTAAAAATGCTCTGCAAACTAGGGGACTCGGAAGATGCATCACAAATGGCAATCATGAAATAGAAAGCCAAAGGCAAAGAGCCATAACAATTATGCGTTTCCATCTCACTGAAGAACTGAGAGATCAGTACCAAGATGTTAAGGACCCTTTTGATCTTTGGACAAAATTGGGTGAAAGATTTTCAATGGTACTGTGGCAAAACTCCATGGAAGAATGGGAGAATCTCAGTTTCCAGAATTTTGAATCCGTGGATGAATACAACTCTGCCCTAATGAAAATCGTCCATGGCCTCAAGCTATGTGACGAGGTGATAACACATGAGGATCTTTTACAAAAGACCATCTCTACATTCCATTCAAGGGAAGTGTTGTTATCACGTAAGGCCAAAAGTTTCACTGACTATAATGACCTATTTCATTACCTCAGAAGAGGGCAGATGACCAAAGAAATTATCAGCAGATTTCATGAACTGATAAAAGGATGCAGTGAGATGGAAACTCCTCAAACAAATGATGAGGAGGAAGGCTCGGATTGTGAGGGCAGCTCAAAAGTTGACTAGAGATTCCGAAATTTTAAAACTCATGTTGCTTCTATGTTTGCTTTGATTTTATGTCTTTGGATTTGTTTCTTTGATTTTGAGTGAATTAAGTTAAGGCTTTTAAGACATAAATTCTTGTTTTGACTAAAAGGCAACATGGATGAATTCGTGGTGGATAGTGGGTCAAGCCACACGATTTTAAAGGACAAAAGATATTTTATAAATCTTACATTGAAAAATGCCAATATAAGTACTATAGCAGGATCGGCCAGCCTAATAGAAGGCTACAGCCAGGCCCATGTCCTATTGCCTAAGGGGACGCATCTAGAGATTGCGGATGCATTGTTTTCCCCCAGCTCAAAAAGAAGCCTATTGAGCTTTAAAGACATTCGAATGAATGGTCTTCATGTTGAAACAATGGACGAGGGAAACCGAGAGTTCCTCCAAATAATTGAAATCGTCCAAGGCCAAAAGAAAGTCCTAGAGACTATACCTGCTATAGCTACCGGCTTATATTGCACTAAGGTCAATATGATTGAGGCCAATGCCACCGTAAATAAAGAGTTCACGGATAGGTTTATCCTATGGCACGACCGGCTGGGACATCCCGGATCGAATATGATGCGAAAATTGATTGCCAATACTTATGGGCACGCCTTGAAAGAAAGGAGAATTATTCCAAAGAATCTTACTTGTGCCTCATGTTCACAAGGAAAATTGATTGTAAGGCCATCACCAGTAAAAGTGACTAAGGAAACGATTAACTTTCTAAAAAGAATACAAGGAGACATATGCGGACCAATACACCCACCTTGTGGGACATTCTGATATTTTATGGTCCTCATTGACGCATCTACAAGATGGTCACATGTATGCTTATTGTCATCACGGAATATGGCATTTGCAAGACTCCTTGCTCAGATAATACGCCTAAGGGCTCACTTTCCAGACTTTCCTTTAAAGACCATACGAATGGACAATGCTGGTGAATTCACTTCCCAAGCGTTTAATGACTACTGTATGTCCATGGGGGTAAGTGTTGAATACTCCGTGGCACATGTACATACACAAAACGGCTTGGTCGAGTCATTAATAAAACGCATACAGTTGATTGCTAGACCATTACTCATGAGGTCAAAGCTTCCTGTATCCGCTTGGGGACATGCGGTCTTACACGCTGCCGAACTAATTCGCATCAGGCCATCAAGTGACCATAGATATTCCCCATCCCAATTACTTACGGGACAAGAGCCAGACATTTCCCATCTTAAGATATTCGGTTGCTCAGTTTATGTGCCGATTGCACCACCACAGAGGACTAAGATGGGACCTCAAAGGAGGATGGGGATATATGTTGGATATGATTCTCCCACGATCATAAAGTACCTTGAGCCAACCACCAGTGATTTATTCAAGGCCAGGTACGCGGATTGTCATTTTGACGAATCCGTTTATCCAACATTAGGTGATGGAAACCGGCTGGTAAAAGAAATTGCATGGACTCAAACATCCTTAAATTGGCAAGATCCTCGCACTCGTGAAAGTGATTTAGAGGTCCAAAAGATAATATATTTGCAAAAGCTAGCTATACAATTGCCAGATTCCTTTGCAGACCCAAAGAGGGTAACGAAATCGCATATACCAGCCGTGAATGCACCGATGCGTATTGATGTCCAAGAAGGACCGAGTCAAGTGGCTACTGAGTCTAAACCACGATTAAAACGTGGAAGACCAATTGGTTCCAAAGATAAGACTCCTCAGAAATTAAAGAAATGTGCTGAAATTCAGACCGAGGAGATAGTGGACGTTCCAGACACAAATGAACCTAAGGTGCCGGAAAATATTGCTTGGGACGCCAAGCTTCATGGGCCTGAAGTTCCTGATAATAAAGAGATCGCGATCAATTATGTCTCGTCTGGAATCCAATGGAACAGAAAGAATGTCGACATTGATGAAATATTTGCATGCAATGTAGCACTTGAGCTCATGAATGAGGATCTAGGACCCACGTCCATTTTAGAGTGCACTCGCCGATTAGACTGGCATAAATGGAAAGATGCTATAAACGTGGAGATAAACTCTTTAAAGAAGAGAGAGGTTTTTGGTCTCATAATTCGGATATCTCATGATGTTATACCAGTTGGACATAAATGGGTCTCTGTGAGGAAGAGAAACGAACAAGGAGAAATCGTTAGACACAAAGCACGGCTTATGGCACAAGGATTCTCACAAAGACCAGGAATCGATTATGAGGAGACATACTCCCCTGTGGTGGATGCAATGACTTTTAGATTCCTGATAAGTCTGGCCATAAGAGAAAATTTAGATCTGCGGTTAATGAATGTTGTAACCGCATACTTATATGGTCCACTGGATAACGAAATTCATATGAAAGTCCCAGAGGGCATAGAGCTGAAAGATAAAAGAAGTTCTCGAGACCAGCATTGTATTAAGCTGAATAAATCGCTCTATGGATTGAAACAGTCAGGTCGCATGTGGTATAATAGACTAAGTGAGTACTTAGTAAAAGAGGGCTATAAGAACGATCTCATAAGTCCATGCATATTTATAAAGAAATTTGCTAAGGGATTCGTAATCATCGCGGTGTATGTTGATGACCTGAACATCCTAGGAACCTCTGAGAAAATATCCCAAACGGTTGAGTACCTAAAGAAAGAATTTGAAATGAAAGACTTAGGAAAGACTAAGTTCTGTTTGGGAATACAGCTTGAGTACATTAATAATGGAATCCTTGTGCATCAAATGGCATATACAGAAAAAGTACTCAAGCGTTTTAACATGGACCAGGCTCACCCACTGAGTAGCTCAATGATGGTGAGAAGCCTCGGATTGGACAGTGATCCATTCGGTCCAAAGAAAAAGGATGAAGAAGTTCTTGGTCCCGAAGTTCCATATCTCAGTACCATAGGAGCTTTAATGTACTTGGCTAGTCACAGTAGGCCAGACATATGCTTTGCCGTGAACCTCCTATCAAGATTCAGTTCTTGTCCGACCCAAAGGCACTGGAACGGGATTAAACATATACTTCGTTACCTGAAAGGGACGAAGGACATGGGTTTATTTTTCACTAACCTTAACAAAGAAGGTTTAGTTGGTTTTGCTGATGCAGGTTACCTTTCGGATCCGCACAACGGTCGATCCCAGACGGGATATGTCTTCACTCACGGTGGAACAGCCATTTCGTGGAGGTCCATGAAGCAGACACTCACGGCTACATCGTCCAGTCACGCAGAGATATTGGCGATTCATGAGGCCAGCCGAAAATGTGTTTGGTTGAGGTCAATGACTCAACACATAAGACGAGATTGTGGGATGACAGAAGGGAAAGAAGAACCGACCATCATGTATGAGGACAACGCCGCATGCATAGCTCAGTTTAAGGATGGATACATCAAAGGAGATCGGACGAAGCACATACTACCGAAGTTCTTTTTCACTCACGACCTACAGAAGGCCAGATAAATCAAAGTGCTGCAAGTCCGTTCAAGCGACAACTTAGCCGACCTATTCACGAAGTCGCTTCCAACCTCCACATTGAAGAAGCTAATGCATCAGATCGGCATGCGCCGATTAAAGGACTTAGAGTGATGATCTTTTCAGGGGGAGTAATACGTGATGTACTCTTTTTCCTCGCTAAGGTTTTGTCCCACTGGTTTTCCTTAGAAATGTTTTAATGAGGCAGCATCCCCAAACGTATTACTAAGATCCCATCATCATCACAACCGGTTATGTCAATCAAGGGGGAGTGTTATAATCCATTGAGGTTGGATCTCCATAACCGGCCCAGTTTAGAGTGTCCTTGTCCTAGACGGCCCAATTTCTTATTCTTTGTGGTCCAAGGTTTACCTTTTCTAGTTTATATAATATTTCTTTTTCTCCACTTGTGTAATCACTATATAAAGAGGCTTTTGGTCCTTATAATAATACACACAGAAACATTCGATTCATAACATTTTACGCCTTTTCGAGATAAAATTAGTCTAGTCCTAGACTCTAGTTATACAAAAAAAAAAAAAAAGTAGTCCTGAAAATTTATCACACTTTCTGGGAATATAAAACGTCTCACCGACATTCTTCAGATGTGTTCGAATTACCAGACTCGGGAAACATATATAATACTTTCAAAAAATTGAAGCATATAATACTTTCATAAAATTGAAACATATATAATACTTTCATATAATTAAAACATGGTATCAAAATCTAAATTTTTGATATCTAGTATTTAATCAATTATACAGACAGATAGAAATATATGTTACCAACAAATTATATCACATTATAAACATTTTCTTAATTTGTTTTGCCATCCCATCTTGTTAGTCAATTTCATTTTGTTATCACCAAAATTCTTGAATAGAAATGTTACATTTATTAACAAAATTAGATGCAACAGAGAACAACAACAACAACAACAAAACGAGTAATTTCTCGATTGTTACATTAATCGTACAACACTATCACGCAACACATTGACTTTTGCAGAAATTATACGACATGATGTCTTTTTTAAAAAAAAAAAATAATATATACAACATGATGTCTGTGATCGTTACAGGCACATCTATCAAATACTTCCACATATTAGCTATACCTTAACTGTAAAATTGTTTTACTAATATTGATGTGGAGTATATGCTCTGATGCAAATAATAAAAATTATAATATACCTACGTATACAAGGCTTCAACTTCTTTTAGTGGGAACCTTGTTTGGATTAGTTTGACCTACAAATATTTAGCTCTAATCCATAAAGTTGACCATGGACATAACTTGCAAACATATCGAATCCGTATACATATATTGAACCTGTTTCGGTTTCTATTTCATAGACTAATTTTCGTGGTCTTTTATTTTAAGAAAATGGTTGACTTTTGTATTTATAGAAAATGATGTTTTTATTTATCTTAGTAGTAACTTTCGAAACAATAGAAAATAAATAAAGTGGACTTTTTTTTTTTGACAGCTAAATAAAGTGGACTTTAGTACAGAGATACGATAACTTGTTAGATGGTTTCAACATTTCTAGTAAAGGAAGTGGTAAAGAAAACAAAATTTTCTTTTAATGAAAGTCAACTCGGTATTTACTCTTTGGTAATTATGAAAATAAAAATCGAGTACGCTTTGTGGACAACAAAAAAATGATCAATAGTACCTTTTACAACAGTATACATTAAAGTGAGCACAAATAGTATGGATTTTAAAGTTCCCACAAATTACACAAGACACATAAAATGATGGTTAATTTCAAGTAATTGTATCTTAATCACATAGAGGTGTCATTGATACAAAGATACTAATAATAGAATATTAGAAGGAAGGAAACTATGTGCATACCATAACATACCAAGAAGAAAAAGAAAGGGACGTTAAATCAATATTAAAATGTGGATATACCTTAAGATGCCGGAGACTATACTTCTCCGATCTCAACTATAAAAAAAATTCGACGTCTGAGACACCACAATCGCAACCAAATCTCCCTCCCTCTCTCTCTATCAATACTTCTCTCTCGTGCCTCGTCCTTCTCCTTCGCCATCGTTAACACAACGTGACGGTAAGATTAGTTGCAAGTTTATGTATCTTCAGCCAAATTACGCACACACACATACATATATGATAATGTCCCATAATTTTATATGTAATCAAAAATTTTGTTTTACACTCGCTTATAACTATTTGACTATGTTAATTTATTTTAAGTAGATTAAATTTGAAAAAAAGTTATTTCTCTTAAGTGTTGATTATATTATTATTAAATAAAAATAAGGTACTAACAACAATAAACGAAAACAAATACACAATATAAGCTTTTTTAACTACATGAAAACAGGAGAGACAAGGGAGGCTTAGATGGCCGAACAACAACTAGGAGTGCTGAAGGCACTCGATGTTGCGAAAACGCAACTTTACCATTTCACCGCCATTGTCATCGCCGGTATGGGTTTCTTTACTGATGCCTACGATCTCTTCTGCGTCTCCTTGGTGACCAAGCTTCTTGGCCGCCTCTACTACTTCAATCCCTTGTCCGAAAAGCCTGGCTCACTTCCCCCTCATGTGGCGGCTGCGGTCAATGGTGTGGCTCTCTGTGGGACTCTTGCTGGTCAGCTCTTCTTCGGATGGCTCGGTGACAAACTCGGAAGGAAGAAAGTGTATGGTATCACTTTGATCATGATGATTGTGTGCTCCGTTGCTTCTGGTCTCTCCTTCGGTAACAAGGCTAAGGGTGTGATGACCACTCTTTGCTTCTTCAGGTACAATCATCGTCATATATTCACACATGTCTTAAAAATTGATCTGGTCTTGTGCTTTTTTCCAAAAAATATATATTAACATGTAAACAATTTTGTTCAGGTTTTGGTTGGGATTTGGTATTGGAGGTGACTACCCTCTTTCTGCCACCATTATGTCTGAATACGCTAACAAGAAGACTCGTGGTGCTTTCATCGCTGCCGTGTTCGCCATGCAAGGTGTTGGTATCTTAGCCGGAGGTTTCGTGGCACTTGCCGTTTCTTCCATTTTCGACAAGAAGTTCCCAGCTCCAACCTATGCAGTCAACAGAGCTCTCTCAACGCCTCCACAAGCTGATTACATTTGGAGAATCATTGTCATGTTTGGTGCTCTACCCGCAGCCTTGACTTACTACTGGCGTATGAAGATGCCCGAAACTGCACGTTACACCGCTTTGGTGGCCAAGAACATCAAGCAAGCCACACAGGACATGTCCAAGGTCTTGCAAGTGGAGCTTGAGATGGAGGAAAGAGCAGAGGATATCGTTAAAGACCCTAGGCTTAACTATGGCTTGTTCTCCAAGGAATTCGCCAAACGCCATGGTCTTCCCCTCCTCGGATGTACCTCCACTTGGTTCTTGCTTGACATTGCTTTCTACAGCCAAAACTTGTTCCAAAAGGATATTTTCTCGGCTATTGGATGGATCCCAAAGGCAGCAACTATGAACGGAATCCACGAGGTTTTCATGATCGCTAGGGCACAAACTCTCATTGCACTTTGCAGTACTGTCCCTGGTTACTGGTTCACGGTTGCGTTTATTGATATCATGGGAAGATTTGCGATCCAGCTGATGGGATTCTTTATGATGACCGTCTTCATGTTTGCCATTGCTTTCCCTTACAACCACTGGATCAAACCAGACAACCGTATTGGTTTCGTGGTTATGTACTCTCTCACTTTCTTCTTCGCCAATTTTGGACCAAACGCAACCACCTTCATTGTACCCGCTGAGATCTTCCCAGCTAGGCTAAGGTCCACATGCCATGGAATATCAGCCGCAACAGGTAAGGCTGGAGCCATCGTGGGAGCGTTTGGTTTCCTATACGCGGCTCAGCCACAAGACAAGACCAAGACGGACGCAGGATATCCACCGGGCATTGGAGTCAAGAACTCACTGATCATGCTTGGTGTCATTAACTTCATCGGTATGCTCTTCACCTTCCTTGTCCCTGAGCCCAAGGGTAAGTCCCTTGAAGAGCTCTCCGGTGAGACTGAGGTTGAGAAATGATCAAATGAGATGTAATATTGTTTTTGGTTTGTTTGAATTTCTTTTCAATTTTTTAATGTTCTTTGCGTGATGCACTAAAACGGATGTTTGTGATGTGGAGAACTTCAATCTTTTACTGCCCTGAGTGAAAATCTTGTAATCCACACTTTGTTTCCTAATCACCAACGTCAAAGAAACCTTTCTAAATTTGATCTATTTTTACTAATATAATTTTGATTTCCTATGTGCGTTTTGATTTCTCTGTAGCAAGATAGTTTCTTCATATGGCTAAATGGCTAATATCTGTTCTCCATGGTTTTGATTGAAAACAATATGTAACTTATCCTCTTAATTCTAATTGAAAATTCCACACCAATTCCTTATATTTTTGTTCGGAAGAACAGATGCGCCATGGTAATTGCTGAGAAGCCATGTTTACGTAGCAGAGATGCCTTCACTCTCAAAAATTTCAGAGTCACTGCTGCCCTTATGTATCTTCAGGGATTAAGAGATGTTCATTGATATGTTGGGATTTTGATCCATTCTAACCTTATTATCTAATTGCTTTTTAGAGTTTTTGAGTTTATTTCAGGAGATTTTAGGTAGCTTTGGAGCTGAAATTGGAGTTTGGAGCATTTGGAACCTTTGGAACAGAAAAGAACAAGAATTGAAGAAAAGAAGGAAAATCCTGCAAAGTATCACCAACTCCAATCGGCGAGCACATGCTCGCAATTTTCGGCCACCAAACGAGCACATGCTCGCCGCCGCGGAAGAGAATTAAAAGGAGACAACTTAACCTAATCCCGCCGACTTAAAAGGAAGCAGCCGCCCTTCCTGCCGCCTAGGCCTTTTTATATAAATACTCCTCTTTAGTTTTAGGTTTTTTATCATCTCCTTTACAACCTTTTTCCTTTTTCCTTTAGTTTTCCTATTCTCTAGAGAGCTTGTATTATTTTTGGGAGAAGAATCTCTGCAACATCTGGAGAAGATTTCTGAACCCTATTCTTTTATTTCAATATCGATGCTTTATATTTATTCAATCTCTTTGCTTTCTTCTTCTTTATTATGTCTGAGTAGATCTCTTAGTTAGGTTAAGGTTTTCAAAGGAATTCATGAGTTAAGGGATTAAACACAAAGAGGCTTAGAAATCGATAGTCTTCATCCTTGTTGATCTTATTGCTTGAGTTAAACTGGCCGCTTAATTCATGATATTAGGTTAGCTTAGACAACGACAGTTGCTAGGTTGCTAGAAGAAACATTGATGAGCAATTTATTCATTACCTGCGAGAGTAGATGTATTGGAGAATTGTGAACATATCAAACCTATCCTTAATGCTTGTCTGCGATTTTTAGGGCCAACGACAGTTAGGATTCTAGGTCGCTAGACAAAGTTATTGATGCCACGACAGTGGATTGATATTATATTTATGTTTGAGTTCTAGACTTGTGTTTAACCATTGCCTGAATAGTTGTTTGATCCGTTGCTCTGAATTGCCTGCGAAATTCCCTGACCTAACGCTTGCTTAATATAGTTTTTACCACCGATTTTAGATTATTACTTGCTATTCACGAAACCAGCTTTATCTTGATTCATCTTAGCTCTAAATCTAGCTTATAAAACCGTAGTGTAATACTTGGTCTTCGTGGGATCGACCCCTAAGTACTACTACGATTTGCTGTGCACTTGCAGTAGGAAAATAGGGTTTAAAACCTGTGTATCAAGTTTTTGGCGCCGTTGCCGGGGACCAAATTATTACCTTTGGTTTTCGGCGAAATTTTAGTCTAAGATTTAGTAACTTGTTTTCTTTTTTCTCTTGTGTGTTTCAGGACAATCAGGAGATAGCAAGGTTAGAACGAGCTGAATAGAAGAAGAAGTCGGATCCAGCCAACATGGGCGACGAAACCGACGAGCGAGCTGCTAGTGGCTATGTAGCTGCTGAAATTCGAAGGATAGAGCAGCAGATGCAACAGTTGCAACAACAGCTACAACCACAGCAAAAGCGTGCCATTGGGGACATACATGCGCCTCATGCTTACTACCAAAACAGAGCCGCAATCATTCCACCCACAATTCAGAGGCAGGACTACGAGATCAAACCTCAGATGATCGCATTGGTGAAGCAACACTTGTTTCACGGCTTCCCTGCAGAAAATCCGATGGACCATATTGAAGATTTCGAAGAAATCTGCAGCACAACCGGTTCGAGTGGTGTACCTCCGGATTTCCTGAAGTGCAAGCTTTTTCCTTTCTCTCTGCGGAAAAAGCTTCACGCTGGCTGAAGTCATTACCACCTGGATCTTTGGCAACGTGGGCTGAGGCTAGATCGGCGTTCTTGGACAAGTTCTACACCAAGTCAAAAACCGCAGCTCTGAGGAACAAGATATCCTCGTTTCAGCAACGCTCTGGAGAGACCTTCAACGAGGCGTGGGAGAGATTTAAGGAGTATAGAAGAGATTGCCCTCATCATGGGTTCAGCGATGAGCAGATCCTGAGCACATTCTATGATGGTGTTGACTGGGACTATAAGAATGCTTTGAATACAGCCAGCAATGGCGATTTTATACAAGGTCCAAGGAGGGTGCGTTGAGCTGATTGAGAACTTGGCTACAAGTTCTAGAAATCGCTGCCATGAGTATGATGAGCCTAGATACGTCAACAGTGTTGAATCGCAGAAGATTGATGACCTGGCAGCAAAAGTGGACCTGTTGTTGAAAAGAAATCAGAGAAGTGTCCAGCTTTGTGCGAACAAAAGGGATGAACCGTATGCTGAGGTGAACTACTTGAATGGAGGCTATATGGAGAATCAGAGC
This sequence comes from Isatis tinctoria, assembly GCA_010577795.1. Taxonomy (NCBI): domain Eukaryota; kingdom Viridiplantae; phylum Streptophyta; class Magnoliopsida; order Brassicales; family Brassicaceae; genus Isatis; species Isatis tinctoria. The sequence goes on along the minus strand of CM021250.1, from coordinate 16,505,602 downwards.
TTTCAAGCTCAGGCGTCTAACTCCCATGACGAGCTGAAATCTCTTATGCAGTTGGTTCTACTCAGCCAACAGAAATCTGCTAATGAGATCAATGTCAAGGTGGACAGCATGTACAATGATCTCCATAGTAAGTTCGAAGCTGTTTGCACTCACGTGAAGAAGCTTGAGATTCAGATTGGTCAAACTGCTGAGGCATTAGGAATTCTTCCAGGAAAAGTAGAGGTGAATCCTAGGATCGGATATGTCAATTCTGCAATTCAAGCTGAGGAGCATCCGCTCAAGGGAGAAATATTTTCTCATGGCGTAGAAAAGAAGATGGATTACGCCTCATTATCTGGAGTACCTGCCTCTTACCCTCGTTTGATTGATCCTGGCGTAGAAAAAAATGAGTGAGCACTCCATCTCTCCGACAGAGCACATGCTCGCTACCCTCGAGCACATGCTCCCCCGAGATGCTCCCACCCAACCTGCAGGAAGTCCTCCAGCGAGGGTTTACATTCCTAAAGTTCCTTATCCAATTCCACCTAGAGATCAGAGGGGGTCTATCAGTGCAGAGAAGCTAGCTGATTTTAAGAAGATGGTGAGAAGGATTCCTAAGGAAATCTCTTTTGAAGAAGCCTTGGAAAATCGCCCCATACTTGATTCTTTTGGAACTGCAGAGAGACTCAGGAAGAGATTAAAGCGATCTTTGTAGAAGCAAGGAGTACCACCATTGAGGGTATTGCCTAAGGTTGAAGATCCTGGAAAGTTTTTGGTCCCATGTTCCATTACAGGAGTTAAATTCAAAGAAGCTCTTTGTGATTCTGGGTCTAGTGTCAATCTCATGTCAAAAGCTCTTGCAGAGAAGTTGAAAATCTCTGAGATAAAGCCTAGTCGAATGAATCTTCGATTTGCGAACTCCTCCTCAACAATATCGTCTGGCAGCATTCACGATCTACCTGTCCAAATAGGGGATTGCCTGATTCCAACCGATTTTCAGGTTGCGGAGATGCGAGAGGGTATGATATGCACTTGCTTCTCGGAAGACCATTCATGGCTACAGTGGGTGCAATCATTGATATGCCTAATAAGCGAGTCTGTTTTTCCAAGATCGACAAAACGGTTTTCTACAAAGCCGTTCCTACAGAAACCACCACACACGCCTCTTGCATCTCAGCAGTGGATAGAGAAGAAGCACATGCTCCAATCCCGCTAGCACCTGCTCCACCACCCGGGAAATTTAGGGCGAAGGCAAAGACGCGAGAAAATGTGCAGAGCAAAAGGATCACGGGAGGTCCTCAAATGACTTTGATCCCTCAAGGATATGATGGAAACTCGGTTGACTACAAGGTGAAGTGCAAAGGTCGTCCTAAACCTTTCTCTAGAATTAGAGCTATTCTTCCATCAGAGTTGAAAGAGAAGGGTATTGGTGTTGTGAATGGAATGATGAATAAGGTTTGAACGTAAGGATGCCTGATTATGGAGCTTGTTTTGGAGCAAGCTCTCAAGCCCAACCTGATTGATACATGGCACCAAAGTCAAGCTAATGACTTAAACCAAGCGCTTGGTGGGAGGCAACCACTGGTAAGTGTCTCTAACTTTTATTTTTCTTCTTTGATACTAATTTTTGGTTTTGGTTTTCGTTGTTTCAGTTTATTTCTAACAAAAAAAAAAAAAAAAAAAAAAAAAAAAACGGCGAGCACCCACTTCTATTCCGGAGCACATGCTCCGCCTTGCTGCTCTGCCCTGCCAACCCAGGTACGTTTTCTACAATTCTTCTCTGGCTCAATTTCACACCGAGACGGTGTGAAGTAAGTCTGGGGGAGGTTCGTACCTTGCATCTTATTTTACTTTGTGTTTTTGAGTCTTTTGTTATTTCATTTAGAGTCAGTCCATTTTATTGGGTCAAAATTTGATTGGGATTTATGAACTGTCTCTTAGAATGTTGAGCTGGCTGTTTTTACTTAGTGACCATATCTTTAGGATCCATTCAGCTAAGACTAATGAAAAATCCAAAGTCTGACCAGTCCACTAGAGAGACCCATATTTCCAGCGATTTTACAGACCTGAGCTATTTACGGAGATCTTTCAAGTGTAACTGGTGATCAAAGAGCTTGATTCTCTCATTCATTCCTGACATCTGCGGCTGTAGTGAAAAGCCTATGGTACTCCTCTCCCTTATTCTGAAAATCCTGAGAAACAAATGAAAAGATGAGATGATTTTCTTTTGAGTAAAGGGGTAGGAAAATTTCCCATGACCCCATTATTTTACTTTGAAAGGAATGATCACACAAAGGTGGAAACGAGGGAGAGGAAAATTTCCCATGACCCCATTATTCGTCACACCTTTGCAAAAAAAAAAAAAAGAAGAGAGAGAAAATCGTGAAAAGAAAAGAAAAAGAAGATCAAAAGATCAATGCAGAGTATGAGAAAAGAATAAGTCTGGGGGAGAGAAAGAGTACCAAATAGGTGGATTACATGGTTGTATTTGTCAAGGTATAGTATGGGAAAGAGTCTATAAGGTTCTTGGCATTGGAAGCATTGTTAGTCTCTATGCAATGATGGATAGTGAAAGAAGTTGAGATTTTGTGGAGTTAATCTGGAAAAACTGCGATGTGGCTAAGGAGAAGTACATGGTGGTCGATTTTTGGATTGGTTCATAAAGAATGTGGATTACAGGTTTAAGCAGTTGGTGCGATTATTCTGATTGAGAATGTGAGATCCCTGTTTTCAACTCTTTCTTCTCGATTTAGGTTTTGGTTTGTTTGAGGACAAACAAAGATCTAAGTCTGGGGGAATTGATATGTTGGGATTTTGACCCATTCTAACCTTATTATCTAATTGCTTTTTAGAGTTTTTGAGTTTATTTCAGGAGATTTTAGGTAGCTTTGGAGCTGAAATTGGAGTTTGGAGCATTTGGAACCTTTGGAACAGAAAAGAACAAGAATTGAAGAAAAGAAGGAAAATCCTGCAAAGTATCACCAACTCCAATCGGCGAGCACATGCTCGCAATTTTCGGCCACCAAACGAGCACATGCTCGCCGCCGCGGAAGAGAATTAAAAGGAGACAACTTAACCTAATCCCGCCGACTTTAAAAGGAAGCAGCCGCCCTTCCTGCCGCCTAGGCCTTTTTATATAAATACTCCTCTTTAGTTTTAGGTTTTTTATCATCTCCTTTACAACCTTTTTCCTTTTTCCTTTAGTTTTCCTATTCTCTAGAGAGCTTGTATTATTTTTGGGAGAAGAATCTCTGCAACATCTGGAGAAGATTTCTGAACCCTATTCTTTTATTTCAATATCGATGCTTTATTTTATTCAATCTCTTTGCTTTTCTTCTTTAATTATGTCTGAGTAGATCTCTTAGTTAGGTTAAGGTTTTCAAAGGAATTCATGAGTAAGGGATTAAACACAAAGAGGCTTAGAAATCGATAGTCTTCATCCTTGTTGATTATTGCTTGAGTTAAACTGGCCGCTTAATTCATGATATTAGGTTAGCTTAGACAACGACAGTTGCTAGGTTGCTAGAAGAAACATTGATGAGCAATTTATTCATTACCTGCGAGAGTAGATGTATTGGAGAATTGTGAACATATCAAACCTATCCTTAATGCTTGTCTGCGATTTTTAGGGCCAACGACAGTTAGGATTCTAGGTCGCTAGACAAAGTTATTGATGCCACGACAGTGGATTGATATTATATTTATGTTTGAGTTCTAGACTTGTGTTTAACCATTGCCTGAATAGTTGTTTGATCCGTTGCTCTGAATTGCCTGCGAAATTCCCTGACCTAACGCTTGCTTAATATAGTTTTTACCACCGATTTTAGATTATTACTTGCTATTCACGAAACCAGCTTTATCTTGATTCATCTTAGCTCTAAATCTAGCTTATAAAACCGTAGTGTAATACTTGGTCTTCGTGGGATCGACCCCTAAGTACTACTACGATTTGCTGTGCACTTGCAGTAGGAAAATAGGGTTTAAAACCTGTGTATCATTCATATCACTAGAGTGGAAATGGTCTCCGATAATGTTACGGTGGTTCTGTGGTTTTGCAACCAAAGGATTGGCAGCTCGTTAATTAAGTCTCGACCAGATTCTCTGATGGAGTCACAAGACTAAGTCAAAGACTCAACTTGAGTAAGAAGATGACGTGGCCATCTTCAAAAAGACCTAGTTAGTTGTTTCAAGAGTTTAATTAGTTATTGTCGAGTGCTTTCTATTAACTAGTGGAAATTTGTTTCACTGCCCACATTTCACGTAGTGATATTGATGTATGCACGGAATCCACCTATGCTATGTGATCTCAAGGCCTACGGCTTGAAATGGAGGATGGATCGATGGTGAAGATGGAGATGGAGGTTTTGATTGACTCGCTCAATCGTCGAACAAACCATTTGAATCCACAAATAGCTTAATCCGAGATTTCAAGGAATAAAGTGAATCCACACAATATTCAAAGAAATAAACTTGTATTTTATAATGATTCCACATAATAAAATAAACAAGTAAAACAAAGCATAAAGCTTCAAAATGAGAAATCTCTCTTATATTTTCCAAAAATTCTATGTCTTTTTACAATACAACAATTGAGCTTTTTATAGCTCTTACAAGAGGATCTTTACAATAAATTACATTTAAAAGAAAATATCTACATTTAAACAAAAAGGAGGAAAATTAGCTAAATCAAATAATATTATTCTTGCCACCAATTTAGCCTTTGACCTTGAATGAAACTCCTTTGATTTTGTGTAGTTATGAGGTTGATATTTTCATATTGAAAACCATGATATGCTCCTTTTTGATATTGTATCATTCTCTCCCTCTTCAAATGGTTTTGTCCTCAAAACTAATTTTTTTAAAAAAAATTTTGAAATAAATTGAGAAACTTTTTTAAATGCAAAACAGAAAACATTTTTTATTTTTATTTTTAAATTAAGAAACTGAAACAATTAAAACAAAATATTATCTTTTATATTTTTTTTTATAAATGACTCAGATAAAACATTATTATTTTTTTTTTTTTTTTGAGAATGAAAGAGAACATAAACTTTAGAGAAAGCAATCCAAAATTTTTTTTTTCTATTAGTGTGAAAAGAAAACGAAAATGAAAAACAGAAACACAATTTGTTTTTTTTTTTTTGAGGTAATGAAAAATAATATAAAACTTGAAAACAAATTGATTGATGATAGGAGCTTTTAGCTCTGATACCAGATGATGTATGCACGGAATCCACCTATGCTTATCGATCATGTGATCTCAAGGCCTACGGCTTGAAATGGAGGATGGATCGATGGTGAAGATGGAGATGGAGGTTTTGATTGACTAAATGATGTAAGATCAGGGGTGTGATCTCACGAAAGGATGGATGATGGGGATTGAAGACTGGTTGTACAACACTCTTCTTTAAGTCGGTGGGTGGAAAGATGGAATAGATGTGACTGACTCTCTCAATCGGTGGGCTTTGATTGACTCACTCAATCCTTGGAGAACTAGACTTGTTTGAATCACACAAACAATCCTAATCCTATAATCTATAGAAACAATTGAATCACTCAATGAATCTAAAGACAAAATAAACTCAAAGACACACTTTGAAGAAGAAGAAAATGCTTTGTATTAACTTAGTTGATTGAAAGGTGATTTACAAATGAAACAACTAGTGAGATTATATAGGCTCAGTATACATGTTCTAAGGCCTAGAAATATCACAGGAATAATTGCAAAAGTAAAGGCAAAGAGCCGTTGCACTTAATTGTGCGATTTGGCCATATTTGGTAAATGGAACCTCTTTGAGTCTTGACAGCTTGGGCGTGAAGGAGTGGTGTTTTGGAATTTCTAGGTGCCTTGAATGAGCCTTAAAGTCGCAGCAGAAAAGGCAGGAAAGTGGACGTTGAGGTTTGAATGCTCCAAGTGTGAACATGTCCAAATAAGGTAAGTTGAGAAGCAAGAGTATTCGCCTAATCCTCTGGGTGCTGGAGCATTGTAGAACCTTAGGGAATGCTTCTACGTCGTGGTCAAGGCCTCTTGAATGCTTAGATATCTCTCCTGGCCGCCATATTGTCGTTTGCAATCTCCTAAATCCGTGAGCTTCCAAATAAGGTAAGTGGAGAATCCCCTGGATTAGAACTTGAATAACTTTCAAACCGTAATGAATTCCGGTCTGATTCAAATTATCCCGGATTCCCTGATGAGTCAAGTTTCCATAACAGGTAGGTTCACAGCTTAATTCCTCCTGGTTTAGCCGCAATCCTCCAATTAGTGCTCGCTGGTCCAAATCGGAAGAGTTCTCGTTTACCCGACTTGTAACATTAATAACTCCTGAACCATAACGAATTTGGTCACGAATCCAACTCTCAGAGGACCTCTGATGAGTTGAGAATCCAAGGAAATTGAACTTGATGTTTGGTTCCTCTTGGTTTGGCCGATATGACTCAATGAGTGATCGTAGTTCTCCATATGATCCAACTTGCTTATGGATGGGTTTACAACATGTGAACCAATTTGCCTCATTAAAACCTTTCCTGGAAAACCCATTGGGACAAAACCAAGGATAAGGAAAAAGAGTACAAATGGTCACAGCCCATTTGCAAGCCTTGGCTTCACGTCCAGCTCCAATCTCGGTAGCTAGTTCAAGCATTGCTTCCATTTGATGCACTTCATTGCTAGGCATGATCATATCACTCGGCTCCATGGTTGATGATGACTTGATGTCCTCATCATACTCTCCCTCTTGAAGAAGTTTCGACCTCGAAACTAGATCTCTGTTCTGGTACTGGGCGTGGTTGCTCCTCCGGAGTTGATTCGTTTTATCCTTCACTTCTTTGGTGGCCTTTGTGCTAGTTCTCTTTGTTGATTCTTCTAGCAACGAATGCTTGTCTGGTGGAACTTCTTTCACATCCTTATAACCTGAAACAATTTCAGCATTTTGGACAAGAAACAAGTGCATTATGGGTTCTTTATAAAATTTTAAACTTGTTAAACCTTCTGTCCTAGTTGTATCAAATTCCTTAACTAATTTCAGTTTCAAGTAAAAAGTAGTATAGTTCTTACTTCCTGTGAATTCCAGTAAGTTCACTAATACTTCTTCAGGATCTTGGGAAACATAATTAGTGAAAGAATGACTTACCTGAGGAACACTGTTGGCATTTTTGCTAGCCAAATCTGTGAAGTGATCCAACATATGGTCTGGGGGCTTCTCTTTGAAGCTGTCTCCTCTCTTGACAAAAATCTCTCCTGTTCGATTCTTTTTGGTATGTTCTGTACCTGAAACAACTCTCAAGAACAAGTGCATCATATCTGAGTTTAAATTTATAGAAATCGACCTTGATATATTTAAACTCACAGTGATGGTGTTAGCTATTTGTAGCATCAGTTGCTCTTTGAGGGCTGGGACTCCACGATTGCGGCTGTTCTCTTCTCTAGAGATGGTTATAACTAGATTTTCTGGTGAAGACAAAGCCTCTGGTCGTTCCTCTGCTCCTTTCTCATTCTTCTTTGGACAAATCAATTGTAGAATATGTCCTTCTTGAATCTCTGCATCTTGGATTGATTCCTTTTCTTCTTGTCTTATTCCTGGATCAAAACTCTTTGGCAAAGACAAGTGCATGAGTCTAGAATTGGGAATTAAAATGTCAGAATGAGATAAACTGTCACTGGTTTTAGATAAATCTATTTTCTCCTTTAGTGAAGTTTCTTCCAATACTTTCTTCAATGGACAATTTACAGCAAAATGTCCTCTCTTATGACATTTATAGCATGTAGGCTCTTTAGAATTCACAAAATCAGAAGACTTACCTTGAGTTGGCGTCTTTGGTGACTTTGTTGCAATATTAGGCGTGGTTGCCTTGGGTGCAGTTCTTCTCTTGGGTTCCTCTTTGTAGTTCTGCTTCGGCTCTACTTTCTTATCACCTATGTTGTAGTCTTTCTTAAACTGTTCCCACCATTCAAGTGTGGTGATTGGTTTCTGCTGAACTCCTTTTCTTCTTCTTGATTGGTCTGGTGGTTTAGGCTCAACATATTTGGCTTTTGGTGCTTCTCCTAGTCCAGTTTTCTTTCTTTTTGCAGGCAGAATTTGATCCATCCGTTCTAGACGCTTTTCTATATCCTGACATTCTTGGAGGATTAGATTCATCATAGCTTGACAATCTGCTTCTTTCATTTTGTTGGTTCCTGAAACCATGATCACAAGTGGTTAATATTTTTTTTTTTCACTTTTTTTTTTAATATTACAAAGGCAATCAATATGTAAGAAATAAACAGGGATGAAATATGCAATTAATTATATACCAAACAATGATCCACTCTAACGATCAAAGAATATTTATAATGCAGTTCTAATTAAAGAAACTAAGATGCAAACGAGGACACTAATTGCTACTGTGAATGGAACAAGAATAGACCGTATGCAATGATAGACTAAAGATGTGGTTATATGGACACTAAGATAAACCAGACAATAAAATATATGAATGAGATAATGTCTTTAAAACTATATGGACTGGCTAAATGATGGGACAAATTATGTGATGAACGGGTTAATGAATTAATGGACGATGAGATGATATAACTTTCTATGGACACAAACAATGATTAAAAATAAATTAGGAAACTATGGCTGGACAGAAATGAAATGGGTTTTCTATTATGGAAACAAAAAGACGCTCTTTTTTTTTTTTAATACTTTTGAATGACAGTTAATAATTGAATTCAAACGATCTTAATTCTAGAATGCAACAGATATTCAGTGAATGCAAAATTAAAGAGCAATAACACGGATGCAAGAACAAGAATCAAAATGAGGAATTTATATATGAAAGCAAATGCAGCAATGAAATTTTAAACGAAAAGGGATAACGGTGATGGCTCAATGGATGACACGGCTAGGAGCAATATCAACCCGCCTCCTCCTTCTATTCTCTTTTGGTTTTGGACTTCACAACCTGAAACACAAATCAAACAAGATCAATGTTCTTCTTTTTTTATATATATATATAATGTGAAACAAGAAACAAATAAACACAAAACTTGCAAAACGAATTCAAATGAACTGTTTATGATTTTTTTTTTAAAATGATGAATGAATGCAAACAAAAGAAACTAATAGATTTTTTTATGGTTTCTATTTTTTTCTTATGCAAGTGCGGAAATAAACAAAAAACAAACAAAGAGCAGAAAGGAAATCAATGCAAGGATAGATATCACCTGATTCAAGAACCTTTCGGCTCTGATACCAAAATGATGTAAGATCAGGGGTGTGATCTCACGAAAGGATGGATGATGGGGATTGAAGACTGGTTGTACAACACTCTTCTTTAAGTCGGTGGGTGGAAAGATGGAATAGATGTGACTGACTCTCTCAATCGGTGGGCTTTGATTGACTCACTCAATCCTTGGAGAACTAGACTTGTTTGAATCACACAAACAATCCTAATCCTATAATCTATAGAAACAATTGAATCACTCAATGAATCTAAAGACAAAATAAACTCAAAGACACACTTTGAAGAAGAAGCAAATGCTTTGTATTAACTTAGTTGATTGAAAGGTGATTTACAAATGAAACAACTAGTGAGCTTATATAGGCTCAGTATACACGTTCTAAGGCCTAGAAATATCACAGGAATAATTGCAAAAGTAAAGGCAAAGAGCCGTTGCACTTAATTGTGCGATTTGGCCATATTTGGTAAATGGAACCTCTTTGAGTCTTGACAGCTTGGGCGTGAAGGAGTGGTGTTTTGGAATGTCTAGGTGCCTTGAATGAGCCTTAAAGTCGCAGCAGCAAAGGCAGGAAAGTGGACGTTGAGGTTTGAATGCTCCAAGTGTGAACATGTCCAAATAAGGTAAGTTGAGAAGCAAGAGTATTCGCCTATTCCTCTGGGTGCTGGAGCATTGTAGAACCTTAGGGAATGCTTCTATGTCGTGGTCAAGGCCTCTTGAATGCTTAGATATCTCTCCTGGCCGCCATATTCTCGTTTGCAATCTCCTAAATCCGTGAGCTTTCAAATAAGGTAAGTGGAGAATCCCCTGGATTAGAACTTCAATAACTTTCAAACCGTAATGAATTCCGGTCTGATTCAAATTATCCCGGATTCCCTGATGAGTTAAGTTTCCATAACAGGTCGGTTCACAGCTCAATTCCTCCTGGTTTAGCCGCAATCCTCCAATTAGTGCTCGCTGGTCCAAATCGGAAGAGTTCTCGTTTACCTGACTTGTAACATTAATAACTCCTGAACCATAACGAATTTGGTCACGAATCCAACTCTCAGAGGACCTCTGATGAGTTGAGAATCCAAGGAAATTGAACTTGATGTTTGGTTCCTCTTGGTTTGGCCGATATGACTCAATGAGTGATCGTAGTTCTCCATATGATCCAACTTGCTTATGGATGGGTTTACAACATGTGAACCAATTTGCCTCATTAAAACCTTTCCTGAAAAACCCATTGGGACAAAACCAAGGATAAGGAAAAAGAGTACAAATGGTCACAGCCCATTTGCAAGCCTTGGCTTCATGTCCAGCTCCAATCTCGGTGGCTAGTTCAAGCATTGCTTCCATTTGATGCACTTCATTGCTAGGCATGATCATATCACTCGGCTCCATGGTTGATGATGACTTGATGTCCTCATCAGATATTTAGTTTAATAACTTTTAGTTTCGTATTTAAATATCAGTTCGAGTTAAATGAATGAATTAGAGAAAATTGCAGTAAACTTAATTATGTTGAATTTGAGAACCAAATTGTTTTTGGGTTCTTGGCTTCATTAACTTTGATTCTTCTAAAAGTGGAACCTATCATTCTCAGTGCAATGAGTGCTTTTGAATTGTGCCAGTTTTGGTTTGTTGCAATCTTGACAAACTGTATCGCCCGCACGATTGCAAAGAGTACTGTAACAAACACTAGTTGATTGGCGAACTATATTCCGACAATCAATACAAGGACATATTATGAGATCCCAGTCTCCTAATGCAGCAGCCACCGACCGTACAAAATAAGAAGCCCCTCTTTCATATGCAGGATCAGCTCTTCAAGAATAAAGAGCATAAATAACTACTTAAGAACTACAATATCAAACAAGAGCCTAACTTATATTGATTGATTGATTTGATACCTGCTAAGATGAACCCATGCCTTCTCCACCATTATATGTACTATGATTATTAAAACCTTACGACAGAATTTCAAAACTCAGTCTCAGATTAATTAATATATATAGGTAGATGCATTCTGCAAATCAATCTCAAACCATTTGACCAAATACTCAATGTACTAATAATTAACTAACAAGTAAATAGCAGACACATCAAAATAAATTGCATAACAATATATGAAGTCAATCTCATTTTAAACTAATATATGAAGCTCGTAAACTTAACCAATAGCTCAAACGAATCATTACATCAATCATAAACAAACCATAAACACAAAGCTAAATAACAAACAGAGAATCATACAAAACATTCAAAACTACAAATGAGATTATAACAAAAAAATTCAATCAAACAAATTGGGATATAAGAAACTAACCTGTGGTCCTGTGACTGTAGCAAATGAAAAGCTTCAGTTCCAGATAATTGCATTCACAAGCACTTGCAAAACAGATAACATGATTAGTATAGGTTTGGGCAAAATCAAAATCATTTAATTGGCACCAAGCGAAGCAAATAAAGAGAGACATGTTGCAAACGCAAATTTCTGGTCAGTCTGAGCTTGATGCAAAGGACAGGTAAGTGAATCTATTAAATGAAAACATGCATATGAGCAGAAACATCCGAAAACTAAATTCAATAGTAATGTGACCGTTCAAAACAAAATTGTTCATATCTCAAATCGATTTGTTCCACTAACACGAAGAACAGAAGCATGCTACTAACCCTAAGATGAAAGAATTGTTCCACTAACACGAAGAACAGAAGCATTCAGAGCAAAAGAACAACTTCAAACAAAAACCAGATTTATCGATTCTAACAAACCCTAACTCAAATCGATTGTTACTGAAACATCATACACCCTGAATTTGGTTGAAATTCGCCTAATGAAACTCGAAAATAAGAAATAATTGTGAGGAAGAAATAAATTAGAGAAGGAAAGACTTGCCTTTGAACGAAATTGGTGTTGGCGACTGGGCGTTGGAGGTGAAAGAATATGAGAATCGAAATTTGAGAATATGAGATTCAAGTTTTCGGATGAGAGTTAGTCGGCGGAGGTGAGTGAGAGTGAGCTAGGTTTTTGAGAAATTTCGAGAAAGAGGGAAAATGAGTAAAGTATGGGGCTTAAGTCTTTTTCTTTATTCTTAATATTGGCGGACTTCACGATTTTATGTTCCCGCTTATTATAATTTTAACTTAGCACTGATTAAGTGTTATTATAGATGTAAGAACTTAGAAACTCATTTTTAATAGCAATTTGATAAATAGTGCTATAACGACATGCTATCAATGCCCATTTTTTTTGTAGTGGTGGCTCAGTAATTAAATGTTGTGCACTAGAAATTGATGTTTTCTATTGTTTTTTCCTCCTTTGTCTTTGCTAATTTCTCTTTTGTTTACCTCTGGTCTTTGTTTTTTTTTTTTTTGAACTTTAAAAGAGGAAATAAAAATTTAGATATTCTTTACATTTGTTTGTGAGGTTTTTTCTATTTCATGTGCCTCATTTTAATGAATTGCAGTTGAGTAATATTAAGAACTTAATATTAAGTTCTATAGATTTCCAATACTAGTTCCCTTCCAACTTCCAATCATCCAATGTGTTGATAAGCAAAACTTTGGCCCATCACTGAACTTATGGAACTTCCACAACTATATCCCCAATTTGTGGAATATATTTTCGTTTATTACCCTTTATTGTAATGTTAAAATATATAAAAACACTTTATCCAAAACAAGCAGCTTTTTAATACATTATGATAATTCCACAACAGAATATAAACAACAAACTTTACAGGAACTCAAATGGACGAAATAACTGTAGCATTTTGGTTAAGGCAAAACTCTTTTAAAGGAGCCTTTACTTTCTTTCGGAGTTAGCAACCACGGATGATGTCGTCTCATCATTGACATTCTCACCCGAAAGCTCCTCAAGAGACTTGCCTTTAGATTCAGGCACTAAAAACGTCATGAGCATACCAACAAAGTTGATAACACCAAGCATGATCAACGAGTTCTTGACACCAATACCCGGTGGATATCCTGCGTCCGTCTTGGTCTTATCCTTAGACTGAGCCGCGTATAAGAATCCAAACGCGCCAACGATAGCTCCAGCCTTTCCTGCCGCGGCTGATATTCCATGACATGTGGATCTCAACCTAGCCGGGAAGATCTCGGCAGGAACAACAAATGTAGTAGCATTTGGACCGAAGTTTGCAAAGAAGAAAGTTAGGGAGTAAATAATGACAAAGCCGATGCGGTTGTCTGGTTTGATCCAATGGTCGTAAGGGAATGCTATAGCGAACATGAACACGGTCATGAAGAAGAATCCCATTAGTTGGATTGCGAATCTCCCCATGATGTCAATAAACGCAACCGTGAACCAATATCCTGGGACGGTACTGCATAGCGCGATAAGAGTCTGAGCCCTACCGATCTTGTAAACCTCGTGGATGGCATTCATCGTTGCTGCCTTTGGGATCCATCCGATAGCCGAAAAAATATCCTTTTGGAACAAGTTTTGACTGTAAAAAGCAATGTCAAGCAAAAACCAAGTAGAGGTAGTTCCAAGGAGTGGAAGTCCATGGCGCCTAAGGAATTCCTTGGAGAACAAGCCATAGTTAAGCTTAGGATCTCTAACAACCTTTTCAGCAATTTCTTCCTCAGCTTCAAGATCCACCTGCAAGACTTTAGACATGTCTTGTGTGGCTTGTTTGATGTTCTTGGCAACTAAAGCAGTGTAACGAGCAGTTTCGGGCATTTTCATTCGCCAGTAATAGGTCATAGCCGCGGGGAGAGCACCCACCATAAGGATGATACGCCATAAGTAATCAGCTTGAGGTACGGTCGAGCCAACAGGGTCTACACTGTAGATTGGCGATGGGAACTGATGATCGAAAATGCTCGAGAATATTAGCGCAACGATGCCTCCAGCCAAAATCCCAAACCCTTGCATAGCAAACACGGCCGCGATGAACGCACCACGAGTCTTCTTGTTCGCATACTCCGACATGATCGTTGCTGAGAGTGGATAGTCACCTCCAATACCAACTCCAAGCCAAAACCTTTTTCCAAAGGTGCCAAAAATACACAAGTTACATCAATACAATAATTTTAGCGTATCAAAAATCGCCTTCACTAATAAAATGCTTTAAGGAAAAAGAAAAAGAAAAAAAAATCACTATTTCTCTTCGTTTTATATATCTTTCGTTTAAGCACAACTATACTTTAAAATTTTCACTCATATTAATACAATTTATTGCAATGTCTATAATATTTTTTATTAACTTATCAATACAATATCCATATATATTTAATAAGGAATAAAAAAGTGATCCGATTTCTATATGTAATTAACTAAAAAAATTGTAAGAATAAAACTGAAATTTCAATAAAAAAAAAATATTGATTCGAAAAATGAAAATAAGTCTTAAAAATTATTCTCGTGTTAAACCGGATGGAAGCTATAATTTGTAAAGAATCCATAATTCTTTTCTCGTTAAATTATTTGATAAAATACCTGAAAAAGCAAAGAGTTGTCATGACCCCCTTGGGACTACTTCCAAAGGAGAGACCGGATGCGACAGAACAAAGGACCATCATGATCAAAGTGATTCCATAAACTTTTTTCCGGCCTAGTTTGTCTCCAAGCCACCCAAAGAAAAGTTGACCTATAAGTGTCCCACATAGAGCCACACCATTGACGGCGGCAGCCACTTCCGGTGGGAGTGTTCCCGGCTTTTCTGCGCCAGCCTTGTGGTAGTAAATGCGACCTAGGAGCTTTGTGACCAATGAGATACAAAAAAGATCGTAGGCATCGGTGAAGAAACCCATTCCGGCGATAACAATCGCCGTGAAATGGTAAAGCTGTGTTTTGGCTACATCAAGTGCCTTGAGCACTCCTAACTGTTGATTTTGAGCCATTGACTTTTCTGCGAAATTATCTGCAAATACAATGACAAAGTATACAGCTGAATATCGTATTTCTAATGCTTTAGTTTGACCTTTTTCATGTTTCACTGGAAGACAAAGGACTCAACGCTTTTGCCATAAGACAATCCATCTACTTGGAGTTGAGAAAGAAAAAAACGTCTATAGAAATTTTAACGTTGATTCGGTTTTACAAGATCTGATTTGTTCTGCACGAACTCGACAATCCATCAACGTACTTGGTCTTAGACTTCAGTTACAGTAATTTAAGAGTGGAGTAAAAAAAAGTGTAATGAAAATCCACAACACTAATCATGAAATCAACTGAACTAACTAACCTTTATGCTTATGATGAGGCTTTTTAGTTGTCGGGTTTTATAAAACGACTGGAGAAAGATATGCTTAATAGTTAAAACTTTTGCCGTATATACACTGACTATAAGATATCTCAAAGTTGGAAAATGTGTGAGCTACTTATAGACCAATTATGTCTCAAAGTCAACGTACGTAACTAACTATATATCGGGATCTAAAGAGCATATACTCTCATCTTGTTTGTGTTATATAAACTGTATTATAGTAAGAACCTTAATAATACGTCATGATAATGAAACTACTCTAGTATGAATTCAGCCGCTTCAATCGTTTACTATGACTCATATATAGTCATTATATTATAATATATCTATATATATAGTTTACGACTGGATTAATGCATGATTTTTTAATGATATGATGATAAATATTCTTAAATTCAATTTTGTAAAAAAGAATTCTTTAATTCATGGTATATCAAAATATATAAAGATGTGTGTTGGCTTGCTTTGATTGTATAAACATTGGTATTCTTTCTGAGAGGCGATGGTTGAGTGATGCATTATTCTTCTTCGCATTCCGTTGTAACAGAAACATTGTAAAATGAATTTTTATTGGACTATTTTAATAAATATCTCTTTTGTTACCTATCGGATCCTGTATAAAATAAATAGAAAAATATGGTTCACATTAAGAAATGGATATGATTCATCTCCGTGGTACTCGCAAACGTTAGAATGTCAAAACATAAACATAAAATTATAGTTTATATGACCGAAGAAAGTTTTTCTTATGTGACCAAAAGGAGTTTTTCGCCATTTATTCTTGATTTAGTTGCCTGTGGATAGAGTTCATTTGTTCTTTCGTTAATATGCTGCGTTTGTATGTTGCAAAGACTATTTGCATTTAACAATAACTATACAAAAAAAAAAACATTTCTTACCTGATCGATCTAATCTAAAGTTAATTTCGATTTTTAAAATTTTAAGTTAATTTTGATTTCTAAAATCTTAAGTTAATTTTGGTTTTTAATTTCTATTACCGATTAGTTAATTTGTTACCAGTAATAAACAAGACCAGTTAAATTACTGAAATTCTGTGAAGAGGTATTGTTACTTAGCTTGTGTATTAATTATTTAAAATAGTGTTTGTATTTTCATTATGAGTTATTATTAGTAGCAAAAAAACTATATATCCCATATCGACGTGGTTGTTGACCATACATAATAATGTATATATAATTTGTTACAGGAGCGGGTCACAACTCACAAGTTTCGACTATGTATGTTCATATTATGTTAATGTATAATTTGTTACAAGAGATGGGTCACAAGTTTCAACTATGTATGTTCATATTATATTATTGTATAGTTTGCTACAAGAGATGGGTCACAAGTTTCAACTATGTATGTTCATATTATATATTACTTTATATGTGTTAGTCAATGGACGTAGTTTAAGGATTTCCCATAAAATAAGAACAATAATATGCTAATAAATTGTGTCCACCAACAGCTAAGTCCAGCAATTAAACATCCCCAAACTGCAAGCAAGAAGAATGTGACAATAATGATCCACTAAAATTATTTTAATTCTATAAAAAAAGGATTGTAAAAACAGCTACATCATCATCATATGGTTGACGTGGTTATGGCTGCAAGTGTGATTGGAATTGGATATACAAAACTGCCATTAGTGTCAGTTAAATGTTTAGAAATATGATAATCGTTATCCGAAAACAGAGTAATTTAACTTTCTCAAGAACTTAATATTGAATTACGGTAGTCTCCATACCAATAATTAAATTCATAACGATTCACCCTCAACATTACTTTATAGATCCCAAATCAATTTATTTAAAAAGATTAGAATCAATAAATAAAACTATAACATGCTGAACTGTATGGTCACAAATCATACCCATCTTATTTTTTGCTATCATACCCATCTTGTAATTATATTTTTTTTAAAGCAATAAAAATAGACAGGTTTTATACTAATTTACATTTTATCTTTAAGGGCTTATTTTGTGGGTAGGCTGCAAAAGGCTGTATTGTGTTTTGTTGTAATTACAGCCCATTGGGTTTCCTAACATATATTTACCGTTTAACAAAAAAGACATGTTTTATTGAAATTTAATACAATTATTAATTTATTACAAACCAGATTTACAGCAAAAACACACACACACACACTCTCAAAGTGATAAACAATCCCGCAATAAAGTACCAGAAGCATTCAAAAATCGTCTTGCTCTCTCACCATGGTGGTGAATTACATTGGCATGATTGCTAAAAAGCTCTTATGCTCAGTGTTTATAGAACCAAAAACCATTCTCACAGCTGTGAATGCGAAACTTCTATACGCTTTTTGAAGCCATCAAGTCTCCATTAGTTGTATTGTTTCGAACTCTGCGAACTCAGAATCGACTGAAAATAAAAATTCGATCAAATGATTAGAGATTTCGATCTTGCCATGTAACACAATGATATCATCAAACATATGACTTTAAGTCATGAGATATTCAAAGGTGTTCAACCTTGTAAAAAACGATCTAACAATGTTTATTTTTCGCTTTTTTTCTATTGAACTCATAAGGCAAAGCCAAAAATAGATTCATAACTTACTTATATTCAAAACAAAATAGAATATATTATTAAAGGGAAAAGTAGAGGGAAAAGAACTTTAGCTTACGTATATAAGACGAAAAACACTTTAATTATCCCATTAACCAAAAAAAAACTCAAAATTACGTTGACTTGGCCGAAGAGCAAAAGAACTGTAGTTACTACTTATGATTGACGTTCGGATTAATTCGATCAAATCAGCATCAAATTAAAGGGTTTTTTGGTTAATAAGATAGTTGACGCTTTTTTATTCTATAGTTTTACTACTTCAAAAGCAAAAAAGCAGATTCAAAGCTTAGACCTTATTAAATCATTCAAAACATATAGTAATAGAAAAAATGCCTTTATGCATATGGCATATTTTAGTACGATATTGTTAATTTGTTATATTTGGAAAACCAAGAACCATTCAATCCTAACTTTTATTTTTACACCCTAACCAAAAAACATCCATTTGACTCCACAAATTGAAAAAAAGTTATGTGATTAATTATATACCTTGACTTTAGGATAAGGGAAGTTAGTTTTAGCACCTCTGCTTCCGAAGCTGAATTTTGATTTCTTGTCATTAGGTTTCAAGATCTGAAAAGAGCAAGTCAAATCATCGTCCACACTCATCATCGCACCTGCATTGTCGAACTCTCCACAGTAATTCGGCGCAGAGAATATCGTCACAAGCTGCTTATTCGCAAAGAACTCGAACCCATCTTCAACAACCTGAGATGAAATCTTCGCTTGCATCAAAAGTGAACACATAGAAAACGGTTGCTTTAAGCGCAAGGAAAGATAAACAAACCTGATGAGCCCTACAAATTAGGTCAAGATCGAGTCTTTTGAGAAACTCAGAAACCGTATCGGATCCAAAAGTGTAAGAAACTCCACGATCATTAGGACCCCAGCCTCTAACCACTTTGTCAGGATCAGACCACAAGAGATCACAGAGTAAACCACGATCAGGAATATCCGTTGGACGACGGATGTCTCTAATCTGTCTCAAGCTATGCAGCTCCGGGGAGAGCCCACCGTGCATGCAGAGAATACGGTCATCTATAAGTGCAGCCACGGGGAGACAGTTGAAGCAATCAGTGAAGATTCGCCAAATCTTGACACTGAAACGGCGTTTACACTCGTCGTAGAAGCCGTAGATGCGATTGATTGAAGCACTCTCGTGGTTTCCTCTAAGAAGGAAGAAGTTTTCAGGGAACTTGATCTTGTAAGCGAGCAAGAGACAAATCGTTTCGATGCTTTGTTTGCCACGATCCACGTAATCTCCTAGAAACAAGTAGTTTGAACGAGGAGGGTGTCCTCCGTATTCGAATAGTCTCAAGAGATCCGGGTATTGTCCATGAACGTCCCCTGTTTTTTTTTTTTTTTTGTGAAACCAAAAGATTTCATAAGAACACAAAAATCTCAGAGAAGAGACATAGAGAAGCAGAGAGAGAGAAGTGTACCGCAGATCTTGACAGGAGCTTCGAGTTCCAAGAGATTTGGCTGTCTCAAGAAGATATCTCTAGAGACGAAACAGAGCTGTTTGATCTCTGTTTCAGACAACTGAACAATCTTTCCAGGTTTCTCTCTAGCTTCAAGCAATCTATTGATCACTGAGTTTAAAGCACCAACCTCCATTACTAAACCTCAAGAAATAGGGCAACAATGAGACGGAACAACAATGACGAGAAACCCAAAAGATTTATAATAAAAAGAAACTATTGTATACATAGAAAACAATTAAAAAGTTTGAAGCTTTTAGAGTCTTTTTATGCTTTGATCTTTGGAAAAACGAACGGTGTTTGTCAAATTGAAGAAGGGCTTTATGAACCCGCGTGAAGAATATATTCTTCTTCCCTTTTAGCAAAAGCCCATGTGTGAACCTACCCACATTGTTCTAAATTCAATTACATCATGTAATAACCAAAAGTGTTAGCTTATCTAGTAGCAACACATTTTGTGTGTGTTTTGTAGCTGTCAGGGCTTGAATCTAATCAGCTACGTCGTGCTTTGAATTCAAGACTTTTCTGCGGGTAACTAGAGCGCAAAAAAAAACGTTTCTTTCTCCCTCACAGTATCAATGTTATTGTATTCAGGGTCAAAAGCTTTGTTTGTTGATTAGTACGCATCACATCAAGCAACTTGGCCCATCTACAAGAACATATTCGTTCTGAAACTACCGGATGAGAGATGACACCACAGGAATAACGAGATAAAGAAAGAGAGAGAGATTGGAGAATATAAGTTTGGCTTTTCGCTCTTACCTTCCATTAGAACAAAAAGAGAGAGAGAGAGAGGGAGGAAAGATTCCAGAGTTAGGAGGAAACGAAGAGTGATGCCTCCTCTTAGAACTTCTAGATCGTTTCATTTAAATTAGACTTGGGTAATTGGAAAAAAAAAAAAAGAGAAAAGCAACATCATAGTTTTCGAAAAGCAAACTCAAAGAAACTGATAGATACAATGGTGCTTCTCAGTCATAAACAGCAAGCTCCTTGTACTCCTGACCTTTAATGGCTGCCCGCATGACAGCTTCAGCATTCACAATCCCACCTTCCTCAAGAAACAGAGTCAGGAGATTCTTTGAAAACCCACTAACCAAAGCTACTCCTTTCTGATTACCCGCCACAGGTGTAGCCGACGAGTCTCTCAAGTTCCAAAATACAATTTCCGGAACATTCTCAAAACCATTCTCCTTATACTTCCTCTGAATCACCTCATAATCCGTCTCCCACTTCTCCTTGGACCGTTGCTTTGCCATCTCCAACTGTTTCTCATAATGGACAGAGTAACGGCCAGCG
Source organism: Isatis tinctoria (assembly GCA_010577795.1). Lineage (NCBI taxonomy): Eukaryota > Viridiplantae > Streptophyta > Magnoliopsida > Brassicales > Brassicaceae > Isatis > Isatis tinctoria. The sequence goes on along the minus strand of CM021250.1, from coordinate 16,484,819 downwards.
TAATTGCTGTTTCCCACTGCATTATCAAACTCCATGTCGCTAAACACAAACAAACGCTTGACCATCTGGTCATCTGTTAACTTATTCTCGACTGCAACCGCTAGAATCCGATCAAACACCTTCTGGAAATCCGTGTTCATTCCCCAATCCATTCGTCTGACAAACTCTGTCTTCTCTCTCAGGCTCGAACCCGTGACTAGATGAAGCTGCGGGTTTTTACTAAAGGTGATAACTTTCCCTTTCCACGGCTCTTCATTAAGCTCCGAGACCAATAAACCAAGAGCCACACAAACCTCCATAGGTGTACCCTCCATGCTCCCGGAGACATCACAAATCGCCAACGAGTTCTTCATCTTCCCTTTCTTAGCAAGATCATCCACCATTCTCGCCCATTGAAGCTCTGCAACATCCGCGCCAACTTCACTCTCACTAGCCTCAAGCTGGCTGATTATCTCGTGAGGAAGCAACGCACCAGCAGCCATCTTCTTCTTCCCCGACTTCACATCCTCCAAAAACTGCTTAAACCTCTCGCTATCATGCTTCTCAAAGAGCGACTTGTAGTTCTTCATAGCCACGGAAGCAACTCTATTGTACTTCAAATGATTCCACTCCTTTGCACTCATAGACACCTCAGGCAACTGCAACGCCTTACGCAACGGCACAAGAACCTGTTTCCTCAACCTATCTCTAATCCTATAAGCGTAATGAGCTTCTTCGATCCCTTCGTACTCATCTCTAGAGAACATCCTTCTAGCAATCGCCTCACATATCAAACTAGTCTTATCGTACGAAGAATCAACAGAAGGACACCACTTCGAGGCTAAACCAATCTTATTCAGCTCATTCGAATTCAAACACTCCAAATCAGACTTCAACAAATCAGCAAACAAATCCGCGACTCTATCAAACAGTAATCTGTAATTAGCATCAGAGTTATACCTCTCCAAAGCTTTCTTCGCCTTCTCGAACTCTCTCTGTTTCCGCAAAGCTCTCGCCTTTATCTTATCGACATGACCAACAATCTCCTCCGCGTCTTCAAGAATCCGATCTTCCAAATCCTTGGACCGATTCTCTCTCGTCCTCTTGAACTGACGCTGACTCCTCTTCCTCCACGTCCTCTTCCCTTCCTCCATCTCCTGACCTTCGAGGATCCGATACAGAATCTCAGGCAAATCTTTGAAATACCCGAAATTGACTAGAGCAGGGAGATTCAAAGCTAGAGTCTTTGGGTGGTTCTGGTAAAGCCACAACGCAGCGGTGTAAAACCCTTCTTTATCTGACTTCCCAGTGCCTCGGACTCCTCGGAGATGGCAGACGAGTTTCAACGAAGTCAACGGGTCGTGTGACCAAGAAAGCTCCAGTCTTTGGATCAGATCGTTGGGAGGCGTGTCGGGGACGATGTGGAAGAAGAAATCGAGGCATGGGTTACCGGAGGAGAGAAACGTCGGCGACAAGTTTTCAGTCAGACCCTTTGGTGGGTCTTCTCCTCCGAGGTTTAGTGCGGCGGTCTTGGGGATCAGATTGTGGTCAACGGAAACAGGGGTCTCCGGCGAACTGATGGTGATCGGAGTCTCGGCGGAGGCGACGGAAGGTGGGCCTAGAAGGGTTGTAGTAGAAGAAGCCATTGAAGAGACTAGAGAACGAGGAATTGGTGATGATGACTCTGAGAGCTATTTTGGAGATTGAGGCATTCTGTGAATACACAAATTTATAGAGATTATAGAAAACCCTAAAATGATACGTGCAAGATATATGGAAAATATACATATATATCTATGATATGCAAAGATACTAAATATTTTTCTATACGAATAGTAACACTTTGCAAGAAATATATGGAAAAAAGATACATAAATATGAATATATGATATACAGATATTTTGTAGTTAAGCACTTAATGCCACGTCGTGGTGTAACCGTCTTTTGGTATGTTTTTTTATTGGTTACTATTACTATAGTTTGTGGTCTATGATGGAAAGCATTAAATATTATCTCAATTTTCTTAAAATACATTCATCGAAAACTATATGATACGTTAAGAATCTGACTGGTTTAAATGTAGCACTTTGTGAGTGTGGATGTAGAAGTTTGGGAAAGCAGACTATTGTGATATATACGACTACTAGTATTTAGCCCGTGCTTTGCACGGGAATTAGAATTTGTAAGTAATATTAATATTTGTAAAAATAATTAAAAATATAAATATTATGTAAATCAATATAAATCATAATTTAAAATTTGAAAATGCTTAAAAACAAAAAAGTTATTACCATTGTCTTATATTATTATTATAATTAGGATTCTTAAGTAATATTATTATTATCCGTATAAATAGTTAAAAAATTAAATATAGAATGAATTAATAAAAATTAATAATTTTAATTTTGAAAATTGGTGAAAAATAAAAATTAATTAACATTTGCTCATTTCGGAATATTAATCTTTTTAAGTATTATTATTATCTGTAAAACTTATGTTAAAAAAAATAATATGTAATTAAGTTATAAATCATAATTTAAAAATTGAAAATGCTTAAAAATTAAAATTAATTACCATTGGCTCAGTTAGTAATATTAGCATTTTTAAGTAATATTATTATTATCTGTATAAATATAAAATAATATAAAATATTATTTTTTACTCATTAAAAAAACATAAATCAAAATTTGAACATGCTTAAAAAGAAAAATTTATTAAAATTTGCTCATTTGGTAATGAGATATTAACATGTATCAATGCATAATTAAAATAAAATTCAAAAGAGATAGACCAAAATCTAAAAATTGAGAAGTTGAGTTTGAAATTGCATTGAATTAGAAATTTTGGTCAAAGAAAAATATTAATAAATTATTCCTAACACAAAATCTGTATCATTGGATTCTTCCTTATTTTGTCATAAATGTTTTCCTAAAAATAAAATGTTTTGGTCAAAATGCAACCTGCATAGTTTTATCCGTCACTGCTCTTATAATTTAAGTCTAGCCACGTTTACTCTACTGTCTTCTCCCAGCATTGAGATTTCCCGCAGGGAGTGAATTTTTTTTTTTTTTACAGGAGAATTTTTTGGTTGGTTATTTATGTTGGATTGTTTAGTTTTTATTATATTTATTCTAACTTTTTTACGAATTTTATTTTATGCTATTTATAGTTAACTATATAACTGAAAAAATTATATTAACTTAATTTTTTACTAATCTACAATCCCATTTCTGTACATTCAATGTACTCTACGGATAGATAACCCATTTTTAAAGAATTAGAAAAAAAGAATCAAAGGGTTTCAATTTTTTCAAATGAACGATTTGAATTATTATTTTGTTAATAGAAACTTATATATAATTTTCTTATCTCATGTATATTTCTATTAGCAATATATTTTTAGTTTTAAATTTCATAATTTAAAATGTTGATATATAAGTTTTAATCTAATGTGGATAGTTTTGAAGGCATTTAGTCTAAATTTTTATATATTAGTAGATAATTTATTTTTCTTCTCTATTAGTTAAAATATTTATTTAATTTTTCAAAAGCATATTCAATACACCAAGCTTATTTCCTTTGTTACTTTTTATGTTATTTTCCAAGAATATATTCAACACATCAAACTGACTTTCTTTTAAATGTTTTTTTTAACTTATCTTATCTAATATTTTTTGAAAATCTTAATATATTTAAAAATATTTAATTAAAATTTTAGTATGTCATAATTTTATTGATGTTTTTAAATCCCATGTGAACATTCACAATGACATATAACTTTACTTTGTATGTATTAATAGATTGTAAATGCATGTTGCAAAATTATTCTTAACTCTAAGAAATTTTTAACAAAATTTTAATCTGAAATCCGACTTTTAATGAAGCTGTGAGGGAAATTCTATAATTTTTTTTCTTTGTTTATATAAGGAACAAACTCTTATGCATGATATCGAAAATTTGCTACACCATATATTTGGAAAACAGTCTTTAAGGGTACATTGTGAAAAACTATACTGAGTGATTAATCAATTATATACAAAATATTAATCTGAAATCTGAAAGACCATGGATGTAAAACTCAATACAGACCTGTTGCATATCAATTAATTATTTTACTCTTTGGTATGAAGGATAAAGAGAGGCTAAACACCCGGCTCCACAATATGTTCTTTCGTCCATGTTTCTCACTGCGCTCACCCATTCCGACTGTTACGTTCACCTCTTGTTCTGAATTGGACAGCGTGAAGACATAGAGGTACTCTTGCAGGGAGGTAAAGGTCCGATTTGTGGTCCTGGTTTTGATTCACCATTTAAACTCTTCCACGGGAAAGAACGTATTGTCCCGTTGTCTGAAAACTCTTCCTCGTGCTCCACAGTTCAATCCTCTAGCAGGAAAGGTAGCCAGCATAAGTTTGTCAGCATTTTTTTACCCATGTTAATCTCGAGTCGTTTTCATGGAATCGTGTCTTCTGCTCGAAAACTTGCAAATCAGGCTCCTCCAAGCATGAGACTTAATATGGCTCTGTATAAATCAGGCTATTCCGTGATATAGTTGTCTATTGTCAACTATATCCGCGTACATTACTTCATAAAAGTTTCGACCTCATTTACTTTATTTCTCTGCTCAAAAGATACAAAAAATGAAAAGAATCATATATCGACCACGACAATTCTATACTCTCATTTCTCAGTAATATGACACGAACTTTTAGGTTTAGTTTATATACTGCAGAAAACCAGAGTATGGCATAGTGTGAGTTGTTTATGAAAATTAGGTTCTGGTCCCTCCCCTATGCAACCACTATCAAAGACAAAAGCATAAATGAGGATATCTTCTGAATAAGTAATGTTATACGTACCTATGCCAGCAGCTTTCCATTAGAGATATCCACTGAGGATCAACATCCTTTGAGACTTCCAGCCTCTGGGTCATAAATCCCACAGCTCCAATCACCTGCAGGTATCCTAAATAGACATCTCTTTATATTTGGTTCACATGTGCATGCGGATTATATACATAAACGAAGGAGGTAAGAGACAAAAAAATGCAAACTTTTCTAAGCAGATTGGATGTTTTGCGATGGACATACGACCTCTAATTCTTAAAACTTTTGCAAAACAACCCCTTTGATTTGACCAAGAAAGATCATTGACTCACTCAACCTTCCAGTTGTAGATAGTGATTTTACTGTAAGACAACTCACTGTATTCTTTTACATTATTATTACAATAGCCAAAATGGGTAGTATGGTTTCCTAACATAGTTCACTAAGTACATCTTAGTTACGGGTTGTTCGAAACTATACTCATTTTAACAGGGGGCAAGAAGCTGTTGTGTATGTAACATTCAGATTACTCCATGGACTAATATGGCCTTGTATAGCTTTAATATTTCCAATATATATATTTTGTACTCTCAATTTCATTTGGGAACAATTCTTTAGATTTTTTTTTCACCTAAATGCGAAAACTATACCTGCATAGCTTTTAGATTTTCCCACGGAATTTCCTCAGTCAGAAGCTCCCATAGTACTACTCCAAAACTGTAAACGTCAGACCTGAGTTTAGAGAGAAGAAGCATCATTAGAGATGAAAGGTAGACAGCAATAAGCAAAGGAACTTACACAAGCAAAAAATGAGAATATACTTTTCATCAGCAGCCTAATTTCAAAGAACCTCTGGTGCCATCCATTGAGGCTGCAAAACAGGCACAAAGCAACTGAATTCATTATGAGAAGAATTGACTTTACACGAAAAAGAGACCAAAACTTTCGAACCTCTGGTGCCATCCATCCCATGCTTTTGAATTCATACGAATCCTTTTCTCACCCACGAGAAAAAAGATCAAAACTTTCGAAATCTCCACACTGCATTTACATCATCTGTACACATGGGTTAAAAAGTAAGAAAGATATCTTAACTAAAGCAAAGAACACATGCTTATACAGCCTCTAAATAAATTGCAGAGTTACCTTGAGTTGCTGTTGGAGCAAATACTTGATTGAACTGAAACGTTTTTTTTTGCATCTTTTTGAGGCTTCGATGGATCACGACAAACAAAGAGCCATCTTTTCCTATGTAATCTATTACTCCTTTCATTTCCTGCAGTATGTTTGTCATGCATTATGACACTTATGAAAAGAGCAAAAACTTGTGTTAACTATTTTCTACCTTTAAGATCTTGCACCATATAACTTTCTGTTTTCTTCCACCACTTTGTAATATCCTTGAGCTGCTGATGACATCTCTTGCATTTGATTCCCTGTGCATAAGAAGCATATCCCAGAAAATTGAATTTGGAACCAGAAAATTGAATTTGGAACCAGAGGAGATGAAATTGGAGATTTCAGAACACAAACTAACCTAGTTCCATCAGATCTTTCTGCAAATGAACCTGAAATTCCTTAAAATCCTGCTTCGTTTCTATAAACAAAGTCTTGAGAACCTAATTAAAGATAAGCATATACCTTAATTAGAACATATATTACAGACAAATAAGAAATGAAAGTTAGGAGAGAAAGATGAGAAGAAACCAGTAACTCCAAGATAAAAAAAAGCATATACCTGAATTAAAATTCTGTTCGAGAAGAAACCAGTAACTCCGGTGTGATGACGTGGATCGTACATTTGGGTGAGGAAGAGGAGTCTTGTGTCTCTGTTTGGTTATCGGAGAAACGGACGAAGGAGGAAGATGAATCACCGAGAAAATCTTCGAGCTTGGGAATATGAGTCGGAGCACGGGTTAGTGAGTTGAAAAAGTAGCGAGGGATGTTTGTGATGTTTAGGAGAAATAGATCGGAAATTTAAGGATGTGGTGGTGGTGGTTTCTTCAGAAAACGTGGTGGTAGTAGTTTTCCAGAAAATTAGGGATTTCAGAAAACGTGGTGGTGGTGGTGGAGTATCCCACGACTAAAAATTTTTTTCATTCAGGTAAATTTTTTTTTATTCGATTATTATCTTTTTTTTTTCATAACTTTTTTAAAAAAAAAAAAATTAAAGCACAAGCCACGTGGCAGAACCTGATTCGCCAGGTGACTTGTGCTTTAGTATAATAAGGATACAATTGACATAGCAGTTGAAAACGGATATGTTTGCTAGATATTTGCGACTGGTTAATAAACATACACAAATTGGACCTTTTGAGTTAAAGCCAGCCATTGTTAAATCTTACGTAGAAAGAAAGCCCAAACATTGATTCATTCAAATTCGTCGTGGGCACTTACAAAAGCTATAAAACATTATACTCAGATACAGCTTCATTTGGTCTCTTGCTTCACCTTAGAGCAGAACTTTAGGACACAACTCTTGTCTCCTTCCCATATCAGCTTCACGATGATCGATTCACCAGTCTTCACACAGTTAGCTTCGAAGAACTCTTGCCAACCTCCTACCAATCTTATTTTACCACTGGTTTTCTGAGACCGCAGACATGTAGACCACTTGACACCATTCTTGTCCAGCATAAACATTTTAGTTTCCTTATTGATGCCATGCTTCCTGGCGAAGCGTAAGGGAAGAAACTGCAACAAAGATTCAAATAAAGGATTCAAGACAGAACAGAATGTAAGAACACCAATGGCCTGGAGTGGTGACACTAACCATTATATGGTTTTTGAGATTGTAAGGTCTAAGAGTTAATGTCACAAATTGGTTTTGGGATTGTGAAGACAAACGTAGAAGCAGAGTCTCTCCTTTATTGATCAGTTTGAACGTAAAAAAACTTCCAGCTCTAAGTCCATTGGCAATACAGAAAGCTCTCCACCCTCTTGTGATATTCATAGTTCCACATGATCTCTTTCTATTCAAATTTAGCCTCCACGTTGTACCCTTTTGATTCATCAGAACAATCTCTCCACATCTTTCCGCAAGATCATTTTCCCTCACAAAACTTCTAGGAAGATTCTGGAAGTTCATTACAATACAACATGATTTTGATCAAAATCAGACCCTATAATGAGAGTTTTTGATTCAAGTTAGGAGTAGATACCAGTCTGTCTTCTCGGAGGCTTGAAGGCGTGACATTAGCCAGATAACAAGAGGGATCTAGTGAATAAGAAGAAGAAAATCAGTCCAAGTGGTAATGTAAGAGTCAAACTGGTTATCTATACTTACAAATCACAACTCACCGAAGTTTTACAAATCAGCCTTATTACTTGAGCACCTTTCTTGTATATTTGAGAGTCAAAAGTTAGAGAAAGACAGAACACAACTCACCGAAGTTGGTCTCTTCATCACTTTCCGGTTCTGTGGAAAGAGACTCTACCTCATCACCTTCTGAGCTCTCTTCTTCTGACTCTGACTCTATGGAGGACAAACGAAGAACCGGAGTTCTTCCTCTTTGGATCAGTTTGAAAGTGTAGTGACCTCCAGTTATAAGCCCATTGGCATTACAGAAACTTCTCCACCCTTGTCTGATGTAAGTCCTTCCACATGGCTCTTGTCTTAAAGCTAAAGTCCATGATTTACCCTTTTCATTCATCAGAACAATCTCTCCACATCTTGTCTCGAGACCATTTTCCCTCACAAAACCCATTGGAAGATTCTGAAAATTCATTACAATACAACATGATTTTGATAGAATTCAGACCTTAGTATAAGATTTTTTTTTTCTTTTGATTGTTCAAATTAGGAGTACAATACCAGTTTGTCATGACGTAGGGTCGCAGGCGAGACATAAGATATAAAACAAGAGGGATCTAGTGTAGAAGACTTCGTTTCTTTTCTTGGATTCTTCTTCACATTCTTCTTCTTTGGAATCCTCTCTGAAGAAGAAAATCATTGTTACCTAAGCTCAGTTCTTATATGTCTCAGAGTCAAGAGTTATAGAGAAAGAAACCGCTAACCGAGGTTGCTCTCTTCATCACTCTCTGGTTCTGTGGAAAGAGACTCTACAGACTCTGTACATGACAAACGTAGAACCAGAGTTCTTCCTCTTTGGATCATTTTGAAAGTCAATAAGTCTCCAGCTTTAAGTCCATTGGCGTGACAGAAACTTCTCCACCCTCGTGTTATATACATAATTCCACATGATTTTTTTCGTTTCAAGTTTAGCGACCATGATCTACCCTTTTCATTCATCAGAACAATCTCTCCACATCTTGTCTCTAGACCATTTGCCCTCACAAAACCCCTTGGAAGATACTGAAAATTCATTACAATACGACAAAACTCAGATCCTAGTATCAATAATGTTTGTCGTTCAAACTAAGAGTAGAATACCAGTGTGTCATAACGTAGCGTCGAAGGTGAGACATTTGCCACAAAACAAGAAAGATCAAGTGAAGCAGATTCTGTTTCTTTTCTTGGATTTTTCTTCACTTTCTTTTTCTTTGGAATATTTCCTGAAATAGACAAGGATAAATCTTACATGCAAATAGTCTGACTAATTCTCCCTACTTTCACACGCATATATCAAAATCAGACTGTTTAAGATTTGTTACTTAAATGTCTATCTCAGATTCAAAGTCACGAGCAGAGTTAGAGAAAGACAGAACACAACTCACCGAGGTTGTTCTTGTCTTCTAAACACGACTCATATTGAATCTCACAGCAACTAGGTCCCATGAGTGTAACGTGGAAAACCATGTCTTTCTCTTGTCTGAAAATAAGAATGTCACCGACTCGAAGATCGTGTGCAAGTGCGAACTGTTTCCAACCATCAGTGAGCTTCTGGCCATCTTCTATTCTCACTTCCCAGGTTATCATTGAGGCATCTGATCTCAGCTTCGCCGTCTTTCTTTCATTTGTTCCTTCTATATACTTCAAGAAGAAGGCTACAGGAATTGTCTGAACCAACATGCAAATACAAAACCAAACCCATCTCTCAATTAGCTGCTCAGAGAGACAAAGATAGATAAAGAAAAAGGGAGAGAGAGAGAGAGAGAGAGAGAGAGAGAGAGAGAGAGAGAGAGAGAGAGAGAGAGAGAGAGAGTACCAAGTGGCTGTGGAAGCCAGGAAGAAGAGGCTTAAAGAAATGTTTATCCACCATCCTCAGAAGCTTCAGAACTCCACACAGGAATCAGACGACCTTTCGTTGTCCTATTTATTGTAGAGCAAATAAATTCTATTTATTGCAGAGCTTCTTCTTTTCAAGTATCTATTAATATATAAAAGTTGAAGCTATAGTACTCTAAAAGTGTCTACATAGTATTGAAATTATAAAATAACCAATAATATCATTCCACATCAACATTTAATTTTTTTTAAAAATTTTATTGTTAATAGAAAATACATAAGATAAGAAAAGTATCTATAAATTTATATTAAACAAAAAAATCAACTTAATATTAGATTAAGAAACTTTCTAATTGAAAATATAAGATAAGTAATTATCTATAGAGTTCTCTAAAATAAATAAATCAACTTAATTTTAGATTAGGAAACTTTTTAATTTAAAATAATCATATTATTTGTATAATTAACTATATATAATCTACAATGGTGACACAAAAAAATAGAATAAATTTAATAGAAAACTACATATAATAATATTAAAAACAAATAGAGAAAGTAAGAAACATATCTACAAATATTTCTTAATTAAAAGTTAACTTAATTTTATATTACGAAAATTTCATAATTTAATATAATTATCAATTTTGTAATTCACCATATATAAAATAAAATAAGTATTGGTGACCAAAAAAAATTTAGATCAAATATAATAATAATAGCTTTTTGTAGATGATTATTTCTTAGTTAAGATAATGGTTTTAGTTGAATTTTATACAAATAAGATTGACACTATCTAACTAACAAAATTACCCAATTAAATTACCAATTAAATTAAATTGGCTAATAAAATTAGTTAAGATGATTAAATTACCCAATTAAATATTATACTAATAAAATTATCATTATATAGTTTTAAAATTGTCTATATTAACTTCGAAATAATTAATTAAATATTTCAAATTATCATCTTAAGTTAACTGTATTTTGTATATTTTGTTTTAGTTATTAGAAAAGGTCTTTAAATCCTGAAATAATATTATAAACATGAAAGATGATAAAAAAAATTCATTAAATGATACGAGATTTTCATTTTGAAAAAAATTATATCTCGAAAATATAAAATTTTATATTTTTAGAGTATTAATTGATTCATATATTTTAACTTTTTTGTATTTGAATATAATGGATATGAGATTATGCTAAAAATTTATATATTTTAAACGCTTTTATTATTATTTAACAATTTATATAATAAATTATGCAGTATTGTAATTAAATGTAAAACAGACAAACATAATGACGAATCTAATGACTTGAACAGAGTAAATTTTAAAATTAGAGTTTAGAGCCACTCAACCAAATAAATAATATATTGAGTTTATGATATTTATTAAGAGAATTGATGGATTTTTGGAAAAAAATTGAATTCCTTTAGAACTTAAGAGAAAAGAATATGATGTGATATAAAAAATTATTAGACCATATAATGAATTATTCACAAAAAAATATTGACGTTATAGAAAAACTTTAGAATTCATTATTCAAACTGTTAGAAAATAAAATATTTTATATGATGTAAAATATATAATTAATAAATATAAATAAGAATATTGTTAAATATACGAAAAATATAATTTTTTTATTAAAAATAATTCAAGTGATAAATATGTTAAACTAAATCAATTATATAAATAGCTGATTCAAACATAATATGTAAATTTGGTGATTAAATATATTATATTATACTATTATGAGTATAAAAATAATATTTCAATAAATATTATTAATTTTGTATTTTCACAAAAATAAAATAAAATATCCTCACGCATAACGTGGGTGAAAACCCTATTTTTTTTTTTGTCAACAACATAAAACTATAGCAAACTAAGTATCAAAATCTATCCATCGTGGAGCAACTGAGTCGATGTAAACCAGCTCAGAAGAATAACTCCCTGCACTTCTCGCCAACCTGTCTGCTTTTCCATTTTTCGCCCGGGAGATAAGCTTTATCTGGAAATCTACCAGCCGCTCTTTCCAGAATTGAAATTCCTCGAGATGAATTGAGAATGCTGGCCACTCGGAAAAAAAAAAAAAACCTATTATTTATTGAGATAATTACCTATAGACACACTTTTAAATATTTATGTGTTAGAAAAACACACCTTCATGTAATAGGTGACTTTTGCACTCTTATCGAAACTTTTCTCCCTTTTTGACCCTTATACTAGCTAACCCCGTAGCCCATCTAACTAACAACACGAACCAGTTTGCTCTCTCTTTACCTTTTTACGGTGTCACCAGATTTATCTTCCCTTCACACACCACTTTTCTAGCACACTAACCTCTTTTTCTTCATATTTTCGTTGTTTAAAAAACATAAAATAATTTTGGTTGGTACATTAATTTACAATTTTGTTTTCTGCATAATATGACATCCATTTATATATAGTTTTGTAATTTTTTGATAAAGTCGTGTGGACGTAAACAATTGACGGACACGAACATAGTATACTGATATCTATGAACATACACACAAATTGACGTACACATACCCGCTATACAGATACATGGATGAGCAACCATGAGTATGGACTGATGCATGGATATATATGAATGTATGATGTTGTAGAGGTACATAAAGATGTGGACGAGTAAGAACACTCATGGACGAAACAATGTCGTTGTAGATATGTGGCAGTGTTACATGTACACTTGCAAATGCATGTGGACGTACACATACATAGATGGTGTTGTTGTACATGAATGGACACAAAAAGATAGAGGTACACTAACATATACAAAGACATGGATGAGCTTCGAGATTAAGGACAAAAAAAAATTGCAGTACAAATATTATGTCCCAACGTAACAATGGACGTACACGCAATGTAACAATGGGCGTACACGGCAATGTAACAATGTCCATAAGATATTGTCCATGACCAAGAAGAGTTAGTTTGAAGGAGAAAAATTCTAGGAAAACACTTTTAAGACTTAAATGCATTACCAAACTAACAGAGTAAAACATGGAACATAAGAAAAATGTCTACAACGGCGTTGTTTCGTCCATGACTGTTCTTACCCATCCACATCTTTATGTACCTCTGCATGGTAGCTCATCCATGTATCTGTACAGCAGGTATGTGTACATCAATTTGCGTTTACGTTCAACCATAGTCAATACGTCCACGCTCACCCATGACTCCCACCACATCGAGTTCAACTCGAAACAATAAACGAACACAAAGTGACTATTGAACACAACTTTACTCATGCACACATTTAACACTATAATCATCAACTACCATATGAACACATTGCAAACTGCTGTCCACCATTCGAAGATTCTGAACACATTGAACAATATACGTTACTGATCTCTCACATACCACGGTCACCGTTAACTGTGGTCATGTACACGTTTTACTCCGTCATCATCCACAAACACATACAAAAATATACGCCATCATCCTTTAAGTTATATCTATAAGTCTGTGGACGTACACAGTCATTGAAGAAGTTGTGGTACATGAATGACCACAAATAGATGGACGTACATGAACGTAGACAAAGACGTGGATGAACTTCGAGAGTAAAGAGAAAAAAAATTGAAGTACAAATGTTACATAACAATGGGCGTACACGATAATGTAACAAAGGGCGTACATGAAGTCTTAAATACGTTACCAAACTAACAGAGTAAAACATGGAATATAAGAAAAAAGAAGAAGGAGATAATGAAGAAAAGGAAACCAAATCTGAATGATAAACTGATTGGTTGTCTGTTCAAAGTATTATCTATGTGTACATCCACATACATCAATTTTGTACGTACACAAGTTTTTATCAAAAAAACTTATAAACTATATGTCAATGGATGTCATATTATGCAGAAATCAAAATTATAAATTAAAGTAGTAACCAATTTTTTTTTATATTTCTTGAACAATAAAAAAAAAGATGTAAACGAATATGAAAAAATAGAAAAACAATAACAAAGAAGAAAGAGAAAAGGTGCTAAAGAAATACGTGAAAAGATAACCAGATGTATTTAGGAAAAGGTAACTCCCCACCTTTGTTACTCTTCCTCCAATTAGTGGAGGGCTCTTTGAGAAATTCGTCCAACAGAAATTACCTTCGCACCAAAAGTCATATTTTTTGTAAGAGAAGTACAAGAAGTCCCCTTTATGGTAAAGCTCTCTAATTTATTAAAGCTTCGGTTTCTACACTTTATATTCTTTCTATTTCTGTTTAACAGTCTCCCAAAAACAAAACTTACGTAATCGAGTTGTTTTGTCTTGTTCATTAATGAACTGAACTCCCAGGTGAGTGATTCTCCCAACTTTATGCCATTATAAAACTCATCCAAACAATCTCTTTTTTTTTTTGAATGAAAAACAGTCTCCTAAAGTGCAGGTTCCATCTCTTGACAGTAGATATGCATGCAGACCATTCCATTTTGTTTTCACCCGAAATAATTATCTTCCCAAGTTTGTTGATACCATTAACCTTCATGAATTCACTTGGAAGATGCTGCAAAAATATTAGAACAAGTACATTTCTTTACCAATTAGAATTGAAGACAGAAACTAACTCAACTTTGAAACAAGAGTTGTTAGATGAGTTTACCTGTCTACATGCTCTGACATCTTCAGATGTGAGTGCTAATGTCGCTTTGGATTGACTCTTTGAACTGTTAGACTTTAAGCGAAATAAGTTGAGCATATTTTAAGCGAAACAAGAGTTGTTAGATGATTTCTTTTATGATCTTGAGATCCCAAACAGAAACTTGCATGTCTCACAAGTGACAACATCTGTAAACTTATTGGGGTGACTCGTCCCTAAAGTCTAACATCGTTTGTAATTGTTTAGACTTCCACTTATGCTTCTTTTGAGACTGTATACCAGAAAGAGGAAGTTGTCTGAAGTTTACAACTAGCACTCATGTACTGTTTTGCATAGCTGCTATTGGGATATAAATCAAGGTTCATTAATAAAAAAAGGTCCATTAAAGAGTTACTGGAAGATATCCATCATCAAAGAGAACATTTTGTTGAGGTGGAGATGCATAAACAAACTCAAGTCGTTGTCTCGGATTTAACGGAGTGAATAACGCCGTAATTCTAACTTGTTCAAACCAGTTGTCAACACCAAAGTGAGCCGACAACTAATTCCAAAAGAATGAATGCACTTTGACTAATAAAGGCTGAATCTACTGGCGTAAAAGCTCATAAATGCAAAATCTAGCGAAGCAAAGAGAGACGTTAAACATGGTTTCAAGCTATAAAATCAGGAGAAGAGATTGAAAATAAATAAATAAAAAATTTACCCACACACTTTTCTCAGCTCATTTTTTTTTTTAGCTTTTTTTGAACTACCAGCTCGTTTTCTCTCTGAATTATATCTCCATTCCTATAAAAAAGACTTTCAAATCATCATATTGAAGCTCGTTTACTCATATATTCTCTCATTTTTCGGCTTCACTTCACTCATCACAAACTTTTGAATATTTTTCTTAACGCCATTCGCTTTTTCTCTATATCCTATGATGATCCCAGTCTACAAACTATTCATATTTCCAATTTTGACTGTTGTAGTACCTATTACGACAATTTGGTGCTAAAAGGAGAGAGCATGAAAGTCTAAACTTCAACACGAGGGAGACAGTGACTGACAGACACATTTAGGAGACCATCTCCAGATTCTTTGAAAAGCATTACAAAAAATGTAAAATACTACAATTGATTGATGTGCATATGCAGCTAAATGTTGTCTTTGATTTTATGTTTAAAACTTTGGACACAACAAGATGTTATTCTTTTTTTTTTTTTCACAAATCAACATGTTATTCTATCGTACTGCTTTATTTGTAAATTTAATTAGATTTGACCGCGCTTTAAAGTGCGGAATTATTTATTTAGACCTAATTTAAATTTAATGGAAATGAAAATCTTTATTTTTTTTTTATTTTTTTTTGTTTGTAAAATTTTTAATTATTTTTAAGACATTGACGTTTTTCATTTGAAAAAAAATTATTTATAGATATAAAAATTTAAGATGTGTTTACAATTTTAATTTTTGATATAGATATATTATATATTTTAGGTTATGAATGCACATGACATTATTTAGTTCTTTTAGTTTTTAAGTTTTCTGTTTTAGAAGTCAGAATTTAAGATGTGTTGATGATTTTATTTTGGTTTAGATGATGAATATTTTTCACATAAACGGTACACAAAATCCATTTATGTGAATATATATTTTTCCAACACATTTATTAATTACATTTTTATAATTTTCACTTTTTAAAATAAATTAAAATATGTTAAATAAAGATATTTGGTGTATTCCTTCTTAAATTTGATACTATAATCTATAAAAATAATTGGTGTACTAACTTATATAATTACATTCTCTATATTAAATTAAATTTAATAAAATTAATTTTGATATATAAAAGTAAAACTGAAATTTAAATACTATAATATATTTATACATATTTGATATATATAAATATTCTAAGAAAAATTAAATTATTAAATCACAATATTCCTTTTTTTAAATTGAAATATGTTAAAAATAATTGGTGTATGCTTACTTTAATTTGATATATAAAACTAATTGGTGTACTAAGTTATTGAATTACATATACTATTTGGTTTAATAATATAATTATGCTTATGATATATATATATATGTGTATGTGTGTGTGTGTATCATGAATATTTAAATATATTATAGCCTTTCTATTTTTATTTTCTTTTTATAGATCAAAATTTAATTCATTAATTTTGATAATATTTTGCTATTTTTACGAATTTTTTTGATTATATTCTTAAAAAAATGGAAGAGATCAAATTTTTTTTTTAGTATTATGTTGTAACTAAAAAAGGAAATATATCTTTATGTTTGAAATAGAAAAATATGAAAAGATCTGATGTATAAATTAGTTAATAATTGATTTTACATTTTACCATTAATAAAATTCTAATATTTTACTAATTCTAGTGACATTTTATGTAAGAGAACACATTACTAAAGGTTTCTTTTTCATATATTGATCGTGTTTTCAATGATGTGTTTGGGGTTTATTTTGGCCAAATCAAATAAAATTGATATTTTATTTTACCTTTTTCTGTACAACATTTTTTTGTTGAAACTTGACCTTAACTTGTTTATCGGTTTATCCTTCTAAATTTTTTTCTTGTTACCAAATAGTTTATTCTCATAATTTTTTTATTTAGAAATATCTATTGAAACTGAAATGACCTCTTAGTTAAACAAAGAATGAACAAACATTTTTAATATTATCTGATATTTTTGTCTTGTTCATTTTACCAAAAATGGTTACAAATGTTACGTTAGAAAAAATTATTTGTCGAGTCTCCATTATCATCAATATTAAGAAAAGCATAATTCTAAGAGTACCCTTTACATTTAAGTAAAGAATAACTTGATATAGTGATTTTATATCATATTATATATGGAAAGTTTCATTGATATTCTTGCCTTCATTTTACCAAAAATGGTTACAAATTTTATGTTAGAAAAAATTATTCGTCGATTCTCCATTATCATCAATATTAAAAAAGCATAATTCTAAAAGTATCATTTACATTTACGAAAAGAATAACTTGATATAGTGATTTTATATCATATTATATATAAGGAAAGTTTTCATCATAATGTGATTATGAAACCAAAAGATAAAAACAATTAACGAAAACACCATAGTAAACGATTATATTTTTTCATCTATGTCTATACTTGAGAAACTTTATTCACTATATCGAACGCGCGGGCTAAAATGTGATGCATGCAATCTTGGTACAAACTATTATAGTGATGGTTATCGTTGCCTTCGTTCTGGGCTCTTCTTTCACAATGAATGTGTTAACTCTGAACCAGATGTTTGCAACCTTTATCATCCACAACATCCTTTGAAAATCAAGGCAGTGTCAGAAAAAGAAGATCTACATGGAGAGTGCAACATTTGTAGAGGTAACTTACCAAAGATGTATTATTATTGTTCTATATGTAACTTTGCAATTGATTTGATATGTGCAAAGAAAAAAGTTATAACTAAGATTGAAGGTACGAAGACACATGAGCATCATTTATCTCTTGTTCCAAAGATGATTATGTTCACGTGTCATATATGTAAACTGCTTGATGATCGGTTCCCTTATGCATGTGACATATGTGACTTGAGTTTTCACAAAGATTGCGCTGAATCTACGCAAGAGCTCGAATACTCTTGCCATCCTAAACATCCTCTCAAGCGTCTCACACATATTCCTAGTTATAGTGATGGAAAATGCATCTTGTGCAGAAGCAAGCTTCATATTGTGTTTTATCATTGTTCTATTTGCAATTTCAGCGTGGATATCGATTGTGCAAAGAATCCACCCCCTCTCACTCTTGACCACCCCAAAGCTCATGAACATCCACTCACTCTTTTGTCACAGAGATTTTTTGTTTGTGATGCTTGTGGAATGGATGATGACCCAAATCCTTATGTATGTCTTCAATGCAATTTCATGGTCCATAAAAATTGTATAGACATACCAGGCATTATAAAAATTAGTCGTCATGTTCATCGTATATGCTACAATCATTGTCTCGACGTTGGAGATTGGAAATGTGAAGTTTGCCAGAAAGAGATAAATTGGGCATGTGGAGCTTATTCTTGTTCAAAATGTCCGGATTTTGCAATTCATATGAGATGTGCTACAAAGTTTGGAATTTGGGATGGAATTAAACTTGAAAGCATATTAGAAGATTCCACGGATTCTAAATCATATGAAGTGATCGACGAAGGAGTAATAAAGCATTTCAGTCACGAGGATCATACCTTAAAGTTCAAAGAAGAGGGTGATGCTAATGCTGAATATATGAGGTGTAAAGCATGCACATATCCTATATTTTCTAGCTCATTCTACGACTGCATGGTATGTGATGACTTCATCATTCATAAAAAATGTGCCGATCTCCCAAAAAAGATAATAGATCCCTTTTACAAGATGTCAATGACTCTAGTCTCATATAGTTATGACTTAAATTTATGTGATGCTTGTCAAAACTATTTTGAAGGTTTAATGTACAAAAGTGATAATGATATTATCTTCCTTGATGTGCGATGTGGTTCTATTTCTGAGCCTTTTGTCCATGAAAGTCATCCTCCTCATTCGTTATATGTCCGATATTCAACTGGAGATAAACTTTGTAATGCTTGTGGAGATAAAGCAACTATGGCTTTGAGTTGTGAGGAGTGTGGATTTGTTTTAGACATTAAATGTTCTGTTTTGCCAAAGATGGTTAAACATAAAAATGATAAAGATCATTTTCTATCTTTATGTTATGGAGAAAAAACAAGGGAGCAGTACTGGTGTGAGATATGCGAGGAATATCTAAATCCAGAAAAATGGTTTTATTCATGTGATCAATGTGGCATCACTTTTCATATCAAATGTACAATTGGAGACTTCTTATGGATTAAACCGGGAGGTGAGGCTGAATTCATATATATGGTTATTCCTAATAATTACACAAATCGACCAGTTTGTAACTGTTGTAATTCTCGTTGTCAATACCCATTTATCCTGAAGTTTAAGAAAAATATATTGTGTTCTTTACAGTGTTTAAAAAATGTAGATTGGTAGCTTGCTAGTGATTTATCTAAAGTGGATTTGCAACAATTCATCGTTGTTATATAGCTTCACCTGAAAATATTATTATTTGTAAGCAAATCAAATGTTTATAAAATGTTTGCTTTTCAGAAGTTGACCTTTAATTTTTTTTATATCACTTGAGTGTATACCTCTTCTTCTCTTGGACTCGATTTCTGTCAACAAAATAATTGGCATATTATTGTAATAAAATTAATGAGGTTATTAAAATTTTGAATATACACGATTTCGGGCAAAAAAATACAAACTCTTTTCCAAATAAAATATGAACTCGTCTTAACCGAACCAAATTAGATAATGAATATTATTTATTGTTTAACAGCCGTTTACTGTTAATGGTTAAACAACATTGTTTATAAAATATAAGAAAAAAAAAACTCTCAAATCTCATCCTTGAATCCTAATTCCTCTTCAATGTATTTTCTATTCTCCCTAACTTCACTTAAATCAATTATTTTCTTTCTTCCCCTTCTTCAGATCACACAAACTTAATCTAGACTGAAAACAACCAAAACAGTAGTGGGGGGTGATCTGAAAACTTGCGTCTCCTCAACATTGCAGAGATTTCATCCAAGCGATCATTGCACAAGCCACAACATTTTGTGATAAAGCAATACTCTGAGAGTAACAATCAATTTCTTCATTAACTTCTTCTGCTTGAAATATTCATTCCCTTATATACATTTTCTTCGTACCATTTGGGATTAAAACAAAAAGTAGAATCTGAATGATTCAGCAGGTTCTTCAAGCTTACAAACAAAATTTATTTAAGCAATCCAATTTGGAAGCTGATAACCTACGGATTCCACTTGTGAGCTAACAATTTAGTACACCAATTATTTTTATATGTTATTTTGGGATGCGATTACCTAATGGACTGATATGGCTGATTTATTACTTCTTACGAGTGGAATGATGTCCTCTGTCCTCTCTCCTTCCTACCGAATGACATCATTTTTTATTTATAGAACCAGGGGTAGACGAATGAATAGTCATTTTTTTATTCTCGTTGTCAATCCGTAGGGCCATTGAGTAGACGAATGAATAGTCTAAAACTTATTTTTTATTATTAAATTATATCTTAAATTTTAATAAACATTCAAAAAATTTTAGTTTAATTTTAGTAGAAAGTAATGTTAACCTTAATTTTTTTTTTGTTATTCTTGTTAGAAATTATAGGATTACTTCATTATAGAAAAAACTCTCATAAATATATAATTGTTCAACATTTTTTCTTATTTTCTATTTTATTATGATTATTATATAATAAACTCTTTAGAAATGTGGTAAATTAATATTCAATATGCACAATTGGATTATTTGTCTCTCTTGGATGTTTGTTTCTTATATCTATATAAACCTTTTTCCTTTCTAAAAGAAAAAAAAAATTTGCCAAAAAAGAAGAAGATTCATTTGTATCTTTTTTCTTATAGATTTGATCTTAAATGGTTGATATAAAATAAATAGTCTATTTAGAATATGCACAAATCGGTTTAAGCTAGATAACTGATGTTGCTTTCTAAAATATCATGTGACTATATTTAAACAACTAAATGCACACATTTTCTTTAATGATTTTTTTTGAAAGATGTGGATGATATTATAGGACTTTTGAATGATTTGGAGTGTTCTATTGTTGTTATTGATCAATTATTTTTAGTAATATCTTAGAATTTAGTTCATTTCTATGTGTCAAATTATTCTAATATATTTTGAATTCTTAAACTTATATGGTTATTTTAAAAAATTTAAAACTAAGTAACCATAAAAAATAATATATTGATACTTTGATTTTTTTAAATGTTATGTTATTTATTGTTCTTATATTTTTATCTTAATATTCTGATTTGGTTAGAAATACAATAATATTCTATAAAATAATTCTAAATTGTACTATAACTTTCAAATTTTATTCTTTGTGGTTGGGTGGGATATTTTAATTAAATTTGAGGCCGAAATATATATTACGGATAGTTTTTTTTATTATTTAAAATTATTGAAGTTGTGAATAATAATAATGCAATTTTAAGTTTTAAATCACATTAACTCTAAATGATTGATGATATCTCAAAATTTTAGAGACCACTTGCTGAGGTGGCTGAATGAGAAGAGAGACTATTTTACTTTATATAAATAAATAAATAAGATTTTTAATATTTTTAATTATCGAGCTTGTGAATAATAATAATGCATTTAAGTTGTAGATCACATTAACTCTAAATGAATGATGAGATGACAAATTTTTAGAGACCACTTGCTGAGATGGCTGAGTAAGACAATTTAATTATGCTTATGAAATATAGTTATATATATATATATCATATATATAATTTATAGTATTTCCATTTTTATTTTTATTTTATAGATCAAATTTTAATTTATTGATTTATGACAATATTTTCATATGATTTAAGAATTTTGTTGAATATTTTTTAGAAGAAAAAACTAGAAGAGATCAAATATATATTTTTGTAATATGCTGTAATTAAAAAAACAAAATTGTGTTAAAATTAAAAATATATTAAAAGATACTGTGAATAAATTAATTAATAATTGATTTAACCATATAATCATTAAAGAAACTCTAAGATTATTAGTAATTCTAGTAGCATTATATGTAATATAACACATCACTAAAGATTTCTTTTATATATAATGGTTATGTTTTTATATAATAAACTTTATAGTGAACTTTAATGGATTTGAAAAGATTTTAATGTTAAAATCTCTAGTTTAAATTCGAGAGAAAATTTATAAATCTACAACTATAGTACTAATTAAAATTCATCAAAATCAATAAATTTTGCAAAGATTTGTGAATCTATATGGATTTATAAATAATTACAGAGATGAAGTAGAGCTTCTAAAACATAACAGATCATATAGGTTACATTCAAAGCAAATATCAGAGGATGATCTTGTATAGTTTCCATTCAAGTCATTATATATATTCTCGAGAAGTAACATAGATCACCAGTCGGTCCATTTCATTCCAAAAACATTGATTCTTAAATGCACAAAACATGATCATATGATCATTTCATGTAATTTATTTGCATATACTAATTATATCATATGCTTAATTTGTCGCTTTTGTGAGAAGTGATAACGAATAATATTTCATTCACTTCTTCTTACCCTTATCACTAGTGCTCTTGTTAGGATTCTCTCCATCCTCAAGGAGTTCCTCCAAAACACTATTATCCAAATACTCAAACTCAAAAACTTGCCTAGAAGAAGAAGCCGAGGAGGAGGAAGATCCAGCCACCGTGGCCGCCGAAGAGCCACCACTCCCCATGTTATACTCATGAGGGAAATTCAGAATCGCGGCTTGGCCTCTCATGGAGTAGGCGGCTTGATCATAGGCTCTAGCTGCTTCCTCCGCGGTATCAAATGTTCCAAGCCATACACGTTCACCATGCTTCCTCGAATCTCGTATCTCTGCTGCGTATTTTCCCCAAGGCCTTCTTCGAACTCCCCGATACTTTCCTTGCTCGCCTCCACTGCCACCACGACCTCCTGGCTCCATTAATATGTATAGAGTTTATAATATTGAACAATGAACAAGGATTGTTCTTGCGTGTGTATTTACTCGTAGACGTGTTTGTGTGTTTTTCTGCTGCATGTGTTTGACGGGATTTGGTTCGAGAAATTTATAGGCGGGGGAACAAAAGTGGGTCCTAATTAAAACCTAACATTCGGCCCTCGACATATATAGTGTAAGAATATATAAGTCCATTGAAATATTTTTTTTTTCTTACGCAATTGAAATGTCAATCTTTTAGACATTATTTAAATATAGAGAATTTCTAAGCTTCTGGATTCATAGTAATGTTTACCGCAGAGTAATTAATTTTGATCTTTCAGGAGTTATTTAAATATTTATTATATCTTAGCCGTCTCAATCTATTTGTAAACCAGGTGCATAATAGTCAAAATGTTTTGTTAAACATACATTTGATATATTTAAAATATTATTTAAATTATAGACCATAATTTATATAGACATTTAAAATATCCCAATTTTTTTGAACTAGTATTTTTTTTTTTTTGAATTCAAGCAATTGCATATGCTAAAAGACGGACATGAATTATATTTCTATCTTATTCACATATAATTAGAGCACAATAATTATTAAGTTTTTTAAAATCGTTTTAAGAGAATACTGGCTTCACTCTAATTATTCGCTAGATGTAAAGATAATGGTTTTCAACACAAATGAATATTCTTACCAAAACTATATGTTTCAACTTTCAAGTGAATAAAGAGAAACTATAGGTCGTGGTGGGATCACAAGCAAGGCAACGTTGGAGAATATCTTTGACTTTGATTGTCCGCACGTGTATTGACTAAGCAAAAGGTGGATTTTCAAGTTTTTTCATGGACCAACATAATAAGTTTATACTTCGAACTTTTTAATCATCCAAGGTCAAAATAGCTCTTTTAAAAACAAATACAATTACCCATGTAGCAAATAGAGAGACGCATTTTGCTGTTTGGAAAAAAAAAAAAAAAAGAAGAATCCATAGTGCTCGGCTGCTTCGGCGTCCGAGTCGTGGATGGTGATTTTCATGTCCTTTACACATGCAACTTGTTTGCTTTCCTTTTGATTGCTCGTGGAAAGCAAAAATATACCTTTTCTTTTCACCTTATAAAACAATATTATGAGTTTTCTTAATCAAAAACAAAACTATTCTCCAAAATTTGTATACAAAAACGATTTATTATCATTTATACCGCGACAATGATAATATAAAATTTAATAGTAGAGATACAGTGATTATGATTTTGATAATTTTTAACCCCAAAAAAATAATTATGCTTTTAAGTCTTCGGTGAATCGTAAAAATTCTCCACTCAGACATTGATCCGATTAAAACATTATTAACATTGGTATATAATTAAAGTATTTTGTCAAAGTAATTAATAAATTTTATGCGAGAACCAAATTTGTAGATTACTTCCAATAATCGAGATTTGAGACCAATACAGAGGGATATATACCAAAAATTGATTTTGATTATAAACCTGAGTAATGGCAAGGCTTAAAAAAATTATGGTGATATGTAAAACATGTTGACATTGTCAGACGATAACGAATCTAGTAGTTTTACTTAATTACGAATTATTTCATATAATGAATTGACAGAATGCCGTTTCTCAAGCAACATCAGGGGAGATGAATCTACAAAACCAGAAGAAACAAAAAGCAAAACAAACAAACAAAAACAAACAGAAAGGAAATTAACATTCATCTGTTTGTAAAACAATAGTGCAAGAAACAAATATTTATAAACATTGTGTGGATGAAATTAAACAAGAATCAGAATCTCTTTTGGTTAGTGTGTGAGTGATATATCTTGAGATAGGGGTCACCAACATAGACTACGCAACTCTTTTGCAGTCTTCATTCACGTACCAAATTTATTAAAAGATCTTAATAATCACAACAAGAATCTAGCAAAGGTATAGCCGACGTTGGTCCCGCTTACTCCGATTGGTGATTTTTCAGATTAAATTATTTATTTTGGCGTCGGCATATTTAAAATTTGAGGAAATATATCGCATTTTTTTAGTAAATAAAACTAATCTAATGTCGGGCAACGAATTCATTTTTTTTTTTTGGTGAGGAGCTGGGAGAAACCTCCGAGTCATTTTATAAAAAGCAAACTACAACCGAATATTACGAGTCCGTCAAACACCAACAACATCATCAAAAAGCACACCTTCAATATCAGGTGGAACAGAACCAAAAAAAGAAGATGAATCCCTAAAGGTAAAGAAAAAGCCAGATTTGCTAGGCTATCAGCTAGACAATTTCCCTCCATACACATGCTTAATACGAACTAATCAGTCCTTTGAAATGAAGCCATGGCACAGGCGTACCAGGAATGACAGAGGATGAGTGTCTTCAATTCCTGTCTTGAGAAAACGCACAACTATCTCCGAGTCCACTTCCACTTCTACTCTCTAAATTCTCTCCTCCCACGCAATGACTAGGCCATAGTAAACCCCCCATAATTCCGTCAACCGTGCTGAACAACGTCATATATTCAGAGCAAAGCCATTGCACCAGTTTCCATCTCCATCTCGCAGCACACCCCCTGCAGCTGCAGGCCCTGGATTGCCCCGCGAAGTACCATTCGTGTTAACTTTGTACCAGCCAATCTCAGGTGCCTCCCACTTCACCTCGCGTGCGATACTCGGAACTCGCGTGAAACGGTCAGCTAGTATTGCATTGGCCAAGCTCACCTCCTCTGCCTTATGTCGTATGAATTGAAATTTGTCTCTGCAAATGCGATTACCGCCAAACACATTTTGACATCTCCATTTCCAACCCCAGCAGACTGCAATAGCAAATATTGTTGGCCAATATCCGTTCGCTACTCTAACTCCACTACTAGAGAGATTATCGTAGAGCCATTCAAAGAGAGTTGAGTCAAAAAACCTTGGCGCTTCACTGATGGTAATATCCGGGTCCAGATCCCCTCCATAGCTGGACAGTCTCTGAGTATGTGAATTATAGATTCCACACCCCCTCTACACACTTGACACAACTTTGTATTCCCAGATGTCTTATGTGTCTCTTCTGGTTCGTCATAATCGCTTGCTGACTTACCAGCCAGAGAAACGTGCGAATTCTCTCTGGAAATTTTAATTTTTATATAAGGTTATAGAAGCTTTTCATGTCCTGTTTTGCAGCCGTGTCGCGTGAGATTAGCGCATAGGCCAAGCTTACAGAAAAGGTACCATTCTGAGTCTCCCCCCATGTCAGCCTATCGTTAGCTTCGGTCACATGAAGTCGCGTGAACTCATCGAGGAACGGCTCAATCACATCTAGATTCCACCCCCGACCATTTAACCAGACCTCGTGAGCTTCAACTCCAACAAGCTCTGCAGGTAATTTGATTGTCGCTGCCTCCTGTAATGATCGATCGCCTAACCACTTATCGGTCCAGAAGTTTATGTCCTTACCATCACCAAGAACCCAACTATGACCATGTATAATAACCTATGATACTCCTGTAGCAACACTGTGCATTGTGGGTGACCAGAACTTTTTCGGAACCAGCCAGTCTGAGTCACGGATAGTCCCCACCTTGTATTTACTTCGCACCACTCGAGTCCACAGACTCGTATTCTCTGCCAACATCCACCATCCCAACTTAGCTAACAACGCCACATTCATATCCCTAGCCTTTCTAATGCCAAGCCCTCCCTGTTTTTTAGAACTGCAAACCCTGTCCCAAGCTACCAAATGTTGCCTTCTTTTCTCACTAGAACTTCCCCAGATAAAATTCCGAGATAGCTTATCCAGGGCCTCAAGAGTTGAACTTGGAAGCTGTATGGTGCTCATGGTATGAACTGGGACTGACGCTAGAACCGCCTTGGTGAGTGTAAGTCTTCCGGCAAAAATTAGCAGCCTTCCTTTCTATCCCGCTAACTTCGAGTTAACCAGATCCCCCACTTCGCCAAAAGTTTCTTTGTTTATTCTCTTATGGAGGATTGGCAACCCAAGATATTTGCCGAGATTAAGAGTAGATTGAATGCCACTCCTTGCGGTGATACGAGCCCCCAAATCCCGGGACACATTCTTTGAAAAGAAAATCTTGGATTTCTCAAGACTGACTTTTTGTCCAGAAGCCGAACAAAAACTTTCCAGCACACCTCGAATAACTCTTATCTGTGCGACAGAGGCTTCAGAGAAGAGTATTAGATCATCGGCGAAGCAAATGTGAGATAGCTTAGGTCTCCCACGAGCCAAGCAAACTGGTTTCCATTTCTTGCCCTCCACAGCCACTTCAATAAGATGACAAAGCCGTTCCATGTAAAGTACAAACAAATAAGGGGACAATGGGTCGCCCTGTCTCAACCCACAAGCTGGCTTAAAAGTTTCAGTCTTCTCACCATTCCACAGCAAGAACGTAGATGGGGCAGAGACGCATTGCATTATCAAGCACACCCATTTCTCCGAAAATCCCACAGTCTTTAAAGTATCCTCTAGAAAGTCCCATCTGATCCTGTCATAAGCCTTCTTGAGGTCTAACTTAAGAATCATTCAACCCTTCTTTCCTTGTTTTTGTCGCATGGAATGGATTGACTCTTGGACCACAACAATGTTGTCACGGCTTACACGCCCTGGGAGGAAGCTTGACTGCGCAGGCCCAATGATCTTCCTCATAATACTCTTCATTCTCGACACCATCGCTTTTGTTATAGTCTTAAACAAGATGTTACATAAACTGATGGGTCGAAACTGGGTAATCTGCTCAGGGCTAGCCACCTTTGGTATAAGCACCAACAATGCATCATTTGTATTTGTTGGTAAGTCTCTTGATTCAGAAAACTGAAGTGCGAACCTGGTCACCGAATCACCAACCACGTCCCAACACTTCTGATAGAAGATTGATTGATACCCACCCGGACCAGGAGCTTTGTAGCTTCCCATGCTTCGAACAGCCTTCTCAATCTCCAACTCTCGGTAGATTGGCAACAAATTCATCTTGGTCTTAAGCTAAAGTCAATTGGTTTGATAATATTTTAATGGGTTATAGATTTATAATGTACAAAATAGCGATTGTAATTGGAAATTTAGGTATGTAATAAAGAAAAATAAAAAAATTGACAAAAATAGCTTTTATTTATAATTTGTTATGAGAAGTCAACAATGGCAGGGAGAAAACGTCGATAGACGGAAGAAAAAAAATAATTGTGGAGCCAACTGTCACTATTTGCACAATAAAATTTCTTCTATAAATACGAACGTTTCGTTCATTGTAAAATCATTAATCATCAATATACAATAAGAATAAGAAAGAATCTCTCTCGTCCTCTTTTTCTTATATCTCAGTATCATTTATTCTGCGGGTAATAAATTTTTGTCTTTATTTATTATTTCCGATATAATAAATTATCATTATTATTATAACACGTTATCAGCACGATCGTTCTACGATATGGGCTATATATATATGTAATATTTACTCTGTTATAATGGTCGGGATACCCGCCTATATAATAATTTATATTATTATAATGGTTGTTTAACGCACCATTATTTACTTAATATTAATATGGGAGTGGTTTGTCGTCTCGTTAATAATTTATCGCTTTATATTATGGTTGTTAATCCACCATAATTATTTATTGTTAATATTATAATGGATGGATGAGCCACCTGTATAATTTTATTGTTAATGTTATAACGGATTGCTGAGCCACCTATATAATTTTATTATTAATGTCATAATGGATGGCTAAGCCACCGCATATTTATTTATTGTTTCAATGTGGATGATTATATCACCATAATTTTCTGATTATATATCTGTTTATATTATAATCATTAAAAATTAAATATGCATAATTATGTGTTCAAAATAAGATTGCGGTCTCATTTATTCCTCAGGCGAATAAATGTAGACTCATATCAACGTACATCTCCAGGAACCCATGTTCCGTTAAAGAGCACCTTCTTGTCCAACTGGGAAGAAGTAGTATGGATTTAATCAAAAATTCAGTTTTTCCGGTAACCTTTTTCATAACGGTCACAAAGAAATTTTCACAAAAATTTTACTCCCCAACGGCTACATCTAACGGCTAGTGAACAGTATTTTGATTTATAAATACACTCATCCCTCACTCATTTTATTTCACTCATCAATTTCTTCTACTCCCAAACATCTTTCAAACATCTTTCTCTCGATTTTATTTTGTAAGAATGATGAAAATGATGATTCGTTTGTTTTTATTTTTCTGTTCAATTTTTATTTCTACATCGATTTATCTTCTTTGCACAAAAGATTCTAATCGGACAGATTTTGCCCAAAATGTTGTTTTACTTTCTTATGCATCATTTTTATTTGTAATCGCTTGTATTATTCATGTAAACGGTTCATTTTAAATCATTAATATTAATAATATTTTATGTTTCTATTTTAGAAATCAATGGCAAAAGTTGAGAAGCTACAATTTCCAGCTCTAATGATTACCGGAGCAAATTACATCGCATGGACGACTGATGTCGAACTCCATTTAGAGATGAAAAAAATTCAAACTCTATAAAAGAGAACATCGAATCGCCTGCCCATGAAAAGGCACAACCGATAGTTTTCGTCAGAAAACATGTCGATGAAAATATTAAGCATGATTATGCTAACATAAAAGACCCAGCACAGCTGTGGAAAGCTCTGAAAGAGCGGTTTGACAACCAGAAAGATATAACTCTCCCCCATGCACTCGGCGAGTGGAAAAACCTGAGACTTCAGGATTTTGAGAAAGTGGAAGATTATAATTCAGCTATTCTAAGAATTGTGACACAATTAAAGTATTGTGATAAACCTGTCTCTGAGGCAGAAATGCTACAAAAAACCTATCAGACATTCCATAAAGAACACCGTGTTCTTGCAGAACTCTCCAGGAGTCGCGGATACACTAGATTTTCTGAGCTAATGGTAACGCTCATACTAGCTGAGAAGAACTGTGAACTTCTCATAAAGAATCACAATTCTAGGCCAATGAGAAGCAAAACATTTCCTGAAGTAAATACCACAGATGTAAAAATTCCGGAGAGAAAGGATCAAACCTATCGTGGTCGTGGTCGTGGCAGTGGTCATGGCCGAGGCCGTGGCCGTGGTCGTCGATTTAATCGAGGATGTGGGAGAAATTATAACCCACAAGAGAGGGAATCATACAGATGGGTTCGATCCGAACAATTCCCAAAGGGAAAAAGAACTCCAAGGGAGTTCCACCCAGAAACAAGAAAATGTATGTTTCAGGTGCGGATCGAAAGGCATTGGTCCCATGTATGTCGAACTCCCCCACATCTTTGCAAATTGTACCAAGAGTCAATTAAAAGCAAAGGGAAAGAAGTGAACCTTACGGAACATTTTGAGGGTACGACATACCTCGATTCCTCTGAATTTGGGAACGACTTTGATGAGACCATGATAATGGAAAATTGATATGCTTGTAATATCTCAAAATAAGCCATGTATAATTATTGCTCATCTTTGCTTTGTTTTAAGAATAGTGTTGTTCATACAACAAAATTAATGTATAATTATTGTGTGATTTTATGAATTAAATTTACTATCTCTTTTCTTGATGTTTATGTTACCTGCAGAAAATGGATCACAACACAAACAGGAAAATATCCAAAAAGATGGTTAGAGAGATTTGTATACTAGATTGTGGAACAACCCACACTATTCTGAGAAACAAACAATATTTCTCTAACCTAAAACCGACAAATGTTATTGTCAGTACAATATCAGGTCCTACAGACCTGGTTGAAGGAATTGGAAAAGCCAGCTTTATGCTGCCACATGGAACAAATTTTTCCATAGAAAATGCTTTATATTCTCCAAATTCAAAGAGGAATTTGTTGAGTTTCCAAGATATATACCTTCATGGGTATGACACTCAGTCAGCAACTGAGAATGGAAAGAAGTATATGTATATAACTTCTGAGAAATCTGGAAAAAGACTTATACTTGAAAAAATTCCAAAGTTTCCTTCTGGCTTGCATCATACTTATATAGATGCAATAGAATCAAATCTCATGATTAAAAGAAATCCAGAAGATTTCACATTGTGGCATGATCGTCTCGGTCATCCAGCCACCACAATGATGCGCAAGATCATAGAAAGCTCACATGGTCATCCACTGAAAATCCAAGAGATATATCAGGGAAACAAAATGACATGTGCTGCATGTTCTCTTGGCAAATTGATCATAAGGCCATCGCCAACCAAAATCGATAAAGAATCACCAAAATTCCTTGAACGAATTCAAGGTGATATTTGTGGACCAATACATCCACCTTGTGGACCATTCCACTATTTTATGGTATTAATTGACATCTCGAAATATGGTATTTGCGAGATTTCTAACTCAGATAATCAAACTGCGAACTCAGTTTTCTGATTATCCCATTAAAAGAGTTAGATTAGACAACGCTGGTGAATTCACATCCCAAGCATTCAAAGATTATTGTATGGTAATGGGAATTGAAGTTGAACATTCTGTAGCTCATGTTCATACTCAAAATGGTTTGGCAGAATCATTAATTAAGCGTCTGCAATTAATTGCAAGACCATTAATCATGAGATCACAACTTCCAACCTCTGTATGGGGACATGCTATTTTACATGCTGAAGCACTGATTCGGATAAGACCAAGTGCATACCATAAGTATTCCCCACTTCAGTTGGCATTTGGTCGAGAACCAAACATTTCCCATCTTAGAATCTTTGGTTGTGAGGTATATGTGCCTATAGCACCACCACAACGTACAAAGATGGGACCACAAAGAAGGTTGGGAATATATATTGGTTGTGATTCTCCATCAATTATACGATACCTAGAACCACAGACTGGTGATATTTTTACAGCGCGTTTTTCCGATTGTCACTTTGATGAAAAAGAATTCCCGGTTCTAGGGGGAGAAAATAAACAAGTAGGCAAGAAAATCAAATGGAGTGTACCATCCTTATTACACCTTGATCCTCCTACTAAAGAGTCAGAACGTGGGAAAGCAGATGATACACGTGAGCCTGAAAAACGCCGGAAGCGTGGCAGGCCCGTTGGTTCTAAGACTAAGAATCATAAGAAACAAAAGAAAGTTGAAACTCATGAAACACCCAAAGTAGCAGAAAGTACTTTGGAGGAAACAAATCATGAGACCCATGATAATGTAGAGCATCAAAATCCAGAAGAAAATAATGAGATTTCTATCAATTATATCCATAATCAAAAGATATGGAAACGAAAAGAAATAGATGATCTAGATGATGTTTTCTCATATCTTGTGTCACAAGAAATAAATGAGGAAAATGAAGATCCAGAGCCAAAGTCTGTATATGAATGTCAAAAAAGACATGACTGGATAAAATGGAAAGATGCAATACAAGTCGAACTTGATTCGCTTAATAAACGAGAGGTTTTTGGACCCATTATGCTCACACCCGAAGATGTGAGACCAGTTGGATCTAAGTGGGTTTTCGTTCGCAAACAAAATGAGAAAAATGAGATCATGAGATATAAAGCTCGTCTTGTAGCCCAAGATTTTTCACAAAGACCTGGAATAGGCTACGAGGAAACGTATTATCCTGTTATGGATGCAATCACGTTCAGATTCTTGATGAGCCTGGCGGCTGATGAAAATCTAGAGATGCGACTTATGGATGTCGTTACAGCATATTTATATGGGTCATTGGATACTGATATCTACATGAGAGTTCCCGATGGATTTAAGATGCCAGAAGCATTAAAATCTAAACCAAAAGAGTTATGTGCAATCAAATTGCAAAGATCACTATATGGATTAAAACAATCTGGACGTATGTGGTACAATCGTCTCAGTGAGCATTTAACAAAAGAAGGGATATGTAAATGATCCTATATGCCCATGTGTTTTTATCAAGAAAACAACATCTGGATTTGTGATAATCGCAGTATATGTTGATGATCTAAATATTATTGGAACTCGTGAAGAAATCCAAAAAGCATCAAATTATTTGAAAGGAGAATTTGAGATGAAAGATCTCGGGCAGACAAAGTATTGTCTTGGCTTTCAGATTGAGCATTCTGAAAAGGGTATATTTGTGCACCAATCCACATATACCAAAAGAGTGTTAAAAAGATTTAACATGGACAAGGCAACTCCACTCAGTACTCCCATGGTCGTGAGGTCACTTAATATTGAAAATGATCCATTCCGACCATATGAGGAAAACGAAGAGATACTTGGTCCTGAAGTACCATATCTAAGTGCAATCGGAGCTCTGATGTACCTTGCAAATTGCACATGACCTGATATATCATTTGCTGTTAATCTTTTGGCAAGATTCAGTTCGTCCCCTACGCGAAGGCATTGAAATGGAATTAAACATGTTTTCCGTTACCTTCAAGGGACCACTGACTTAGGATTATTTTATCCTAAAAATTCAAAAGGTAAAATGGTCGGTTTTGCAGATGCAGGATACCTATCGGATCCACACAAAGCCCGATCACAAACGGGATACGTTTTCACGATCGGAGGCACTGCTATATCTTGGCGTTCTCAGAAACAGACACTGGTGGCTACTTCCTCGAATCATGCCAAACTTATTGCACTCCATGAAGCAAGTAGAGAATGTGTCTCACTAAGATCAATAAGTCGACACATCCTATCAAGCAGTGGGATTCTCCGAGATACGGAGCCAACAATCTTATATGAAGATAATGCTGTATGTGTTGCTCAAACGAAGGAAGGATATATCAAAATTGATAGAACGAAACATATACCTCTGAAGTTGTTCATGTACATCCAAGAACTCGAGAAGAATAAGGAGATTGAAGTAAGATATGTCAAATCATGCGACAACGCAGCTGATCTTTTCACGAAATCATTACCCACCACTATGTTCAGGAAGCATGTACATAGTATTGGAATGCGTGGTCAACAAGATCTCTGAGACAACCTTAATCAAGAGGGAGCTTGCGCAGTTGTACTCTTTTTACCTTACTATGTTTTTTTTCCATTGGGTTTTCAAGATTTTTAACGAGGCAACAAAAGGCGTTGAGCAGAATATGAATACGACATTGGTCTCCAATGGGGAGTGTTATGAGAAGTCAACAATGGCAGGGAGAAAACGATAGACGGAAGAAAAAATTAATTGTGGAGTCCACTGTCACTATTTGCACAGTAAAATTTCTTCTATAAATACGAACGTTTCGTTCATTGTAAAATCATCAATCATCAATATACAATAAGAATAAGAAAGAATCTCTCTCGTCCTCTTTTCCTTATATCTCAGTATCATTTATTCCGCGGGTAATAAATTTTTGTCTTTATTTATTATTTCCGATATAATAAATTATCATTATTATTATAACATAATTTACTTTTTGTTTGGATCATCACAATTAGTCTTCTTCTGTAGAATTAAATATTATTGAAAATGGTATTTTCTCTTTATATATTACATCAACTATATATATATGAAACTATGTTTAAATTAAACACAGCTAGCTATTTATGTAATTATGTTTACTACTTATATGATTATATAGATATATATATATATATATATATATATATATATATATCTGTTTATGTGGTTATATGAAATTCTTACAGATAATTAATTATTAAATAAATATATTTAAATATATATATATAATAAATAACATTGAATATTAAAATATTTAAATAAATTTAGTAATTATTCGTATAGTTACATATAACATATTATATAAAATCATAAACGTAAATATTTAATAATATGATAAATAAATTTATATGGTAATTTTTTTTGCCTTTTTACTATAGAAAGATGGTATAATATTTTTCTTATTACAATGATAATTTTTCATTAACAAGTACTTCATTTATAACACTAATGCATTTTTATTGGATATTATGTATGAATTATATGGTGTGAATTTTCATCCAAATAGACCTACCTACAAGTGCGCAACAAATATGTTAGTATAATGTTGGTTATATCGATCTTTCAAAGAACTATCGGTTGCAATGAAATTATGAAATATCTGTTCAGTTAGAACTGTTACAAAGAATGTTGTCCTTTTCGATACAAGAAATTGGAAAGCAATTAAATTAAAGAGAGCAAAGGAAACACACCAAGTTCGGTTTTGTTATCAATAAGAAAAAGTGTTATATTTTTAGGTTAACCGTATGAAACATTCAAATAAATTTGATATAATATGATGAGGTTTTACTCTATAACAGAGAATATGGATGTATAGTCATTCCATTTGTGGCTCCAACCATTATATCTAACACATAAATAGACTCGAAATTTCGTTGGTTATTGGAAGATGCAGTTATGCAAGAATAATCAAATTCTACTATTGTTCACTAAACTCCGCAAATCAACTTTCGTTTCTTATAACACATAAACAATTAAACATTGGTTTAGGTTGTTAGATATTCAATACTTTCGTGGCTTTAGGTTCCTATGATCAGACTTCTACATATGTAGTAAGTAAATCATGTAATAGAAATGAATCTAGATGGAGAGCATTTGATAAACCTTCTTAATTTATCATATCAAAACAATGTTATTATGCAACCATTGATTTTCTTCAGCCTAACAATGAGATCTACTCAAATAAGATGCAGAAAATACAATAAATTTGAATATAAATCATAATTAAAAAAGAGAACTAAAAAAACAAGTCTTCTCTATTTTGATATAATGGTGAGATCCCCTTCTTGAAAGTTCTTTAGATGCAAAAACTTGGAAAAATTAAATCCTAACCTAACTTTCATGATTGTTGTATATTTTTGCAGAGTGTCTAATAAAAGAGACTAAAAAGTATATGTAGTAGTAGAAATTGGATATGATTTTTGGGCCAAAAGGGACAATTAAGTCAAAATTCAAGTTAAATTTTTTTGATTTAAACTTTTATTTAACACCACCATATCTTGTATTTAAAATGGTTCACATAACCATATCAGAAATACAACATAAAATACAAAAATAAAAATATGAACACTACTAGTCTTCAAAAACAAAAACAAAATGAATATGAACATTATGTGTTAACTTGTTCTTGTGTTGTTTCTGAAAAAATCATTCAAAACCTTTACACGGTTCACAAATTTTCTATATGCTTTTTCAGTTTTACCTCGGATATAACACATTCGATACAGATTCAGTTCGCTATTGTTTGTGGTTTATGACATTAGTAAATAAATAAAACATGCGGCCCATTACAAAAACCCAAGAAAAAAGCCTTTAGCATCACTGTTACTAAATAATTGAAGCTCTTCAATTCCCACTCATGTTCACTAGTAACAGTTTATTAGAATTCTTCGTTCAAAAAAAAAAAAAGAAGAAACAGTTAATTAGAATTCTTAATCAAGGGGTAGGCCTTCTCACTCTTTCAGCATGTGACAACACGTGTTCTCTTTGACTGGCTTAGAAATTTTTTTATATATTAACGAACCATCATTGGTCACCCATTTTTTTAAATACATTTTTATTTTATAAGAGATCAATGTAACGACTTGAGTACTTACCATCTCCTCAAGTGATAAGAGTCTCAGCTCGTGTGTTTATTGCGTGTGTATGTTCTGATCCACTCAATCACGTGACCGTGTGATGGATGAAAAACCTAGCCAAACCATTTTCTACTCAGAAGACAATTGTAGTGTAAAAGTCAAAAGACAATTCAGTTGAGATCTTGAATCCATCTGCTACGCTCGGTTCCTAACGTTTTATGTAAATCATTCTTTTAACATGAACCCCAAGATCTTGATCATCTAAATTAATCACATAATAGAATCATAAAGAGAATTTAATAAATACCTCCATTCATTGTAGAAGTGAAGCCTCCTTTGATCTTTCCTTAGAAGTGAAGCTTCCTTAATGATTTGTAAACTAAAGACAATGAACTCTTAGTTCTTTAGGTAGGAGATAAGGTTTCTCTCCCCTTCCTATAAACCTCTCTCTTTATGTGTTGTTTTTTCTTTTCTTGTTGTTGATGAATTGTGATGAAGCAAAACATCTATTTATAGGTGGGGAGAGGACCTTATTCCTCATACATTGATTCAATCTCAACCATCCATCATAGTGGAGATGAACACATTAGTGATAAGTGGGAGGACACCAACAATCCATTAGAAATTTAATGGTTTTCAAATGTCCATTAAAATACCACTATCAATCCCATTAGAAATTTATTGGTTTTCAAATGTCCATTGAAATACCACTAACAATCCCATTAGAAATTTATTGGTTTTCAAATATCTTATAATATAATGATCACCAATTTTATTGGTTTCCAATGTCCATTATAATTATAATGGTCACCAATTTTATTGGTTGCCAAATGTCCATAAAAATATAACTATCCCATTAGAAAACAACTAACTATAAGACCACATTTATGGGAAAGAAAAACTATATTTTTCTTACATATATTTTTTCTTACATTCTCCCACTTGGTCGTTAGTATAGTTCTTGTACAGTTTTCAATTGGAATCATAAGCCGGCATGATGTTATATTTTCATTTGGTCTTTCATAAGTGTCTTAACTAATCTAGTAATCGATGAGAGTCATGGCGGTCACCCATTATTTTGCAACATGATTCCTTCCATGTACTACTACATCGATTACTTTCATAGCTAGACCATAATCATAAGTAGGAGTTATCATAATGGTCTCTTTTATGTCTTTTTCTAAAGACTTATTCTGTTATCAATTATTCCAACTAACATATTGTGTGCACATGTTTGAAACAGAATATGCATAAGATGTAAAAGTCATAAGAGAGCTCTTATAAATGTCAAACATAGGCTAATACATAACCAGACAACATAATTAAGTGCTATCCTCCAGACCCATACTTTCAGCATGCTTCATAAATGTCTTTGGAGGTAAAGCTTTCGTAAATATGTCTGCGACCATTAGCTCAGTGCCTATGTGTTCAATGACAAACTTTTCTCTTTTAACATCTTGCTTTAATGATAGATATTTGAGCTCCATATGTTTCGCCCCTTTAGATATCCTATCATGCTTTGAGAAGAAGATTGCGGCTTGATTGTCACAATAAAGAGTTAGGGGTTTGTCAATGAAGTTCAAAACCCCAACTCTGACACGAAGTTCCGCAACCAAGTTCCTTGGATAGAAGCCTCATAACATGCAACATACTCAGCTTCCATGGTGGATGTATAAATCAAATCTGACTTTTGGCTTTTCCATGATATGGCACCTCCGCAAAGGAAGTACACATAACCGAGAGTACAGTGCCTAGAATCTTCACATCCACCGAAATCTGAGTCTGAAAATCCAACTATCTGTGGATGTGTTGATTTTCGATATGTTAGCATGTAGTTTCTTGTTCCCTTTAGATATCTTAAAACTTTCTTCGCAGCTTTCCAATGAGCAAGTCCTGGGTCACTCTGAAATCTACCCAACATCCCGACTGCATGGCTTATATCAGGCGAGTACAGACTTGTGCATACATCAAACTTCCCACAAGAGATGCATAAGGGAACTTTTGCATTTCATTACGTTCCATTTCATTCTGCGGACATTGTTTTAGGCTAAGTTTATCACCTTTTTGCATAGGAACATTGTTAGAAGAACACATCATCATGCCAAATCTCTCAAGAATTCGATCAATATATGCTTTCTGAGACAATCCTAAAATTCCGAGTGATCTATCACGGATTTTCAATTCCTATCACATAGGATGCCTCACCTATATCTTTCATATCGAAGTTCTTTGAGAGATAGCTCTTAGTCTCACATAATAAACCAAGATCACTGCTGGCTAATAGAATGTCATCGACATACAATACCAAAAATATGAACTTACTCCCACTGATCTTGAGGTATATACATGGATCTACAATGTTTTCTTTGAAACCGAATTTCATAATGGTTTCATCAAACTTAAGATACCATTGCCTCGAAGCTTGTTTCAGTCCATATATTGATTTCTTTAGTTTGCAGACCATGTTTTCCTGACCTTCGATTATAAATCCTTCAGGTTGACGCATATAGACTTCTTCTTGCAAGTCTCCATTAAGAAAGGCAGTTTTCACATCCATTTGATGCAGCTCAAGATCATACTGAGCTACTAATGCTAAGATAATTCTGAGAGAGTCTTTTCTAGACACAGGTGAAAAAGTCTCACTATAATCGATGCCTTCCTTCTGATTAAACCCCTTGGCTACAAGTCTAGCTTTATATCGTTCAATATTGCCATTACAATCGAGTTTGGTCTTAAAGATCCACTTACACCCGATTGCTTTGTGTCCTTCAGGCAATGGAACGATGTCCCAAACTTCATTCTTAACCATTGAGTCTATTTCATCTTTACTGGCATCAATCCATTATCAGAATTAACATCTTTCATAGCTTGTGAAAAAGAAACCGGATCTTTAATATTCCATTCTCCAGATTCTACTTGATAAATCATGTAGTCATCAGAAATAGCAGATCTTCTCGTACGAGTTGATCTTCTTAATGCTGGTTCTTCTTGTACTTCATGATTATCATTGGCGGTACATTCATTATGGAGTGTGTGACCATTCAATGCATTTTCCTCATTGTTTAACGGTTCAACAATGGGAGCATTTCCAACATTCGGAACTAAGGGTAAAGGGATATTTATCCCATTTCCTGAATGGTCACATCTTGAACTTTATCACTCCCACTAATCTCGCCATTCTCATGGAACCTTGCATTACCAGTTTCTACAATTCTCGTACTATGAGTCGGACAATAAAACCTATATCCTTTAGATTTCTCAGGGTAACCTATAAAGAAACCACTGATCGTTCTGAAATCTAATTTCTTTTCATGCGGATTGTATATTCTCACTTCAGCTGGACATCCCCAAACTCGGAGATGTGACAGACTGGGTTTCCAGCCTTTCCACAGTTCAAAGGGTGTCTTTGGAACTGCTTTGCTTGGAACCCGATTCAAGATATATACTGCAGTACGTAATGCATCCATCCACAAAGATACAGGTAAGTCAGCATGACTCATCATGGATCTTACCATTTCCATGTACGTACGATTACGCCTTTCAGCTACACCATTCTGCCATGGAGAACCAGGCGTTGTGTACTGCGCAACGATTCCTAATTTTTGGAGGAGTTTGGCAAAAGGTCCAGGATGTTGTCCTGTTTCATCATACCTGCCATAAAATTCACCACCTCTATCTGACCTAATGATTTTCACTTTTCTATCTAATTGCCTCTCTACTTCTGTAATGTACATTTGTACAACATCCACAGATTGAGATTTCTCATGCAACAGATATAAAAAACAATAACGTGAATAATCATCGATAAAAGTAATAAAATATTTTTCACCTCCAAAAGTTGGAACGTCAAAAGGTCCGCAAATATCTGTATGTACGATTTCAAGAAGCTGTGTACTTCTTGTGGCTCCTTTCTTGGTGTGCTTAGTTTGCTTACCCTTAATGCAATCTATACACGTCTTAATATTGGTAAAATCAAGGTTCGGAATGACTCCATCTTTTACCAATCTTTTGATTCTTTCATGGGAAATGTGTCCCAATCTTTTATGCCACGAGAAATACGAACTATCAGTACATGTTTTATTTTTAAGTGTACATACATTAAGCAAGGAGAGATGTGTTTCATAAGGTTGATCAGCAAGTTTTAGCATATAAAGACCGTCAACTAATATTCCAGAACCAATTCGATTAGAGTTCAGAAATATATTAATACAACCATCTCCTTGGGTAGACTTAAATCCAGCCAAATCAAGTTTGCTTACAGAGACTAAATTACGGGAAATAGATGGAACATAAAGTGTCTGAAATAAATCAAGACAAAATCCACTATCTAAGATGAGACGATAGGTGCCAATAGCCTCAATTGGCGCCTTGTCTCGATTTCCCATCAATAAGTAGTTCTTACTTGACTTTATGTTCTGGATCGTAAGGAATCCCTGTACAGAATTCGTTACATGTACATTAGCACCGCTATCAATCCACCAAGATTTCGAAGAAACATGAGTAAGATTAGATTCGAAAAAACTTACGGAACCATAGGATTACCTTTCTTTTCAAACCATTCTTTTCTTTTAGGGCAATCCTTTTGAAAGTGTCCAACCTTTTTACAAAAGTGGCATCTGTAATCTTTCTTTGCCTTTTTCTTCATATTAACTTGATCAGAATCATTCATTTTGGGTGGTGCTCTTTTATGGCTCGCATGATGCCTTTTTCCAGCTTGAGATCCAGCTTCTTGGACATAATGGGCCACTTTAATACCTTTACGGCCAAGTCTAGCCTCCTCTTGGACTAGTTTATTAGCCAATTCATTAGACGTCCATTTTTCATCTATTACATTATAATTGATCTGAAATGGTCCGTACTGAGGAGGTAGTGAATTTAGGATAAATTGGACAAGAAATGAATCGTCCACTTTCATTCCTAAATTCTTTAATTTGGCTGAAAGGTTGGTCATCTCAATGCAATGTTCATGCATAGACCTTGTCCCATCATACTTTATGGTTGTAAGATCTGCCATAAGTTTCCCTGCAAGGGATTTGTCTGCAGTCTTAAACCGTTCTTCTACAGATGCAAGATAATCTTTAGCCTTATCTGCATCTGGAAGGGAAGTTTTTATATTGCTAGCTATTGTCATCTTTAAAAACATCATGCTTAATCTGTTTGCTTTTTCCCAAGCTTTATGGATAGCCATTTCTTCCTCAGTACTATCTATACTTAAGGGATTTGGTTCTTCTTCACGAAGCGCCAAATCCATATCTAGTACTCCTAATGTGAACTCAACTTTCTCTTTCCATTCTGAGAAGTTGGTTCCAGTGAGGATTGGAACAGTAGCAACCATAGATGACAAAGTAGCGGGAAATGATGCTGTGATTTAAAGATATAACAAGCTTTAATTAGACTTCTAATTTAAACAACACATTAACTTAAATTATTGAATGCATATGACTATGGATTACAGTGCTCCTGTGGGTAGTCACTATAATCGATCATAAGGTCATGCTTTCGGAAACTTTTTATAGAGATATGTATTAGACTAATTAAGTTATCTGTGGATATACTTAATTATCTCATATACAAATACTCTTATAAATTATTGATCATGTATTATGTCACTAGCCTACCTGTGGGTAGCTAATTAATACATAAAACATATCAAAATTTACTTAAATATATTGGTTTTCTTTTACAATTCATTATATGATAAAACCATTTTGGTGATATCAAAATCTTAATTTTGCACATTATGAAAAACCAAGCTTTATTCTTTAAAAAAAATCTCATAAATTTCTTTTGTATATAATTTACTTTCAGAATTCTTACATATATATCTTTCTTGTAAAACTTATGTACAAAATTTTTTTTTTTTTTTTTTTTTTTTTATTTTTTTTTTTTTTAATGATAATTTCTTCACAATTTATGAGAAGAACAATCCTTTATGAATTCTGAAAATTTCTACAACTTATGTACATGAAAAAGTTATGTACAAAATGAAAATTAAGCAAAGATTCAAGTTTACCAACATGCTTAACTTTAAGGTTTAATTTTCAGTTATTTAAACCATAAATCTATTACTCTTAATGGATTAATTAGATGTTCATAACCAATTGCTCTGATACCACATGTAAATCAATTTTTTAACATGAACCCCAAGATTGGATCATCTAAATTAATCACATAATAGAATCATAAAGAGAATTTAATAAATACCTCCATTCATTGTAGAAGTGAGCCTCCTTTGATCTTCCTTAGAAG
Source organism: Isatis tinctoria (assembly GCA_010577795.1). NCBI lineage: Eukaryota > Viridiplantae > Streptophyta > Magnoliopsida > Brassicales > Brassicaceae > Isatis > Isatis tinctoria. Next base: position 16,441,932 of record CM021250.1, on the reverse strand, counting down.
TGAGCTTCCTTAATGATTTGTAAACTAAAGACAATGAACTCTTAGTTCTTTAGGTAGGAGATAAGGTTCTCTCCCCTCCTATAAACCTCTCTCTTTATGTGGGTTTTTTTCTTTTTTTGTTGATGAATTGTGATGAAGCAAAACATCTATTATAGGTGGGGAGAGGACCTTATTCCTCATACATTGATTCAATCTCAACCATCAATCATAGTGGAGATGAACACATTATGGTGGTGTGTAGGGAGGACACCAACAATCCATTAGAAATTTAATGGTTTTCAAATGTACATTAAAATACCACTATCATCCCATTAGAAATTTATTGGTTTTCAATGTCCATTGAAATACCACTAACAATCCCATTAGAAATTATTGGTTTTCAAATATCCATATAATATAATGATCACCAATTTTTTGGTTCCCAAATGTCCATTCTAATTAATTATAATGGTCACCAAGTTTATTGGTTGCCAAATGTCCATAAAAATTAACTAATCCCATTAGAAAACAACTACTATAAGACCACATTTATGGGAAAGAAAACTTCTATTTTTCTTACATATATTTTTCTTACATTTTATATTAATCTAGGAGCAGCTCATCAGTAGATTTTACACAAATATCTAATCAATAAAAGATTAGAAAGAATTAGAAAGAGAGATACACACAATCTTACTTGAGATAACTTTGAACTCTTCAAGAAACTTTTTAGACAAGTGTTAGTATTATAAAACGTTTGATTCCTTAAAAAGGAAATTTAATTATATATAAAAATATATTAAATTACTAATATAAATAGATATTTTAAAAATATCTCCTTTGAAATTTTCAACAGATAGAGATGCTTTAATATACTAGACATATACAGATATTAAAAATATATCTTTACTAACCTACTTGCATATTTATATAAATTTTTATTGTGTGATATTTTTATAATTAGATTAATCTGTGTAACTATATAGACGATTCCTAGGCTATTTAAAAAACATTCATTTAGATTTAGCAAAAGTTTGATATGCCGGTGTTTAATTACTCTTTCATTTATTTTCGCTATTTCAATCTATCTTTTTAAAATATCTTACCATTTATATTAGAATTGTACATTTATAATTGAATCTGAAATCTAATGCAAACTTGATTCCAAGAAATCTGATCCCAATCTAGTAAAATATCCTAGTAAAACTTAAAATTAGATAACTCGGATATCAGATATTATTCGTGCCAAACCAAAACCTCAACAGGTACCCAAAAAATCTGAATTTAATTAAACCTATCTCTTGTGTTTTTCTACCAAACTTTTTGTAATTTTTATATTTTTGAATAATTTCGGTGAGCTCGTGTAGTTTTATAATTTTTGATTAACTTAGATCTTTTTGGATAATTTGTATATATTTTTACTGGAAATTTTCAGCAATTTGGATACTTTCGAGTTTTTTTGGATAATGTTACATCGTTTTTTTAATTCTTTGGATAGTTTCTAATATCCCATAAAACCCGACCCGAACCAACTCCAAAATAACTAAATTGAACTCAAACCAAAACTTAAAAATACTTGAATTGAATTTAAGAACCTCATACCGAAAACCCAAAAAGTCAACTCCGACCCAAACACTCACCTCTAGTCTGTGTTACTAATCAAACTCGGTATTTTTGCTTTTTAATGAAATCACAATTACATAGATATGAAAATGTCACTTGGATATTGTACCCTACTTAAAATTTTTTAACATGTATCAAATACTGAATAAATATTATTTTTGTCAAAAATATCCTTTAAATGTCCGTTTTAGGCTTTCCATATTGTTTTGTTTAAATACCTTTTTATATATATTAAAAATGAAAATTCGTAATAGTATACCAAATGCTCATCTATCCGTGAAATTTTTTAAAAATTTAATTCTAAATGGACGATAATACCAAATAGATGGTTTATAAAAAAAATTGATATAGTTTCAGAATAAAAATAGTGTAATAATAAAGAGTAATTTGATGGATTAGTGGGGAAAAAAAATACTAGGAATAGTCTCTTATCATTATATATATGCTAAATTTGATATATTAATCTGAATTATGAAATATATTATGATATATCGGCAAACGAAAGTAACTTTTGCAACATATTATTCAGAATTCGTAAAGATGATGTATGAACCATTAGACTGGTCTGTCTTTTCAATTCACCTAAAAGAATTTCAAAAGTGTAATAAAATATTTAATACATTCACTATCTTATTTATTTCATGCGCAAACAATAGAAAAACTGATAAGCTAGTAATAAATGTTCATATGCAATTTCATATATTATTCATATAGATTCTAAATGATCTATTTATTTATATCAGAATTTTTATATATTTTTATATTGTTAGAAAAAGTTATAAAATTCGTTAAATTAGAGTAGGGAAAAAAACGATTTAACGAAGAATAAATGATAGTTTATTAAAAAAAAAAAGAAGCATAGAGAATAGGGGAAATAAAATCAACGAAGAATGTGCATTCACTAAATCTTAATCCCAATTTATCATTGCTAGAAGTTAAGAATTCGATTTCATTATTTACGTGTAAGTAATTTATTATTATCTACTCTGACAGTAGCTAGGTTTCAAAGGCGGACCTACGTTGTAACAAGGGGTTGCAACTGACACCCCTTATATTTATAAAATTGATTTTACTTTATGTTAGAATTGTTTCTTTGGTACAATTAGCAATAGTTGACACCCTCAGATTATGAGGGGAAGAGTTCAATGACACCAATCTTAATTGTCTTATAACATTCTTTTAGATATATTTTTAATTTTTTTTTTATTATGCTTGAATATCAAAATTCAAATCTTAACAGAAGATCATAAACATATAAAAAATATACAAACACAACCATAAATGGAACAAACATCTGAGAATTTTTTTTTTTACAAAATACTCTATTTTATCAACTATTTTTTTCAGTTTTAACATATTGACAAATAATTTTCTACAAACCTATATATAGTAAAATTATGAGAAAAATTTTATTTAATTTTTTTAATAAATTTGTTTATTTGATAGAGTATGGTAATTTATTTATTTTTAATATTAGTGTCATCATGTTCAAAAAATAAATTCTGTAAGATTTACTACCTTTCTATAGATGTATATATTGCAAAAAAGTTTATTATTATATAAATATATATTATATATATTTTATTTATTTGACCCCGGTAAAATAAATTTCTGGGTCCGCCAATGCTATGTTTGCATAAAATTTCTTATTATATATCCTGATTCAAAAAGCTGTCGAAATAGCATATCCTACTTATTGGAGAAGCTTCTTCTGCGCATTTATTTGACCGTGTGAAGGAGTCATGCAGAGACCTACTTTGACCCAAAAAAAGAAGAAGAAAATTTTAGTTTAGAAAGAAAATCTTAGTCCATATTAATTTTATTGTGCATCGCATCATATTACGAAAAAACATTTTAAATTAATATGTGAGTCCATTATATATTAATAATCTCTAGTGCGTCATATTTATTGTATTACGAAACATTATAAATTAATATGCCCAAAAAGTATAACAAAAATAAAATATTCAAAAAGGACACTTATAGCTATCCGACAATTTACGAGAAAATAAAACATAAATACTAGAACGTTCGTTTACCAACAAATGGTTGATGAAACATATTATACAGTGGAGTGGAGAAATATATTATTTTGTTATATATGTGCCATAGTTGTGATAACGTTAAAAACGCATTTTTGCTAATTAAAAAGACAGTTTTGTTTCCTAAAATATTTAATTTTCGAGGAACTTTGTTTTATTTAATGTACGACCAATTTAAATTGTGTGGAATATATAATTTCAAGTATCGACAACCATGATCAATCCAATCATATTTCACATATGGAAATGTAAAAGAAAAACGATGGTATTTCGACATTAATCCTTGACTAATGTGAAACGAACGAACCCAACATTCCTATGCTAGGTCACAAAGCAAAAGTTTAAAACTTCTTTTGCTTGCAACAAGTTAAAAGTAGGGGAAGGCCATTTATAATTATCGTTGTTGTGTGAAAGATAATTATAAACTATTTATAAATTATAATTATCGTTGTTGTGTGAAAGATAACATTTGACTACACAAACGCGACTGTGCTTTGTGCCAAAATCGTCAACATACGCACACGCTAGAGTACGGAAACAGTGTCGGTCCATATTATATTTTAATTTGCCTTTTTTGGTAAGTTTAATGGAAAATAAGGTGAAAAATCAAAAAGGAAACGAGATTTGTTTTTTGCGGTAGATTTGACTTTTCTACGGCGTTTTTTTCCCTTAAGGTTTAGACAATTTTGTGGTCTTTTTCTCTTCTATACCCCACCGTGAAAGTTACTTTCATAATACTGCATCATGGCTTTGATTAATAAAATAAAGAAAATATTTCTCAAGAAAGTTATACTAGTATCCAATGTTTAGATTCTTATTTTAATTTTCAATCTTCTTATAAGAGATATAATAACCTTACAAATATTGCAATTCAACCTTATATCACCGCACTTTTTCATTTAACTTATCAAACCAACAAATGTGTAATAAATTTTATATAGCTTGTATTTATGAAATATATATATGTATCAAAACTCAGAAGGAAAGCTATTGTGTTTACAACTATGTACATATATTGCTGTGGTGGAATGCATGTGCGAAAAGTTTAATTTTTTTTCTTCTTTTATTGAATTTATGTGATAATTTAACAATGAATCTATGTTGACTAATAGTGGACGTGTTGAAAACGTCATACTATAACCCATTTATCTATAATCGTGTCCAATCATTAATCTATGCCTAAAATCCGATTTTACTACTTTACATCTCTTTAAAACCACCTTTATCTCAATAGACTTTTCTCTCATCGTACCTATACGTACCGTTATGGGTTTAGACTTGCGACTAGAATTGAAAACCTCGAATGAATAGTTACTTTATTTCCATGTTAATACGAATTGATTAACCACTCTGACAATTTAGAGTTATTTCCTATTTTGATTCTCCAAGTTCTTGAATATTATGAACCATAATCTATACTATTAAGGGAGGATACATCTACCTAAAAAAGGTTGTTTGGACCCTTGGACCTATTCATTAGGTATTAACTATATTACTAATTATACTTAAAATTTAAATCAAAAATAAATGAAAACTAAATCAGATGATATCTTTTTAAATCAAACAAAATGGAAACTTCCTTTTAAAAATATAGGATTTTAGATATTATGAAAAACAAATTAGGTAAAAATATTTGACTATATATAAATAATTTTAATATTAGATTTCGTAATATATAGATACATATAGATATATTTCGTAAATTTTAATATATATTTTTAGTTTATAAATGAATATTTGATACATAACATATTAAACTAACGGATTAACTTATTTTATTTTTATAAATGTGAAACTGCATTCATTTCATATTAGAAATTAGATTGATATATTTTCAGTTTAATAAAAGTAAAATATTAAAAATTAATCAATATTTATATATTTCAATTATATAATTAACGGGTTTGGATTAATATTTGTTTCAATTGAACGGGTTGAGATTATAACATAATCTAAAATAAATATCTTTTATATCTTTCATTTTCTTCAATTTTTTTAAAAAAATACTATTAACTGTGAAAATACTAAAATAAATATTCATCTATAAAACGAAAAATGGAAATTCTGTAATATATATATATATATATATATATATTATATATATATATTTATTAAATCAAGTGGTATATGTAAATAAACTAACTTAGTACAGAAAATATTTAAATTTAGAATTAGATAAAAAACTTTTAGTTTAACAAATTTTAAATATTATAAATTATTCAATATTTACGTTATTTGATAATCTGATGGACGGGTTGGGATTGATGTTTTTACGAAATGATTTTTATTGCACGGTTAATTATCAAACTTGCAAAGTTTTATACCACTATAAAATGAGTTAAAATAACGAAAAACAAAATAGAAATTTTGTTCGCTAACGGAATAAAATATAGTAAATTATATGATACAACTATAGTAGAAAAACTGTCAACACATCTAAAAGTTTCAAATATATAAATATATTATTTAAATATATATATATATATATATTAAGAAAATTAAAAATTTAAAGTATAGATTTTCTTTCTACTAAATCCAAATTTTATCAAAAATACATTCCCGGGCTTCAAATGAGCGGGCCAAAATCTAGGATGCAAAATATATTTTAATTTAGTGGGCTTGCGATTTGGATTAATTAGAAGGAAACAATTGTGCGTTTACTTCGGTCCATATCTCTAAAAATAGTCTGGTTTAGTTGTCTATAAGCCCAAATAGTTATGAACAATTATATAACCTCTACATATATTTATATAAGTGTAATTTTTTATATGTTGAATAATCTGTAAAAATGTCTATTACTTTTCTAATAATTGATATATTTTTTTAAAAAAAAATTTACAGAAACATTATGATTGATATATTCCTTAAAATATGAAGATATTATTTTGAAATCAGAATAATGTTTTTAAAAATGCAATATCTTAACAAATATAATTATTAAGCTAAACATTTTCATAAATTTTAGTATGTAGTTATTAAAAAATATTAAATATTTATATTATTCGATTATATAATTAACGGGTTCAGATTAATATTTGTTTCAGTTTAACGGGTTGAGATTATAACATAATATAAAATAAATATCTTTCATAACTTTCATTTTCTTCAATTTTTTTAAACAAATACTATTAATTGTGAAAATACTAAAATAAATATTAATCTATAAAACGAAAAATCGGAATCCTATAATATATATATATATATATATATATATATATATATATATTTCATAAGTATGGTTAAATTATTAAATCAAGTGGTAAATGTAAATAAAATAACTTAGCACACAAATTATTTAAATTTAGAATTACATAAAAAAACTTGTAGTTTAATAAATTTTAAATAATATAAATTATTCAATATTTACGTTATTTGATAATCTGATGGACGGGTTGGGATTGATGTTTTTACTAAATGATTTTTATTTCATGGTTAATTATCAAACTTGCAAAGTTTTATACCACTATAAAATGAGTTAAAATAACGAAAAACAAAATAGAAATTTTGTTCGCTAACGGAATAAAATATAGTAAATTATATGATACAACTATAGTAGAAAAACTGTCAACACATCTAAAAGTTTCAAATATATAAATATATTATTTAAATAATATATATATATATATTAAGAAAATTAAAAATTTAAAGTATAGATTTTCTTTCTACTAAATCCAAATTTTATCAAAAATACATTCCCGGGCTTCAAATGAGCGGGCCAAAATCTAGGATGCAAAATATATTTTAATTTAGTGGGCTTGCGATTTGGATTAATTAGAAGGAAACAATTGTGCGTTTACTTCGGTCCATATCTCTAAAAATAGTCTGGTTTAGTTGTCTATAAGCCCAAATAGTTATGAACAATTATATAACCTCTACATATATTTATATAAGTGTAATTTTTTATATGTTGAATAATCTGTAAAAATGTCTATTACTTTTCTAATAATTGATATATTTTTTAAAAAAAAAAATTTACAGAAACATTATGATTGATATATTCCTTAAAATATGAAGATATTATTTTGAAATCAGAATAATGTTTTTAAAAATGCAATATCTTAACAAATATAATTATTAAGCTAAACATTTTCATAAATTTTAGTATGTAGTTATTAAAAAATATTAAATATTTATATTATTCGATTATATAATTAACGGGTTCAAATTAATATTTGTTTCAGTTTAACGGGTTGAGATTATAACATAATATAAAATAAATATCTTTCATAACTTTCATTTTCTTCAAATTTTTTTAAACAAATACTATTAATTGTGAAAATACTAAAATAAATATTAATCTATAAAACGAAAAATCGGAATCCTATAATATATATATATATATATATATATATATTTCATAAGTATGGTTAAATTATTAAATCAAGTGGTAAATGTAAATAAAATAACTTAGCACACAAATTATTTAAATTTAGAATTACATAAAAAAACTTGTAGTTTAATAATTTTAAATAATATAAATTATTCAATATTTACGTTATTTGATAATCTGATGGACGGGTTGGGATTGATGTTTTTACTAAATGATTTTTATTTCATGGTTAATTATCAAACTTGCAAAGTTTTATACCACTATAAAATGAGTTAAAATAACGAAAAACAAAATAGAAATTTTGTTCGCTAACGGAATAAAATATAGTAAATTATATGATACAACTATAGTAGAAAAACTGTTAACACATCTAAAAGTTTCAAATATATAAATATATTATTTAAATATATATATATATATATATATATTAAGAAAATTAAAAATTTAAAGTATAGATTTTCTTTCTACTAAATCCAAATTTTATCAAAAATACATTCCCGGGCTTCAAATGAGCGGGCCAAAATCTAGGATGCAAAATATATTTTAATTTAGTGGGCTTGCGATTTGGATTAATTAGAAGGAAACAATTGTGCGTTTACTTCGGTCCATATCTCTAAAAATAGTCTGGTTTAGTCGTCTATAAGCCCAAATAGTTATGAACAATTATATAACCTCTACATATATTTATATAAGTGTAATTTTTTATATGTTGAATAATCTGTAAAAATGTCTATTACTTTTCTAATAATTGATATATTTTTTATAAAAAAAATTTACAGAAACATTATGATTGATATATTCCTTAAAATATGAAGATATTATTTTGAAATCAGAATAATGTTTTTAAAAATGCAATATCTTAACAAATATAATTATTAAGCTAAACATTTTCATAAATTTTAGTATGTAGTTATTAAAAAATATTAAATATTTATATTATTCGATTATATAATTAACGGGTTCAGATTAATATTTGTTTCAGTTTAACGGGTTGAGATTATAACATAATATAAAATAAATATCTTTCATATCTTTCATTTTCTTCAAATTTTTTTAAACAAATACTATTAATTGTGAAAATACTAAAATAAATATTAATCTATAAAACGAAAAATGGGAATCCTATAATATATATATATATATATATTTCATAAGTATGGTTAAATTATTAAATCAAGTGGTAAATGTAAATAAAATAACTTAGAACACAAATTATTTAAATTTATAATTACATAAAAAAACTTGTAGTTTAATAAATTTTAAATAATATAAATTATTCAATATTTACGTTATTTGATAATCTGATGGACGGGTTGGGATTGATGTTTTTACTAAATGATTTTTATTTCACGGTTAATTATCAAACTTGCAAAGTTTTATACCACTATAAAATGAGTTAAAATAACGAAAAAAATAGAAATGTTGTTCGCTAACGGGATAAAATATAGTAAATTATATGATACATCTATAGTAGAAAAGACTGTTAACACATATAAAAGTTTCAAATATATAAATATATTATTTAAAATACAAAAAAATAAAAAAAATTAAGCAAATTCAAAATTAAAAGTATAGATTTTTTTTCTACTAAATCCAAATTTTATCAAAAATACATTCCCGCTTTTCAAATGCGCGGGCCAAAATATAGGATGAAAAATATATTTTAATTTAGTGGACTTGCGATTTGGATTAATTAGAACGAAACAATTGTGGATTTACTTTGGCTCATATCTCTAAACATAGTTTGGTTTAGTTGTCTATAAGCCGAAATGGTTAGAAACAATTATATAACATCTACATATATTTTTATAAGTGTAATGTTTTATATGTTGAATAATCTGTAAAAATGTCTATTACTTTTGTAATAATTGATATATTTTTCTAAAAGAAATTTACAATGACATTATGATTGATATATTCCTTAAAATATGACGATATTATTTTGAAATAAGAATAATGTTTTTAAAAATCCAATATCTTAACAAATATAAATATTAAGCTAAACATTTTCATAAATTACAGTATGTAATTATTAAATTTTCTATTAAACAATTTACTTCCACATATCTTTTAATTAAATTTCCACTTATCTTTTAATTATATTGATTCTTTTACTTTTGCTTTTTATCTATTTCTTTTTGTATACGATTACTTTCATTCTCTGAATTTCTAATCAAGTCAGAAAAAGACTCAGAAAATAATTTCCACCACAACCTTAAACTATTGTGTTCAAACTTATTTTTTTAATGTTATTGTTTTCTTCTAATAAGTTTATAAATTATAATTATCTTCAAAAATTATAAATTCATAAATTGAGGTATTTAAATGAAAAATTAAAAGTCATCCCTCGCGCTCACAGTACGACAAAATAATTTATGAATTCACACCATAACTTTAAAGTATAGTTTAATTTTTTTATAAATTATAATTATATCAAAAGAATTTATAAATAAAATAAATGTATGTTTTTAATTGCAAAATTATTAATCATATCCTGCGCCGACGCGCGGGTCCGGGTCTAGTTTATACTATTAAGGAAAGAAACATCTACTTATAAAAGGTTGTTTGGACCTATTCATTAACTAATAACTTTTTTTGGTTTTACCTAATATTATGAAAATTAACATTATCTCTATTAAATAAGTATTCAAACAATATAAAATAAGTAGTAATGGGTCCCACTTTTCTTACTAATTAAAAACGAAAATAAAATAAAATCATACATATTAAATTATTAAATCAAATAATAAATATAAGTAAATAATATAACACATCAATTATTTTTATAAATCACAAAATCAAAATAAATAAATATGCTTTTGAACATACTTCAATTATTAAAAAATAAAAACATACATAAATAATTCAAATATAATATTAATATAATATAATTTATAAAATATAAACTTTTAATTTGGAAAATAAAATTCTTAAATTAGATTGATATGTTTTAGCTTGATAAATGAAAAAATTAAAACTAAGTCTATATATATATATACTAGATTATTCAATGATATAGTGAGACATGTTAATTTTATATATATATAATTACAGAGTTTTTATAGTTTCTATTATTAAAATATTTAAATAACAATAATATGGGTTAATATATTTAATTAATCTGTTTTGATTCTGTGACATTAAAAATAACTAATAAATTAACGGGTTAGCATATTTTTTTTGTAAATGTGAAATTACACTCAAATCATATATAATGGGTCTTTCAATTTTCTCAAACTATAATATTCACATATTAAAATAGTTAAAACTATATATATATATATAAATCGATAGATATATTATATAATCATACTATAAATATGAAATTAATATAAATTATATTATTGTAGTCAATTCAAAATAAAATTAACAACACTTCTCAAATTATGACTTACAAAAATATATCTTTATCCAAAATAGAAAATATAAAAACAAAAAAAAACAAAATATCTTTATCCATGTGTTATATTACATGTAATGTCACTGAATATTAGTTATTTTGTAAAATTTCATTAAGGGTAATTATGGATTATGGAAATTAGCATTATCTCTATTAAATAAGTATCCAAACAATATAAAATAATGGGTCTCACTTTCTTTACTAATTAAAAACGAAAATAAAATAAAATTATACATATTAAATAATAAATATAAGTAAATAATATAACACATCAATTATTTTTATAAATCACAAAATCAAAGTAAATAAATAGGCTTTTGAACATACTTCACTTATTAAAAAATAAAATCATACATAAATAATTCAAATATAATATTAATAAAATGTAATTTATAAAATATAAACTTTTAATTTGGAAAATAAAATTCTTAAATTAGATTGATATGTTTTAGCTTGATAAATGAAAAAATTAAAACTAAGTCTATATATATATATACTAGATTATTCAATGATATAGTGAGACATGTTAATTTTATATATATATAATTACAGAGTTTTTATAGTTTCTATTATTAAAATATTTAAATAACAATAATATGGGTTAATATATTTAATTAATCTGTTTTGATTCTGTGACATTAAAAATAACTAATAAATTAACGGGTTAGCATATTTTTTTTGTAAATGTGAAATTACACTCAAATCATATATAATGGGTCTTTCAATTTTCTCAAACTATAATATTCACATATTAAAATAGTTAAAACTATATATATATATATAAATCGATAGATATATTATATAATCATACTATAAATATGAAATTAATATAAATTATATTATTGTAGTCAATTCAAAATAAAATTAACAACACTTCTCAAATTATGACTTACAAAAATATATCTTTATCCAAAATAGAAAATATAAAAACAAAAAAAAACAAAATATCTTTATCCATGTGTTATATTACATGTAATGTCACTGAATATTAGTTATTTTGTAAAATTTCATTAAGGGTAATTATGGATTATGGAAATTAGCATTATCTCTATTAAATAAGTATCCAAACAATATAAAATAATGGGTCTCACTTTCTTTACTAATTAAAAACGAAAATAAAATAAAATTATACATATTAAATAATAAATATAAGTAAATAATATAACACATCAATTATTTTTATAAATCACAAATCAAAGTAAATAAATAGGCTTTTGAACATACTTCACTTATTAAAAAATAAAATCATACATAAATAATTCAAATATAATATTAATAAAATGTAATTTATAAAATATAAACTTTTAACTTGGAAAATAAAATTCTTAAATTAGATTGATATATTTTAACTTGATAAAATGAAAATATTTAAACTAAGTCTATATATATATATTAGATTATTCAATGATATAGTGAGACATGTTAATTTTTTATATATATAATTACAGGGTTCTTATAGTTTCTATTATTAAAATTTTTAAATAACAATAATATGAGTTAAGATATTTAATTAATCTGTTTTGATTCTATGACATTAAAAATAACTAATAAATTAACGGGTTAGCATATTTTTTATATAAATGTGAAATTATATTCAAATCTATATATAATGGGTCTATCAAATTTCTCAAACTATAATATTCATATATTAATAAGGTTAAAACTATATATGTATATATATAAGCGATAGATATATTATATAATCATACTATAAAAATGAAATTAATATAAATTATATATTATTGTAGTCTATGCTATTAAAGAAGGAAACAAAATTGCAATAAACTTTTATCCATGTGTTATATTACATGTAATGCCACTGAATATTAGTTATTTTGTAAAATTTCATTAAGGGTAATTATGGATTATGGAAATTAACATTATCTCTATTAAATAAGTATCCAAAAAATATAAAATAATGGGTTCCACTTTTCAAATATGAATATATTAAGCTGAACATTTTTATAAATATTAGTATCTTAAAATTTCTAATCGAGCCATAAAAAACTCACAAAATAATACACACCAAACTTTATGTAATTGTTTACTTTTAATAATTTTATAAATTCTAATTATATCAAAAAAGTGGAAAAAAAATTCATAAAATTATGTATTTCATTGCAAAACTATTAATCATATCCTGCGCGCCGACGCGCGAGTCTGGATCTAGTTAGTAGTTAATAAAGGAGCACGAGTTTTAGTTATATAATGTGATGGTATTGAGGGAATCAAAATCCTATAATACAAGTATACAACTATACATCTACTATTTCATATCATCCAGAATATAAACTTGCAAACCTACCATATTATACTCTCATATATAAGAAAATAAACTAAATAAAAAAGGTCCTGAGGAATTTTTTTATGTGCTCTGATTATGAAAACAATGAGATGCTGACTTGGTCTTATATCACAAAGCTTAACAGTTATTTTTTCATAAAATGAAAGATATATTTGTTTTATGAGAATTCATTATTTATTTAAAGTATGGTTATTTTTATGTTATAAAAAACATGAATTGTTTTTATATTATAAAAATTAACTAAAGAAGAAGGATATTTGTTGACTTATCAAATTAAATTAATATTTTTTTAGTACAAATATTGATCATGCCGATTTGTTGAATTTTAAAATTTGAAACTCGAATCCGGTATAAATATCTCATTTTTTCATTTTATATTCCAATACAAGAGATTAAAAATATTATATTTTAAACTTTACAATTTTGGATCTTTATATCTCATTCAAAATAGCTCCAATATTGACTTGTGATTACACTAATTCATAATGTAATAATGACATCTTATCTAAATTTTAATCAATCTGACAAATGTCTCCATTAAAAAAACCCACAAAAAATAGTCCATACAACTTTATCAAAAAAAAATAATAAACATTTTTTAATAGTAACTCCAAAATATCAGATCTAAGTTTTGGCTTTTTGAATAATCAAATACTCTATAACCTTATTTTCGAAGTTGCCACTTTTAGTCAATCATGTTTTCATCTAACAAAATGTGCAGTAGGAAAACAATTTGAAATGTTAGCAAAAACTGTTGGCCAAAAAAAAAAATGTTAATAAAAAAAATAAAAGAGAAATGATCAATGCATATGTAACAATGTTTCTCTTTTTATTTTTCAAACATATTCTTTTAGGCATTTGTCAAACATGCATAGCAACGCTATACTAAAATACTAATTATGTATCCGCGCCATTATAACAGCTATATTTTTAAATTCAGATTAGGTAATTTTTTCATTCGAGGAAAGGTAATGGCGTAAAAAGATATAATATATTTTTACTCAAATTACAACAAATTTTATAAACTAATAATATTGAAATTATAGTATTTTAATTACTAATTCAAAATAAAAATTTAATTCATATTTTCTTTTAAATATTTATACTTTAAATAATAATGATCATAGAAATTGATTTAATCTTATCAAGTTCGTTTTCGTCTATTACAAATTAGATTATTTGGTGTTTATCATATTAGGGATACATACTCTAAAATACATATACTAAAATATTTTGAAATGATAAGAACAAATAGAGATAAATTTATATAGAAAAAGAAACACAACGCAATATTCTTTATATTTATATAAATTTTATATATAATAATTATTAATTATAATTTTAGTATGATCATATTTATTTTTATCTAAAATTTGTTATGTTATTATCTTATTGAATTGTATAATATTCTAAATTGAATTTAGAGCCGAAAAATTTATTATTTATTATATAAGCTAATTAATCAAATATTTATAAAGTATATTATATTACTATTTACTTTTGACGTAGTTATGCTATTTAATATGTTATTTAATATGTTATTAAAACCAATCACATCATCAATCTCATAAGTAACATTATTAAAACCAACCACATCATCAATCTCATTAGTAACATTTAACCAGTCAGATTGGCTGTGGAAAATGCATATACACTCATCCACTATAATTTTTTAAAACTTACAAAATAAAAAATAAAAAAACTAGTATAGTCTTGTATAAAAAGAAAACAAATCAATCAGTGTACGTAAGTTTTATCTGAAAACTGAAAGATAGATAATGAAGGACCTCACTGCTACAAATAAATTATTAATTTTTTTTTATAATAAATTATTAAATTGCTACCGACAATCATGGTTAGATCATAAATTATCGTCTAGTGAAGCAGATTAGGTTTCATCATTACATCGCATTAATTCAGATTACAATTTCATCTACTTAGACGAACTTTCTCTATCAGAAGATCAGATCAGATCAGTCATAAGAAATTACAAAAGCAACATCACTCCTAAACCCAAAAGGTAGATCAAATTATAATAATCATAAAATTAAGGGATGCAAACAATATATAAATCAGAAATTAATGCGAATATATGTCAGGTTTTTTCCTTAAATAAAAAGTTCCCCACCACTAGTACATAAACAAACAAAGGGACGAACAAATTTTCAATTTTCCCACCAATCATATTTAATACTGATATTCAGAAAAAAAAAAACTCTTACAGTAAACGAGTCCCACCGATCAAGAAAAACAAAGATTAAAATAATCATATAAAGAGAAATCTCACCGAACTTTCATTTTACTCCATCTCTGTTTCTTCTTCTTCTTCTTCTCTCTCTCTCCTCCATTTTGCTTCTTCTTCTCTCTCTTATTTTTTCATCAGACAAAGAACTTAGATTCAATATATAAACTCAAGTTTTGATTGTAATCTTCTCTCTCATCCTCTGTTTAACTATCTATATTTTTTTTACAAACCCTTTTGAATAAACTCTCAAGTTCTTTAGAGTTTAATCTTTTCTTCTCCATTAGAGAATGAGCTTGTTTGTATAGTTAATGGATCTATCATACCGTCGCAATATCCTCCGGGATCTGAGATTTCCTCCACCGCCGCTGCCGCCGCCACCACCAACGCCTACATATCACAGTGCGAGCTCGACAGGGACGAATTTCCCGATCATAGTCGTCGCCGTGATTGGAATCTTAGCAATAGCTTTCTTACTTGTAAGCTATTACGTTTTCGTGATCAAATGTTGTCTCAGTTGGCACCGAATCGACATTCTTGGCAGATTCTCCTTATCTCGACGGCGACGCAACAACCAAGCTCCTTTAATGGTTTACTCTCCAGAGCCAAGAAACCGCGGTCTCGATGAATCCGTCATTAGAGCAATCCCAATCTTGAAATTCAAGAAGAGAAGAGACGAAGACCAGGGAAACGACGGCGTTTTAAGAGGAGAAGGAGAAGAGAAGACATCTCTAGAATGCTCCGTTTGTTTAAACGAGTTTCAAGAAGAGGAGAAGCTGAGGATTATCCCAACCTGTTCTCATTTGTTTCATATCGATTGCATCGATATTTGGCTTCAAAACAATGCCAATTGCCCTATGTGTAGAGCTAGAGTTTCTTGTGGCACAAGTTTTCCTCCGGATCGGGTCTCTGCTCCGAGAACTTCCCCGGAGAATGGGGTTTTGGGGTCGGATACCGTCGTGGTTAGAGGCGAGAATGAGTATGTGGTCATTGAACTAGGTATGGGGAACGGTAGTAGCACCAGTAGTGACCGAGATAGTCCCAGAAATGGAAGGTTACTTGTGGTTCAAGAAAGGTCGAATTCAGGTCATCTATTGACCGAAAACCCGCAAAATTCGATTAGTCAACCCCCGAGGAAGCTTGATCGAGGAGGGTTTCAGAGAAAAGGAAGAAAGCTTCAAAAAGTCACCAGTATGGGAGATGAATGTATCGACATTAGAAGAGACAAAGATGAGCAGTTCGGTAGTGTTCAACCAATAAGGAGATCGATGTCGATGGATTCGTCTGCAGATAGACAACTGTATTTGGCGGTTCAAGATGCGATTTTCCGGAAAAACCAGGAAGCTCCGGTGGTCGTAGAAGGAGGTGAATGTAGCAGTAGTAGCGGCAATGTTAGTAATAACAGAGTGAAGAGATCTTTCTTCTCCTTTGGGAGTAGTAGACGTTCTAGAAGTTCTTCCATTTTGCCTGTGTATTTTGAACCCTAATTAGCCACTTTGCTTCTTTGTTTTCTTTTTCTTGTTTCTTTCTACATTTGTTTTTTTTTTCTTTTCTTTTTTTCAATATTTTGAGATGGTTTTTTTTTATTATTATTTGGTCGGTGAGGTAGGAGAGAAATATAGGCGTGGTTTTAGACTTTTAGAGGTCAAAAGAGTAATGACTTGTACTGTGACATAGAAATTATTGGCCTTTTTAATTTTGAAAAACTCAAAAATCTCATTTTGCCAATGAAAGAAAATAAACATACCTTTTAGTGTTTTTTTTTATATGTTACATTAGTTTCATAAGAAAGATGTTACGCATACTGCAAAAAAATTT
Source organism: Isatis tinctoria (assembly GCA_010577795.1). Classification (NCBI taxonomy): domain Eukaryota; kingdom Viridiplantae; phylum Streptophyta; class Magnoliopsida; order Brassicales; family Brassicaceae; genus Isatis; species Isatis tinctoria. Next base: position 16,424,193 of record CM021250.1, on the reverse strand, counting down.
AACATTTTTTTGTCCTTTGCGTTGAGATTCAGATTAGTTAATAAATCTAAAAAATTGTTAACAATTAAACTACATTAAACTATATCACGATTAACTAATATAATCAAGAAATTTTCTCTACCAACATTCATCGAATAATGTTTTTTTTTTTATAGTACTCTTGGACTAAAAATTAGTAGCTAGATTGCGTAGCAAATATATATATGTATATGATCCAAAAATTGCAAGTAGAAAAAAAAAAGAAGAAATGTATGGAGCAGAAGACGAGTGGTCGGAGGAAGTGGAAACTCAAGGATCATGAGAATCCAAAATGTAAACAAGAGGAAAAAGTTATGGTATGGGCGGACTTAAGTATAGACCCTACCATTGACTTTTGGTTTATTTTTTGTCATCCCATTACCATTGATTTATTTTTGAGACTTTTGGTCGCTAGAAACTATAATATATATGAAAATTATAAGAAGTAATTTAGTATTTCGAAAAAAAAAAATGCGGATCTTACATTTTTAAAAAGGTGACTAAACTCTAACATTTTGCATTGTATGACCGTTTATCCTTTTAAAATAATGTAGATGGCAATTACATGAGATTTATTTTTTGACATCATAATCTTTGCCTATTATATTAATTTTACCCGAAATTTTTTGTTTTCCTTTTTTAAATTTTGAAAATTTGAAATGGTATTTATAATTGTGGAACACCGACAAAAATTATTATTGCAAAAACACAAGATTTGCAAATGTCAGCCCTTTATGTGTTAACAACTTCAGATTCATCTCAACTGGCCCTTTTAAAAGAGGTTTTATATCATTTTTCATATACTGTAATGTTGTATTTTTTGAGGCATCCAGCCATCCATTATAAAACGAGTTGGATGACAAAAACCAAAAAAAAACAAAAAAAATTTATCACTGTGACTCATCGATTTATTATTTGTTGAAAAAAAAAAAAAAACTCATCGGGACCACAATAATCAAGCTAATTAACCAAAAAAGTCAATTTGTGGTGTATTCACGTTGAATTTTTTAGATAAGACTAGGTTTTTAATCCACGTTACGTGTGTCGATTTTCTATAAAATATATATTCAAAAATATTTGTTAAAATACTATTTTTATTCATAATAATTAAAAATTATATATATATATATATATATTAAAATACATTTAATTACTAAATTTACATATTATTAATAAATTAAATATTTAAATAATGTTTTCATTTAATATAAAATATTTTTTATCATTAGTTTACTCAGTTTAAATTATTAAATTTGTCATTATGTTTGTCTTATAATTTGTTATATTAAATAATTAAAAACTACTGTTTTTTTGGAAATAAATTGAAGATTATTAAAAAACTAAATACTTTAAATTCATTATTACTTTTAATCTAGAGTCAACTAAAAGATATGTAAGTTTTAGAAGCAATTGAAGTGAATGAATAAAATTGTTTATTAGTTTTAATAATAAAAGTGTTTGAAATATATATTTTAACATATTATCATGTTCATTATATTCAAATATTAAAATGTTAAAAATATGCTAATTAGATTTAAATTATAGAAATTGAAAATCAACTAAAGCTCTAAAAATAGATAATTTTATATTTTTGAGGTTCAAATTTTCTTTCCAAAATTATAACATCATATCAGTTAATAAATTTTATTCTTATTTTATCATATTCCATTTCTATAATATTTTTAGAGTTTAAAAACATTTTCTAATAACTAAAAAAATACAGAAATACAATAAGTTAAGATGATAATTTGGATTATTTAGTTGGTCATTTAAAAGCTAATGTAGACAATTTTAAACGTATTTAATGTCAACTTTATTAGTATATAAGATTTAATTACAATCATTATCTTAAATAAAAATAATCATATACATACATTTTTGTATTAATAGATTTGGTCGATATTTTGTCATTAATATTTATTATAAGCTACATATGGTAAATTGTATAATTGAGAAAATTATTTTAAATTATAAAAATTTCTTAATATAATATTAGGACAATTTTTATAATAGAAATTTATAGATATTTTTCTTACCTTCTCTATTTGTTCTTAATATTCTTAAATGTAGTTGTTTATTCAATTTGTTTTAAGTTTTTTTTTGTCACCAATATCTATTATAGGTTATATATAATTAATTATAAAAATGAAATAATTATTTTAAATCAGAAATTTTCCTAATATAATATTACGTTGATTTTTTAATAGAAAATTTTCTATCAAAATACAATAATAAAATTATAAAATTTCTTGAATTTAAATGTTGATGTGCAAAGATACCATTAGTTGTTTTAAATTTTTAAATGCTAATGTAGACAACTTAAAAGGTATGTAATGTCAATTTTAATAGTTTAATATTTAATTAAGACCAATATCTTAATTAAGAAAAAATCATATACATAAAGTTTTGTATTATTAGATTTGATCTACATTTGTCTCTCACCAATATTTATTCTAAGCTATATATGATGAGTTAAATAATTGGGACAATTATCTTATATATAATGAGCCAAGTTCTTTCCTCATATTGTACATCTTGCTGCCACATGTCATTCTTTTGCAATGACCATATTACCCTTCATTTAAGTTTAAATGAAAAAAATCACATAGATGCACAGCGTAGAATTCGAACTCAGTACCTGTAAAGAAGATAAAACACACCAAACCATTACACCAAACGATATATTTTGGATTTTAGAGAAACGAAAAACAATATATCCTGAAATCTTATATATAATTAGCCAACTTCTCTCTCTCTCAAGTCTCCACATCAGCAACCAAATGTAACCAAAATTTGATATATGTCAACTTAAAAAAAAACTATATAATATATAAATTTTTTTTAAACTTTATTATTCACTAAAATCCATTAATATTTTCTAATGAATTTAACTATAATCAATATGATTTAATTAGTGCTACCAATTGAATTGTTAGAAATAAATTACAATAAGACAAACACATAATTTATTTTAAAACAAAAAGCTGATCAAAATTACATTTAAAGTGAAAAAATAAATATGTTATTAAATGAAAGTTATTATCCACAAATGCAATAGGAAAAGATAGTATTATATGATAAAGTAAATGACACAACCAAATAAAAGAAATGAATTTCTTTTTGCTAATTTAACAAAAGCATAAATTTAATGATAGACGATAGCGAAAAACTTTATATAATAGATAATTATATAAAATAAAAACAATGAATTATTATTATAAATAAGAAAAATTATACTTAAAATCAATAGAAAATATTCATAAGCTATTTGTTTCTTTAGAAAAAGAGTAAAGAAACTTTTTATTAAAAATATCAGAATCGGATCTCGGAAAAACAAAAATTAACGACTTCCGTCTGTACCCATTTCAAGAATAATACCTACCTTAATATTTAAGAAATAAAATAAATATTTACAGAATAACTAAAAATGAGTAATAAAATACATTTGTTTCAAAAAAATGCAAGCACTTGCAAAGAAGATTAATCTAAAGCATCAACAAGTAATTTTTTTAAAAAAATCATAAAATTATACAATTTGATTATTCTAAATAAAAAAAGTAACTTAACAAATAAACGGATCAGAATTATATTAAAAGTGAAAAAAAAACTTATAAGATGAAAAATATTATCCACGTAAACAATGAAAAAAGCAGTTATATAAAAAATTATATGAAACAAATAAAATTACTAAACAACTTTATTTCACTAAACAAAACATATAAACTTTTAGTTAATAATAAACCTAACAAAATTATAAATAGACCAATTGAAGACAAATTCTTCAAAATATATTTAAAAACAAGAGAGGTGACTGGAATTATATAAAGAGTACAAATGATGAAAATAAGTAATCACCAAAATAAATAAAATAATGTGACTTATTATAACTAATAATTAACAATAACAAAAAATTAAAATTAAAATAGTAGAAAAAATCAAAAATTCAAATACACTCTCGCATGTGCCAATCATTGCCATTTTCTTAAATCACATAAACATAAACAAATTCTTTTAATTTTTTTTAATATTTCGATTGGCTATTCAAAAATATTATGTTCAATGGGAATATTTAGGTAGATTACATATATAATAATGATATGTTAATTTTTAAAATATACTTAAAACAACAAATAAATATTAAAATATTATTGATTGCGTAATTTTATTAAACAACGTATAATACGGAAAAAAACATATAACCAACAGTACTCCACTCCGCGTATGCGTGGGGTTAGCAGCTCTACTAGTGTATATAATTAGGGATATAATCTTAAGATAACTTTTTATAATTGAAATTTGTAGATATTTCTTACCTTCTTTAATTTTTTTAGTATTCTTATATGTAGCTGTTATTAAATTGATTCTAAGTGTTTTTGTCACCAATCCCCTATATATTAATTGAGAAGACACCCACAGAGATTTCTGCCACGTGTCTCACTAAGAGCGATTTAAGGAGAAAGTAACCAATGAAACAATTATATTCAGCCATGTCATTAAAAATTATTAACTCATTAAAAATTTAGTAGCACATTAAGAGATATAATATACTAGAAGCCCATTCGAAATTCGTAGCCCATTTTCCCCAATCTCTTTTTGCAGACCAAAAATAATTCTAGCTTATTACAAAATATATTCCCGCTTCTCTTCAAGTTTTAAATATACATACAGGAAAAAAAATTGAGATCTTCACGAAACGATTGCTTTTATAACAAGTTCCGAAATTTACCCATAATTGCCTTCTTAACATTTATAAAAATATATCATATCATATAGTTATTAAATTTATTTAGGGAAACTGGTACATATATTCCCAACTTTTCGAATTTTGTAATTACAATCCCAAACTTCGCCTTTCTAGAAAAAATCACCAACTTTTGTTAACTTTATAAAAAAGACCCAAACTTTTCGTTGACTACGTAATTTTGGACATACCGTTATCTTCACTAACTGAGCGTTAAATTCCGTCTAATGTAGCCGTCATACCCCAAAACGATGTCGTTGTTGTTTTTCTTTAAATTAAAATTGCCTTATTACATATAATAATTTAAAAACGTTATATCATAAATTAACTATTAGTTTTATAAATAATAATTTGGTTTAAATATATTATAGAAATTTTTATGAATATATAATACCCGAGCCGGGCCGGTTATAATCTAGTATCTATTATAGGCCCTACCATTAGTACTGATAAAAACCAAAAATAAGAAAACAATATTTATATTTCCAGCAACGAGTAATCTCATAGTTAATAAGGAAACAAAAACCAATGAGAAACATATGTAATTAATTTGGAAATTCACTAAATCTCAGAGAAAATTGCTAGACTATTGGGTTATAACAGATCCTAGATAGTTTGACCAAAAAAAAAAATCAGATTAACTAAAAAGTTATATGAATATCCATGCATTCTGTAGTTTATTGGAAAATACAAAATAAAATACTATTTCAAAGGTCAATTTGATCAATAACCATATTGAGATATTGCTTATATAACTGTGTTCACACCACTTATGTCAAGAAACATTTTATTCTGACATGCTCATAATCTTTTGTTCCCATCACCAATTGTGGATGAATCTTTATCAAATGCTTCTCTATTTATATGTAACATTCTAGATTGATGTTTTATGTCGGATGCTTAAATCATATATATATATATCACAATATTCTAGATTTAACTCAACTGAAACTATCATTTTAAAGAAAAGATAATGTTATTCTTTTGGTAATGCTATCGAAGTTACAAACTTTCAATTTTATTCAATTATGAATCTTAAATTTGAAATTTTTTGGTGGTTTAGTTTTTCCTTTCTTTGAAACAGCTCTAGATATATTGGTTTCAACAAAAAAATCAAATATGTCAGAATAAAATGTTTCTTGTCCATTAGTTCATATTCCACCAAAATCCAAAATACTTGTCAAATGTTAGTCCATAAAAGTTGTAATGCTGCCGCCTATATCGACATCAATAATCGATTTTCATTTCTCCTGCTTCCCATCCTATTATGGTGACATCCTTAAAAGTTAAAACTAGTATGGATTTTTATTATTATATGAGATTCATTTACCACAAATACATGGAAACATCAAAGATAGCCCTCTAGCAAATTATTATATGAGATTCATCTTCCACAACTTTTGATTCTAACCAGTTCATTGGTGCGACCTGTCTCTCATCTTTTGCGCACCATTCCGGCAAAACCTCAACAATTATCTTCTGCAACAGTTTCTGCTCAAGCCCATCTCTCAGAAGCACTTCAAGGTCTTTAATGTTTCCCCTCAAATCCAACAAGACACTGCATAAGTCCACGGCGATAACAGTAATCCAAGATGGAATCCAGCTTTAGATTTTCCAATACCACGGTTTTAGCCCCGTTACTGCTGATTCCTGATTCTGCAACCAATTCCGTTTTGGTGAACATGGCAACTTTTGGACATGTCATATGAGACTGTTGTGCATCGCTGGATACTATGATCTGAATAGGCTGGATCGAAACATTAGCTTCTTGTGAGGAAGAAAGAATTATCGCATCATATTCTTGTAATAGCTTTGAGTAGTATCCACCAGTATCTGAAGCCCCTTCCCCGGTCTTGTCCATAAAACAACCATTGAGAGATATAGAATACCTGCAAAAATTTCAAAACTTAAAAACAATCTATGACTCCACTAGAGAGAAGCGATGAACTTTACCTGAGGGCGAGAAAAGGCTTTCCCGTCAACATTCGATGGATGAATCCCTCATTCATCTTCTTGCATAAGTCTTCTTCAACACCCACAGTGACATCAATCCCAGCATCTGTCGAACGACTGATACCCGAAGAAGAAACGATTGGATTCGGATCAACCATCCCAACTACAACTCCTTTCACCTTTGCCTTGATCAATGCTTCTGTGCACGGCGGCGTTCTCCCGTAATGATTACATGGTTCCAAGCTAACATAAGCAGTGACATTCTCAGCTAAGTCCCCAGCATCTCTAAGAGCAAACACCTAACAACTCCCACCATGAATTAAACTCATCAACACTAGAATGAAATCTATCGTATTTCCAGAAACCCAACAAGGAAAAATTGCATCTTTATTGTAATCATGAGAGAAATTAACGACATTGTTACCTCAGCATGAGGCTGACCAGCTTTGGGATGAAACCCTTCGCCAACGATCTCGCCGTCTTTAACAATGACACAACCCACCATAGGATTAGGACTAGTACACCCAATTGCTTTCTTTGCTAGCTCCACACATTTCCTCATATAGAACGCATCATCCACTTCAGTACTTTCTTCGCTTCTCATGGCAGCCAAAACAGAATTGCTGAAACCGGTTTGAGTTTTATGTGATCTTTTTAAAGATACGGCGAAGAAACCATGTTTTGGGTTCTGCGATGAAATGAGATTGAAAATGCGGCGAGCATATGAGGATATCAATAGAAGTGGAATTGAGCTTCGTGGAGTGATCAAGGGAATTGGAATTGGGAGACATGTAATCTGCATATCTGTTCAGAATTGAGTTCTTGATTAAATCCTGCAAGAAAGTAGAAAAAGCAGGTCAACGACAAAGAAAAGAAACAGAGTTGTGTTTAGCCACAACTAAACAAGTGAAGTAATGACTTATTAGTTTGGTTTTGCAATAAGTTAGAGTGTTGTGTTAGTTAATGTCTAGCTAAAGAAAGTTTTTAAGAAAGTGGTTGAGAGTGGTTGAGAGTTGTTAGTGTAAGATGTTTATCTTTGCTTGTAAAACTAGTCTAATACCTAGAGTAAGGACTAGTAGTAGTTGTCTAGAGTTAAGTTGTAGCAAGTAGTATAAGTATGTATGTGCTATGTGTTGTAAGATGTATCCAATGTTATCAATGTAGACAATTAAGAGTTAAAAGTTTCTCTCTTGTTCTATCTAAAACAAAGAACAAAAAGATGAAAAGAGGTAGAGTAAAACACTAAGGAGAGTGAGCAAACAAAGAGTGAGAAGATCAAAGAGTGAAAGCTAGTCTAAAGATAACGAGCAACAAGTTCAACATGGAATCAGAGCTAAAGTTCAATCTAAGATAAAGACTGAAGAGAAGAAGATGATGGAGAATGCCATCGAAGGAAAAGAAGAAAGAGGCGGCAAAGGAGAAGCCGTGAGAAGAAAGAGAAATGATTACCTGAGGAGAAGAAGAGGAGGAGCTAAAGAAGCTCCAGAGGAGAAGACCTCACAGCCACCAAAGTGAAAAGCTTCATGGAAGTGGTTGCTGAGGGAGAAGGAAGAGAAGAGCCTGCACAAGAAAGAGAAGTGTAAGGCTGAGAATAAAGTAGAGCAAAACGAGACTGTTGGAGAAAGAAGAGAAGGAAAGAAGATGTGGTGACATGAGCACCATCAACCTACACAAACTCACTCATATCGTACTTTAAAGGAGGGCTTCAGATGCATTCAAGAAGACAGTGAATCTTCTGAAAAACAGCAATGAAGACAACGATGTGGAGATGTCTTTGTGGAAGGAGAATTCTGTCCTTGTTCAACAAGTCTCGATGAAGCTCAAAGATGCTCGATGAAGTGAAGAGTCAAAGCGATTCTTTCAACTGAAACGAGAAGAAGAGAAGAAGAAGCCGAAGTTAGAGAAAGACCAAAAGCCAACAGTTCAAAAATCAAACAAACCAATTCCGAATAGAGCGGAGGTTGATGATTCAAGAACCTAAAACCTAATGTCTGAGAGAAACCGAGGTGGAGATTCAAAGAACCATTCGAGTAAAGCTAAGCTAAGGTGATGACTCGAAGAAGAAACCACTCAGAAAATGGAGCTGATGGATCGAGTCAAAAGAATCCAACTGAAAATCCAACTGAACAAGAAGAAGAAGCTCGCCAAAGTGGAGCAGAAGAAGGTTGCAGAGTCAACCATAGGCAACGTGAAAAATGAGAGAGCTCACCTAATAAGAGGGAAGCAGAAGAAGGGTGCCGGAAGGTACAAGACACGTGAGAGAGGTAACCAAAGAAGGACCTTGAAGGTGAAAAGAAGGATGCTCACCAAAGAGGGAGAAAAATCCGGTTGCAGATGCAGCTGGTGGAGAAGTGAGGGAAGCTCACCAAACAATGGAAGATGGTGAAGAAAATCTGTCAAAAAATGACAAACAAATTCGCAGAAAAAAGAATCAGAACTCAAGGAGTTTCTGAGCAAGAGAGATTGATGCGTGAAGGTTCTGAGCAAAATAAAGGTAGAAACAAGCAAGCTTACTCGTGAGCTGTGCAAATGACGCGAATCGGATTCGCACAGAGAAGAAAAGAAGAATCGATGAGAATCAAATCCCTAGATTGAAACTGGGGATCTAATCAAAGAACTCTTGAGGGAGTGTTGAGAATTGAGTTCTTGATCATATCCTACAACAAAGTAGAAAGCTTCAGTGAGAAGAACTGATATGAAGAACAAAGAAGAAGCCAAGAAGAAGCGAAGACGAAGACGAGACGCAAAAGAAGAAAAAGCAGGTCAACGAGTTAAAAAAAGTCAAAGAAAACTATTGGACTGGAGTCAAGCCCACAAAATAATTATTGGATTTGTGTCGACTTAAGTGGAATCCAACGACAAAGAAGAGAAACTGGAAATAGGGATATATATATGGTTCATCACTACCCAGTACCCACTATTCCACATTAGTGCTCTGTATCTAGAATTTCGATAAAAAAAATATGCGGATCTTACATTTTTTATAACGTGACTAAAACCCTAACAATTTTGCATTGTATTATGGAATTTTATCCTTTCAAAATAATGTTGAGATTTATTTTTTAATATCATAATCTTTTTCTATTAGACTAGTCTCACCCAAAGTTTTTTAGCTATTTATTTATTTTATTTTGAAAATTTGGAGTGAAAAAATGATAAAACGATATTTTGTTTTTATCAACTTGATAAAACAATATTTTAAAAAATTGTTGTCAAAGGCCAATAAAAATTTAAAATTATTATCAGCAAAAATACAGTGTTTGCAAATGTCAGCCCTTAATATGTTAACAATTTCAAATTCATCTCAGTTGAACTTTTCAAATGAGGTTTACATCATTTTCCACATATTATAATGTTATTGTCTTTTTGGGCCTTCAGCCCTTCACATGGGGCGGATCCAGAAATTTTTTTCCGTGGATTCAATATAATATATGGGCTAAAAACTTTTATTTATTTGGGTTCAAAATAATAAATTTAACTTAAAACTAACAAATTTACGTTAAATTTTTTTTTTTTTTCTCTCAAATTAATGGAGTGTCAATTGACCCCACACCCACACAAGTGGATCCTCCATTGGCCCTTCATTATAAAACGACTTAGATGACAAGAAGAAAAAAATCATTGAGCTTGTTAACCAGAAAAGATCAATTTGCCATATATTAACATTGGATTTTTTATAAAAGATATAGTCAGTAAGTAGCGTCAGTAAGTAGCGTATCAAGCAAAAAAAGTTTATGATGATCACAACATAAAATTTGGTGTTACAATTCAAAATAAGGCCCTGTTCGGGAACAAACGTTGGCAACAGCGTCAAGCGATCAGAAAACAGCATTCATCTCTCCTTCATATATGTCGCTGCGATTTACTTTACAAAGGATATTTTTACCGTTAATGCAGCGGCAGTTACAGTGGCCATTGTGTCAGCTGCGGTAAACCGCTGCGATTAATTCTCCACATACTTGTGTCATAAGTTAGTTATAATTAAAACTTATTTTTTTTTTCGTTTGACACTGCCACCAGCGTCTTGTTCCCGAACAAGTCTAAAAAGATTCAAAATTAGTAAACCCGTAAATTATTACTCTTTTTTGCTTTAAATAGGTTTGCCATAGGATATAGCCATGTAATTTATGTAATAAAGCATGTAACTAAAAACGAAAGGAATTTCAAACATAAAAAAAAAAAACTAAAAACGAAAGGAGTATATAATTCTCAAAATATTACTAGTTTTCTTTTGTTATATTGTTATTTATGAAAAAAAAAAATTTTGGTTAGCGCTGCACTGCTGCTAACTTCTCAGAAAAAAATGAAATCAGAAAAATCTTAAACCGGACTGAAGCGAAAAATCGAAAAATCAGGCCGCTTTTAATTTGATGAGTCATCATCCTTAGATCCAAAAGAAAACGAAAGTGCTCCCTCCTCTTGAGCTTCCTTTTTTTTCTTCTATCACCGGACGATGAAGATTCTCGTCGCTGTCAAGCGTGTCGTCGACTACGCCGTCAAGATCCGAGTCAAACCCGACAAGGTACAATCAAAAACCCATATCTTAGATTTCTCCGTCACCGTAAAAAACCATCGTTTTAATTCGATTCCTTGATTGGAAATCAGACTGGCGTAGATACCCAGAATGTGAAGATGTCGATGAACCCATTCTGCGAGATCGCGCTCGAGGAAGCGCTTCGAATCAAAGAAGCTGGGTTCGCTAAAGAGGTCATAGCAGTTAGTATCGGGCCTTCACAGTGCGTCGACACGCTTCGCACTGGTCTAGCTATGGGTGCGGATCGAGGAATCCATGTCGACGCCAATTCCAACTTCCTCCCTTTGACGATTGCTAAGATCTTGAAGAGTCTCGCTGAAGTTGAGAATCCTGGATTGATTTTCCTCGGGAAACAGGTACGTTTCGTATCAAAAAGTCTTGAACTTGAATCGAGTTTCAGATGAATTTGATTGGGTATGCGTAATTTTGAGAATTTTAAGTCTAGAACTGAGTTTTAGCTTAAAGTTAAGATTTTTCAGTCTTCAGAAGCCGGAAAGAAACGAACTTGACTCATCATTTAATGCGTATAACCTTTTTGAGTTGTGGTTCGTTTAGGATGATGAACATTGATCTCTGAAGAGGCATTCTTGTTGGGTTAGGATTGTATATTTTGGTTGATGGTTCTTCACATGATGTTAGGATGAAGTTTTATTGCGTTTTGACATGCAGGCAATAGATGATGACTGCAATCAAACAGGACAGATGGTTGCAGCTTTGCTTGGTTGGCCACAAGCAACCTTTGCATCAAAGGTAAAAAGTGATTCACTTCAATACTTTTCAGATCATACATTAAATTTGTAATGTTTAAACTCTCCAAGTTATTATTATTGTGTTCATTCTTGTTTTAGTAGGTTGTGTTGGATAAGGGTAAGCAGTTCGCAACCGTGGATAGAGAAGTCGATGGAGGTCTTGAGACCCTTAGTATAGACTTACCCGCTGTGATAACGTAAGTTCTTCTTTTTATTTAACATGATTGTGTCATGATCTTGCTCCTGTCGAAGTTTTTATATCTGCATCAAGTAATTAACTGGATTGTTTCTTCATCCATTCATGATTTTTTCTGTGTGGAACTGTTTATGTGATCTCTCAGTTACGAATCACACTAGCATTAATGCTTGGATAGATAGATGGAAGAACTCTTTTGTATAACACTTTGGTGTTATGATGCAGAACTGATTTGAGGTTAAACCAACCGAGATATGCAACACTCCCCAACATAATGAAGGCCAAATCAAAGCCGATAAAGAAAATGACGTTGGAGGATCTGAAAGTAGACATCAAATCCGACATTGAGATCGTGGAAGTCACGGAGCCTCCAAAGAGGAAATCTGGTGTTATCGTTTCTTCAGTGGATGAGTTAATAGATAAGCTCAAAAACGAAGCTCATGTAGTTTGAAGCTGATGTATGTCTTCACCTCAATCTGCTACACACTTGATCTTTCTCTTTCTTCTTTAGTCACATTGTTGTTTCAGCCATGAAGCGGAAGTAAATAAAATAAAGAAAGTGTAAATCCGTTTATTTGGAAAGTTACTTAATACATCTTTGTTTAACGGATGCGAAACACACATTTTTTTCCTTTTCACCGGATGAGTCCTTTCTTCATATCTTGAAATTAGACAAATGCCTTTTCCCATCGAAGCCATTTGCAACGTATCCTTTAGTGTACTCTGGTATAGTAGTGTCTCTATACTTCGCAGGGTTTTCATCAGACAGAAGTTCTTTGATTGGTCCATAAACCGTGGAATTTGGAAAGAAACTCGAGCTAAAAAAGCACGCAACTGAAATTCGAGGTTCATCTATGTTCGGCAGTACCCTATGCTCCACGCTCGAGAACTTATCGTTAGTTATCAGCTGCTAACAACAACAACAAGAAAAAAGACGTTTTCAAAAATTTTCGGTAAAAGTTCTGCTTTTAGCTAAAAGAATGCATCAATTAGGGCATGCCTGCATAAGATCACCGATGTTGACGACCAAAGCTCCAAGAACAGGAGTTACATCGACCCAATAATCTTGATGAAGAACTTGAAGACCACCGATTTGGTCTTGAAGAAGAAGCGTGATGAAAGTGTTATCGGTGTGTTTACTTATCCCCAAAGTTAGGTTGGGTTGTGGACAAGGAGGGTAGTAATGGCCGGCCATAAACCAATCCTTAAGGCAATCCATGTTCTTAAGGGTCTCTGAGTCTAAACCTAAAGCTTCTGAGAGAAGTTGGAAGAGCTTTGCTCCAAAGTCCATGACATGCCTCATGTAGTTCATCACAGCATCCCTTAAATCGTATTCATATATTTAGAATCAAAACACTTGAAAGGAAAATGGTGTGGTGATTTGTACGTCAATACTGAAACCATTTGAACTAAAAAGTTCCGAACAAGTAAACATGTTTGGTCAGCGTAAGTGTTTTTGAATGGGTAAGGAGTAGCTTAATCACGTGTTCACAACAAATACTTATATCATTCAACTAGCTTAAATTGAATTATATTAAACAGATCAATTAAACTTAAAAATTTCCTTCTACTCTTCTATATTGTAACGAAATGCTATATAACTTTTTTTTTTTTGTAGATTAGTGAGTTTTTTTATTTGTCTAATTTTAATATATATAACCATAAAATAATTTTTCAAAAAAAAGAAAAAAAATGAAATTATGGATATTAAAAAAGTGACCTGCACATTCTATGGAGTTAAAGTTTAATTGAATTTTAATTTTTAGAGAGTTTAAATTTATATGGTTTTATTTAATTTAAAAATTTAATCACTAAAAATTTCAGTAACTAAATTCAATATTTGTAATTTTGTATATATTATTTATTTGCACAATATGATTATTCTATTTGTTTAGTCATGTCTTTTCACAAAATAGTACTCCCTCCGTTTCACAATAAGTGTCGTTTTAGGATTGTTTTTTCGTTTTAAAATAAGTGTCGTTTTAGATTTACGAGGTAACTTTTAACATAAATTGTCTACTTTAACCTTTATATTAACCAATATAAAAAAAGAATGATAAAAGTCAATTTTATTAATAGGGATATAATAGACTTTTAATATGCTGCCTTAATTTGTGTGCAAAATGGTAGAATGATATTTATTATGAAACAGAGGGAGTATATCATTCAACTACCTTAATTTTTTACCTGCAAGCTATTGGGATATGTTCTGGATTTGGCGGATCTGGAGCAATGTAACAAACGAACGTGTCTTTCCAATTCTTAGGAGAAGAATGATTGAGATCGAAGTTTAGGTTGTAAACAAAAGTCTTGTTGGAATCAGTGGGAAAGTAATTTTTCTTCACCTCTGGATCTTCCTCGTGAAATCTCCGAACTCCTTGTTTGATATCTTCAAGAACAGTTAAAGGAACACCATGGTTAATCACCTGGAAAAAACCCCAGTTCTCTGCTGCGTCTTTGATCTTCGAAACGACGTTGTTTCTTCCAGATGTGCTGTTGATATCTCCGATATCGATGATCGGGACGGTGAGGTTTAAACCGGAGATATCTGAGGGTCTGTTGTTGGATAAAGTAGAAGAAGGGTGATGGAAGATTCGAGGAACTTGGGTTATTTTGGCGTCGACGAGTCCTTTCACTCCTGTTTTCGTTGAGACAGAAGCTGTGATCTCATTGAAACGGTCGGGTTTTCCAGATTTTTCTGACATGTTTTTTTTGGTTTCAAATGTCTTCTTTTGGATACTTTTTATTAATCTCGTATATTCTGAAAGATATAAGACTCAAATGAAGACAGAAGTAGTTAAGATAAGACCATCAGCAATGGTGATACCCGTGAAGGATCGATCCTTCAGGAAGAGGTTTAAGGATTGAATCCTTGCTGACGTGGCGGCCTGTGATTGGTCGTCACTATTAAAAAAAAAAAAAAAAAAATGGGTTAAGGATTCCACTTCGGTATCACCGTTGCGGATGCTCTAAGTGTTGAAGTTTGTCTGTGGGACCGAAACATGACAGTCGCTGTTGACTATAACTTGTGACCTACTTGCGTAAAGAAGAAGTTTCAAAGGAAAGAATCTTTTGAGCTTCCTATGGAAGTTTTGGTAATAATTTTTTTATAAAAAAATGAATATTAATTGGAGATGCGGGGTATCGATCCCCGTACCTCTCGCATGCTAAGCGAGCGCTCTACCATCTGAGCTGCATCAACTAATTAACTGGATTGTTTCATCTATTCATGATTTTCTGTGTGGAAGATCTCTCAAATTTCAAAACAAACTAGCATTAATGCTTGAATAGATAGATGGAAGAACTCTTTTTAACAGCTTTGGTGTTATAATGCATAACTGATTTGAGGCTGAATTAACCAAGATATGCAACACTCCCCAACATGAAGGCCAAATCGAAGCCTATAAAGAAAATGACGTTGGAGGATATGAAAGTAGATATCGAATCCGACATAGGAGCCTCCAAAGAGAAAACCTGGTGTTATTGTTTTTTCAGTGGATGAGTCGATAGATAAGCTCAAAAACAAAGCTCATGTAGTTTGAAGAAACCTAACCTTATATGTCCTCATTAGAATGAAGTAGAAAGTAAATAAATAAATGTTTATTCCGTAACTTACTTTTTTTTTTTTTGTAAAATATTCCGTATTCCGTAACTTACTTAAAACATCTTATCTTTATTACTTCTTTTTTTTTTTTGATATACAGTATTTCAGAGAATTTTAGATGCAAAAACACACAAATATATAAATATATAAGTTGGACAAGTCCTTTCTTCATATCCTGAAATTAGACAAATGTGCTTTCCCATCAAAACCATTTGCAATGAATCCTGCAGTGTACTCTGGTATGGTAATGCTTGTATACTTCGCAGGATTTTCTTCAGACAAAAGTTCTTTGATTGGTCCGTAAACCGTAGAATTTGGAAACAAACTCGAGCTAAAAAAGCTCCCAACTGAAATTCGCGGTCCATCAATGTTCGCCTTTACCCTATGCTCCACGCTCCAGAACTTGTCGTTCGTTATCAACTGAAAGAAAAGAAAAAGTTTCAAATATTCTTGATAAATACTCTGTTTGTAGTTAAAAGAATGCATAATTATAGGGGATTGCTTGCCTGCATGAAATCACCAATGTTGACGACAAGAGCTCCAGGAATAGGAGTTACATCCACCCAATAATCTTGATGAAGAACTTGAAGACCACCGATTTGGTCTTGAAGAAGAAGCGTAAGGAAAGAGTTATCTGTGTGCTTATTTATGCCCAAAGTTAGGTCAGGTTGTGGGCAAGGAGGGTAGTAATGGCATACCATAAACAAACCCTTAAGACAATCCATCTTCTTAAGGATTTCAGAGTCTAAACCTAAAGCTTCTGATAGAAGTTGGAAGAGTTTTCCTCCAAAGTCAAAGATATGCTTCGAGTATTCCATTACTGCATCCCTAAAATCATATTCATAAACAGTATAAATTCTATAAATCAATACATGATAAATTAATAAATATGATAAATTAATAAATTTAATCTGTCCTAAGTTGAGAAAGTTCAAAATGTGACATAATTCGATAAGATAATAAGATAATAATTAAAAAAAAACTTGGTAAACATATACTCACATAAAAATCATAAATTAATATTAGTATACAGAAAAATATATAAAAAAGGATTGTATTGTTTGTGTTTTGTCAAAGTAAAATCCGTCTCTAATTTTACTTATTACTTCAAAACATTTTTGTGTTATTGTGTCGAATTACATATAGACACACATCTATATTCTATGGTACTTATTACTGATACAACAAAAAAGACACCAAACAATCTAATAAAGAGAAACGAAAACTAAACTTATAAATTTTAATCATCAGTATATAATAAAATGAAAGCAGCTATCCTTTTTATTCTCAATACAAATAATATTTTAAGATTATGAATGTCTAATATAAAATTCTATTTAATTAATAAATTTATAAATCAATAGAATATTATAATCTCAGCATTATTTATTTAGAGAGTTTTTACCAATCAAAACATTAAAAAATGTTTTTTCACTTATGACTTGTAAGTCGAGTGAAATAGTTCAATTAGAAGCGGTTGAATAATAATATAATAGAAGTAGTTGAACTGAGTGTCAAAAAAAAAAGAAGTAGTTGAACTAAAAATGTTCCTTCTCCTCTTCTAGATTGTCACGAAATGCTAATAAAAAAGTAAATCTATTTGTAGATTAGTAATTTTTTATTTTCCCATTTTTAATATACACCTTGTATTTTTTTTTAAACGTTAAAACTTATGGATATTAAATAAGTGGCATGCATATTCAAAAGTTAAACTTTAATTAAATTATAAGTTTGTTAAATTACTTTTAAATTAGTTCAAGTTTTTTATTTTTTTATCTAATTTTAAAATTTTGATTACTAAAAGCTTTAATAAATAGATTAAATATTTTTTAGTTCTGTTAAATTTTATATACTATTTATTCATTTGCATATATATATATATATATATATATTCTTTTGCTTATGCTTGTAACAATAAAGTAAATTTAATTTAGTAAAATATTTTATATTTATACAAAATGGTAATACAATATGGTAAATAATGATAGTTTAATAGTAATAAAATAATAAAATAATGTTATAGTAATTGAATTAGTAAATTAGGCTGCAAATATAAAGTAATATTATATCTATATAAGAATTTAAAACTACCTCAAATTTACGAATAGGTTAAAATATATAATTTATTATTTTATTTTAAGACTGCAAATGTACCGTCTTTCTTTGTGCTATTAAAATTGCTTGTTACCATAGTTTTTTTATTTTACTCTTTCTTATTGGTCATAAATAAATAATATATGGATTCTAAAAATTATAACTAATTAATCATATTAAATATCAAATATAGTTAAATATATATTCTGATTTGATTTACTCTTTTTGTTAAAAATATCTCTTCTAGCACTATAAAATTCACGTTGAAGTGTATATCATTCAACTACTTAGTGTTTAATTACCTGCAAGCTATTGGGATATCTTCTGGATTTGCAGGATCTGGAGCAAGGTAACAAACGAACGAATCTCTCCAATTCATAGGAAAAGAATGATTGAGATCGAAGTTTTGGTTGTAAACAAATTTCTTGTTGGAATCAGTAGGAAAGTAATTTTTCTTCACCTCTGGATCTTCCTCGTGGAATCTTCGAACTCCTTGTTTGATCCCTTCAAGAACAGTTAATGGAACACCATGGTTGATCACCTGGAAAAAACCCCATTTCTCTGCTGCGTCTTTGATCTTCGAAACAACGACGTCACGTGCGTCTGTGTCGTTGATTCCTCCGAGGTCGATGATTGGGACGGTGAGGTTTAAACCGGAGGTATCAGAAGGTTTGTTGTTGGACAAAGTAGAAGAAGGGTAATGATAGATTTGAGGAACTTCGGTTATTTCGGCGTCGACGAGTTCTTTTACTCCTGATGTCGTTGAGACAGAGGCTCTGAGATCATTAACATGGTCGGGATTCCAAGATTTTTCTGACATAACTCTTTCTGGTTCTGTAAGTATTTTTGTTTGTTTATTTTGCTTCTAATATGTGGCGCATATATAAGTAATATATAGCTGAGAGGACGAAGACGAAGACATGGCTGAGAGGACGAAGACGAAGACATTGCTGAGAGGACGAAGACGAAGGTTCAGGTAAGAGTCAACTAAAGATCGAAGTGGTGAAGATAAGAAGTGTTGAAGTTTGTGGTTACTGTTGATAAGAAAGTCGCTGTGACGATGATAGCTTGAGCGGGGATGCTTCTGCAAAGAAGAAGAAGATTCAAAGGATCAAATGAAATTCCTGTCCAAGTAGAATATTCGTGAAAAAAGAGGATAAAAACTAGGGTGACTTTGGGGAATAGCCCCGTTGGCCTAGTCAATTTGTGGGATCGAGCACCCTAAATTTTTAATTTGCAAAATAATTTTTATGACTATTCTATCCTTTTCGATCGTAAGGCTAACCTCTCCGAAACAATATAACGGTAACGAGACTAGCCGCGTATCAATAATAACTCGTGTACGTATGTGGTGAATAAATGTAATGTGCATCTATATGTGTAAACCAAGTCGATCGAGGTAAATAGTTTCTGTCTACTTTATAGATATTTTGTTCATATTAATTTGGCATATCAAATGTTCATTTCGAGGTAACATTTTATTGTGTCTGCTAGTGACTAATACTGGGTAACATAAACCATATTAACATCAATACTTTAGCATATGCAAATAGTAAATATCAATTTCCTCACATATTTATTGGTATAGAAATTTGTCGAGATTTTATGAATGTTGATTATAAAATTTATAGAGGGAGTATGTAACCATGAATTGAATGTTGCAACTTAATATAACCAAAACATGAGTAGTATTACCGACAATAGTACATAGTTAACATTACATAAAAATTACATAAGACCATAAAATTAGGCAACACTAATGGTACTTAGCACATTTGAGCGATACAAGTAGCATAGGTGAACGCAAAACATTCAAAACACAGGCCGAAAGCAGCAACACAATCCTCACCAGGTCCTCCAAGTTTGCTTCACGTAAAATATCATTCTCAAAAACAGCAATGTTTCCTTCTTTACCGACAACAATAAATGGTCTGAAATAGTAAAATCCAAAATGCCCAACTCAAATATAAAAAGTAAACCATACAACAAAAACTAAACCCTATAGGGTATCCAAAACCCTAAACCCTAAACCCTAAAACCAAAACTAAACCCTAATCCTTGGATTAGTGAACCCAAGTGTATCATAAACCATAACCCTAAAATCCTAAACCCATACAACAAAAACTAAACCCTATAGGGTATTAGTGAACCCAAGGGTATCCTAAACCCTAAACCCTAAACCTCAAACCCTAAACCCTAAACCCTAAACCCTAAAACCAAAACTAAACCCTAATCCTTGGATTAGTGAACCAAGGTGTATCATTAACCATAACCCCTAAATCCTAAACCCTAAACCCTAAACCAAAACTAAACACTAAATCATTGGATTAGTGAACTCATCATGTGTATCATAAATCTAAGTGTATCATAAACTATAAACGGGAGGGCAAACATCTATCAGCCATTCAACTGCGAACAATATAAAAATAATTATAATAGATAAAAGATAATTACCAGTAACATCAAATCAATGAAGAAATGAAAGGGATAACATTATCAGTAACATCAATTAACATCAGGTCCTCCAAGTTTGCTTCACGTAAAATATCATTCTCAAAAACAGCAATGTTTCCTTCTTTACCAGCAACAATAAATAGTCCGAAATAGTGGAATCCAAAATGCCCAACTCAAATAAAAAAAGTAAACCGTACAACAAAAACTAAACCTTATAGGGTATTAGTAAACCCAAGGGTATCCAAAACCCTAAACCCTAAACCTCAAACCCTAAACCCTAAACCCTAAGCCCTAAAACCAAAACTAAACCCTAATCATTGGATTAGTGAACCCAAGTGTATCATAAACCATAACCCCTAAATCCTAAACCCATACAACAAAAACTAAACCCAATAGGGTATTAGTGAACCCAAGGGTATCCTAAACCCTAAACCCTAAACCTCAAACCCTAAACCCTAAACCCTAAACCCTAAAACCAAAACTAAACCCTAATCCTTGGATTAGTGAACCCAAGTGTATTATAAACCATAACCCCTAAATCCTAAACCCTAAACCCTAAACCAAAACTAAACACTAAATCATTGGATTAGTGAACTCATGTGTATCATAAATACAAGTGTATCATAAACTATAAACGGGAGGGCAAACATCTATCAGCCATTCAACTGCGAACAATATAAAAATAATTATAACAGATAAAAGATAATTACCAGTAACATCAAATCAATGAAGAAATGAAAGGGATAACATTATCAGTAACATCAGTTAACATTAGGTCCTCCAAGTTTGCTTCACCTAAAATATCATTCTCAAAAACAGCAATGTTTCCTTCTTTACCGGCAACAATAAATGGTCTGAAATAGTGGAATCCAAAATGCCCAACTCAAATATAAAAAGTAAACCATACAACAAAAACTAAACCCTATAGGGTATTAGTGAACCCAAGGGTATCCAAAACCCTAAACCTCAAACCCTAAACCCTAAACCCTAAACCCTAAAACCAAAACTAAACCCTAATCCTTGGATTAGTGAACCCAAGTGTATCATAAACCATAACCCCTAAATCCTAAACCCATACAACAAAAACTAAACCTTATAGGGTATTAGTGAACCCAAGGGTATCCTAAACCCTAAACCCTAAACCTCAAACCCTAAATCCTAAAACCAAAACTAAACCCTAATCCTTGGATTAGTGAACCCAAGTGTATCATAAACCATAACCCCTAAATCCTAAACCCATACAACAAAAACTAAACCCTATAGGGTATTAGTGAACCCAAGGGTATCCTAAACCCTAAACCCTAAACCTCAAACCTTAAACCCTAAACCCTAAACCTCAAACCTTAAACCCTAAACCCTAAACCCTAAAACCAAAACTAAACCCTAATCCTTGGATTAGTGAACCCAAGTGTATCATAAACCATAACCCCTAAATCCTAAACCCATACAACAAAAACTAAACCCTATAGGGTATTAGTGAACCCAAGGATATCCTAAACTCTAAAACCTAAACCTCAAACCATAAACCCTAAACCCTAAACCCTAAAACCAAAACTAAACCCTAATCCTTGGATTAGTGAACTCAAGTGTATTATAAACAATAACCCCTAAATCCTAAATCCTAAACCCTAAACCCTAAACCAAAACTAAACACTAAATCAATTGATTAGTGAACTCATGTGTATCATAAATCCAAGTGTATCATAAACTATAAACGGGATGGCAAACATCTATCAGCCATTCAACTGCGAACAATATAAAAATAATTATAACAGATAAAAGATAATTACTAGTAACAATCAAATCAATGAAGAAATGAAAGGGATAACATTATCAGTAACATCAATTAAATCGGATCACATATAAAAGAAAATTACTAGTAACAAAAACTCTGTATCTTTTAACAAAAAATCATAAATTTTGAACCCTAAACCCTAAACCCTAAAACCAAAACTAAACCCTAATCCTTGGATTAGTGAACCCAAGTGTATCATAAACCCTAACCCCTAAATCTTAAACCATAAACCCTAAACCAAAACTAAATAATAAATCATTGGATTAATTAATGAACTCATGTGTATCATAAATCCAAGTCTATCGTAAACTATAAACGGCAAGGCAAACATCTATCAGTCATTCAACTGTGAACAATATAAAAATAATTATAAAAGATAATTACCAGTAACATGTAATCAATGAAGAAATGAAAGGGATAACATTATCAGTAACATCAATTAAATCGGATCACATATAAAAAAATATTACTAGTAATAAAAAATCAGCGAATCAAAAGAAAGGGATAAAATTATCGGACCATCAGCAAAATATTATCGGTGACTTAACTATGAATTGAAACCGATAAAACCGTATAAAGCATGTTAACAAACCCGTAATTGTGGAACCGAACGATAATTATGAGTACCCAAATGAATTAAAGCGGTAAAAGTAAAAGATAATCAAGGTTAGAGAGGAAAGGCGATGAGATTTCAGGAGCGACGATGAGAGAGAATGCGAGGAGAGAAGGATACCTCTGGGGAATAAGAACGGCAAAACCGAATCACTTAATAGAGAGGGAGACGAGAAAGAGAATTTGCGGTGACAGAAACGAGTTTGTGGTAACAGAAGAGAAAGCTTCTAAAAATTCGCTGGTGTTTATGAAAAAGGTGAACAGTTGCAAGGAGAGAAGTGGGTTGCAATTTTTGAGAAGCAAAATATGACTGTTGATGCATAATTTGATCGGATCAGTCTCTTAAGGAATTAAAAAATGTTGTCAGAAGCCAAATGCCATTATGTGAAACATTAAGGGCAAAAAGGTAATCATACACGTAAAAAAGCATAAAAATCAAATTGTTTTATCAAGAGGTTTCTGAGAAAATTGACCGAGAGTCTTAGGTTATTTTTGGACTTAATCCTAAAAACTAATGGAGATGCGGGGTATCGATCCCCGTACCTCTCGCATGCTAAGCGAGCGCTCTACCATCTGAGCTACATCCCCTTTCGATACACAATGACAAACGAAACATAAAATTCGTATTTGACTTATAATTTTATGCGTCTAACATTTCCCTCGAGTTGTAGATCGTTTAGAATGATGAACATCGATCTTTAAAGAGGAAATCTTTGAAGAGTCCTTCATTTTCAGGTGAAAGAATTATATTCCTTTATGGATGTCTCCGCACATCCTGTGTGTGTGTGTTTTTTTTCTTTCCAGTTTTGCGTTTATTTTTTTGTTAAAGCTCTTTGTTCATATTCTTATGTAGATAGCCCTCCTATATTAGGTATGTACCTACAAAAAAAGGTATGTATAGTGCTCTAGTGAGAAACACCATTAGCTCTAACTTTACATGAAAATAAAATATGTTTTAGTACTTTTCATAACTGTAGTTTTTATTTTGTTGACTTTGGTATCCCCATTTTTTGTAAGAAGTTACTCCCATGTCATCTCTGTTTTGATCATATTACTGAAATTAAACTAGGCATCTTTGTGGAATTATAATAGGTTCATTGGCTTTGGAGTTGATGGTGGTCCTGCAGCTAAAGTGTCGGCTCAGAAGCTTGATCTGGACAATCTAGATTATGGGTAACTTTATCTAAAGTAGAGGCAATTAAACGATCTTGTTATGATGTTCTTCTCTCTTGTGCTCTCTGTCTTTCTCTATATGTATCTTTCTTTGACCTTTAAAGGCGAGAGAAGTCGGTGTTACTATTGTTTCCCTGTTGTCTAACGTAAGTTTTACTTATTTTACATGATTGTGTCATGATCTCACTAGAGTTGAGTTTTAAATATAACTGCATCAACTAATTAAACCGAATTATTTCTTCATCCATTAATGATTTTCTATGTGGATAGCTCTTTAATTATGTGATCTCTCAAATGACGAATCACATACTTGAATAGAGAGATGGAAGAACTCTTTTTCTATAACAGCTTTGGTGTTACCATGCAGAACTGATTTTTGAGGCTAAAACCAACCAAGATATGCAATCCTCCCCATTCCCCAATATAAAGGCTGGCGACCTATTTCCTCACCATAACTATGGTGTCACATTATATGCTTCTCATTGTATTGCCTCGTTTTATTTCCACCCGAAACCAAAGTTAAACATCTGAATACCCACCAAAACAAAGTTTAAAATATATTTCTCCACCCGACTAATTGCGCTGGTTAAATGTCGAAACCTGAGTACCAAACCGTTAAACCTCCTTTAGTAAACCGAACGAAAACCCAAATCTCGCTAAACCGGACCAATTTAACCAATCTTAACCAATTTAACCAATTTAGCCTCAGGGTTTTGCTCTTCACTTCATTCCATTGTTCCAAACAAAAAAAAAAATTTGACAAAAAAAAAATAAAAACACCACAGAACGTATGACGATGATGTTCACTTTGTCTCTGGACAATCCTTCTTCTTCTTCTTATTAATCTTTTCTTGCTCAGCCTGTGTGAGAGATTGACCACAAGCGAAAGTCTGAAAGAGCAAAACAAAACAATCTCGAATCAGAAACAAGCAACCAAACTAGAGAATTGAACCAAAATACAAAGAAGATATAATCAATTAATTCATCATTCAGTCAAATTGAAATCAGCAAATCAACCATGAATCTGACTTTGATAACTAATCTCAAACCTATGACGAATCTTCTATCAAATATGAAGCCAACATCTCAAATAATCAAATCATATCAGCAGAATCAAAATCTAACCAAGTACCAAATCTAATCACAAAACCTAACCAAATCAATTACCAAAAGATATTTATTACAAGATCAATTTATAGATAGTTGATCAAAGGGCTGAATAATATTTATTGAGTATGGAAGAATGTATTTATAGTTACAATAGAACCGTAAACCCTTATGGAGATAAGGAAAGAATATCAACTAAATATACAGAAGATATATGCAAATATTCTAGAGAGTTTGTACTCTAATATGCCCCCTCAAGATGGACGGCCAGAGGAAAGTCCAAACTTGTTGAAGAGTAGTTGAAAGCGAGCGCGCGGAAGAGGCTTGGTCATGGCGTCAGCTAGTTGATCAGCAGTAGAGACATGACGCACACGGAGCAGACCAGACTGAACACGTTCCCTGATGAAGTGATAGTCCAGGGCTACATGCTTCATGCGAGAGTGAAAGACCGGATTAGCACAGAGATATGTTGCTCCGATGTTGTCACAGTAAATGACAGGTTTCTCAGTCGGTTCAAGCTTCATTTCTCGAAGAAGAGAATGTACCCACTCAACTTGAGACACTGTATTTGCAACTGAGCGATACTCAGCTTCGGTGGAGGAGCGAGCTACACCTTTAAGTTTCTTGCTAGACCATGAGATAGGATGTTGGCCAAGGAAGACCACATGAGCTTCAGTGGAGGTGTAATCATAACGATCACCAGCCCAGTCTGCATCTGAGAAGGCGTGTAACGATATAGCATTGGATCGACTGAGAAAAATTCCGGTAGTAGTCGTGCCTGCTAAATAGCGAAGGACACGTTTCGCAGCAGTCCAGTGATCAGAGGTGGGTTGATGCATGAACTGAGAGAGTTTGGTAACAGCAAAGGAGATGTCCGGGCGAGTGAGAGACAGGTACTGTAGACTGCCAATGATTTTCCGGTACTCCGTGGGATTCTCAAGAGGTGTACCACCGCGGAGAGTGAGAGGAGTTGAAGAACAGAGAGGTGTGGCTACGGGCTTGAGATTCTCCATGTGGACATCACGGAGAAGGTCAATGATGTATTTGCGCTGGGTGAGCAGCAAACCATTGGAGGAGCGTGTTGCTTCAATACCAAGAAAATAGGAAAGCTCGCCAAGATCCTTGAGTGAGAATCTGTCCGAAAGACATTTGATGAATGCAGCGACATGAGAGCTGCTGGACCCCGTGATGATGATGTCATCGACGTAGACCAAGAGGTACATGATAACGCCGTTGGTGTGATAGATAAACAGAGAAGTATCAGCAAGGGAATTCGTGAATCCCGAGTCAAGAAGAAAGCGACGTAGCTCATTGTACCAGGCTCTGGGAGCTTGTTTGAGACCATAAATGGCTTTGCGAAGGCGACACACATGGTTTGGTTTGTCTTTGTCAATGAAACCAGGTGGTTGCCTCATGAAAACTTCTTCCTCAAGTGTGCCCTGAAGAAAAGCATTGTTGACATCGAGTTGATTAATTGCCCAATCTTTGGTAACGGCAACACCAAGAAGGATGCGAATGGTAGTAGGCTTGACAACAGGACTGTAGGTTTCATTGAAGTCAATGCCAGGACGTTGGTGAAAACCTTTTGCCACAAGCCGAGATTTGAACTTGTCGACGAGACCGCTGGGGAGGTATTTGGTCCGGAAAACCCACTTGCAGCCGATAATGTTGTTGGCTTCTTCTTCCGGAACAAGATCCCAGGTGTAGTTGCGGAGGAGTGCCTCAAACTCATCCCCACATGAACCATTCCAACGAGGATCCGCCAGTGCCTGTGTGATTGTTGCAGGTTCCACCGTAGACTTCGATGTGGCAACAAGACAGTATTTGACATTCGGCTTGCGGATATTGTTCTTTGCACGAGTCGTCATGGTGTGTTCGTTGATTGGTGCTTGAAGCTGGGGCTCGGATGCAACAGCGACTGGAACGAGGGATGATGATGGTGCTACAGAATCAGGTTCAGTTGGAGAAGATGAGTCAACTGAGGAGGCACCAGACGGTGGAGATTCTGGCGGTTGAGAGACTGCAGATGGTGGAGCAGCCGGTGTCGGTGGTGGAGAGTCAAGAGACGAAGGAGCAACTGCCGGAGGAGCCGGAGGGGATGCTATGAGTGGTTGACTACCTGCAGGAAGAGGGGTTATGGACGGAGTCCACGCTGGTTCATCACCAGGTGGAGAAGAAGATGAAGAGAATACACGAGATGCAAAAGGAAACTGAGATTCACAAAAGCGAACATGTCGAGATACATAGATACGAGAAGACTCAGGATCAAGACAATAGAAGGCACTTTGAGAGAGGGAATAACCAAGAAAAACACAGGGAAATGACCGGGGATCAAGTTTGTGATTGGTGTAGGGACGAAGCCAAGGATAACAGAGGCATCCAAATACCCGTAACTTAGAGTAGTTAGGGATGGTTCCAACAAGCTTGTGATGGGGAGAATGCATATTCAATGTCGGTGTTGGCATGCGATTGATGAGGTAGACTGCGGTAGCAAAGGCATAGCTCCAGTACTCGATAGGTATGGAGGCATGAGAGAGGAGGGCCAGGCCAGTCTCAACAATATGGCGATGGCGACGTTCAGACATCCCGTTGTGTTCGGGAGTGTGCGGTGGCGTGCGGTAATGAGTAATGCCTTGATGTGCAAGGAAGGAGGAGAGGGCAAGAAATTCACCGCCATTGTCCGTGTATAGAGATTTGATTTTGTGAGAATATGCATTCTCCACCAAAGCTTTGAAACGAATAAATGTTTCCTTGACCTGTGATTTTTGTTTGAGAGGAAAATACCAAACGTAACGAGTAAAGTGATCGACGATGATAAGATAATATTTGAAACCATCGAATGAGTAAATTGGTGATGTCCAAAGATCTGAGAAAAGAATATCAAGTGGAAATGAAGAACGAATAGATGAATCATGAAACGGAAGTTTATGAGCTTTATTGCTTAAACACGCATTGCAATTAAATTTTTTTGACAAAGATCCATCAAAGGAGATATGAGAAAGCATCGAATTCAAAATAGGAGGAGCAGGATGACCAAGACGCGAATGCCACTCGGACAAAGTGGGCTTAAAAACAGAAAAAGCAGAAACAGTTGCAGCCGGCCACTCATAGAGTCCATTCCTAGATGGTCCGGTTAGCAGCGGCACCCCCGTCCCTAGATCCTTCACCTGAAATTGTGTGGGAAACAATTCAACAGACACATTATTGTCAACACATAGCTTGTTTGCAGATATTAAATTTTTGCAGATAGAGGGCGCAACAAGAACATCATGCAAAGAGTGAGCAGTAATAGGCAGAGAAACCGAGCCTGAATGCGTTATTTGTAAGGCTTTACCATCACCGATGACCACAGAATCATTGCCGGTGTAAGGGTTGTGGAAGCTCAGATTGTTGAGGTCGGACGTGATATGATGGGAAGCAGCGCTGTCGACGAGCCATGCATCAGGATCAGACGCAGAGGCAATGGCAGCGTGAGCTTGTGGACGCCAGTTCTGTGATCCAGATGGACGAGACGAGGTCTGATTCTGCATGCGGAGTTGAGGACAGAACTTGGCGGAGTGACCTTGAGTGCCACAGAGTTGACAACGACCAAGATACGGTCGACGTTGCGAACTCACATTACCGGCGGGGTGAGAGTTCCACGATGGCTGATTGATAGGTGCAGAGGATGATGAGGACGTCGGATTCCACTGAGGGCGTGGCTTTGTAGTTGCCGTGTTCGCCGTTGCAGGGAATGGCGTGGTGATGGTTTGTTGATGAAGAAGATCCGCTTCTCTGTTTAGGAGCTTCTCGTGAAGCTCAACGAAGGTCATGGGTGTCTCGCGACCGTTGGCGGCATCAACAAGAGCCTTGTAATCTTCAGGGAGACCATCAAGGATGTAGTCCATGAGATCTTCGGGATCAAGAGGCTTGCCCAATAAGGCCAGTTGATCGGATTTCGCACGGATGCTGCGCATGTACTCATCGATTGTTTTTGAACCTTTCTGAATGTTTTTCAGTTGGTTCTTGATCTGTTTCAGATGACCGCGGGTGGGGCGACCATATGTGCTCTCGAGAGTAGTCCAGACTTCGCGAGAGGAGGTGGCACAAGATACAAGCGGTTGTGCCGTGTTGGAGATGGCACCGAGAAGAGCAGAGTGAATCAAACGATCCTGCCGCTTCCAGTGGGTGTAGATCGGGTTTGGTTTGGTGAGGCCATCTTCAGTGATCACTGCCGAAGGAACATCTTGATCAGCAGCGATGAAGATTTGAAGTTCGTGTCCTTCAAGAAGAAAACGGATCTGTTGGCTCCAGGCGATGTAATTGACAGCGGTCAATTTTGTCACGTTGGACATGTTGAGCGTGAGAACAGGGCTTTTGGGATCACTTGGATCGAACACTTTGGAGATCGAGGTTGTGTTGGTGGAGCTTTCTGAAAACGCCATGGGTGACGGCAGAAGCTTGAAAAAAAAAAAAAATTAAAGAGAAGTGTTTAAGGGTTTTGGGATCAAGGGCTCTGATACCATATAGATAGTTGATCAAAGGGCTGAATAATATTTATTGAGTATGGAAGAATATATTTATAGTTACAATAGAACCGTAAACCCTTATGGAGATAAGGAAAGAATATCAACTAAATATACAGAAGATATATGCAAATATTCTAGAGAGTGTGTACTCTAATACAATTTCAGTCGAGAATCTAAAAAAAAAGGTCCTAATTCTGGAAATCAAACTCAACAAAATCCTATCGAGTCCAGAAGGGGAAAAAGAAGAAACACTTGCAAAGATAAAAAAAAGTCTCACCTTTAGAAGATTGTTCATCATATGGTGCGAAGAAACTCAAGTTTGGTTTTGGTTTTGGTTTTGGTTTACACTAAGAACGAAGAAGAACACGACTTCGATTGTTCGAAGGCGATAAGAAGACGTGAGTCTACGACGGGTGAGTCGAAATGTCAAACCGAAAATGCCGGAAAAGTGTCGATCTTCGAGGGACAAGCGAGAAACTTCAGTGACACAAAATCGAGAGAGAAAAAGCGAAGGAGAAACGGATCTGGCTCAACGTGGAGGAGCCTTAATTATTCAAAGAGTTTTTAGGGTTCTATGTTATTTTTTTATTTGGGGATTTTCTAGGTTTAGATAGATTAGATGGTTTTTTGTTAAAAAAAATAGATTAGATGGTTTAATCGTTTAAATCGATCTAGAATCGGGTGTAAATTGTTCAATTCGGTTAACTCGAGATTCGGAAACAGTAAACCGTATTAAACGAACTAATTAACCAATTAACCAATTAACCATGGCTCTGTGTGAATAAGTTTTAAACTTTGGTCGGGTGGAGAAATAGATTTTAAACTTTGTTTTGATGGGTATTTAGATGTTTAACTTTGGTTTCGGCTGGAAATAAAAAGAGGCAATACATTGGGAAGCATATAATGCGACACCATAGTTATGGTGGAGAAATAAGTCGGCAACCCCCAATATAATGAAGGCCAAATCAAAGCCGGTAAAGAAAATGACGGAAGATTAAATGGAGGAAGCGGATGCTATGTTTGGTTGGGGATTGGAAACGGAGATATGTTCATAGTTAGATACTTAGATTCATATCAATCTTATTGTTTTGGTTAGGTTAGTTTTAGGCGTCGTCTCTACTTTGAGTAATTGCTTTATTTCCTTACGGTGTTCAACAATAATCTAGATTATAATTTGATTGGTAGGTTATATTTCCGACAATGAAGAATGCATACAAGCAATACTAGAAGCAAGCGTCAGTGGATCTCAGGAGCATATTTTCTGGTTGGTTTCTATCATTTTTGCGAATTGGGAATTGATCCTATTACGATTTTTTTCTTTTTCCTTCTGCTGACTGCCTGACTAACATATGGTATTACGTGTTTCTCTAGTCTTTTTGTATAATTGTTTGTTTTTACCTGATTTCTTTCCGGGATATATAGCCAGCATTATTTAAGTCTAGGAGAATTGATTTTAAATCGATTATGGATTGTTGGAATCGGTTCCAGCCAAAGCTTTAATCATCCACTAATTCATGTAACGAAAATAAATTAGATGCTACAACCATAAAATGTAAGGTTAGATTACAGCTTACAAGTCCTTTTAACTCACCACAATTTTAATATACCACCTCGTTCAGTAGTCTCTTACAATAACTAACGGCTTACTCTAGAATGTATAAAGTCGCTTGCTCCATGAAGCTTACGACGATCCCAACTAGCATCGATATCACAATGATAACTTATAATTCGTCAAATTTTGCTTCAACCAATCACCTGTTATATCAGCAAAATAATTTTTTTGTATTGTTTCAGAATCTTGAATATTTTGTCTCTACATTTTTAAAACTCTTGAATGCAAATGCTTTATCGATATCAATAGACAGATTTATTTTTTTCGTAAAATTAAAACATAATTTTTTTTGTTTTTATTTTCCTTTTCTGTAATTTAAATATATTCCTTTTTTTATTATTTTTGTTTCATTTTTGGAAATTGTAGTAATTATTTATTTTAAGATTAATATATTTTTATTTTATAATAGATTTTAATCATGACACATGTCAAGATTTGATCAATTAACTTGCCACATGTTGCGATCGTATTAATTAGCACATTTGGCGTATGCAACTTTATAAAATAAAATTACTCTATATTCTATATCTTTTTGTTCCAAGGACTGATTATGACAAAGGAGGCAACACATTTTCTCGTGAAGAGAGGCTAGTTCAAGTCTAGTACCGTAATTTTTCTTTTAGATTAGAGAAAAGAAAGTGTTTTTTTTTTCTGTGGATAACGATTAGGAATTTGGACGTCTCTTATTTTTGAATCCAACCGACTAGGATAAGAATGAAGCATGCACCGGTCGTTGATCATCGATATTGACTCAAGAGTCTCGGATCATCGATTTTATGTAACAATATGACTTTCTAACTTCTCGTTTACATTAAATTATTTTATTTTATACTATGTGACATATTGCTGCTATATTTTAGCTTAACCAAATATCATCGTGGGAAGTGTTTATTTTTTCAAAATGTAATCCACAAATATTGCATCTGGAACATCAACGAGAATGTGGCATCAGATTACAGATATATGTTTTTACATTGAAGGCGGTTCCTTTTCTTCCCCCGCCTTACATGTTTTAATAGCCCGTATCTACTCGATCATCTGCAGTTTTAATGTTCATGGCGACGTCAGTATCTACGGTTCCGAGTCTGCTTCCTCTACTTTCTCCTCTTTAGCTTCAGCATCCATCGAATTGTTTGCGATATCACCACTTAGAGCTTCCTTAGTTCACCTACTTGAATATAATTAAAGCTTAGTTACGCAAATTAAAACTTGTATAAGAAGGCACTTAGAAGAGGCGATCTTGTTGTTTCTAACAAAAACAAAAAGAAAAAAAATTACAATTCGAATTTGGCATTAGACCCATCTATATTATATGCATTTACAGTAAACCCGACAAAAAGTAAAATTAACTATAAGGCTAATTAACAATTGTTACATTTTTGTGTACTGAGTAAATAATTTTGGAGAATTTGAGTTTTTTTTTTCTTCTTTTTTTTACAGCAAAAAGATTTGAGTTTTAATGAATTTTTATGATTTTAGGTGAATTAGAAAATCTACAATATATTAAAAGAGAAATATTAGAAGCCATTTTTGCTACATAGAAGTTATTGGAGCAAGGCCCATCTACCCGAACCCACACTTTACATGTATTTGGTTAAGCTAAAATATTGGAGCAAGGCCATAATACATTTTCCAAAGAGTTGCACCGATCTTCTTCCTATGAATATGCAGATCAGACAACTTTGTTCCTGCAAGGATCTTTATGTAAGGCTTTGTATTTTGTTGATTAAGAAAAACTAGTAGAATTGTTAATCCCGCGCGTGCACGGGGTGAGTTTCGTTGGTTTTATTTTTTTTTGTTTTTATTATATTTATTTTCAGTATAACTAAATAAATTACTATATTTATATGTAGTTTAGTCTGCTGTATTATAGCTAAAGAAGTGTTATATATTTTTATATATATTCCTCAAAACCCCCGATTAAACATAATATTCACATGTGCGGAGGTCGTCTTTGTTTAATTTATGTTTTTGTAGATTGTATGTGTTTAGGCATGTGGTTGTAAATTTGTTATTATTCATTTGTTAATTTTTGGAAGATTTTGTTCCGCTTTTTTTTTTTTTTGGGTGTTCTTTTGTCTTTGATGTGGTAGAATTTCTTTTTAAGTGAATATATCCCCGTAGTTTTTGTTTTCTCCCTATGTGTGGAATAGTTGTATACTCGTCTTGATGTTGTATATGTTTTTCTTTCTTGCTGCTGTTAATTTTCAAATGTTACCAAAGGTCTTTACCTATGTAGGGCCTCTTGTATATTTTGACTAGGACATTTTTTTGCAAATGCAGTTGT
Organism: Isatis tinctoria; assembly: GCA_010577795.1. Taxonomy (NCBI): domain Eukaryota; kingdom Viridiplantae; phylum Streptophyta; class Magnoliopsida; order Brassicales; family Brassicaceae; genus Isatis; species Isatis tinctoria. Next base: position 16,390,756 of record CM021250.1, on the reverse strand, counting down.
CTAAGCTCGGTCCCAAAAACTGGAGGAAAATGTTAATCCAAGAGTTTTAATACACATGCCAATTTTGATGTTTAAAAGAATATAGGGAACAATTATTTCATTTACATCCCAAAATTGAATCATGAAATACAGTTTTTCTTGTGTCTCGATCTACTAAATTTCATTTCTAAAACTAAAGAAAAGTAAACGAAGAACACATTTCGTACCTAGAACCTTGTATATATAGAAATAGATGATTTGGTGATGCATGGTGAGATAAATACACGGTTTTCCCCATCTCCCATTTATACTTTATGGAACCATCGAGTGGCAGCTAAGAGGACGAAGAACCCGACTCCAAACAATAGCTCTGGCCGTTTTTTGTTCGGTGCTCGGAAAAAAAAAAGAGAAGAACATAGAATACATATTTGAAATAGGGTCAGGCGAGATGTAAGAGGAATATGGAAGCTGAAGATGACAATGGATGTTTGATGAGGTCATCTGTCCTTGGATGATATATATTTATAGGGGAAAACTATCTGTTTCTCCCCCACAACTATCAAATAGCACCAAATACACATCAAACTATGGCTTAGTGCTATATGTCTCTTAAACAATATTTTTCATCTTAAATTCACATGAATCGAAAGTTCATAACTTTTATCCTCCAGAAGATTGGTTTGAACGGTTTATAAGATAAATCGATACCAAACCACCTAAACCAACACAAAACGAGATTTTCTTGCCGGAGTTGAAACCAGAGAAAGAAAAGAAGAGAAATTGCCTGAAAATTCAATCGGTGAATTTAGCATCAGTGATTGTGAAATTATATTAGCTTGAAAATTCGTTCACGAACTGCAATTCAAAATCTGATCTTAATATACAAAACATAAGGGCTTTAACCTTAAAAAAAATCTGAATAGTTATTGGAATCGTAACCGAAAAAAAATTTGTCTTCAAACAGCGATGGCCAAATTGGAGTTTTAAATACAGAATATTAAACTGACTTTAACCTATTTTTTTTCCCCAAGCTATGTCAAAAAAATAAAAAAAGCTGTAAAATTTCCTAATTTCTCTATTGATTATCGTCTCTCGATCTCGAATAGAGATGAAATATGATGACGCTCTTGAAATATGCTGATGAATTGGTTGATTCGTGGGGTTTAGGTGTTGAGATTTGATGTTTGCGATGCTTGGAGTCTTAATTAAACACATCGGTTTGTATTGACTAAAAAAGAAAACCGATGCGAACTAACACTGATGTTGAAGAACAGCGGATGAACTCTCCGCCATTCTTTCTCTGTGTCAAACTGCAAATCATTCAAAGGAGAGATGATTTGTTCATTGTTATCTTCGTCGCGGAGCTAAGCTATCACAGATTGTGGAGAATGATTTGCAGAGAAATGCTTATATCTCATAAGAGGAAGAGAGAAGACTCATTACTTTGTTCGATCTCTCAGATGTTTGAACGTTCTGAGATTCTTTTTTTCTCCAGATCGATGAAGATGATCCTCCAAATTGATGACGATGAGATCTGAAACAATGGCTCTATTACCCTAGTGGACAAAAATTTGAGCCGCTTTACCCCTGTATTATTAAATCGAAGGTTTTAATAAGAAAATGGCGAGCAAATACATTTTTGCCCTTAATGAATCAGGGAATCTACATGAAAATGCCATTGATCTCCAATTCGATTAACCCACAGAAAACCAAATCAACCAAATCAACCAAATCCAAATTGAAATCGGATTTCTCTCCCAAACCCTCTCCCTCCAAACGGTTCATCTCCCCCACTTCTCCTGCGAGAGATCACCAAAAAACCCAAAAATCCCAACTTCTTCTTCGGAAAAAACTCCGATTTTATTCTTCCGTTCCTCCTTCCGCCTTCCCTCTACCCGAATCTAACCGGTGAACAGGCGTTTAAAAGATGCCTCCCCGTACTCGATTTTCCCGGCGAAAATCCCGGCGAGTTGAAGATGAAGTGACACCAGCCGACGTTGAAGAGGGTACCGGTGGAAAATCCCGGCAAGCTGAAGCGGCTCCAGTCGAAGCGGCTCCAGTCGAAGCGGCTGCAGTCGAAGCCGAAGATAGTGAGCAGACCCAATCCAATTCGGTTCCAGCAAATTCCGAGGAATCCGAAACAAGGGTATGAACTGAATTCACCTTGTGCATGGGGTTCCTTGTGCATCGTTGAGATTGATTTAATTTATTTGTAATTATTTTTTAAAAATTCGAATTTTTGGGTTTTGGGTATCGAAGTTTAGGTTTATTAAGTTAGTTTATGTTTGGTTGTTTTGTTTAAACTTGTGTTTGGATTCTTGGGGGATTTTACCAAGAATTTTGTGGGATTTTGTGGGAGAAACATTAGGTAACACTGGGTAGCGCTAAGATAGAAAAGTAATACTAGGTTGAACTGGGAAACATTAACTAACAATTCAGCCAACTTTATGTTGCAGGTAACGAAACCGATGCTTTCGGGCGAAGATTTACTTCAACCCGTCGCAGTACGGGAAGAAGATTAAGCTCTCGATTCGGTGTCATGTAAAGGACGCAGTGAACACACTTAGAACTGGGTTGAAGTATAAGCTTAAAGAGCATGAGCTGGATTGGTTCTTGGAGCACCCGCAATTCAGCCATTTTTTCCACTTGCCAAAGGCAAATAACCATAAGCTTAACGAGATATGGTTGCTGTTTCTTCGTACGGCCTGTACAGAGAAGAAAAGGGAAGCGTGGTTCGTTGTCAACTGCGTTCCCATTCGGTATGGTATTCGGGAGCATGCTCTCATCTCCGGTTTAAGCTGTCGGAGTTATCCTGAGCAGGACTTGGAGCGGGTGGGAAGTATGAGGTTTTCGGATAGGGTGTTTGGAGAGAAAGCGATTGTCAAATACCCGGATGTCTTGGCAAAGCTGCGGAAGATGAAGCCATCTGAAGATCAGTTGAAGATGGCCGTCCTTTACTTTTTGTGTAGTGTGATAATTGGGCAGGCGAAGACAGGCGTGAAAGCTACTCCCGTGGTGCCCTTCTCCCTAAGAGCCGTAGATGATCTTGAGCTGTGCATGACTTTTCCGTGGGGGAGATTGTCTTTTGAGAACAATTTGGAAGAGATCCAGCACACAGTGGATCATTTTGAAGGAGAAGTGAGGGGGACGAACTGGGTTTACCCAAGTTTCTGCCTTCCGTTAGAGGTAAATATGAATAATGCAAATACTTGTATTTTCTTTTATTTGAAGCTAACTCAAATTACATATTTGTAGTATTTAGCGTTTGAGGCAATCCCAGCACTGAGGAAGAAATTCGTCGAGGATGTTCCAAATGCACGAAAGACCTGCCCAAGGATGTGCAAGATGAAGTTCAAAAAAGGCCAGGGATTGAAAGGATTTTCGCTTGCTGAACTTAATGATGGACTGGGCGAGACTAGGGTCAGTATTGTTTATTTATAAATGCTTTTGATATTGACAGGAGATTGATAGTATATTGGTCCCTTACGTGGAGGAAGCATCTCTTTTGTCTAGACTCACTGAAAAGGATGAAGACGAAGATGTGGAGGATCCTGTTGTTCGCAGTTGGATGAAGTGCCTTTTCGAGGATGACATTCAATTCTGCCTTGATGATATGTATGCTGAAGATGTGGCAGCAAGGAAAGACAAAGAAGAAGCAGAAGAAGAAACGGGCAATGTGGCAGCAGAAGAAACGAGCAATCTAGCAGCAGAAGAAACGGCCGGTGAGGAAATAGAATAAAAGGCAACGAAAGCTGATTTGGCAGCAGTCACTGAGCAAATGAAGGAAGCTTTGCAGGACTTGTGCAATAATATTCAGAAGGATTTTAAGATTATGAAATCTAAGGTTGATGGATTGGATGATAGACTACAACTTGTGACGAAGAAAGTTGTAGTCATGGAGGGGTATATGAAGCAATTGCAGGGAGAAAAAGCATATGAGGATTGGGAGTACGTTAGCTCATTCTACATTTCGGCAAAAAAGGTAATATTGTGTTGATATAAACAATACACAATGTAACACTTGGGAACACTAAGTACAACTGTGAGTGTATGCAGGGAAAAGAAGGTGCTGAGGAGCTGAGTAAAGAGAAGGGCAAAGATGCTGCAGAGGAGCAGAATCAGAAGGAGAAGGAGACGGGTAAAGAAGTTGCAAAGGAGGAAGTTGAGCAAAATCAGAAGGAGAAGGAGACGGGTACAGAAGTGGCAGCAGAGGAGCCGGTACAGCAGGACTTGGAGTTCAATAGTTCCCTCTATGCAGAGCATGGCGGTGGAGGCGAAACGGAGGAAGAAATGCAGGGTGAAGAAGCTGTAGAAAAGAATGCGCAGCTGTACCAGGATAAGGAGAAAGAAGAAGGGAAAAGGGCACAAGAGGAGGGGGAAAGAAATGAAAACGAGAAACAGGAGCCAGGAGAGGAGGAGGAAAATACTGAGGAGAAGGAGGAGGTAAATAGGATTATTTGATGTGACACTTGCGTTTTGGGAGATAAATGTGATATAAATGTCACACTTGCGTTTTGCAGGGGCCAACAATGAAGAGTTGTAGCACCGTGGGAGTTGAGAGCGGCTCAAAGACGAAGCGTTTGCGGAGCAGGAAAGCGAGTGAGCCCCGTAAGTACGAAGGGAAGAGCAAGGACAATGAGGACCAAGGTGAGCACGAAAAGGATGAGGCCGGAGATGAAGGTGCAGAGGACCTGAGTAAGGAGCAGAGTAAAGAAGCTGCACAGAACGTGGAGGAGGACCTGCTACAGGATGTGGAGCTGCACCGTGGCTTCGTTTCTTCTCTCTTCGATGACCTGGAGGATGTTGAGAACGTTGTGAAGGAGGCACAGGAGGCACAAGAGGAGAACGTTGTGAAGGAGGCACAAGAGGAGAATGTTTTGAAGAGGAAATCAACTGAGCCTCCTAGGTACGAGTTGAGGACGAGAAAACCTCTCCAGCATCTGGGTCCTGCGAAGAAGAGAAAGACTTAAGGCTTCTGTTGTGTTTGAAACGGGTGTAGTATTTTGTTTTTTTTGGGCTTTTGTGACAATGAAAAACGAAGGAAGAAACGAGTATTTATCAGAATGAAAAACTAGTATTTTGTTTTTTTTGGGTTTTGTGACAATGAAAAATGAAGGAAGAAAGTATTTATCAGAATGAAAAAACTTGGATTTTTTGTGCCTAAGGACAGAGTTACCAAAACAGATGTAGCTATTCAAATAAAAATTGTTAATCTAATAAAGAAGTCTTGAATTAAAATTCAGAAACATGATGATCATACAAATGTCTTCAAATAACAATGCAGAAACAGAGAAGTCTTGAATTCGAATTCAAACAGAGAACATAAGTCTTGAAGTACAATTCAGAAATTAGAAGTAGAACAACATCAAACGTTGCGTAAATGGTTGCGTAAATCCGCAACCATCTTATGGAGCTCTGCAATTTTAGCTCGCATCAGAGAGTGCTCGTTCTGAATTTTGTCCAAGTTCTCCTTCCTCTGTGGAAGTTCCGTGTTGATTTTTTCAAACTCCTCCTCCACACCGTGAATCCACAATTTCCTTGCATGTGAGCCATCGTTCTGCCAAAAAACCAATATATTGAGCAATGCATTTAAACAGGAACAAAAAATGACGAACACGCACCTGATAGTGATTGCAAGTTCAATAAGTCTTTGCTGGGTCGGGTTTAGCAGCGGTTGCAGCTTCTCCTGGATGATTCTTCCCCCACAAGGACACTTATCAATCATTCCATAATCCATATAAGGCATGTACTCGCATCTCCGCATGAACTCCCTCGCCTTCTCGCTTGAACTGTCAGAACTACTCATTGGAACTAATTGGAAGACGTAATGGTGTTAGTGTTACCGAGTATTATCAAATATTACCCCGAAAATCAACTATCTCATGAAATTCTTTGCAATACACCGTAATTCCTCCTATATTCAACAACCCAGAATCTGAAATCAAACATACCCAGAATCTGAAAACCCCAAATCGATTCCTCTAACAAATTCAGACAACAAACCCAGAATATGTAATTTCCCCCAAATCGAAATCGAAATCGATTTGAATAATTTTAACAAACACTAAAATCAAAAAACAAATACCTTGGAATGTGATGAACCGGGAAAAGAGACTGCTCCGAAGAATTGCTCAAATGTGCAAAGGAGATGATTGTGGGAAAAGTGAAAGAGGGATGGGGAAAAAGTGAAAACCCTAGATCTGGAGAGGAAGTAAGAGAAAATGGATTTTGTGGTTGTGGAGAATAAGGGAACAATGGTGAGGGTCCACACAAAATCTGAAGACAAAAGAAAATGTTCGAAATTTAAAATAAAGCAGGAGGGAAAAAGAAAATGTATTTGGAGGGGGGGGAAACAGGAGGGAAAATGAAAAACACGAGGGAAAAAAACACGTGCGCCGCCAAAATTGCACACGGGCGCCGCCAAAATTACACATAGTAATACCAAGTATTCTAGTGTTACCATTTTCCAAATAGTTATACTTTTGGGTGTTTTCGAGTTCTCGTAGTGTTACTGTACTCCAAGTATAAAATTTCTAGTTATACTGATGGTTTTAGTCAATCAGTAAGCAATTCTGAGGTTTCTATGCATTAACATGTTTTAAAACGTATTTTCTGTGCGTTTTGGCTCCTAAAGTGACTACTATCAAGAAAGTGTTCATAGAAGTGTAAGGTATTGTTTGGGTGATTGTGGTAATAATGAATCATCATCTCCAATTTTTTTCCCAATCAATTTGGTAATATTATATGTACTTATTAAGCTAAAATAGTTTTGTAAATGGTAATTCTTTTCACATTTTTATTAGTTTTAAAACCATTTTTACTCAAAATTAACAAAAATAATTAAAAAAAAATCATTGAGGCTTCTGGGTTGTTCGGTACCCAATTTGTGTGGGGTGGGCCATTAATGAAAAAATGAAACATCATGGTCAAAATAAACCAACAAACCAAAAATAAACACAGGTCCGAATTTCTGAAACTTTTTCTTAGTTGCACCAGTTATACCTAGTGTATCAACGTGAAAAACCAACAATCGTGACACTTGACCTAATCCTCTTTGGAAAGAAACTACTCACCACCACTTTCCCCACCACTTTGAAAATATTAATACAAACCTCTCCCTCTCCCTCTCCCCCTGCCTCTCCCCCTTCCTCGGTGTTCTCCAACGGATGGGAACCTTCTTTCTTGATTTCTTCCACTCTTCTTGACCAACTTCGGTGGAAAGACAACCAAACTTCGTATATCCTAGGGAACAATCCATTCAGACTGATGGGGTACTGGATAAATGGTTCTACAATACGCCAATGCCCAAACTTCCCTCAAATAATATTTAGAGCAAAACTCATGGAGATGGACGTCCTTAAGGTGGGTTCCATCCACTAGTCTTAAGGTGGGTTCCATCCACTACAATAACTTTTCTCATGCCTTTAAATCCTTGGATGGAAGCTCCCAAAGCAAAGAATAGGTACTTAAACCTGTTCTGCTCATCCAATTCCACATAAGTCCGTGTACCTAGATTCATCACCTCAAGCATGTACATATAAGAATACACCATCTGATAACTCTCCTCCGGACTTCCCCAGACACCATTATCAGCTTGTTTCCTTCCCCTCAAAGCAGTAGAGTATGATACTGTTACACCAAGTTTCGCTTGAACCATACCGATCAAAGTTCTCGGAGGTGGAGTGTCGAATCGTCCCAGAAAGTCCTCGTGCAAAATAGATGCAACTATTCATGGATTTCCTCTCTTTCTATTCCTCATTGTAACAGAATAAGCTCTAGAGCATGTATGCATGTTGTTGTAAGTTGTAAGCGTGAAAAAATTTGAATTCATAAGCTTTGCAGCTCGTACTGACCACTTGCAACCTGAAGCTTCAGCTTGACGACATCTGAGAACATATCGTTTCCGGTCAGACTTGACTGTTTGAACTTCGAAACAATTCCGATGTGAAGCTATATGAACTAAATCTTGCACTGTCTCCTTATTTTGAAACTCTTGACCTATAACCATATCAATACCATCTTCCCAGCCACCATTTACATTCGCTTCATCTTCTATACCAGCATTTAAATTCCCTTCATCTTCTATAGCTGCTGCATCCTCATATTCAGTATTATGAAGTTCTTCCCTTGAATCATTTCCTCCTTCCTGGTGTTCCGACCCTTCTCCTCTGTACACAGTAGCCATTCCATCCATAACATCTCGATCTTCATCACCACCTAAACCGTTGTTAGCATCCACACCAAACATCTCTTCCTCACCATCTACACCATTTTTCGTTTTCATGCTCATCTATCCCCTGGTTTTCATCTATCTCTTCCACAATCTCCACATTCAACATACTTCTACATGCTTGGTGATTCACTTGCATCAGGTAGCCAAAAACATCATCATCATCGCGGATATATGACGGTTTGTTCGGATCCACTATGAATGGAATGTAACTAACTCTTAGCTGCGTCGTTGCTTCATCTTTCTTCATCTTCCTGAAAATTGCCGCAACTAACCCATCATAAGTCACCTCCTCAACAGATGTCGTCATCACCAAAGTGTGAATTTCTTCTCCTCTTGAGATCCAACTCATCTTCCCATCATCATTTTCATAGCATCCCCCATAATCAAAATACATAACAGTGAATCTACCATTATTCATAATCCCCTGAAGAAGAAAGACAAACACCATTAGCATATGCCTCAAACATATGAGAAATAATTGAACTCAGTGATACTCGTTCTCTTAGTGTTACTCAGTAATACCCAGTTCTAAAAACCCAGATAATTTTCTTTCAATCTACGAAAGTGCTCAAATTTACTATGACTCTGTATGATTCGAAGCGTATTTGACCATTCTACATGCTCTTCTTTAACATCTAACTTCCTTTCGACTCATCTTAACAAATAATCACCAAAACCCAATATTCAAAAAAAAAAAAATTAAAACTAAGCCTCCATGTAACAAGAATGTGACTCTACATCACCATTTTACTCAGATTTAAGTTGCTGAATGATAGAAACAGCAGAAGAAACACTTACCTTTCTTGCTGGCGTCGAGACTTTGAGAGGATGGAGAAGAAGGAGGCTGTCGGAATTAAGGAAACAAACAAGAAAGAGGAATAAATGAGGGAGAACGGGAGACATGTGACTATACATAACCATTTTACTCAGATTTAAGTTGCAGAATGATAGAAACAGCAGAAGAAATACTTACCTTTCTTGCTGGCATCGAGACTTTGAGAGGATGGAGAAGAAGGAGGCTGTCGGAATTAAGGAAACGAACAAGAAAGAGGAAGAAATGAGGGAGAACGGGAGACATTCTCGACTGTGGGGCCCGATACAGTTGAGGTTGTTGGTTCAAATAAATGGTTCAAATAAATGGGATAATAAATGGGGAAGATGAGATCGGTTGGGATTTGGGGGGAATTGGGTTTCGGTACAAAGTCTGTTGGTTTGGGTAGGATGGTTTGATTTAAGTGATGGGTAAAAGAGGGAAGGACAAATAGAGAGGAGTAATAGATTATATGAGGGATAAGTAGACATTTTTTAAACCCATAAGGGCAAAGTAGCTCTTCACCCATGAGATCTCGTGCTTCTCGTATAAATAATAATTGTTTAAATGGGTTTAGAGATTAGAGAATATATGGGCCACGTCTAATTCAGTTTAAGCATTGTTGGGCTTAGCATGATATATGGTTTTAGATTAAGGCTATGATTGGCATAGCTGATAGTAAAGCAATAGCAATATGCAGCATAAGCAGTATGCTGCTGAAGCTGTATGCTCTGATTAATACATGTTTTTTAAATGACTGGCAGAGGTGTGAGCAATTTTATATAACATTCAAAAAATATATTTAAGATATTTATTTGTATGTATTATATATTTATTTATACTTACAATATATTTACCATAATAATTTTTTTTATTTTAAAATTTTATTTATTAATTTTATTTTTATAATTAAAAATATAATAAAATTAATTTGTTGATAATTATTAGTTTTAAAAGTATAAAATTTACAATTGAATATAAATATAATTTTTTGTATTATTTAACATAATAAATTAATTATATATAATTATCTTAGAATTTTTAGATATTTAAATGGTAAATGCTCTACAAAAAGCTCCATCCCAGAGCATAGAGGAGGAGGAGCATTTGAGAGCATTAGCAGCTTCTAAATGCTTTCCTAAATGCTTTATGTACAAAAGTTGATTGGCTGATGAAAAAGCATAATGCTCTAAAAAATGCTCTTCCAATCAAAGCCTAAGAGTATTTACCCAGTGTTACCTTTTTGGTAACTTATTACACTCTATGACATTCATGATAAGTATTTACACTCCATGACATTCTACTATAATTTCAGACCGTTTCACCCTTATAGACAACTGTTAACAACTCGACACATGCGAAATAAAGTCGCGAACGCCAATAATGATTTACTGTTTATGTCACTGTAATCACATCAGCGTGAATAGTGAACTTAAAAATCGAACTCCCCTCCTTAAAGATGACACGTTGTGGGCTGTCATTCGTTATTCATAATGCAAAGTCAAGTTGTATTAAATGCGATTCATTATTATCTGATACCATGTAGTACGCCCTTCATCAACAATTATGCCCCTTCCCAGCTTCTCCTTCTCAACCGTGCAATTTCACTCTCCACAACTATTTGTGTCCATGGTAATAATTCTCCTTCTCAATGTTCTAAAAATTATTGCGTATGCCTGTTAATAACTTATCTTGTCAACCACAACAATGTCGAGTGCCCTCTGCAACTTTTTACCTCATATCACTTTCTATTATTTTTCGTATCTTCATGTTAGCTTCATCGTAACTTTACGTTTATATCCGGCTGGGCTAATCAAAAGGTGACACGTTTTTTATTTTTCATTCGCTATTTACAAATGGAAGTCAACTTGTATTGAATGCATATAATCATTGTGTCACACATTATCCACTATATCATCATTGCGTTTATATCAACAGACATATTAAAATTTGTTTATTAAGGGCATTTTCGTTATTTCGTGTCCTATGGTGTCATGGGGTGTAATTATTTACCAAATGTGTCATGGAGCGTAATAAGTTACCAAAAGTTGCCATAGGATGTAAATGTCCCTTAGATTCATAAGCAAAAAGGGAAGGAATTTATGCATTTGGTTTTTATAATGAGTTAAAAAAATACACATGTCGAGATGAAGTTTCTGACGTGGAGGCTTCTCAGGGAAAGAGGTTCGTCCATTATATATAAGATTGGCATGTAGTAGTTGTGACTCATTTGAACTCCGTATCTTGAATGATATCATCCTTGGTAATTTGATAAATAGTACCATGCACTGAATTAATAGTCATTTAGAAGAAAACTGACATATAATCTTTGTTGTCGTAAACGTTGGATGTGATATGATCCGAACAGCCTTTTGATGAACTAGATCGATCACAAACCAAGATCTTCACTCCAAGGTGGTAATTGGGATAATTCAAATTCGTGCAACTCCAAAATTGGGCTTGATCCCAACTCCTGAGTTGTCTTAAGATGAATTAGCAAACCAAGGCGGTGGAATTGTCGATTGGACTTGGTGTAGAACCAACAAAGAGCTTGATCCCTTCGCCTGATCTGTCTTAAGACTTTGCCTTCTTCTTCGATTAGCGAATGGCCACACAAACACTATGGACTGTGCTTGATAAACCGGGTGATCGATTGGATATGACACACCAATTGATCGAAAAGTTCACAAAGGAACAACAAGAGAAAACTCTCAAAGATGAAAAATAGATTGTATTATTTTGTGACCATTGAGTTTAATTTATAAAAAAAGAAATATAAAAGTTTGTGCAGGGAATTAAATTGCTTGGAAACTTACACAGACCAAAAATAATAACTAAGTTTGAGTGACTCTTTAGCTCCTTGGAATAACTCCTAAGATCCTTGCAGTCTTGATTTTTTTTCCTTGTCCCGTTTTTATAAGGTTTGTGAGAAACCTTATAAAAAGAGATTTTATAAGAGACCTTATAAAAGACGATTTTATAAGGGACCTTATAGAAGTTCTGGCTCAAGTCCTTCCTTGGTTTGTATTAGGATCCAAACGCCTTTGGCCGTACTTCCTTCAGGGTCTATGTTGTTGGCTTTGTGACTTAGCTAAATAAGCAATGTGTTCACGGCCTCTTGTAACTTCTTGGTTCTAGCACGAGTCATTGGTCCTTCGAGTTCAAGTCCAGCATCTTTAGTTTCAAGTCCAACAGCTTCATTCTCAAGTCCAGCAGCTTGCTTAGCTCATGATCGCTGGTCGAGATCGCATCATTCCCCTCAGTTGAAAAGGATTTTTCCTCAAATCAGCATCTCCTGCAACGTTAAGGAATTAAGTCAGTAATGTTACAACTTGGAGAAAGTTTTTACTTACCTTGAAGATCTGATCGATAAGCATTGTCTCCCATCTTCTGAACAATTGTAAAAGGACCATCAACTCTCGGTTGGAGCTTGGACTTCCTCTCATTCGGGAATCTTTCTTTCCTTAGATATATCAAGACTCGGTTTCCCAGTTCAAAGATTTTCTCAACTCGTCCCTTGTTGGCATGCTTCTCGTACAGCTTCATTTTTGCTTCAATATTTGCTCTGGCTGTTTCATGTAGCTTTTTTACCTGTTCAGCACGATTTTTCCCATCCAAACTTTCCCTTTTACAAAAAGGTAGAGGCATGAAATCCAAAAGGGACATTGGCTGAAAGACATAAGCGAGTTCAAAAGGAGAAAACTTAGTCGCAGAATGAAAAGCCCTATTATAAGCAAATTCTACATGAGGCAGACATTCTTTCCAAGTTTTAAGATTCTTTTTAATGAGCATTCTAAGCAATGCACCTCAGTCTATTCATCTGTCTGTGGATGACAAGTTGTTGAAAATACTAGCTTAGTTCCTAGCTTAGGCCAAAGTGTTCTCCTTTTTTTTTTTTGGTCAAGAACTTAAAGATTTTCATTAAACCCGTAGACAGTCTTCATTGTTTCTTACAATCATATCGCGATACACACAGTTTAGTGTCCCTTTTGCTACTGCATCTGCTTCCTCGTTTTCTCTCCGAGGTACATACGAGAATTCTAAGAACTCAAAGTTCTGAGACAGCTTATGAATATCCATTAAAACCCCATACAGTTCCTTCTTGAACTGCTTCTCTATCAATGCTCGGATCAGGTTGAGTGAGTCGGAAAAGATCCTCACCTTTCTCCTTTGGATCCCACATAGTCGTTTTAGTGCTTCCCTACAAGATTGAGTTTCCGCCATTAGTGGTGACAATACCATTGTCTTCTTCATCATCTCCCTTCGTATGGTATTGTTGTTGTCATCTTTAATTACCCAGCCTAAGCCAGCCTCTTTTGAGTTGCTATTCCACGCCGCATTTGTCCAGCAATCTGTAATGCCCTTGCTCCTGCGATGGCGCGATGTTACAGCTTGCGTCCTCTTCGCATTCTGTTCCGCCTCAGCTGCCAACACTTCTCGTTGCGCCTTCTTCCACTCCCGCACATCTGCAGTTGCCTTCGTTACTTCGTCTCTCAAAAATCACCTTATTCTTGCAAACCCAAAGGTGCCAACAAATCCAAGCAAAGAGGGAGTCACCATCAAAACCTGTGGATGGTAGGCATCGAAGGTTCCTGTTCTTCCTCATAATGTCACCCATCTTCATTTCATTGCTTGTTTCAATTATGTTCTCAAACAGGGCTTCATCCCACACCTTTGACACAAACTCACAGTGGAACAGTACATGGTCAGTGGTTTCAATCTGTCCACATCGCACACAGGCAGCCGATTGAGTAATGTTCTGTTCTATTAGGTTGTTCCCAACTGAAAGGGCTTCTCTCTTCGCCTTCCTTAGGAATGTCTGCAGCTTGGGGCTCGTTTTCTTTTTCCCAATCGAAGTTTTCCCAGGTTATTTATCTTGTTCCTCCATATGGTTAATTTCTCTGTCTTTATGATAGCCCGTTTTTGTGGTATATATACCATTTTTCTCCTTAAGCCAAATTTAAGTTATCCTCCGCTTCATGTTCGCTTGGTTGTATTTGGAGAATTTCCTCTAATCTACCTGGGATTAAGCGCTTGATCTTCTCTGTATCCCAATGAGTTGATCCTGTTTTGAACAGCTATGCGACAGTCCAATCTCTTGTTTCTTCAGTCGCTAGCCCCATTAGAACTTCTCTTTCATTCACAGAAATCCAGAGATCACTCCAAAGTCGAGGTTTCTTCCCATTTCCAATCACAAAACCCAGTTCGCCTGCTAACAAATCTCTTCCGATCAATACACCTCTCCATCCATGCGAAATTGAGTTCGTCCCTTGCACAGAGAGTAAGCTTTCCACTTTGAAGTATTTTCACTTTAGGATTCTTGCTAAGAGACAGTCTGGTTTGGTTACCATCCTCCTACTTATCTTTGCTAACATTGCATCATTAAAGGCCTCAATATCTCTAAAACCCAGACCTCCATCTGTCTTTGATTTTGTCATCTTGTCTCAAGCCACCCAACAGATGTTTTTTGTCTCCATACTTGCATCCCACCAGAATCGGGTTAGAGCCGACTGGATGCGTTTGCAAACACTCTGTGGGAGTTTGAAGTTAGCCATCAAAAAGTTCGGTATCTCTACGAGTACTGATTTCAGAAGAGTCATCTTGCCAGCAGCAGATAGTCATTTTGTGGTCAAGATCAGGGTGCGTTGCTTAATCCGGTCCACAATCGAAGTAAAAAGATATATCTTCCTTCTCCCAAACAATTCAGGCATCTCAAGGTATTTCCCATTTACGCCTTCCTTCTCTACACCCAACCATTCTTTCGCTTTGCTTTTGATCTCATCAGAAGCTTTAGCTGAGAATGTTATGGCCGATTTAGCTTTGTTGATGGTTTGGCCGGATGCCTTTTCATACTCCTCCAATATGCTTATGAGGTACCTACAGCTTCGTTCATCAGTTTTCACAAAGAACATTGTGTCATCAGCGAACAATATATGGTTGATCCTTGGTTCTCCTCTTGCAACTTGTATCCCATTCAGTTCCCCACTCCTTTGCGATTTCAAGCAGAGTCCAGACAGTACTTTACTGCAGAGAATTAACAAAAATGGTGATAGTGAGTCACCCAGTCGGATCCCTCTATGTGGTATGATCGATCCCCACACCTCCCCGTTAATCAGCACGACAAAGGACACTGTTGTCACACACTGCATCACCCAGCCCAAAAACTTCTCATGGAAGCCAAGTCGTTCCAGCACAGCTCTAATGAAGTTCCACTCCAGCCTATCGTAGGCTTTGCTCATATCAGTCTCCACCGCCATTGTGCAGTGTTTTGTCGCCTGAGAAGACTTCAGGAAGTGCATCAATTCATGCGTAATCAATACATTGTCTGTTATTGCTCTGTCTGGAACAAACGCCAATTGGTTCTCCGAGACTAGTATTCCCAATAGTTTTTTTCAGTCTTCTTGTTAGGATCTTTGAGAAAGCCTTGTAGTAGACGTTGCATAGGGCCAGTGATCAGTAGGCTTTCACACACTTTGGGTTCTTGATTTAGGGATCAGTCTTATGTGTGTAGCATTAATGCTTTGTGGGAGCTTGCCATCCTTGAAGAGCTTCTGGATCTTAATTATCACCTCTTCTTTTATGACTTCCTAGTTCGTAAGGAAGAAACATGCCGAGAAGCCGTCTGGTCCTGGCGCTTTATCTGCACTAATCGATCTGAATGCTTCTTTAATATATTGTGCCTCTGGGATAGCAATTAGTTCAAATTCATACTGTTCGAGACCAAACTGCTTGAAGCTTTGTTGATCG
Source organism: Isatis tinctoria (assembly GCA_010577795.1). Classification (NCBI taxonomy): domain Eukaryota; kingdom Viridiplantae; phylum Streptophyta; class Magnoliopsida; order Brassicales; family Brassicaceae; genus Isatis; species Isatis tinctoria. The sequence goes on along the minus strand of CM021250.1, from coordinate 16,374,986 downwards.
TCTGAGTCGGTTTCTGTTTTCAGACGCAAATAAGCACTGAAAGTAGTTCTCAATTGTGTTCACGATTTCATCCTCTTCAACCACTGCCTTGCCATTGTCGTCTTCAATGACCGAGATTTTTTTTACTGCACATCTTCCTCTAGCCGCAGCATAAAAGTATGCTGAGTTCTTGTCTCCATGTGCCAGCCACATTTGTCTGCTTCTTTGCCTCCAAAAGGCCTCTTCCGCCTTGTAAGCTCTTTCCAGATCTGCACTTATTAATCAGTTGTTGCTTCCTCACAACTGGGGTCAGTCATTGCCTTTTCTAAGGCCTCTTTCTTCATTTGGATGAGCTTATTGAAATTGACACACTTAGCTTTTGTTCCAAGCTAATAGGTTGATCCTGCAGTTAGCTATCTTGCCAGACACAGACTTGGATTTTTTCTCTCTCCAATTCTAACTTGATAACATCTTTGACTTCATCATTCTTATTCCAGCTACGGTCGTATCTGAATAACCTGTGACTCCTTCGTTGTGGTGTTAGTGTAGTTCTCAATGGCCTGTGGTCCGAGCATTGAAGCTTGAGGTATCTACATCTACTTTGAGGAAAGGAGTCAAACCAGCCACCATTTGCCATGGTTCTGTCTAGTCTGCAACGAACAAGGTGATTGTGTCTTCTGTTTCTCCAAGAAAGGCAATCGCCAGAATGCTTGAGATCATATAGATCACATTCCGAAATGAATGATCGGAACACAGTGAAGGATCCTTCAGGGCGTTGATTTCCCCCTTCCTTCTCCTCTTCTCCCATTATTTCATTAAAGTCGCTAGTAATCATCCAGGACAGGTCTCTCTCCTTGTTCATCTCTGTTAATCTCTCCCAGAAAACCTTCCTCTTTGATATGTTCTGTTCTCCATACACAAACACAACATAGAAAGAGAAGTTTTTATAGCAGATTCTCGTTACAAAATGGTCTTGACTCTTTTCTACAACAATCAGATTAATATGATCATCTCAAAACAGAGATAAGCCTCCTCCACCTGAGCTGTGCGGAGACACGAGGTCCGAGTTTGCTAGTTCAGGCATAGCAGGTCTTTGTTCACTACTTCATCATTGTTTTTTTTTTCCATCAGGAAAAGGATATCCAACTTGTGCTTATATCGGATCTCCTTGATGCGACGAATTGTTGCCTCGTTTCCCATTGCGCAACAGTTCCAGCTCCCAATGGCTAAGGAACTGGACCTTTGGCCAGATGAAAATCCTCTCGCTCATTGTCCTGCTCGTTGATCTGCTCTCGCTGATCCATTGGTCCTGTAGGATCCTGTTCGAGTCTCTGATCCCCTCGTTCCCATTGTATCTGTCAGCTTCTCAGCTGCCTTCGCTTTTAGTCTGATCAGTCCTCACTACCACCTCTTTTCTCAGTCGTTTCCTTCTCGGGGTTACATGTGTCTGGAAGCGCAGTTGTCTACTAGCGATTGCTCCCATATGCGGCATTGGGCTGTTGCCCAGTTTGCGTTTATGGACCTGTGCACCTCTACAGTTCCACTCAGGTATGTTTGTCGTGGCACCTACTGTCCTTCTTTCCCCTTCTTTGTGTTGTTCTCGGTTCTCCAATAGAGCATGTGGGTTTTCTTCTCTTAGCCTTATGATATTCTCCTTGTTGTGCGTTGCAGCCAAAGCTCTTTCGAGAATACTGTTTGCTGTTTCTTCCATCAGATTGGCAGTCTCTGATTGCAGTATTCTCTGTCTTTTGGCTTCTTTCTCCACTGGGTCTGGGTGGTCAGCATAGCGAAGAGTCACCTCCATCAAATCTTCCATTATTTCTTCTCATGTAGGTCTGATTTGATGTCGTGTTACTTCCATATTCTGGCTGTTCCGTGGTGGGTAGGAAAGTTCCTGGTTTATGATTCCCTCTCCTCTCAGCTCCCTTCCTCTTTCTCGTTCCTCTCCTATGTTCACAAGAGTTCTTTCCAGCCAACCTATGTTTTTCCCTTCTCTTCTGTTCGGGTTCACTCGTTGAGTGCTAGACATGTTATCCTCCTCCTCAGACATCTTCCCAAGACCTCCTCTATTGAACTCTGACCTATGTAGTTCATTGCTGTCACGTTGTTTGTCTTTTGCTCTCCACACTTCCATTTTTCTGGTCTCTCCCCTGGTCCTGCTTGTGTCTCTTTGTTTGTCTTCACTCATCCTTTGACTTATCCGTTGCTCATAAGTATCTCTTCCGCGGTTTGTCTCTTGGTCCCTAGCATCCACCATTCTTGAATTGTCCTTGCCATGGGTTTTATTTGGGGGCTCTGGAGATATTCTCTTCTATGATAGTTCGAGGTTCTCCTTTCATTCAGGGTCAAATTTTTCCTGGTTCTCCTCTCTTCCTCTCGACTCCCGCAATTGTACCCCATAGCATTTAGACTTGGACGCATCATGTCACTCTCATCCCTGCTCCTTCTTGTCATGTTTGATTCGGTTGGACCAATTTGTCGGTCGTGGATGTGTGTGAGGCTTCATCACCTTTCATTCAAGGAGCTACGGTTGTCTCTTCTTCCACTATCATCCCTTTCTCTGTCCTCCCTTACAAAGCCCTCTCTTCTTGTTTGATTTTCGCCTTCGGTGAATCTTCCTCTTCCCCCCTCATGTCTCTTGCGGTTCTCCCCTCGTTCACTACTATTTCGGTCTCTCACGCTCTTGGTCTCCATTCCCAGAGAAGCTACTTGCTTTGTCGGGAATTTAGCCTCCTCATGCGTCAATCTGTTGCATAAGTTGCAGAACTTATCTAGCCTTTCATACTCGAACTGCACAACATTTTCTTCTCCTGAGTCAAATTCGACCACGACATCTCTGAGAAGTGGACCTAGCCCATTCACGGTTACCCTGACACGAACAAAGGCTGGTTTAATATCCAGCCCTTTGAAGCTCTCCCCGCCTCTTCTCCTATTTTCTGAACCAAATTCTCTTGCCATTAGTGAAGAAGGAATCCCTTAAGTCGTATCCAGAAGGGTATTTCAAAAGGGAATGTCGGTGAAAAAATTGGTTCCCACTTTTGAAGTATCATCATCCATCGATTGAACACAAAGGGCTTGTTTTCCAGAACTCTTTGAAGGTCATCCATCCTCTCAATGCGTAAGAGGAAGCACCCACCTCCCAGGTCAGCTCCTTCAGCTCTGCCCCTGAGGCTCCACCTTCGCATGAAGTGAGAGAAAAGGGCTCGTATTCTCTGCTCACTGGGGTTTGTTACCCTTCCAATGAGTGTTAGCTCGTTCTCCTTTATCTTTTCAGAAGTGTCTATATCGATTGCTTGGACTCTTCTTTCCCGTTCTCAGTGTTCTCTCCCTCTTTCGCCTTTCCTTTCTCCACATAGGTGAGTCGTCTCTCCACTTCCCGGCAGCTCGATTCGTTGCCATTTTCTGTAGTTCTAGCTCCTTTCTCCGGTTTCAGTGTCTTCTTGTGTTTTCCGGTAGTGGTCTCACCCACAGTCGTCGTCGCTGAATCTTGCCGATCTTTCAATGGTGGTCGTTTGCCTCGTTAAGGAACCACCGACCGGCGTTGGAGCGCTTTGCTACTCTTTCTTTCCTCTTTTGTGCCGGTTACTAAGTTTGGTTCAAATTTAGATCTGGTTAATAGGAGGCTCTTTGCTACTTTGGGCTTATGTTTGTTAGGTAAAAAGAAACTCGAAAAACGGGCCAAAGTGTTCTCCAAAAATGGCTAAGGAACTTAGCACCACGATCAGGCACTATAGTCTTATGCATACCGTGTAGTCTAACTATCTCCTTAAAGAATAGACTAGCTACATTAGAAGCATCATCGGTTTTGTGACAAGCAAGGAAGTGAGCCATCTTAGAAAACCGATCTACCACAACGAAGATAGAATCGTTGCCTGTCTTGGTCTGCGGAAAACCAAGGACAAAGTCCATGGAAAGGTCCATCCATGGATGTTCAGGGATCGGTAAAAGAGTATATAATCCATAATGTTGCACCTTGGCCTTAGACTTCTTGCAAGTAGCACATCTTTCACAAACTTTCTCCACATCACGTTTCATTCTAGGCCAGAAGAAGTGTTCCTGCAAAGTTCTGAGTGTCTTGGCAACACCAAAGTGTCCCATCATTCCTCCTCCACGGGCTTCGTGAATAAGTAAAGATCTCAAAGAACAGTTAGGAATGCATAGACGATTTCCAATGAACAAATATCTATCTTGCTTAAAATACTTGTTATGAGCAAACTTGGCACAAGATTGATAAATATCCTTAAAGTCCTCATCCTCTTTGTACAAACCTTTGATCTGATCAAACCCCATCAAATTAGAATCATGTGTTGAGAGAAGAGAGTACCTTCTGGAGAGTGCATCAGCAACAACATTTTCCTTACCTTGTTTGTACCGAATCACATAGGGAAAGGTTTCAAGGAATTTTACTCATTTGGCATGTCTCTTGTTGAGTTTTTGTTGACCTTTGAGATGTTTCAGAGACTAATGATTAGTGTGGATCACGAATTCCTTAGGTCACAAACAATGTTTCCATGTTTGAAGTGCTCGCACCAATGCATACAGTTCCTTGTCATAGGTTGGATAGTTCAAGGCGGCTCCTCCAAGCTTTTCGCTAAAGAAAGCTATTGGGTTCTTGTCTTGCATGAGAACTGCTCCAATACCTACTTCAGAGGCATCACATTCAATTTCAAAGGTCTTTGCCAAATCAGGTAAAGAAAGAAGTGGTACGTTAGTCAACTTCCCTTTCAAGTTTTGTAACGCCTCCTCTTGTTCCTTTTTCCATTTGAATCCCACGGTTTTCTTAATCACTTCAGTCAAGCGGGCAGCAACTGTGCTGAAGTCTTTCACAAAGCGTCTATAGAATCCGTCAAGACCATGGAAACTTATGACTTCTCCAACAGTTTTTGGACTAGGCCAATCTCAGATTGTCTTGACTTTCTCTTCATCCACTCGTATGCCCTGTGCACTGACAACAAAACCTAGAAACACTAGGTTATCCGTACAAAAGGTGCACATTTTAAGATTGGCAAACAAGTTTTCCTTTGTAAGAACTTCTAAGACCTTCCTCAAATGCATCACATGATCAGACAAACTCTTGCTATAAATCAGGATTTCATCGAAGTAAACTACCACAAAATCACATATGAATGCACGCAAGACATGGTTCATTAGCCTCATGAAAGTGCTAGGAGCATTAGTTAGACCAAATGGCATAACCAACTTATAACGCCCCAACCGCCCTTACCGGTGAGTCACCCATCCCTCAGTCTAGCTCGTGGGTCCCACCCCTATCCGACGGCGGTGCATTATTTTTGGAAGGCTCGGAAGTCAGGATATACTGTCCCTGCAATCATCACATGACCGTTCCCTGTGTTTTTCCTAACTCACACGGTACCGCGAATCACTTCCTGGTAGGTCACCCATCTTTGTACTACTCCATCTCAAGAATGCTTAACTCTGATGTTCTTTCAGAATGGTTAACCGAAAAGGTAAGTGCACTTTGGTGATATAGGTAGCCAAATCAATTCTTTTGTTCTCTCCCACATATGTTTCCATATATACCAGAAATCGGGATGTTACAATTCACCTCTACTCAGAGTGCAATGTCCTCGTTGCACACCACGACCAGTCCTAGAATGCCTCCCAGGTCAGCACTGGGATGGCTAACCAGCTCTGATATCACTTATAGTGCCCCAACCGCCCCTACCGGTGAGTCACCCATCCCTCAGTCAGGGTTCATGGGCCCCACCCCTGTCCGACGGTCGGTGCTTTATTTTTGGAAGGCTCGGAAGTCATGATATACTGTCCCGGCAATCACCACATGACTGTTCCCGTGCTTTTTCATAACTCACACGGTACCGCGAATCACTTCCCGGTAGGTCACTCATCTTTCCACTGCTCCAGCTCAAGCACGATTAACTCTGATGTTCTTTCCGGATGGTTAACCGAAAAGGTAAGTGCACTTTGGTGATATCGATAGCCAAATCAATTCTTTTACTCTCTCCCACATATGTTTCTATATATACCAGAAATCGGGATGTTACACAACCATTCATATTATAAACCTTGTTTTGTTTTGAAAGCAGTTTTCCATTCATCTCCTTCTTTCATGTGAATTTGATGGTATCCACTTAAGGTCTATCTTAGAAAATTATTCGGATCCATGAAACTCATCTAGCATATCATCTAAACGAGGTATATGATGGTGATACTTAACTGTGATATTGTTGATGGCTCTGCAATCAACACACATCCTCCAAGTTTCATCCTTTTTAGGCACAAGCAGACCAGGTACAACACATGGACTCATGCTCTCGCGAATGTATACTTTGTCCATCAGTTCAGATACCTGTCGTTGCAGCTCCTTTGTCTCTACAGGATTGGCTCGATATGCTGGTTTGTTGGGGAGAGAAGAACCGGGCACAAAATCTATTTGGTGCTCAATCCCACGGATGGGTGGTAAACCCTTTGGGTTTTCTTCAGAAAATACATCTGTGAATTCCCGCAAGAGAGTTGTTATGTTGCTCGGAACAACTGGCTCAAGATCAGTAACACACATAAAGTTATCCTTGTAAACAAACAAGAGCATAAATTGTTGAGAAAACAGAGCATGTTTGATTTCACCTGATCTCGTAAAGAAGTTAGAAGATCTTTCAGAATTGTTTCCTGTATCCAAGGTTTGATCCTTATCTTTTCCCTCTTGCTCTTTGCGTGTGCTCTCTTTGTTCTCCTTTTTTCTGAGATGTTTATGATCTTCATACACTTCATTAGACAACAATGGAGTCAGAGTAACTTTCTTGCCTTCAAACACAAATGAGTGTTTATTGGTTTGGCCATCATGTACTGCTCCACGATCATATTGCCATGGTCTCCCTAAAAGTATATGACTTGCTTCCATAGGCAAAACATCGCATAAGATCTCATCATGATATGTTCCAATTGAGAAGGGTAGCTTAACCTATCCTGTGACTCTCATTTCACCACTATCATCCAGCCATTGGAGTGGGTAAGGTTTTGGGTGTTTGGTGGTCTTCAAACCAAGTTTGTTGACCATGGACAGGCTGGCCACGTTTGTGCATCTTCCACCATCAATGATCAGACTGCATACTTTCCCATTCACTAAGCATCTAGAGTGAAATAGATTTTCCCTTTGATCTGTTTCCTCTGGTTTGGTTTGAACTCTCAGGGATTGTCTAGTCACCAAAAGTTCTCCTCGTACTGGGGCTAGTTCTTCATCCTGGTGTGTAAGTTCCAACTTCGAGTCTTCCTCTCCTTCAGTCACATATGAGCATTACTCTTATGTTGACACATTTATTGGCATAATGCCCACGCCCGTGACATTTGAAGCATTGGACATCTTTGTTCCTGGTGCTGGTTGCTTCCTTTTTGTCTTTTTGATCCTGCACATCAGATGATTACTTAGTTTCTGTTTTAAACTTTGAAACAAATTTAGACTTGTAAAGAAATTTCTCATGTTTTGAATAGGCTGGCTTTGAGCTGGAACCATAGGTGGTCTTGGTATGGCCTCTTTTCTTGACCTGTTGCTCTACAAGAATCGCTTTGTGGAGTAGTTCTTCCGAACTATCATACTCTTGCATCTTTACTCTATCTTGTATCTCACGGTTCAGGCCTCCTGTGAATCGTGCCATGGTGGCTTCAAGATCTTAATTAACATCAACCATGATCATCAAGGTTTCCATCTCTTGAAAGTAATCTTCCACCCCTTTTGTTCCTTGAGTCAAACACCTCAATCGTTGGTGCCACTCATGGTTATAGTGGTTAGGTACAAATCGTATCCTCATCAGCCCTTTCATCTCATCCCATGACGATATGGGCTCATCTCTTGTTTTTCTCCTATTGGTCACAACTTGATCCCATTAGTTAATAGCATATCCATTGAATTCTATGGCAGCAAGTCTAACCTTTTTGATCTCTGAATAGGATTGACAATCAAACGATAACTCAATATTTTTCTCTCATTCCAGATAGGCATCTGGGTCATTTCTTCCATGGAAGGGTGGAACTTTGAGTTTGAGTCAACTCGTGTTGTCGTTGGTTCCATCTGCTCTACGAGTTCCTCTGGTTCTCTTTGTTTTTTGATCGCTTTCTTCTGAGGGTATCTCATACCCACTTAAGTCTTCTTCCCTTTCAACCCTTAGAGGCCTGGTGGCTCTGTGGCATTTCGATTCCTGCGATTGGATTGCCTTGGCTGTCCTCCTTGTGTATCCTCTTGGATCCGATCCATTCGCACATTGAGAGCTTACAATCCTTGGTTTAGAAGACGATTAAATTCTCATGTTGGGGCTTGCATCTCAATAGAAGATATTCCAGTAGATTGGGCACTTTGTTCATCTCCCATGGTTTCCTGCAAACACTTAACAAACAGATTAAGAAAATCCTTACAAAGTGTTTCTCTCAAATCGTTTTGGTAGCAATTGTTTCTCTTCGCAGTTTCAATGAAACTGATCATCCACGAGGTGTGCAGTCCTCTGATCACCGGTTTTGTGAGAACAGATAGGAAGTTGAAATATTTTTGTCGGAAAATCGCTTTAATCTCAAACCCGATTTCTCCTGGCTGGATTCTTTTTTTTTTAGTCATTTTTCTGTATTAGATTGTCCCGATCTTCATATTTATAGATAGATAGAATAAAAAGTGTTTAAGAAGATGAAAAGATATAAGATGATTGAATAGATAATACGGAGCTTGGAATGGTTATCTGATACCACTTGATATGATCAGACCAGCTTTTTGATGAACTAGATCGATCACAAACCAAGATCCTTGACTCTTCAAATTCGTGCAACTCCAAAATTGGGCTTGATCCCAACTTCTAAGTTGTCTTAAGATGAATTAGCAAAACAAGGCGGTGGAATCGTCGATTGGACTTGGTGTAGAACCAGCAAAGGGCTTGATCCCTTCACCTGATCTATCTTAAGACCTTGCCTTCTTCTTCGATTAGCGAATGGCCACACAAGCACTATGGACTGTGCTTGATAAACCGGGTGACTGATTGGATATGACACACCAATTGATCGAAAAGTTCACAAAGGAACAACAAGAGAAAACTCTCAATGATGAAAAATAGATTGTATTATTTTGTGACTATTGAGTTCACTTTATATGAATAGAAATATAAAAGTTTGTGCAGAGAATTAAAGTGCTTGAAAACTTAAACAAAGACCTAAAACTAAGTTTGAATGACTCTTCAGCTCCTTGAAATAATTCCTCAGATCCTTGCAGTCTTGATTGTCCTTCCTTGTCGCGTTTTTATAAGGTTTGTGAGAAACCTTATAAAAGACGATTTTATAAGAAACCATATAAAATTTCTGGCTCATGTCTTTCCTTGGTTTGTATTAGGATCAAAACGCCTTTGGCCGTACTTTCTTCAGGGTCTATGTTGTTGGCTTTGTGACTTAGCTGAATAAGCAATGTGTTCACGGCCTCTTGTAAATTCTTGGTTCTAGCACGAGTTCTTGGTTCTAGCCCGAGTCATTGGTCCTCCGAGTTCAAGTCCAGCAGCTTCAGTTTCAAGTCCAGCAGCTTTATTCTCAAGTCCAGCAGTTTGCTCTGGTTCTAGCTCATGATCGCTGGTCGAGATCGCATCAGCACAATCTTAAGAAGTTGAAACATGATATGATGAAACTAAATTGGAAACCAAAAAGAAGAGGAAGTTTGAGAAAATAATCAGATATGCAAACGTAAGTGGTGATTGGTGACTATTGTGAAACACATGTCCTACAAGTTAGCACCTAATTAAGCACAAGTTATCATATTCGCTTCATTTCAAGCAATATTAAAGTGAAACTTACATCTCCATTTTCTTTCTTGCACTTAGCTGCAGAAGGACCACAACTTCCTCCACCATCAGATGGAGCAGATGCGACGGTAACCCACCACCAGAATTAGCTTAGCCTAGTCTTTCCCTACAGCTTCTTTCAAGAGAATCTCAACATCACAACATGAGCCGATGAGCATAATTTGTTTCAGCACCACCTGCTAATAACAGATAAACACACCACATTCCCATTAATAGTTCCTTCCTAATTAAAATTATTCTAAATTAATTGCTTCCTTTCATTGTTAACCAAGTGTAGATGAAATAGCTAAATCATTAAATCTCATTATTCATAGATATTTCTATCCATTACTTGAAGTTTGCTTTTACACTGTCACAAATACTATATAAGTTGAGAACATTTCCTCATACCAAAAAACAAAATTTAAACGTGATTAATGGATGATTAACCGTAAATTTTAATCAAGAGACTAGAATCTAATTACATAAATCATAATTACAAAACTTATTAATTTCAATATCTAAATATTCTTAACAATAATTTTTTTCTATATATCTTTTTACATGTGTATCACGCAAATTCAATTTGTAATCTACTAATAGTATTTATTTTACCTTTCCAACAATATTTTTCTGTTCTAAAAACCAGTATGAACCAGTATAATTTTAGTGATCAACTATACTTTTCACGCTTAAATTTCGGATAACCAAAGAATTTTGTTTAAATTTAGCTATGAGTAGATTGTCCACACAAGAGGATTATAAATACTAATATATGATGCATGCTTTCATTACTCTAAACTATCATACATAACAAAAAAAAGGACTATCTCATTGGTTTTATGTTTGTTATTGTTATGTATTCTGGATTCAATGAATCAAGAGCCTGCAGTTTAAATTCTTTCATAATATCCAACGAACTCTCGTCTAATAAAGTTCTCAACATACGGCGGTGCTTAACTGGGAAAGATAGTAGTTTTTTTTCCCCCTAACAGTGTTGAGATCTGGTGATAAGCCTTATGTCCACAAATTTGAGAGCAAATCACAAAGGAGAATTTTCATGTGTATTGGAATACAAGAACCCAGTAGGAACGAGTTATTATTATGAACTTGAAGTATATGCAGATAAAAAACGTAAAAGTAACAGACATTGTGGTCAAACACGTGACTGGGTTGCCAGAGATGATGAAATTTATTTTATGAAAAATAAAATACCTCCGCTAGTACGTGTGTTGGAATGGAAGACAAGAAAATAAGTTAATGCTTCTTCATCTTAAAAGTAACCAATGTATGCAACACTTAAATTCATCATAAAACCGAAAGTATATGTCTACTCTAAAAGCTTTAATAAATATATTGTAATAAAATACAAGTTATCTATAAATGTTTTATCACTATTTTAAATATTCTCATAAGATTTTTTTATGTAAATTTTTGTAGGAGACATATTTCTATTTGCATAGTTATTTATACAAAAGATTTGTTCTTTAATGTGGTAATCCTTCAATCATCTCTATTTCATCATCCACTAATTCATGTAACGAAAACAAATTAGAAGCTACAACCATAAAGTGTAAGGTTAGGTTACAGCTTACAAGTCCTTTTAACTCACCACAATTCTAATATACCACCTCGTTCAGTAGCCTCTTTCAATAACTAACGGCTTACTCCATAAAGCTTACGACGATCCCAACTAGCATCCATATCACAATGATAAGTTATAAATCGTCAACTTTTGCTTCAACCAATCACCATTATAACAGCAAAATCAACCAATCACCGTTATATCAGCAAAATCAAACTTTTGTATCGTTTCAGAATCTTGAATATTTTGTCTTTACATTTTTAAAACTCTTGAATGAAAATGCTTTATCGATATCAATAGACAGATTTAATTTTTTTTAGTAAAATTAAAACATATTTTTTTAATTACAATAATTTTTTTATTTTCTTTTTCCGTAATTTAATAATATTATTTTCTATATTTTATTATTTTTTGTTTCATTTTTGGAAATTGTAGTAATTATTTATTTTAAAATTAGTATATTTTTATTTTATAATAAATTTTAATCATGACACATGTCAAGATTTGATCAATTAACTTGTCACGTGTTGCGATTGTATTAATTAGGAACTTTGGCGTTTGCAACTTTATATAATAAGATCTTAATCGTGAAATGTGTTAACTTGGCGGGAGTCAGTATCAGCGCTTCCGAGTCTGCTTCCTCTACTTTCTCCTCTTTAGCTTCAGTATCCGTCGAATTGTCTGCGATATCTCCACTTAGAGCTTCCTTAGTTCAAGACCTACTTGAAATTGAATATAATTAAAGCTTAGTTACACAAATTAAAACTTGTATAAGAAGGCACTTAGAGGAGGCGATCTTGTTGTTTCTAACAAAAAAAAAAGAAAAAAAAAATACAATTCTAATTTGGCATCAGAACCATATATTATATGCATTTACATTAAACCCAACAAAAAGTAAAATTAACTATTAGGCTAATTAACAATTGTTACATTTTTGTGTACTGAGTCTATAATTTGGGAGAATTTGAGTTTTTTTTTTTACAGCAAAAGGATTTGAGTTTTGATGAATTTTTATGATTTTGGATGAATTAAAAAATCTACAATATAACCTATTATATAATTAGCCAACCCTTTTTCATAGGAAGTGCTTCGTAAGTATTCTATATTTGACATCTGTCCTGTATAAAATTTGGGCCACATTCTTTATCCATAAATCTGGCCCATATGATAAGCATACAATGAAACGACTATCTATCCTTCTCTGAGAAAGCAGATGCAATTCACTCATCGTGTTCTACGAAAGCAAACCTTTCCTAAGCTTCTCACTTTCCCTTTGCGAAAGACGAATCTTAACCAATTCCGATTGCAAAGAACCCATCAGAACCCAATTCGTCTACTGTTATTTTTTTTTGCTTTAGTGTTACAGATATTCCAGAGAAGTGGGCTTTGTCGTTTTGGCCTGGTCACTCGGAAATGGGCTTCACCAAAGGGTCTACTCCGAGAGCAAATAAAAGACAAGAATAACTTTAGATTCATTTTAATGGAGAAACGATCTATTTCTCCACGAGAACTACCATAGAGAGAGAGACATGGTAGAAAGAGAGAGATACTAAAAGAAAAAAAGAAAGATTTCCATGAGAAAGAGGTAAAGTAGGAGTGGAGGGCAATTTCTGGTAGGTGAATCTGAGAAACGGGAATAGAGCAAAGAAGATTAGACATGGCTTTATGGGGTTTTCAATTTTGGGAAGAATCTAGGTTAATTCGATTTTAGGAAGAATTGGTGGCAAATGAGAGAAAATAAAAAATGGGGGAGAAAGTATTGCGTTGAGTTAGATTTTTTTGGGAATGAGTATTTTTTATGTAATTATGTTTAGTTTCGGTTTAATATTGAATTCAAGTGGTTTATAGTTAATTGGTAAACAATAAACCAGATAAAATCGGATATATGTGTTTTGAAGATATATAGATTTCCAACTTTCGATTCCGGAAGATATAGGGGATGATTGGTTGTGCTGTAGGAGCCATCTTTAGCTTTAATTTTTAGGTATAACCCAACAAATTACCAATCGTGTTTTATCTCTTTTTTTAAAACTACAACCCCTATAGAAAAAAATGACTGTAGAAGCCTTATTTACTAAAGCCATATTTTAAAGGCGGTAGAGAAAAATATATGGCTGTAGGAAGATCTTTCATTTTTTATTATTTTTGTCATTTATTATCTACCACTACAGAATATACAGCTATAGAAAATATATATAGACCAAATTCTACGGCAAATAATATACAGGCTAGAGTCCAACTAATCATCCACATAGATTCCAAACTTTGCTTTTGGAGAGATTTAGCAGGAGGTCATAGTTGGGCTGCATCCAAGTCTATATGATACGGAGAAATAGATGGTTTTCCTCATTTTAATCGAAAAAGTTGTTTGTTTGTTCATCGTTTTTGTTAGCTCTTCGATCGAGGAGAACCATGGATCTCGTAGGCTTTGAGTTGTAATCGGCGTTTCATGAACGTTGGATTACATTATCGGTTACGTTATCGTTCGTTATATTGAAGGATCGTTTTCATTGTATCAAAGGTATCAGACCATTACGTTTCTCGGAATCTATGGCGGAAACAAGGACACAGTGGCTGTTGAATGGAGAAGAGGCGATTGTCACCGATCCAGAACAAAAAATGGAGGAGAGATTGAGGGAACAGATCTCAGTGAGATGGCGAAGCTGGGTGAAGATCAGAGTCCGATTTCCACGAATAAACCTACTCCGGAGATTTAATTGGATTTCTCTCCGAAGTTTGTTTACCTCTGAGTTTCTTTTAAGTTTACCATATCATAAGGGAAGAGAAGATTATGGCTGCGCAAGAGGTCCTTGAGATCTTCTGTGAGCTCATACATGTTCGTCTTCCAATACTGAGGCACAAAGGCTATAACTTGATTTTTTTTGCACTTCAGTTTCCCCTTTCTCTTGCATTTTTCTAGATGATAGTTTGATCCTCATACTATGTGCTTTGTCTGTTTCTCAGTCTTCTGTTCAATTATGGTTGCTGAGTTTCTGAATACTTCCTTTTCATATTCTTGTGGGAGCGTCCTCTAGATCTTCAAGAGGCTATTTCAAGTGTATGTTTTGCTGCGCCAAGGTCCTTTGCTTTGATACAGCTGCAGCAGGTTCAGATGCTATTTGTTTCCGAGTTCGTTGCAGCTGGATCTGAGCTCAAGCCGGATTCTGGTGTCAAATGTCAATCATTGTCTCTCATGAGGAGCTCAGGTATACATGAGTCACACATGTGTCGTATTTCCTTTTTATGATCTCCTAAGTCAATTGTATTATCTTCAATTGTATTATCTTCTAAATTTATTCATAATCATTATGTGGGTTTCTTCCGCATGTACAACACACTGCAAAGGTCCCAGAAATGCAGCTATTGCTCCTTGGTACCAACAAACCTGCCAAAGAAATTGAGTTGTTCATTCAGATTTTAGATTTATATCGTAAACAAAATCTCAACAAAGATCTTTACCTATAAGTCTGATTTTTCATGGAATTTCTGACATTTTTGTCCGTTTTTGTGTTTCCAAATTTGAAAAAATTGTGTTAAGTTGTTTTGTCTAAGACGATTGCAGGCATCCGTTTTCCATTACCTTAGCTCGAGGAGATGCCCACAACATGTTCTCGGAGATTACACTCTGCTGTTAATATCGTCATTCCCTTAGGTATTCTCCTTAAGTACAAAACACTTTTTTGTGTAACCTGCTATTAAAGTAATGGTGGTGCATGCTATCGAAGTAAAGATAATTCATTTAGTCAGTAACTTGTGATAGAGAATGACAGAGCCTAAAACAGAGGATAGCGAAAGCAGCAGAGAAGACGAGGATAATCCATCTGATGGCACAGATTTTCAAACCAAGTCGTCAGCAAAAAACGTGTGAAGAGGAACAAATGGAAGCCTGAGGAAGTTAAGAAGGTAATAAGAATGGTTTTGTGGGAAGAGATTTCTTCATATCTATCGGCTGAAGGAATCAATCGAATCCCTGGACAATGCAAATCTCTTTGGGCATTTCCTTATTCAGAAATACGAGGTTCGTCTATTAACTAAATACATATGAATCTGTAAGTAGTTCTTGGTCTTCATGTTCATGTTTACAAAACCAAAAGCTTTGTATTTACCAACTAAGATAGTCTTAGGTACACACACTCTCTCTTTCCCTACCAATTAATACATTGGCCATAATCTGTTATTGGCCAAACTTCAAGGCTTCTTATATATGTAGATGTGTGTGACAGATTGTTCTACTATCTTCTTTTCCAGGAATGAAAGGCTGATGAGAGAAGCAAGACTAGCTGTTCGCATTTTGAGGACGTTAACAAAATTTTGTCAGCGATAGACACCTGCACCTAAGTAATGTGATTATATTTAACAATCTGGCCAAAAAGAATCAACTCCAAAATTGTAAATTGAACACAGGCATTCGTTATATTATCCCTATTAACATGTAAAATGTAAGATGATTTTGTCTGTACAAGAAGCCATTTAAGCAGGATGAATGCCAAGGAAGAAGAAAAGCCTCGCGTCAAGTCTTTGGATCGCTTGTATTGGTTTGGTTTAGATCGGTTTAGAGTCGATTTGGTTTAAAAATTTCAACCATAAAAGGATTCGGTTTTGGTGGGTTGTCTACGTTTTTCTATGTAGAAATCACTAATTTTAGTCTAAAACTGGGTTAGATCGAACTGGAAAATCTTAAATAAAGATTTTTTTTTTCGACATTCATTCATCTAAAGCTCAAAAGGGCAAGATACAGCGCTGATTCAGAAAAACCAACATACATAAGGCTTAATATAGGTCTAACGATAAGATTACCAAAAACCTATGGCCTAAAATGAACCACGTGTTCCGCGCAGGTTGGAGGAGGAAAGGTTACGAACTCATCTTCGACTCGCCAATAACTCATACCATTCCACCATAACTCACCTCCAAGCAAATTCAGATTTTCCGAATCGAATTTCTCTAGAATCAGCTATTTTTCTTGAAACACCATTATGACTTTCTTTTTTTTTTTTTTTACGGCAAAAAACATACATTTTATTATATCGAAGTTAAACTGTTAAAGTTATACAAGATTACAGAACATAAATTATTACACAAGCAGTTATGTGCGCCATCTTCTGAAAATAAATCGAAGAATTAAAATTCACGATGCGTATTGATCAAAAATCAACAACGAGTTACACGCTAACAAATAAACATATTTGTAATATTTTTCCAATTCCTTTACTCCAATACGATTAGTTCGCCTTTCTTTAATTTGAGGTCTTCTAATCATATCAGTAAAACCCATTACGTCTGGTACGAGTCCTGGAACTTTGACCATCATATGCCAATTAGTCCGCATAATGTCCTTGTAAATATCATAGAATTTAACCTTACTCCGATATACACCGCTAATATTATCTTCCAATTGTATTTCCATGAATGTTTTCTTCTTGAGATCAACACAAATAAGGGTTCCAGCAATGATCCACTTCCTTTATGTTGGGAAAACGAATGGCGATTGATGAAGATGATTGTTCTGGTGGTACCAGGATCAAAAACCCATAAGATACCTCCATACCAAAAAGTAGGAGGACAAACACCGGTTGATAACCGGACGATCCACCGGCGTAGATATAACTCATCGGAAACAATCATTAAACAAATAGTGGCAAACGGTTCCCTACAAAACAACGCTAAAACGAACAGAAGAAGAAAGAGGACGGTTCCACATACCAACCGAATTTCGATATGCCAATTGTGCTGAGTAAAACGTGTTGATCTTTGTTTTAATATGAGATTGAAGCGTCTCCAATTGAGCTTTCTTTGCACAACATCCGAGAATGATAAAATATAGATCCAGAAATCAACAAATAAATAATACTCCATAAAAGATGACAAGGGAAGATGTTAGATTTCAGTCCAAAACACGCTCTCTGATATATTACGATTTTGACTCACACTAACCTTAGTATCTAATCTCTTTTTCTAGTTTTTGAGTGCGTTTCAGGTTATTTCAGGTGGCTAAGCGGTTTTTATCAAGTTTGGAGCAGCTGGAGCTGTTGGATCAGAAAAGAGCTTAATTCGAATGAAAGAAGCCAAACCTCTCACAGAAGTACCAAATCCAACTCGCAAACACATGCTCGCTCATCTCAGCTAACCTAGAGCACATGCCCGCGCCTCCGAGAAAAATAAGGAAACAAGATTTTACCTAATCCTAACGGCAATAGGAAGAGAAGCCGCCGCCTAAAAGACCTGTTATTTATACTCCCTTTAGTTTTAGAATAGAGCACCTTTACTTTTGCTTGAACATCTTTGGAGCTTTCTACTTGTAAGGAAGAAGAAATTCTGCTACACTCTGAGAAGAATTCTGAACCCTTTTAATACTTATGTTTTATTCTTAATGCATTCTTTTATTTCGATTTCCATGTGTTCTTATTTTATATCTAAGTAGATCCCTTAGTTAGGTTAAGGATTTCAAAGGAGTTCATGAGCTATAGGGTTAAACACAAATAGGCTTATAAATCGATAGTCTTCATCTTTGTTGATCGTATTGCTTGAGTGAAACTTATAGTTTGAGATGATCAAGATTCAAAGAATACTCTCTTTATTGCTTAAGAAAATCTCTCAAAACTTTAGCTCTCAATCTCTGAAACCCTATTAGTTATATCACACTTTGATATCTCCTCACTTATATACTAGAATCAATAAACTCTATTCTCTCAATAGGAAGTTTTACATATTTTAGATTGTCACCTAAAACATATATGTATATTTAAATATCTCCTAAATATACTCTTGATTTTTGCCTTATCAGTTTGATATTGAGCTTACGCCAATAATCTCCTCCTTAAGCTCAATGTCGACCTTTGTTACATCTTGCATTCCAATGAGTTGTCTATCTCCTTACACTTGATCCTTCCAAATGCCTTGGTCAGTATGTCTGCTTTCTGTTCTGTTTCGGGAATGTGTTGGACTTCAACTTGCTCATTCTCAACACATTCTCGAATGAAATGGTACCTCCTGTGAATATGTTTGCTGCGACCATGGAAGACTGGATTTATTGTGAGTGCAATCGCTGACTTGTTGTCCACACGAATCACAGTCTTCTCGCATGTCTTGTTGATGACTTCACCGAGAAGGTCTTACAGCCAAATGGCTTGTTTAGCTGCTTCTGTGGCAGACATAAACTCAGCTTCACATGATGACAAAGCTACAGTTTCCTGCTTCTGAGAACACCAAGTGATCGGACAATTATTCAGGTAGAAGATGTGACCTGTAGTACTTCTTCCATCATCAATGTCGACATTGTGATTCTGTCACTGAACTCAACCAATTTCGTCTTCGTGGCTCTTTTAAATGTAAGACCATACAAGAGAGTTCCTTGCAGATACCTTAGGACATGCTTTAATGCAACTCCATGTGATTCCTTTGGGTCTTGCATATATCTGCTAAGTACCCCAACACAATATGCGAGATCAGGTTGAGTGTGAAGTAGGTACCTGAGACATCCGATATTTCTTCTATACTCATTCTCGTTAATTCCTCTCTCCTCCTTAGCTTTAGAGAGTTTTAGGCCAGAGTCCATGGGTACGTGACAGGGATTGCACTCATTCATTCCAGCTTCTTCCAGAATCTTTCTCGCATATCTCTCTTGCTTGAGTGTGACCCTTCCTTATGTTGTGATACCTCTATGCCGAGATAGTAGGTTAATCTTCCAAGATCGCTCATCTCAAATCTCTTTGACATGTCTATATTGAAGTCGAGAATCACATCAAGTTTCGAACCAGTCACGAGTAAATCGTCAACGTACACAGCCACCAAGAGAAGACATTCCTTTTCTTGTCGTATGTACAGAGAAGGCTCCTTTGAACATTTGACAAACTTCATTTCACCAAGGACTTTGTTCAGCTTCTTATTCCATGCTCTGGGTGCTTGTCTCAAGCCGTACAGAGCCTTTTTCAGCTTATATACTCTGTTCTCGCTCACCTGAATCACAAATCCCTCTGGCTGTGTAACATAAACAACCTCCTTCAAATCACCATGTAGAAACGCACTTTTAACATCCAGATGATGTACCTCCCATCCATCGGAGGCTGCCAATGCAAGGAGAACTCTGATCGTTTCAATACGAGCCACTGGAGCAAATACTTCCTCAAAATCTATCCCATGTCGCTCCACATAACCCTTTGCAACAAGTCTCGCTTTATACTTGTTGATGCTTCCATCTGAGTTGCGTTTGATTTTGAAAATCCACTTAAGACCGATTGGCTTAGCTCCACTTGGTAATTCAACCAAGCCCTAAGTCTCGTTCTTCTCTATGATAAACATTTAATCTTTGCAGGCATCTCTCCATACTTTCTCCTCCATTGCTGCTTCGAGGTTCCAAGGTTCTTCATTCAAACACAATAAGAGTCTCTCGCATTCTAACTCGGCCAACTGAACATAATCTTCCAAGTACTTTGGTTTCACACTCACTCTTGTGGATCTTCTGAGTTCAGGTTCGGCTTGCTCATCTTCTTCATCTTCACCATCAGTCACCTCAATGATATCATCGTGATCTTAATTATTTCCCCCGCTGGTATCATGAGTGGTGTTATTATTAGTGTCTCCCTACTGGATGCTTTCTTCTCCATTGATACCTCTGTTTCCAACTGTTCCAAGTTTGATCTCAAACTTTCCAGATTCACCATGCCTCTCTTTCTTGGCTTTATTCCAGTTCCAGCTTGCATTTTCATCAAAGACAATATCTTTACTCACCACTATCTTTTGGCTCGTTGGATCGTAAAGTCTGTAAGCTTTTGATCCTGGTTCAGTGCCAAGGTGTACCAGTACTCGAGATCGATCATCAAGTTTCTTGAGATGAGGAGTGTCTACCTTGGCGTATCCGACACAGCCAAAAACACGCACGTGTTCAATGTTGGGTTTCTTGCCTTTGAATGCTTCATATGGTGTTCGATCAGCCAGAGTCCTTGTTGCTACTCTGTTGATGAGATAGGTGGCATGTCTTACTGTTTCCCCCCATAGATAGTTAGGTACACTCATGTGCTTGAGAATGCTTCTTGTCATGCCCATAAGTGTCCTATTCCTCCTCTCCACTACTCCATTTTGTTGAGGAGTGTAAGGGGCAGTTAAGTGTCTCTTTATCCCTGAATTTTCACTGAATTCAACAAATTTGTGTGAAGTGAATTCACCACCTCTATCAGTTCTGAATGTCTTAATAACAGCTCCGGACTCTTGTTCGATCATTCCTTTAAACTTTCTGAACTTCTCAAATGCTTCACCTTTCTCCTTAAGCAATATCGACCACATATATCGTGAGCAATCATCAATGAGAACAAACACGTACTTATTCCTTGCGCAAGTAGATGGAAAGACTGGTCTACAGAGATCACCATGCACTAGCTCAAGGATATGTGCTGCACGAAATGTAGTGCTTGTGGAAAAGAGTTTCTTGTTTCCTTTCCGAACAAGCAAGACATGCACTGATCATTCTCCACTGAGAAATGTGGTACACCAATTACCATCTGTTTGTTTATCATGGATCTCATTGAATCTCTTCCTATGTGTCCAAGTCTTGCGTGCCATTTGCTGGAAGCATTTTGATTAACCTCAAGAGCTAAGCATTTTGTCTCACCCCGTTCAATGCGTACCTTGTACAACTGATTTGCAGATCGAGTTGCTCTTGTAATCAGGCTGCCATTCTTGTCATGTAAGGTGAGATAATCTTCTTTCATTCGGACATCGCATCCGGACTATGTGGCTTGTCCGAGACTAATAATGTTGCTTCTCAATTCTAGAAGATAATAAACATCAGCTAGAATCTTCTCTTCACCGTTCTTGCTCATGAAGAGAATTTAGCCTCGACCCTTGATGTCTATACAAGAATCATCTCCAAACCTCACCTTGCATGTGATAGACTCATCAATGGTTTTGAAGTATGCAAGGTTTCCAGTCATATGATTGCTTGCTCCATTATCCAAATACCACACGTTGTCTCCATCTGAATAAGTTTCAGAGTCATTTGGTTTCACCGTCTTCTCGTTGAGAAAAAAACCACTTCATTTGGTTTTGTTCCTTCTTTGATGCTCACTACTTCGTGCATCAAAACAGTATCAGACTCCTGTGTGTCGGTGGTGTCATGCTCTTGAGATTCCTGTAACTTGAGTAGTCGGTCTGGACAGCTAGATGCATAGTGTTTGAATTTGTCGCATCTGAAGCATTCGATTTTTGATATGTCCCTTAATTGATCCACCAGATTGACCATGGCCTCTTCCCCTGTAGTCGAACTGACCACCTCGACTTCTTCCTCTGTTACTGTACTGCTCAGAGTAATTATCCGAATTTGCATACATCAATTTGCTTTGGTCTTCGACTTCCTCCTCATCCTCGTTAACACGTTCTTCATAGGCCTTTAGACGACCAATGATATCGTCAAAACTGGTTTTGTTCAGGTCGAGAACTTGCTCAAGTGATGCTACTATGTGAATATATTTCTTTCGGGGAAGACTTGACAGGAACTTCTTAACCATCTTTGGATCATCAATCTCTTCGCCCAACGCAGCTGACTTGGATGAGATTTCTGATAACTTGCCGACAAAGTCATCAAAATTCTCTGTATCTTTCATCTTGAGTCTGTTGAATTAACGTTTAGAGTTGTGCTTCTCTGACTCTATCAGCTCCTAGATGTCTGGACTTGATGGCTCCCCATACTGCTTTAGCTGTTTCGAGATCACCAACCTGAAGAATAAGTGCCTCGGATATGGATTCGAAGATCAAGGCTATGGCTAGGTCATTCTTTGTCTCATCAGGTTTATCTTTCTCAAGTGCTTCATGATATATCATGGTTTTTAGTGTTTTTAGCCATGATATAAGTCTTATTTATAAAGTCTTTTTAGTGTTTTTGGAGTCTTTTAGAGTCTTTTACAGGTTTAGGTACGTTTGGAGCTTATTTGGAGCTTATGGATCATTCTGAAGTTAAGTAGGAAGCTGCGCTGAAGAATTCAAGTTGGAGGCGAATTTTAGAGATGGTGTCGATCGACACCACCCCTGGTGTCGGTCGACACCAATTCCTGACGGCAATTTCAATACGAGTTTTCCAAGCTTTGCAGAGTTGCAAACAGATCCCTGAAGCTCCTAATATTTACAATTAAGTGCCAAACGTGTTTTCCCTATTTTTAGACTATTTTTATGGGTTTTTAAGGTCATTGTTTTAGACCAATCTATTATTCTAAGATAGAGCTTTGGAGAGAAGAATTCAGACTCCTTCAGAGAAGATTCAGAACTCCTTTAATCTCTATTCTTATTTCTTTATGCAATCTTATTCAAACATGTTTATTGTTTCAATCTCCATGTCTGAGTAGTTTGCTAGTTAGGTTTAGGGTTTCTCATTAGGGATTTCATGGATTGCTAAAGTTGATTTGTTAGTTAAGGATTCTGGAACACTAGTTCTTCATCTAGGTTGTGATTAATGCTTGATCTGAACTGACGAATTAGATTATTGATCATAGGTTGATTCTCGCAACGAAAGTTGGTTAATTAGGTAGAAAGAACCTTAGATGAGCAAAATAACTATTCGCAAAGAGATTTGGTTTAGGGATTTTGTGAACATATCGAACTTTAATTTAATGCATGTCTGAGCCTTTGAATTTGCAAAGAGATTTGGAATTCTAGGATCTAGACATAGAAATCTCTGCAACGAGAGTTGATTGATTTGAATATTGTGTTTCGAGTTCTAGAACATAGCAGAATCCTGATTTACTGATTAGCTTGCATTCCTGATTTCCTGAGAATTTCCTGAGCCTGACGTTTCTCCCATCTGATTTCCAACCGATTTTATTGCACTGTTTTCATTACATTTATTCTCGTTTAGCTTAATTCGAAAACCTATATTCTATTGTGTGATCTTGAGTCTCTGTGGAAATCGATCCCTAAGTATTACAATTGATCTCTTAATTTGGGAGAGTAGCTCTAGGGTAAATTTGAGCATATCAAATTTTGGCGCCGTTGCCGGGGACTCTTTGAATTCGCCATTAGATTAGGAATAGAATTTAGTCTAAACATTTTATTTCTTGTTTACTTACATCTGTTCTATCTCTTTTCTTGTGTTTCAGGTGTATGCATTCTCGCAATACCCGAAGCAACAAACAAGTTCAGCTTTTGAATCTCACGAATCAGGAGTTCTTAGAGTTAGAACGAACGAACCTTAAGGCAAAGAGATCAGTAGCAATGAATCGGAGATTTATCATTCGACCTGATGCTACTGGAGTGTTACGAGACCAACAGGGTCAAGCCTACAACGAGAACGGCGACCAGATTGATGACCAGGGAAATGTCATCCAAGAAATCATCGTTCAAGATGATGCGAACGCTGCTAGAGGGAGGACTCTTGCTGATTTTAACAGGCCTGATCTTTTCTATGCAAACAGGTCTGCGATTCGCCCTCCTACTTTCCCAAGGAATGATTTTGAGTTGAAGCCTGTCTACTTCACTCTTGTGGGTCAACATCCCTTCCATGGTCTTCCTCATGAGCACCCTATGGATCACATTGAGAAGTTTGAGGACTTGGTGACAAGCATCAAGCTGAATGGAGTCACTCAGGACTATCTTCTGTGCAAGTTATTCCCATATTCTCTTCCTGGGGATGCAGCTTACTGGCTCAAGAATGAGAGTCCAGGTTCTCTAACCACTTGGTTTGATACCAAGACTGCCTTCCTCACCAACTTCTTTGATGATGCAAGGTCTGAAGATCTGAGAACTAAAATCTCTACATTCAAACAAGAGCCTACTGAAGCCTTCAAAGCTTCTTGGTTGAGGTTCAGGTCATACCAGAGAGACTGTCCCCATCATGGGTTCAGTGATGTTCAGCTGTTGGGCATCTACTTCAGAGGAATTGACTGGAGGTATCAAATGGCTTTGGATGCTGCAAGTGAAGGAAACTTCAACACTAGGAGCCCAACTGAAGCTAGAAAGCTTATTGAAAACTTGGCATCTAGCAATAGTACCAAGAATGCAGACTTTGAAAGGAAGAAAGCAGCTGGAGGAGTGGATGGAAGCCAAATGGCTGAGGTGAAGGCAAAATTAGACTCTGTTCACAGCATTCTTGTAGGCCAAAAGCAAGTGCAATTTGCTGCAAAGGTTGAGAATTTTGAACCAGCTAAAGAAGAGGATGTGAACTATGTTGGTGGAACAGGTTTTCAGAAAGCTTTCAATGGTTATGGTCAGAGGAGTGCCTTCATAGGCAATCAGAACTCCTCTGGATTCACTCAACAACCTCAGTTCCAGAAGCCTTTTTCTCAGAGCAACAACAACTTCACAAGGACATATGGCTCTTCTTCTTACCAACCAATCCCTACACCAAATTCAGCAAGCAAATTGGAGGGCATGCTAGAGCAAGTTCTTGAAGGTCAGAAAAAGTTGGCAATTGACTTCAATGGAAAGCTGGATTCTGTGTACACAGACCTGAATGGGAAATTTGAAGCTTTAAACACCCATGTCAAGAAGTTGGATATTCAGGTTGCTCAAACTGCTGATTCCATAAAAAGGCAAGAAGGATTTCTTCCTGGAAAGACTGATATCAACCCAAGGCATCATGTCAATGCCATCATGGTGAGAGAAGAAGAAAAATTCGTGGGTACTGCAGAGTTTGATGCAGATTTTGGAGTCACAGACTTGGTGTCGATCGACACCAGTTTTGGGTGTCGATCGACACCAACCAAAAATCTCGAAATTTCGACTCCCGACGGACGTTTGTCGACCGACCCGATCGACACCAAAGTGGTGTCGGTCGACACCCAGGAGGAGTGTCGGTCGACACCAATGAAAAATCGTGATTTTTCGAGTCATAACGGACCTTTGTCGATCGCAGTCGACACAAGTTTTGAGTGTCAATCGACACCAAACGGGGGTGTCGATCGACACCAATCGTGTATTTTTCAATTGCCGTCAGAAGAGCGTGCTGATCGTCCCAAAACCTCATTACCCATTGAAGAGAGGGTCTATAAACCTAAGATTCCTTACCCGAAGCCCAAACTATCTAAACAAGAGGTGGAAGAGGCCAGATGCAAAGCAATAATGGATAAAGTGCTGATTGAGATACCATTGGTTGATGCAGTCAAGCTTTCACTTCCAATTAAGAGGTATGTTAAGAGGATGGTTGTGAATGGTGTAAGTTCTGAAGAAGCAGCTTTGCTCACAAAGGACATTAGTGCAATCCTCTTGAAAAAGACAGTATCAAGGAAAGAGAGAAAGGTGAGATTGTCTGAACAGGTCAGTGCTATGATTCAGAGTAGGATTCCAAAGAAATTACCTGACCCAGGGAGTTTTGTGCTAGACTGCTCCATCTCAACAGGAAGGTTTCCTCACTCTCTCTGTGACCTTGGCTCAAGCATTAATCTGATGCCTTATTCTGTTGCTGTAAGACTTGGGTTGACTGACTTCAAGCCTACAAGGATTCATCTTGTCCTTGCTGATCGTTCCAAGAGGATTCCAGAAGGTGTTTTAGAGGATGTTCCACTTCAGATTGCAGGATGCACTATCCCCACAGACTTTGTGGTTTTGGAATATGGTGAAGAACCTCGGGATCCTCTTCTTCTGGGAAGATCATTCTTAGCTACAGCAGGTGCTATTATTGATGTCAGAGAAGGGTAGATAGAGCTTGATTTGGGAGATAAGGTTATGAACTTTGACATGGAGAAGCTGAGGAGAAAACCTACCATTGATGGTCAAACCTTTTTTGTAGAGGTTGCCATTGATGAGGAGCCAGATGACATTACTGATGGGTATGTCAAGGAGCTGGAGGTTACTGAGCAAGTGAACAAGCTGGTTGTTCAAAAGGAATTGGTTGAGACTTCTAAGAAAGCTGTTGGGCTTGAAGATTGGAGTGGAGATCATCTTTTCAGAACTAGGCTCGAAGATAAGGATCCTGTGAATGATAATTTGATGGAGGATGATATTTTTGTGATGGAGACAAAGATTGCAGAGCTGAATTGCAGAAAAATTGCAGAAATTCGTGTTGCAGGATCATTGTCGGTCGACACCACTTTTGGTGTCGATCGACACCCTCCACAGGCCAAGCCAGTGATGCCTAAAACTCAGAGTTTTCAGAAGTTTTCTAGTCCAAAAGACCCATCAACTGTTGTTAAACAGAAAAATCTACATCTCGCACCTCACTCACCTCCAATAGAGCAAAGGTATGCACTTCCTGTTCCTAATTCTAAACCTCCTGATATCATCATTAAGAATTTTCAAAGTGCAAAAGCTGTCTCACAGTTAAACAAGCCACGAGATTATCGTAGAGCGCTTGTTTCTTCTTTTGATGATTCTGCAGGAAAAAGAAGTCTACCTCCCAAACATATGTCCCGCCCTGCTGCTGTTCCTTCATTCCTTGGTCGATCTCATTCACAAAGTGCCTATACACCACCTTGGATGATGAGATGCTCTTTCCAGAGGCATTCGGTGCCACTCTCTGATCCACCAGATGCCTAAGCTCCAACATAGTCAAGCTAATGACTGAAAATAAGCGCTGAGTGGGAGGCAACCCACTATTAGGTAGGAGTTTTCTTTGGATTTCGTTTGATTTTTGCTAATTTTTAGTTTTGTTTTTCTTGTTTCAAAAAAAAAAAAAAAGGATCGTGACCAAACCAGTGTCGATCGACACTACTCGTTGGTGTCGGTCGACACCAATCGCGACTGCAGGTAAGCGTCTCCGATCCTAACCTTCTCTATTCTAATTATTTTCTTTTGACCAAACTCATGCCTGTTAACACTGGGGACAGTGTTATTCAAGTCTGGGGGAGGTGGTTACTAACTTTGGTTTTCTTTTTCTTTTGAGAGTCTTTTGTGTCAAAAATTTGTTTTTTATTGAGTCAAAAGCTTGTTGGGAACAATGAACTTTACTTGGAATAAAATGTCTTAGCTAGCTCTTTAGTGACCATTCATACAGCCATTGATAGCAGTTTCTACCAACAAGAAATTCCAAAGGTAAATTAATCTTCCATTATCCCCATATTGTTTGAGTATTTAGATGATCCAGAGCTGGCCTAGATATAATGAACTTAATTTTTCTCATCTTGGGGCTTGGTATACTTTGAATCGGATTCTTTTCTTAGGTCTGATAGGATTAGTCTGTGATTATGGTTTCCCTCTCTCTTCCCTTCATTGTCTCTAAAAAAAAAAAGAATGAAAAAGAGTCATAGCTTTGAAAAGATTTAATTTGAGAAGTTGAATCATTCGATACTTCTAGAAAAGAAAAAGAGAAAGAAAGAGAACAATCAGTCGATAAATAAAATAAAATGATACCCTAGTAGGGAAAAATCGACTGATTGGAAGCGAGAAAAGAGGGAGAAAGGAAACTAGAAGCAGACTGTTCAATAAATCAGTATTTGGGTAAGTAAGAGTCCATGTGTCCTTAGATCGATATTCCCTCGATGAGACTGCACTTAAAACTTAATAAGGTCAGCAATGGAGATTTTAGATTACTCTTATGGGTTATGGTTTGGAATCTGGAAGGTTAGTAAGTCTGTGGAAAATTACTAGAGGTTCTAACTTAAGTTGGTACTGTTTGACGTGGCTTTACTCTGGTGTTGGTTGATTCAGTATTTCTAAAGGATAAGTGAGTTCCTATGTTTTCAAATCTCTTTCACAGGTCTAGTCTTCTGTTTTGCTTGAGGGCAAGCAAAAGCTAAGTCTGGGGGAGTTGATATATCATGGTTTTTAGTGTTTTTAGCCATGATATCAGTCTTATTTATAAAGTCTTTTTAGTGTTTTTGGAGTCTTTTAGAGTCTTTTACAGGTTTAGGTACGTTTGGAGCTTATTTGGAGCTTATGGATCATTCTGGAGTTAATTAGGAAGCTGCGCTGAAGAATTCAAGTTGGAGGCGAATTTTAGAGATGGTGTCGATCGACACCACCCCTGGTGTCGGTCGACACCAATTCCTGACGGCAATTTCAATACGAGTTTTCCAAGCTTTGCAGAGTTGCAAACAGATCCCTGAAGCTCCTAATATTTACAATTAAGTGTCAAACGTGTTTTCCCTATTTTTAGACTATTTTTATGGGTTTTTAAGGTCATTGTTTTAGACCAATCTATTATTCTAAGATAGAGCTTTGGAGAGAAGAATTCAGACTCCTTCAGAGAAGATTCAGAACTCCTTTAATCTCTATTCTTATTTCTTTATGCAATCTTATTCAAACATGTTTATTGTTTCAATCTCCATGTCTGAGTAGTTTGCTAGTTAGGTTTAGGGTTTCTCATTAGGGATTTCATGGATTGCTAAAGTTGATTTGTTAGTTAAGGATTCTGGAACACTAGTTCTTCATCTAGGTTGTGATTAATGCTTGATCTGAACTGACGAGTTAGATTATTGATCATAGGTTGATTCTCGCAACGAAAGTTGGTTAATTAGGTAGAAAGAACCTTAGATGAGCAAAATAACTATTCGCAAAGAGATTTGGTTTAGGGATTTTGTGAACATATCGAACTTTAATTTAATGCATGTCTGAGCCTTTGAATTTGCAAAGAGATTTGGAATTCTAGGATCTAGACATAGAAATCTCTGCAACGAGAGTTGATTGATTTGAATATTGTGTTTCGAGTTCTAGAACATAGCAGAATCCTGATTTACTGATTAGCTTGCATTCCTGATTTCCTGAGAATTTCCTGAGCCTGACGTTTCTCCCATCTGATTTCCAACCGATTTTATTGCACTGTTTTCATTACATTTATTCTCGTTTAGCTTAATTCGAAAACCTATATTCTATTGTGTGATCTTGAGTCTCTGTGGAAATCGATCCCTAAGTATTACAATTGATCTCTTAATTTGAGAGAGTAGCTCTAGGGTAAATTTGAGCATATCACTTCATACTTTGTTCACTTCGAGAAGAACTTTCATCCGCATAGACCAAACCGTATAGTTGCTCGTGTTGAGCATGGGACACTTGATTGAGGAAGATCCGCCTCCTTCCTTAATCTTTGTTGTTGACAATGATGATAACGTCTCCTCCGTTTTCATGTCTCCGTCACCCTTTCCCATCTTCCTTTGTTCTGGTTTGGCTCTGATACCAAATATAGTTTGAGATGATCAAGATTTAAAGAATACTCTCTTTATTGCTTAAGAAAATCTCTCAAAACTTAAGCTCTCAATTTTTTAAAACCCTATTAGCTATATCACACTTTGATATCTCCTCACTTATATACAAGAATCAATAAACCATATTCTCTCAATAGGAAGTTTTACATATATTAGATTGGCTTCATATATGTATATTTAGATATCTACTAAATATACTCTTGATTCTTGCCTTATCAGTTTGATATTGAGCTTACGCCAACAAAACTGGCCGCTTAATTCATGATATTAAGTTAGCTTAGACAACGACAGTTGCTAGGTTGCTAAAAGAAACATTGATGAATAATTTGTCCTTAGCCAACGAAAGCTGGTGTTAAGGCAAATTGTGAACACATTGAACCTGATCATTAAAGCTTGTTTGCGATTTTTAGGACCAAACGACAGTTTAGGATTCTAGGTTGTTAGACGAAGTTATTGATGCCACGACAGTGGATTAATATTATTTTATGTTTGAGTTCTAGACTTGTGCTAAACCATTGCCTGAATAATTGTTTGATCTGTTGCTCTGAATTTCCTACAAAACTCCTTTACCTAACGCTTGTCTTTTATAGTTTTATTCATCATTTAGAATTGCTTCTATACCGATCTTGTCTTTTATAGTTTATTCATCGTTTAGAATTATCCATATGTATTGGAAACTGTAGCCTTTCACATTATTGGATATATATGATTCTATACCGATCTTGACAAGGTAAAGATGTCCTGCTGAATTTCTCTCACGAAACTGCTTGGCATAACATAATATGTTGTTTCTCTGTCAAGAAATGTTGAAAGACTTAAGTGCTGCATATTTTGTGGATGATTTTATATCTTGACATTTTATTAGAGTTGTTGTTACTATGGTGATTGAATCATCTTCAAAAAATCAAAAGTTTAGGAATTGGAAGGAATCGAAGATTTGAACAACGAAATAAATATAGGAATGTCTTCTTCTATGCATACAACTGCTCCACTATGCATTTCTGAATACAAAATATCTTCTTCCACAAGCAAAGATGGCGGAGGAAATCTTAAATAGTCATACACATTTTTGTTTGTTCAAAAGATGATCTACCTTGAAAAGGTATAGCCTTTGCCAATTTCTTATCCATATTTATATTGGTATACTTATGTTTGGTGTGACGTGCTTTACAGATTTCAAACTATGCAGTTGATGGGAGCACAAGAACTTAGGGAGAGAAGATTTACTGCACCTACCCAAAAAATGACACCATCGAGGGTTCCGATCATGAAAACAACATCAACACCGCATTAACGATAGCGAAGTGGGTTCCAAATGAAACGTTCCCCATCTACATTTGATCTCCCCAGCTTCCCCACTACTCATTTATTCAGATTCTCTATCATCGTTAAATACTGATTCACCACACCACTCCACTCACCTTTAGAAAATCTCAAACAGTTCGCAAAAAAGCCATCAAAAAGGCATCAGAGTATTCATAAACATCGTCTTAATGTTTGTTTTTATGATATGATTTTAGGTAACACGTGCCACCATGTCACTACTAGGATCCTTCGTTTATGGGAGGTTGACATCCCCGCTAATGATGACGTCTTCTGTGGTCCTCTCATAGTAGTGATTGATGAACAGGTACATAATAAACTTTTCTATTTCAAAGACATAACTACTAAAATTCTCCACCCATCTTTATTTCATTTACACTTTTACGCACAGGGTTCCATCATACAGGCCTACATTCCTCCAAACTTACGTAATGCCCATTCCTCAACATTACATGAAGGGGACATTTACAAAATGAATCATTTTGAATTCGTCAAGAGCACCAAACTCTATAAGCTAACATCACACCCCTTTGTGATTAACTTATTTTTTGTACAAATTATACAAACAATAATCAGAAAAAACATAAACGAAATTATTTAAAATAAATCTCGGGTGTGGCGCAGACACTCACCTAGTATATATTAAATTGAGCTATGAGATTTTTTGTCTCCATCGCATGGTCCATAATATTCATTAATCTCATTTTTAACATTAAGCCACTTTGATCAATCGTGGGATTACAATAGTGATTTATAAAAATATCAATTATTTAATTGAAGAGAATTTGATTTTTGTTTTCAAATTTAATTTTTTCTTTTGATTAAACTTTAATTTATGTAGTTATCAATTATACAGTTAATATTTTGATGCAAAATAGAAGTTATTGGAGGAAGGCCCATCTACCACAACCTTGTAATCTATTAATATTTGATAGTATTTAGTTTTATTTGACCTTTCCAACAATATTTTTTGGTTCTAAAAAACCGTATGAACAAAGTAAATTTAGATTTATGTTTTACTGATCAACTATACTTTTCAACACTTCAATTTCGGATAACCAAAGAATCTTGTTTAAATTTAGCTATGATCGCATGACACATATAGTAGATTGTCCACACAAGAGGTATATAAATACTAAAATCTGATGCATGCTTTCATTACTCTAAACTATCATACATAACAAAAAAAAATGGACTATCTTATTGTTTTTATGTTTGTTATTGTTATGTATTCTGGATTCAATGAATCAAGAGCCTGCCGTTTAAATTCATTCATAATATCCAACCAAGTCCCTAATTCTGTTATCGACATATGGTGCCGAGTTGGGAAAGATGGTAGAAGTGTTCTACCCCGTCAAAGGTTGAGCCCTAGTGATAAGCCTTATCTCGTTGAATTTGAGAGCAAATCACGAAGGAGAA
This sequence comes from Isatis tinctoria, assembly GCA_010577795.1. Classification (NCBI taxonomy): domain Eukaryota; kingdom Viridiplantae; phylum Streptophyta; class Magnoliopsida; order Brassicales; family Brassicaceae; genus Isatis; species Isatis tinctoria. Next base: position 16,342,848 of record CM021250.1, on the reverse strand, counting down.
TTTACAATTGTGAATTGATCTACGACGACCCACTAGGAAGGGGTAATTTTTATAACGATGTTGAAGTATATGCAGATAAAAAACGTAACAGACAATGTGGTCAAACACGTGATTGGGTTGCCAGAAATGATGGAATTTATTTTATGAGAAATAAAAAACCTCCACTAGTGCGCGTGCTTGAATGGAATACAATAAAAAAAAAGAATGCATCTTCATCTAAAAACTAACCAATGTATGCGACACTTTAATTTATGATAAAACGGAAAGTATATGTCTACACTAAAGATTTAATAAATATATTGTAATAAAATAAAAGTTATCTATAAATATTATCACTGTTTTAAATTTCTCATAAGATTTTCTTTTTTTGTAATTTTTTGTAAGAGACATATTTCCATTTACATAGTTATTTATTCAAAAGATCGGTTCCTTAATGTGGTAATCCTTTAATCATGTCTATTTCATCATCCACAATTCATGTAACAAAAAAAAATTAGATGCTACAAGCCTACAACCATAAAGTGTGAAGTTAGGTTACAGCTTACAAGTCTTTTTAACTCACCATAATTCTAATATCCCACCTCGTTTGATAGCCTCTTGCAATAACTAACGGCTTACTCTATAATCTATAAAGTCAGCTTGCTCCATAAAGCTTACGACGATCCCAACTAGCATCGATATCACAATAATAACTTATAAATCGTCAAATTTTGCTCCAACCAATCACAGTTATATCAGCAAAATCAAAATTTTGTATTGTTTCCAAATATTGAATATTTTGTCTCTACATTTTTAAAACTCTTTAATGCAAATGCTTTATCGATATCAATAGACAGACTTATTTTTTTTTAGTAAAATAAAAAATGATTTTATTTAATTTTCAATATTTTTGTTTTAATTTTCGTTTTTCATAACTTAAATATATTCTTTTATTTATTTTATTATCTTTTTCATTTTTGGAAATAGTAGTAAGTTTTTTTATTTTAAGAATAATATTTATTTTATTTTATAATAGATTTTAATCATGATACATGTCAAAATTTGTTCAATTAACTTGTCACATGTTGGGATCGTATTAATTAGCAACTTTGACGTATACAACTATATATAATAAGATTTTAATCGTGACACGTGTTAAAATATTATCAATTAACTTGACACGTGGCACGATCGTGTTAATTCGCAACTTTGACAAATGCAAATTTATATAATAAACAGTATTTAAGATAACTGAAAAATATTAGCAATACATCTATAAAAAAGATATTCAATATATGTCAGATTTGCATGTAACAAAATCTAAAATATAACTAACATTATACAATTTTTTTAATATTCATCTAAAATTTAACTAAATATCCTAATTTGTTATTAAAGTTCTATGAAATCCCACCTAAAACTATGGAATTTGATTTTTAACTAAGACCATCAGCACCAAATGTCTCTCATTGAATCATTTTAAAAATAGTAAAAGATAAATAATTTAATAATATTATGTAAACATGATCTGATTATATAAAGTATAGTTTTCAAAGTTAGTAGTTAACAAGATTATGCCATGTGGCATTTTCTTACTTTAGGATTTTGACATGTGTCAAATAGAGAAAAAGATTAATCTTATATTTCAGAAAAACATTCTGATCAAAAAAGAGAACTATAAAAATGTAATTTCAATTCTGAAGCAAAAAGGAAAATATAGAAAAATATTCTTTGTGCGATTAATTATAAAAAAAAGAACTAAATAAAGTTGAAATTATGAATTCTATAAATTAAAAAGGAAACAATACAAAAAGTTCATTATTCGCTTAATTTTAAATATTTATAAAGAAATAGGCTTATTAATATTTTATTAAAAAAGAAAAGGATTTTAAGCCTTTTAACAAAAAAAAGAAATATAATCAATAAAAGGAAAAATTAAGAAAAAGATTATCATTTTTAAAAAGCTTGCGAAAATTTATGATATCTATATAAAAAAACTTAGCTTTTCATAATTTAAAATTTCATACAATATCTTGAGTGAGTCAATCAAATTTTTACATGTAATAATTTTATTTTTCAAATTAAATAAAAGAAACATTATAATCAGTTTTTTGTCGATAAAGAAAGAAAAAATATGTTTTATAAATTAGAAAAATTATAATCAGGTTTTTCTTTTATAAATAGTGGCCACCATTCAAGGAATTCCGGTTGAAAATAATTACTTTTTTGAAAATATTTAATAGTTTGTTTTTATTAAATAAAAAGAATAAGAAAATGAAAAAAATAATAAAGTAATAATCAAGTTTTCGAATACATAAAAGAATAAAATTATTACAATTTACTGATTAATATGATCATAATATATGTTAAGTGAGTAAATCAGGTTTTAATGTATAAATATTTTTTTTGAAACTGAATAAAATAAAAATAGAAACAGTTTTTTTTTATAAAATAATATTTGATTTTTTTTTTAATTTCAAAAAATGAATCTTATTATATAAAGTACGGTTTTTAAAAGTTAGTAATTAACAAGATTATGTCATATGGTCTGTCGCCTGCGGACCTGACCCAAATAAACCCAAAATGAGGCGGGCTTGGACATAAAAATGAATGCCCAAATATTGGTCGGCATCGCGGGTCAAACTGCACGGTTTCAGGTGTTTTGCGGTCTGACCCGTAACGGGTACGCATGTGCAGATCGCACAAAACACATGCAACACTGTTGATATCGATCAATTTCTTCATTTCATTCTAATTTGCTTGCGAAATCGCGGGTACAAAGTGACGATGATGCAAAGTTCCTCTGGTTTTTGGATACATGATATCTTTTTCATGCTTTCCGGAAATATCTCTAATGGAAGGGATCAATTTGGTGGATTCGGTGATCATCGGAGGCTGAATCTGGGTCAAAGAGCGGTTCGACGACAACTATCGAAACCATAACTTCTAAGGTTCAGCTGTCTCATTTTCTATCTCGAAGGGGAACCGAATAGCATGAAAGAGGGTTTATTGTTTTGTTAGTTCGGATATTCATGTTCTTCTTTTCACTTGAATGACTTGTTTCTTATATCTCGCTAATTGTAAATGCGTGGGTAAAATTTGATTATGAATTAGATAGCTTAGAGTTTGTTTCTTCTTGCATGATTACACATTGGTTTGCTTGAGACAACTGATTGCGTGCCTTTTTAGTGGATAATTATTAATTCACGAGGTTGCTAATTCTTGAGAACGACTCGTACTCGTGGACTTGGATGATGATGACCATATGATCAAAGAATTCTTAGATCCATGATTGCATAGACTTAGTTATTTTCGTCTTTGTGTCTACATTTTTCTGAAGAAAAAATATTAATTATGATCAGGAAATCATTCAAGTATGAAGTATCATAGAGAAAGAGAGATTAAGATTCTTAATCATTCAAGATGAATCCCATGGTATGAAGTACTTAGATGTCTTGCTGTCTTTCTTGGATAAACGTGTGAAAGATTCTGGTATGTTACCCATTTATCTTCTTGGTAAGACTTATATAATAAGTTAATAACCACGTCTCTTTTGTGTGAGTTATCTTATATATTGTTGGTGCAGATAATCATGAAGAGACTTTACTTACTATCAAGAGAGGTGTCTCGCTGAAAGACACCGTTATTGTAAATTATGATGATCTTGTAAACGATGTCGAAGTTGGGGACATACTTTTTTTATGGATGGTAAGAGCCTACACATAAGATTACTGTTATTTTTTATTTTTTTTAATGGCTATATGATTCTTTGTTTTAGTTCTAACAAGAGATGGCTTCTTGTGTCTGTCTTTATACTATGTGGAATGATGTCGCTAGCTGTTAAGTCAAAGACCAGCGATTTGGTTAAATGTGTACTTATCGACTGTGGAGAGCTTCAGTCTAGACGTCACTTGAACGTTCAAGGAAACAAGTGCGACTCTTCCTTCCATAACAGGTTGATGGATACTCGTGCCTCTCTTCTTTACATTACTGATTCTCTTTCACAGGGGACTATTTGAATGTTAAGTTATCGGATTAGTAGAATTTGAAAATTATTGATAGGATATCAGGATGATAGGTTTGAAATTTTTAACAAATATGACCGTTTATACATTTTTTTTTAAAACTGGGAATATTCTAATTTAGATTAACTTGAAAGTTGAAACCTTCTTCTCTAATTAGAGTAGTTTTTTTTTAAACAAAAAACGGGTTTTAAAAACCCTATTAACCTAATTTAACCTAAGCCTAAAGAAAACTACTCTACTCCTTTGTATTCATTCGGCTGAGAACTTGAGATAGCTGAGTTTGGGTGAGTGAGTGGTGATCATCGCCTTGAGGCAGAGGGTTGAGATACAGAGAAGTGATCGTGATTCAAGTGGTCGGCGCTATCATCGTCAGTAACTAAGTCGTGACTTCTAGAGACTAGGGTAATGGACTTGGTGAGTTTAACTTGCTTTGTTTATGTTTGACGTGGTTTAATTTCTTGTATGATTAATTAACCTTTTATATTAAAACGGATACTAATTATAAATTTGCAATCTTAATGACAGAATTCTGAGCACTTTGACCATTTACAGTCGATCGATTTTGAGTCTCAAAGAGTTATTGCAACTCTAAATGCTGAAGAAGAACGAGCGAGCTCTGATGGATCACAGCAGATGCAAGGTCGTAAAAGAAAGCTCATTCAAGTGGATGATGATGAGGTTGATTCTGATATTGAGATCACCCCTGCCCCAAGACAAAGAAATCAGGTTGTAGAGGAAGTGAATGATGTCAGAAACAAAGCATCTGCTGCGAGTAAGTTGAAGAAACCTATGTTTCAGGCTACAATAGATGGTGGAAAGGGAAGGGCTTCTAAACTGAATAAGAGAGATACAACATCGACTGATTCTCAGGAGGTTAATGATGAAACAAATAATATCCCTGAACGGAGGAAGAGGAGCCGTGCTGAAGTTGCTAAAAATAAGAAAAAGTGTTTCAGGGTGATTCAAGTCAACAGAGTAAGAAGAAGAAACAAACTGTTCTGAGTGAAGATGAATCTGATGAAGATGACAAAGGGAAGTCATCAACTCAAAAGCCTGAGTAGAGCCTAGGCAATATTCCAAGGCGTGGAAAACTTTTGTTGTCGTTAAAAAACCGAATAGTGAGAAAAAGCTGTATGCAAACATTGTGAGGCGGAGTATGCACATGACTCACATACACATGGTACCAATGCTTTATTAAGGCATCAGAAGAAATGCCTTCTATGGGGATGTTGGAGAAAAAGAAATTACCAATGGTTTTTCATACACATGGTACCAATGCTTTATATCTACCATACATTATTTACTTCTGAGTTTCTTTTAGGTTTACCATATCATATCATAAGGGAAGAGAAGATGATGGCTGCTCAAGAGGTCCTTGAGCTCTCCTGTGAGCTCATACATGTTCGTCTTCAGATACTGAGGCACAAAGGCTATAACTTATTTTTTTTTTCATCACTTCAGTTTCCCCTTTCTCTTGTGTTTTTCTAGATGATAGTTTGATCCTCATACTAAGTGTTTTGTCTGTTTCTGAGTCTTCTGTTCAATTATAGTTGCTGAGTTTCTGAATACTTCCTTTTGATATTCTTGTAAGGAGCGTCCTATAGATCTTAAAGACGCAATCTCAAGTGTAGGTTTTGCTGCGCCAAGGTCCTTTGATTTGATACAGCTGCACCAGGTTCAGATGCTATTTGTTTCCGAGTTCGTTGCAGCTGTATCTGAGATCAAGCTGGATTCTGGTGTCAAATGTCAATCATTGTCTCTCATGAGAAGCTCAGGTATACATGAGACACACACATGTGTCGTCCTTCCCTTTTATGATCTCCTAAGTCAATTGTATTATTTTCTAAATTTATTCATAGTCATTATGTGGGTTTCTTCCGCATGTACAACACACTGCAAAGGTCCCAGAAATGCAGCTATTGTTCCTTCGTACCAAAAACCTACCAAAGAAATTGAGGTGCTTTTTATGATTAAGCGTTTAAAAAAAATTATTTGATGTAAATATATAAAATAATGCATAAAGTTTCCAGTTTGCGATCCTAATCGGTTCATTAAAAAAGTTGGTTTAACTTGGATCAAATTGATCAAATTGCACCGTTAATGTATCGGTTCTGTTCAAAATTCAGTTTTATTACGTAATTAGCCAACTACTTTCCTCACGCACACGCACCGTATACTTTCATCATCTCTTATTTTTTGCAGCTTCTTTTTCTAAAAAAAGCCTTGGTTCACGTGATTTATTTCAATACTTAAGGTTTCAATATGTTCTTAATAGACGAATCAATTTGAGAAAGATTCAATATTTTCACCTGCTTTCAATACGTTTACCTGATAGACAGATCCAACAGTTTTATTGAAAAAAACTGATGGGCTTTTGCAATGTTAATGCATTGTCTTAGATCAAGTAAGTATGTGAATCCATAATATATTTATTTATTATAAATTTTAAAAATAATCTTTCATAACTATAAATCCTCACTTACAGATTACGAATAAAATAAGGAGCTATCAACACCGAAGAATGACCCGTAACGAGTAAGTGCAAAAACGCCAAAGAAAGTAAAGAGTAATTAAATTACAAATAAGATATAAACGCAAAGAACATACAACATACATGTTTTTTACTGATTAATTACACACTTTACACAACGACCACTATCGGACCAAAAAAATACTGCTAACGAGAAGACAAAAACAAGGAATCAAGCTTTGCAATGCCTTCCTTTCTTAAATAACATAAACAAATTCTTTTAATTTTTTTGTTTAATATTACGAATGCCTATTCAAAAATATTATGTTCAATTAGGGTATTTAGGTAGATTACATATATAATAATGTTATGTTAATTCTTAAAATATACATAAAACAACAAATAGATATTAAAATATTTTGGATTGCGTCATTATATTCTAAGATATACTACGAAAAAGTTAAACATATAACTAACAGAACAGTTAGCAACTCTACTATTATATCGGTACATCTAGTTGCATCTATTGTGGATGAGGAATATACCGGGAGACTCGAGGATCCAACTCCTAGAGAAATCATGGATCTTGTGAAGCGCAGAGTTGGTATAGATAGATCATACTGAACGACATTGAGAGGGAAAAATCAAGCAATTTGTAATAAGCGTGGTAGCCCGAAAGAAAACTATGCGATGTTGTATCGATATTTGTACGTGTTAGAGGAGCCGAATCATGGTACCTAATCAGCAGTGGAAGTGGATAGTGTGGAATAATTCAAGTACTTATTCATAGCTTTGGGAGCTTGCATTGATGGGTTTAAGTTCATGAAGAAAGTGGTGATAGTGGACGCTACATTTCTGAAGGCCAGATTTGGTGGTGTTCTAGTTTTCGCCGCAGCTCAGGATCCAAATCGTCTCAATTATCCCATAGCATTCGGTGTACTCGACGGCGAGAGTAATGACAGTTGGGGCTGTTTTTTTTGAGAAACTGAAAACCGTTGTAGACGACTCTTCCGAGTTGCTATTTGTGAGTGACAGAAATGTAAGCCTCATAAATGTCGTAGGTAAAGTCTATCCACTAGCTCATCATGGGTATTCTTTATGGCATTTGGCTCAAAACATTAAAGTCCATGGTCCAAGTGCAAGCAAAGCTGCTGTCGCCCAAAAATTCCAAGAGTGTTGTTGGGCTCACACAGTGGCGGAGTTCAATGTGCTTTACTCTGCGTTTAAGGAGATGTTTCCAAAGAAGGCAAAGTATGTGGATGAGACCACCGTGCCAGAAAAATGGGCAAGATGTGTTTCTCCGGTTGCTAGATACAACCTCGACACTAGCAACTCAGTGGAGTTTCTAAACAAAACTTTTAAGGATGCCAAGAAATACTCCTTAATACCCATGCTCGATACGATAGTTCAAAAGTTTTCTGATTGGTTTAACGAGCATAAAAACGAGTCTGTGTCAGGAACCCCTGCGAACCAACTGGTTCCTTTGGTTGAGAACTTCTTACACGACAATTGGCCTGTTGCTGAGAAATTATAAGTGAGGGAGGTAAACCGTTTTGACCTTGAGTACGAAGTTGAGTCAACAGACCGAAAGCTTTATTTGGTGAACTTGGCATACAAAACTTGCACTTGCAGGTTCTACGGTATTCATAAGTATCCTTGCTTCCATGCAATTTCCGCTTTCATCTGCTTTAAAGATCAAAGAATGCGTGATATCTTCATAGAACTTCATGAGTTGTGTTCAAAATACTTGTCGGAGATGTGAACATTGGCCTATACCAGGTCGATATATTTAGTGCCCGATATGTCTGCATGGATTGTCCCATATTCCATCAACTGGAGAAAGACGGCAAAAGTAAAGGACACAAAACAAAGCCAAGTGTGGAAAGATACTATCATGGTAACTATATGGAGACAACTATGCATGATGTTTTTGTTTTGTTATTTGAACATTTATGTTTTCGTGTTTAAGTACATCAAAGTAGCATTTTGTGTGTTTTGATCGAATTTTATGTATTTGCGTTTTTTGTGTTTTGATTGGATTATGTTAGATTTGTTGATGGGCTTTGTAATAGCCCAGTTAGCTTCGTGGCCCATTATAAGAATGAGAGGAAAGCCTTTGAGAGAAAAGTGTTTGAGTGGAACGACTTTGAGAGGAAACAAATATCATATCATAAGGGAAGAGAAGATGATGGCTGCTCAAGAGGTCCTTGAGCTCTCCTGTGAGCTCATACATGTTCGTCTTCCAATACTGAGGCACAAAGGCTATAACTTGACTTTTTTTCATCACTTCAGTTTCCCCTTTCTCTTGTGTTTTTCTAGATGATAGTTTGATCCTCATACTAAGTGTTTTGTCTGTTTCTGAGTCTTCTGTTCAATTATAGTTGCTGAGTTTCTGAATACTTCCTTTTGATATTCTTGTAAGGAGCGTCCTATAGATCTTAAAGACGCAATCTCAAGTGTAGGTTTTGCTGCGCCAAGGTCCTTTGATTTGATACAGCTGCACCAGGTTCAGATGCTATTTGTTTCCGAGTTCGTTGCAGCTGTATCTGAGATCAAGCTGGATTCGGGTGTCAAATGTCAATCATTGTCTCTCATGAGGAGCTCAGGTATACATGAGACACACACATGTGTTGTCCTTCCCTTTTATGATCTCCTAAGTCAATTGTATTATTTTCTAAATTTATTCATAGTCATTATGTGGGTTTCTTCCCCATGTACAACACACTGCAGAGGTCCCAGAAATGCAGCTATTGTTCCTTTCGTACCAACAAACCTACCAAAGAAATTGAGGTGCTTTTTATGATTAAGCGTTTAAAAAAAATTATTTGATGTAAATATATAAAATAATGCATAAAGTTTCCAGTTTGCGATCCTAATCGGTTCATTAAAAAAGTTGGTTTAACTTGGATCAAATTGATCAAATTGCACCGTTAATGTATCGGTTCTGTTCAAAATTCTGTTTTATTATATAATTAGCCAACTACTTTCCTCACAGACCGTGTACTTTCATCATCTCTTATCTTTTGCAGCTTCTTTTTCTAAAAAAAGCCTTGGTTCACGTGATTTATTTCAATACTTAAGGTTTCAATATGTTCGTAATAGACGAATCAATTTGAGAAAGATTCAATACTTTCACCTGCTTTCATACGTTTACCTGATAGACAGATCCAACAGTTTTATTGAAAAAACTGATGGGCTTTTGCAATGTTAATGCATTGTCTTAGATCAAGTAAGTATGTGAATCCATAATATATTTATTTATTATAAATTTTAAAAATAATCTTTCATAACTATAAATCCTCACTTACAGATTACGAATAAGATAAGGAGCTATCAACACCGAAGAATGACCCGTAACGAGTAAGTGCAAAAACGTCAAAGAAAGTAAAGAGTAATTAAATTACAAACAAGATATAAACGCAAAGAACATACAACATACATGTTTTTTACTGATTAATTACACACTTTTCACAACGACCACGATCGGACCAAAAAAATACTGCCGACGAGAAGACAAAAACAAGGAATCAAGCTTTGCAATGCCTTCCTTTCTTAAATAACATAAACAAATTCTTTTAAATTTTTTGTTTAATATTACGAATGCCTATTCAAAAATATTATGTTCAATTAGGGTATTTAGGTAGATTACATATATAATAATGTTATGTTAATTCTTAAAATATACATAAAACAACAAATAGATATTAAAATATTTTGGATTGCGTCATTTTATTCTAAGATATACTACGAAAAAGTTAAACATATAACTAACAGAACAGTTAGCAACTCTACTATTATATCGGTACATCTAGTTGCATCTATTGTGGATGAGGAATATACCGGGAGACTCGAGGATCCAACTCCTAGAGAAATCATGGATCTTGTGAAGCGCAGAGTTGGAATAGATATATCATACTCAACGGCATTGAGAGGGAAAAATCAAGCAATTTGTAATAAGCGTGGTAGCCCGGAAGAAAATTATGCGATGTTGTATCGATATTTGTACGTGTTAGAGGAGCTGAATCATGGTACCTAAACAGCAGTGGAAGTGGATAGTGTGAAAATTCAAGTACTTATTCATAGCTTTGGGAGCTTGCATTGATGGGTTTAAGTTCATGAAGAAAGTGGTGATAGTGGACGCTACATTTCTGAAGGCCGAATTTGGTGGTGTTCTAGTTTTCGCCGCTTTTCGCCGCAGCTCAGGATCATAATCGTCTCAATTATCCCATAGCATTCGGTGTACTCGACGGCGAGAGTAATGATAGTTGGGGCTGGTTTTTTGAGAAACTGAAAACCGTTGTAGACGACTCTTCCGAGTTGCTATTTGTGAGTGATAGAAATGTAAGCCTCATAAATGTCGTAGGTAAAGTCTATCCACAATGTCATCATGGGTATTGCTTATGGCATTTGGCTCAAAACGTTAAAGGCCATGGTCCAAGTGCAAGCAAAGCTGCTGTCGCCCAAAAATTCCAAGAGTGTTGTTGGGCTCACACAGTGACGGAGTTCAATGTGCTTTACTCTGCGTTTAAGGAGATGTTTCCAAAGACGACAAAGTATGTGGATGAGACCATCGTGCCAGAAAAATGGGCAAGATGTGTTTCTCCGGTTGCTAGATACAACCTCGACACTAACAACTCAGTGGAGTCTCTAAACAAAACTTTTAAGGATGCCAAGAAATACTCCTTAATACCCATGCTCGATACGATAGTTCGAAAGTTTTCTGATTGGTCTAACGAGCATAGGAACGAGTCTGTGTCCGGAACCCCTGCGAACCAACTGGTTCCTTTGGTTGAGAACTTCTTACACGACAATTGACCTGTTGCTGAGAAATTAAAAGTGAGGGAGGTAAACCGTTTTGACCTTGAGTACGAAGTTGAGTCAACAGACCGAAAGCTTTATTTGGTGAACTTGACATACAAAACTTGCACTTGCAGGTTCTACGGTATTCATAAGTATCCTTGCCTCCATGCAATTCCCGCTTTCATCTGCTTTAAAGATCAAGGAAGGTGTGATATCTTCATAGAACTTCATGAGTTGTGTTCAAAATACTTGTCGGAGATGTGGACTTTGGCCTATACCAGGTCGATATATTTAGTGCCCGATATGTCTGCATGGATTGTCCTATATTACATCATGGAGAAACAGATAATACCTCCGTATCGCGTGATTTCCATCAACTGGAGAAAGACAGCAAAAGTAAAGGACACAAAACAAAGCCAAGTGTGGAAAGATACTGTCATGGTAACTATAGGGAGACAACTATGCATGATGTTTTTGTTTTGTTATTTGAATATTTATGTTTTTGTGTTTAAGTACATCAAAGAAGCCTTTTGTGTGTTTTGATCGAATTTTATGTATTCGCGTTTTTTTGTGTTTTGATCGGATTATGTTAGATTTGTTGATGGGCTTTGTAATAGCCCAGTTAGCATCGTGGCCCGTTATAAGAATGAAAGGAAAGCCTTTGAGAGGAAATTGCTTGAGTGGAACGACTTTGAGAGGAAACAAAAATCTGGAATGAATCTCTGACAGTTTTTTTAGTCCTTTATACGTGACAGCTCTTATCTGTGGAGTTATATGTGCCCACAAAAGTTCATTTTTTAGCTCTTGTCAAATAAAATCTATTTTTTTTTCCAAAAAAGAGCCCAGACTGATAATTTTATTTTAGCTCTTAGCTTCATTTAAAATCGAAAATTCTTGCCCAGTGATAAAGTCGACAATTAAAATTGAAAAAATGAAATCGAAAATTTTTCAATAGGCACACTGATAAAGTACTTAGTGTAAATAAATTTCTATTAAAATCGAAAATTATCATAATGGAACATAACTCAAATGCTATAGAAAATTATATGTGTTTTGATGAAAAATTATTCTTACCATATCTCAGCAACACACACTAAATTGTAAAAATCAAGAACTTCAAATTTGATGTGTTCTACTACATTTTCCTAACTCTCCCTTATACTTTTAGAAACAATGATCAAGTGGGAACCTCCTAGTGAAGTGAAAGTTACTGAATTTCAAAAATCAAACTTCTCATTGCATATTTCTATGAAACTGATACGGTACTTGCATATAATTCGAATGTAAAACTAGAAAATATATGTTTTCGTAGGTGTTACACTAACTTAATGCATAACAAATATTTCTAACATTATGCGTAATTCACAACTTCGTATAACTATTTGTCCTTTTGGACGGTATTTTCAAAATTTGGGCGGCATTTTCAAATTTTGAGCGGCATTTTGAAATGTTTCGGCGCTGCTTTGAAATATTTTGGTCAATTCAGTGGCAATTACGAGGAGATGCCTCTCTTGAAAACACACACACATTCGAGATCTCCACACACTCTCTCTCTCTCTCTCTATAGAGATTTCTATCTATCCGCTTTCCTTCATCTCTTTTTCAGAACGAAATGGATAACAGCAGCGGATCTCACAGCAATAACTACACCGAAAATTTTCAACTCGACCCATACGAGGACGAGAAGAGGACGATGAAATATTTCAAGACGGTCGAATATGTCGCCGATGATGGATCTATTAGGGGATTCCCAAAAAATGCCTCGTGGATCTATTAGGTGCGATGCATCTACAACTCAACTATCTATAGTATGGATTTCAATACCGAACCAGACATTCGGTACTTCACCTGCACCAATTTTAAGGAGGATATACGGATTTAGTTCTTTGGATGTGAGTCAAACACTTTGGATGCTCTTCTAATTGTTAGTGTATTTCTTATTAATATTTGGAGGATGATGGACACCACTTTCGTCAACCATGGGTTTTTGGTGTTCAACAAGAAGTTGAAAGGCTTCAGGACACCATTGAAGATATGAAACAACAGATTCAGAAGAATGGGGAAGAGATTGTCAAGCTAAGAGATTTGGTGGCTGCAGTGACAGGAGTTCGAGGGGTGTAAGGAGCTTAGCTGAGAGATTGGTGTTGTACCTTTCAGCTTCCACAATTCTATCTATCTATGTATGGCTTAATCAAGAATGTAATGTAATCTTCGTTGTAATGTTTGGCAAAACTTTAGTAAAAATATTAATCTTAGTGTTCTATCAATCGAGTAAACTAGAAAACCTTTCGTAAAACTATTAATTTTTCGATCTCCAAGAACTTGCAAAACAATGTGCAAACTATTAGTAGACAAAATTTCAAATTTTTGGGCCGCATTTTCAAAATCTGGGCGGCATTTTCTCAATTTGGGCGGCATTTTCAGAATCTGGGCAGCATTTACAATTTCTTTACAGCGAGTAGACAAAATCACAATTCCAATCATTTTCAATCTCTCTCTCTCTCATGTTCTCCTTCGTTTCTTCTTCAGATCCAAATGTCGGATGATGGGCATCACAACGACGATGGTTCAGACGAGGAGGAGGCCAAGAAATATTACGACATGCTCTTCTACGTCGTGGATGCCCAATATGGGATTTCCACAAAATCCCCATGTGGTGGATCTATCAAGAATGAAGTATCTCAAAAGTCTCCTCCTGATTTCGACACCCAACCAGGCATTAGGTTCTTCTCATGCAACAATTTTAAGGACAATCCGGGAAACTGCCAGTCACCATCCACCACTCCGTTGAAACACGACATAGTGGCCTTTATTGATTCTAAAATCATCTCATAAGAGAACATTCCCCAAGGAAATGTCCTAACTAATGTAAGATCATTCACGTACATGCTCCACTATGTGCAAAATGCTTTCTTCTAAAACTTGAAAAACTAATGTTGTTCTCTTTGTTGTATTACTTCGTAAAACAATGTGCAAAAAACTTTCAGATAAACTTGAAAACCTATTATTGTTCTCTTTGTCGGACATAAAACAATGTGCAAGAAACTATCTTTTAAAACAATGTGCAATCTTTCACAACTAGAGCCAATATCCAACAAACCGAATGCTATAGCCAATATAAAAAAAAAACACAACATAATGTCACAGATTCTTCACAAAGCAACAAAACCTTCATAAAACCTTCAACTGCCTCCATTCTTATCCACCATCGCCTGCATCACCTCACTCAATTTACTGACTTTATCACCCAAATTCTTCACCGCATCCACCAATTGCCCCAGCTCAGATTTCGCCGACTTCTGTTTTCTCTTGCCTATTACCGGATTCGCCACACCAGTCTCAAGTACTCGCCTTGCCAAATCTTCCACCAACATCTCCTCGAACACAACATGTTTAACTTCCTTAAAGGTCTTCATCAAGCTTTCAACAACCGGATCTTGCACGTCCGGGTTTTCATTTTCCTCCAATATCGCGTCCAACAAATCTTCCTCTTCCCCTTCTGTTAGCAGCAAACATCGAATTCTTTGTGAATAAAAAAATGAACAATTAAATCATAAACCATAAAAGAAGTACACAATTAGTATGATTATGATAACTAACCTCAATTTTATCAAGGGCCCCATAAATGAGTTCAAGAGGATACCTTTTTATGTCGCCTTTTTTTCAGTTGAACTTGCACATCCTAGGACACTCAAAACAAGCGTCTGGATTAGCTACTCGGAACCTTTCTTTCAGTTTTGGAATGGCCTCAGTAGCTAAAATCTAAACAAGACACATTCACAAATAGTTAGATTCTGGTATAAGAAATCGCAAACATTGCATAATAGATGAAAATCAATTCACTTACCTCCAAAGGGACACAAAATCCTGGAAACTGCCAAGAAACATTACGACATGCTCTTCTATGTCGTGGACACCCAATATGAGATTTCTACAAAATCCCCATGTGGTGGATCTATCAAGAATGAAGTATCTCAAAAGTCTCCTCCTGATTTCGACACCCAACAAGGCATTAGGTTCTTCTCCTGCAGCAATTTTAAGGACAATCCGGGAAACTGCCAGTCACCATCCACCACTCCGTTGAAATGCGACATAGTGGCCTCTATTGATTCTAAAATCATCTCATGAGAGAACATTCCCCAAGGAAATGTCCTAACTAATGTAAGATCATACACGTACATGCTCCACTATGTGCAAAATCCTTTCTTCTAAAACTTGGAAAACTAATGTTGTTCTCTTTGTTGTATTACTTGGTAAAACAATGTGCAAAAAACTTTCAGATAAACTTGAAAAACTATTATTGTTCTCTTTGTCGGACATAAAAAAATGTGCAAGAAACTATCTTTTAAAACAATGTGCAATCTTTCACAACTAGAGCCAATATCCAACAAACCGAATGCTATAGCCAATATAAAAAAAACACAACACAATGTCACAGATTCTTCACAAAGCAACAAAACCTTCATAAACCCTTCAACTGCCTCCATTCTTCGCCTGCATCACCTCACTCAATTTACTGACTTTATCACCCAAATTCTTCACCGCATCCACCAATTGCCCCAGCTCAGATATCGCCGACTTCTGTTTTCTCTTGCCTATTACCGGACTCGCCACACCAGTCTCAAGTACTCGCCTTGCCAAATCTTCCACCAACATCTCCTCGAACACAACATGTTTAACTTCCTTAAAGGTCTTCATCAAGCTTTCAACAACCGGATCTTGCACGTCCGGGTTTTCATTTTCCTCCAATATCGCGTCCAACAAATCTTCTTCTTCCCCTTCTGTTAGCAGCAAACATTGAATGCTCTGTGAATAAAAAAAATGAACAATTAAATCATAAACCATAAAAGAAGTACACAATTAGTATGATTATGATAACTAACCTCAATTTTATCAAGGGCCCCATATATGAATTCAAGAGGATACCTTTTTATGTCGCCTTTTTTCCAGTTGAACTTGCACATCCTAGGACACTCAGAACAAGCGTCTGGATTAGCTACTCGGAACCTTTCTTTCAGTTCTGGAATGGCCTCAGTAGCTAAAATCTAAACAAGACACATTCACTAATAGTTAGATTCTGGTATAAGAAATAGCAAACATTGCATAATAGATGAAAATCAATTCACTTTCCTCCAAAGGGACACAAAATCCTGAAAACTGCCACAAAACATTACGACATGCTCTTCTACGTCGTGGACGCCCAATATGGGATTTCGACAAAATCCCCACGTGGTGGATCTATCAAGAATGAAGTATCTCAAAAGTCTCCTCCTGATTTCGACACCCAACCAGGCATTAGGTTCTTCTCCTGCAGCAATTTTAAGGACAATCCGGGAAACTGCCAGTCACCATCCACCACTCTGTTGAAATGCGACATAGTGGCCTTTATTGATTCTAAAATCATCTCATAAGAGAACATTCCCCAAGGAAATGTCCTAACTAATGTAAGATCATTCACGTACATGCTCCACTATGTGAAAAATCCTTTCTTCTAAAACTTGGAAAACTAATGTTGTTCTCTTTGTTGTATTACTTCATAAAACAATGTGCAAAAAACTTTCAGATAAACTTGAAAAACTACTATTGTTCTCTTTGTCGAACATAAAACAATGTGCAAGAAACTATCTTTTAAAACAATGTGTAATCTTTCACAACTAGAGCCAATATCCAACAAACCGAATGCTATAGCCAATATAAAAAAACACAACATAATGTCACAGTTTCTTCACAAAGCAACAAAACCTTCATAAAACCTTCAACTGCCTCCATTCTTATCCACCATCGCCTGCATCACCTCACTCAATTTACTGACTTTATCACCCAAATTATTCACCGCATCCACCAATTGCCCCAGCTCAGATTTCGCCGACTTCTGTTTTCTCTTGCCTATTATCGGATTCGTCACCCCAGTCTCAAGTACTCGCCTTGCAAAATCTTCCACCAACATCTCCTCGAACACAACATGTTTAACTTCCTTAAAGGTCTTCATCCAGATTTCAACCAGCGGATCGTCCACGTCCGGGTTTTCATTTTCCTCCAATATCGCGTCCAACAAATCTTTCTCTTCCCCTTCTGTTAGCAGCAAACATTGAATGCTCTGGGAATAAAAAAAAATGAACAATTAAATCATAAACCATAAAAGAAGTACACAATTAGTATGATTATGATAACTAACCTCAATTTTATCAAGGGCCCCATATATGAATTCAAGAGGATACCTTTTTATGTCGCATTTTTTCCAGTTGAACTTGCACATCCTAGGACCCTCAGAACAAGCATCTGGATTAGCTACTCGGAACCTTTCTTTCAGTTCTGGAATGGCCTCAGTAGCTAAAATCTAAACAAGACACATACACTAATAGTTAGATTCTAGTATAAGAAATAGTAAACATTGCATAATAGATGAAAATCAATTCACTTACCTCCAAAGGGACACAATATCCTGGAAACTGCCAGTCACCATCCACCACTCCATTGAAACGCAACATAGTGGCCTTTATTGATTCTAAAATCATCTCATAAGAGAACATTCACCAAGGAAATGTCCTAACTAAGGTAAGATCATTCACGTACATGCTCCACTTCTCTTTGTTGTATTACTGCGCAAAACAATGTGCAAAAAACTTTCAGATAAACTTGAAAAACTACTATTGTTCTCTTTGTCGGACATAAAACAATGTGCAAAAAACTATCTTTTAAAACAATGTGCAATCTTTCACAACTAGAGCCAATATCCAACAAACCGAATGCTATAGCCAATATAAAAAAAAAACACAACATAATGTCACAGATTCTTCACATAGCAACAAAACCTTCTTAAAACCTTCAACTGCCTCCATTCTTATCCACCATCGCCTGCATCACCTCACTCAATTTACTGACTTTATCACCCAAATTCTTCACCGCATCCACCAATTGCCCCAGCTCAGATTTCGCCGACTTCTGTTTTCTCTTGCCTATTACGGGATTCGCCACACCAGTCTCAAGTACTCGCCTTGCCAAATCTTCCACCAACATCTCCTCGAACACAACATGTTTAAATTCCTTAAAGGTCTTCATCCTGCTTTCAACAACCGGATCATGCACGTCCGGGTTTTCATTTTCCTCCAATATCGCGTCCAACAAATCTTCCTCTTCCCCTTCTGCTAGCAGCAAACTTTGAATGCTCTGTGAATAGAAAAATGAACAATTAAATCATAAACCATAAAAGAAGTACACAATTAGTTTGATTATGATAACTAACCTCAATTTTATCAAGGTCCCCATATATGAATTCAAGAGGATACCTTTTTGTGTCTCCTTTTTCCAGTTGTACTTGCACATCCTACGACACTCAGAACAACGTCTGAACTAGCTACTCGGAAACTTTCTATCAGTTCTGGAGTGGCCTCAGTAGCTAAAATCTAAACAAGACACATACATTAATGGTAAGATTCCAGTGTAAGAAATAGCAAACATTGCATAATAGATGAAAATCAATTCACTTACCTCCAAAGGGACACAAAATCCTGGAAACTGCCAGTCACCATCCACCACTCCGTTGAAACGCGACATAGTGGCCTTTATTGATTCTAAAATCATCTCATAAGAAAACATTCCCCAAGGAAATGTCCTAACTAAGGTAAGATCAATCATGTATCTAAGAAAGATATCGTGAACAGTCGTAGCTCCATCCTTCCTTTGTCTACTTGGGCTGTAAACAATGTTGCATAGGAAATACAGCACCATCATCTTCAGCCTCTCTCCCTTACTATCACCTTCCATTTCACCAAGTTTTTTCTCCACTCTTTCCATTGTTATACGCCATTCTGGAAAATGCCTGTTCACGTAGTCCATGCTCCCTCTCTACCTCCAATTCAGTGGGTAGTTGGCGCAGTCCAGTCTCGATAACAATGCGTGCTCTCTTAACCCATATCTTATGGGAACGCCATTTACCACGAACCAAACTTCTTTTTTCTTTTCAATTTTAGTCGTACGAAGAAGAAGCATCCAAATTTTTTGAACCATGTGATTGTATTTCCTGTGCATTTAAAAGAAATGACAGAACTGTTGGGGTCAAAATCCCCTCCTCGGAGATTGATGAGACCAAAGGCCGAATCAACGGTTAAACATTTCCTATTCTGGCAGCAAGCCCACGAAATGAGACCGGACGCCTGCCCGGGTCAAGCTCTTGGCTTAACCGGTCGCAGATGAACTAGACGGGTAGCGACCATTTGTACTCTTTCCTTATGCTTGGTTTTATCCCAAAGGGTTTTCCGGGAAAGGTTTTAACGAGGCAAATTGGTTCACTTATCTTAAAACCCATTCAGGAGCTAATCAAATCGCTTCGACCAAATGCCCGTCGGGCCGAGCTCTTGGCATTCGGTCCGACAGATGAACTGAACTCTCTAACGGCCTCTCAAGACGAATCACTGCATATCTTCTCAGCCCGGAGCATTTACCGAGCCAAGACATGGGCTACGGCCGGACCTCATCCTCTCGGACCGGCCCCAGAAGCTATTTCCCGACTATTGGGCCTTGGCCCAATAGTTCCCGAAGAAACATCACGCCATTTAAATACGGACTTCACGCTGTTCAGAACATGGAAAAAACATCAAGGAGTTCACTTAAAATAAACCGGAAGAAGGCTTTTAACCGGAGAAAATCGGGCCAGAGGACTTAAAAGACAAGATGGGCCAAATCAAGACAAGCGGGCCGGATCGGAAGAAAAGAGGACTGATGGGCGAAGGCCCATCAGGTCATTGGCGGCGGCTAGATCCAACGTCCCACATTGCTTAGATTAGTCTTTGAGACCCCAGACTCTCTCATATAAATAGACCCGCTTGTATTCACTTTCAAGGCATCCCAACTCAAGTGCAAGAGCTTTCGAGATATAAGTCTATTTCTCATCTTTTTACTTTTTTGCCCTTTGGTTCTTGTTTAATAGAATTTTCGGAGCCCCGCGAAATATAAATTTCGACAGTGTGAGTTTCGGCTCTCACAGTTTGGCGCCGTCTGTGGGGACGAGAAATATTCTTTATTCAAGAACAACATGATACATAGCGGAGGACCATGGCAGCCGTAGGAAGAACCGACGGTACCGGCAATCAGCCGGCCGAAGGAAGAACCAACGGTACCGGCAATCAGCCGACCGGAGAAGCAGCTAGAGCCGGAGCAACCGCGGCCGGATCATCCGCAACAGGAGCAATCATCACGGGAGCAACCGGAACCGGAACGGCTGCAGCCGGGAATTCCACCGTCGCACAGCCTCGGTCCGGAATGCCAATCGAAAAACCCATAATAACGGGAGCGGTCAACACCGGCCCGACCGGTCTAGCCGAAGATATCACGACAATTGGCGACCTAAGGAACATAAAAGCAGGACTCGTGGAGAAACAAGACAGACAAGAAAGAGCAACGACGCAGGAGATGACGGCCATCCGAGAGCTAACGCAAGGCTCCCAGCCACTCGGAAGAAGATGCCCCCGTTTCTCACCGCTGACAAGCACTCCCGGAGGGCAGAACCTCGGTGAGCGAACCCCCGTCGGAACAAGGACGGAACCATCGGAACCGCCGCCGTTACACCGAAAAAGTGCAACGAGACGTAAAGCCGAGCAGCCGGTCTCAACGGTAACCGACGGAGAAATCACAGTAGAAGCGGACGGCCGCGACGAAGACAAGACAGACGAAGAAGAAAAAGATTTTACCGAAGAAGAAGAAAACATACTCCTGGAGAACCAGCGAATAAGAGCCGAAGAGCGAGAGAGAACAGGCCGGACGGATCGAATGACCCGCTCCGCGAGCCGAAGAAGCGAAGTTGATGAGCAAAACGCCCAATTGGAGCTAATGGCGAGCCAGATAAGAGAAGCGAGATCTCAAGTCCACATGGCAACCAGTGCGGCTCCCGAGACCGACCGAGTCTTGGAGGAAACTCAAAAAATCCCCTTTACTGCGAGGATCACGAGTGTGAGACTCCCCGACCTCGGAGCAAACATAACAGGAGCACCCAATGCCGAAGTGACGATCGTCGGAATTAACCACTCCAACAACGAGCCGCTCGTCAACGGCCTTTCAATCGAAGACCACGCGATGCACAAAGTTCTAATCAACACGGAAAGTTCGGTCAAAGTCGAATTCCGTGAAACCCTTCGGAGGGTGAACACTGGGACCCGACATCTCACAACCCGTCCAAAACCGTTGACTGGTTTCACCGGAAAGACGACAACGACAGTCGGAGCAATCCAACACCCCGTAATAACAACGGAAACGAAGAAGGACATGGAGCTCTTGGTGGAAAACCGCCTAGGAATTTACAACCCGGCGAACGACGAAAACACCCTGCCGGTCAGCACGACTATCGCCGGAACGTCATTCGATGGAATGACCGGACCAAAAGACACAAAAGAAGGCGTGACGAGAGCGGTCGAGCTGGAGATCATGATCCCAGAGCGACAAGACCAACGAGCTGAAACGACAGCTCGACAGCTACAAACAATCCGAGACGAAGGTCGAGCTAGGAACGTCTCACCAGAGGGATGCCCGAGGCAAGGACGACGAAGCATCACTGCAAGACGTCTTGAATTCTCGCCTCAAGCGGCAATGCCGGGAAGGCAAGATACAAGGGAACAAACCCCGTCTGGGACAAGAAAGGCTTATTCCGGGACGTCGCAGCAAA
Source organism: Isatis tinctoria (assembly GCA_010577795.1). Classification (NCBI taxonomy): domain Eukaryota; kingdom Viridiplantae; phylum Streptophyta; class Magnoliopsida; order Brassicales; family Brassicaceae; genus Isatis; species Isatis tinctoria. The sequence continues at coordinate 16,320,920 of CM021250.1, read as the reverse complement.
AAACCGCAGAACGCCGCAAGACAAATAATCGAGCAGCCAGATTCGACGGTGATCGGCGAAGAAGATGGAGAAACCACCGCATACGGAGCTAGCGAAGACATTAACGAGACGAACGGTAAAGAAAAAGACGCAACATCAAGTCCTGAATCAAAGACGATGATGGACCTAGAACGGCAAAGCGGACAAGCGAAGGCAAACGGATTGGTAGCCCAAGAATTGACGCGGATCCAAGACGAAAACCGAACAAGGAACACCCCTTCAAGAGAAGACTTAAGAAAAAACTACGGGATCATCGAAGCAAAACCGCTCCGATTCGTACTGCCAATCATATCGCCCGGAGAACGTAACTCGATCAAGCGAAGCTCGATCTGGACAAGGGCGGAACCATCCGGATCCCCACTGCCGCAACGGAAGAGTACCCTGGGGCGAGCAGCTGGGTGGCCAACATGGACGATAATCAATGAAGAAAATGGAGGTAGAACCAGAACAACCGAAAACGTAACCAGACAAGATACAATTGAAACCCGCAACAAGGGAAGGGATCCCACCAGAGACGAAGGAAATCCAATACGGGTCGAACATCGAAGGCCAATTGGCGAGCAAGGAAAAACAGACCGAAGGGGAACGCTCTATGCAAGCCAAGAAACTCCCGATGAAGATATTTGGACTCTATCCCAAGGCCCGAGCGAAAGTTTGCGAAATTTCGTAAAATGTTTAGAATCGGTTGCATCGAAGATCAGCGAGCTCAGCAATCAAGCTGCACTCGCTGCTTTAAGAAGAGCGCTACGGTATGAGTCGAGCTTCCGAGAAGAAATTACCCTGAACCCCCCAGCGACGATCCAAGAAGCATTGCACCGTTCCTCAAGTTTCGAGATCATCAAAGAAGAGATCGAGGCCTTGCCAAAGAAGCACCGGCCGTCAAAGACGTTGACAAAAAGCACGACACGACCTTCGGATATTCCAAGCAAGAAAAGGTGCGGACGAAACAACATGAACAAAGGGACGAACACACGCGGAATGCGCACCTATCAAATTAACACGAAACGATCCGACAAGGCCAGACACGGAAATAGATCATGGAGTACCTGGACTCGCAGCGTGGGCTACGGTGAAAAAGTTTACTGCACCTTCCACAAAGACGACGGCCATTCGACCGCAAATTGCGAGGCGATTGCAAGAATGCCTGCAACGAGGTTCCTAACAGGAGACCTTGGAAGCAAAACGACAAAAGAAGACCGGAAGCGCAAGAAAGCGAACACAAGCGTCGAGCCACGATATAAGGCGAGCAGAACCGACCAGTTCGAGAGAACGAAGATTTTTCCTGCAGAAGATAAAGACGAGCAAGAAGAAACGGCGGCTGCCGAAAAGAAGACGTCCGAAACCGCGGAGCCTGAAACGGACGATTCCGCAGTCAAAGCCTAGACGCTTTCATCTCATCTGAAAAATGGAACTACGAATCGGCTTGATCCCCACGATCGGGGTACGTAGGCAGCTCACCTTCCCGTGAGTTCAGCTATAAACAAACAAAAAAAAAAAAAAATATATATATATATATATATATCGCCTCTCGGCACAAATCGCCTCTCGGCACAAGTCGCCTCTCGGCACAAATCGCCTCTCGGCACAAATCGCCTCTCGGCACAAATCGCCTCTCGGCACAAATCGCCTCTCGGCACAAGTCGCCTCTCGGCACAAATCGCCTCTCGGCACAAATCGCCTCTCGGCACACATCGCCTCTTGGCATACGTATCAACCGCCCGTTGCTGATCACAACAGGGTGACTTAACCATGGTTCTTTAACATCCCGCAGTAGATAAACTTAGCGCGCTATATAAATTTCCGGACAACATCCGAACGACGTGACCTGACATCCCGCGATCCTGCAGGGAGCGTCGCAGACGATGTTCTTTTAAGCTTATCTTCAGGAGCATTTCGCATAGGCAAATAGTGCGAGGTGTAAACCGCGAAATAAGCTCGTAAACCCAGTAAAACGCCTGACATGGAAAGCTGGTCATGAACATCTCCGAAAGCAGTATCAAACCGGCTCCGATACGAGATTCTAAACGCGTTCAGTCGAGAGAGGAATTTAAACGTGTAACTCCTCGACACCAAAACACAAGCCCAGGAAAACATCGCAACCTGGCCAAAAGTTCGAGTGTCCGGAAAAACACTCCAACTCAACGCAATGCCTCTTGGTAAGCGAAAAACAACGCAAACGCCTCTTGGCAAGCGAAAAACAACGCAAACGCCTCTTGGCAAGCGACAAACAACGCAAACGCCTCTTGGCAAGCGACAAATAAAGCAAACGCCTCTTGGCAAGCAATAAAAAACATAAACGCCTCTCGGCAAACGCCACTCGGCAAACATCGCCTCTTGGCAAACATCGCCTCTCGGCAAATGCCTCTCGGCAAACATCGCCTCTCGGCAAACGCCTCTCGGAAAATGCCTCTCGGCAAACGCCTCTCGGCAAACATCGCCTCTCGGCAAACATCGCCTCTCGGCAAACGCCTCTCGGCAAACGCCTCTCGGCAAACGCCTCTCGGCAAACATCGCCTCTCGGCAAACATCGCCTCTCGGCAAACGCCTCTCGGTAAACGCCTCTCGGCAAACATCGCCTCCCGGCAAACGCCTCTCGGCAAACGCCTCTCGGCAAACGCCTCTCGGCAAACATCGCCTCTCGGCAAACGCCTCTCGGCAAACAGCGCCTCTAGGCAAGCAGAACGAACCATCTCTTCAGAGATGGCCAACCGCCTTAAACACGGCGAGGTCCGAGACCCCGGGAACGGCCTCGTCGGATCCACCCAGATCAACGACTCCGATCAACGAAGCCTCTTCCTCAATCAAGCCGGATCTACGGGTGACTTGATCCCTTCTCATAAAGGGTACGTAGGCAGCTCGCCTAAAAAACGAGTTCAGTTGCCAAGGAAAAAATGAAAAATGAGCTTTTCCAATCCCAAAGGAAGAAGAAGCTTTACCTTTCCTAACGCAACGAGAAAAAGGAAATCTTTCTTATCCTAAAACTTGAACAGGAAAAGAAAAATTTTCAGTTTCTTCACTCGTAAAGGAAAAGGAAACTCTTCACAAAACAAGCGGCCGCCAGCAGCCCAAGGAGGAAAAATTCATTTCAACCAAATTCGGCCACTCATTATCTATCTACAAGCTAAGGCCTTTAGCCCATCAATCCCGATAAACACTCCATTAACGCTCATCGCCCTTGCAAGCAAAGGCCACGAGCTGGGGGGCTAACTGTTGGGGTCAAAATCCCCTCCTCGGAGATTGATGAGACCAAAGGCCGAATCAACGGTTAAACATTTCCTATTCTGGCAGCAAGCCCACGAAATGAGACCGGACGCCTGCCCGGGTCAAGCTCTTGGCTTAACCGGTCGCAGATGAACTAGACGGGTAGTGACCATTTGTACTCTTTCCTTATCCTTGGTTTTATCCCAAAGGGTTTTCCGGGAAAGGTTTTAACGAGGAAAATTGGTTCACTTATCTTAAAACCCGTTCAGGAGCTAATCTAATCGCTCCGACCAAATGCCCGTCGGGCCGAGCTCTTGGCATTCGGTCCGACAGATGAACTGAACTCTCTAACGGCCTCTCAAGACGAATCTCTGCATATCTTCTCAGCCCGGAGCATTTACCGAGCCAAGACATGGGCTACGGCCGGACCTCATCCTCTCGGACCGGCCCCAGAAGCTATTTCCCGACTATTGGGCCTTGGCCCAATAGTTCCCGAAGAAACATCACGCCATTTAAATACGGACTTCACGCTGTTCAGAACATGGAAAAACATCAAGGAGTTCACTTAAAATAAACCGGAAGAAGGCTTTTAACCGGAGAAAATCGGGCCAGAGGACTTAAAAGACAAGATGGGCCAAATCAAGACAAGCGGGTCGGATCGGAAGAAAAGAGGACTGATGGGCGACGGCCCATCAGGTCATTGGCGGCGGCTAGAAGGGATTTTTACAACGTCCCACATTGCTTAGATTAGTCTTTGAGACCCCAGACTCTCTCATATAAATAGACCCCCTTGTATTCACTTTCAAGGCATCCCAACTCAAGTGCAAGAGCTTTCGAGATATAAGACAATAAGCTTTCTCGAATATTTTTGTACTTAGAGAAATTATTAATAAAAGTCTATTTCTCATCTTTTTACTTTTTTGCCCTTTGGTTCTTGTTTAATAGAATTTTCGGAGCCCCGCGAAATATAAATTTCGACAGTGTGAGTTTGGGCTCTCACAAGAACTGCTCATTCTTTTCTCACCAAGAACTCTCCCATCTTGTGAGCTTCATCTTTTCAAAATTTTCCAGAAACTTCTTGATGAAACACTTGGTGGAAAGCTTGATAGCTTTACTGTACTGAGTATGCTTGAAGTGCATATCTAGATGTCTTAGAGGTGTTGTCTCTACACGAGTTTCCTGAAGGGATTTGTTCAGGTTTTAATCCGATTAAAACAGCCCTAACAACATCCTAAGCCACGGATCGTGTTCAATTGAATCTTTGATAGATCTCGAACATACCTGGTGATTTGCAGCGGAAGAAGATCAGGTAATCGAGATCAGGAAGCGCCTCAAGTGCTGCGCCTCTATAGAAGTCCACACGCACACAAACTGGACGACGGGATGCTAGTGCCTTCGCGAACAATTCGCGATCGGGTTTTCTCTGATTTTCTGGTGATTTTCTGTGGCTGCAGGGACTTCTCTCTATCTCTCATGGTCGACCTCTATATCATATATATAGGCTGGAGAGAAGAGACCTAGTTAACCAGAGAATCAAACCGAGTTGATTTCAATTAAATCAAAAACCGGTTTCTGATCCCGAGTGGTGTCGATCGACACCCACCATTGGTGTCGGTCGACACCCTCACAGAAAGTCATGGATCAAGAAGACGATCCCGATTGGTGTCGATCGATACCCACCATTGGTGTCGATCGACACCCTCATAGAAAATCGATATCGACGTATATCTTATATACGTTGATCATAATCATTACTCTAATGATCAAAACCCAATTTATATTATCCAGTTTGCTTAGGTGTGTGACCCTATAGGATCATATGATAATGGTAATGAGTTCATAACTCATAAGTTATAAGCGGCTTCTAGCAAAACATTATAACCGTCCAATATCATATGATTGTCTTATCTCGACATCACGACTCTACTAGAGTAAATACAAGTCTGATTTCAGGACATTCCCTTCAATCTCCCACTTGTACTGGAATCAAATATTCCCATAATCCCTTTGTCTCTATATCTCGATCTGGCATAAGGCAAGAACTCGTGTCATCCTTAATCAGCCAAACCATGTTTATCGAACTCCGATTTATACTCATAAAAGACAAACGATTGACATTCAATCCGTTTGAGCGCGGCCACGCATTTCCAGTATCAAATCTTCGATAGGCCCTGAGATATTTATCTCCCGTTATATGGGAGGGACAAATTCCATCTTGTTCCATCCCTGATCCTTATATACTTCATAATATGCCCAATCAATGCCTTTATAGCCACCAGTTACGGCTGACGTTTGACAGAGTCAAAGCATACCAATTCATATGTAAGAAAACATGATGAACTCAGGTCAAAGGACTATACTCTATAGTCGTAATGAGAAACTCTTATGACACTCATATAACAATCTTGTAGAGTTCTCATTAGCGGGTCATGTCCGATCATGTGTTCTCTAACACATATCTATGTGATTGACTTTAATACTCCTATTAATGACTCCATGAAACTTAGTCATCAGTCACCTCACATACTAGTCTCGCGCGGTTATCAATGTCCAACTTTGATAACCTCGACTATGGACACAAATAATTTATGTCATCTATCACTTATAGAGTCTCATGATCAAATCACGTATTTGATGATCTATAAGAATGCCATAAATTACTTTTGGACAATTATTTAATAACACCATTAAATAATACTGAAACAATTTCATTAAATAAAACATAACCAAATGTATGTTTACATGAACATCAAAATATAAATATGATAACTCACACTAAAACAAGATTACTGCTTAAGGAATCTAATGCCAATAGCAGCTGCATGACTCTCATGCTTCGGTCGTGGGAGTGGCTTAGTCAACGGGTCAGCAACGTTCTCGTCTGTCGGAACTCTGCTGATCTTGACGTCACCTCTCTCAATGATATCACGAATCAGATGATATCTCCTCTCAATGTGTTTGGATTTCTGATGTGATCTGGGCTCCTTAGCCTGAGCTATGGCTCCATTGTTGTCACAAAACAATGCCACAGGCTCAGAAATGCTAGGAATCACACCAAGCTCAGTAATGAACTTCCTAATCCAAACAGCCTCCTTCGCCGCTTCAGAAGCAGCGATGTATTCAGCCTCGGTCGTTGAGTCCGCCACGGTGCTCTGCTTGGAACTCTTCCAACTAACTGCACCTCCATTCAGACAGAAGACGTAACCAGACTGAGATCGGAAATCGTCTCTATCTGTCTGAAAGCTGGCGTCCGTATAACCACTCACTACAAGCTCATCACTTCCTCCGTACACTAAGAACTTATCCTTGGTATTTCTCAAATACTTCAGGATTGTCTTGACGGCAGTCCAGTGACCCTCACCGGGATCTGATTGGTATCGACTCGTCATGCTTAAAGCACAAGCAACATCTGGACGAGTACAAAGCATGGCATACATAATAGATCCTACTGCAGAAGCAAAAGGAATCCTACTCATGCGCTCTCGCTCAGCAGGTGTCGAAGGACACTGCTTCTTGCTGAGAGTAATGCCATGAGACATCGGAAGCAAGCCTTTCTTGGAATCATGCATGTTGAACATGTGTAGAACCTTATCGATATAAGTGTCCTGGCACAGTCCAATCAGCCTCTTTGATCTATCTCTATAGATCCTTATTCCAAGAATATAGGCGGCTTCACCCATGTCTTTCATCGAGAAACAACTTCCGAGCCAGTCCTTTACTGACTGAAGTAACGGAATATCATCTCCTATGAGAAGTATGTCATCTACATACAGTACGAGAAATGCAACTGCGCTCCCACTAGTCTTCTTGTAAACGCAAGGTTCCTCTTCGTTTCTGATGAAGTTAAACTTTTTAACTGCTTCATCAAAACGTAGGTTCCAACTCCGAGATGCTTGCTTCAATCCATAAATGGATTTATGAAGCTTGCATACTTTCCCAGCATCATCAGGATCAATGAAACCCGGAGGTTGTGTCATGTACACATCCTCCTCCAGAATCCCGTTAAGGAAAGCTGTTTTCACATCCATTTGCCAAATCTCATAATCATAATGAGCGGCTGTTGCTAGGAGAATCCGAATAGATTTAAGCATAGCGACTGGGGAATAAGTTTCATCATAGTCAACACCTTGAACTTGTTTGAAACCTTTTGCCACCAACCTAGCTTTGTAAATCTGAACGTTTCCATCCACATCGATCTTCTTTTTGAAGACCCATTTACACTCAATGGCTTTTACACCATCAGGTAAATCACCCAAAGTCCATACTTGGTCTTGTGACATGGAACCGATTTCGGATTCAGCGGCCTTAAACCACTTTTCGGAGTCAGGGCCCATCATTGCTTCTTCGAAAGTCGCAGGTTCGTCACTGTCAATAATCAAGAGATCATGACAATTAGTCACAAGAAATCCATATCTCTCGGGCTCGTGACGAGTCCTTTCGGATCTGCGAACTTCTGGCATCATAGGTTCGGACTCTACAACTCTTTGTAGATCCAGCCGTTGCTCTTCCTCAACAGGTTGAGCAGGCTCCTGTGATTCTCGAACTTCTTCGAGTTGTACTTTACTCCCACTATTCTTCTTGGAAAGAAATTCTCTCTCAAGAAAAACACAGTTCTTAGCAACAAACACTTTGTTCTCAGAACGGTTGTAAAAGTAGTAAGCCTTGGTTTCCTTAGGATAACCAACGAAGTAGCATTTATCAGATTTGGGTGCAAGCTTATCAGATATCAACCGCTTGACATAAGCTTCACAACCCCAAATTTTAAGAAAAGACAAACTGTGAACTTTTCCAGTCCACATCTCATATGGTGTCTTCTCGACTGATTTTGATGGAACTCTGTTTAGCGTAAACGCAGACGTTTCTAGAGCGTATCCCCAAAAGGATAATGGAAGATCTACTTGACTCATCATCGATCGAACCATATCTAATAAAGTCCGATTCCTCCTCTCATACACACCGTTCCACTGAGGTGTTCCAGGAGGAGTGAGTTGTGAAACAATTCCACAGTTACTCAGATGATCACTGAACTCTTGGCTCAAGTACTCACCTCCATGATCTGATCGAAGAGCTTTGATACTTTTGCCAAGTTGGTTCTGTACTTCATTTTGGAATTCCTTGAACTTTTCTAAGGATTCCGATTTATGTCTCATTAAATAGACATAACCAAATCTACTGAAGTCATCAGTAAACGTGATGAAGTACTGAAAGTTTCCTCTAGCACTAACACTCATTGGACCACATTCATCGGTATGTATTAGGCCCAATAGGTCACCGGCCCTTTCATTAAACTTGTTGAAAGGAGCCTTTGTCATTTTGCCCAATAAGCAGGATTCACACTTCCCAAATGATTCAAAATCAAATGAGTCCAAAAGTCCATCTTTATGAAGCTTTTGAATCCTTTTCTCATTGATGTGGCCCAAACGACAATGCCAGAGAAACGTAGGGTTCGAGTCATTGGTTCTTAACCGTTTGGTATTTATGTTATAGACAGGCAAAGATTGGTTAAGAATATAAAGTCCATTCTCTAATGGAGCGCTACCATAAAACATTTCATTACGATTAAAAGAACAACACTTGTTTTTAATCGAAAAATGAAAATCTTCTAAATCCAAAGCAGAAATAGAAATGATGTTTCTGCTTATAGCAGGTACATAGTAGCAATTATTCAATTCTAAAACCAAGCCTGACGGCAAAGACAAATGATAAGTTCCTACGGCCAATGCAGCAACTCTTGCTCCATTCCCAACGTGCAGGTCCACTTGTCCCTTCTCCAGCGTTCTACTGTTGCTTAGACCCTGCATATTTGTACAAATATGAGCGCCACAGCTGGTGTCTAATACCCAAGACTTAGAACCTGAAGTTGTAACATTTACTTCTATAACATAGATACCTGAAGAAGTCATCTCATACGTCTTCTTCGAGTTCTTTAGATCTCCCAGATACTCTTTGCAATTTCTCTTCCAATGCCCAGACTTATTGCAGTAATGGCATTTATCAGCATCAGTAGGGCCGCGTTTGGGTTTGGAAGAAGTCTCAGGCTTATCCTGATTCTCAATCGGGAATGCCTTAGCTTTTCCTTTACCTTTAGCATGTTTCTTAAACTTTTTACCCCCTTGGACCATAAGTACATTAGGGGTGCCCTTCTTGATGTTTGGCTCAGCTGTCTTGAGCATGCCATGCAGTTCCGTCAAAGTCTTTGTCATGTTGTTCATGTTATAGTTCATGATAAACTGATCAAAGCTCGACGGCAACGACTGCAGAATGATGTCCGTAGCCAACTCTTGGCTAAGGGGACAGTCCAGTTTTGCCAAGTTATCAATATAACCCATCATCTTAATGACATGTGGGCTAACTGGACCATCCTTTGGTAGCTTGCACTCAATGAGAGACTTAACCGTCTGGTATATCTCAGTTCGTGCTTGCTCCTGAAACATCCCTTTCATGCTAGTGATCATCTCAACAGGTGACGCCACGTTCTCGTATTGCTTCTGCAATTCCGAGTTCATGGTAGCCAGCATGAGACAACTCACATCGACCTTATCATTGGAATGCTTCTCCCAAGCATTCCTTTCAGCGTGTCCGGCATTGGATTTCGGTTTCTCAGGGAGAACCTTCTCAAGGACATATTCCTTTTTCTCCTGCTTGAGAACAATTCTCAAATTCCGATACCATTCAAGGAAGTTCAATCCATTAAGCTTGTCCTTCTCAAGGACGGATCGAAGCGAGAATGTGTTTCTGTGAGGGGAGCTAGCCATAGCTGAAAAACACAAAATGAGAGTTTAGTTTCGATGTTCAAGAAATGAGAAATCTTAACAATTAAGAAACTCACATTATATTCAAAACAATTTTCCTCAATTGAATATAAAGATCCAAGATCCATATTTCACAAAAATTTGAGTGAGCTTTGGCCCATCGCCCAAACTTTAGCTATTTAGGTAAGCAACACTTTGCTAATTATATCATATATAATTCTTGTCTCGGATTAATATCTTATATCAAATCCGATCCTATATCTCTGAGCCCAAAACTTTTTTGATAGCCCAGTTAAGCAAACCAATCTTTTAAGTCCGTAGTAACGATTACAACCTGCCTCACTCATGTAATTGCGGACACCCTGCTTTGGCAGACCCATCACACAATGAAACGAGCCTTGACAGTTGACAAGATTGGGAAGATATTAAAAGCTTAATATTAGGTTTGAGGAACGGAACATCAATCTAGTTTATATCACTTATATATTCCAGATTTTTAACTCGTTCTTTACTTGTAAAAAATTCTTAAGTTAAACAAGCTAGGAACACAAGTTCTGAACTGGTGTCGATCGACACTACCTTAGTGTCGGTCGTCACCGAATGGTGTCGATCGACACTACATTAGTGTCGGTCGTCACCGCCAGATTGGTGTCGATCGACACTACATTAGTGTCGGTCGTCACCACCAGATTGGTGTCGATCGACACTACATTAGTGTCGGTCGTCACCACCAGATTGGTGTCGATCGACACTACATTAGTGTCGGTCGACACCGAAGAACCCAGAACGGCGTTCTTCGTCAAAAACGATTTTTGAACAGGTGGATCTAGCAAAATTCAACAGATTCAATAGAAACACTAGGCTCTGATACCACTGAAGGGATTTGCTCAGGTTTTAATCCGATTAAAACAGCCCTAACAACATCCTAAGCCACGGATCGTGTTCAATTGAATCTTTGATAGATCTCGAACATACCTGGTGATTTGCAGCGGAAGAAGATCAGGTAATCGAGATCAGGAAGCGCCTCAAGTGATGCGCCTCTATAGAAGTCCACACGCACACAAACTGGACGACGGGATGCTAGTGCCTTCGCGAACAATTCGCGATCGGGTTTTCTCTGATTTTCTGGTGATTTTCTGTGGCTGTATGGACTTCTCTCTATCTCTCATGGTCGACCTCTATATCATATATATATAGGCTGGAGAGAAGAGACCTAGTTAACCAGAGAATCAAACCGAGTTGATTTCAATTAAATCAAAAACCGGTTTCTGATCCCGAGTGGTGTCGATCGACACCCACCATTGGTGTCGGTCGACACCCTCACAGAAAGTCATGGATCAAGAAGACGATCCCGATTGGTGTCGATCGATACCCACCATTGGTGTCGATCGACACCCTCATAGAAAATCGATATCGACGTATATCTTATATACGTTGATCATAATCATTACTCTAATGATCAAAACCCAATTTATATTATCCAGTTTGCTTAGGTGTGTGACCCTATAGGATCATATGATAATGGTAATGAGTTCATAACTCATAAGTTATAAGCGGCTTCTAGCAAAACATTATAACCGTCCAATATCATATGATTGTCTTATCTCGACATCACGACTCTACTAGAGTAAATACAAGTCTGATTTCAGGACATTCCCTTCAATTCCTGCAACACATAGTCCAACAAACAACAGTACTTCACCAAGTATTCGAAATATTACTTATCAATTCCAACATATCCTACGAGTTTTCCAATTTTTTCAACTATTAAGTATCAATTCCAACACATCCTACAATTCCACATAATTTTACCTAGTTTCTATCATTTTTCAACAAATTCAAGATTTTTTTCTCCTTATCCATACCTCATCAACAGTCGCGGATCCTCGCTCTCGAATTCTCTCTCCATCCTCATGCGAATTTAGTTCGAGATTTTCACCAACATTCTCTTCATTATCTTCCCAATTATCAACATTATCCTCATCAACATCATTCCCTTCACTCTTTTCTTCACCTGACTCCACATTCGCCTCATTAACCGTATTCTCTTCACTCTTTTCTTCGCCTGACTCTACATTCGCCTCCTCTTCTTCTCTTTCTTCGGTGTCCTCTTTCTCGAATTCTCCATCTCCTGCTTCTTCGGTGTCCTGTTTCTTGGAAGAGACGTCTTTTGGTTCTACGGTGTCCTCTTTCCCGGGCTCTACTGATTCTGCGTCGGTGTCCTCTTTCTCGGAGGAGACGTCTTTTGATACATCCATAGTCGGATTCACAGCTGAGTGCTCCATTTCCTTCGTCTCCTCCGCTTCTATTTCCATGACGAAGGAAGACTTCGCCTTCATCTTCTTAGCTTCTAAAACACTGGTCGAATTTTCATTCCTTCTCTTCCTCGGATTAGGGTTCTTCGTCGGAGGCTTCTTCGTCAGTTTAGGGTTCGTCTCGTTCTTCTTCGCTTTAGAGTTCGACTTAGGATTCTTCTTCTTTTTTGGATTAGACTTCAGCTTAGGATTTGGTTTATGATTCTTCTTTGCCGCCTCCTTCTCGACAATCGCTGAATCGTTCGCCAATAGCTCAGTCGACCGCCTTGTATCAACCATCTCCTCAAGATTTAACTGGGAAACGAGAGAATTAAGAAACGTGATAAAATTTCTAAACTTAGTCAAAAGTGAGAGGAGAAATTGGAGAGAAGCAGACGAGAAGTCGTTTTGAGTACGAAAAGCAATTTTTGTTTTTTAAATGATTTGCGATTTTTAATATATTTTTTCGACCGAGAAAATAGATATTTCATCGTAAACGGGTCATACCCATACGGGTTTGGTTCGCCTCGGGCATTAGACGTAATTACATCATTTTGGGGCTGGCCAAACAGGAATTTCATTGTCTTTCAATTTAAAATTAATTGGAAAAGAAATTTGAGACATAACCAGAGTATTTCAGATCATTGTTCACCCAGGAGGAGTATCTGAGCCAATCTAGGCTACGAAGGAGGAGTCATCGTCTCAAACGCTCCCTTTTTCGAAAATAAAATCTGTAATACTCTCGTTTCGTCCTTACTACTCTCGGTGTTGCGAAATTACGAGGTTGCCATTAATGAAACTCTTATTCCCTCAGAGGCTCTCACTCTCACTCTCCCCTCTCCTCTCACTCTCGCTCACCCGGGTGAGATCGATTTGTTTTTATTTTCGGGGGAGATATATTTATTTTTGAAATAAATTGGATTATGTAATTATTATTTTTATTATTGAAATTGTTCTGATTTAAAAAGAAAAACGTATTAGACGAAAAAGAAAACAATAACTCTCCATACGCGACGAGAGCTCGCCTCCGACGTCGAGCTTCAATCGGCGACGCCGAACAGCCTTAGCTACTCCACCTGCATTCTCACTCCCCGTAGACATCCTGTCGTCCCTGTCGCAGCGCGGAGGTTCAAGGTTAGGTCTCTTAGCTTATGTCGTTTCCTGGATTGAAAATTCCGCGAATTGGAGATTTGAGTTCACATCGGTTAGTAATCAATATTTGTGGGTTGGAAATGACTGTATGTTGGATACAAATGCAATGTAGGGGGCTGAATCTTAGTGAAATCTTTGTTTTTGAAATGTCAAAACCGACTGAATCTGGGTATAACTAGGAAAAACTTGTAACAATGTGAAATGATGTAAATCTTGTAAAACTACGGTATAACTTTGAATAAAAAACTGTATCGAATGAGTTGTTTGGTATTGGTTTGGCAGGGTACAATGAGCAACAACGTGATCATATTTTATAAATGCGAAGGTGTTTGCAATGGTATAGTATTCAAGACACCAGTCGATGAAATTAGTAAGTCGATGGTAGAAGCTAGGCTATACAAGAAGCTTGGGTTAGAGGAAAGTAAAGTGAAATTGCGATTTAGCTACACTGTTAGATTGGCTAGATGTGAGGAAACGTGTTATATTTGTGATGATGAGGATATGTTGGTTTATCTAGCGAATGTTGATAATGAGAATCGCAGAAGTCTTTTGATAGTGGATGTGATGGGTACACCGGAACCGCCAGAGCAACAGTCGAAAGCGGGTAAAAGCTCTTGTGGTAAGAACTATGTAGAGTCTGAGGGAAGCGACGACGAAAGCGCAGGAATAGGACCCAATGCGATTGTGGTGCATGTTGGCAATGTAGAAGGAAATGAAGAAGAAGAGGAGGAGGAGGATTAGGATTATGATTATGGTGATTCTGATGATTCTGATTCTGATGATGATGATTCTGATGATGAATGTGATGGTAACGGTGGGGATAGTTTTGATATGTATGATTATTACATTGAGGAAGCACCTGTAGTTGAATCTAGTCAGAGCATAGAACAATGGGAAGATGGTTTGGATTTGATTGTTGGTCAAGAGTTTCGATGTAAGAAAGATGTCGCAAACCTGGTTCATAGAGGCGCATTTGCGAACTCATTCGGTTATGTTATAAAAAACTCTGATACGAAAATATGGGTGGCAAAATGTGGTGAAAAAACTTGTACTTGGCATGTACGAGCAAAAAAGTTCATGAACTTGGATTATTTCTCGATTAGAAGGTACAATAAGATGCACACATGCAACCGCACTAGTCAGGTTGAAGAAGGCAGGAAGAAGAGGAAGGCATCGGTTCATCTTGTTGCATCTATTGTGAATGAGGAATATATCGGGAGACTAGAGGATCGAACTCCTAGAGAGATCATGGATCTTGTGAAGCGTAGAGTTGGTATATATATATCATACTCGACGGCCTTGAGAGGGAAAAATCAAGCAATTAGTAATAAGCGTGGTAGCCCGGAAGAAAACTATGCGATGCTGTATCGATACTTGTACGTGTTAGAGGAGCTGAATCATGGTACCAGAACAGCAGTGGAAGTGGATAGTGCGGGAAAATTCAAGTACTTATTCATAGCATTGGGAGCTTGCATTGATGGGTTTAAGTTCATGAGGAAAGTTGTGATAGTGGACGCTACATTTCTGAAGGCCGGATTTGGTGGTGTACTAGTTTTCGCCGCAGCTCAAGATCCAAACCGTCACATTTATCCCATAGCATTCAGTGTACTGGACGGCGAGAATAATGATAGTTGGGCATGGTTTTTTGAGAAGCTGAAAACCGTTGTCGAGGAGTCTTCGGAGTTGGTATTTGTGAGCGATAGAAATGTAAGCCTCATCAATGCCGTAGCTAACGTCTATCCGCAAGCTCATCATGGGTTTTGCTTATCGCATTTGAGTCAAAACGTGAAAAAATATGGTCCAAGCACATGCAGAGATGTTGTCGCCCAAAAATTCATGGAGTGCGGTTGGGCTCACACGGTGGCGGAGTTCAATGGGCTGTACACGGCGTTCAAGGAGATGTTTCCAAATGCGGCGAAGTATGCGGATGAGACCACCGTCCCAGAAAAATGGGCAAGATGTGCATCTCCGGTTGCCAGATACAGCCTTGACACTAGTAACTCAGTGGAATCTCTAAACAAAACTTTTAAGGATGCCAGGAAATACTCCTTAATATCCATGCTCGATGCGATAGTTCGGAAGTTTTCTGATTGGTTTAACGAACATAGGAACGAGTCTGTGTCAGGTACCCCATCGAACGAACTGGTTCCTTTGGTTAAGAACTTCTTGCACGACAATTGGCCTGTTGCGAAGAGACTAAAAGTGAGGGAGGTAAACCGTTTTGACCTTGACTACAAAGTTGAGTCAACAGACCGAAAGCTTTACTTGGTGAGCTTGGCATCCAAAACTTGCACTTGCCGGTTCTTCGATATTCATAAGTATCTTTGTCTCCACGCAATTTCCGCTTTCATCTGCTTTAAAAATCAAGGAAGGCGTGATATCTCCATAGAGCTTCATGAGTTGTGTTCAAAATACTATTCGGAGGATATGTGGACTTTGGCCTATACCAGGTCGCTATATGTAGTGCCTGATATGTCTGCATGGGTTGTCCCAGATTACATCATGGAGAAGCAGATAATACCACCGGATCGCGTGTTATCGAAGGGTCGCCGCAAAGATAAACGATTTCCATCATGTGGAGAAAGGCGGCGGAAGAAAAGGACACAGAACAAAGCCAAGCGTGGAAGGACACTACCTTGGTTACTATATGGAGACAACTATGCATGATGTGTTTTTTTTTTCTTTTGTTATTTGAACTTCATGACTCTCGATATTATGTTGATGGCTTTGTGTTTTGTTTTCGTGTTTGAGTGGTTAACTTTTGTGGTTTTCATTTGTTATTATCGAATTTTAGGTCCATCATGTCCTTCTTATGTTGATTGCTTCACAAAATTATGTTTCGTTTTTGGTTTCATTCTATTGTTAGTTTTGGTTTCATCTCACACTAAATTTCTTAGGTTTCTAAAATAATCTAAAGAAAGTCACGAAATAGGAGTGTAGATTAATTTGGGCTTCGTAACAAACAAATTAGTTTGGGCTTCGTAATGGCTGAAACTTGTGGAATTTGATATTATTCTCGTCAGGAAGCGGAGTGAGCCTTTGAGCAAAACTCGCCTTGATTCTTCTCTCGAATTCTGTCCTTTCTCTCAGACCCAAAAAACACCTGAAATGATTATATGTCGGCTTTTTGGGAGTTATTTCTGATGTTTTTTTTTTGGTCTTATAAAAGTTTCTCATGTTTTTTTTTTGGTCCTGTTCTGTGCGAAGAAAAGTTTTTTATGTGCTATTATCAAATAAAATTGGATATTTGAATCGAAATATCAAATAAAATTTATTTTTAACACTTGTTGAAATTTAAAAATTGTTTTTCATTATTCTTAAGACATCTTGAAATTGAAACGAAAATTTTAAAATATAGCAAACTCCATAGTTGGTGAAATCTCCCTTATACTTTTAGAAACACTTGTTGATGGAGAACGACTTAGTGAAGTGAAAGTACAAAAATTTATAAATTCGAACTTCTCATTGCATATAACTATGATAACGAAACTAAAGATGCTATTGGTGACTTGTGAAACTAGTAATCACAACTTTTCGTAGGTGTTATACTAACATAATGCATAACCAATTTTTGTTACATTATGTATAACTCACAACTTCGTATAACTATTTGTTTTGTTTGGGCGCGAGATTGAAAATTTTGGGCGCCATTTCCAAACTTTTGGTCAATGTAGACCACCATTTTCTCGGATGTGAACCTCTCTCTCCTCGAAAAACACACACTTTCGAGATAACTCTCCATTTTATCTCAAAATCTTTTCTCTCTCTCTCTCTGTCCTCTCTTTCTCTCTCTCTCTTTCTCTCTCTCGTTCTCTCTCCCTCTCTTTCTGTCGAGAATTTCTTCAGATCGAAATGGCTTACAACGACTACAGAGACAATTTTTAGACCGACCCATACGAGGACGACAAGCAGACATGGAGATTTATGAACATGCTCGAACGTGTCCAACGCGCTGAGTTTGGGATTCCCAAAAAATGCCCATGCGGTGGAGATATCTGGTCTGAATCATCTCCAACTGCAAAGGCTGACCTTGATTTCGATACCTTGACAGGCATGCGATACTTCACCTTCCGCAATTATAAGGTAAAAGTACAGATCCTCGTTTTTATGTGGTAAAATTATGAGTGGCAAAATTAGGAGTCTTGGGCAAATTATTATGTAGGATGATGGACTGCACATTCGGCACCCATGGGTTTTTGCTGTTGAACAAGAAATTGGTCTGCTAGAGGAGACTATTGATAGTATGAAAGAAGAGATTCACAAGAATGGGGACGAGATTGTGAAGCTGAGGGATGTGGTGGAAGGATTGACAGGAAAGCGAGTGGTGTAAGGCGTAAGGATCTGAGAGATTACTGATTTGCATTATTCTATCTATCTATCTATCTATCTATCTATCTATCTATCTATCTATCTATGTATTAATCTTTGTTGTAATGTGTTGTTGTTGTTGACGAACTTGTAATACTTTGTGGTAAAACTATTATGTTTGTTGTCCATGAAATTCCAAAACTCCGTAAAACTATTTGGTTCAATCTACAAGAATTTGCAAAACTTTGTAAAACTATTAGTTATTTTACATAAAGTGTGTTGCAAACGTCTGGTAAAACTATTATGTTAAATTCAAACCATTCGAACAATTTCAGGAAATTTTGGCGCCATTTTTGAACTTTTTCGACCCTTTTGAAGTTTTTAAAAACCCTATTACAAAAACATTGGGCGCCATTTTTGAACAACCCTATTACAAAAACATTGGGCGCCATTTTTGAACATTTTCGACCCTTTTGAATTTTTTAAAAACCCTTTTACAAAAATATTGGGCGCCATTTTCGAACCTTTTCGACCATTTCGAATTTTTTAAAAACCCTTTTACAAAAATATTGGGCGCCATTTTTGAAACTTTTGGGGATTTTGAACCATTTCCCCAACTTTTCGAAGATATCTACCTTTTTCTCTATCTCTCTTCCTCTCTTATTGTCATCGCTTTCAGATTCTCTCTCTCTCGCCCTCTCTCTCTCTCTCTCTCTCTCTCTCTCTCTCTCTCTCTCTCTCTCCTCTCTCTCTCTCCCTCCCTCCCTCTCTCTCTCGAATATCCTCTCGATCTCCTTCCTCTCTTCTTCACATCCAAATGTCGGATGATGGGTATCATGACGAATGCTGTCCAGACGAAGAGGAGGCCAAGAGAAATTACGACAGACTGTTCCACGTCGCCGACGCCAACTATGGGATTCCAAAAAAATGCCCATGTGGAGGAGATATCCAGTGTGAAGTATCTCAAAAATCTCCCCACGATTCGGACACCGAACCAGGCATTAGGTTCTTCAGCTGCACAGATTTTAAGGTTATTATTGACATCTAGCTTTTAAGATTAGGTCTTTCGTGATATTGGGTGTTCTTCTAATCAGTTGTAGGATTGTTAATTGTAGGATGATGGACTCCACTTCCGTCATCCATGGGTTTTTCCTGTGCAAGAAGAGATTGAAAAGCTTCACCTGGAGATTGCGGATCTGAAACGACAACTGGCCAAGGTGAGAGGTCTCGTGAGAGCTCTCGTAGCTACAAGAGGAAGTTCGAGTTCAGGGACGTAAGGAGTTTGTATGGATTAGGGATGAATTAATCCACGTTTGGTTATTTTGTATAATTTGGTTAAACTATTATTGTTCTCTTTGCCGTTTTACGTTGGAAAACTATATGCAAAAAACTATCTTTTAAAACTTGGAAAACTAGCATTGTTATCTTTCGCGTATTATTCCGGAAAACAATGTGCGAAAAAAATATCATTCAAACTTCAAAAACTAGCATTGTTATCTTTCGCGTATTACTTTGGAAAACAATGTGCACAAAAATCTCGTTCATTGCCAATATCCAAAAACACACATAGCCAATATCCAAAAACACACATAGCCAATATCCAAAAACACACATAGCCAATATACAAAAACAACAAACCAGAATATCCAAAAACAAGAAACCAAAGAAAAAGGATAAATTGTCTGAGAAGAGGGCAACATAAAACGGGTCTCACACGTTCTTCATAAAACCTTCTAGTGCCTCCATCCTTTTCTCCAATTTGTCTTGCTTATCCACAACTTCTCGCATCAAATCGCCCAAATCCTTCACCGCATCCACCAATTACCCCAGCTCAGATTTCGCCGACTTCCGTTTTCTCTTGCCTATTACCGGCTTCGACACAGCAGTCTCAATTACTCGCCCTTCCAAATCTTCCATCATCATCTCCTCGAACACAATGTGTCTACCTTCCTTAAGGGTCTTCATCCAGCTTTCAACAATCGGATCGTCCACGTCAGGGTTGTCATCTTCCTCCACTATCGCGTCCAACAGATCATCCTCATCTCCTTCTGTCAGCAGCAAACTCTGAATGCTCTGTCAATAAAAAACAATGCAGAATTAAATCATATACCATAAAATAAGTACACAGTTACTATTATTATGACCACTTACATCAGTTTTATCAAGCGCCCCATAAATGACATCAAAAGGATACCCTTTCATGCCGCCACTTTTCCAGTTAAACTTGCACATCCTAGGACACTCAGAACAGGCATCTGGATTAGCTACTCGGAACTTTTCTTTCAGCTCTGGAATGGCCTCAGTCGCTAAAATCTAAACAAGACACAGACATTTCTAGTTAGGTTCCGGTATTTAGCAAACATTGCATAATAGATGAAAATAAATTCAATTACCTCCAAAGGGACACAAAACCCGGGGAACGGCCAGTCACCATCAACCACTCCGTTGAAACGCGACATAGTGGCCTTGATTGATTCTAAAATCATATCATAAGAGAACCTTCCCCATGAAAATCTCCTAACTAAGGTAAGATCGTCCACATATCTAAGAAAGATATCGTGAACAGCAGTAGCTCCATCCTCCCTTGTCTAGCAGGGCTGTACACAATGCTGCATAGAAAATACAGCACCATCATCTTCAGCCTCTCTCCTTTTGTATCACCTTCCATTTCCCAAGTTTTTTCTCCACTCTTTCCATCGTTACACGCCCTTCTGGAAATTGCCTGTTCACGTAGTCCAAGCTCCTCTCTGCCTCCAATTCAGTGGGTAGTTCGCGCAGTCCAGTCCAGATAACAACGCGTGCTCCCTTAACCCATATCTGATTGGAACGCCATTTAACACGAACCAAACTTCTTTTTTCTTCTCAATTTTTGCCGTACGAAGAAGAAGCATCCACATCGTTTGCACCATGTGATTGCCTTTCCTTGGCATGTGAAAGAAATGGCAGAACTGCTCATTCTTTTCCCACCAGGAACTCTCCTGTCTTGTGAGCTTCATCTTATCAAATTTTTCCAAAACCTCCTGATGAAACATCTAGTCGAAAGCTTGATAGTCTTACCGTACTCAGTATTCTTGAAGTACATACCTAGAGGTCTAAGAGGTGTTGTCTCAACACCTAAACCCTGCAACACATAGTCCACCAAACAACAATACTTCAACGAGTATTCCCAATATTACTTATCAATATCAACACATCCTACGACTTTTCCAAGTTTTCCAACACATTCTACAGGTTTTCCAGGTTTCCACACAATCCTATGCGTTTCAACATAATTTTACCAAGTTTCACTATTTCTTCCTACTCTTACCTCTTCACGGCTCGCGGATCCTCCGTCTCCGATTCTCTCTCCAACAGTCTCATGTCGAGAAAGGCCTCCATCCCCATCCTATCCCCATGCGCAACCTCATTCTCTTCAGCTTCACTCTCTTCCAATTAGCAACATTCACCTCATCAACCTCATTCTGTTCACTATTTTCTTCGTCTAACTCCACATTCGCCTCCTCCTCTTCGGATGCGTCGGTGTCCTCTTTCTGGTTCTCTCCATCTCCATCTTCTTCTTTTTCAGTCTCTCCTTTCCCGGACGACTCTCCATCTTCTTCTGATTCTTTGGTGCCTGGATTTTCTACATCCTCAGTCGGATTCGGAACCACCTGTGAGTGCTCCGTGTCAACCGTCTCCTCCGCCGTTTCCCCTTCCTTCTCCTCGACGACGCCGGAAGACGGATTCGGAATCTCCTCCGACTTCTCCGTCTCCGCCGTCTCCTCCGACTTTTCGCCTTCTTTATGCTCGTCGCCGGACGACTTCGCCTTCTTAGCTTCCACCCCACTCGGCGACTCCAGATTTTTCCTCTTCCTCGGGTTAGGGTTCTTCTTCGGCGGGTTCTTCTTCTTAGGGTTAGGCTTCTTCTTCGGGACTGGCTTCTTCTTCGGCTTAGCAGTAGGCTTCTTTATGGGCTTCGGGTTATTCTTCTTCGCCACTGGATTCTTCTCCCCCGCATCCTTCTCACCACTCGATTCTGTCGCTGAATCCGTCTTCGAACGCCGCGTATCAACCATTCCGCCGCAACAGCACAAACACACAAGAACGAGATTGGGTTGAGATCGAGTTCGACACAACTCGTTTTCGACAGGAGACAGGGAGAGAAGAGAGACAGAAAGAAGGAGGGAGACGAGGAGACAAAATTTTGGACTCGTATTTTTATTTTTCTCTATTTTTCTCTCGTTTCGAATTTCACAATTTGATTAAAAAAATATTTTCGAATTTCTTTTATTGTTTTTCTCTTAAATCGGATCTACACCGGGTCAAACCTTCTCGGATTCGGGTATGCCCGGGTACGTTCGTAATAAACGCTTTTAGGTTCCGGTCAATTAGTCAAATCACGTAACATTTGTTTTAAAAAAATTATTAAAGAAATTCGAGATATAACGAGAGTGTTTCACATTGGCTTTTCCGGAAAAGGAGTATCTGAGCCAATTTAGGCTACGAAGGGACCACGAATGATGAACGATGGAAACTGTTGGGAAACTGCGAACTCCACCCCGATTTCGGAACCCGTCATCCTCCGGATCTTCGTCGAAACTCCCTGGATCTATCGAAGAAGCTAGGTTTCTTCCGATGGTTTTTCTCTCTGTCCCGGATAAAAACTGTTCTGGGAAATAATTCGGGAAAACGACTTATTTCCCCCTCGGAACTATCATATAGTAACAGATCCACACAAAGTTTCAGCTTTGTTCCACGTCTCCATAGTTTCATCGTTCGAAACTTATGTCCCCACGGTTTCATAGTTCGAAACGTATTACCACACAATACCAAAGATCGAAACTAACCTGCACACAAACCGTAATCTATCACGGTTTACTGTTTACCGTAATTATTGGTAACCAACAAAAAAAAGATTAAACCGGATTAGATCCGATTAGGATCCGAATAAATGGGTAAACCGAAATCAGAAAACCAATCATGATTTGATCTCCCAAATCGAAACAAAACCCTAAAAAAAAAATCTGGGTATATCTTCTTCTTTGTATCTCACGATGATCCTATTACACCAAAACGATTATGAGTTTGTAAGTGAAATAAAAATTCTGGGTTCTCACCTTCTTTTCAACCCACGTTTTCGACACTTCCACTTCTATTTTCTACTTTCTTTTTATTTTAATTTACCTTTTCCCAATACCACTTTCTCTCTCTATATCTATCTCCTCCTTTCTTCTTCATTCAACTTTACTCTGAATATTGCACGGTCTATTCCAAAATTGATTTATGGGTTTTGAACATCTCTTTAGTAAAACGGACTTTTGATCTCAGATTCTTATTGGATACACCATTTGTGAACATGTGACACCCAACCGCCTCTGTCTTTTTCTTCAACCCCGAATTTGCAATTAGGAAGAATAGGAAGAATAATTAAGAGAATTGACAACAACAAAAAAGTAAAAAACTATGAAAGAAAAACCAGAAAATTCCACATCCATAAATAAAAAAACCACAATAGAAATTGGTCGATAGTTTGAAGTAATCTTGTTGAAAGGATTTTAAAATTTTGATTTAGAGATTTTATTTGAATTGGGTTTACGGGTCGGATTTGAAATTTGGTCAGGTTTTTTTGTCTTGGTCTAGTTTCAGGTTTAACTGTTTTGGTTTTATATTTAGGTTGTAAACCAATAAAACCGGTATTTATGTGTAAATAACTTTCCAACTTTCATTTTATGGGGAAATATGCTCTAAAGTTTTGAACGATGGAGAAATAGAACGAGGTCGAAACTTTGTGTGGAAACGTTACTATATGATAGTTACGAGGGAGAAATAGGTCGTTTTCCCAAATAATTCCCGATAAGTAATTTTCACTCCCGAAAGCCTAACTTCTTTATTTTCAAATGCTTTATTTCAGATTTGGTTTTTGATCGAAGGGGACACATAACTTCTGAGGTTGACGGCGAGCGCGTGGAAAAGCTCATCTATGTACTCTCCTTGCGAGCCAGGTCGTTTGAGTTCCTCTCTCGAATTTTTGTTCGGTTATTTTCTTGCAATTATTTGTGAATGAAATTTAACTTTCTGCTCTGAGGCTAATTAGAACTGATGGTTCGATCATCTGCATTTAGGTACAAGCCTGAGGTTGGAGATATTGTGGTTGGCCGTATCATTGAGGTAGATTTTTTGTTTTCGTTTGAAATCGGGTTGAGAGATTAGCATGAAGGGTTTCTTCCAATTAATCTTTTGTCAAAGTGTGTTTCGTGAACTCTTTAGTTTCACTGGTTATGAGCTGTGTTCTTAGCTATGATTGTGGTTGATTTGGAAAATCTCCATCTTTAGAATTTAATTGCTGATGAAATTGACTTTCTTGCAGATGTGGCCGTCACTTGTTCAAACAGCAAAAAGAAGGAGGCTGCAACGCATGGATGATGTGCCAGCAATGGGATGCTCCTGCGACTGTGGTAAAGTCTATATCCAAATCCGAAACACAAGATCTCTACACACCTTAAGAATATGTACATATATATTCCTTTGGAGAATTTAACTTTGTTATGTCTTATGTCATCTCTATAAGTAGATTGGCTAAGACTAGTGTTTGCTTAAGAATATTAGCTTCCATATTTGAATAATGTTTGTTGGAAAGTTCTGTGATTTCTGTCATCATCAGTCTTTGAGTGCTTGAGGATTTAGGTCGTGAAACCTTTTCCTTTTCGTTACTTTGCACTCAAACCTTTTCCTTTTCAATCCATTTTCAGTTTCAATGCAGTTTCTCTGTCACGATTGATTTGCTGATGGGAATTGGTTCAGTTAGTTTTCGTCCTTTGTTTTCTGCCTCTTTGATTCGACTGTCACACTCTGTGACTGACGTACACATTTTCACTACTTCTGATCGCTTTAAAACTAATGGTGTGCCCATGATTAATAATGGGGATTCTAGTAGAGACGCAAGAAGAAAGACAAAAGCGATTATCATGGGCACAGATTAGGAAGACGACATCAAATTAGGAAGACGACATCAGTGATAACAATGAAATAGAAGAAACACCTGCATGGTGCTCAGATCCTCATCTCCCTCCATGTGCTGTGTATGTAGAGACCTTTCTTTCTGCTTGTTATATATGAGTCGATTTTTCCTATAATGGAATCTAACCAATTTATTACTTTTGTATCATTAACAAATGCAGTTTCGTCGAGATCATGGCTCCTGTATTTTCAAGAGACGCCTGCGTATGTGTGTGGCACATGATCCAGGTTCCTTATTTTATCATCTGTTTCTTCACTCTTCAGTCATCTTCCCTTTATATCTCTCTTCCCGTCAGTCTGCGTATGTGTGTGGACATTTGAAGCTTCGTCTTTATTTTTTGTCACGCAAAGGACATATGTACTTGATTAACTACATTGGACACAAACAAGAGAAGGGCCTTTATGAACAGCTGGAGTTTGAAGTTGTTTCAGTTTTTGTCTGTCTGAGAATGGATACATTAGTTTCATTATTTTAGTATTTGCAGAACTTATGTATCTCATATTGATTTAACCAATAAAGACTTCTGGTTCTTTATTCATTAACGAATTATTTGACTGTGTTTATACATTCATAATCTTAGTGAAACCGTCATTTGACTGTGATTTTGTTTCTATGCACTGTTAAGTTAACTGCCAAATAATACCCACCATGAGTATGTGTTGAGACAATTTCAAAATTATGAGCAAGCAGTATCCCGTGAGGAAAACAAGTAACTTAGCTCTGGTTCAGGTATTGAATTCCCTAAGGAGACAAAGCAAAGATGGGAGAGAGGTAGCAACAGCTGTTCCAGGGAAGAAGATGAACCAATGCAAGATGAAGTATGCATGCCTAAAGGACATCCTCAGAAGCAAAAAACCCACAGCATAAATTTTCCAAGCCTTCAGCGGTCTGAGAATTTTGTTTTGATAGAGAAGAGCCTATACTCAATTTTTGTTACGATTCATAATTTTCGTATATATCATCATGCTACTATCCCTACATTTGATGTTCCTCCTTACTTATTTGACAACCGAATCTATTCGTATTTTATTTATCTATGTTGTGCTAATAAAAATATTCACTATATGGCATTGATGCATATACACTTTGTTACCTTGTTTCTTGTGAATTCAAAGCTATATTCAAACACTTGATTAGCCATATGATTGAGTGAAATACCAAATCAAATTACTGCAGAATCTCAGAAACAAGAAACAATGAAACGAATAACATAACTTTGAAGAAAGGATGCTTACTGCACTGAAAAATATTTTAATCTCTAACAGCTATAATTCCAAAATGAAGAACAAAAATAAATAAAAACTGTCTAAATCATCATTAAGTTACCATAAATCTACCACATCAAAAACAATAAATCTACTGACCGCGACCATGATTGAAAACTGTAAATATGACAATAAATCTATTATCGTAGAAGATAACTCTACCAAAAATTTAATAAATCTATTATAACCGCAACATATCTATTGTCACTTCATAACATCCTAAAACTTATCAACAAAGAAAATAAATCTACCAGTCTACCACCAATAGAGAAAATCTATTGTCGCTATATATCTATCAACACAGCCAATAAATCTACCTTCACTTATATACTTGTCAACAAATCTACCATCCGATTACTAAGTTTACTGCATCAAAAAGTCTACCGTCCGAATAATAAGTGTACCACTTCACAATAAGTCTACCATTAAAGACCCATTAAGTCTATCAGGCGCCCAAAAAGTCTACGTAGATTTATTAAGTTTGTCACAACATGGGCGGTAGACTTTCCGTTACGCGCGCAAAATTCATTAATGACATTTTCGTTATTGATGTTTTTGTTAACACATGCGAAAAGGATAAAATCGATACGAAACATTATTTTAGTAATTTCCAAAATATGGACATCAAACTAGTTATTTCAGCATTTTATTTCACTAGTGTAGTTATTTGCCCTATAATAAAATATCTAACATTTGGTTTACTTCGCGTGCACTTGAGATCTAACTTTCTCGGGATAAAATATATTAAATCAACTGCATAGGTTACTATATGTTATGAACCGTTTGGTTAATGGACTCAATATAGACCGATCCATATAGAGGTTATTAACATAACCGGTCCTTAGTATAATTAGATGTTTTCCTTTATAGACAAGGAATAGGTTTATGGAATATTTCCTTTTCTTTGTATGGGTAGTAAAAGGATAATTACCTTTTCTCTACCTGGTGTAACCACTATATAAAGAGACATTTGGTCCTCATAATAATACACACAGAACATTCAGTTCACAACACGTTATCAGCACGAAAGCTCCTAAACCCTAAAACCCTAGAGACCCTGAGTAGCTGCCGAAACTTTAAAGAGTCATATCTTTCAAACCGTGAGGAACCAGAAGGCGATCTAGATATCAAATCGAAGCCCTCGACGAGGCGAATCTACCGGTGAAAACCGCTTGTCGATCCGTCATCGGACCCGCTTTCACGCACGCATACAGTGCACGACGACCCACCAAATAAACCAAGGAGATCCGATTTCAGCTTGTGTTTTCCGAGGTCATTAGCTCCCGGTTCATTCCAATTCAAATCTAAAAGAAAGAAAAAGGTAAAACCCTAAACTAAGAACAAAGCAAAACCGAATTGGACATTAATGAACTTGAACCCTAAAATCGGTTGCTCCCATGAACTTGCTTGATCTTATTAAAACCTTGAAACCGAACATTGCGGATCTGAAACGACAACTGGCCAAGGTGAGAGGTCTCGTGAGAGCTCTCGTAGCTACAAGAGGAAGTTCGAGTTCAGGGACGTAAGGAGTTTGTATGGATTAGGGATGAATTAATCCACGTTTGGTTATTTTGTATAATTTGGTTAAACTATTATTGTTCTCTTTGCCGTTTTACGTTGGAAAACTATATGCAAAAAACTATCTTTTAAAACTTGGAAAACTAGCATTGTTATCTTTCGCGTATTATTCCGGAAAACAATGTGCGAAAAACTATCATTTCAAACTTCAAAAACTAGCATTGTTATCTTTCGCGTATTACTTTGGAAAACAATGTGCACAAAAATCTCGTTCATTGCCAATATCCAAAAACACACATAGCCAATATCCAAAAACACACATAGCCAATATCCAAAAACACACATAGCCAATATACAAAAACAACAAACCAGAATATCCAAAAACAAGAAACCAAAGAAAAAGGATAAATTGTCTGAGAAGAGGGCAACATAAAACGGGTCTCACACGTTCTTCATAAAACCTTCTAGTGCCTCCATCCTTTTCTCCAATTTGTCTTGCTTATCCACAACTTCTCGCATCAAATCGCCCAAATCCTTCA
This sequence comes from Isatis tinctoria, assembly GCA_010577795.1. Taxonomy (NCBI): domain Eukaryota; kingdom Viridiplantae; phylum Streptophyta; class Magnoliopsida; order Brassicales; family Brassicaceae; genus Isatis; species Isatis tinctoria. The sequence continues at coordinate 16,292,855 of CM021250.1, read as the reverse complement.
CCGCATCCACCAATTACCCCAGCTCAGATTTCGCCGACTTCCGTTTTCTCTTGCCTATTACCGGCTTCGACACAGCAGTCTCAATTACTCGCCCTGCCAAATCTTCAGCCTTCATCTCCTCAAACACAATGGTTCTACGTTCCTGAAGCGTCTTCATCCAGCTTTCAACAACCGGATCGTGCACGTCCGGGTTGTCATCTTCCTCGACTATCGCGTCCAACAAATCATCCTCCTCACCTTCTGTTAGCAGCAGACTCTGAATGCTCTGTCAATAAAAACAATGCACAATTAATTCATATACATTAAAAGAAGTACACAGTTACTATGACTATGATAACTAACCTCAGTTTTATCAAGCGCCCCATATATGACCTCAAGAGGATACCCTTTCATGCCGCCACTTTTCCAGTTAAACTTGCACATCCTAGGACACTCAGAACAGGCATCTGGATTAGCTACTCGGAACTTTTCTTTCAGCTCTGGAATGGCCTCAGTCGCTAAAATCTAAACAAGACACAGACATTTCTAGTTAGGTTCCGGTATTTAGCAAACATTGCATAATAGATGAAAATAAATTCAATTACCTCCAAAGGGACACAAAACCCGGGGAACGGCCAGTCACCATCAACCACTCCGTTGAAACGCGACATAGTGGCCTTGATTGATTCTAAAATCATATCATAAGAGAACCTTCCCCATGAAAATCTCCTAACTAAGGTAAGATCGTCCACATATCTAAGAAAGATATCGTGAACAGCAGTAGCTCCATCCTTCCCTTGTCTAGCAGGGCTGTACACAATGCTGCATAGAAAATACAGCACCATCATCTTCAGCCTCTCTCCTTTTGTATCACCTTCCATTTCCCCAAGTTTTTTCTCCACTCTTTCCATCGTTACACGCCCTTCTGGAAATTGCCTGTTCACGTAGTCCAAGCTCCCTCTCTGCCTCCAATTCAGTGGGTAGTTCGCGCAGTCCAGTCCAGATAACAACGCGTGCTCCCTTAACCCATATCTGATTGGAACGCCATTTAACACGAACCAAACTTCTTTTTTCTTCTCAATTTTTGCCGTACGAAGAAGAAGCATCCACATCGTTTGCACCATGTGATTGCCTTTCCTTGGCATGTGAAAGAAATGGCAGAACTGCTCATTCTTTTCCCACCAGGAACTCTCCTGTCTTGTGAGCTTCATCTTATCAAATTTTTCCAAAAACCTCCTGATGAAACATCTAGTCGAAAGCTTGATAGTCTTACCGTACTCAGTATTCTTGAAGTACATACCTAGAGGTCTAAGAGGTGTTGTCTCAACACCTAAACCCTGCAACACATAGTCCACCAAACAACAATACTTCAACGAGTATTCCCAATATTACTTATCAATATCAACACATCCTACGACTTTTCCAAGTTTTCCAACACATTCTACAGGTTTTCCAGGTTTCCCAACACATCCTATGCGTTTCAACATAATTTTACCAAGTTTCACTATTTCTTCCTACTCTTACCTCTTCACGGCTCGCGGATCCTCCGTCTCCGATTCTCTCTCCAACAGTCTCATGTCGAGAAAGGCCTCCATCCCCATCCCTATCCCCATGCGCAGCCTCATTCTCTTCAGCTTCACTCTCTTCCCAATTAGCAACATTCACCTCATCAACCTCATTCTGTTCACTATTTTCTTCGTCTAACTCCACATTCGCCTCCTCCTCTTCGGATGCGTCGGTGTCCTCTTTCTGGTTCTCTCCATCTCCATCTTCTTCTTTTTCAGTCTCTCCTTTCCCGGACGACTCTCCATCTTCTTCTGATTCTTTGGTGCCTGGATTTTCTACATCCTCAGTCGGATTCGGAACCACCTGTGAGTGCTCCGTGTCAACCGTCTCCTCCGCCGTTTCCCCTTCCTTCTCCTCGACGACGCCGGAAGACGGATTCGGAATCTCCTCCGACTTCTCCGTCTCCGCCGTCTCCTCCGACTTTTCGCCTTCTTTATGCTCGTCGCCGGACGACTTCGCCTTCTTAGCTTCCACCCCACTCGGCGACTCCAGATTTTTCCTCTTCCTCGGGTTAGGGTTCTTCTTCGGCGGGTTCTTCTTCTTAGGGTTAGGCTTCTTCTTCGGGACTGGCTTCTTCTTCGGCTTAGCAGTAGGCTTCTTTATGGGCTTCGGGTTATTCTTCTTCGCCACTGGATTCTTCTCCCCCGCATCCTTCTCACCACTCGATTCTGTCGCTGAATCCATCTTCGAACGCCGCGTATCAACCATTCCGCCGCAACAGCACAAACACACAAGAACGAGATTGGGTTGAGATCGAGTTCGACACAACTCGTTTTCGACAGGAGACAGGGAGAGAAGAGAGACAGAAAGAAGGAGGGAGACGAGGAGACAAAATTTTGGACTCGTATTTTTATTTTTCTCTATTTTTCTCTCGTTTCGAATTTCACAATTTGATTAAAAAAATATTTTCGAATTTCTTTTATTGTTTTTCTCTTAAATCGGATCTACACCGGGTCAAACCTTCTCGGATTCGGGTATGCCCGGGTACGTTCGTAATAAACGCTTTTAGGTTCCGGTCAATTAGTCAAATCACGTAACATTTGTTTTAAAAAAATTATTAAAGAAATTCGAGATATAACGAGAGTGTTTCACATTGGCTTTTCCGGAAAAGGAGTATCTGAGCCAATTTAGGCTACGAAGGAGACCACGAATGAACGATGGAAACTGTTGGGAAACTGCGAACTCCACCCCGATTTCGGAACCCGTCATCCTCCGGATCTTCGTCGAAACTCCCTGGATCTATCGAAGAAGCTAGGTTTCTTCCGATGGTTTTTCTCTCTGTCCCGGATAAAAACTGTTCTGGGAAATAATTCGGGAAAACGACTTATTTCCCCCTCGGAACTATCATATAGTAACAGATCCACACAAAGTTTCAGCTTTGTTCCACGTCTCCATAGTTTCATCGTTCGAAACTTATGTCCCCACGGTTTCATAGTTCGAAACGTATTACCACACAATACCAAAGATCGAAACTAACCTGCACACAAACCGTAATCTATCACGGTTTACTGTTTACCGTAATTATTGGTAACCAACAAAAAAAAGATTAAACCGGATTAGATCCGATTAGGATCCGAATAAATGGGTAAACCGAAATCAGAAAACCAATCATGATTTGATCTCCCAAATCGAAACAAAACCCTAAAAAAAAAATCTGGGTATATCTTCTTCTTTGTATCTCACGATGATCCTATTACACCAAAACGATTATGAGTTTGTAAGTGAAATAAAAATTCTGGGTTCTCACCTTCTTTTCAACCCACGTTTTCGACACTTCCACTTCTATTTTCTACTTTCTTTTTATTTTAATTTACCTTTTCCCAATACCACTCTCTCTCTCTATATCTATCTCCTCCTTTCTTCTTCATTCAACTTTACTCTGAATATTGCACGGTCTATTCCAAAATTGATTTATGGGTTTTGAACATCTCTTTAGTAAAACGGACTTTTGATCTCAGATTCTATTATTGGATACACCATTTGTGAACATGTGACACCCAACCGCCTCTGTCTTTTTCTTCAACCCCCGAATTTGCAATTAGGAAGAATAGGAAGAATAATTAAGAGAATTGACAACAACAAAAAAGTAAAAAACTATGAAAGAAAAACCAGAAAATTCCACATCCATAAATAAAAAAACCACAATAGAAATTGGTCGATAGTTTGAAGTAATCTTGTTGAAAGGATTTTAAAATTTTGATTTAGAGATTTTTATTTGAATTGGGTTTACGGGTCGGATTTGAAATTTGGTCAGGTTTTTTTGTCTTGGTCTAGTTTCAGGTTTAACTGTTTTGGTTTTATATTTAGGTTGTAAACCAATAAAACCGGTATTTATGTGTAAATAACTTTCCAACTTTCATTTTATGGGGAAATATGCTCTAAAGTTTTGAACGATGGAGAAATAGAACGAGGTCGAAACTTTGTGTGGAAACGTTACTATATGATAGTTACGAGGGAGAAATAGGTCGTTTTCCCAAATAATTCCCGATAAGTAATTTTCACTCCCGAAAGCCTAACTTCTTTATTTTCAAATGCTTTATTTCAGATTTGGTTTTTGATCGAAGGGGACACATAACTTCTGAGGTTGACGGCGAGCGCGTGGAAAAGCTCATCTATGTACTCTCCTTGCGAGCCAGGTCGTTTGAGTTCCTCTCTCGAATTTTTGTTCGGTTATTTTCTTGCAATTATTTGTGAATGAAATTTAACTTTCTGCTCTGAGGCTAATTAGAACTGATGGTTCGATCATCTGCATTTAGGTACAAGCCTGAGGTTGGAGATATTGTGGTTGGCCGTATCATTGAGGTAGATTTTTTGTTTTCGTTTGAAATCGGGTTGAGAGATTAGCATGAAGGGTTTCTTCCAATTAATCTTTTGTCAAAGTGTGTTTCGTGAACTCTTTAGTTTCACTGGTTATGAGCTGTGTTCTTAGCTATGATTGTGGTTGATTTGGAAAATCTCCATCTTTAGAATTTAATTGCTGATGAAATTGACTTTCTTGCAGATGTGGCCGTCACTTGTTCAAACAGCAAAAAGAAGGAGGCTGCAACGCATGGATGATGTGCCAGCAATGGGATGCTCCTGCGACTGTGGTAAAGTCTATATCCAAATCCGAAACACAAGATCTCTACACACCTTAAGAATATGTACATATATATTCCTTTGGAGAATTTAACTTTGTTATGTCTTATGTCATCTCTATAAGTAGATTGGCTAAGACTAGTGTTGCTTAAGAATATTAGCTTCCATATTTGAATAATGTTTGTTGGAAAGTTCTGTGATTTCTGTCATCATCAGTCTTTGAGTGCTTGAGGATTTAGGTCGTGAAACCTTTTCCTTTTCGTTACTTTGCACTCAAACCTTTTCCTTTTCAATCCATTTTCAGTTTCAATGCAGTTTCTCTGTCACGATTGATTTGCTGATGGGAATTGGTTCAGTTAGTTTTCGTCCTTTGTTTTCTGCCTCTTTGATTCGACTGTCACACTCTGTGACTGACGTACACATTTTCACTACTTCTGATCGCTTTAAAACTAATGGTGTGCCCATGATTAATAATGGGGATTCTAGTAGAGACGCAAGAAGAAAGACAAAAGCGATTATCATGGGCACAGATTAGGAAGACGACATCAAATTAGGAAGACGACATCAGTGATAACAATGAAATAGAAGAAACACCTGCATGGTGCTCAGATCCTCATCTCCCTCCATGTGCTGTGTATGTAGAGACCTTTCTTTCTGCTTGTTATATATGAGTCGATTTTTCCTATAATGGAATCTAACCAATTTATTACTTTTGTATCATTAACAAATGCAGTTTCGTCGAGATCATGGCTCCTGTATTTTCAAGAGACGCCTGCGTATGTGTGTGGCACATGATCCAGGTTCCTTATTTTATCATCTGTTTCTTCACTCTTCAGTCATCTTCCCTTTATATCTCTCTTCCCGTCAGTCTGCGTATGTGTGTGGACATTTGAAGCTTCGTCTTTATTTTTTGTCACGCAAAGGACATATGTACTTGATTAACTACATTGGACACAAACAAGAGAAGGGCCTTTATGAACAGCTGGAGTTTGAAGTTGTTTCAGTTTTTGTCTGTCTGAGAATGGATACATTAGTTTCATTATTTTAGTATTTGCAGAACTTATGTATCTCATATTGATTTAACCAATAAAGACTTCTGGTTCTTTATTCATTAACGAATTATTTGACTGTGTTTATACATTCATAATCTTAGTGAAACCGTCATTTGACTGTGATTTTGTTTCTATGCACTGTTAAGTTAACTGCCAAATAATACCCACCATGAGTATGTGTTGAGACAATTTCAAAATTATGAGCAAGCAGTATCCCGTGAGGAAAACAAGTAACTTAGCTCTGGTTCAGGTATTGAATTCCCTAAGGAGACAAAGCAAAGATGGGAGAGAGGTAGCAACAGCTGTTCCAGGGAAGAAGATGAACCAATGCAAGATGAAGTATGCATGCCTAAAGGACATCCTCAGAAGCAAAAAACCCACAGCATAAATTTTCCAAGCCTTCAGCGGTCTGAGAATTTTGTTTTGATAGAGAAGAGCCTATACTCAATTTTTGTTACGATTCATAATTTTCGTATATATCATCATGCTACTATCCCTACATTTGATGTTCCTCCTTACTTATTTGACAACCGAATCTATTCGTATTTTATTTATCTATGTTGTGCTAATAAAAATATTCACTATATGGCATTGATGCATATACACTTTGTTACCTTGTTTCTTGTGAATTCAAAGCTATATTCAAACACTTGATTAGCCATATGATTGAGTGAAATACCAAATCAAATTACTGCAGAATCTCAGAAACAAGAAACAATGAAACGAATAACATAACTTTGAAGAAAGGATGCTTACTGCACTGAAAAATATTTTAATCTCTAACAGCTATAATTCCAAAATGAAGAACAAAAATAAATAAAAACTGTCTAAATCATCATTAAGTTACCATAAATCTACCACATCAAAAACAATAAATCTACTGACCGCGACCATGATTGAAAACTGTAAAGATTACAACAAATCTATTATCGTAGAAGATAACTCTACCAAAAATTTAATAAATCTATTATAACCGCAACATATCTATTGTCAGTTCATAACATCCTAAAACTTATCAACAAAGAAAATAAATCTACCAGTCTACCACCAATAGAGAAAATCTATTGTCGCTATATATCTATCAACACAGCCAATAAATCTACCTTCACTTATATACTTGTCAACAAATCTACCATCCGATTACTAAGTTTACTGCATCAAAAAGTCTACCGTCCGAATAATAAGTGTACCACTTCACAATAAGTCTACCATTAAAGACCCATTAAGTCTATCAAGCGCCCAAAAAGTCTACGTAGATTTATTAAGTTTGTCACAACATGGGCGGTAGACTTTCCGTTACGCGCGCAAAATTCATTAATGACATTTTCGTTATTGACGTTTTTGTTAACACACGCGAAAAGGATAAAATCGATACGAAGCATTATTTTAGTAATTTCCAAAATATGGACATCAAACTAGTTATTTCAGCATTTTATTTCACTAGTGTAGTTATTTGCCCTATAATAAAATATCGAACATTTGGTTTACTTCGCGTGCACTTGAGATCTAACTTTCTCGGGATAAAATATATTAAATCAACTGCATAGGTTACTATATATGTTATCATCAATTTTTTTAGTTTATTTTTGCTGCTAATTACTGTGAGTAGATTCGGAGTTAACTGTTAATTTGTTTCTGTTCAAACATGTACACCAGTTCTTTGGGTACACTCCCAAGTCGAAAAATTTAGACTTGAACCTTATAAAGATATATTTGTTTAATTTATAGGTTACTATGAAATATAATTAAAGGCAGGTTGATTGTGTCAAAACCCATTATGAATATGGATTTAGTTTTGTATTGCTCCATTTAAAAAGGAAACAAATAAAAGACAACAACAGATGATTTCAATAGAACGCTTAATGTATATCACAAAAATATACAGTTTTCTTCTTTGCACGGCGAGATAGTCGCAATCTGTAATTTGTATATTTTTAAAATATATTTTTGGGTCCGAGGATCTTTTGTTTTTTTTTTTTGAATGCTAAACTAAATTCAAAAAATAAATTCTGTTTTTACAACAAGTGTGTCATTCCGTAGAGATTTGAATTAGAAAAGCAGATTTGTCGCAATAATGTTAACAAAAAATCTTAACTGATTTATTATTGGTCTTAACTACACGGGAGATTCTGTTCTCAAACTCCAGAGGCTATGGTGGAATCATCCAAGTAAGTAAAAGTTTGAGCTATTTTCATATGTTCTCAGGTGGGTTTTGGTATCAGAATATAGAATAACTACATCTTAGTGTAGGCTAACTTTCACTGTGGTGTAGGCTAGCTTTGGTCACTGATGTAGATGTATTGCCTCGATGGATTATCACTTGTGGCGGTTATGACATTATGAATTCCGATCAGTTTTATAGATGTCTACGACTATGGAAATAACAAAATTTCGCGAAATAACACCTTTTATCGTATAAAATGAATATGAGCTTTGGTATAATTCAGATTTGTAATTACTATATTAATGTAAGTTTTTTATTGGATTTAGTAATATTTTTATGGTTACTCAGTGGATTACAAAAAAAATACATTGAAATATGAAAATTTGACTTTTCAAATAATATTCTTAAGATCCACATAAAATTTTAAAGTTCAAAAGTAAACAAGAAGTTGTTCCAAAAAAGCGTGGACCTCCTTGTGATTGTCCCTATCATCGACTTTGCCTCATGCTCATCTTCGTTCTTTAATTCTATTTTATCGTCACCGTCGCCCTCTTTCCTCCCGTTCGAGGAAAATTTCTAAAGTTTTTTTCCTCCCATTTTATACAATTTTTCCACACTTGATTATTTAAACATCTGTGGTAATGGTTTTTGGATATTTCAAAGTCTGATTTTGGAAATCAGTTACTTAACCAATAAATAGGTTTACTTAACGAAACATATCACTAGAGCCCCTCAGAAATAGGTTTAACAGTTTTATGGACCCTAAGGAGGAAAAAATTAGATCCTTAAAATTTTTTTTTTTCACGTTTCTAATATTTTTTTTCTTTTTTTTATCATTAATATTTATATAAATTTTATTATAGAATGAAATATATACATATCAAAATTTTGGGTCCTCTTAAATCTAATTTTAAATAGTTAAACTTTTGTAAGAGTAAAAATATATTCCAATTAAATATCACAACTTCTAAATTAGTAAGATACAAAGACACTGGGTTCAGCCATGGACCTCGGGCCGTCGCACCTATTTTCCTCTTCCGTGAGTCGGCATTGTTGCCACTCCATAAACCATTGGCAATATCTCGGCTCTTCAAAGGTTAATGATTCGTGGAGAACAATGTTCCGAAACGACAGAATTTGCAACACTTAAAATACGTTTACCGTCTAATGTGACACAAAAAAGAATAGTATTATTTCTCTTTGTTCTAAAGAACCGAGATAACTACCAAAGCATATAAAAAGTAACAGCCTACTTACTTCAGCACCAAAGCAAAGTTTCATTAGTCGCGATTTCCAGTTTTTTCATGTTTTAGTATTTTACTGAAATAGGTTTTCAACATATTTTAGGGAGAAAAAAAATTCAAGCTATATACTTCCTAGCAGATTTGTTCGATTCCATGATCAAGATACTAAAGAGAATTATTGGAGTTGTATCTACATGTTCAAACTAAAAAGTCTCTATTTATAGCTGAAACACGGATCAAAAATTCAAAATCAAATTTATAGATGATATTGTAACTTGGTCGTTTACTCCAACTCATAGTTCTACATATTTATGTTTAATAGATTTCTCGAGTATTTTAAATGGTGAAAAAGATGAGAAGTTTTGTGTTGGTGAGTAAACACTTAGTTTTGGCATGGAATTTTTTAATGTAGCAAGGAGGCAAAGAGAAAGAAGATGGAGGAGAAGCAAGGAGGAGGAGAAGCAATGAAGAGGAACAAGGAAGAGAAACAAGGAGGAAAATCGACCAGGAGGAGCAATGAGGCAAGGAGGAAGAGCGAGGAGGATAAGCAAGAACCAAAGCGGAGGCGAAGCAAGTTGAAGCAAGAAGAAATATTACTGCATTAGATTATTTAGATTATTTGCTCTGTTTGAAAAAATGATTTTCATCCAGAAAAATAATAATATTCTAAAATAATATATATAAGAATAAATTGTATTTAAATTGATTTCAATTTTTTTTTACTTAATTTGCAAATGTATTGGCCCGCAACAAAAAAAGAAACTTAGAAAGAGCCTTAGGAGCAAAGAAACAAGGAGGAAGAGGAAGGAGGAGAAGAATAAGCAAGGAGACACAATGAGGAGAATCAAGGAGGAGAAGTAAGGATGAGAAGCAAGGAGGCAAGGAAGATGAGCATGGATAAGAAGAAGCAAAGAGGAGAAGCAAGAAGAAGAAACAAGGAGGAGGAGAAGCAAGGAGTAGAGCGAAGAGGAGAAGCAAGGAAGATAAACAAGGAGGAGGAGAAGAAAGCAGAAGCATGAAGAAGAACAAGCAAGCAGAAGCAATAGGAAATAGTACCGCCTCAACGTTTAGGAAGAAGAACTAGATTATTTGCTCTTTTTGAAAAAATGATTTTCATGGAAAAAATGAAATTATTCCAAAATATTATAATATCTATAAAAAATAAACTGTACTCAGATTGATTTCAATGTTTCTTTACATAACTTGCAAATGTATCGACCAAAAAAAAAAAATTAGAAAGAGTCTTAGGAGTATGCAGTATGGTAGAATCAAAACTCATTTCTCTACCTCCAAGAATGTGTTGCTCGACGAATTTGCCGAAATTCCATCAAAAAAATTTTCAATTTTAAATGCACCTGCAAAACACTCAAGTAAGTTACAGAACTTTCTACGGCTTACACATCTATTGATTTATTCAGTTTCTCAAAGAATCAATGGATTCATGCCTCAACGTTTATGAAAAAATGTTACAAAAACGAAAACATATGCACGATCTATTTGAAAAGAATTCAGAACTATTTTTTTGTATAGAGAAGAAGCAAGGATGAGAAGCAAGGAGAAGAAACAAGGAGAGCCAATGACGAGAAAAAAAGAGGAGAAGCAAGGAGGCAAGGAGGATATATCAGCATGGAGGAGGAGGAAAGAGGAGGAGCATGGAGGCAAGGAGGAGGAGCAAAGAGGAGAGCGAGGTGGAGAAGCCAAGAGGAGGATAAACAAGGAAGAAAAAAAAAGCAAGCAAGAAGAAATATTACTGCATTATATTATTTGTTCCTTTTTCAAAAGTGATTTTAACGAGAAAAATGAAATTATTGCACACTGGAATAATATATATAATAAATTGTCCTTAAATTGATTTCAGTATTTTTCTACTTAACATGCAAGTGTATTAGCCCGTAAAAATTAGAAGGAGTCCTAGTAGTAGGATCAAATCAAAACTCATTTCTTTACCTACAGAGTTACGAGAATGTGTTGTTCAACGAATTTGTCGAAATTCCATCAAAGTTTTTTCTCAATTTTAAATGCATCTACATAACACTCAAATAGGTTACAGATTTATCCATTGCTTACGCATCTATTGATTTTATTCAGTTTCTTGAGTAATCAGTGGTAGGCATGGGCGTTCAGGTACCTTTTCTCACTACAAGAGAACATACTGTTTACGACACAAAATTTGGATGGTAATTTGTCATAAAAAGAGTTTTACTGCGAACTAGGGACAAAACGTAAATCGTTGTGAGCTGATCGTCGTAAAACAAAAATCGATGGTAAATCGTTGTAAAAAGAGTTTACGATGAATTCGGGACGCCACCTTTTACGACAAATTTGGGACGCTACCTTTTACAACGAATTAGGGACGCACAGTTTTAAGACGAATTGGGACGTGATTTTTACGACGAAATTGTGAGGAAATATGGTTATAACGAATTAGAGACGATATTTAGATTTTATAAAAAAAACAATTTCGATATTAACGATACAAAATAATTATATTTTTAAGAAAGAATAAAAAATACGAAAATTAAAATAAATTCAATTTTAAATCATTAAAAAATTTTCGTTGTAAAATTTTGTTTCGTTGTAAAATCGTCGTAATTAGGGATGAATTTACCACGAAATCGTCGTAAACGCATTGCAAAATCGTTTTTGCTATGTGTTGGGAAAGGAAAAAAATGGTCGTTAACGCATTGCAGGGTTCGTCGTAAAATCGTTGTAAAGTTTTATGACTGCTTTTCGACTTTAAATCAGTGTAAAAGAATTTCGTCGTAATTTGGAAGGCCATTTACTAAAATAATCGACGAGGAGGAGCGACGAGGAGGAGCGACGGGGAGGAGCGACGGGGAGGAGCGACGGGGAGGAGCGACGAGGAGGAGCGACGTGGAGGAGCGACGAGGAATATCGACGTGGAGTAGCGACGTGGAGTTGCGACGAGGAGTTGCGACGTGGAGTTGCGACGAGGAGTTGGAACATGGAGGAGCGACGATGAGTTGCAACGTGGAGGAGCGATGAGGAGTTGCAACGTGGAGGAGCGACGAGGAGTTGCAACGTGGAGGAGCGACGAGGAGTTGCAATGTGGAGGAGCGACGTGGAGAAGAAAGGAGGGGGTGCGAGGAAGAGGAGCAAGGAGGCAAGGAAGAGAAGCTAGGAGAACGAGAAGCTAGGAGGAAGAGAAGCCAGGAGAAATATTGCTGCATTAGATTATTTGTTCTCTTTGGAAAAATGACTTTCATCGCGAAGCAAGCCAGAGTCATGTATAAGGAAGTCTGAATCTTGCAGAAGCAAGATAGAAGCAAGGCAGAAATAAGCCAGGAGGAAGAGCCGTGCGGAGTGTTGGGGTCAAAATACCTTCCTCGGAGATTGATAGGGAAAAACATCGAAGTACGGTTAAGCATTTCATAGCAGCAAGCCCACGAAATGAGACTACATTCCTGCACGGGTCGGGCTCTTTCCATTCGGCCCGACAGATGAACCAAACGGACTGTGGCCATTTGTACTCTTTTTCCTTATCCTTGGTTTGTACTCTTTTTCCTTATCCTTGGTTTTTTCCCCAAGGGTTTTCCGGGAAAAGTTTTAACGAGGCAAATCGGTTCACTTGTCCTAAACCCATTCGGGAAACAGTCGGCCCAAGAAACGGGACCAAGCGCCTGCACGGGTCGAGCTCTTGACATTCGGCCCGGCAAATGAACTCTCAAGACGAATCTCTGAATATCTTCTCATCCCGGAGCATTCTGTTTGAAATCAATAATAACAAAAGAAAATTAAAATAACGTTTGAAATCAAACTTTAAATTCTGTTTGAAATCAAAATTCCATCCTAATTACTAAGTAAAACTAATTAATTAAATAATTAAACTAGAGAGAGAAGAGACTTTCAAGGAGAGCAATTGCGGGTGTAGAATCGTTGTAAAAATTTTTTTCGTTGTAAAATCGTCGTAATTAGGGATGAATTTACCACGAAATCGTCGTAAACGCATTGCAGAATCTTTTTTGCTATGTGTTGGGAAAGGAAAAAAATCATCGTTAACGCTTTGCAGGGTTCGTCGTAAAATCGTTGTAAAGTTTTATGACTGCTTTTCGACTTTAAATCAATGTAAAAGAATTTCGTCGTAATTTGGAAGGCCATTTACGACGTATTTACGAGGTTACATGATTTCGTCTCCAAATCATCCCACATCTGATTAACGACGAACTGTTTGGTCGTAACTTTACAATGACTTTACGACGAACTGCGGTTTCCTCGCAAACTCGTCGGGACTTCGTTTTAAATTTACGACCAAGCTTTTTCGTTGTAAAATTTCATCCTTAATGTATTGTTTGCTTGTAGTGTCTGGTTCGGTTCGGTTCTGGGTTTTCAGGTTTGAAGATTTATGACTCATTTGGGTATTTTAAAATTATGGTTCGGGTTCGGGTCGGGTACCCAAAAATTTAGAAAAAGAAAATAAAATTAGTTAAATTTAAATTTAATATAGCTAAAAGTTTAATATATTCTATTTATTTTTGATATTTTAGTTATTTTGGTTTAAAAATAATTCATATATTTAGGACCCGTTCGGATATTTTATGAATTTCAGTATTTTTCGGTTCGTGTTCGGTTCGATTTTTTGGTTCGGGTTCGGTTCGATTTTTCGGGTTCAGTTTTTGCCCATGCCTAATCAATGGATTCATGCCTTAGTGTTTATGGAAAAATGTTACAGAAAGAAAAATTTATGTACAATTTATTTAAAAGGATTTCATGGATATATTATGTGTGGTGGAGAAGCAAGGTGGAGAGGAAAGAAGGAGAAGCCAGGAGGAAGAGCCATGCGGAGGAGCAAGGAGGAGAAGCCACGCGGAAAAGTACAGAGGCAAGGAGAAGAAGCTAGGAGGGGGAGAATTCTGTAATATCTACTCAGGTACGTCATAGAACTATCCGTTGTTTACACATCTATTGATTTATTCAGTTTCTTGAAGTATCAATGGATTTCTCAACGTTTATGGAAAAATGTTACAAAAAATATAATTTATGTGCTATTTAAAAGGATTTCAAGGCTGTATTATGTACAGACGAGATTCAAGGAGGAGCGACGAGGGAGAGCGACGAGGAGGAGCGACGAGGGGGAGCGACGAGGAGGAGCGAAGAGGGGGAGCGACCAGGAGGAGCGACGAGGAAGAGCGACGAGGAGGAGCGACGTGGAGGAGCGCGAGGAGGTGCAACGTGGAGGAGCGACGTGGAGGAGCAACATGGAGGAGCGACGTGGAGGAGCGACGAGGAGGAGCGAAGTGGAGGAGAGACGTGGAGGAACGACGTGGAGGAGCGACGAGGAGGAGCGACGTGGAGGAGCGACGAGGAGGAGCGACAAGGAGGAGCGACGAGGAGGAGTGACGTGGAGGAGCCACGTGGAGGAGAGACTTGGAATATCGATGTGGAGTAGCGACGTGGACTTGCGACGAGGAGTTGCAACGTGGAAGAACGACGACAAAGAGCGACGTGGAGAAGCAAGGAGGAGGAACGAGGAAGAGGAGCAAGGAGGCAAGGAAGAGAAGCAAGGAGGCAAGGAAGAGAAGCAAGGAGGCAAGGAAGATAAGCTAGGAGGAAGAGAAGCCAAGAGGAGGAGATTCACGGAGGAGAAGCAAGGAGTATAGCCAAGGAGGAGAAGCGACAAGGAGGAGCAACGAGGAGGAGCGACGTGGAGGAGCGAAGAGGAGGAGCGAGGTGGAGGAGCGACGAGGAGGAGCGAGGAGGAGCGACGAACGAGGGACGTGGTGGAGCGACGAGGAGGAGCGACGTGGAGGGATGTGGTGGAGCGACGTGGAGGGACGTGGAGGAGCGACGGGGAGGAGCGACGAGGAGGAGCGACGTGGAGGAGCGACGGGGAGGAGCGACGGGGAGGAGCGACGAGGAGGAGCGACGGGGAGGAGCGACGAGGAATATCGACGTGGAGGAGCGACGAGGAATATCGACGTGGAGTTGCGACGAGGAATATCGACGTGGAGTAGCGACGTGGAGTTGCGACGTGGAGTTGCGACGAGGAGTTGGAACATGGAGGAGCAACGATGAGTTGCAACGTGGAGGAGCGACGATGAGTTGCAACGTGGAGGAGCGATGAGTAGTTGCAATGTGGAGGAGCGACGAGGAGTTGCAACGTGGAGGAGCGACGAGGAGTTGCAATGTGGAGGAGCGACGTGGAGAAGAAAGGAGGGGGTGCGAGGAAGAGGAGCAAGGAGGCAAGGAAGAGAAGCTAGGAGGAAGAGAAGCCAGGAGAAATATTGCTGCATTAGATTATTTGTTCTCTTTGGAAAAATGACTTTCATCGCGAAGCAAGCCAGAGTCATGTATAAGGAAGTCAGAATCTTGCAGAAGCAAGATAGAAGCAAGGCAGAAATAAGCCAGGAGGAAGAGCGGTGCGGAGTGTTGGGGTCAAAATCCCTTCCTCGGAGATTGATAGGGAAAAGCATCGAAGTATGGTTAAGCATTTCATATCTTGGCAGCAAGCCCACGAAATGAGACTACATTCCTGCACGGGTCGGGCTCTTGCCATTCGGCCCGACAGATGAACCAAACGGACTGTGGCCATTTGTACTATTTTTCCTTATCCTTGGTTTTTTCCCCAAGGGTTTTCCGGGAAAAGTTTTAACGAGGCAAATCGGTTCACTTGTCCTAAACCCATTTGGGAACCAGTCGGCCCAAGAAACGGGACCAAGCGCCTGCACGGGTCGAGCTCTTGACATTCGGCCCGGCAGATGAACTCTCAAGACGAATCTCTGAATATCTTCTCATCCCGGAGCATTCATCGAGCCAAGACGCGGGCCAATACCGACTCCTACCTTGCTGGACCGGCCTTAAACGCCATTTTCCGACTAACGGGCCTTGGCCCAATAGTCTCCGAAGAAAAACATCACGCCATTTGAAGACGGACTTCACGCTGTTCAGAACATGGAAAAACATCAATGAGTTTACTTAAAATAAACCGGAAGCAAGGCTTTTACCCAAGGAAAAACGGACCAGAAGATTTAAAAGACAAGCTGGGCCAAACCAAAACAAGCGGGCCGGATTGGAAGGGTGAAGAGCGAATGGGCGGCGGCCCATTAGATCAAGTCGGTGGCCAGGAAGGGGATTTTAAAACGTTCCACATTGCTTAGATCAGTCTTTGAGACCCTAGACTGTCTAGTATAAATATAGACCCCTGTATTCACTTTCAAGGCATCCCAACTCAAGTGCGAGAGCTTTCGAGATATAAGACAATAAGCTTTCTTGAATATTTTTGTACTTAGAGAATTATTAACAAAATCATCTTTCTCATTTTTTTACTTTTTTGCCCTTCGAGTTCTTGTTTAATAGAATTTTCGGATCCCTGCAAAATATAAATTTAGACAGTGTGAGTTTAGGCTCTCACACGGAGGAGCGACGAGGAGGAGAAAGGAGGCAAGGAGGAGAAGCCACGAGGAATACAAAAGCTAGGAGGGGGAGAATCCAGGACTATCCACTCAGGTACGTTACAGAACTATCCATTGCTTACACATCAATTGATTTATTCAGTTTCTTGAAGTATCAATAAATTTATGCCTCAGTGTTTATGGAAAATTGTTTCAAGAAAATAAAATTTATGTGCAATCTATTTAAAATGAATTCAAGGCTGTATTATATACAGAGGAGATTCAAGGAGGAGAAACAAGGAGTAGAGGTAAGGAGGAGGAGTCAGGAGGAGAAGCGACGAGGAGGAGCGACGTGGAGGGGCGACGTGGAGGAGCGACGAAGAGGAGCGACGTGGTGGAGCGAGGAGGAGGAGCGACGTGCAGGAGCTAGGAGGAGGAACGAGGAAGAGGAGCAAGGAGGCAAGGGAGAGAAGCTAGGTGAAAGAGGAGAAGTAAGCAAAAGCGAGAAGAAATATTACTGCATTAGATTATTTATTCTTTTTGTAAAAATGACTTGCATGGAGAAGTAAGTCACAGGCATGCAGAAAGAAGTCAGAAGCAAGGCAGAAATAAGCCGGAAGCAAGTCATAAGCAATTCAGAAGAAAGTCATAATTTTTTGATTATGATTGATATGATGAAGCTGCTTAATGTTGTCTTTGTTGTATCTTCATGATCATTATCAATTCTGAATTAAGGAAACGTGTATTGTCTTTTGATAGTTGTTCATTACGTAAATCAAGCTTTTTATTGTTTATTGTCTATAATTTTTGGTGAATTAAGAACTCTATAATATATCAAAAGAGAAACATTAGAAGCCATTTTTGCTATATGTCAACACCACAATTTTTCATAGTTTTCAAACATTCTATTTTTTAATCTACTAGAATAACAAAAATGGTGTTTCTAATCTAAAAATATATTTTAAAGTGAGCTATGAGATCTTTTATCTCCTTCGCATGGTCTACAATGTTCATTAATCTCACTTTTAACATTAAGCCACTTTGATCAGTTGTGGAATTACAAAAGTGATTTATAAAAAAAGTCAATTATTGAATTGAAGAGAACTTGATTTTTTTTTATTTGGTCAAACTTAAATTTAAGTAGTGATCAATTATACAGTTAAAATTTGATGAAAAATAGAAGTTATTGAAGTAAGGCCCATATACCTGAACCCACACTTTACATATATTGATGCCATAATACATTTTCCAAAAAAGATTTTTCAAAAAAAAAAAAAAATACATTTTCCAAAGAGTTGCACCAACCTTCCTATGACTATGCAGAAACCAGGAATAATAGGAATTGAAAACCCTTTAAAAAAACCATGCAGGGTCGGACAACTTTGTTTCTGCAAGGATCTTTATGTAAGGCTTTGTGTTTTGTTGAATAAGAAAAATTGGCATGTGATAGTTGTGACCACTTCAGGAAAACTGCGCATATACAGCGTTCGAAAAACGCTATCTTTCGCTATTTAGAAATTGATACAATCATGGGAAGCAGCTAAGATATACGTTCAGTATTCAAATAATATCTTCTCAACCACAAAGCTTCTAAGCATCAAATCACTTGGAAAATGTTCTCAGCTCAATTACAAAGCTCCTAAAAAAAGAATCAGATCAAATCGAGTTCATATGAAGGAGTTATGCCATTTATAAATTGGGTGTTTTCCAGCTTACGCGAATGGAGACCTCCGAACATTCAATGAAGGATTCTGATCAGACCAGATGGAATTAGGCCACAAACCGAATTGTTCTACAATCTTGGTCCAACAGAGAAGCTAATTCAGAAGCCCAATTTCCAATTCCACAAGGCCCAGTCGGATTTAATCAGATCAAGAGTCACTTAGAGTTGAAGAGTCATTCAAACTATCATTAATAAGTCTAAGTCATTGGTCTTTGTTCTAATTTCTAGTGGCCTTGTTTTACACCACATTTATCCTAGTTTTTAACATATTTGCAATCTATTTAAGCACCATTTAGTGCAAGGAATAAAAAGAAGCCTTTTGTTATTTTTGGAACCTTTTTGAGTGGTTAACTCATTGTTCTTTGTCAATGGTGTGTAATATCCATTGATCCGATCATGGTGCGTAATATCCTTGATCGAAACCTCTTTGTCGTCTAGGTGCGTCATATCCTAGGGCATTGAGTCGGGTATACCAAAGGTCTTCTGCAGCCTTTGACGCTCCCTACGATTCATCAGTAAATCAGAAGCCTTCCGCAACTTCTGTGCGACCATTCGCTCCACAACCTTTGATCTTTGAGACTTTACGGTTTCTTGGATGCAAAGCCTATCCATTCACCACCTTAGAGTGCATCATCCTTTGGAGACTCGCATCATTTGGTATCAGAGCTCCACTCTAAGTTTGGTTTTATCATTCTATCTTTCTACCATCATCTCACCTCTTCATCTTCTTTCATTCATCTTCTCTTCTTCCATCTTCTGTTTCTGTTGTTATTTGTTTTTGTTTTAAAAAAAAGGAGAAATTCCATTGGGTATAGTTTTTATTTGACAAGAGCCAGATTTGAGACAAATCTTTTTTTCAAGAGAGAGGGGATGATACAATCATGGGAAGCAGCTAAGATATACGTTCAGTGTTCGAATCATATCTTCTCAACAACGACGCTTCTACGCGTCAAATCACTTGGAAAATGTTCTCAGCTCAATTACAAAGCTCCTAAAAAAAGAATCAGATCAAACCGAGTTCATATGAAGGAGTTATGCCATTTACAAGTTGGGTGTTTTCCAGCTTACGCGAATGGAGACCTCCGAGCATTCAATGAAGGATTCTGATCAGACCAGATGGAATTAGGCCACAAACCGAATAGTTCTACAATCTTGGTCCAACAGAGAAGCTAATTAAGAAGCCCAATTGCCAATTCCACAAGGCCCAGTCGGATTTAATCAGATCAAGAGTCACTTAGAGTTGAGTCATTCAAACTATCATTAATAAGTCTAAGTCTTTGGTCTTTGTTCTAATTTCTAGTGGCCTTGTTTTCCACCACATTTATCCTAGTTTTTAACACATTTGTAATCTATTTAAGCACCATTTCGTGCAAGGAATAAAAAGAAGCCTTTTGTTATTTTTGGAACATTTTTGAGTGGTTAACTCATTGTTCTTTGTCAATGGTGTGTAATATCCATTGATCCGATCATGGTGCGTAATATCCTTGATCGAAACCTCTTTGTCGTCTAGGTGCGTCATATCCTAGGGCATTGAGTCGGGTATACCAAAGGTCTTCCGCAGCCTTTGACGCTCCCTACGATCCATCGGTAAATCAGAAGCCTTCCGCAACTTCTGTGCGACCATTCGCTCCACAACCTTTGATCTTTGAGACTTTACAGTTTCTTGGATGCAAAGCCTATCCATTCACCACCTTAGAGTACATCATCCTTGGGAGACTCGCGTCAGAAACGATGTGTCTTCGACCGCGACAATAGGTCTGAGACCTTTCGTAGCACTTTTCTGTTATGCTACAATAGTTATTTTTATAATAGCGTTTTTAAAAATGCAATTATATATTTTACAATAGCGCTTTAGTTATGTTATTATTTAGTTTATTTACATCATCATTAGTACGTGTTTACGATTTCCGAAAATTTAAGATCGCGTTTTTGTAATCGCTATTAGTACGTGTTTTTAAATACAGCGTTATGTTTTCATTCGTATACAAACGAAATAAAATTTATTATATTCGTAAATAAAATTTATTATATTCGTAAATAAAATGTGATTTTATTTTAAATAACATTTTGTTTCTGTAATATTATTATATACACCAACCAAATAAAAATTTTGCTAATTATTTTTGTATTTAAATTGTTATAATTTTCCGAAACAAACAATTCCATTTTAATATATATGAATTCAAAAGAAATTTCTAATATAATATATTTAATTTTAAAAAGAAAATCTAATTTATTTATAATCCAAATACAAAATACATAGTTCTAATCTAATACAAAAGATAAGTAATTCCAAATCGAAATTACAAATACATTCAGAATTCTTTTTTGTTTATTGAAAATATTCATTCAGCTTTATTCTCCTTAGACTCGTATAGCCTTGCCTTCGTAAGACTCTCCTTCTTCTTGTTACTGGCGTCTGAGTTGATTTGGATCGATGTCTTGTTCATCTTCCTCAATCCTAATCAAGTATTTCAGAGAATGAACTTTGGTGATAGCCTCTGCGTCATCAGTACAGAGAACTGCATCAGTTGCTATGTACGTAGAAATTTTCTCATCTAGGGTTTCGAAGGAGAGAGTAAGAGAAAGACCTAACCTTTATATTCTCTGCCACAATTGCTCGTTCGTGCTTCAGCCGTGAGGAAAGCTCCTACAATAAACGGAACGTGTCGAATTGTATCTAAGAAGATTGGAAAACTGTGAAACTTTTTAACTGACCTAACCAAAATCTCTTTACAGACGGCAAAAGAAAGATTAAGAAATAAGAAAGATTCAAAGAAAAAGATTCATTAATGAGGAGGAAAAAGGTTACATCTCCAACGAAAGAGATCTCAACCTTGCAGTTGGAAGGATTACAGGGAGGTTAAGGATAAGCGAGGTTTAAGGGGGTAGAGGGAGCCTAAGAGTCCATTAATTAATATTTAGTTATTTAATTGAGCGTAATGATGATTAACGGTGAGATTTGCCCATAACCACAGATCGTGTGGTGAGAGATTAGCAATCCTAGTGATCTCTTTCCACTGGCTGGTATAATTATTTTTGTTCTCATCTCGTTTCAATCATTTTTTAAATTAAGATTAGTTAAAATTAGTTTTTTGAGATTGATAATGTGTTATAACTAATACTTATTAGATAAATATCATAGAATTGTCACAAAATTATCTTATAATTCATTTCATGTTTTTTGTTTACAATTTAAGAAATATGAGTGAAGAATACACACTAAACCTTAAACTCTAGCTTACATAACCCATTTAGGGTATAGATGCTCATTAGGGTTTAGGGGTTGAAAGCATCGTCAGATTAGATTTTATGTTATTAATTGTTAGTACAAAATTATATTCTCACTAATTTTATTTAGTTTTATTTATAATTTATGAAATATATGTCAATATATAAGATTCTCTATACCCTAAACCCTTATGGGTTTAGAGTTTAGGTTTGAATGTTGAAACTTGTTTGAAGATTATATTTAAATGTTAGAGTTATTAAGAATTATATTTATATGTTAGAGTTATTAAAAAGTTTATATTGCAGAATTTATTGTATTTTCTTCATTTATATACCCTAAACCGTTTTTATATACCCTAAACCAATTAGAGTTTAGGGTATGGAGTTCAAGACATTATATTTTTGTAATTAGTAATCCAAACACTTTTTAGAAGGTCATTTTTTTTTTTGTTAATTTACGGATTTCCTTGTATATTGAAGAAAAACGAATTTCGAAATAAAGAAGTTACTTATTATACCATAATAAAGTTTTCACACCCAAACAGAACACCAATTATTCAAAGTAGTACAAATTAGAAACACAAACATAAGACCAACGTCAAGAGTACTAGAGAATTCATATGTGAAGGAGTTTGTCAGTTGGCCAAGCTGTTATACTTCCTTGAGCATCAGCAATAATTTGAAGTTCTAAATTAGTCATCCAAAGTGGTGCATCATCAATCAGAGGAACATCAACCCAGACCTTGCTTGCATTGGGGCCAACTCGGGCTCCATGAAGTACATCATCTGGATTTGTTGAGAAAATTTGACCTTCTGCAACCTTATTTTCGGATCCTTTGCAATCCAAGAGGATGCACTTCTTTTTATCATTCTTGATGGCGCTAGAACTATTACTTGCAGTCTAAATAGAAAATTCCATACATCAATTCATTCAGCGACAGAAAAATTCCAATAATAACATTTAATTTTAAAGACTGAGAATGTTTAGAGTCTTACCGCATGTTTTCTTTTTGACATCAGGTCATCAGCCATAACAATCTTAGTGATAGGCCATGGGATGTTCTCACCGAGTGCATCACCAATAACAGACTTTTTTTCATTTGGTCTCCATAGAGAACCATTCTCATTAAGTACCTTATCAACTTTGACAATAGCAGCTAGATGACCCAAAGGAATGTTGTCTACCAGGGCTTTGGGTCAGTTGACTCGAGACGACCCTCAGCAATAAGTACATCCTCCTTTGTCCAATCATAGATTAGGATTTTATCCCCTTCTGCATCTGTAGCCTGGAAAGACATTTTTAACAAATACAAAATTAACCAAAAGTAAATTAGTTTTCAACATTATTCCACAACATATATTTAGAGCAATATATAGATAAACTTATCGTTGAATCAGCAGTATTAACATTTGCTGAGTAGTCCACTTCATCCAGAATGATCCTATCGAATTCCCATGCAATTTTCATTCCAATTGCTTGACCAAGTTTGGTAACAGATGCCGTCGGTCTCCACACAGATGCTTCTTCATTTACAACAGACTTAACGAAAATAGCAGCAGCCTGTTTACCAAGTGGAATGCGTCCAATTTTGTATGTTGGTTCAGCTGAACAGAATTCTCCTTCTCCGATGACAACATCATCATCTCAACACCAGTCTAAAATCTGACACCTAGGTCCTTTGCTAAGATCACTGACCTCAGAATTAGAGACACCTTGAAATGGACTCTGATAGACAAATAAAAGTAAAAGTTACAAATGATTATAAATTCAACTTGCTAACAAATACTCACAAAATAGATGTTAACTTACACTTCATGATGTAGTTAAACCACGAACTACATCTTGCAAACCACGGAGTTCATTCTGCAATTCAGTTTGTTTAGCTTCAAGCTCCATTACATGCTTGTCTCTTGCTTGCATGAATGCTATCTTCGTAGCAGTTATCCCTCTGCCCATTCCTCAAATTCTTCCTGGTTTGTCTTTTCCTAGGACCTGAACCACAACATCTTCTTTAACACTCATGCTGGCAGTTGATTTCATTTCACTATCACTCTGTTTGATTTTTTCCTGAGTTCAACGAATAAGAAAGTAACCACGTAAGACGGAACCCATTCTGACAACAGCAAAAATAATACAGTAAAATATTCTGAATGTTTACAATAGTTTCTTCAAACTCAGGCCTCACAGGTCTCCCATCTGAATGTGTATGTCCTGCTATCCATAGCTTACTCCGAGTAATTTTTGAGGGATCTGAACTCTTTTTCTTCTACAATTGACAAAAAGACATTACATTATTACAAGTATTTGACTGTGAGAGCCGAAACTCACACTGTCGAAATTTATATTTTGCGGGGATCCGAAAATTCTTTTAAACAAGAACTAAAGGGAAAAAAGTAAAAAGATGAGAAAGATGATTTTATTAATAATTCTCTAAGTACAAAAATATTCAAGAAAGCATATTGTCTTATATCTCGAAAGCTCTTGCACTTGAGTTGGGATGCCTTGAAAGTGAATACAGGGGTCTTTATTTATACTAGAGAGACTAGGGTCTCAAAGACTGATCTAAGCAATGTGTGACGTTGTAAAAATCCCTTCTAGCCGCCGACTTAACCTGATGGGCCGCCGCCCACCAGCTCCTTTTTCTTCCAATTCGGCCTGTTTGTCTTGATTTGGCCCATCTTGTCCTTTTAATGTTCAGGTCCGATTTTCCTTGGTTAAAAGCCTTGCTTCCGGTTTTATTTAAGTAAACTCCTTGATCTTTTTCCATGTTCTGAACAGCGTGACGTCCGTCTTCAAATGGTGTGATGTTTCTTTGGGAATTATTGGGCCAAGGCCCGTTAGTCGGGAAATGGTGTTTAGGGCCGATCCAGGAAGGTAGAAATTGGCCTACGTCTTGGCCTGATGAATGCTCATGGCTGAGATGATATGCAGAGACTTTTCTTGAGAAGGCCTGCAAAGAGTTCATCCGTCGGACCGAAGGCCGAGAGCTCGGTCCGTACGGGAATTTGGTCGGAGTGGCTCGGTTAGCTTCCAGATGGGTTTAAGATAAGTGAACCGATTTGCCTCGTTAAAACCTTTCCCGGAAAACCCTTTGGGACAAAACCAAGGATAAGGAAAAAGAGTACAAATGGTCACGACCCATTTAATTCATCCGCCGGGCCGAGATCCAAGGGCTCGGACCGGGCAGGCGTCTGGTCTCATTTCGTGGGCCTGCTGCCTAGACATGAAATGTTTAACCGTTACTTCGTCTTTTTACCTCATTAATCTTCGAGGAAGGGATTTTGACCCCAACAGTTAGCCCCCTAGCTCGTGGGCCTTGTATGCATGGTTGATGAGCGTTACTGGAGTGTTTATCTGGATTGATGGGCGAAAAGGGGCCTTTATGTATAGCCCGATGGGCTTTTGCCTCTAAGAAGGGCTTGAGCCGTTTCTGAGGCCTTTCCCTTCCTGTGCTTTAGATGTCGATCAGTCGGCCTGTTTTAAAGATGGGCGGCCAGCCCCTGGTTTGTTTTGCTCGTCTAGAGGCTTTTGCTTTGTTGTATATCCAGTTGGAGTGCTTTTCCAGGCACTCCGAACTTTTTGACCAGGTTTCCGATGTTTCCTGGGTTTATGTGTTGGTACCGAGGAGTTACAGCTCGTAAAGTCTTCACTCGGCTGAACGCTATATAATGTCGTATCGGAGCCGGTTTGATACTACGTTCGGAGATGTTCAAGACCAGTGTTCCATGTCAGGCGTTTTACTGGGTTTACGAGCTTATTTCGCGGTTTACACTTCGTACTATTTGCCTATGCGAAATGCTTATGAAGATAAGCTTAACAGAACATCATCTTCGACGCTCCCTGCAGGACCGCGGGATATCAGGTCACATCGTTCGGATGTTTATCCGGAGATTTGTATAGCGCGCTATGTTTATCCATCGACGGATGTTGAAAGAACCATCGTTTAAATCACCCTGTTGTGATCAGCAACGGGCGGTTGATACGTATGCCAAGAGGCGATGTGTGCCAAGAGGCAATTTGCGCCGAGAGGCGATGTGTGCCGAGAGGCAATTTGCGCCGAGAGGCGATGTTGGCCAAGAGGCGATGTTGGCAACGAGGCGATGTGCGCCGAGAGGCAATTTGCGCCGAGAGGCGATGTGCGCCGAGAGGCAATTTGCGCCGAGAGGCGATGTGCGCCGAGAGGCAATTTGCGCCGAGAGGCGATTTGCGCCGAGAGGCGATTTGCGCCGAGAGGCGATTTGCGCCGAGAGGCGATTTGCGCCGAGAGGCGATTTGTGCCGAGAGGCGATTTATGTATATATATATTATTTTTTTTAACAGCTGAACTCGCGGTTAGGCGAGCTGCCTACGTACCTCGATGGTGAGGATCAAGCCGATTCGTAGTTCCGTTTTTTTTGTTTTTAAGATGAAAGCGTCTAGGCTTTGGCTACAGGATCGTCCGTTTCAGGCTCCGCGGTCTCGGACGTCTTCTTTTCGGCAGCCGCCGTTTCTTCTTGCTTGTCTTTATCTTCTGCGGGTAAAATCTTCGTTCGTTCGAACTGGTCTGTTCTGCTCACCTTACATCGTGGCTCGACCCTTGTGTCCGTTTTCTTGCGCTTTCGGTCTTCTTTGAGGAACCTTGTTACAAGTATTCTTGTAGTCGCCTTGCAGTTTGCGGTTGAATGGTCGTTGACTTTGTGGAAAGTGTAGTAAGCCTTTTCACCTAGCCCACGCTGCCAGTCCAGGTACTCCATGAACCATTTTTCGTGTTTGGCCTCGTCGGGCGACCGTTCCGTGTTTATTCGATAGTTGTGCACTCCGCCTGTGTTCGTCTCTTCGTTCCTGTCATTTCTTCCGCACCTTTTATTGTTTGGAATATTCGAAGGTCGTGTCGGGCTTTTTGTCAACGTCTTTGACTGCTGGTGCTTCTTTGGCAAGGCCTCGATATCTTCTTCGAGTATCTCGAAATTTGAGGAACGGTGCAATGCTTCTTGGATCGTCGCAGGGGGGTTCAGGGTAATTTCTTCTCGGAAAGTCGACCCGTACCGCAATGCTCTTCTTAAAGCAGCGAGTGCGGCTTGATTGCTGAGCCCGCTGATCTTTGATGCAACCGATCCGAAACGTTTTACGAAATTTCGCAAACTTTCGCTCGGGCCTTGGGATAGAGTCCAAATATCTTCATCGGGAGTTTCTTGGTTTGCATGGAGCGTTCCCCTTTGGTCTGTTTTTCCTTGCTCGCCAACCCCTCGACCCGTATTGGGTTTTGCTTCGTCTCTGGTGGGATCCCTTCCCTTGCTACGGGTTTCAATTGTATCTCATCTCGTTCCGATTTCGATTGTTCTGGTTCGACCTCCGTTTTCTTCGTTGATTATCGTCCTTGTTGGCCACCCAGCTGCTCGCCCCAAGGTGCTCTTCCGTTGCAGCAGTGGAGATCCGGACAGTTCCATCCTTGACCTGATCGAGCTTTGCTTAATAGAGTTACGTTCTTCGGGCGTTATGATCGGCAGTACGAATCGGAGCGGTTTTGCTTCGATGATCATGCAGTTTTGTCTTAAGTCTCTTCTCGGAGGGGCGTTCCTTGTTAGGTTTTCGTCTTGGATCCACGTCAATTCTTGGGCCACCGATCCGTTCGTCTTCGCTTGTTTACTTTGACGTTCTAGATCCGCATCCATCATCGTCTTTGAGTTGGTACTTGATGTCGCGTCTTCTGTTTTACCGTCCGTCTCGTTCATGTCTTGACTAGCTCCGTATGCGGTGGTTTCTCCGTCTTCTTCGCCGATCACCGTCAATCTAGCTGCTCGATTATTTGCCTTGCGGCGTTCTACGACTTTTGCGGCGGCGTCTCGGAATGAGCCGTTCTTGTCCCGGCTGGGGTTTGTTCCCTCGTGTATTGCCTTCCCTGTGTTGTCGCCTGAGGTGAGGGAGACGTCTTGCGACGATTGTCCGTCGCTCTTGTCGTGGGCTTCCTTCCGAAGAGACTTTCCTGGCTTGGCTTCTGTCTTGGGCTGTTTGCGACAGTTGAGCCACCATCTCGTTTCGTTGGTCTTGTCGCTTCAGGGATAATATTTGCGTGGTTTTTCATCGTCGTCTCATCTTCTTCCGTGTCGGTTGCTCCGATCGCTCCAGCAGTCATCGTTCCGGCGGCGGTCGTGCGGGCCGGCAGCGTGTTTCCGTTACTTGCTTGGTCGTAAATGTCAGGGCGGTCATCCACCGAGAACTCTACATCCTTCTTTGTTCCTTTGTTATTACGGAGAATTGGATTGTTCCGACTGTCATTGTCGTCTTTCCGGTGAAATCAATCTACGGTGTGAGATGCGAGGTCCCGACGTTCCTCCCCTGAAGGGTTTCTCGGAATACAATGTTGACAGAACTTCCGGTCTCGACTAGGACTCTCTGCATCCCGTGATCTTTAATTGAAAGGTCACTGACGAGCGGGTCGTCATCCGAGTCTCGGTCGGTCTCGGGGGACGCGCTGATCGCCTTGTGGATTTGTGATCTCGCTTCTTTCTTCGGGCTCGCCGTTAGCTCTAATTGGGTGCGTAACTCTTCTATTTTGCTTCTTCGTTTAACGGACCGGTTTGCTCAATTTGTTCGGCCCGCTCTCTCTCGTTCCTCGACTCTCTTTTTCGGTGAGGTCTCTTTCGTTTTCGTCTGTCTCATCTTCATCGTGACCGTCCATTTCTACCGTGACTTCTCCGTCGGTTACCGTTGAGACCGGCTGCTCGGTTCTTCGTCTCGTTGCGTTTTTCCGGTGCAACGATGGCGGAGCCGATGGCTCCGTCCTTGTTCCGATGGGAGTTTGTTCGCCGAGGTTTTCAACTCTGGGAATGTTTGTCAATGGCGAGAAACGGAGGCGCCTTCTTACGAGTGGTTGGGAACCTTGGGCCAGCTCTCGGATGGCTGTCATCTCCTGCGACGTCGCTCTTTCTTGTCTGTCTTGCCGCTCCGCTAATCCCGCTATCATGTTTCTTAGGTCGCCGATTGCCGTGATATCTTCGGCCTGACCGGTCGAGCCGGTGATCGCCGCTTCCGTCGTTTTGGGTTCTTCGATCGGCATTCTGAACCGAGGTTGTGCGGCGGTGGGATTCCCGGTTACAGCTATCCCGGTTCTAGTCGCTCCTCCGCGGATATTCTGGCCGTGGTTGCTCCGGTTCTAGCTACTCCTCCGGTCGGCTGATTGCCGGCATCGCCGGTTCTTCCTCAGGTTTCCATGGTCCTCCTCTTCGTATCATGTTGTTCTTGAATAAAGAATATTTCTCGTCCCCACAGACGGCGCCAAACTGTGAGAGCCGAAACTCACACTGTCGAAATTTATATTTTGCGGAGATCCGAAAATTCTATTAAACAAGAACTAAAGGGCAAAAAGTAAAAAGATGAGAAAGTTGATTTTATTAATAATTCTCCTAAGTACAAAAATATTCGAGAAAGCTTATTGTCTTATATCTCGAAAGCTCTTGCACTTGAGTTGGGATGCCTTGAAAGTGAATACAGCGGTCTTTATTTATACTAGAAAGACTAGGGTCTCAAAGACTGATCTAAGCAATGTGGGACGTTGTAAAAATCCCTTCTAGCCGCCGACTTAACCTGATGGGCCGCCGCCCATCAGCTCCTTTATCTTCCAATTCGGCCCAGCTTGTCCTTTTAATCTTCAGGTCCGATTTTCCTTGGTTAAAAGCCTTGCTTGCGGTTTTATTTAAGTAAACTCCTTGATGTTTTTCCATGTTCTGAACAGCGTGACGTCCGTCTTCAAATGGCGTGATGTTTCTTTGGGAATTATTGGGCCAAGGCCCGTTAGTCGGGAAATGGTGTTTAGGGCCGATCCAGGAAGGTAGAAATTGGCCTACGTCTTGGCCTAATGAATGCTCCTCGCTGAGAAGATATTCAGAGAGTTGAGAAGGCCTGCAAAGAGTTCATCCGTCGGACCGAAGGCCGAGAGCTCGGTCCGTACGAGCATTTGGTCGGAGCAGCTCGGTTAGCTTCCGGATGGGTTTAAGATAAGTGAACAGATTTGCCACGTTAAAACCTTTCCCGGAAAACCCTTTGGGACGTAACCAAGGATAAGGAAAAAGAGTACAAATGGTCACGACCCATTTAATTCATCTGCCGGGCTGAGATCCAAGGGCTCGAACCGGGCAGGCGTCTGGTCTCATTTCGTGGGCCTGCTGTGATACACGAGTTTTAAACCCTTATTTCCTACTGCAAGTGCACAACATACGAAGTAGTATTTAGGGATCGATCCCACGAAGACCAGTTTCACACTTTGATCTAATGAGCTAAATCAAAAGCTAAGACAATTCAATTATGTTTTTGGTTTTTATAAATAGCAAATAATAAAAGCAAAATCGGTTGTAATGGCAATATTAAACAAGCGTTAGGTCAAGGAATATCGCAGGAGATTCAGAGCAATGGATCATACAACTATTCAGGCATTGATTAAGCACAAGTCTAGAACTCAAACATAAAGATAATATCAATCCACTGTCGTGGTATCAATAACTTTGTCTAGCGACCTAGAAATCCTAACTATCGTTTGTACTAGAAATCGCAAACAAGCATTAAGGATAGGTTCGATTTGTTCACAATTCTCCACTACATCTACTGTCGCAGGTAATGAATAAATTGCTCACCAATGTTTATTCTAGCAACCTAGCAACTGTCGTTGTCTAAATTAATCTAAGATCATGAATTAAGCGGCCAGTTTAACTCAAGCAATAAGATCAACAAGGATGAAGACTATCGATTCTATTAGCCTATTTGTGTTTAACCCTAAAGCTCATGAATTCCTTTGACAAACCTTAACCTAACTAAGAGATCTACTCAGACATAATTAAAGAAGAAGAAAACAAAGAGATTATAAAGTTCATCATTAAAGCTTGAATAGATAATAAAAGCTGGAAATAAACTTATAAGAACTTAATTAAAGCATAAATATAAGAACTGAAAGTAAAACTTAATTAAAGCATAAATATAAGAACTGAAAGTAAAACTTAATTAAAGCATAAATGTAAGAACTGAAAGTAAAACTTCATTAAAGCATAAATGTTTAAAGCTTAAAAGAAACTAACAAGAACTTATAAAAGCATAAACATTAAAGCTTAAAAGAGACTAGAAGCAATGTTTAGAAGCTAGAGAAGAGTGAGGGAAGAAGATGGTGTGTTTTGAAACATCAAGAGTGAGTCCAATATATAGGCCAAGGTGTAGGGGAGTAGGTAAGACGGGGAACGATCGTTCTGATTGGAAAACGATCGTTCTCCGTGGTCGATCGAAAAACGTGGTGGTAGGTGAGATGGGGAATGATCGTTCTGAGGGGAGAACGATCGTTCCGTAGTGCTTTTGTCGGCAGGGTAGGTGAAGTGTGAAACAGGCACATGGGAGAGAACGGTCGATCTCCTATTTTTGTCGGCAGGGTTGGTGAAGTGTGGAACGATCGTTCCGTGATAGAACGGTCGTTCCTTTGCTTGGACAGAACGATCGTTCTTCTTCAGAACGGTCGTTCTCTTGTGTTTGGTCCTTTCTTCGTTTTTCCATCTTAACTTGACTCGAGTACGTCCGTAAGCGCCAAACTCCATCGGAACTTCATAAAATCTGTAAAAAGAATCAAAACAAAAGAAAAGACTCGAAAAACTAACGAAATATGCAAATCAAAGCTCAAACCGAATACTAAAAACAAATTAAAATATGTTAAAAATACATAATATCAACTCCCCCCAACTAAAACCTTTGCTTGTCCCCAAGCAAAACTAGAGATCTTACAAAGAGGAGAGGTTTGAAAAACGTGTGAAACTCGTAAAACTTATAGGACCATACTCTAAATCAATTGCCCGTAAACCGCATTCGCAAGGTTCAGATCAAACCGTACTTCATTGTACTTCTCCATAACAGTAGTAAATAAGTGAAATCTCATGATCAAGCGGAACTCAATATTTAACATTTATTATCAAATGCGTGTACTCTCACAAAGGGAATATCTAACACGTTATGGTCTAGGTATCAAGGTTGGTATTTGGTGGCTCAAGTGTTTTGGTTTCTTTCAGCAGTACAAACGGATGCAAATCATTATGCAAAATCACAGTGAGACACGAACCCATTAGGAGGTACACAACTCTCCTTAACTCTAATCCTTCTACCCTTATTTAACAAGGTCTCAAACAAGAACATGATTTCTTTTCACGTTTTATGAAATTTAACGATATTACCTTGACTTTCCCGGTTCCTTCTGTTTTCTTTTCTTCTCTTTTTTATTTTTTATTCTTTTTTTTTATTTTTTATAGATCGGAGAATGGAACCGGTTAGTCTCTAAGATCTGCATCAAAAGAATTTCAACGATGTAAGCTTATTTCTTGAATACAAACTTCTACCCATTTAAAAGTTTATCCTCTTTTGAAACGAAAATTTTCGATGAATATATTCAAAAAGAGATCACTTTTCTAGACACATCCCATGAGTTTAATCAGAAAGAGACCACCTATCTAGACACAATCCTAAAGAAAAGTTGTGTCGGTCCATATACTCCATAGTTTTTGCACATGAATGCAATGACAGTAAACGAAAAGAAGTGGGTTTCAACATGGAAATGGTAAGGGTGTGGTACTAGACTAAGGATAAGTCTAGCCATTTGGAGTTAGCAAAGATTGGTAGAAATGATGCAAAGAAAACTCCAAATGTAAAATCCAATACTTGATTATCAACCCCCTAAGTGAGATAAATTAAGTCCATATTAAGTTCCAATAATTCGATTAAGTTCAGATGATTTGAAAAATTCACTAAATGATCAAGTTATGGATTTTTCTGCGTTTCCAAACTATCCTCAAACAATGCTAAGCAGTCGTAAGGCAATGACATCGAACATGTTGCAATTCCAAAAAGTTAACAAATTCACACAGTGTTTTGACTCGATAATTTTTTTTTTTTTTAGCTGAAAAGACTGAATTATTTTGACCCAAATAAAACAGACTGACTCTAAAAGAAATAACAAAAGACTCAAAAAAAATAAATAAAGTGCTGACTCAAGGCACGACCCTTCCCCAGACTTACTTCATACCGTCTCGGTGTGAAAATGAGCGAGAGAAGAGTCGTAGAGAACTTACCTGGGTCGGCAGGGAGAACACCATGGCGGAGCAGGTGCTCCGGAATAGAATCGGGTGCTCGCTCCTCTTTTTTTTTTTTTTTTTTTTTTACCTGAAACAAAGAAAAACAAAACCAAAAATCAATAGCAAAAGAAAATAAAAGAAAAACACTTACCAGTGGGTTGCCTCCCACCAAACGCTTGGTTTAAGTCGTTAGCTTGACTTCTGAGCACAAGCGCTAATCATGAGAATCAAAAGGCTGAGCCAATGCACATTTGGTCCTTCTCTTATTGGGACAAGAAACAAAGTGCGCAAAAAGGCATACAATTGTCCAAAGGAAATAGACAATATTCTCATCAAGGAAGTTTACTACAAATGTAGCGTGTATCTTCAAATATTCCTTGACAGTGAGATGTTGTTGAGAATCAAATGCATTCGATGGAAAGATATAATCAACTTTAGCTTCAAACGAGTTTGTCACAAAATAGTCAACTTTATTTCCATCAATCTTATAAAATACCACATTCTCATTCTCATCATCATTCTCAACCTTAGGGTTCTCTATCTCATCCAAGATCTTATCTAAATCAAATTCATCCCCTAGGTCAGATTTTTCAAGAAGCGATCTAGATTCCTCTAGCATTAAAGAGTTAAGCTCGAGATTATGATCATTCAAAACACAAAGATAACTAGTATTAAAACATATTTCATGATAATCTCTAGCAAACTTTTCTACTCTTAAGGCATCTAGTCTTTGAGTCTCACATATCAAATCATAGCATTCATCAATGAGTATGGAGGAAGGTGAATCATAAGCTACATCTCCAATAGAAGGCATGTGACTATCCTCAAAATCTTGAAATTCAAAGGCTAAATCGGATGTACCTTGTAATTGAAATGGTGGAACCCAATATATTACCTCCTTAAGTGACTGAGCTACCATTATCTCATCAAACGTAAGCTCTCTTCCTTCTAGTACTGCCCGATGTGACATGAGGTTCAACCGGATCATTACTGCTAGGTCACTCCTTGTCAGCATTGGATTTTCCACACAAAGCTTATCCAACTCCACTCTTTGTTCTGGCGTAAGTACGTTCTCATCAAAAGACTCATCTTGAATGTATTCTTCAAACGTGTCTTTCTCTTCTTATGGCCAATCATTGTAGTCCATGGCCATCAAAGTTAGTAAAAGTTAGTGTCTTAGACTAATAATTCAGCCGTAAACCAAAGGTGAAAATTTGGTCCCCGGCAATGGCGCCAAATTGATTGTGCGAGTTTTTAGGCTCGGCACGTCAATTACCCTCAACGTGCACAACACCGCAGTCATAACGGCATGTCGTTTTGTAGCACTTCAAGGTATCGATCCACAGGGAGTAGAGCCTAGGAAACTGCACTTTCATACAGCCTAACGACTACGACACCGAAGATGCGAGACCCGGACTAATCTAGAGCCAAACTCTTGTGAAGTTTGGATTTTATAAAAATTTAGTTATCTTTACAAATGAAACCTATATGAGCTTATATATGCTCATAACTAAGTGAATATTACATTTAAATACAAGTAGGGTCGACCTTGCCTCTTCCCAAGGGTCAAGACACTTATTTGAGTGCTCATTACAAATGAAACCTATATGAGCTTATATATCTCATAACTAAGTGAATATTACATTTAAATACAAGTAGGGTCGACCTTGCCTCTTCCTGATACACGAGTTTTAAACCCTTATTTCCTACTGCAAGTGCACAGCATACGAAGTAGTATTTAGGGGTCGATCCCACGAAGACCAGTTTTCACACTTTGATATATTGAGCTAAATTAAAAGCTAAGACAATTCAAATATGTTTTTGGTTTTTTTAAGTAACAAGTAATGAAAGTGAAATCGGTTGTAAGATAATTTTAACAGGCGTTAGGTCAAGGAATATCGCAGGAGATTCAGAGCGACGGATCAAACAACTATTCAGGCAGTGTTTAAGCACAAGTCTAGAACTCAAACATAAAGATAATATCAATCCACTGTCGTGGTATCAATAACTTTGTCTAACGATCTAGAAATCCTAACTGTCGTTGGTACTAGAAATCGTAAACAAGCATTAAGGATAGGTTCGATTTGTTCACAATTCTCACTACATCTACTGTCGTAGGTAATGGTTAAATTGCTCACCAATGTTTATTCTAGCAACCTAGCAACTGTCGTTGTCTAAATTAACCTCATATCATAAAATCAAATGATCAATTCGATTTAAGCATTAAGAACAACAAGGGTGAAGATATTGATTTGAATAGCCTATTTGTGTTTAACCCTAAAGCTCATGAATTCCTTTGACAAACCTTAACCTAACTAAGAGGTCTACTCAGACATGATTAAAGAAGAAAACAAAGAGATTATAGAGTTCATAATAAAAGCTTGAATAGATAATGAAAGTTGAAAATAACTTAATAAGAACTTAAGTAATGCATAAATATAAATAACTGAAAGTAAAGCATAAATATAAAGACTAAAAGTAAAGCATAAATATAAAGACTGAAAGTAAAACTTGATTAAGCATAAAGATAAGAACTGAAAGTAAAGCATAAGATTAAAAGCATAAGATTAAAGCTTAAAAGAAACTTAACAAGAACTAGATAAAAGCATAAACATAAAACTTAAAACTAAAGAAGAAGCTATGCTTTGAAGCTAGAGAAGAGAGGAGGAAGAAGAAGGTGTGTTTTTTAACATCAAGAGTGAGTTGTATTTATAGGCCAAGGTGAGGGGTGTAGGTGAGACGGGGAACGGTCGTTCTAGGTGGAGAACGATCGTTCCCCTTGGTCGATCCGTAGTAGGTGAGATGCGGTGTCGGGGAACGATCGTTCCGGAGGAGAGAACGGTCGTTCCGTGTGTTTTTGTCGGCAAAGTTGGTGAGGTGTGGAACGACCACATGGAACGGAACGGTCGATCTCGTGATGTTGTCGGCAGGGTAGGTGAATGAAGGAACGACCGTTCCTTGGAGGGAACGATCGTTCTGTTGGGTCGTTCTGTCCCAAGAATGGTCGTTCTCTTCAGTTGGTCCTTTCCTCGTGTTTTCCACGTCAACTTGACTCGAACATGTCCGTAAACGCCAAACTCCTTCGGAACTCCATAAAATCTGTAAAATACTCAAAACAAAAGAAAAGACTCGAAAAACCAACGAAAGATGTAAATAGAAACTCAAACCGGATACTAAAAACGAATCAAAATACGTTAAAAACCGATGATATCAACTCTCCCCAACTAAAACCTTTGCTTGTCCTCAAGCAAAATCAGATATCTTACAAAGAGGAGAGGTTAGAAAAACGTGTGAAATTCGTAAAACTTATAGGACCATACTCTAAGTCAATTGCCCGTAAACCGCATTCGCAAAGTTCAGATCAAACCGTACTTCATTGTACTTCTCCATAACCGTAGCAAATAAATGAAATCTCATGATCAAGCAGAACTTAATATTTAACATTCATTATCAAATGCGTGTACTCTCACAAAGGGAATATCTAACACGTTATGGTCTAGGTATCAAGGTTGGTATTTGGTGGCTCAAGTGTTTCGGTTTCTTTTAGTAGTATAAACAGATGCAAATCATTATGCAAAATCACCGTGAGACACAGACCAATTAGGAGGTACACAACTCTCCTTAACTCTAATCCTTCTACCCTTTTTTAACAAGTCACAAATCAAGAACATGATTAATTTCTTTTAACATTTTATGGAATTTAACGATATTACCTAGACTTTCCCGGTTCCTTCCGTTTTCTTTTCTGTAATGCAAATAATTTTTATTCTTCTTTTTTCTTTCTTTTTCTTTCTTTTTTTTTTTTTTTTTTATATATCGGAGAATGGAACCGGTTAGTCTCTAAGATCTGCATCAAAAGAACATCAACAATGTAAGCTTATTTCTTGAATGTGAATAAAACCTTCTACCCTTTAAAAGTTCACCCTCTTTTGAAACGAAAATTTTCAATGAATATGTTCAAAGAGAGAGATCACATTTCTAGACACATCCCATGAGTTTAATCAGAAAGAGACCACCTATCTAGACACAATCCTAAAGAAAAGTTGTGTCGGTCCGTATACTCCATAGTTTTTGCACATGAATGCAATGACAGTAAACGAAGAAAAGTGGGTTTCAACATGGAAATGGTAAGGGTGTGGTACTAGACTAAGGATAAGTCTAGCCATTTGGAGTTAGCAAAGATTGGTAAAAATTGATGCAAAGAAAACTCCAAATGTAAAATCCAATACATGATTATCAACCCCCTAAGTGAGATAAATTAAGTCCATATTAAGTTCCGAAAATTCGATTAAGTTCAGATGATTTGAGAAATTCACTAAATGATCAAGTTATGGATTTTTCTGCGTTTCCAAACTATCCTCAAACAATGCTAAACAGTCTTAAGGCAATGACATCGAACATGTTGCAATTCCAAAAAGTTTTAACAAAATCACACACTGTTTTGACTCGATACAAATATTTTTTTTGTTTTTTTTTTGTTTTTTTTTAGATTAAAATAAAATAAAAGTAGCATAAAATAAAAATGGATATAACAAGGGTGATAGAAATAACCACAGCTCAGTGGTCGCTGGTGGAGCTATCGGTGCTGCTCTCTATCCGCTCAACCGATCTTGTCTCGCCTTGGTCCTCCTCTCATGGTCATCGCTCGAGTCGTCGCTGTCATCTCCTCGTGTCTGCGAACCTGATGCACAAGAACAAGGTCGAATCTTCTGGATCGCTCCCCAGATCTTCCTCATCATCGAGTTGTTCTTCTTTTGTGATTTGATGATCCACTGGAGCTGCTGTGCTGTGTCATCTGCCGGAGGGCTCGGCGGTAAGCGGTATCTATCCGCGCTGTGTGGGAGGAGTTGTCGTGGCTGTGCTTCTTCTTCTTCTTCGATATCATCTCCACCCTCAGCCATCTCATCATCACTCTCTTCGTCAGGCTGCTGTGCGCGCAGTGGTCTATGTATTCTGCGAGGTCGCGAGGCTTGTGCGACTTGCCCCGCTGGATCTGCTATCAAAAACTCCTCACCAACATCAAACTCCAAACTGTCCTGATCAATGAGAGAAGTGATACCTCTGTTCGGGAGTCTACAAAAACGGGCCACTCCGTCGCGCCCATATAACTGGTAGACG
The DNA here is from genome assembly GCA_010577795.1 of Isatis tinctoria. Taxonomy (NCBI): domain Eukaryota; kingdom Viridiplantae; phylum Streptophyta; class Magnoliopsida; order Brassicales; family Brassicaceae; genus Isatis; species Isatis tinctoria. The sequence continues at coordinate 16,255,281 of CM021250.1, read as the reverse complement.
TCCTTCTTGTTGAGGACTGTGCAGCGGATGAGATGGTCGATGTCAATACTCTCCCACTTGTTCAGAACTTCCTCTCAGGACAGATCAACCTGCGTGTGTTGGAAGATAGGCGTGAGGATGTTGCTTACATATGTTATCTTCGGAGGCCTCGACTTGATCTTCACCAACATGTCACACAACACAGCAGCATAGTTCTCTCTAGGGCCGTCCGAATCTGCGTACATCGGAATGAGATGCTTTACTCCATAGAACAGCATCCACAACTCATCATCTCGTACAGCTCCCGATTCCTTCTTGCAGAAGAAGGTGTTGCTGATGATCTTGACCACAACTCTCAAAACCGGATTCCTGATCGCGGTAATCTTAGCATTCCGCGGAATATACTGCCCACTAGCAATGATTGACCAAAACTCATCCGCATCTTCTTTTCTGAACTTGGAGAACGTGACTTCTTCTCCTTTGTGGAAGCCATACACATCGCAAATCTCATAGAGGCTGTACTCGTAGTGCTTCTTGTTGAGGAAGAAGGTGAGAGTACCCTCACTCGCCTTTGGGTTTTCGGGATCGGCGTAGGTGAGACGGCAAGTTGCGAGGAACTCCTTCACGAACTTAGGATAGAAGGGCACGTTCATCTTCCACAGCCGTCCGAACCCAATGTTCTCGAACACAGTCTCCACATCCTCTTTCAGACCCAACGCCTCCAATGTAGCCTCACTACCCAACCGGTTTGGCATAAGCTTCGTTTGTCGCAAGTCTGCCAAGTACTTGGTGTCGATTGCGTCCCACTTTCTGGTTATGGGTCTGTTGAGCGGGTTCTTGTCACGCGTTGTCTTACGCTTCCTGCTCGTGTTGCTAGAGCTTCCCACTTCTCGTTGAACTCCGCTCATCCTACAAAACCGACAAATTTCGATCCATCTTTAGCAAATTTTCACAAAAATTTTCATTAGCTATTTTTCATGGAGAAATCATCAAACATGAGTTCCTATATCATTAGAAACAAGAATCAATCTTCTTCCAAGTATTGAATTTGAAAGCACAACTCATTTTTTTCAACATGGTCGGATTTTTTCGAACAACCAAAACTCAATTTCGATTTTTGCTATGAAACCATCAATTCAACCTAAAATCAAGTTCCTATATCCATCCTAGACAAGAATCTAGCAATATTTCACCATCAAACAACAATGGACATAAGATTCAAGCAATTTTTCTTCAACATGGCGAATTGGATTCAACAAATTTCGAACTTCATACCTTCGTTAATTGTGAGAATGGTTGCCAGAATCAGAAAGAGCTCGAAAAATCGAGTGAAATAGAACCAAGAATCAACAAAAACCCCCAAAAATTGAGAGAGTTATGGATGTTTAAAATTTTCTAGGTTTTGTTTCAAGGGGAAGAAGAATGAAGAACGATGAGCATGGTGAGGAATGAATCTATTTCGATCGTTCTCAATGTTTAAATGAAGTGTTTTTCGGTTTATTTCAAGTAAAAAACGGTTTAGTTTTGAATTTGGGGGAGAAATCGAACCTTGGAACGATCGTTCTTACCACGGAACGATCGTTCTTACCACGGAACGATCGTTCCGTAGAGGAAAATGCTGGGAACGACCGTTCTAGGCGGCAGGAGAGAACGGTCGTTCTGCGTAATGCGAGAAGCAGATGTTTGCGGAACGACCGTTCTTCTTTCGGGATCGATCGTTCTGGCGTGGAAAATGAAGCGAACGACGTTCTAGGAAGAGAACGGTCATTACGTCGTGATATGCGATATGACGGATTGGCTTAGAGAACGATCGTTCTTCCTCGGGAACGATCGTTCTTCTTTGTTGAACGACCGTTCTTGTTTAGAACGATCGATCTCTTCACTCCCAGCAGAGCGGTTTCTCGAACACTTAAAAAACCTGTAAAAACAATCTCAAACAAAACAAGAAACGTAAATAAAACAAGAACGGAAAATTTCACGATATTTACATGTTACCTGGTGGGTTGCCTCCCACGAAAGCGCTTGTTTTACGTCGCTAAGCTTGACGTTGGTGCCATGTATCAGTGAGGCTTGGTTTGGGAGCTTGCTCCAAAACAGGCTCCGAAATCAGACATCCTTATGTTCAGAACTCTACTCAGCATTCCATTCACAACACCAATATCCTTCTCTTTCAACTCTGATGGAAGAATAGCTCTAACTGTAGAGAAAGGTTTAGGACGACCTTTGCACTTGACCTTGTAGTCAACCGAGTTTCCATCATATCCTTGAGGGATCAAAGTCATTAGAGGACCTCTCGTAATCTTTTTGTACGGCACATTTTCTTGCGTTTTTGCCTCCTCCCTAAATTTCCCGGGTGGTGGAGCAGGTGCTTGCGGAATTGGAGCGGGTGCTTCCTCTTTATCCACTGCTGAGATGCAAGAGGAGCGTGTGGTTGTTCCTATGGGAACGGCTTCGTAGAAGACATTCTTGTCAATCTTGGAAAAGCAAACTTGCCTATTCGGCATATCGATGATTGCACCCACTGTAGCCATGAATGGTCTTCCAAGAAGTAAGGGTGTGCCATAACCTCCTCTCATCTCCAAAACCTGAAAATCAGTTGGAACTAGGCAATCCCCTATTCGGACAGGTAGATCGTGAATGCTCCCAGACGATGTTGTTGAGGAGGTGTTTGCAAATTGAAGAGTCATATGGCTAGGTTTTACCTCATAAGTTTTCAGCTTCTCTGCAATCGCCTTTGACATGAGATTAACAGTAGACCCGGAATCACAAAGAGCGTCCTTGAATTTCATTCCAGCAATCGAGCATGGGACCAAGAATTTTCCCGGATCTTCAACTTTAGGCAATACCCTCAATGCTGGTGGTGTACTCCTTGCTTCTACAAAGGTTGCCTTAATCTCCTTCTGATCTCTAGGTGGAACTGGGTAGGGCACCTTAGGAATATAACCCTTGCTGAAGATTTTCTGCGGGTTTGGTGGGAGCATCTCGGGGAGCATGTGCTCTGGGGTAACGAGCAGGTGCTCTATCGCCACTTTTTCCTTTTGCCGATTTTGAAGTTGAGGTCGCAGTATGGTGGAGCGTCTTTCCGCTTCTCAATTCAATGGCGTTGATGAAATCCCTCCTTGGTGTTTCAGCCCTTCCAGGCAGAGTTCCTGGTGTCTCTTGATAGCCTCAGCCGTCTGTGCAATCTGAACGTCGAGCTGCTTCATATGAATCCATACAGCTTCATATTTTTCATTGAGGTCCACGTACATTGTATCAACCTTAGCATTGATCTCAGATGCTGCCTTTTGCTGACTCACCAGTAGTTGTTGCATCATGTTCTTCAGCTCGTCTTGGTCGTTAGACGCATGAGCTTGAAAGCTCTGATTCTTCACATAGTCTTCATTCACATAGTTAACCTCTGCGTTAGTACCTTGTGTCCTCTTAACTGATTCAGCGGTTTGTGCAATCTGAGTGTCAAGCTGCTTCAAGTGAGTCCGTACAGCCTCATACTTCCCATTAAGATCAACATACATAGTGCCAACTTTGGAGTTGATCTCTGCTGCCGCCTTTTGTTGACTCGCCATCATCTGCTGCATCATGTTCTTCAGCTCGTCTTGGGAGCCGGTTGCTGAAGATGAAGACTGTGAGTTTGTGAAAGACTGGGGCTGCGAGTTCGTGAAAGGCTGCCTTGGCTGATTCCCTCCTTGGAAACGGTTCTGATTAGGAACGAATGGCCGGTTCTGGTAGTTGTTGGGGTAGTTCTTCTGAAAGCCCATCTGTGGCTGATTTCCTCCTTGCTTAGGATATACCTGATCCTGCGGATTCTCCACATTGGTGCTCCTGTAGGACAGGTTTGGATGAGTGTTGAAGCCTTGGTTGTTGAAACCGCGGTTCTGCCCGAAACTCTGTCCCGTCACATAATTCACCTCCATCTGATCATTCCCGGTTTCTTCCTCGTAGGCTTGAGCGATAGGTGTTTCCCCATTCTCGTCCACAAAGTGGACTGACTTCTGGTTCTTTTTTAGCAAAAGGTTAACCATGGCAGAGAGTTCATCAATCTTCCTGGAGTCCACACTGTTGACCTTCTTTCTGTCGTACTCCGGGCTTTTGTTGCTGGAACTTGCGGCTAGGTTCTCGATCAGCTCCAGGGCTCCTTCCTTTGACTTAGTGTAGAAGTCACCGTTACTAGCTGCGTTCAGGGCATTTCTGTAGTCCCAATCTACTCCGTCATAGAATGTGCTGAGCAGCTGCTCGTCACTAAACCCGTGGTGAGGGCACTCGCGCTTGTACTCCTTAAACCGCTCCCATGCTTCATTGAAGGATTCGCCGGACTGTTGCTCGAATGAGGAGATCTTGTTCCTCAAGGCTGCGGTCTTGGACTTCGTGTAGAACTTATCCAAGAAGGCTGCTCGTGCACTAGGCAAGTCGGTAGAGAGCCTGGTGGTAAAGATTTTAACCACCGTGATGCTTTTCCCGTAAGAGAGAAAGGGAAAAGCTTGCACTTCAGGAAATCTGGATGCACACCATTGGAGCCGGTTGTGCTACAGATCTCTTCAAAGTTCTCGATGTGATCCATCGGAATCTCAGCAGGCAGACCGTGGAACAGGTGTTGCTTCACGAGGCCGATCATCTGAGGTTTGATCTCGTAATCTTGCCTCTGGATGATCGGGGTAACGATCGCAGATCGATCTGGTAGTATGTGTGAGCCGCATCTTTGTCTCCGAAGGCAGGTTGTGCAATGAGTTGCCTCTCCTGTTGCATGCGAAGCTGCTCCATGGCTGTCTGAAGTTGTAGCACTGAGCTGCTATGTCTGCTTGTCCGCCCATATCTGATGGTTGGCGGTGTCAGTTGTTTCTGGTTCGGAACAGGTATGTTACGTCTCTGCCTGTTCCCTCGTTCTGCTCTTGCTAACTCCTCGTTTGATAAGCTAACAAGATCCTCGTTGTTTCTGCTCCTTGTGCTCCTTGGGGACATGCACCTGAAACACAAAAACAAAGAAGAAAAGAAAACGAGTTTAGTAAAGTTCTTAGTCTGATAATTCAGCCGTAAACAAAGGCGAAAAATTTGGTCCCCGGCAACGGCGCCAAAAACTTGATACACGAGTTTTAAACCCTTATTTCCTACTGCAAGTGCACAGCATACGAGTAGTATTTAGGGGTCGATCCCACGAAGACCAGTTTTCACACTTTGATATATTGAGCTAAATTAAAAGCTAAGACAATTCAAATATGTTTTTGGTTTTTTAAGTAACAAGTAATGAAAGTGAAATCGGTTGTAAGATAATTTTAACAGGCGTTAGGTCAAGGAATATCGCAGGAGATTCAGAGCGACGGATCAAACAACTATTCAGGCAGTGTTTAAGCACAAGTCTAGAACTCAAACATAAAGATAATATCAATCCACTGTCGTGGTATCAATAACTTTGTCTAACGATCTAGAAATCCTAACTGTCGTTGGTACTAGAAATCGTAAACAAGCATTAAGGATAGGTTCGATTTGTTCACAATTCTCACTACATCTACTGTCGTAGGTAATGGTTAAATTGCTCACCAATGTTTATTCTAGCAACCTAGCAACTGTCGTTGTCTAAATTAACCTCATATCATAAAATCAAATGATCAATTCGATTTAAGCATTAAGAACAACAAGGGTGAAGATATTGATTTGAATAGCCTATTTGTGTTTAACCCTAAAGCTCATGAATTCCTTTGACAAACCTTAACCTAACTAAGAGGTCTACTCAGACATGATTAAAGAAGAAAACAAAGAGATTATAGAGTTCATAATAAAAGCTTGAATAGATAATGAAAGTTGAAAATAACTTAATAAGAACTTAAGTAATGCATAAATATAAATAACTGAAAGTAAAGCATAAATAAAGACTAAAAGTAAAGCATAAATATAAAGACTGAAAGTAAAACTTGATTAAGCATAAAGATAAGAACTGCAAGTAAAGCATAAGATTAAAAGCATAAGATTAAAGCTTAAAAGAAACTTAACAAGAACTAGATAAAAGCATAAACATAAAACTTAAAACTAAAGAAGAAGCTATGCTTTGAAGCTAGAGAAGAGAGGAGGAAGAAGAAGGTGTGTTTTTTTAACATCAAGAGTGAGTTGTATTTATAGGCCAAGGTGAGGGGTGTAGGTGAGACGGGGAACGGTCGTTCTACGTGGAGAACGATCGTTCCCCTTGGTCGATCCGTAGTAGGTGAGATGCGGTGTCGGGGAACGATCGTTCCGGAGGAGAGAACGGTCGTTCCGTGTGTTTTTGTCGGCAAAGTTGGTGAGGTGCGGAACGACCACATGGAACGGAACGGTCGATCTCGTGATGTTGTCGGCAGGGTAGGTGAATGAAGGAACGACCGTTCCTTGGAGGGAACGATCGTTCTGTTGGGTCGTTCTGTCCCAAGAATGGTCGTTCTCTTCAGTTGGTCCTTTCCTCGTGTTTTCCACGTCAACTTGACTTGAACATGTCCGTAAACGCCAAACTCCTTCGGAACTCCATAAAATCTGTAAAATACTCAAAACAAAAGAAAAGACTCGAAAAACCAACGAAAGATGTAAATAGAATCTCAAACTGGATACTAAAAACGAATCAAAATACGTTAAAAACCGATGATATCACATCCCAAGGGTCAAGAGACTTATTTGAGTGCTCTTGTGCCATTTTTGTCAACAAAGCAAAGTCAATTGGTACATCTCTTCGTCGCAGCGACCGGCTTGGTAGGTGGGGTGTCGCTGGGGTCTGGTTGCTATGGAGATCATATGGTCAGTATATCGACCATAACTTCTTGAATATATCTCCAAATGACATGAAACCACTTCCGTTGGAACGCTGACTCAAACGGCTACAACTTTTAAGAATATATAAACTTCATCAGATACCATTAAGGTCTTCGTACGAGTCGATCTTTCAAGCACTTTGGATTGTTTCCGAATCATTATTTATTTCCTTCTTTTTCACCTCTTTATCCCTTCGTAGTCTTCATTGCCTGATTCCACCTTTTTACCTCAAATTTCCCCAAAATATCTATGAATAGATATAAAAATAAAAATAAACAAAGCCTTAAAAACACTAAAAATACAACATATCAATTCCCCCGGACTTGTCTTTTGCTTGTCCGCAAGCAAACAACAAACGATAGCCCGGAAGAAGATTTATTAAAACATTAAGACGAAATTAAAGATAGAGGATAGGCTTGGGGAGTCCCCAAGCATCACGTTTAACGTCGCTAGCTTGACGGTTGTGTCTTCTTACTCTTACTCTCCTTGAATGTTTCCTTCACTCCAAGTAACGACGCCCAAGAGTGCAAGATCACAAGAAAACAAAAAAAAGAAAAGAATAACAACAAAAGAAAAATTAAAAAAAATGAAAGAAGAACACTCTAGTCGCAGCCCAAGTCCTAACTCTGATGGTAATCGAACTACTCCCCAGGCAACGGCGCCAAATTGATTGTGTGAGTTTTAAACCCTTATTTCCTACTGCAAGTGCACAGCATACGAAGTAGTATTTAGGGATCGATCCCACGAAGACCAGTTTCACACTTTGATCTAATGAGCTAAATCAAAAGCTAAGACAATTCAATTATGTTTTTGGTTTTTATAAATAGCAAATAATAAAAGCAAAATCGGTTGTAATGGCAATATTAAACAAGCGTTAGGTCAAGGAATATCGCAGGAGATTCACAGCAATGGATCAAACAACTATTCAGGCAATGATTAAGCACAAGTCTAGAACTCAAACATAAAGATAATATCAATCCACTGTCGTGGTATCAATAACTTTGTCTAGCGACCTAGAAATCCTGACTGTCGTTGGTACTAGAAATCGCAAACAAGCATTAAGGATATGTTCGATTTGTTCACAATTCTCCACTACATCTACTGTCGCAGGTAATGAATAAATTGCTCACCAATGTTTATTCTAGCAACCTAGCAACTGTCGTTGTCTAAATTAATCTAAGATCATGAATTAAGCGGCCAGTTTAACTCAAGCAATAAGATCAACAAGGATGAAGACTATCGATTCTATTAGCCTATTTGTGTTTAACCCTAAAGCTCATGAATTCCTTTGACAAACCTTAACCCAACTAAGAGATCTACTCAGACATAGTTAAAGAAGAAGAAAACAAAGAGATTATAAAGTTCATCATTAAAGCTTGAATAGATAATAAAAGCTGGAAATAAACTTATAAGAACTTAATTAAAGCATAAATATAAGAACTGAAAGTAAAACTTAATTAAAGCATAAATATAAGAACTGAAAGTAAAACTTAATTAAAGCATAAATATAAGAACTGAAAGTAAAACTTAAATAAAGCATAAATGTAAGAACTGAAAGTAAAACTTAATTAAAGCATAAATGTTTAAAGCTGAAAAGAAACTAACAAGAACTTATAAAAGCATAAACATTAAAGCTTAAAAGAGACTAGAAGCAATGTTTAGAAGCTAGAGAAGAGTGAGGGAAGAAGATGGTGTGTTTTGAAACATCAAGAGTGAGTCCAATATATAGGTAAAGGTGTAGGGGAGTAGGTAAGACGGGGAACGATCGTTCTGATTGGAGAACGATCGTTCTCCGTGGTCGATCGAAAAACGTGATGGTAGGTGAGATGGGGAACGATCGTTCTGAGGGGAGAACGATCGTTCCGTAGTGCTTTTGGCAGCAGGGTAGGTGAAGTGTGGAACGGGCACATGGGAGAGAACGGTCGATCTCCTATTTTTGTCGGCAGGGTTGGTGAAGTGTGGAACGATCGTTCCGTGATAGAACGGTCGTTCCTTTGCTTGGACAGAACGATCGTTCTTCTTCAGAACAGTCGTTCTCTTGTGTTTGGTCCTTTCTTTGTTTTTCCATCTTAACTTGACTCGAGTATGTCCGTAAGCGCCAAACTCCATCGGAACTTCATAAAATCTGTAAAAAGACTCAAAACAAAAGAAAAGACTCGAAAAACTAATGAAAGATGCAAATCAAAACTCAAACCGAATACTAAAAACAAATCAAAATATGTTAAAAATACATAAGATCATGCTGCCTAGACATGAAATGTTTAACCGTTACTAGATCTTTTTGCCTCATCAATCTTCGAGGAGAGGATTTTGACCCCAACATTGACTTATAGAGAAAATTATTATAACTGAATCATACCATTTCATTAGCTAAGCGAACCATTCCCTTGCGACTAGTTGTGTGGGAAACTTGTTTTCTCCTCAGTTCCCTCATGGTTTCACTTTTGACCTTCAAAAAAACCAAACTAACAATGTTAGTGTTCTCCACACGCAAAGATCCTTATAAATACAGTTGAACATTAAAAGAACCTGGAAAAAGTTGCTTTTCTTCAGCTTCTCCCAATTCACCCAAGCTGAAACAGAATGAACATTGCTTGGTTTTAAGTTCATAAGTTGTTCCTTATTCCCTGTAGCTCGTACAAGAGTAATTAACAAGCTTTGATTTGGAAGACCTCCAAATACACCCCATCTGCTTTAACACACTTTCTTTTTGCCACTCTTCTGTCAATTTGAACCTTGCCTACAAAAGTTTCAAAACTTAACAAAATGGTATAAGTTATGTAAATTGTTTTTTTACTACCTTAATGTGAGGAAAAATACCTGAAGTTCGTCCCACATTCTCTCCTTAGTCTGTTCATCATGGTGTCTCCAATCTCCAAGAAGGACTGGTACATGCTCTCTCACAAGAGGACCAAGAAATGAGGAAAGTTTTACTGATCCATCCCCTACATGTTCACCGAGAGATACAAATTCAACTTCAACCTTGTCCTCATCGTTTTTAGCAACTTTACTCATCCTCGTGCGGCCTCTTGTTCTCTTTGTCATGGTCTGTGACTGTTCAGGTGGATGATGTGTCTCTTCTGTATTGTTAACCGGTGCTTCTCCTTCTTTTTCTATTGCTTCTCCTTCTTTTTCTGGTGCTTCTCCTTCATTTTCTGGTGATTCTCCTTCTTTTTATGCAGGTATCTCGGTATCAGTCTGCATATCAGTTGCTGTTTCTTTTACAGTTTGATCAATGTCTTCTACAGTTTCTTCTACAATGATATTATGCCTCATGCGTCTTGACTGAGTCTGCAGTGGCTCAATTGGTACATCTTCACCCTTTTGACTCTTACTGCGACGCTGAACTACATTATTTGTCTGCTTCATAATGTTTCACACCTGAAACTGCATGTAGTAATCAGTCAGAACTATGATCATCATTCAGAAATATTAACTATGTAATAGTCCTGACTATCTACTAAACTTAATTACGTATCCCAACTATTCAACTAATAAAACCCCATCACAATCAGCCCTAACACAGAAGCTATCATCATCAGAAGATTCATTCTCCAAATCATAATTGTCTTCGATGGATATTGGCGCAGCTATGAACTCTTCTTCGGTTTCTAACTCATGATGCCCTCTTGGTGGTGCCCTCATAACAACATTCCAATTTGACGAGTCATCTTCTCTAGAGTAAAACACTTGTTTTGCTTGAGAAGGCAAAATGTATGGATCTTGGAGAAATGCTGCTTGGTTAACGCTGAAGTTGACAAGCAAAAACCCATCTTCTTCCTTGAGACCATTCCCTTTGTTGGCCCACTTACACTTGAACAATGGAACCTGGAACATGTGGTAGTCCAGCAATATTATCTCCTGTATCACTCCATAGTAAGAAACTACGTCTGCCACGTGATTGGTATCTTTCGCACTTGATCTATGTGAGAGCCGAAACTCACACTGTCGAAATTTATATTTCGCGGCGCTCCGAAAATTCTATTAAACAAGAACCAAAGGGCAAAAAAGTAAAAAGATGAGAAAGATGATTTTATTAATAATTCTCTAAGTACAAAAATATTCGAGAAAGCTTATTGTCTTATATCTCGAAAGCTCTTGCACTTGAGTTGGGATGCCTTGAAAGTGAATACAAGGGTGTCTATTTATATGAGAGAGCCTGGGATCTCAAAGACTAATCTAAGCAATGTGGGACGTGTAAAAATCCCTTTCCCAGCCGCCATTAACCCTAATGTGCCGCCGACCTACCGCTCCTCTTCCTTCCATTACAGCCCATTTGTCTTGTTTTGGCCCAGCTTGTCTTTTTAATCTTCTGGTCCGATTTTCTCTGGTTTAGAGCCTTCTTCCGGTTTATTTTAAGTGAACTCCTTGATGTTTTTCCGCATTCCGAACAGCGTGAAGTCCATCTTTAAATGGCGTGATGTTTCTTCGAGAACTATTGGGCCGAGGCCCAATAGTCGGGAAATAGCTTCTGGGGCCGGTCCGAGAGGGTGAGATCCGGCCGTAGCCCATGTCTTGGCTTGATGAATGCTCCGGGCTGGGAAGATATGCAGAGATTCGTCTTGAGAGGCCGTTAAAGAGTTTAGTTCATCCGTCGGACCGAACGCCAAGAGCTTGACCCGACGGGTGTTTGGTTGGAGCGACTTGATTGGCTCCTGAACGGGTTTTGAGATAAGTGAACCAATTTGCCTCGTTAAAACCTTTCCCGGAAAACCCTTTGGGACAAAACCAAGGATAAGGAAAGAGTACAAACGGTCACAACCCGTTTAGTTCATCTGCGACCGGTTAAGCCAAGAGCTTGACCCGGGTAGGCGTTTGGTCTCATTTCGTGGGCTTGCTGCCAGAATATGAAATGTTTAACCGTTAATTCGACCTTTTGCCTCATCAATCTCTAAGGAGGGGATTTTGACCCCAACAGTTAGCCCCCCAGCTCGTGGGCCTTGTATGCATGGGCGATGAGCGTTAATGGAGTGTTTATCGGGATTGATGGGCTAAAGGCCTTAGCATGTAGATCGATAATGAGTCACCGAATTTGGTTGAAATTAATTTTTCCTCCTTGGGCTGCTGGCGGCCGCTTGTTTTGTGAAGAGTTTCCTTTTCCTTTACAAACGAATAAACTAAAAATTTTCCTTTTCCGGTCCAAGTTTTAGGATAAGAAATATTTCCTTTTTCTCGTTGCATTAGGAAAGGTAAAGCTTCTTCTTCCTTTGGGATTAGAAATTGGAAAAGCTCATTTTTCCTTTTTTCCTTGGCGACTGAACTCGTTTTTTAGGCGAGAAGGGATCAAGTCACCCGTAGTTCGGGCTTGATTGAGGAAAAGGCTTTATTGATCGGAGTCGTTGATCTGGCTGGATCCGACGAGGCCGTTCTCGGGGTCTCGGACTTTGCCGTGTTTAGGGCGGTTGGCCCATCTCTGAAGAGATGGCTCATTCTGCTTGCCTAGAGGCGCTGTTTGCCGAGAGGCGATGTTTGTCGAGAGGCGTTTGCCGAGAGGCGATGTTTGCCGAGAGGCGTTTGCCGAGAGGCGATGTTTGCCGAGATGCGATGTTTGCCGAGAGGCGATGTTTACCGAGAGGCGATGTTTGCCGAGAGGCGATGTTTGCCGAGAGGCGATGTTTGCCGAGAGGCGATGTTTGCCAAGAGGCGTTTGCCTATAGGCGATGTTTGCCGAGAGGCGTTTACCGAGAGGCGATGTTTTCTTAGAGGCGTTTGCCGAGAAGCGTTTATGTTGTTTATTGCTTGCCAAGAGGCGTTTGCGTTGTTTGTCGCTTGCCAATAGGCGTTTGCGTTGTTTGTCGCTTGCCAAGAGGCGTTTGCGTTGTTTGTCGCTTGCCAAGAGGCGTTGCGTTGACTTGGAGTGTTTTTCCGGACACTCGAACTTTTGGCCAGGTTGCGATGTTTTCCTGGGCTTATGTTTTGGTGTCGAGGAGTTACACGTTTAAATTTCTCTCTCGACTGAACGCGTTTAGAATCTCGTATCGGAGCAGGTTTGATACTGCGTTCAGAGATGTTCAAGACCAGCTTTCCATGTCAGGCGTCTTACTGGGTTTACGAGCTTATTTCGCGGTTTACACCTCGCACTATTTGCCTATGCGAAATGCTCCTGAACATCGTCTTCGACGCTCCCTGCAGGATCGCGGGATGTCAGGTCACGCTGTTCGGATGTTGTCCATAATTTATATAGCGCGCTAAATTTATCCACTGCGGGATGTTAAAGAACCATGGTTTAGTCACCCTGTTGTGATCAGCAACGGGCGGTTGATATGTATGCCAAGAGGCGATGTGTGCCGAGAGGCGATATGTGTCGAGAGGCGATATGTGTCGAGAGGCGATATGTGCCGAGAGGCGATATGTGCCGAGAGGCGATCTGTGCCGTGAGGCAGTCTGTGCCGTGAGGCGGTCTGTGCCGTGAGGCGATCTGTGCCGTGAGGCGATCTGTGCTGTGAAACGATTTTTTTTTTTTTTTTTAATAGCTGAACTTGCGAGTAGGCGAGCTGCCTACGTACCCCAATGGTGGGGATCAAGCCGATTCATAGTTCTATTTTTTAAGTGCGATGAAAGCGTCTAGGCTTTGGCTGCGGGATCGTCCGTTTCAGGCTCCGCGGTCTCGGACGTCTTCTTTTCGGCAGCCGCAGTTTCTTCTAGCTCGTCTTTATCTTCTGCAGGAAAAACCTTCGTTCTCTCGAACTGGTCGGTTCTGCTCGTTTTATATCGTGGCTCGACACTTGTGTTCGCTTTCTTGCGCTTCCGGTCTTCTTTTGTCGTTTTGCTTCCAAGGTCTACTGTTAGGAACCTCGTTGCAGGCATTCTGGCAATCGCCTCGCAATTTGCGGTCGAATGGCTGTTGACTTTGGATGGTGCAGTGAACCTTTTCACCGTAGCCCACGCCGCGAGTCCAGGTACTCCATGATTCATTTCCGTGTCTGGCCTTGTCGGATCGTTTCGTGTTAATTTGATAGGTGCGCATTCCGCGTGTGTTCGTCCCTTCGTTCATGTTGTTTCGTCCGCACCTTTTCTTGCTTGGAATATCCGAAGGTCGTGTCGTGCTTTTTGTCGATGTCTTTGACGGCCGGTGCCTCTTTGGTAAGGCCTCGATCTCTTCTTCGAGCATCTCGAAACTTGAGGAATGGTGCAATGCTTCTCGGCTCGTCGCATGGGGGTTCAGGGTAATTTCTTCTCGGAAGCTCGACTTATACCGTAGCGCTCTTCTTAAAGCGGCGAGTGCGGCTTGATTGCTGAACTCGCTGATCTTCGATGCAACCGATTCGAAACGTTTTACGAAATTTCACAAACTTTCGGTTGGGCCTTGGGATAGAGTCCAAATATCTTCATCGGGAGTTTCTCGGCTTGCATGGAGCGTTCTCCTTCGTTCTGTTTTTCCTTGCTTGCCAATTGGCCTTCGATGCTCGACCCGTATTGGATTTCCTTCGTCTCTGGTGGGATCCCCTCCCTTGTTGCGGGTTTCAATTGTATCTCGTCCGGTTCCGTTTTCGGTTGTTCTGGTTCTACCTCCATTTTCTTCATTGGTTATCGTCCATGTTGGCCACCCAGCTGCTCGCCTAAGGGTAATCTTCCGTTGCGGCAGTGGAGACACGGATGGTTCGGTCCTTGTCCTGATCGAGCTTTGCTTAATCGAGTTACGTTCTTTGGGCGTTATGATTGGCAGTACGAATCAGAGCGGTTTTGCTTCGATGATTCTGTAGTTTTGTCTTGAGTCTCCTCTCGAAGGGGTGTTCCTTGTTCGGTTTTCATCTTGGATCCATGTCAATTCTTGGGCGACCGATCTGTTCGTCTTCGCTTGTCCGCTTTGCCGTTCTAGGTCCGCATCCATCATCATCTTTGACTCGGGACTTGATGCGATCATGGATGAGGATCTCGATGCCAGCCCGGAAGATGGTACGGGCATCGACAGCCGGACGAGGACAAACGTACCGAGAAGGGAGGTTGCTCGCGAGGACCAGCCGGACGACCGCAGGACGGGGCCAACCGAACGTACCGTCTACCGTATCGACCCGCGTACACCCGGAAACGACCTAAGGCCTGAATCTCAACTTCCGGTGACAATTTCTCGAACGGGCCGTGAAGGACTTCGACCAAGATCCCATTCTGAGCATTTGAGTCTGGACACATTGGGCTTACTTCGTGCGGATTCAGAAAACGAACGTGAGGTTCCATTTCTCGACCGGATGGTGACTTTTCCGGACGGGCCGTTCAGCCGGGCACTTGCCCATCAGTTCCAAACGGACTTAGGCCAATTTCTCCTCGACCATGCCCGCGTGCTGATACTTCCGGACGAGCCCGACCTCGTGACCATCGTCCAGACGATCGAACCCACGCATGGCCGGACCAAGTAGCCCAAGGGTTGCCGTGGACTTGAAGGGTCACTTTGACCACATTTATTTCATAAACTTTTCTAAAATTTATGCAGTTGTTTTCTGTGCCACAATCAAGTCTCTTTGACTTGATTTCTTATATATTCTTCCTTCTCCACATTTTGTAAACACTTTTGAATCTTTTCTAATAGAAATTTCTATTTTTGAGACTTGTTCTCTCTTTTGTTCTTCGTGAGCAAATTTGTTGTTTGGTGCGTCACATCCATTCAACGCCCCTGAGTCCAGCGTCTTGGTGCGTCACATCCAAGGTTGGCTAAGGGTTTGGTATACTGAAGGCCTTCCGCATCCTTCAACGCTCCCATCGATCCACCAGTTCCGGATTTGCTAGTAGCTTATCCGGTCATATCCAAATCGACAGTACCATTTATTCAAGTGCTAAAATCGTGGGCAAGTTTGTATCAGGTGGTATCAGAGCACACTTGAAGGGGTATTTCATCTTCTCATCTTTTCATCTTCTAAAATTCTGAAACACTTCTCTTATCTCCATCCGGGCCACTTCTTACCTTTTGTTCTGAAACGATCTTTAAAAAAAAAAAAAAAAAAAAAAAAAAAAAGAGTTTAAATCGTTTTACAACTGAGGAGAAAACCAGTTGGGGGTGACTGAGGAGAAATCCAGTTGGCTGAAGAGAAAGCCGGCCTGGAAGTGGTTAAGGCGGATTTCTAATAAAAGAAAAGAAATCTTAAATCTCTCTATCTTCTTCTTGGGGTGTTGGGTTTTGTGGAGCACTAAATTTGATCGGATTGCTTGCTTAGAACCATTGAGTGAAACACTTGAGAGACACCAAAACTGTGAGGAAGAGAGTTGGTTATTTGATTGTTTGTTAAGTGCATTTCAGGAAAAACATGGAAGGACAAGAGGCAAGCGTGGGAACTGGAATGTCTAGTTTTCAGATGAACGCACTGACAAGTGAACTTAAGCGTATGATGAATGCAGGTATAGAGGACATTCATGTGAGACTTGACCGGATCCAGGAAGATCAACAAACATCCGGAAACAGAAGGAGAAACACAACCGGACAGGATCCAGAGATGATGGAGGATCTTCTTCCGATCAAAGTCAGAGGAGGTCACAAAGGGACGGTCAAACCGGGACAGGGGCAGAGATAACCCTTTCGCTGGAGAGTCTAGACGGTCAGAAAACCATCTTGGAGGCTTGAAACTTAAGATTCCCCCATTCCATGGGAAAAATGATCCGGATGCCTACCTTGAATGGGAACGAAAAGTTGAGCTTGTCTTTGACTGCCAACAATTATCAGATCGTAAAAAGGTAAGGCTTGCTGCCACTGAGTTTAATGGTTATGCACTAAACTGGTGGGATCAAATTGTGTCAAACAGGAGGAGACGAGGAGAAGAACCCTTGGAGGATTGGGAAGAACTTCTCACTCTTATGAGAAAGCGGTTTATACCAGCCCATTACTTGAGAGATCTTCATCAGAAACTAAGGAGACTGACTCAGGGCACCAAAAGCGTGGAAGACTACTACCAAGAAATGGAAATCCTGATGCTTAGAGGAGAAGTTGACGAGGATCCCGAAGCTACTATGGCACGGTTCCTTACTGGACTCAACCGTGAGATCCAAGACCGCATGGAGCTTCAAGATTATGATGATCTTGCTGAGATGTTGCACAAAGCCATTCTGGTAGAGCAACAAGTCAAGAGGAAACGCTTCACAAGGCCTACTTACCAGTCTTCTTCAAAACCGAGTCCACAAGACAAAGGTAAGTCTCTTTTCCGAACAAATACAGATGTTAAAACTAATCCGGTTGTTGCTGTGGACAAAACAAAGCAGGAAGCGACTCCTAACCGAGCTAGGGAGATCAAATGCTTCAAGTGTCACGGACTTGGCCACTATGCCAACAAGTGCCCAAACAGTCGCGTGATGATCATGCGAGAAAGTGGAGAGATTGAGTCCGCATCTGATTGGGAAGACTCAGGACCCATCTTTGATGAGGAACCGGATACAGAAGAGGACCTGGACCTACCAGTCAAAGGACAACTCCTTGTGACAAGGCGGCCTTGAACGCCAAGCAAAGGTTGATGAACGGGTCCAACGAGAAAATCTCTTCCACACCCGTTGCCATATCAAAGACAAGGTATGCAGTTTAATCATTGATGGTGGGAGCTGTACTAACGTGGCTAGTGAGTCTCTTGTCAGGAAATTAGGTTTGGAAACCAAGAAGCACCCACGGCCTTACAAGCTTGAATGGCTGAATGACGATGGAGAAATGCAAGTCAAGGACCAAGTGGAAGTTTCTCTTACCATTGGACGATATGAGGACAACATTCTGTGTGATGTCCTGCCCATGGACGCGAGCCACATACTCCTTGGACGGCCGTGGCAATATGACAAGCGTGTGATGCATGATGGATTCACTAACCGTCATTCTTTTGAGCATCAAGGGAAAAAGATCGTCCTTGCGCCTTTGACTCCACATGAAGTGTACCAAGATCAGCTCCAACTCAAAGAGAGCCGCAAACAAGACCAAGCCAAAACCGATTCTAAGGGTAAAAAGTCCAATTTTCTTGTTAAGGCTAGTCAAGTTCGAAAAACTCTTTGTTCCAACCAGTCCATGATCCTTCTTTTGTTAAAGAATCACTAATGGCTCAATCTGACCAAACACCGGAGCTTCCGAGTGAACTTAAACAGCTCTTGCAGGATTTTCAGGATGTGTTTCCCGAAGAGAACCCGGGTGGACTGCCTCCCATACGCGGCATTGAACACCAAATCGATTTTGTGCCGGGAGCGTCCTTGCCAAACCGGCCAGCTTACCGAACCAATCCCGTGGAAACCAAGGAGTTACAAAAACAGATTGGGGAGCTCATGGACAAAGGATACATCCGCGAAGCATGAGTCCTTGTGCTGTACCAGTCCTTTTGGTTCCAAAGAAAGATGGGAGTTGGCGGATGTGCGTTGATTGCCGAGCAATTAACCAAATAACAGTTAAGTACCGACACCCTATCCCTCGCCTTGATGATATGCTTGATGAACTCCACGGTTCTTGTGTCTTTTCTAAAATTGATTTGAAAAGTGGATATCATCAGATTCGAATGAAAGAAGGTGATGAATGGAAAACAGCCTTTAAAACGAAACTAGGATTGTATGAATGGTTAGTCATGCCATTTGGGCTTACTAACGCGCCTAGTACCTTCATGAGGCTGATGAATCATGTTCTTAGACCATTCATAGGCGTTTGTGGTGGTATATTTCGATGATATCTTGATTTATAGCAAGAGTTTTCAGGAACATCTTTCTCATTTGAAATCGGTTCTTGAAGTGCTTAGGACAGAACAACTCTTTGCTAATTTCAAGAAATGTACCTTTGCAACAGATAATCTCGTGTTTCTTGGGTTTGTTGTAGGAGCTGAAGGCGTCCGAGTGGATGAGGAAAAGGTCAAGGCCATCCGTGAGTGGCCCACTCCCAAGACCGTTGGAGAAGTTCGTAGCTTCCATGGACTAGCCGGTTTCTACCGTAGGTTCGGGAAAGA
Source organism: Isatis tinctoria (assembly GCA_010577795.1). Taxonomy (NCBI): domain Eukaryota; kingdom Viridiplantae; phylum Streptophyta; class Magnoliopsida; order Brassicales; family Brassicaceae; genus Isatis; species Isatis tinctoria. The sequence goes on along the minus strand of CM021250.1, from coordinate 16,236,658 downwards.
CTTCAGCACATTGGCTGCCCCACTTACTGAGATTATCAAGAAAAGCGTTGGGTTCAAATGGGAACAAGCTCAAGAAGATTCATTCCAAGAACTCAAAGCTAAGTTAACCAACGCTCCTTTACTTATTTTGCCAAATTTCTCTAATACTTTTGAGATCGAATGCGATGCCTCAGGAGTTGGCATTGGTGCTGTTTTGATGCAGGAAGGGAGACCAATTGCGTTCTTTAGTGAAAAGTTGGGAGGAGCTACCTTGAACTACCCCACTTACGACAAGGAACTATACGCATTGGTGAGGGCTTTGCAAACTTGGCAGCACTATCTTTGGCCAAAGGAGTTTGTGGTGCACACAGACCATGAGACTCTCAAACATCTGAAGGGACAGCAAAAGCTCAACAAACGACATGCCAGATGGGTAGAGTTTATCGAAACCTTTCCTTACGTCATTAAGTATAAGAAAGGAAAAGAAAATGTCGTAGCTGATGCTTTGTCTAGGAGGTATGCTTTGATCACGGTTATGGATGCTAAGGTGCTAGGGTTTGAGCAGATTAAGGAATTGTATGAAGCAGACCTAGACTTTAAGGAACCGTATCTAGCTAGCTCTAGGATCGCTTTTGGGAAATACTTTAGAAATGATGATTTCTTGTTCTTTGCCAATCGTTTGTGTATTCCTAACTGTTCTCTGAGAAACTTGTGGTTAGAGAAGCACACGGTGGGGGCCTAATGGGTCATTTTGGCATAGAGAAGACGCTTAAAACCTTGCAGGATCATTTCTATTGGCCGGGACTGAAGAAGGACGTGATCAAGGTTTGCACTCGTTGTGAAACTTGCAAACGTTCCAAGGCCAAAGCTCAAACGACAGGTAAGTACCTCGCTTTGCCCATTCCTGACCAACCTTGGACTGATGTGTCAATGGACTTTGTGCTAGGACTGCCTAGGACTAGGACCGGCAAGGATTCAATCTTTGTGGTCGTTGATAGGTTTTCGAAAATGTCGCATTTTATACCTTGTCACACCACTGATGATGCGTGCATATGCCAGTTGTTCTTTAGGGAAATAGTTCGCTTGCATGGAATGCCTAAGTCCATTGTTTCAGATAGGGACACTAAGTTCTTGAGTCATTTTTGGAAAACGCTTTGGGCAAAACTAGGAACCAAGCTTTTGTTTTCAACCACTTGTCATCCGCAAACTGATGGACAAACTGAAGTGGTGAATAGAACTTTGTCCACTTTGCTTAGGGCTGTTGTGAAAAAGAACTTGAGAACTTGGGAAGATTGTTTGCCTCATGTTGAATTCGCTTACAATAGTGTTATGCATTCGGCCACTAAGTTCTCACCCTTTGAAATCGTGTATGGATTTAATCCTTTGTCTCCCATGGATTTGATTTCTTTACCTTTGAGTGAAAGGGCCAGTTTGGATGGGAAAAAGAAAGCTGAACAGGTTAAGAAAATCCATGAAAAGGCCAAGGAGAACATTGAAAAACGGACCAAGCAGTACACGGACAAGGCTAATAAGCACCGGCGTGAGCAGACCTTTGAGGAAGGTGACCTTGTGTGGATCTATTTGAGGAAAGACCGGTTTCCAGCAGAAAGGAAATCCAAGCTCATGCCTCGGGTGGATGGACCCTTTGCCGTGACCAAAAAGATCAATGACAATGCGTATCAAATTGATCTTCAAGGTAAGTACAATGTTAGTTCCAGTTTTAATATATCTGACTTAATTCCTTTTGTGGCAGAAGAAACGGATTTGAGGTCAAATCCTTTTCAACGGGGAGAGGATGATGCGATCATGGATGAGGATCTCGATGCCAGCCCGGAAGATGGTACGGGCATCGACAGCCGGACGAGGACAAACGTACCGAGAAGGGAGGTTGCTCGCTAGGACCAGCCGGACGACCGCAGGACGGGGCCAACCGAACGTACCGTCTACCGTATCGACCCGCGTACACCCGGAAACGACCTAAGGCCTGAATCTCAACTTCGGTGACAATTTCTCGAACGGGCCGTGAAAGACTTCGACCAAGATCCCATTCTGAGCATTTGAGTCGGGACACATTGGCTTACTTCGTGCGGATTCAGAAAAACGAACGTGAGGTTCCATTTCTCGACCGGATGGTGACTTTTCCGGACGGGCCGTTCAGCCGGGCACTTGCCCATCAGTTCCAAACGGACTTAGGCCAATTTCTCCTCGACCATGCCCGCGTGCTGATACTTCCGGACGAGCCCGACCTCGTGACCATCGTCCAGACGATCGAACCCACGCATGGCCGGACCAAGTAGCCCAAGGTTGTTGCCGGGACTTGAAGGGTCACTTTGACCACATTTATTTCATAAACTTTTCTAAAATTTATGCAGTTGTTTTCTGTGCCACAATCAAGTCTCTTTGACTTGATTTCTTATATATTCTTCCTTCTCCACATTTTGTAAACACTTTTGAATCTTTTCTAATAGAAATTTCTATTTTTGAGACTTGTTCTCTCTTTTGTTCTTCGTGAGCAAATTTGTTGTTTGGTGCGTCACATCCATTCAACGCCCATGAGTCCAGCGTCTTGGTGCGTCACATCCAAGGTTGGCTAAGGGTTGGGTATACTGAAGGCCTTCCGCATCCTTCAACGCTCCCATCGATCCACCAGTTCCGGATTTGCTAGTAGCTTATCTCGGTTCATATCCAAATCGACAGTACCATTTATTCAAGTGCTAAAAATCGTGGGCAAGTTTGTATCAGGACTTGATGTTGCATCTTTTGCTTTACCGTTCGTTAGGGGTGGGCATAATTCCCGTCCCGTTCCGACCCGCCCCGTCCCATCCCGTACCCGTTCCCGAATTCCCGTCCCATATATATCCCGTATTCCTATATGGGATAAGTTTTCAATTCCCAATCGGGAACGGGACTGGACGGGACGGGAACGGGAATTCCCGAAATCCCGTTTAAGATAAATATAAATATGTAGTTTATATATATTCTATGTATATGTTATGTAAAATAAAATTATATCTTATCTATGTAATAACATATAAATATATTATAATATATTATAAAAGTTTTTCTTTAATGGTTCAGATGTTAAACCTAATTATAAAGTTAAACAAGAATACAATCACCAAAATTTCAAACTTTTTAATTTATATGGAATATTCTTTAATGTATCTTCCATAATTTAAAGTTTAAAACATATATGGTGTGATATATATCCCGTATTCCCATATGGGATAAGTTTTCAATTCCCAATCGGGAACGGGACGGGACCGGACGGGAACGGAATTCCCGAAATCCCGTTTAAGATAAATATAAATATGTCGTTTATATATATTCTATGTATATGTTATCTAAAAGAAAATCATATCTTATCTATGTAATAACATATAAATATATTATAATATATTATAAAAGTTTTTCTTTAATGGTTCATATGTTAAACAGAATTATAAGTTTAAACGGGATATAAATGGGATGAGTTTACGTGTTCCCGAAATTCCCGTTCTCGTCTCGTTCCCGACAAATCCCGTCCCGAATTCCCGAACGCCCACCCCTACCGTTCGTCTCGTTAATGTCTCAACCAGCTCCGTATGCGGTGGTTTCTCCGTCTTCTTCGCCAATCACCGTCAAATCTTGCTGCTCGATTATTTGTCTTGCGGCGTTCTGCGGTTTTTGCGGCGGCGTTCCGGAATAAGCCGTTCTTGTCTCGGTTAGAGTTTGTTCCCTCTTGTTCTGCCTTCCCGGCATTGCCGCTTGAGGCGAGAATTCAGGATGTCTTGCAGTGATGCTTTGTCGTCCTTGCCTTTGGCTTCCCTCTGGTGAGACGTTCCTAGCTCGACCTTCGTCTCGGATTGTTTGTAGCTGTCGAGCCGTCGTTTTGGCTCGTCGGTCTTCTCGCTCCGGGATCATGATCTCCAGCTCGGCCGCCCTTGTCACGCCTTCTTTTGTGTCTTTTGGTCCGGTCATTCCAACGAATGACGTTCCGACGACAGTCGTGCTGACCGGCAGGGTGTTTTTGTCATTCGCCGGGTCGTAAATTCATGGGCGGTCTTCCACCGAGAGCTCCATGTCCTTCTTTTTTTCCGTTGTTATTACGGGGAGTTGGATTGCTCCGACTGTCGTTGTCGTCTTTCCGGTGAAACCAGTCGACGGTTTTGGCCGGGTTGTGAGATGTCGGGTCCCAGTGTTCACCCTCCGAAGGGTTTCACGGAATTCTACGTTGACCGAACTTCCCATGTTGATTAGAACTTCGTGCATCGCGTGGTCTTCGACTGAAAGGCCGTTGACGAGCGGCTCGTTGTCGGAGTGGTTAATTCCGACGATCGTCACTTCGGCATTGGATGCTCCTGCTATGTTTTCTCCAAGGTCAGGGAGTCTTACACTCGTGATCCTCGCAGTAAAGGGGATTTTTCGAGTTTCTTCCAAGACTCGGTCGGTCTCGGGAGCCGCACTGGTCGCCTTGTGGACTTGAGATTTCGCTTCTCTCATCTGGCTCGCCGTTAGCTCCAATTGGGCGTTTTGCTCGTCAACTTCGCTTCCTTGGCTCGCGGAGCGGGTCATTCGATCCGTCCGGCCTGTTCTCTCTCGCTCTTCGGCTCTTATTCACTGGTTCTCCACGAGTATGTTTTCTTCTTCTTCAGTAAAATCTTTTTTTCTTCTTCGTCTGTCTTGTCTTCATCGCGGCCGTCCGCTTCTACCGTGACTTCTCCGTCTGTTACCGTTGAGACCAGCTGCTCGGCTTCAAGTCTCGTTGCGCTTTTCCTATGTAACGGCGGCGGTTCCGATGGTTCCATCCTTGTTCCGACGGGGGTTCGCTCACCGAGGTTCTGCCCTTCGGGAGTGCTTGTCAGCGGTGAGAAACGGGGGCGTCTTTTTCCGAGTGGCTGGGAGCCTTGCGTTAGCTCGCGGATGGCCGTCATCTCCTGCGTCGTTGCTATTTCTTGTCTGTCTTGTTGCTCCACGAGTCCTGCTTTTATGTTCCTTAGGTCGCCGATTGCCGTGATATCTTCGGCTGGATCGGTCGGGCCGGTGTTGACCGCTCCCGTTATTATGGGTTTTTCGATCGGCATTCCGGACCGAGGCTGTGCGGCGGTGGAATTCCCGGCTGCTGCCGTTCTGGTTCCGGTTGCTCCCGTGATGATTGCTCCTGCTGCGGATGCTCCGGCCGCGGTTGCTCCAGCTCTAGCTGCTCCTCCGGTCGACTGATTGCCGGTACCGTTGGTTCTTCCTCCGGTCGGCTGATTGCCGGTACCGTCGGTTCTTCCTACGGCTGCCATGGTCCTCCGTTCTGTATCCTGTTGTTCTTGAATAAAGAATATTTCTCGTCCCCACAGACGGCGCCAAACTGTGAGAGCCAAAACTCATACTGTTGAAATTTATATTTCGCGGGGCTCCGAAAATTCTATTAAACTCAAACTGTGGAGCGACTTGATTGGCTCCTGAACGGGTTTTGAGATAAGTGAACCAATTTGCCTCGTTAAAACCTTTCCCGGAAAACCCTTTGGGACAAAACCAAGGATAAGGAAAGAGTACAAACGGTCACAACCCGTTTAGTTTATCTACGACCGGTTAAGCCAAGAGCTTGACCCGGGCAGGCGTTTGGTCTCATTTTGTGGGCTTGCTGCCTGAATATGAAATGTTTAACCGTTAATTCGGCATTTTGCCTCATCAATCTCCAAGGAGGGGATTTTGACCCCAACAATCTACACATGGCAAAAGCTTCATATGCTACTCCACTATTCTGAGTCTTCCGATTTACATATTCGGTGTGAAAACGATGACCATTGACGATGTAGCCGTTATAGATTTGAGCAGTATGTCGTGGACCAAATGCTAGCCATTTTAGCTTTTTTCGAATTCTCTTCTGAGTTACTGGAGATCTGATATAAACAAAACAAAATGATATTAGTGTTAATATCAATAATGAGTAAAAGAGGAAGAGGTGAATATATAACTTTGATACAGACCTTGCCTCTTAGCCACTGTGAAAAACGTTCCCCATGTAACTTCCACAACAGAGTTTGATTTCTTCTGCAACGGACATCAATATCTTGCAACTCTTCAAGACGCATTCTGATTGACATATCCAAATAGTAAGAATAGTAATAACAACAAACAATCATATATTTAAAAAGAATTACAAAGTAGCTTTAAAACATAACTTACTCGACATACGGATTTATAACTTCAGTGTTCATTAACACATATCTGTGAGCAATGTCAAGTTCTTTATAAGAAAATGTAACTTCTTGTGCCTTAAGAATTGGACGCCCTTCAAGTATAAGCTCATCCAAATCAACATCTTCGTTGCGAGTTGCAGGCTCTAGAACTGGTACAGATGTTTTCAGAAACTCCAAGCAAAAATCAATGGATTCACCTCCAAGTAACCCTCCACCATACATGCTTCTGGCCTTGCGTAGTTCTTAACATACGATTTCAGTGTTTTCATGTACCTAAATGTCCATCAATAAACAACTTTATCAGATATTTGCTTATAACCAACATAATAAAAGAAAATAGAAAAAACCAAAACAACAATGTACCTTTCAAATGGATACATCCATCTAAAGTGTATCGGGCCACCCAAACGTGCTTCTCTGGCTAGATGAATAGGGAGATGGAACATTATATCAAAAAGTGATGGAGGAAAAAACCTGTCCATTTGGCACATCGTCTCAATAAGCTCAGTCTCCAGTGTTAATAGCTTCTCCGGGTCAATCACGCGCTGACATAGTCTACTGAAGAATTTGCATAATCTATTAACTGCAGTCCTAGGTCCACTTTGCAGCAACCCTCTCAATGCAACTGGTAACAAGTTCTGCAGAAGAACATGATAATCATGAGACTTCAGACCACCAATCATAGGAGGATCAACTGAGACACAGTTTGCAATGTTAGCACAGTAGCCATCTGGTCCTCTGAACTCATATAATCTCTTGCAAAATCTCTTCTTCTCGTCCTTGGTCAGCCAATAAGCAGCTGGAGGTAAGTACATTTTCTTTCCACGTAGCTCAGTGTGTAAGTTTTTTCGAATCTCTATGTCCTCCAAATCACATTCTTTTCCACATGCATTAGGTCGATGTTGTGATGCACATGCATAATCTAACTCAACTAACAAAAAAGAAAAAATGGTTATAAAGTGATAAACATTTGTAACTTTCCTTACACAAACTTATTTTCATAGACTACTTACCTTCCAATAAGGTAAGCTAAATAGAATAGAACGTTTCTTCCACCTCCATTGATCAAAATTCTCTTCATGCTCTTCATGGGTAAGCTCCTCATCGACACACAAACCTGATCTTTTCCTTTTGCTTTTCTTATCCAAAAGTTTACCAAAATCATTCTTAAAATCCTTAAGGAGCTCAAATATTTCAGCACCTGTTTGAATTCTATTAGCAGTCCCTTCCTCCACAGTGTTGTCAAACCAAGCTCTTCGGTGTCAGTAAGGATGACCAGGCCTGAGTCGTTTCCTATTTCCCAAATAGACGTACTTACGACTATACTTCAACCACGTATGAGGTGTATCCTTCCCACATACATTACATGCTTGTTTCCCTTTTACTTTACAACCAGACAACGTCCCCAAAACTGGGTAGTCGCTGATGGTCTAAAATAGTATAGCCTTAAGTGTAAAATTGTCCTTGGATAATGAGTCATATACCTGGATACCTTCATTCCACATATCATTCAGAGCATCAATCAAAGGCGCAAGATAAACATCGATGTTGTTACTTGGTGCAGTTGGTCCAGGGATCAGAAGGGTTAGCATTATGTTCTCCGACTTTATGCACATCGTGGGAGCCAGATTGTAGTTCACTAACAAAACTGGCCATGTGCTGTGCTTGGTATTCTGGATAGAAAATGGGTTCATCCCATCAGTAGATAAACCAAGTCGTAGGTTTCTTGGTTCAGCTGCGAAAAGTGGCCATCTAACATTCACCTGAGCCCATGTCAATGAGTCAACCGGGTGTCTCATTGTTCCATCTTCAGAAGCATTACTGAAATGCTATTTCAAATTTTTGGAAAGTATCTCCGATCTAAACATCCTCTTGAATCTGTCTTTTATAGGGAAATATCTGAGTATCTTTGCTGGAATCCCATTCTTTGTCTCACCAGAATGCTTATCAACTTCCCATCTTGAAGCACCACATCTTCGGCAGCTACTCATGTCCTCGAACTGTTTCCGGTAAAGAATGCAGTCATTCTTACACGCATGAATTACATCATATCTGAAACCAAATATCTTCTAGAATTTCTTTATATCCGATGTAGATCTTGTAAGCACATTACCTTTGGGAAGCATGTCATGGACCATACTCAAAAGCTGATCAAAGAAATTCTCAGAAATCCCACTCTGAACTTTGATGTTGTAGAGTCCCATAATTGCTGCAACTTTGGTGTAGTTTGGGCAGTCCGAGTATAGAGGAGTTTCTGCATCCTCTATTTTTTTCTTAAAGTCAGATGCTTCATCACTTTCAACAACTTCAGGCTGTTCTCCAACCTTATTTGTAGACTCTGAATTATCTTCATTTTCAAAAAAGGCTGCTATAAACAACTCATATGTTTCTAAATCAGCTCGTTGATCGTCAACAGTTTTCTCACTCCTTGTCTCTCCATGAATACTCCAACAAGCATTTCTCTTGTACTTGTGATCCATTCCCATAATTACCAAGTGATCCAGAACTATATATATATCTTGATGACACACATTCCGACAATCGATACAAGGACATAACATCTGCAGAGGATTTCCCAATCTCTTTGCTGATGCATACACAAAAGCATGTGCACCTTCCTCATACTCGGAGCTGGCCCTGTAATTTAGAAAGAGATTCAAAGTCTGATTAGCATTAGGTTCAAAACAGCAACAAACTCGATTATACGATGTGAAGATTTTGACAGAAAGTTATATACAAGTTCATACCTCGGAAGCCAAACCCAGGACTTATCCATCCAGAACACCTCAACAACTCCTAGACCGAAATCGGAGTAGTGGAATTAGTCACATAACTAATGAAATAAATTCTTCAGACAAATGAAATTATTGAAATTATACCCTATTTGAACAAACTAAACCAAATCATGACACGAAATCGAAACCCCTAACTGAAACAATGAGCCTAATTAATTAGCCCCAAACTGAAACAAAACCCTAAAAAGTTCAGAAACCCTAATCTCAAATAGCTCATCCTAAATCCCCAATTATACTTTCTGAACCATAAATATATAATAAATCGACCATTTAGGAGTTTTTACAAACCTTCAATCGCAAATTTTTTCTTCAGCTTCTGAGAAATCGAGGTAGAGAAATCGCGGACTGTTTTAGAAATCAATGTCGATTACAAATAGACGATAAGAGCTGTTGGATTTGAAGATGAGCTTGAGAAATCTAAGATTGCTCGAAATCAGAAACTGAAACTCGAAGGAAAGAGATGAGAAGATTTTCTCGAAGTGAGATGAGAGAGAGAGACTGAAGATTAGTGTTTTTGGCATGTAGTGATAATTTCAATAAGTGTTTAGCGGGCCAATATCTTTCCTTTTCCCACTTCTATTTACACAGCGATTTTAAGAAAGGAAGCGTCACCATTTTTTTTTACTACTACCTATTGTAGCGTTTACGAATTACAAAACGCTATTAAAAACTTAAACATAGTACAACATCAATAAGCGCTATAACACACTGCTATCAATATCTCAATTTCCTGTAGTGGACTGATTTGAACACATACATCTGAACTCCGTATCTTGAATGGTATCTTTTTTTTTTTAATGAATTTTAAATTATATTCATCAAAAAGCCATTTGGGACTCTTTACAGAGCATCATAGTTTGATTTTACAAAGTGTTACAGAATATTGAATGAAAGAAGTCGCAGAATTGGCTTTAAACTCTTGTTGCAAACCATATATTCAAGATCTCTTCAAACTTTATCTTGAATGGTATCATCCTTGGTAATTTGGTTAAATAATACCATGCAATGATTAAATAGACATTTAGAAGAAAACTGACATATAATCTTTGTTATTGTAAAAGTTGGATGATCTTAAAAGGTTGAAACATGATATGATGAAACTAAATTGGAAACCAAAAAGAAGAAGAAGGTAATTGGTTACTGTTGTGAAACACATATGTCCTACAAGTTAGCACCTAATTAAGCACAAGTGAATTTATCATTTTTCGCTTCATTTCAAGCAATTTAAAGTTACAAAATAGAGTAAAACTTACATCTCCATTTTCTTTCTTGCACTTAGCTGCAGAAGGACCACCATTTCCTCCACCATCAGATAGAGCAGAAGCAACGGTAACCCACCACCAGAATTAGCTTAGCCTAGTCTTTTCCTTTAGCTTCTTTCAACAGAACCTCAACATCACAATTTGTTTGAGGTTGTGATGAGCATAATTTGTTTCAGCACCACCTGCTAATGAGCATAATTTGTTTCAGCACCACCTGCCAATAACAGATAAACACACCACATTCCCATTATCCTAATTAAAATTATTGTAAGTTAATTAATTGCTTCTTTTCATTGTTAACCAAGTGTACATGAAATAGCTAAATCATTAAATATCATTATTCATAAATATTTCTATCCGTTACTTGAAGTTTTCTTTTACACTGTCACAAATAATAGATATTTCTAATTTGAGTTTTTTTTTTACAGCAAAAGGATTTGAGTTTTAATGAACTTTTATGATTTTGGGTGAATTAAGAAATCTACAATATATTAAAAGAGAAACATTAGAAGCCTTTTTTGCTATATGTCAACACCACAATTTTTCTTAGTTGTTAAACATTCTATTTTCTAATATACTAGAATAACAAAAATGGTGTTTCTAATCTAAAAATATATTTAAAATTGAGGTATGAGATCTTTTATCTCCATCGCATGGTCCATAATGTTCATTAATCTTATTTTTAACATTAAGCCACTTTGATCAATTAAGGAATTACAAAAGTGATTTATAAAAAAACATCAATTATTTAATTGAAGAGAACTTGATTTTTTTTCCTTTTCAATTTAATTTTTTTTTTGATCAAACTTAAATTTATGTAGTGATAGGGGTGTCAAGTTGGGCTAAAAGTTCATGGGTTGATCCAATCCAATTTATCCATTAATCCAAATAAACCATTAAAATTGATCCAAATGGTTTGATGGTTTAATGGATTAACTAGACTCTAACCCGCGCTGAACGTGGGATGATTTATAGCATAAATTCTATATGTTAAAAATATAACTAAAGAGAACTAAAGTGTTATAATTTATTTATAATATAATAATTAATAAGTGTAGAGTGATATTTTGAACATCATTTTGGGTAAAAGTTTATTTTTTAAATCAAAATTTGGATAAAAGTTATATTTTTTTAGAATAGAAAATTTAGAAAAGTATATATGATAAAATTAGAAGAAAATATGGGATAAAATGTATTTATAGATGAAAAAATTTTAGATGTGTTAACTGTTTTATTTCAAAAATAGATGTATTATATAGTTTGCTAAATTTTAACTTACTCTATAGACGAATAATATTTTTAGTATGTTTTGGTTTTTATGTTTTTACTCTGTATGAGTTAAAATTTAAGATGTGTTTATTTTAGTAGAAATGTATTTTACTCGTATCATAACTCTAACTCCGGCCCCGTGCTTTAGCAGGAGATTATGTTTTTGAAATAATTTTATATATAACTTTTTTAACAAAATAATTGTGCATAAATTACAGAACAATATATGTTATATATTGAATAATTTATTTAATGTTTCCAAAATCAAAATTTACATTTTTTATACAATACAATTATGATGAACTATAGTCCAAATAAAATAATTCATTCATTTGATCTGTCCTATAGTAAATTAAAATTTTTTATATATTATTATCAAAACAAGTAATCCGTCTTATAATAACCCATGAAAAATCGTCCGCGTAGATGATAGAGTGTCATTGAGTGAAATTAAAAACGAAGGGTGTCACCGCATGATACTATTTACGAAAAAAGGTGACATCCTTAGTAATTACTTTTAAAAAATATGCAGGGTCGGACAACTTTAAAAAAAACATGCAGGCTCATACCGTTAAAGAACCATTAAATCTACCGCTCGAAACATGATATAAGTCTATCAGGCGCCCAAAAAGTCTATGTAGATTTATTAAGTCTGTCACAACATGGGAGGTAGACTTTCCGTTACGCACGCAAAATTCATTAATGGAATTTTCGTTATTGACGTTTTTGTTAACACATGCGAAAATGATAAAATTGTTACCAAACATTATTTTAGTAATTTCCAAAATATGGACATCTAACTAGTTATTTCAGCACTTTATTTCACTAGTGTAGTTATTTGCCCTATAGTAAATATCGAACATTTGGTTTACTTCGCGTGCACTTGAGATCTAACTTTCTCGGGATAAAATAAAATCTATTAACTCAACTGCATAGGTTACTATATATGTTATCATCGATTTTTTTTTAGTTTATTTTTGCTGCTAATTACTGTGCGTAGATTCGGAGTTAACTGTTAATTTGTTTCTGTTCAAACATGTAAACCAGTTCTTTGGGTAGACTACCAAGTCGGAAAATTTAGACTTGAACCTTATAAAGATATATTTGTTTAATTTCTAGGTTACTATGAAATATAATTAAAGGCAGGTTGATTGTGTTAAAACCCATTTATGAATATGGATTTAGTTTTGTATTGCCCCATTTAAAAAGGAAACAAATAAATGACAACGACAGATGATTTCAGTAGGACGATTAATGTATATCACAAAATATACAGTTTTTTTCTTTGCACGGCGAGATAGTCGCAATCTGTAGTTTGTATATTTGTTAAATATATTTTTGGGTCCGGAGATCTTTGGTTTTTTGAATTTGAATGCTAAACTAAATTCAAAAAAAAAAAGTAATTCTGCAATAATGTTAACAGAAAATCTTAACTGATTTATTATTGGTCTAAACTACACGGGAGATTTGATATGATGCATTTCCACCTCTTTCTAACCTTTGTTTTTTAGTTCTTATCGAGTCTTTTTAGTCTTTATTGAGTCGTTTCAGGTCATTAGGAAGCTTTGGACGAGGTTTGGAGTTGTTGGAGCCTTTGGAGCAAAAATGAGTCGAATTGGAGCAAGAGAGCCAAGTTCAGATCCCGAGCAACCGCTCCCGATTTCAGAGCATATGCTCGCCACGTGGCAAGACAGGCGTTTGGGCGCCGACTTTGACCTAGCCGACATTCCTTATTTTGGCAAATTTGTTATAAAAGAAGGAGCCAACCTGCGTATTTTAGATACCTTTAATTTTCCTTTTTCTCAGAGACTTCCTACCCAGGGTTTTCAGAGCTTTGTATTATTTTTGGGAGAAGAATCTCTGCAACACATAGAGAAGAATTTTAAACCCTCTTAATTTCTGCTTTATTATTAATCCATTCTTTTAATTTAATTGCTATGTTTTCTTATTCCATGTCTGAGTAGATCTCTTAGTTAGATTAAGGATTTCAAAGGAATTTATGAGCTAATGGATTAAACACAAATAGGGTTATAAATCGATAGTCTTCACCTATTGTTAGTCTTAATGCTTGAATTGAATTGATCACTTGATTCATTGATATTAGGTTAGCTTAGACAGCGAGAATTGCTAGGTTGCTAGAAGAAACATTGGTGAGAAATTTATCCTAGACATACGAGAGTAGATGTGTAGGTGAATTGTGAACAAATCAAACCTGATCTCTAAGGCTTACCTGCGATTTTTAGGACCAACGAGAGTTAGGATTCTAGGTTGTTAGACAAGGTTATGGATGCCATGAGAGTGGATCAATATTAAGTTTATGTTTGAGTTCTAGACTTGTGCTTAATTGTACCCTGAATAGTTGTTTGATCTTTGCTATGAATTTCCTGCTAAGCTCCTTGACCTAACGCCTTGTTTTACATAGTTTTATTCATCGTTTGAATTTGTTTACTTGCTACCCAAACAATCTTGATCTGTCTTAGCTTTAAATCTAGCTTATAAAACCATAGTGTAATATTTGGTCTTCGTGGGATCGACCCCTAAGTACTACTACGTTTGATGTGCACTTGCAGTAGGAAAATAGGGATTAAAACCTGTGTAACAAGTTTTTGGCGCCGTTGCCGGGGACCAAATTATTACCTTTGGTTTTCGGTGAAATTTTTAGTCTAAGATTTACTAACTTGTTCTTCTTTTCTTCTCTTGTATTTGTTTCAGGACAATCAAGAGACAGCAATGCTAGAACGAGCTGATAAGAAAAAGAAGTCGGATCCAGCCAACATGGGTGACGAAACCGACACCCGAGCTGCTAATGGCTATGTAGCTGCTGAAATTCGAAGGTTAGAACAGCAGATGCAACAGTTTCAACAACAGCAACAACCACAGCAAACGCGTGCCATTGGGGACATTCATGCGCCTCATGCCTCTTACCAAAACAGAGCTGCGATTTGTCTACCAGCCATTGAAGGGCATGATTTTGAAATCAAGCCCCAACTATTCGCATTGGTGAAGCAATATTTGTTCTACGGTTTGGCTGCAGAAAATCTGATGGACCATGTTGGGGTCAAAATCCCCTCCTCGGAAATTGATGGGACGAAAGGCCCAAGTAACGAACAAACGACTCATGTCCCGGCAACAAGCCCACGAAATGGGACCAAATTCCTGCACGGGTCGAGCTCTTGGCATTCGGCCCGGCGGATGAACTAAACTCTTTACAGGCCTCTCAAGACAAATCTATGCATATCTTCTCAGCCAAAGACGTCTACTGGGCTAGAACGTCGACGGAGACTCCGTCGGACCACACCTTCGCGGGCCGGCCCAAACCGCCTTTTTCCGACCATCGGGCCTAGGCTTTTCCCTTACCGAAAAACGTCGTGCCAATTACAGGAAGACTTCACGCTGTTCTAAACATCTAAAAACGTTGAGGAGTTTACCTAAAACAAACCGGAATCATGGCTTTACCCAAGAAAATCGGACCAAGAGACCAAAAAGACAAGCTGGGCCAAATCAAGACAAGCGAGCCGGATTGGAAGGAGAAGGAGCGATTGGGTGGCGGCCCATTAGGTCAAGTCGGCGGCTGGGAAGGGAGTTTACAACGTCCCACATTGCTTAAATCAGTCTTTGAAACCCTAGAATCTCTCATATAAATAGACACCCATGTACTCACTTTCAGATCATCCAAAAATAAGTGCAAGAGCTTTCGTGATTTAAGACATTAAGCATTCACAAATATTCTTGTATTGAGATAAATATTTTAATAAAATCTCCTTTTCATCTTTTAATTTTTTGCCCTTTATTTCTTGTTTAATAGAATTTTTCAGATCCCCGCAAAATATTAATTTCGACAGTGTGAGTTTCGGCTCTCACAGTTTGGCGCCGTCTGTGGGCACGAGAAACATTCTTTACTCAAGAACAACAGGATACAGAGAGGAGGACCATGACCGCCGGAGGAAGAACCGAGGATGCCAGCAATCGACCAACCGCATGAGCGACCGGAGCCAGAACAGTCGCAGCCGGAGCTAACCTGAGGACCTGTAATAACGGAAACGACCAACACCGGCCCGATGGGCCTAGACAAAGATATCACGGCAATCGGCGACCTAAGAAACATGATTGCAGGACTAGTGGAGCGACAAGACAGGCAGGAAAGAGCGACGTCGCAGGAGATGACGGCCATCCGAGAACTGGCGCAAAGCTCCCAACCACTCAGAATAAGACACCTCCGTTTCTCGCCGTTGAGAAACACTCCTGGAAGGGAAAACCTCGGCGAGCAAACTCCCATCGGAACAAGGACGGACCGTCAGCCCCGCCACCATTACACCGAAAAAGCGTGACGAGACGAAGAACCGAGCAGCCGGTCTCGACGGTAACTGACGGAGAAGTCGCGGTAGAAACGGACGGTAACGACGAAGACGAGACAGACGAAGAAGAAAGAGATCTCACCGAGGAAGAAGAGAATATACTCTGGGTGAACCGGCAAATAAGAGCCGAGGAACGAGAGAGAGCAGGCCGGACGGATCGAGAAAACCGGACCGCTAAACGAAGAAGCAAAATGGATGAACTACGCGCCCAATTGGATCTAACGGCGAACCAAATGAAGGAAATGAGATCTCAAGTCCACAAGGCGACCAGTGCAGCTCCCGAGATCGACCGAGTTTTGGAGGAAACTCAAAAGATTCCCTTCACTTCGAGAATCACGAGCGTGAGACTCCCCGACCCCGGTAAACTTAAGATCCCCTTCTACGACAGAACAACGGATCCAAAGGCGCATATGACGGCCTTCAATATCACAACGAGTCGGACCAAGTTCAAAACCAAAGAAAAAGACGCTGGCTTGTGCCTTTTATTCGTCGAGCACTTGAAAGGAGCGGCCTTGTCATGGTTCTCACGGTTGGATAATGACTCGATCGATAACTTCGAACAGTTATCTGCGGCTTTCTTAAAGCATTATTCGGTTTTTATAAACCGCTCAACATCCGACGCAGACCTCTATTCGCTATCACAAGGACCCGAAGAGAGCCTCAGAGAATTTATCGAGAGGTTCAAAGTGATCGTGTCGAGAATCGACGGCCTAAGCGATAATGCCGCGATAAACGCCCTAAGGAAGTCTCTGTGGTACGCCTCCAGCTTCCGGAAGGAGATCACTATTAACCCGCCGGATACTATCCAAGACGCTCTCCATCGCGCATCGAACTTCGTGATCCACGAAGAGGATATGGTGGCCTTGATCAAAAGGTATTAGCCGAAACCGTCAAAAAGCTCGGCGAATGTTCCGACTGAAAGAAGAAGCAAACGAAGTGGCCGAGACGAAGAACCCGAATTGAGCGGAGCGCACAACTACCAAATAGACACGGGATGGCCATCCGACGGACGCCGGCAAAGGATCGTGGAACATGTGGACTCGGATGGGTTACGACGAGAATGCCTTCTGCACCTTCCACAAAGCCAGAGGACATGCAACCGAACACTGCCGGACGATCGGAAGGAGACTCGCAGCCAAATTATTGGTCGGGGAACTCGGAAAAAACATAATCCTAGAAAGTCTCAGAGCGACAAAAGAAGAATCCGAGGCCCAAGGCTGACGCTCTAACCAAAATCACCCCGAGAAGCCCCCAGAGGAAACGCCGAAGCGAGGAAGAAGGCCAAATGGGGATGATCCAGTTGGAAATCAGAGAAGGATCCACATGATCATCGGAGGATCCCAATACTACCGAGTCATAGTAGCCTCGATAAAGGCATTTCTAAGGAGAGGAGACAAAGAGTCAAATCCACGGATCCCCATTGCAGAAAACGAAGACCGGATTGCTTTCAACGAGAAGGACGCCAAAGGTCTCGAGCAACCTCACGACGACCCCTTGGTGGTAGAGCTTGACATCAACAACTATGATGTGTCTCGAGTCCTGATAGACACCGAAAGTTCGGTAGACGTCATCTTCCGGGAAATGCTTCTACAGATGAACATTGACCTATCAGAAGTGAAGCCAAACCCCCGATCGCTTACCAGATTCTCCGGAGAGGTCATGATGACAGACGGGACCATACAACTCCAGGTTAATATTGGCGGAATCACGAAGATCGTAAACTTCGCGGTGGCAAACCACCCCGCGATTTACAATGTGATCATGGGACCCCTTGGATCAACTCGATGCGAGCAATCCCGTCAACGTACCACCTTTGCCTAAAGTTCCCGACCCCAAGCGGAATCAAGACCATCTAGGGTAACCAAAAGGAAGCCTCGGTTTGTTTCCTGGCGGAACACAAACTTCGAAATCCGACGGTCCCGCAAAGAGAAAACCCGAGACGGAAAAAGAAGAAGAAGACACAAAGGCCGGAAAGAAAACAAGTAGAACAGACCAGTTCGAGAGGACGGAGCTTGTGCCCGCAGAAGAAAAAGACGAGCAAGGAGAAACGGCGACTGCCGAGAACAAGACGTCTGAGACCGAAGAGCACGAAACGGTCAATCCCATATACTAAAGTCTGAACGCTTCCAAAAAAAAAAAACTGGAACTACGGTTGTCTTGATCCCTTCTCACAAAGGGTACGTAGGCAGCTCGCTTAAAAAACGAGTTGAGTTGCCCCCTCCATAAAAAAAAGGGTGGGAGTGGGTCCGTATATACATACTCCCAAAAAGATTCAAAACATCGCCTCTCGGCATACATCGCCTCTCGGTAAACATCGCCTATTGGCATACATCGCCTCGCGGCATACAATCACCATCTAAAAACCCGTCCAAACTCGAATTCTCTCTCTACTCTTCTCGAACGAGACCGTCTATGCTGGCCACAACAAGACTTCTTTGTTCGAGAAATCGCCTCTCGGCAAACACCGCCTCTTGGCATACGTATCAACCGCCCGTTGCTGATCACAACAGGGCGACTTTAACCATGGTTCTTTCAACATCCCGCGATGGATAAACTTAGCGCGCTATATAAATGTCCGGATAACATCTGAAGGGCGTGACCTGATCGGAAATGTGGGAAGCATCAAGACGATGTTCTGAATTAGCTTATCTTGAACATAGTGCAAGGTGTAAACTGTGAAATAAGCTCGCTAACCCAGTAAGACGCCTGACATGGAAAGCTGGTCTTGAACATCTCCGAACGCAGTAACAAACCGGCTCTGATACGAGATTTTAAACGCGTTCAGTCGAGAGAGGAATTTAAACGTGCTCAGTAAACACCTCGACACCAAAACATAAACCCAGGAAAAATCCTCCACGGTAACCTGGTCAAGAAGTTCGAGTGTCCGGAAAAACACTCCAACACAATCAGCTTGAAATAAAGCAAACGCCTGTTGGGGTCAAAATCCCCTCCTCGGAGATTGATGAGGCAAAAGGACGAAGTAACGGTTAAATGTTCTGGCAGCAAGCCCACGAAATAAGACCAAACGCCTGCTCGGGTCAAACTCTTGGCTTGACCGGTCGCAGATGAACTAAATGGGTCGTGATCGTTTGTACTCTTTCCTTATCCTTGGTTTTGTCCCAAGGGTTTTCCGGGAAAAGTTTTAACGAGGCAAATTGGTTCACTTATCTTAAACCAAATGCTCATCGGGTCGAGCTCTTAACACTCGGTCCGACGGATGAACTGAACTCTCTAACGGCCTCTCAAGACGAATCTCTGCACATCTTCTGAGCCAGGAGCATTCACCGAGCCAAGACATGGGCTACGGCCGGACCTCACCCTCTCGAACCGGCTCCAGAAGATATTTTCCGACTATTGGGCCTCGGCCCAATAATTCCAGAAGAAACATCACGCCATTTGAAGACGGACTTCGCCCAGTTCAGAACATAGAAAAACATCAAGAAGTTCACTTAAAATAAACCGGGAGCAAGGTTTTTATCCACTGTATTCACTTTCAAGGCATCCCAACTCAAGTGCAAGAGCCTTCGAGATATAAGACAATAAGCCTTCTTGAATATTTTTGTACTTAGAGAATTATTAATAAAATCATCTTTCTCATCTTTTTACTTTTTTGCCCTCGAGTTCCTAAGTAGAATTTTTGGAGCCCTGCAAATAAATAAATTTCGACAGTGTGAGTTTCGGCTCTCACAGTTTGGCGCCGTCTGTGGGGACGAGAAATATTCTTTACTTTAAGAACGAGAGGGACGCAGGGGGAGGATGTCAGAAGAAGCGATGGACTGGAGTCTCAACGGGAGTAGCGGCCGGTTGATGGCTTTCCGAGAGGAGGAAGCCACGAAATCGACCACCCGCACAACGATCTACTCGTCATCAGCTTTTCGATCGGAGGACACGAAATTCCAAGAGTCTTAGTCGACACGGGAGGAATGGTAAATGTTATATTCCTCGAAACCCTTCGGAGAATGAAAGCCGAGACTTGGAATCTCTCACCCCATCCGAAACCATTGACGGGTTTCTCCGGAAAAACGACAGTGATAATAGGGACGGTATAACTCCCCGTAAAAGCAAAAGGGGTGGAGAAATATACGAAATTCTCGATGCTCGACCGCCCACGGATCTGCGACGCGATCGTAGGAACACCATGGCTAAACGCGATGAAGGCGATCCTGTCAACCTATCATCTCTGCCTGAAGTTCCCAACTCCGACCGGAGTGGAGACGATATGGGGGCGACAGAGAGATTCCCGAACCTGCCTCCTAACGGAGCACAGGATGAGAAGACCAGTGACCGAGTCCAACCGACGGGTCGAACCCAAGAAAGCGGAAGAGGAACGACAATTGGCGAAATTGGAACACATACAAATAAAGGAAGCCCGAAGGATGGACGGAGATCCCCCATGCGAGCCCGTGACCTTGGTGAACATAGAAGAAACAGGCCCGGAACGATGCACGGAGATCGACGAGGTTAGAGCTAATCTCTCTCCTAAAAGAGAAGGATCACGTAGGGCATTTACGAGAATGCTTCGAGCGGCTTAAACAACATAATATGAAGCTGAATCCAGCAAAGTGCAGATTCAGAGTTGCGTCAGGGGAATTCCTCGGATACCTCGTGACCCACCGCGGAATAGAGGCAAATCCAAAACAGATCAACGCTCTGATCGAGATGGCCTCGCCGAAGACGAAGAAAGAGATCCAAAGATTGACCGGACAGGTCGAGGCATTAAATCGATTTATTTCAAGGTCGACGGATAAATGTTTGCCCTTCTACGATACCCTTAAGAGGGAACAAGAAGTTCGAATGGACGGAGAAATGCGAACAGGCTTTCCAAGAGCTGAAGAAGTACTTGGCGAATCCGCCCATCCTATCAAAGCCAATCGAAGGAGAACCTCTCTACTTATACACGGTGGTATCGTCCACGGCGGTGAGCGGAGTGCTCGTAAGAGAAGACCGCAGCGACCAAAAGCCAATTTTCTACGTAAGCCAGACCTTGACGGATGCGGAAACCCTGTACCCGCTAATGGAGAACGATCCTACATAGCCCTAGCCAATCTGGACGGCTGGCAAAGTGGGCGGTGGAGTTAAGTGAGTACGATATCGAATATCGAAGCAGGACGTGCGCCAAATCTCAAGTTCTGGCGGACTTCCTGATCGAGCTACCAATGGTGGGCGTGAACGAGCCAACTCCGAACTCGGTGTGGACTCTTCATGCGGACGGATCGTCATCAAAGCAAGGTTCGGGAGTCGGAATACGCTTAACGGCACCCACCGGAGAAATCCTGGAGCAATCATTCTGATTACTATTTAATGCCTTGAACAACGAGGCGGAGTACGAAGCTTTAATCTCCGGATTAAGACTTGCCCTCGGGCTCAAGATCCAGAACCTTCAGGCATTCTGCGACTCTCAATTAGTGGCAAATCAATTCAACGGGGATTATGAAGTGCGCGACGACCGGATGGAGTCGTACCTTAAGATCTTCCAAAACCTGGCCAAGCAATTCGAGAAGTTTGAACTCGCTAGAATCCCCCGAGGAGAGAACACCCAAGCCTACGCCCTGCGGCCTTGGCATCAACATCGCCCCCCGGAGAAAAAAGAGTCATTTTCGTGGAGTTCATAGAACAACCAAGCATCGACCCACCACAAGTCGCCAACCTCATAGATGAAGGCGAAGACGAAGAAGAACCACCGGAGGAAGAACGGGTGATCGGTCCAAGAGAAGAATACGGATGTGACCATAGCTGGATGGCCCCGATACGAGCGTACATCACGGACGTAGAAGTTCCAATGGAGAAATGGGCCGCTCGAAAGCTAAAGGCCCAAGCTTCTCGCTTTGTCCTTCTAGATGGGAACGTCTACAAGTGGAGGCTATCCGGACCACTAATGACCTGCGTGGCAGGACAACAAGCAAGAAAGATCCTGGAAGAAGTCCACAGCGGATCATGCGGAAATCATTCCGGGGGAAGAGCTCTTGCAATCAAGATCAAGCGACATGGACACTACTGGCCAACGATGGTAAAAGACTGTGAAAGGTTCTCCCTAAAATGCGAGAAGTGCCAGAGACACGCACCGGTGATTCACCAGCCACTCGAAGCACTATCATCAATCTCTGCGCCTTACCCGTTCATGAGGTGGTCAATGGACATCGTTGGGCCAATGCACAACTCGAAGGAAAAGAGGTTTCTGCTCGTTCTGACAGATTACTTCTCGAAGTGGGTCGAAGCAGACTCTTACGCCAGCATCAAGGACACCCAAGTGGAGCATTTTGTTTGGAAAAATATCATATGCAGGCACGGAGTGTCATACAAGATCGTAACTGACAACGGCTCCCAATTCATTTCCACCCGCTTCAAGTGGTTCTGCGAGAAGTGGAAAATACGATTAAGCAAATCAACGCCTCGTTACCCGCAAGGAAATGGCCAGGCGGAAGCAGCCAACAAAACCATCGTCGATGGACTCAAGAAGCGTCTCGGGGAGAAGAAAGGGAGATGGGCAGATGAACTCGAAGGAGTCATGTGGTCTCACCGCACAACCCCCAGGCGAGCGACCGGAGAAACGCCCTTCGCGCTGGTCTACAGCGCCGAATGCGTCATCCCACCAGAAGTGGACTTTCCCGGGGTCAGACGGAGACTCCTGCCCGGACAAGAAGGCCTCAATCATTTAATGATGCTAGACGAATTGGACCTGATAAACGAAAGGCGAGATCAAGCACTAGTTCGAATTTAAAACTATCAGCAAGCGGCAGCAAAGTACTACAATTCGAATGTACGGAGCCGCAAATTTAAAGAGGGCGATCTCGTCCTCCGAAAAGTTTTCCAAAACACCGCAGAGCCAAATGCAGGGAAGCTAGTCACAAAATGGGAAGGACCATACAAAGTGACAAAGGTGGTTCGCCTGGGAGCATACGAACTAGAAAACAAAGAAGGAAGACCAGTGCAAAGGACGTGGAACGCAATGCACTTGAAAAAGTACTATCACTATAAAAAAAAAAAAACGGAACTACGGGTGACTTGATCCCTTCTCACGAATGGTACGTAGGGAGCTCGACTTAAAAACGAGTTCAGTTACCCCTCCCCATAAAAAGGGGGGGGGAGAATGAATCCAAACATCCGGGTTCCCGAAAAAACTCGGAACATCGCCTCTTGGGCCAATATCAACATCGCCTCTTGGGCCAATATCAACATCGCCTCTTGGGCCAATATCAACATCGCCTCTTGGGCCGATGTCAATCTCGCCTCTTGGGCCAATAACATTTCACAGCACACGCCCAAAGAAAACTACGGAGAAAGTCCGCCTCG
Source organism: Isatis tinctoria (assembly GCA_010577795.1). Taxonomy (NCBI): domain Eukaryota; kingdom Viridiplantae; phylum Streptophyta; class Magnoliopsida; order Brassicales; family Brassicaceae; genus Isatis; species Isatis tinctoria. Next base: position 16,213,535 of record CM021250.1, on the reverse strand, counting down.
AACGAGATCGTCTGTTGCTGGCCACAACAAGACCTTTTCGTTTCGGAAACTGCCTCTCGGCATACATATCAACCGTCCGTTGCTGATCACAACAGGATGACTTTAACCATGGTTCTTTCGACATCCCGCAAGGATAAACTTAGCGCGCTATACAAATTTCCGGATGACATCTGAAGGGCGTGACCTGGCATCCCGCGATCCTGACAGGAAGTGTCCAGACGGTGTTCTTTTAGGCCTATCTTCAGGAGCATCTCGCATAGGCAAATAGTGCGAGGTGTAGACCGTGAAATAAGCTCTTAAACCAAGTAAAATGCCTGACATGGAACACTGGTCTTGAACATCTCCGAACGCAGTATCAAACCGGCCCTGATACGAGATTCTAAATGAGTTCAGTAGAGAGAGGAAGTTAAACGTGCTTAGTGAACTCCTCGACACCAAAACGTTAAACCCTGGAACCCTGGTCAACAGTTCGAGTGTCCGGAAAAACACTCCAGCTCTACGAAAATGCCTCTTGGCAAGCTATACACAGAACAAACGCCTCTATGCAAGCAAAACGAACCAAGGGCTGGTCGTTCGTCTCCTTGGAGGCCGCCCATTCTTGCAGCAAAAAGAAACTCTAACTCAAACAGGAATTAGGATCTTTCCAATTCCAAACACAACAAGAAAAAGGAAAATTTTCAGTTTCTTCACTTGTAAAGAAAAAGGGAATTCCCCACAATACAAACGGCCGCCAGCGAGCCTCAAGCCCAAGAAGAAATAAAAATTCTTCCCAGCCAATTTCGGCCACTCGCCATACACTTCGGACTTTAAGCCCATCAATCCCGATAAACACTCCAATAACGCTCATCACCCATGCATGCAAGGCCAACGAGCTGGGGGGCTAACTGTTGGGGTCAAAATCCCCTCCTCGGAGATTGATGAGGCAAAAGGACGAAGTAATGTGCGGCCTCTCAAGACGAATCTCTGCACATCTTCTGAGCCAGGAGCATTCACCGAGCCAAGACATGAGCTACAGCCGGACCTCACCCTCTCGAACCGGCCCCAGAAGATATTTCCCGACTATTGGGCCTCGGCCCAATAATTCCAGAAGAAACATCACGCCATTTGAAGACGGACTTCGCCCTGTTCAGAACATAGAAAAACATCAAGAAGTTGACTTAAAATAAACCGGGAGCAAGGTTTTTATCCAGAGAAAATCGGACCAGAAGATAAAAAAGACAAGCTGGGCCAAAACAAGACAAATGGGCCGAAGAGGAGCGGCAGGTCGGCGGCCCATTAGGGTTATTGGCAGCTGGGAAAGGGATTTTTACAACGTCCCACATTGCTTAGATCAGTCTTTGAGACCCCAGACTCTCTCATATAAATAGACACCCCTGTATTCACTTTCAAGGCATCCCAACTCAAGTGCAAGAGCCTTCGAGATATAAGACAATAAACCTTCTAGAATTATTAATAAAATCATCTTTCTCATCTTTTTACTTTTTTTCCCTCGAGTTCCTAAGTAGAATTTTCGGAGCCCCGCAAATAAATAAATTTCGACAGTGTGAGTTTCGGCTCTCACAACGCCTTTTGGCAAGCAACGAGCAAAGCAAAGCGCCTCTACGCAAACGGACCAAGGGCCAGCCGCCCATTTCTTTCAAAGATTGGGCCGGATATCCTTCGACAAGAAACGCTAAGCGGAAAAAGAAAAATACCTCAGAAACGGTTCAAACTCTTTCATTAATCACAGAAGCAAAAGCCCATCCGGCCCACAAACAAGGCCGAATGATACAAGGATTCAAAAAGACAAAACAAAACAAAAGAAAAATCCAAAAATCAAGAATCAAGGGTCCGGGCCAAACGCCTTAACCACGACAAGGTCCGAGATCCCAGGAACGGCCTCATTGGATCTGGCTGGATCAATGACTCCGATCAATGTGGCCTCTTCCTCAAGCGAGCTAGGTTCGGGGACCGTTACGGTCGGACCACTGGAAATAGGAACCAGCTGAGAATCGATCCTCTCCCGAACCAGGACAATCATATCATCGAACTGACTATCAGCTCCATCAAAGCGAACTTTCCATTTCAACAGCTTGGCCTTTTCTTTGTCTAACCTCGCCACTCTGAAGTAACACAATCAGCTCATGGTTTCCTATGATCTGGGCTAGGTCCGCCTCCCGGGCCCTCGCTTCAGACAGTGAACCAAGCGTCTCTTTTAATTCCTCCAAGAAGACCGGGTGCTCGGCGGAACAAGCTTTGCAACCGTGAGCATCACGCGAGGCCCTGGCATTGACGAGCTGCCCGCTAAATCCATCAGTTCTTCGGACTGACGAGAAACCGGAGCCTCTAGGTGGATCAACTTGTACACGGCCTCATCTTTTTCGGTTTGCAATACCGAAGGCTGTCTCTCGAGCAACTTGATCTGCTGCGAGCTCGACGACTCGAGGAAGTGGAGTTTTCTCTTTACCAAGTGAACTTCTTCCTCGGCACGCTTACGAATCCCGCGAACTGTGGCGTCATACGAGCCGATGCACCTGTTCACGGAAGATATGAACTAGAACACAAAAAAGAAGAAAAGGAATATCAGAAAAAAAAGAATATCGAAGAAAAGGAAAAAAGGCAAAAAAAGGAAAATTTACCTTTGATCCGCACAAAGCCATGTTTTCATACTTATCAGATTTTTCAAGATCACCATATACAGGAAACCTGAAGTTCAAATCCACGGTCGCCGAGAAGTCCTTGGCCGATTGGCAACGGTTTTTACAAACGGACTCCGGGAAGACAAGCTTTGGCCGGGAATCCGCGAGCGAGCCAGGCGAGGAAGAACTCTTCACTCCGCCCTCAACCGGGCCGATCTCTCGCCTCTGGCGCAACACGCCATCTGATCCCGTCAAGCAATAGACGACTCCCCGAGATTCAGGAGCACGCCCGACTGCACTCCGCCCCAAGATGGCCTCCTTTTTAAATGGAGTGACCGTGGTTGGCGACAAGGCCGACTTTCCGGCGGACCACTCCGGCGGGGGAACAGCCAGGGTGCTCTCCGCTGGTTTAGTATCCGAGGAACGAGCCGCCGGTCTGGTCCTGGGTTTGGCTCCTGACCGACCGTTCGTATCCTTTGCCTTTTTCCCGCCTTTCTCCATCTTCTCACGAAGCGATAACCTAACCATGACAACAAACTAAAGTATTAAAGGGTGTGTGTCGAAATCTTGAGAGACAGGAAGAGGGGGAGGGCGCATATATATACAACAAGGCAATCTGAAGGATTGGAAAATTTTCCTGTTCCTGAGTTAACAAAAAGGAAAAAGGATCTTTCCAATCCCTAACTCAAACAGGAAAAATGATTTTTTCCAATTCTTAACTTAAAAAGGAAAAATGATCTTCCCAATTCCAAACTCAAACAGGGAAAGGAAAATTTTCCAGGGAATCTCCCACACTACAAGTGGCCGACCACGAACTTCAGGCCCAAGAAAGAAAATTCACTCCAGCCGATTTTTGGCTACCTGCCTTCAAATAAATACACATTTCGGAAGCAAAGGCCCTTTAGTCCATCAATCCCGGCAAACATTTCATCAAACGCTCATCGCCCATGCACACAAAGGCCACGAGCTGGGGGGCTAACTGTTGGGGTCAAAATCCCCTCCTCAAAGATTTATGGGACGAAAGGCCCAAGTAACGAACAAACGACTCATGTCCCAGCAACAAGCCCACAAAATGGGATCAAACGCCCGCACGGGTCGTGCTCTTGGCATTCGGCCCGGCGGATGAACTAAACTCTTTACAGGCCTCTCAAGACGAATCTCTGCATATCTTCTCAGCCAAAGACGTCTACTGGGCTAGAACGTCGACGGAGACTCAGTCGGACCACACCTTCGCGGGCCGGCCCAAACCGCCTTTTTCCGACCATCGGGCCTAGGCTTTGCCGAAAAATGCCGTGCCATTTACGGGAAGACTTCACACTGTTCTAAACATCTAAAAACATCGAGGAGTTTACCTAAAAAAACCAGAATCATGGCTTTACCCAAGGAAATCGGACCAGGAGACCAAAAAGACAAGATGGGCCAAATCAAGACAAGCGGGCCGGAATGGAAGGAGAAAGAGCGATTGGGCAGCGGCCCATTAGGTCAAGTCGGCGGCTGGGAAGGGAGTTTACAACGTCCCAGATTGCTTAGATCAGTCTTTGAAACCCTAGACACTCTCATATAAATAGACACCCATGTACTCACTTTCAGATCATCAAAAAATAAGTGCAAGAGCTTTCGTGATTTAAGACATTAAGCATTCACGAATATTCTTGTATTGAGATAAATATTGTAATAAAATCTCATTTTCATCTTTTTACTTTTTTTTGCCTTTTAGTTCTTGTTTAATAGAATTTTCAGATCCCCGCAAAATATAAATTTCGACAGTGTGAGTTTCGGCTCTCACAGACCATGTTGAATATTTCGAAGAGATCTGCAGTACTACCGGATCCAGTGGGGTACCTCCTGATTTCCTAAAATGCAAAGTCTTCTCATTCTCTTTGGCCGACAAGGCTTTGCGCTGGCTTAAGTCATTGCCACCTGGATCTCTGGCGACGTGGGCTGATGCTAGGTCGACATTCCTGGACAAGTTCTATACTAAGTGCAAAACTGCATCTCTACGGAACAAGATCTCTTCGTTCCAACAGCAGTATGGAGAAGCTTTTTGCGAAGCTTGGGAAAGGTACAAGGAGTACCGCAGAGATGCCCTCACCATGGGTTCACAGATGAGCAGATCCTGAACACTTTCTATGATGGTGTTGACTGGGACTATAGGAATGCTCTGAATGCAGCCAGCAACGGCGATTTTTATACAAAGTCAAAGGAGGGTGCATTTGAGCTGATTGAGAACTTGGCTGCAAGTTTCAGAGATATCCGCCATGAGTATGATGAGCCTAGATATGTCAGCAGTGTTGAATCGAAATTTGGATAGAAGTTATATTTTTTTAGAATAGAAAATTTAGAAAAGTATATATGATAAAATTAGAAGAAAATATGGGATAAAATGTGCTTATAGATGAAAAAATCTTAGATGTGTTAATTGTTTTATTTCACAAATAGATGTATTATATAGTTTGCTAAATTTTAACTTACTCTACAGACGAATAATATTTTTAGTATGTTTTGGTTTTTATGTTTTTACTCTATATAAGTTAAAATATAAGACGTGTTGATTTTAGTAGAAACGTATTTTACTCGTATCATAATTTTATATATAACTTTTTTTAACAAAATAATTGTGCATATTTTACAGAACAATATATGCTATAAATTGAATAATTTATTTAATGTTTCCAAAATCAAAATTTACATTTTTATACAAATACAATTATGATGAACTATAGTCAAAATAAATTAATTCATTCATTTGATCTGTCCTATAGTAATTTAAAATTATAATTTTTATATATTATTATCAAAATAAGTAATCCGTCTTATAATAACCCATGAAAAATCGTCTGCATAGATAGTAGAGTGTCATTGAGAGAAATAAAAAACGAATGATGTCACCGTGATATTATGTATTTTTAACATATTTTGATTTGTTTTTAGTATTCGGGTTGAGTTTTGATTTGCATCTTTCGTTAGCTTTTCGAGTCTTTTCTATTGTTTCGAGTCTTTTTACAGATTTTATGGAGTTCCGATGGAGTTTGGCGTTTACGGACATGTTCGAGTCGAGTTAATGTGGAAAAACACGAGAAAATGACCAACTGAAGAGAACGACTGTTCTTGGAGTAGAACGACCATTCAGAACGACCGTTCCCTCAACAGAACGGTCGTTCCCCATCTCACCTACCCTGCCGACAAGAGCCAGTGAACGACCATTCCCTCAACAGAACGATCGTTCCCCGTCTCACCTACTCTACCGACAAAAGAGCATGGAACGACCGTTCTCCCCCAAGAACGACCGTTCCCCGACTCACCAACACCCACCTACTTCGATCGACCACTTAGAACGATCGTTCTCCTCCAGAACGGTCATTCCTTGTCTTACCTACTCCCCTACACCTTGGCCTATATATTGGACTCACTCTTGATGCTTCAAACCACACCATCTTCTTCTCTCACTCTTCTCTAGCTTCTAAACATTTCTTCTCTTCTCTTTTAAGCTTTAATGTTTATGCTTTTATCAAGTTCTTATTAGTTTCTTTTAAGCTTTAAACATTTATGCTTTAATTAAATTTTACTTTCAGTTCTTATTATCTATATTTATGCTTTAATTAAGTTTTACTTTCAGTTCTTATTATCTATATTTATGCTTTGATTAAGTTCTTATAAGTTTATTTCCAGCTTTTGTTATCTATATTTATGCATTGTTCAAGTTCTTATTAAGTTATTTTCAGCTTTCATTATCTATTCAAACTTTTGTGATGAACTCTATAATCTCTTTGTTTTCTTCTTCTTTAATTATGTCTGAGTATATCTCTTAGTTAGGTTAAGGTTTGTCAAAGGAATTCATGAGCTTTAGGGTTAAACACAAATAGGCTATTCAAATCAATGTCTTCGCCTTTGTTGTTCTTAATGCTTAGAACGAATTGATCACTTGATTTTATGATATTGGGTTTAATTTAGACAGCGAGACTTGCTAGGTTGCTAGAAAGAACATTGGTGAGCAATTTATTCTTTACCTGCGAGAGTAGATGTATTGGAGAATTGTGAACATATTGAACCTGATCTTAAAGCTTCCCTACGATTTCTAGTACCAACGAGAGTTAGAAATTCTAGGTTGATAGACAAAGATATTGATACCACGAGAGTGGATTGATATTATCGTTATGTTTGAGTTCTAGACTTGTGCTTAAACACTGCCTGAATAGTTGTTTGATCCGTTGCTCTGAATCTCCTGCGATATTCCTTGACCTAACGCTTGTTTAATATTATCTTTACAACCGATTTTGCTTTTATTACTTTCTATTTACAAAACCAAAAACATAATTGAATTGTCTTAGCTTTTGATTTAGCTCATTAGATCAAAGTGTGAAACTGGTCTTCGTGGGATCGACCCCTAAATACTACTTCGTATGCTGTGCAATTGCAGTAGGAAATAACGGTTTAAAACTCGTGTATCACACCGCATGATATTATTTACGAAAAAGTGACATCCTTAGTAATTACTTTAAAAAGAACATGCAGGGTCGGACAACTTTGTTCCTGCAAGGATCTTTATGTTAGACTTTGTATTTTGTTGATTAAGAAAAATTGGCATGTGGTAGTTGTGACTCATTTGAACACATACATTCAGTGCCGGCTCTGAAATTTTGTGGGCTATAAACAATTGAGTAAGATCTTTGATAAAAACAAAAATTTCTAGCAATTTAGGGTACTGTATTATATATATTACATCTTAAAATTTTGGGAACCAGATGCCAATATTTAATTCGACAGTCCCCAAGGCCGGCCCTGCATACATTTGAACTTTTGGTAATTTGGTTAAATAATACCAAGCAATGAATACATAGGCAATTAGAAGAAAACTGACAGATAATCTTTGTTATCGTAAAAGGTGGATAATCTTAAAAAGTTGTAATATGATGAAACTAAATTGGAAACCAAAAAAAAAGGAAGTTTGAGAAAATAATCAGATAAGCAAACGTAAGTGGTGATTGGTGACTATTGTGAAACACATGTCCTACAAGTTAGTACCTAATTAAGCACACGTGAATTTATCATATTTCGATTCATTTCAAGCAATATTTAAGTTACAAAATAGAGTAAAACTTACATCACCATTTTCTTTCTTGCATTTAGCTGCAGAAGGACCACCACTTCCTCCACCATCAGATGGAGCAGAAGCAACGGTAACCCACCACCAGAATTAGCTTAGCCTAGTCTTTTCCTTTAGCTTCTTTCAACAGAACCTCAACATCACAACATGAGCTGATGAATAGCTAAATCATTAGATCTAAAATTATTCTAAGTTAATTGCTTCCTTTCATTGTTAACCAAGTGTAGATGAAATTAAATAGCTAAATCATTAGATCTCATTATCCATAGATATTTCTATCCATTGCTTGAAGTTTGCTTCTACACTGTCACAAATACTATATTAGTTGAGAACATTTCTTCATACCAAATAAACAAAAATTAAACGTGATTAATGGATGATTAACCGTAAGTTTTAATCTAGAGACTATAATTTAATTACCTAAATCATAATTACAAAACTTATTAATTTCAATATCTGAATATTCTTAACAATAATTTTTCTATATATCTTTTTACATGTGTATCACGCAATTCAATTCGTAATCTATTAATAGTATTTATTTTACCTTTCTAACAATAGTTTTCGGTTACAAAATACCGTATGAACAAAGTAAATTAATTTAGATTTATGATTTTACTGATAACTATACTTTTCAACGCTTAAATTTTGGATAACCAAACAATTTTGTTTAAATTTAGCTATGATCACATATAGTAGATTGTCCACACAAGAAGATTATAAATATTAAAATCTGATGCATGCTTTCATTACTCTAAACTATCATACATAACAAACAAAAAAATGGACTATCTCATTGTTTTTATGTTTGTTATTGTTATGTATTCTGGATTCAATGAATCAAGAGCCTGCAGTTTAAATTCTTTCACAATTTCCAACCAACTCTCGTCTAATGATGTTCTCTACATACGGTGTCAACTTGGGAAAGATAATCGCTGGTTTATGCGCGTAATAGAGTTGAGACCTAATGATAATCCTTATCACATCGAATTTGAGAGCAAATCACAAAGGAGAATTTACATATGTGTAATGCAATACAAGAAGGACCCAGCAGGAAACGATTATAATTTTTATGATGTTGAAGTATATGCAGATAAAAAAAGTAACAGAAAATGTGGTCAAACACGTGATTGGGTTGCCAAAAATGATGGAATTTATTTTATGAAAAATAAAATACCTCCGTTAGTGCGCGTGCTTGGATGGAAGACAAAAAATTATTTTTAGTTTAAAACATATTTCTTTTTATTTTATTTCTTTTTTCCTTTTTCGTAATTACTTTTAGTGCTTCTCCATTTTAAAACTAACCAATGTATGTGATACTTAAATTTATCATAAAACCGAAAGTATATGTCTACTCTAAAGCTTTAATAAATATATTGTAATAAAATACAAGTTATCTATAAATGTTTTATCATTTTTTATGTAAATTTTTGTAAGATATATATATATATATATATATATTTCCATTTACATAGTTATTTATACAAAAGATTGGTTCCTTAATGTGGTAGTCCATTAATAATCTTTATTTCATCATCCACTAATTCATGTAACAAAAACAAATCAGATGCTACTACAACCATCAAGTATAAGGTTAGGTTACAGCTTTTTTTTTGTCAAAATACTTCATTAATTAGGGACCATCTCCAGATATACCCTAATGGGTCTAAAAATAGTCATACTACCCTCCTTCAAATCACAATACCCTTCCTTATAAATTTTCTCAACTTTACCCTCAAATATTATATAATATAATATTCTAATATACAACAAAAAATAAACAAAAATTAAAATCAATTCTATTTAATTAAAAAAACTCAGCTGGACCCACTCACCCACTATCCTCTCTCTCCTTCCTCGTTTTCTTCTTCCTCCCCTCTTTTCCACCATTAAAGACAAACAAAAGCTTCACACATCATGTTGGATTATGCTAATTCTTATGCTATTTTCGTTTTCATGATTAAATTTTCAATTTTTATGTAATGGGCATACTAATATTTAATGTTTCTTTTCAATTTGGAGATTTAAACTATCAATTTTAATTTTTTCGTTTTTAGTGATTTAGTTAGCGAATTTGTTGGGTAAGTATGTTATAACTTTAAATTGTCAACTAAAAAAGACATATTAGGTGAATGGGGACTGAATTAACATAAATTGTAGTGATTTGGACGTACAACCTAACTTTCTGGGTATTAGTGCGAGTAATGGTACTATTATGCTTAACGGAAACTACTACGACAACTAGTTTAACTAAGACATGATTGTATAACTAAGCCAAATGGTGTGACTAAGATCTACTATTTTTGTTCTTTTCAAGGAGCAATGAATACAAGTCGTTGCACAATCATATATTTCGGTCATGGAGGGTATTCAAAGGAAGGTGATGACATGAAATAGATTTCGGCTGAAGATGAAATTAACTCTTTAGCTATGAAGACATCATTGGTTGAGGTGAATTATAGTGTGTTGGTTGAGAGAATTTGCAGAAAGCTTATGATGGATGAAGCTACAATGCAGTTGAAAATTAGTTACATATGGAATGATGAAGATGTATTTTGTTATCTATTCCATGTAAATAAAGATCAATGTAGAAGTCTTCTACATGTGGAGTTCAGCAAAGATGTTAATCAAAGTCAATGGCATGTGCAAGTTTCAACATAAGATCCTGAAACTTATGGTAATGAGGAGCTGGTTTCAAGTGGTAGAGACGGTACAAGCAAAAGAAATGTTGCCTCCACTTTATGAAAAAAAAGAGAGGAAGAAAGCAAAACAAGATTCCCATCAGTTGGAGAACATCGTGGAAGAGGAAAAGGAATAGGAACAGAAACATGAAGAGGAACAGGAAGATGACTTGGACGCATGTATGAATGGTTTGTGAGTGATAATAATGAATGTTGAATGGACCTCATGTTCGGGTAGTTTTTATTTTTGTACGACTAGGAGGACTGGTTTAACTGAGTACTTTATGGACGACTGAGTATGACTAGTATGATTATGTGTTAATGTGACGACTAGAGTAACTTGGGAACGACTAAGTTGTTTTGCAGGGAAATTGTAATATGTAATTTTATTTCTATTAAACCATATTTAATATATGCACTTAATAATACTATGTATTATAAGCTATTGTAATATGGTTTTGTTTGATGGAATCTTAAATTTCACAAATTTGAAAATTTTCTACAAAAAATGTCATTTTAACCAAAGTAACCTTATACTTATAAGGTGAATGACACAATATATTCCCAATTGCTAGGGTTTTCAAGCAAATTTTGTAATTTCAACATTTTTATTGTATGAAAATATTAGAAATGTATCTTAGAGTTCTAAAATCATCAGTACTACTATAAAAACGAGATTTTAAATTGGTATTACTAAATAAACCTAAAAAATGCCAAAATACAACTATGTGTAAGCTAGTATTACTACAAACTTGGGTACTACTATGAACAAAATTTAAATAATTTTTTTTATAACTAACAGTGTTATATAACGGCGTTACTTGACGGTGTTATGTTTTTTTAATATTTAATATGATATTTTGTGGTTTTACTCATAGTAGTACTCAAGTCATCTAGTAGTTTTCCACGTTTTGTAAGTGTAAGTAATATTTTAAAACCTTACAAGTACTATAAGTAATCCTTATAATACCTTATAAAACCTTATAATACTTTATAAAATCTTATAAAAACCTTATAAAACTTTTCGAAAACTTTATACTACCTTATAAACCTCATAAAATGTACCTTATAAAATGTTATAATACCTTATAAAACTTAATGAAAACTGTTTTACTCATAGTAGTACCTAAGCCATCTAGTAGTTTTCCATGATTTTTAAAGGGAAAAATGTCATTTTAAGCATGAACTTGCTAAAAGTGGCCATTTTAAGCATGAACTTTGGGCGAGGCCACTTAAATCACCAACTTCGGTTGACTATTTATTTAAACCCTCAAGTTTCGTTGACTAGGCCAAAATGAGCATGACGTTAACTTATTTAATGGAGCTGTTAACTGACGTTAATGCACTGTTACCATCCTCTGTTAATCACAAAACGACGTCGTTTTAGTTTTGGAAAAATGTCATTTAAAGAACACACTTTCAAACTGAGGCCATTTAAAGTATGAACTTTCAAACTGAGGCCATTTAAAGCATGAACTATGAATATAAGCCAATTAAAAGCATAAACTTTTGATATCGGTATTTTAAGCATGGACTTTCATTGTTTTTATAAGCATTATGTTTTGTTAAGTCAGCCAAAATGAATATGGAGTTACCACATTTAACATAAATTTTAATATGTGTTAAATGAGAGGTTAAATAACAACATCTTTTGATTCCTATTTTCGGCGTACCACTCCAATAACTCTTTATGAGCATTGCTTACCAGTGAAAACAAAAGAAGATTTTAACCATAGAAATTGAAAAAAAAAAACAGTTATTCAGATGGTGAAAACTAACCTAAGTGTTCATAAGAAGTTTCATTTATGTCTTGAGTTTCTTAAGTAGATCAACTTGAAAATATATATTTGAAAACGTGTATAAATGAAAATGAAATTGTTATTCTTCAACACGAGGCTTTATACCGTTGTATCATTAATATCTAAAAATATAATGAGACGAAGAAGAGATATTAAATACTCTTGATTTTACAAATCAATGTACTAAAATTTATATGATTTTACAAATCAACCACTCATTTAACACATATTAAAATTTATGTTAAATGTGGTAACTCCATATTCATTTTGGCTTACTTAACAAAACATAATGCTTATAAAAACAATGAAAGTCCATGCTTAAAATACCGTCAAACTTTCATGCTTTTAATTGGCTTATATTCATAGTCCATGCTTTAAATGGCTTCAGTTTGAAAGTTCATGCTTTAAATGACCTCAATTTGAAAGTTTGTGCTTTAAATGACATTTTCCAAAACTAATACGACGTCGTTTTGTGATTAACGGAGGATGGTAACAGTGCATTAACGTCGGTTAACAGCTCCGTTAAATAAGTTAACGTCATGCTCATTTTGGCCTAGTCAACGAAACTTGAGGGTTTAAATAAATAGTCAACCGAAGTTGGTGATTTAAGTGGCATCACCCAAAGTTCATGCTTAAAATGACCACTTTTGGCAAGTTCATGCTTAAAATGACATTTTTCCCGATTTTTAAATGTAAGTTATATTTTTAAAAAACAATTTGTAAGTAAGATTTTTAAAATCCTTATAGTTGTGAGTTATATAAGAAAGCATTATATATAGTACCTTATAAAACCTAATAATACTATATAAAATCTTATAAAAACCTTATAAAACTTTACAAAAAGTTTATAATACCTTATAAACCTCATAAAATGTACCTTATAAAATGTTACAAAACCTTATAAAACTTAATGAAAACTTTATAAAACCTTATAAAATGTACCTTATAAAAACACATTTTTTTTTCTTATAAAATCAGTTTAAATCTTCCAAAGCACCTGTTCAAGCATGCCCAAACCATCTTTCAAACATCCAAAAACCAAGTTCTAAAAAACACATGTTCAAACATAAAAAAAAAAAACATTTCAAACATTCACAAACCAAGTTCTAAAAAACACTTAAAACACTTGTTCTAACATCCAAAAACCTCCAGAAGATGATTGTGGCTTGGTGAAAGAATTGTGGGTGAATAAAAAAAAGAATCTAACTAATTAATTTTTAAGATAAAGTTGAAATTATCCCTATATTTATGGTAACAAATATATTGTGTTTATATATATTTTTAATGACATCAAATTTTCTGTAAAAAATTATTAAGGAATTAGATGTGAAATTAACTACTATTAGTATTTAACTATGGTGAATAAAAAAGTACCTAACTAATTAGTTTTTGAGACAAAATTGAAAATATCCCTATAGTTACGACCAAAAATTTATTGTATATATCAATTTTCAGTGGCATAAAATTTTCTTTACAAAAAATATTAAGACATTAGATGTTAAATTAATTACCACTAGTATTTAATTTTTTCGAAATTTTAGCATATTTAAAATAATTTTTCTTTTTTATTATAGTAGAAATCTTATATATATAAATTATATTATTGATGCAAATTAGTTTTATTTGTTTCAGATTTTTTAACTGATATAAATAAAAATAAGATATCATCACTTTTTATTTAATTGATGTTAAAGGAAAAAAATAGTTACATTAGTTTTCACATTTGAAGTTAATTCACATAACTATTTTGATAGTATTAGTATTTTTTATTAGCATCGCTTTTATTTTGACGTAATTTTTTTATTGATTTAATAAATAATGTAAACAAAAAACTAAATATATAATTATTTAACTTATATAATTTTATATAATGGTACTAATTCAGTTAAAGTGATACATATTAAAATTATTGAACATCAATTTTTGAATGGATACTAAAGTAATTAATAATAACATTACTTAGCTAAATTATTTATATTTATTTAAATATAAATACAGTTTAAATGTTTTAATCTAATATTTTTTGTAATGGAATGGACAAAAAAGAAAGAGAGGAAAAAGAAAAAAAGGAAGAAAAAAATAAAAAAAATTCGATTGGGCCTGGGTAGAGCCCAATACCATTTTGTAATATCCCTAATTTATTAAACCCTTTTCCGTCATTTCACGCGTTTTGGTTAAAAACAAAAATCAAAATTAAATTAATTTTTACAAGAGGTCAAATCTGATTTTAAGAGAAGCCGCTGAGGCATTCTTGATTATTGTCCATTAATTAGTTGAGATGAAAAAAGTTTAGGGTACAAATAGATCCTTTAAGGCCTGCTTTGCCAAGCAGTCCGAAGGCCCATTGTCCTTACGCGAATGTAAGTAAAAAAAAATTGAGATAAAATCAAGAGAGATCAAAGAGATGTCGGTTTTGAGCAATCTGACAAGATGAAGAGAATCTGTCCTGATTTCAATGCCTCTAATGCCCAATTCCAGGGCTTTGACGAGGGCTGATCGGATGGCAAGGGCAGAGCGTACATCCGTTGTAGTAGCCGAGAAGGAGGAAGATTGGCCATTTGGGGAGTGGAAGATCCAGCCCAACCCCGCTTTCTTCTGATCACTTCTCCAAGCAGCGTCTGTGTTGGCCATTGTGACTGATTCGTCAGGAGGGATGTTTGGTCTTCGACTCTTGTACCCCGCAACAGGTATCGGGCATTCCTTCTGATTAACTTGTGCTGAGCACCATTCCCTCGCATTCTTGATAGCATTGGTGATTGTTTCCTCCTCAGTGTAATGCTTGTTTTCAAATAATCTTTTGTTTTTCGTTGTCCACAATGACCAGAGAATCCACGGGTGTAGGGCTCCAGTAGTTACCCCAATAGAGGGGAGAGGGTTTCGATTCTGAAGGTGGGAGAGTCCCTCAGCCAGATTAGTCATTGTGTTTGAGTTGAAAGCCTTATCAACTGGTACTTTTTCCCAGACTGATCGCAAATGGGCAATGTAGGAATAGATGTTTGGTAGTTTCTGGCTCATAGCAGATTTGGCACTTGGGATTGATCACCATAGCTCTATTTTGAATGTTAACCCCGGCCGGTAATGCCTCCTTAAGGGCTCTCCAAAGGAAATTTTTAATCTTAGGTGCCGTGGGGATTGACCATACCTGTTTATTCCAGTCGATATTGGGTGTCATGTCTATCTGCTCAGTATCTTCATTGGATAAGGTTGCATATCCGATTTAGTAGTATAAGCCCCAGAGGGATGTCCCAACCATTTGAGCTTGTCCTCTACTCCTAAAAGGATGGGTTTTGGAGAATGATGTCTAGATATTGGGGTAGAATTTCATGAATTTTATCCTGATCCCATTCTCCCAAGAGATCCAGCACATTTTCTTTTTATTTGAGGAGCTATCCCACCAGAAACGGACTAATGCTGACAAAATTATTTTATGTAGTGAGGTAGGGAGAAGAAAACAAGACATAGCATATGAGGGCATAGCCGCTAACACACTTTTCAACATGATCATTTGCCTGCACCAGAAAGGAATCGGTTAGTCCATCCTGCAGCCTTTTGCTGGATTCGATCAACAATATATGTGAAGAGGTCCTTATTCTTTCTACCAAAATACTCAGGTAAGCCTAGATATTTTCCTACTCCACCTTCCTTGTAGCTCTGGTTCAGGTATTGAATTCCCGAAGGAGACAAAGCAAAGATGGGAGAGAGGTAGCAACAGCTGTTCCAGGGAAAAAGATGAACCAATGCAAGATGAAGTATGCTGGCCTAAAGGACATCCTCAGAAGCAAAAACCCCACAGCATAAATTTTCCAAGCCTTCAGCGGTCTGAGAATTTTGTTTTGATAAAGAAGAGCCTATACTCAATTTTTGTTACGATTCATAATTTTCGTATATATCATCATGCGACTATCCCTACATTTGATGTTCCTCCTTACTTATTTGACAACCGAATCTATTCGTATTTTATTTATCTATGTTGTGCTAATAAAAATATTCACTATATGGCATTGATGCATATACACTTTGTTACCTTGTTTCTTGTGAATTCAAAGCTATATTCAAACACTTGATTAGCCATATGATTAAGTGAAAGACCAAATCAAATTACTGCAGAATCTCAGAAACAAGAAACAATGAAACGAAGAACATAACTTTGAAGAAAGGATGCTTACTGCACTGAAAAATATTTTAATCTCTAACAGCTATAATTCCAAAATGAAGAACAAAAATAAATAAAAACTGTCTAAATCATCATTAAGTTACCATAAATTTACCACATCAAAAACAATAGATCTACTGACCGCGACCATGATTGAAAACCGTAAAGATGAAAATAAATATATTATCGTAGAAGATAACTCTACCAAAATTTTAATAAATCTACTATAACCGCAACATATCTACTGTCACTTTATAACATCGTAAAACCTACCAACAAAGAAAATAAATCTACCAGTCTACCACCAATAGAGAAAATCTATTGTCGCTATATATCTACCAACACAGCCAATAAATCTACCGTCACTTATATACTGGTCAACAAATCTACCATCTGATTACTAAGTTTACCGCGTCAAAAAGTCTACCGTCCGAATAATAAGTGTACCACTTCACAATAAGTCTACCATTAAAGTCCCATTATATCTACCGCTCGAAACATGATATAACTCTATCAGGCGCCCAAAAAATCTACGTAGATTTATTAAGTCTGTCACAATATGGACGGTAGACTTTCCGTTACGCGCGCAACATTCATTAATGGCATTTTTGTTATTGACGTTTTTGTTAACACATACGAAAATGATAAAATCGGTACGGAACATTATTTTAGTAATTTCCAAAATATGGACATCAAACTAGTCATTTCAGCACTTTATTTCACTAGTGTAGTTATTTTCCCTATAATAAAATATCGAACATTTGGTTTCCTTCGCATGCACTTGAGATCTAACTTTCTCGAGATAAAATATATTAACTCAACTGCATAGGTTACTATATATGTTATCATCAATTTTTTTAGTTTATTTTTGCTGCTAATTACTGTGAGTAGATTCAGAGTTAACGGTTAATTTGTTTCTGTTCAAACATGTAAACCAGTTCTTTGGGTACACTCCCAAGTCGGAAAATTTAGACTTGAACCTTATAAAGATATATCATTACTATTATTTGAGAAGTAAAAAGCCTAACGTGTCGCCCACGATTTTTCTCAGCTTTTTGAATTTTTTTAATTCGTTTTTTACGTGATTATTACGTGTGTGTTTGGAGCAATCTGATTGGTTCTCTGCACTGACTCATTAATATCCATTAGAATTCGGACTCATTCGATAGGGCTTTAGATGGGTTTTTGTGTATAGGCATTGGTTATGGATTAGTTTTCATTATGCGATCAAATTTTGGAAGTCCATTTATGATTAACCCTAGCCCGTCTAACAAGGAAACCCTAGGTTTCGGAGTTGTATATATACGAAGATCTGTTTGGAAAATAAACAACCGAGGTAATCCCACGGATCCTTTTTGTTTATGTTACTGCTCTTTTTTTTTTTAAATCTGTTTGTTTTTTATTTCTCTGTGCATAGTTTGTCTTGCAGGGATGAGGTATGTTCTCGAATTTTTGTATCTACATGTATGTGTTCTGATTCTTCTGATTCTCTTCTTCTGTTTGGTCGTCTAAACCTATTTATTCTGATGTGTACAATGGTGTTGAGTATATTTTGTTTTGCAGGAATTAGGTATGTTTTCTGTTCTTTTTTCTTTTTTCGCTTCTTTAACCTAACTCTTTTATTTTTATTTCTTATCTAGCTGATCGCACTTTTATTCGTTTTGGATCGAGAATGGTTTCTCTGATTTAGGTTTGTATATTGTGTTGAATGTATTTTTTTTTGCAGGAATCGCTATGTTTCCGGCCATTCTTTTTTTTTTTGCTTTGCTTTGCTGCTCATATGTATTTCACGTTTTCTTCTACTGAGGAACATATACAGATGCTTTCTGCTCTTTTTGTTTTTTTTTTTGTTTTGATTCTGATAATTAATGATCATAGATTGTTCCTCGTGTTCTCTCGCTCATAGATTTTTCGTTGTGGTTTTCTGAGCCCCATGGGGCAGATTCTGGACAAACTGGAGTCGTTTGGTGAATTTGAGGTTAGCTTAACAATACTCACGAGGTTTCTGTTTTCATCGAATATGACATGTTTTCTAACTGATTATTTCTGCTTTGTACCCTTATATACTTTGTTCGAGATATTGCTTTCAATTAATTGACTTATGGTGTTTGACTCTTGCCCATATGTTTTTGGAAGATGCATTTTGGTAATTTTTTTTTTTTTGATTTTCCAAGTTGTTGGCATTAGTTTTGCCGAAAGACAAGTTGTTGACGCTTGTGTTTATAGATTCTCTGGTGTATTCCTTTTTCCCCCACCGCCTTTTATTTGTGATCTCATGAAGCACCTTTATTCGCAGGTCTTACATTTTGGGTAGCCCTGCGATTAAAAATTAGAACTGAATACCCGACTCATAATCGAACCGAAATTGAGCGGTGTGGATCGGTTTCGGTGGCAGCTAAATATCCCATTGGATTCATTTCTTTTGAACCATGGATTTTGGTTCGGTTATGTGATATGCTCAAATTTACCCTTTAAACTACTCTCTCAAATTAAGAGATCAATTGCAGTACTTAGGGATCGATTTCTACAGAGACTCAAGATCACACAATAGATTATCAGTTTTCGAATTAAGCTAAACAAGAATAAATGTAATGAAAACAGTGCAATAAAATTGATTGTAAATCAGATGGGAGAAACGTCAGGCTCAGGGAATTCTCAGGAAATCAGGAATGCAAGCTAATCAGTAAATCAGGATTCTGCTATGTTCTAGAACTTGAAACACAATATTCAAATCAATCAACTCTCGTTGCAGAGATTTCTATGTCCAGATCCTAGAATTCCAAATCTCTTTGCAAATTCAAAGGCTCAGACTGAAGGGATTTGTTCAGGTTTTAATCCGATTAAAACAGCCCTAACAACATCCTAACCCACGGATCTTGTGTTAATTGAATCTTTGATAGATCTCGAACATACCTTAGTATTTGCAGCGGAAGAAGAACAGGTAATCGAGATCAAGAAGCGCCTCAAGTGCTGCGCCTCTACAGAAGTCCACACGCACACAAACTGGACGACGGGATGCTAGTGCCTTCGCGAACGATTCGCGTTTGGGTTTTCTCAAACGTTTCTATGCTTTTCTGTGGTTTTCTGTGGTAACCAAGAGCTTCTCTCTTGTTACTTCTCTGTTTTCTATATCTCAAGCTCGAGCCCTCATATCATATATATAGGCTGGACTTGCCGACAGGTGTCGATCGACACCCACCATTGGTGTCGATCGACACCCTCACAGAAAGTCAAACATCGAGAAGACGATGCCGACAGGTGTCGATCGACACCACTATTAGTGTCGATCGACACCCTCATAGAAAAACGATATCGACGTATATCTTATATACGTTGATCATAATCATTACTCTAATGATCAAAACCCAATTTATATTATCCAGTTTGCTTAGGTGTGTGACCCTATAGGATCATATGATAATGGTAATGAGTTCATAACTCATAAGTTATAAGCGGCTTCTAGCAAAACATTATAACCGTCCAATATCATATGATTGTTATCTCGACATCACGACTCTACTAGAGTAAATACAAGTCTGATTTCAGGACATTCCCTTCAATCTCCCACTTGTACTGGAATAAACTATTCCCATAATCCTTTGTCTCTATATCTCGATCTGGCATAAGGCAAGAACTCGTGTCATCCTTAATCAACCAAACCATGTTTATCGAACTCCATTTATACTGATAAAAGACAAACGATTGACATTCAATCCGTTTGAGCGCGGCCACGCATTTCCAGTATCAAATCTTCGATAGGCCCTGAGATATTTATCTCCCGTTATATGGGAGGGACAAATTCCATCTTGTTCCATCCCTGATCCTTATATACTTCATAATATGCCCAATCAATGCCTTTATAGCCACCAGTTACGGCTGACGTTTGACAGAGTCAAAGCATACCAATTCATATGTAAGAAAACATGATGAACTCAGGTCAAAGGACTATACTCTATAGTCGTAATGAGAAACTCTTATGACACTCATATAACAATCTTGTAGAGTTCTCATTAGGGTCATGTCCGATCATGTGTTCTCTAACACATATCTATGTGATTGACTTTAATACTCCTATTAATGACTCCATGAAACTTAGTCATCAGTCACCTCACATACTAGTCTCGCGCGGTTATCAATGTCCAACTTTGATAACCTCGACTATGGACACAAATAATTTATGTCATCTATCACTTATAGAGTCTCATAATCAAATCACGTATTTGATGATCTATAAGAATGCCATAAATTACTTTTGGACAATTATTTAATAACACCATTAAATAATACTGAAACAATTTCATCAAATAAAACATAACCAAATGTATGTTTACATGAACATCAAAATATAATATGATAACTCCCACTAAACAAGATTACTGCTTAAGGAATCTAATGCCTATAGCAGCTGCATGACTCTCATGCTTCGGTCGTGGGAGTGGCTTAGTCAACGGGTCAGCAACGTTCTCGTCTGTCGGAACTCTGCTGATCTTGACGTCACCTCTCTCAATGATATCACGATCAGATGATATCTCCTCTCAATGTGTTTGGATTTCTGATGTGATCTGGGCTCCTTAGCCTGAGCTATGGCTCCATTGTTGTCACAAAACAATGCCACAGGTCAGAAATGCTAGGAATCACACCAAGCTCAGTAATGAACTTCCTAATCCAAACAGCCCTCCTTCGCCGCTTCAGAAGCAGCGATGTATTCAGCCTCGGTCGTTGAGTCCGCCACGGTGCTCTGCTTGGAACTCTTCCAACTAACTGCACCTCCATTCAGACAGAAGACGTAACCAGACTGAGATCGGAAATCGTCTCTATCTGTCTGAAAGCTGGCGTCCGTATAACCACTCACTACAAGCTCATCACTTCCTCCGTACACTAAGAACTTATCCTTGGTATTCTCAAATACTTCAGGATTGTCTTGACGGCAGTCCAGTGACTCTCACCGGGATCTGATTGGTATCGACTCGTCATGCTTAAAGCACAAGCAACATCTGACGAGTACAAAGCATGGCATACATAATAGATCCTACTGCAGAAGCAAAAGGAATCCTACTCATGCGCTCTCGCTCAGCAGATGTCGAAGGACTCTGCTTCTTGCTGAGAGTAATGCCATGAGACATCGGAAGCAAGCCCTTCTTGGAATCATGCATGTTGAACCTGTGTAGAACCTTATCGATATAAGTGTCCTGGCACAGTCCAATCAGCCTCTTTGATCTATCTCTATATCCTTATTCCAAGAATATAGGCGGCTTCACCCATGTCTTTCATCGAGAACAACTTCCTAGCCAGTCCTTTACTGACTGAAGTAACGGAATATCATCTCCTATGAGAAGTATGTCGTCTACATACAATACGAGAAATGCAACTGCGCTCCCACTAGTCTTTTTGTAAACGCAAGGTTCCTCTTCGTTTCTGATGAAGTTAACTTTTTAACTGCTTCATCAAAACGTAGATTCCAACTCCGAGATGCTTGCTTCAATCCATAAATGGATTTATGAAGCTTGCATACTTTCCCAGCAGCATTAGGATCAATGAAACCCGGAGGTTGTGTCATGTACACATCCTCCTCCAGAATCCCGTTAAGGAAGCTGTTTTCACACTCCATTTGCCAAATCTCATAATCATAATGAGCGGCTGTTGCTAGGAGAATCCGAATAGATTTAGCATAGCGACTGGGGAATAGGTTTCATCATAGTCAACACCTTGAACTTGTTAAACCTTTTGCCACCAACCTAGCTTTGTAAATCTGAATGTTCCATCCACATCGATCTTCTTCTTGAAGACCCATTTACACTCATGGCTTTTACACCATCAGGTAAATCACCCAAAGTCCATACTTGGTTTTGTGACATGGAACCGATTTCGGATTCAGCGGCTTTAAACCACTTTTCGGAGTCAGGGCCCATCATTGCTTCTTCGAAAGTCGCAGGTTCGTCACTGTCAATGATCAAGAGATCATGACAATTAGTCACAAGAAATCCATATCTCTCGGGGCTCGTGACGAGTCCTTTCGGATCTGCGAACTTCTGGCATCACAGGTTCGGACTCTACAACTCTTTGTAGATCCAGCCGCTGCTCTTCCTCAACAGGTTGAGCAGGCTCCTGTGATTCTGGAACTTCTTCGAGTTGTACTTTACTCCCACTGTTCTTCTTGGAAAGAAATTCTCTTTCAAGAAAAACACGGTCTTAGCAACAAACACTTTGTTCTCAGAACGGTTGTAAAAGTAGTAAGCCTTGGTTTCCTTAGGATAACCAACGAAGTAGCACTTATCAGATTTGGGTTCAAGCTTATCAGATATCAACCGCTTGACATAAGCTTCACAACCCAAATTTTAAGAAAAGACAAACTTGGAACTTTTCCAGTCCACATCTCATATGTGTCTTCTCGACTGATTTTGATGGAACTCTGTTTAGCGTAAACGCAGACGTCTCTAGAGCGTATCCCCAAAAGGATAATGGAAGATCTACTGACTCATCATCGATCGAACCATATCTAATAAAGTCCGATTCCTCCTTTCAGACACACCATTCCACTGAGGTGTTCCAGGAAGTGAGTTGTGAAACAATTCCACATTACTCAGATGATCACTGAACTCTTGGCTTAAGTACTCACCTCCACGATCTGATCGAAGAGCTTTGATACTTTTACCAAGTTGGTTCTGTACTTCATTTTGGAACTCCTTGAACTTTTCAAAGGATTCCGATTTATGTCTCATTCATACCAATCTACTGAAGTCATCAGTAAACGTGATGAAGTACTGAAAGTTTCCTCTAGCACTAATACTCATTGGACCACATACATCGGTATGTATTAGTCCCCAATAGGTCACCGGCCCTTTCATTAAATTTGTTGAAAGGGGCCTTTGTCATTTTGCCCAATAAGCAGATTCACACTTCTCAAATGATTCAAAATCAAATGAGTCCAAAAGTCCATCATTATGAAGCTTTTGATCATTTCTTTCTCCTTGATGTGGCCCAAACGACAATGCTAGAGAAACGTAGGGTTCGAGTCATTGGTTCTTAACCGTTTAGTACTTATGTTATAGACAGGCAAAGATTGGTTAAGAATATAAAGTCCATTCTCTAATGGAGCGCTACCATAACATTTCATTACGATCAAAAGAACAACACTTGTTTTTAATCGAAAAATGAAAGTCTTCTAAATCCAAAACAGAATAGAAATGATGTTTCTGCTTATAGCAGGTACATAGTAGCAATTATTCAATTCTAAAACCAAGCCTGACGGCAAAGACAATGATAAGTTCCTACGGCCAATGCAGCAACTCTTGCTCTCCATTCCCACACGCAGGTCCACTTGTCCCTTCTCCAGCGTTCTACTCTGTTGCTTAGACCCTGCATATTTGTACAAATATGAGCGCCACAGCCGGTATCTAATACCCAAGACTTAGAACCTGAAGTAGTAACATTTACTTCTAAAACATAGATACCTGAAGAAGTCGTCTCATACGTCTTCTTCGAGTTCTTTAGATCTGCCAGATACTCTTTGCAATTTCCTTCCAATGCCCAGACTTGTTGCAGTAATGGCATTTATCAGCATCAGTAGGGCCGCGTTTGGGTTTGGAAGAAGCCTCAGGCTTATCCTGATTCTCAATCGGGAATGCCTTAGCTTTTCTTTACCCTTAGCATGTTTCTTAAACTTTTTACCCCCTTGCACCAAAAGTACATTAGGGTGCCCTTTTTGATGTTTGGCTCAGCTGTCTTGAGCATGCCATGCAGTTCCGTCAAAGTCTTTGTCATGTTGTTCATGTTATAGTTCATGATAAACTGATCAAAGCTCGACGGTAACGACTGCAGAATGATGTCCGTAGCCAACTCTTGGCTAAGGGGACAATCCAGTTTTGCCAAGTTATCAATATAACCCATCATCTTAATGACATGTGGGCTAACTGGACCATCCTTTGGTAGCTTGCACTCAGAAAGACTTAACCTTCTGGTATCTCTCAGTTCGTGCTTGCTCCTGAAACATCCCTTTCAGGCTAGTGATCATCTCAACAGGTGACGCCACGTTCTCGTATTGCTTCTGCAAGTCCGAGTTCATGGTAGCCAGCATGAGACAACTCACATCGACCTCATCATTGGAATGCTTCTCCCAAGCATTCCTTTCAGCGTGTCCGGCATTGGATTTCGGTTTCTCAGGGAGAACCTTCTCAGGACATATTCCTTTTTCTCCTGATTGAGAACAATTCTCAAGTTCCGATACCATTCAAGGAAGTTCGATCCATTAAGCTTGTCCTTCTCAAGACGGATCGAAGCGAGAATGTGTTTCTGTGAGGGGAGCTAGCCATAGCTGAAAAACACAAAATGAGAGTTTAGTTTCGATGTTCAAGAAATGAGAAATCTTAACAATTAAGAAACTCACATTATATTCAAAACAATTTTCCTCAATTGAATATAATGATCCAAGATCCATATTTCACAAAAATTTGAGTGAGCTTTGGCCCATCGCCCAAACTTTAGCTATTTAGGTAAGCAACACTTTGCTAATTATATCATATATAATTTCTGTCTCGGATTAATATCTTATATCAAATCCGATCCTATATCTCTGAGCCCAAAACTATTTTGATAGCCCAGTAAGCAAACCAATCTTTTAAGTCCGTAGTAACGATTACAACCTGCCTCACTCATGTAATTGCGGACACCCTGCTTTGGCAGACCCATCACACAATGAAACGAGCCTTGACAGTTGACAAGATTGGGAAGATATTAAAAGCTTAATATTAGGTTTGAGGAAAGGAACATCAATCTAGTTTATATCACTTATATATTCTAGATATTTCAACTCGTTTTATACTTGTAAAATTTCTCAAGTTAAACAAGTTATGAACGCGAGTTTTGAACTGGTGTCGATCGACACTACCTTAGTGTCGGTCGTCACCGAATGGTGTCGATCGACACTACATTAGTGTCGGTCGTCACCACCTGATTGGTGTCGATCGACACTACATTAGTGTCGATCGTCACCGGAGAGTGATGTCGATCGACACCAAGTCGATCGACACCCTTCTCTCAGAAAACCTAATTGGTGTCGATCGACACCGGATTGGTGTCGGTCGACACCGAAGAACCCAGAACGGCGTTCTTCGTCAAAAACGATTTTTAACAGGTGGATTAAGCAAACTATCGACAGATTCAATAAAAACACACCTCTCTGATACCACTGAAGGGATTTGTTCAGGTTTTAATCCGATTAAAACAGCCCTAACAACATCCTAACCCACGGATCTTGTGTTAATTGAATCTTTGATAGATCTCGAACATACCTTAGTATTTGCAGCGGAAGAAGAACAGGTAATCGAGATCAAGAAGCGCCTCAAGTGCTGCGCCTCTACAGAAGTCCACACGCACACAAACTGGACGACGGGATGCTAGTGCCTTCGCGAACGATTCGCGTTTGGGTTTTCTCAAACGTTTCTATGCTTTTCTGTGGTTTTCTGTGGTAACCAAGAGCTTCTCTCTTGTTACTTCTCTGTTTTCTATATCTCAAGCTCGAGCCCTCATATCATATATATAGGCTGGACTTGCCGACAGGTGTCGATCGACACCCACCATTGGTGTCGATCGACACCCTCACAGAAAGTCAAACATCGAGAAGACGATGCCGACAGGTGTCGATCGACACCCACTATTAGTGTCAATCGACACCCTCATAGAAAAACGATATCGATATATCTTATATACGTTGATCATAATCATTACTCTAATGATCAAAACCCAATTTATATTATCCAGTTTGCTTAGGTGTTGACCCTATAGATCATATGATAAGGTAATGAGTTCATAACTCATAAGTTATAAGCGGCTTCTAGCAAAACATTATACCGTCCATATCTATGATTGTCTTATCTCGACATCACGACTCTACTAGAGTAAATACAAGTCTGATTTCAGGACATTCCCTTCACAGACATGCATTAAAATCAAGTTCGATATGTCCACAAAATATCTAAACCAAATCTCTTTGCGAATAGTTATTTTGCTCATCTAAGGTTCTTTCTAGCTAATTAACCAACTTTCGTTGCGAGAATCAACCTATGATCAATAATCTAACTCGTCAGTTCAGATCAAGCATTAATCACAACCTAAATGAAGAACTAGTGTTCCAGAATCCTTAACTAACCAATCAACTTAACAATCCATGAAATCCCTAATGAGAAATCCTAAGCCTAACTAGCAAACTACTCAGACATGGAGATTGAAACAATAAACATGTTTGAATAAGATTGCATAAAGAAATAAGAATAGAGATTAAAGGAGTTCAGAATCTTCTCTGAAGGATTCTGAATTCTTCTCTCCAAAACTCTAGCTTAGAATCTCTCTCAATAAAGCTTAGAATAAAGATTGGTCTAAACAATGACCTTATAAACCCATAAAAATAGTCTAAGAATATGGAAAACACGTTTGGCACTTAATTGTAAATATTAAGAGCTTCAGGGATCTGATTGCAACTCTGCAAAGCCTGGAAAACGCGTCTTGAAATTGCCGTCACGAATTGGTGTCGACCGACACCATCTCTAAAATTTGGCTCCGAGTTGCATTCTTCAGCACAGCTTCATACTTAACTCCAGAATGATCCATAATCTCTAAATAAGCTCCAAACATACCTAAACCTGCAAATGAGTCTAAAAGACTCCAAAAACACTAAAAAGACTCTATATATACAACTTATATCATGGCTAAAAACACTAAAAACCATGATATATCATTATGGTTTGTAACCGATATCCATTCCGTTATCGGATACACCCGAAACCAATACTTATATCTACACAAAATTGAAAATTCTATACATATAATCATATATAGGTAATAGCTATACTGTATATACCTTACGGTTCGTACCTCATCTTCCTGAAATTCTGAAAATCCAGTTTTGAGATTTGGTGTGGATTCAGTTTTCCCTGAAAATCCGAAAAGCTTACCTACCCTATTCCTATATTATCTCCAGAAAAAACCAATTAAGAAAACTGGAAACTAAAATTAAGTGTGCCGCTTGCTTGAATACGTCGCCTTCATCAGCGTCGTCAAAGGTATGTGTCTCTGAAACTCTTAATTGATTTCGATTTCCAGTTAGTAAAACAAAAGAATTTTATGTGTATTGTTTCGGTAATGTTAGTTTTATGAAATAGCTCTCTTGTCAATTCACTACAAGAAAACAAGCATATACCGAGGGAAAAACTCCTCGGTATTCCGTCGGAATAAGGGTATTCCGACGAAATACCGAGGATTTCTTCCCTCGGAAAAAACTCCTCGGAATATAGTATGTCCTCGGAAATTTCCTACGGAATTCCGTGTTGACATTGGTTCACAAACATCATTGGCCATACAACTTGTCCGTACAAGAAGCCGTACAGATTCAATGATGTTGTGATCAATGCTCGGTTAAGTGAAGTGCATTTATGCTTTACACAAAAGAAGTTCAAAAGGAGTAAGGCTTGGACTACAAGCAAGAGGAGCATGTGTAAGGCTTGATACACGGACGTGGATCTTATCCTCAAACGGTCCTTAAAACCAGCTGTACCTACTTTATCACCTTTTTCACCTTTTGTTCATAAACCTTATCTCCTCTTGTAGCAAAAGGTTGCAAAAGGTAATTAGGTCTTTGGGTCTCCTCGGTTGTATTTAAAGAGGGACCATTCTCATTTGTAATTTTTCAAGCGATATGTTATAATGAAACCAATTCATCTTTTCTTGTTTTCTCTTCTCTATCTCATATAATCCATTGTTCTTTACTCATAATCATCACATAATCCAGTCATATTCCACAAAAACATCACCGAGGACCATAAATTCCGAGGAAATAGCGAGGAAGACCATTCGTCGGAGAGGTCGTCGGAAAATACCGACGGAGAGTTTTGTCGGTATAAACCGAGGAACATTCCGACTGAACAAATCGTCGGAATGAGGAGGAAAATTCCGAGGAAGCCCTCCCTCGGAAACTTCCGAGGAAATCCTCCATCGGAATATTCTGAGGACGAGTTTCCTCGAGGAAGCTCGTCGTCGGAATATTCCGATGGAGGTTTTCCTCAGAATTATTAAAAAAATTATTTTTAAAAAAAATAAAATATTAGAAATTTAAAATCGAAAATATAAAATTAAAATTCGGAAATTAATTTCGAAAATATAAATTTAAAAAGTCGTACAAATTAAAAAAAAAACATTCCAAGTTTTTAAAAACAAAAAAGCTACGGGTTTTGGGTGTTCGAGTCTTGCAGGGTCGGGAAATCGACGTTCGGGTGCAACGTCCTCATCATGTCCATCATCTGCTGGTTCAGCTTCCTCTGTGCCTCGAAGCTCGCCTGTTGAGTCGCCATCTGAGTCTCCAACGCAGATATGCGTAAGTCCTTGTCCTGCAACTGACCCATAAGTGCTTCGGGATCAATAAAGGGCGGGGCTGCAGCAGAAGACGTAACCGACCGGGACCGACGAGCCAAACCCAACATTCGACCCTTCTTCTTTGAAACCGACTGAAATAGAAAATAGGCAAATGTAAATAATAATTAAGATGAAATGAAATTTAAAAAAAAAAACTTACCTTTTCAACGATTTCGTTGATCCGATCCCGAGGCAATTGGGAACCCGTCGAATTTTCGTCCTCGGTTTGAAGCTGAGACGCGCTTCTTCCACCTGACTGTGGATGAGGTCGACGACACCCTTCACAACACCATCATCAATCTGGCCGGTCTTCTTGTTCGTATACGCCTTCTTCAATAGGGTAAAATCATCAACCGGCTCACCATCATTTTCTTCCACCTTGATATCAATATAAATATTAGTAATTAGAAGAAATAATGAGAATTTAAAATTTCAAAAATTTTAAAATAGAATAAAAAGCGACTGAAATTACCATACGATCCCTCAGAGTGGCTTGGGACTGAGCACCCAAGTTGTGCTTGTAGACGCCCTTCCATTTACGATCGCTCTTACGGTTGGTGGAGTTGGTGGAAGAAGTCGATTTCGTCTATTCCTTACTCCAATGCACAATCAACTGCTCCCAGATCTCGAGGTTTATCGACTTTGGGACCTTTTAAGAAAAAAATTGTTAGATGAATTAAAAATAATTTAATAAATTTTAAAATTGTTTAAAAAAAAAACCAAACCTTGCCCATTTGCCACTTCTTCTTCCACTCGTGTATTTGATATGCATAGTTGGTCATAACTTTATGCACGAAGTGGTAATAGACAAACACCGTATAATCGGGATTCCAGTTGAATTCTTGCTGAAAAAAACACAAAATTAGTAGAAAATTTATATTAAAAAAAATTAAAAAAAAAGAATATTTACCGCGAACTGTTCAAACCACATAACTTATTTGGCTCTAGGGAAGTCGGTGAAAGTCGGATGTCCCACGTCCAAAGACAGATACATCATACGGTTGATCCATGAGCTGATCCCGTTTGCGGATCGATCGAACCATGTCTGACCCGGTCCAGATGGATACGGAGTGAGAAACGGAAGATGGTGACGACCCGGCTGTCGAACAAACTCCGCAACCCTCATCAGTTCCGGAGGACCCTGAAAGTTCGGAGGAATAGTGGGTGCAGCACCGGAGCCAGAAGGAGCCTCGGGAAATGGAGAGGGAGATGTCTGGTGGGAGCTGCGGGGAGATGGGGAATCCTGAACGGAGTAGCTTCCCGAGCCACGACCACGACGCTGTCGAGGAGGCGGGGTATGATCATCATAAGACTTGTAGTTTAAAGATATAAAAATAGTTATAATATCAGAAAAATAGTTATAATATCAGAAAAAAATTATAATTTGTTAGTATAAACGATTTTTAATATAGAAAAAGGCTTATAAATATTTTTTAAATTTTTTAAATATGTTTTATTGTTCCTGGAAACTTGAAAAACGATTATGAAAATAGTAAAAACATTTTTTAAAATCATATACACGTTTTTAAAAATCAAAAAATGTTTTAATACTTATAAAAATAGTTTTAATATCAGAAAAATAGTTTTAATATTTAAATATAGTTTTAATATATAAAAATAGTTTTAATATCAGAAAAATAGTTTTAATATATACAAATTCAAAAAAAAATTATAATTTGTTAGTATACATGATTTTTAATATAGAAAAAGGTTTATAAATATTTTTTAAATTTTTTAAATACGTTTTATTGTTCCTTGAAACATGAAAAACGATTTTAAAAATAATAAAAACCTTGTTTAAAATCATAAACACGTTTTTAAAAATCAAAAAATGTTTTAATACTTATAAAAATAGTTTTAATATCAGAAAAAATAGTTTTAATATCAGAAAAAAGATTTTAAAAATAGTAAAAACCTTTTTTAAAATCATTGAAAAACGTTTTTAAAAATCAAAAAACGTTTTAATATCAGAAAAACGATTTTAAAAATAGTAAAAACCTTTTTAAAAATCATTGAAAAACATTTTTAAAAATCAAAAAACGTTTTTAAAGCTACAAATAATTCCAAAGAAAACTAAAACAAGAACCTAAAATCCGAAATTCAATCCTAAACTATCCATCTAACAACTTAAAATCCGAAACTATCCATCTAACAACCTAAAATCCGAAATTGTAATCTCACAAACCGTAAGAAACAGAAAAATATGAAGTTTTTGTAGATTCTTACATGATTTTTGAAGTGGAGAAGAGATGTGGGCTTCGGTTTCAGATTCCGACGGCGAGAATTGTCGATTCCGACGGTGAGAATTGAGAGAGCCGGCGGCGAGATGAGAGAGAGGATCGAGATGAGAGAGAGGATCGAGAGGAGAGAGGCTGCGGTGGAGAAGAAGAAGAAGGACGGAATAGGTTCTTGAAATAATTCAAGGGGTTTGGTTTTCCCGGGTAAGTACTTTCCGACGGAAATGTCTTTCCTCGGTATTTCCTCGGAATTTCCTCGGAATTTCTCGGAAATTTCTGAGGAAATTCTGAGGAAATATGTTTTTGTGCTATTTTCCTCGAAATCTCCTCGGAATATTTTGAGGAAATTCCGAGGAATATCACTATTAATCAAATCCCTAAATCGAGTATTGGGATTCCGAGAAAATTCCGAGGAAACCCTAAATTCCCTCGGAATTTCGTCAGAATTTCTTGTTTTTTTTAAAAAAAATAAAATATTAGAAATTTAAAATCGAAAATATAAATTTAAAAAGTCGTACAAATTAAAAAAAAATTATAATTTGTTAGTATAAACGATTTTTAATATAGAAAAAGGTTTATAAATATTTTTTAAATTTTTTAAATATGTTTTATTGTTCCTGGAAACATGAAAAACGATTTTAAAAATAGTAAAAACCTTTTT
This sequence comes from Isatis tinctoria, assembly GCA_010577795.1. Lineage (NCBI taxonomy): Eukaryota > Viridiplantae > Streptophyta > Magnoliopsida > Brassicales > Brassicaceae > Isatis > Isatis tinctoria. The sequence continues at coordinate 16,181,883 of CM021250.1, read as the reverse complement.
TAAAATCATTGAAAAACGTTTTTAAAAATCAAAAAATGTTTTAATACTTATAAAAATAGTTTTAATATATAAAAATAGTTTTAATATATAAAAATAGTTTTAATATCAGAAAAACGATTTTAAAAATAATAAAAACCTTGTTTAAAATCATAACACGTTTTTAAAAATCAAAAAACGTTTTAATATCAGAAAAATAGTTTTAATATCAGAAAAATAGTTTTAATATCAGAAAAATAGTTATAATATCAGAAAAATAGTTTTAATATCAGAAAAAAATTATAATTTGTTAGTATACATGATTTTTAATATAGAAAAAGGTTTATAAATATTTTTTAAATTTTTTAAATATGTTTTTTTGCTATTTTCCTCGAAATCTCCTCGGAATATTTTGAGGAAATTCCGAGGAATATCACTATTAATCAAATCCCTAAATCGAGTATTGGGATTCCGAGAAAATTCCGAGGAAACCCTAAATTCCCTCGGAATTTCGTCAGAATTTCTTGTTTTTTTTTAAAAAAAAAACTCTACTCTGATTCCGAGTCATCGTCACCAGATGAATCGGAATCTGGATCTTGGTGAAACTCTCCAATAACTGGTTCATCTTCTGCGTAAACGACGGCGTCCTCTGCGAAGTCGGTCAAATCGACTACAAGGCCACCTTCCGCTACATCTTCTGCTGCACTTAAGTTGCCATATGTGATTGGTTGCAGTGGGTCTTCCAGCTCTGAAGTTCCCTGAAGTCGGCCTCTCGGGTTGACTCTTGTAACCGTAACCCATGGATCATCTCTGTTCCTTACCCGTGGGTACTTGATATAAGAAACCTGTAACATTTAAAAAAATATTAGTAAAAGTATGAATTATGATCAATCATTCTGAATTCCTACAACATTAACTTACCTGATCGGCCTGAGAACCAAGAATGAAAGGATCATAATATTGCAGCTTTCGCCTCGAATGTACTGATGTAACACCAAATGCATCTGTTCTCACACCTCAATCACAATAGAAAACAGTACAGCGCAATCCAATCAAGCCCAAATACTTGATTTCTAAAATCTTATGTATGTGTCCGTAGTATACATCATCTCCTGATGCAGAACAAACGCCAACATCATAGGTCGTACGTGAATGTCTCCTCTTTTCAGTTGCGAATGCATATCCTCGAGTACAAAATCTCGGATATGACTTTACAACACAGTTTGGGCCAACCACCATCTCGCGTATCCAATAGTCAAATGTTTCACCTCTGGCCAAACCAGCAGACACCTATTAATAGCACATATGTAGGTTATATCAATAAATATGAATTAGTATAAATATATGGTAAATGTAATTTTAATTTGTTTAAGGCACTCACATAGGTAAACATCCATCCAGCAAATTCTCTCTGCTTCATTTCTTCTAGTTCCGCCTCTGTGGCGTATCTATATTCGAACCGCTTTGCTGCCATGAAAATCCTGTACATATGATGACAATAATATAATTAATTAGATTTAAATGTCAATTTGTTAAAATAGAATTTTGTAAGATAATAAACTTACCTCTCATATGGAAGAACATCTTCGCAGTTGGTGAGCAAATATGTCTGCAAATGACTTCGCTCGTGCTCAGTAAGTCGACGGTCCTTTGGTTTTCCGCTAAGTCGTCCAACATCTGTGAAAATGTCTGGAACCTGAACATGATATGTTGCCCGTTCACCTCTATCATCATGCCGAGCAGATCTTCTGTTTTTGGTCTGAACTTCTGCTGGAAAGTAGTGCTCCGCAAAGTTTGAAATTTCTTCATTGATCATCTGTGCAACTATAGAACCTTCCACCCTACTTAAATTTTTCACCTTCTTCTTCAAATGGAACATATACCGCTCATACAGATACATCCATCTATACTGCACAGGACCACCAAGTTCCAATTCTCTTGCAAGGTGAATAGCAAGATGCTCCATAACATCAAAAAATGAGGGAGGAAATATCTTCTCAAGGTTGCACTGAATCACGGCTATGTTAGTCTTCAAATTTGTAATACCTTCAAGAGTCACTGATCTGCTGCATAAATCGCGGAAGAAAGCACTTATCCCTGCAACAGCTTCATGAACTTTTCGTGGTAATAGTTCCTTGAAGGCAAACGGAAGGAGGCGCTGCATCATCACATGGCAATCGTGACTTTTCAAGCCAATAAACTTTCCTTCCTTTCTGTCGATACAGTTTCGCAAATTAGATGCGTAACCATCTGGAAACTCCATATCGTTTGAAATCCAATCAAAGAACGCATTTTTCCCCTCTGCATCAAGTCGGTATATGGGAAAAGGAGCCCTACCATTCTCATCAACATGAAGTTCTGGACGAGCACATATATCGACTAAATCCAGTCTTGACTTCAAATTATCCTTTGTTTTACCTTTAACGTTAAGGATCGTGTTCATGAGATTGTCAAAAAAGTTCTTCTCAATATGCATGACATCTAAATTATGCCTTAGCAGATGATCCTCCCAGTATGGCAAATCAAAGAAAATACTTTCTTGTGCCATTTATGTAGTTCTCCAACAGCATCTACAAGAAAATGCTCATGTCCACCAACGTCTGGCGTCCTTTCTGCACCAAAATCTCTTAGTTGTGTCTTCAAAACTTTCCCACTAACTTCCTCAGGTGGACCATCAAACACCTGTTTGTTCTTCCTAAAGAAATTCTTACTCCGACGGTATGGATGATCATGTGGTAGGAATCATCTGTGACAGTCAAACCAACACGTTTTTCTTCCGTTCTTTAGTTGGAAAGCATCTGTCTCATCTTGACAATATGGACATGATAGCCTCCCATGCGTTGTCCATCCAGATAACATACCATATGCTGGAAAATCACTTAGTGTCCACATTAGTACTGCCCGCATTTGAAAGTTTTCTTTACACGAAATGTCGTATGTTTCAGCACCTTCAGCCCATAGTTGTTGCAACTCATATATTAGTGGCTGAAGAAACACATCAAGTGATCTCTTAGGATGCTCTGGTCCGGGAACGAGAATGGAGAGAAACAAAAACTCTCGTCGCAAGCACAAGTTTGGGGGTAAGTTATATGGTGTAACAATGACTGGCCATAGAGAATATTGTCTTCCACTCTTCCCATACGGGCTGAAACCATCGGTACATAATCCAAGGTAGACATTTCTTCTCTCATATGCAAAGTCGGGATACTTTGATTGGAAATGCTTCCACGCTTTTGCATCTGAAGGATGTCTAATCTCACCATCTGTTGAGTGCTCCGCATGCCATCTCATTCGTTGCGCTGTGCATTCCGAAAGATACAACCTCTGCAACCTTTCCTTCAATGGCAAATACCACATCCTTTTATATGACACTCGAACTCTTCCACTCGTATCGTTGTAACGAGGCTTCCCACAAAATTTGCATGTAATCCGCTGGTCATCCGCCCTCCAATAAATCATGCAGTTATCGCTGCATACATCTATTACCTCATACGGTAAACTAACACCAGATACGAGTTTCTGAACCTCGTAGTATGAACCTGGAGCTACATTATCCTCAGGTAGAATACCTTTTACAAAATCAGCTATCGCATCCACACAGTCTTCAGCCAAGTTATAATCGGTTTTAATGCCCATCAGTCTTGTAGCATATGATAAAGCTGAATGACCATCTCTGCAACCTTCATACAAAGGTTGCTTTCCAGTATCCAACATATCATAAAATCTCCTAGCTTCTGCATTGGGTAAGTCTTTCCCTCTAAAATGATCATTTACCATCTGCTCAATACCTACACCATAATCTAAATCCGTTCTAATTGGTTCTTCTAATCTGACCGCCGGCCGAGGTTCGCTAGTACTACCAGGTTCATATCCTGTTTCCCCGTGATGATACCAAATTTTGTAACTTCGTGTAAACCCATTTAAAAAAATATGTGTCTAAACATCCAAATCTTTAATAACCTTTCTATTTTTACAATTAGAGCAAGGACATCTTAACTTACCTGTTTCGGCTTCCGGTTGTCGTTGAACTAACCCCATGAATTCCTTTAGACCTTGTTCGTATTCTTTCGTAAGCAATTTCGTGTTCGGATCCAAATGAGGTCGATCCATCCAAGAACGATAATAATTTGAAGAAGACATGTTTTTTTGAAAGCAAAATCGTGTGTAAAGATAGTGGAAGGAAAGAAGAAGAAATGGAGTGAATGAAGAGGAAGAGGGGTGGTTGTATTTATAGATGAAATCCTGCCGACATACTGAGGAAATTCCGAGGAAAAACCATCATTCCTCGGTATTTCCTCGGAATTCTTGAAATTGCCCAACGGCTCCCCCAACGGGTCTCTAACGGCTACAAACTTTCCTCGGTATTTTATAAATATCCGTTGGTTTTTTCGACGGACCCTGTTTCCTCGGAATTTCCTTGGAAAATTCCGATGAAACATGTTATCCTCGGAATTTTCTGAGGAAATTCCGAGGAACTCCCTTTTCTCGGAGTTTCCTCGGTTTTTCGTCAGAAAATTCCGAGGAAGTCATTTTCCCTCGAAATATCCCTCAGAATATCGACGTTTTCTTGTAGTGATTGTTTGTCATGTTTGAAATTAAAATTACGAACCGTTAGAATTAAAATTGGAAATGAACAAACCGTTTGATGCTTCCATTGAATTGTATGTTTTTAACTGTGTTGCAGATGGCTTCACGTGATTCACCAAAAAATAACCAGCCTACAGAAGAAGAAGATGATGTTGATGTAAGTGAAGGGGACGATGATGTGCAATCACCCAATTGTGGAAACAAAGGCAAAAGGAAACAAACCGGGGGAGCTAGTGGTTTAGGTTCAAGGAAGAAGACACGCTCATGGGTTTGGGAACACCTCACCAGGTTTAAAGACAACTACGACAGATGTAAATGTCGTTATTGTGAAAAGGAGATGAGTTGTGTGACCACGTCAGGGACAACTAATCTGAAGAAACATCTAGAGAACTGCAAGCGATTCGCGGCATGGGAAGCTGCTAACAAAAAGAAGGACCAAACCGTGTTAAATGCTGGTGAGGATGGGAACATGTGTTTGGGTAAAGTCTCCGAAGATGTCTTCCATGAAGCTACTAACGAGATGATTGTATTGGCTGAGTTACCACTGGCATTCATAGAATGCCTTGGTTGGAGACATTTCTGCTCAAAAGTGAAGTTGTATCAGCCTAAATGCCGAAAGACCTGCACAAAAGAAATTGTGGAAATGTTTGTTGCAAGGAAAGCAAAAATGAAGACAATTCTTGGGAAGAACAAGCAAAGGTTGTCTTTAACTACAGATATATGGGTTGCTCCCTATACCGGAGCTAGCTATATGGTAATAACAGCTCATTTTATTGATGTTAGTTGGAGTTTAAAGAAGATGATCATTGGTTTCAAGAATGTGACTGATCATAGAGGTGAAACTATTGCTAATGTTCTTCTAGAGTGTCTCGCAGAGTGGGATATCAAGCGAGTATTTTGCATAACAGTGGATAATGCTACAACAAACACTTCAGCTTTGAGGTTGTTTAAGGAAAGATTCATGGAACTACATGGTGATGATGCGTTGGTTTCGAATGGTGATTATTTGCAAATAAGGTGTGCTACTCATATCTTGAACTTGATCGTGAAGGAAGCTATGATGGAGATAAATGACAGTTTGTCTGCTATTCGTAATGGTATCACTATGTAAGGTCTTCAACAAACAGGCTCAAGTCGTTTGAATTCCGTGTAGAGACATGAAAGATAACTCGAGGAAGTCTACCATTAGATGTTTCTACGAGATGGAATTCAACATATCTCATGTTAGATCAAGCTGTGAAGTTCAAAGTTGCATTTGAGATGATGGAGGCTGAAGATAAACCATACAATGACTACTTTATGGAATATGTCAATGGGAAAAAGAGGATTGGACCACCAGTAAGAAGCGATTGGGAAGCAGTTGATAGGTTGGTTCAATTTCTTGTCCTCTTTTACAATTCCACATTGATTCTCTCAGCTTCAACTTCCATCACCTCACACAAGATCTATAATGAGATTGTCACCATTACTAGAAATATTAGTAAGCTAATCTTGGCTCCAGGTCCTGATGAGGGTTTAAGGACCAAAGCCATCATTATGATGGGAAAGTTACGCAAGTATTGGAATCCACTTTGGGATGGGAGTGATAATGATGGTAGTCAAACCCGTGTAATGAACAAGTTGTTGATCATAGCAAGCGTTTTTGACCCTAGGAAGAAAATGGAATATGCTAAACTCTGTTTTGAAAAGCTTTATGGTAAAGACAGCCTTGAGTTTGGTCTTCTTTCTGAATCGATCTCTGATATCTTGAAGAGTTTATATGAAGAGTACATTTGTTATGCTAGCAACAATGGTAGTGGTGGGTCTGGTAGCTCTTCGCAATCACAAGGAGCATCATCTTCTCATTCACAAGAGCAAGTTAGAGCTGCAGTTTATGAAACAAGGGTTTTCGGTAATGGCATTGGTTATGAACGAATGGATAATCTGTACGAAGAGCTTATGGAAGAAACAGCATCTCAAGATTCAACTAATGAGCTGGAGGTATATTTGAAAGAGAAAGTGGAGAGCTCAAAAGGTATGTTAGGTTTAGATTATGATGTGTTATCATGGTGGAGGAGAAACAGTGTAAAGTTTCCTGTTCTATCACAACTAGCTCGGGACATACTTGCAATTCAAGTGAGCTCAGTCGCATCAGAATCTGCATTTAGCACCAGTGGAAGAGTATTAGATCCACAGAGGAGCTGTTTGACACACTACATGATTGAAGTACTTATGTGCACAGAGCAATGGCTGAAGTGTGAAATTCGTATGACTGAAAAAGGTGTGTTTACAATTCAACAAATGCTTTCGGATCTTGAGTTGCAAGATGATCTTATGAGAAGTAATTTCTTTCTTTGGAACTCTATTTATTATGATTTTGGTGAGCCTGATTTGTGATATTATTCTTTGACGTTTTATTATAGGGCATGATCCTGATTTCAACTCACAAGGAGAAGGAGCGTAAGAGACTACGAATGAGGTAAATAATCATGTACTTCACTTCTTTATATGATTGAGTCACTGAGAGTTGATCTATCTTTATTGTTTTTGGCTTAAATCTAAGATATGTTATTTCATGTGTTCATGTCTATAAGGAGGACTTGACGACAGTGCAGAGAAAATGGAACTAAGAACTTGGTGTCATATGTTCTGTCTTCTTAGTTTGTGTGTTATGTTTAAGTATTTTGGATTTAGGAATTGAACTTTATTATGTTTCAGTATTTTGGATTTCAAATTTGAACTTTGTTATGTTTAAGTTGTTTGGATTTAGCATTTGAACTTCGATGACTTGGTGTCATATGATTGTTGTTGTGTAAAACAAACAAAGTTAAATTCCCTTCTCATATTTCAGAATTATGTTATGGTCTATTTCGATTATATTTTAAAATTTCGGGTACATATGGGTGATTTTTATCCGAACCAAACTGCATCCAAATAGATTTCGGGTATAAATGGACCTAAATGTTTGTATCCGATCCGAACCGAAACCATAAGAAACCGATCTGAAACCGAACCATTAATATTCAAGTACTTATTGGATATTTTTTCATACAACCGAAAGAACCGAAACCGATCGGATCCTATCCGATACCGAACCGAATACCCGAAATCGCAGGCCTAATTTTGGGGATAAAGTCATACTTAAAGATCCAATAGAAAGGTATGGTGTACTAATTCTGAGTGGCTTTTTTTCCTATCATCTTATTAACTCATGTCATGAATGTTTCACTATTGGATTATTAGGGATAAAGTGTGGTTAATGTAGATTAACTACGATGTATATACCTGGAATCAAAACTTGACCTGATGGTTTACTGTTTCAGTTGGCCCATTTTTGATTGCTTGATTGCTTTTCATTCTTCTGGATACCCTCCCGAAAAGGCTCAGGCATATGCTGCTTGAAGAAAGTGAGTTCTACCTTTTATTTCTTTGCTCTTGGCTCAGTTAAAAACCTAGCTGAAACTTTCTTTTTTTTTCTGGTTTTCAGGCCATTTTTAGTTGATGAACTAGAACTACAGTATCTTCTTCATGATCGCCACAAGGTGTAAGAGGTATGCATATTAGAATTCAAGAAAGTTGGTACCGTGCACTTTTAGATAACTCTTCACAGTTTCCAGGGCTAATGACAAAGAAGAGCTACATCCTTTTTCCTTGTACTAACAAATTTAACTTTTGCATGCATCTACGACATCATGAGATATATGGTATTCCAGCTCCTAAGTATGCTTTTGTCAATAGAAAGGTACCGAATCAAGACCTCGATTACTTTGTTGGAAGCCATTTGTGGAAAAGCCTGTCAACGGTGAGCTTCTCTTTTGGCATCTTGCTCTCTTTTTCATGCATTGGTCAAGCAGCTTATTATCTATTTATTCGTAAGGACAAGTCCAAAACTGGAAATTTGAATAATAATCATGGAACTGTTATTTATTCCTCTGATATTTCGTAAATAAGTTCACTTCAGTCGGTTATCTCCTTCTGTGCGTGTAACTAATAGAGTAACCTGAAATTGGTAGTGTGATGCTTTGTTTGTCATATGATTTAGTCTGAATTACTGTTAATACGAACAGGGGTGATTTTTTCAAGGCTGTATTCTCATTTAGTGTTCTTAGTTGTTATATGATGGTGGATGTACTCCTTGTTCTCTATGTCTTCTGACTTGCAGATTTGTTAAAAGTTATCTGCTAACAATTATTTTTTGTGCGTTTGTAGGTGATGACCATAGCATAATGATATACTACCCTAGCTCGGCAGGTGGAGGCATGAAGGAATTGTTTCACAAGGTACTGCATCTTTCTGCAGAACTTGGCTGCTCTGTATTAACTGTTTATTCTACTATTGTCGTCAAGTGATTAAATATTTGTTTCCCCTAATGTATATCGTTTTTGTCTTCATTTTACTTTAGGTTGGGAACCGATCAAGTGAGTTTCATCCTGATGTCAGGAGAGTAAGGAGAGAGGGTTCTTATATTATATATATGAGGAGTTTATGCCTACCAGAAGAACTGATGTCAAGGTTGTGATCGTTTTCCTACATGTTACGTCAATCTTGTCTTTCAAAAAATTTAAACTGAAAATCTGCACAGTGGGTCCTGAATACGCACATGCCGAAGCAAGGAAGTCGCCTGTTGTTGATGGTGTTGTTATGAGAAATACAGACGGGAAGGAAGTACGTCTACCAATCATTACCCTTTGAAATGAAACCTAACACTATCTCAGTCTTATGAAGAAAGGGATATAGTTTAAATATAGTATCAAACTCTGCTGAGCATAAAGCACGCATGAATTGCTAAACGTTTGATGAAGATGAAAACGTTTATGTTTAGATTTTGATCAGCTTTTTTGTGTGGATATTTTATTGAACAGGTGAAATATTCAGTGTTACTTACACACCTGCCGAGAAGCAAATGGCTAGAGAAGTCTGCATTGCATTTAGGCAAGATGTATGTCGTTATTTGAGTCGGAGCCATTCGTTATATGCTATAAAATATGAACCTTTTGTTTCAGTCAGAGACATTCTTTATATGCAATTTTTGTTTCGTATCGTCTGACCTATTATTAAACAGAGAATGTACCAGAGAGTCTGTAGAACCGTAACAATGAGATTTAAGATACTTGGTTGATTTCTTAATGTTACAAATTTCCGACTGGTTTGTATTCTAAAAAAAAAATTTACACGGTTCTTACTGAGGAGATGGTTATTTTATTAGTTTTTATAGTACAAATACTTAATATTAGTGTATATTCTTTTTTTTTGTTTATTATTATTACCATGAAATGGTGTTTTGATCGTATCTTTTTCCGAAGTATGTGCTAATTATGTTTTAAGCTCTTCGTAGACTTTGTTCCTTATTTTTCTTTTACATTCGTGTGAGAAATAGTAAGTTTGTGTTCTACCCAAACCTGTTAACATTTTATTTTTAATATATATCAACTTCTAAATTGTAGATATAAAACCGAGTAACACATGTGGATATTGACAAAAAAATATTTACCTTATCTTCATATTAACTTTTATGGTGTTCAACAAGTTCTGTTATAGTATATATATCGATATTATATATATATATATATATATATATATAGGTAACTCACCCGCGCATATGCGCGGATATTAATTTTTAAAATTAATTAATATTTTGTTATATTTGTTTTAAACTTTTTTTGTTTTTTTACAATTTTTATGTTTTAAGATTAAATATAAAATAATGTAAATATTTTCAAGTTGTTGTTTTAATTACGACTGCTGTTCTGGTCTACTTTATTTCACAAATTTTTTCTAATTTCATTGATCGTTTTGTTTTTAATTTATTGTTTGTTTTAAATCTAGTAAATATGGTTATTTACAGTTAGTTTGATTATTTTTTGTTATCTTGACAAATTTTTTATTTTACTGGTTAATTATATATACATGTATTTGCTTTTTTGAAATTTTTGTAAACCTACTAATCACTTTAAAATTGAATCTAAAAATTAAAGATTTGATTTAGTGGGCTTAAACCAATTAGACCCATTAAAATTGGTTCAAAGTTACATAACTATAAATTGATCTAATAATTTTTTAAAAAACTATATTCAAAACCTAATTATTAAAGAATATAGCTGTTTACATTTTTCATCGTCAATATTACCAATGTGTGAGAACATAGAAATAATTTAGTTGGATATTTTTGTTTTTCATATTTTACATGTTTTAGGTGTGTGAGTGTTTTGATTTCTACAAGATCGTTGTTATTGTCTAAAATTACGAGTCTTTAAAATAACTTTATATATATATATTTAAAATGATATTTCCATTTTTATAAAAATTTATTATGGAGAAAAAAGTAAAAACTAAAACTTTCCTTTATTTTCGTAATGACGTTTAACTTTATGGTTATAAAAACACTTATTTTTATTTAAAAAGAATTTTTAAAGATAAAAGTTTCATTTATTGCAAAATAAAAAAATTAAAGATTCCCTTTTGTTGAAATAAAATGAAATTTTAAACCTTTCTTTTATTGCAAAACCCGAAATTGCAAAAACTTAGGAGTAAACAATTCGAAAATTAATAAAATTAAAATCAAATACCATTATCCTCTTCATTGATTGGATAATTATCAAAATATTAAAATAAAATAGCAATATCTTCTTCATTGTAAAATCAGTTTTTTAATAATGGCACTTGAATCTATATCTTTTCTATAAATTAAAATATGATATTTTCATTTTTATTAAAAAATTATTTGAGCAACAAATTTTTTTTATAAAATAGAACTTTCCTTTATTTTCTTAATCACGTTTTCATATAAAAAATTATATTTTATTTAAATATAAAATTAAAACAAAACTTTATTTTATTGCAAAAAAATGAAATTTTAAGAATAAATATTTTAGTTTTTAACCATACTTTAATATATAAAAAATATATTTAAGAATTTTTTTTTAAAAAAACTAATTGAATATACTAATTTTATTTCATTAAGGGTAGCTCTGTATTTGAATATATAAAAAATTATTTAAAAGTTTTTTAAAAAAAAGTTATTTTACTGCAAAAAAAGTGTAAAATAAATGTATTCTGTTTTTTTTGTAATCAAGAAAATAATTTTTTAATAAATATATTAACTTCTTTTTTAAGTTTTTGAAATTTCCTTTTTCTTATTTATAAGTTTTTACCTTTTTTACTTTTTCCTTTTTAAAAAAAATTTTAAATTATTTTAAACGTATTTTTTAAATATAAATTTTAAAAGAAAATTTCCTTTTTTACAAAAATTTAAAAATTGGATAGTTATCAAGAGTAATATAAAATAAATTTGTAAATAAGAAAAAGGAAACTGCAAAAACGTTTTTAAAAAGAAGTAAATATATTTATTTAAAGTTATATAAAAGAAGTAAATAAGAAAAAAGAAATTTAATAAATAAAACTTTTCTGTATTTTACAAAACACGTTTTTAATATATATAATTTTATTTTATAATAAAGAAATTGGAAAATAAAACTTTTCTTTATTAAAAAGAAATTAGAAAAAAATTATATCATTAAGGGTATGCCTGTAATAGACCATGGTGAAAATCAACGTGAGCGCGACATGTATGCAAGTGACTTCTCAAATAATATTATTAAGATATCGATATTATATATATATATATATATATCTGTATATTCGTTATCATATCGTTGTAAATTGAAAAATTTAAATAATTACACGAAAAATATACAAATTGAGGATAAGGAAAAGCTAGAAGGAGAAGTAAGTAGGAGAAGTGAGGATAAGGAGAAGCAAAGAAGAGTAACGAGTTTCTATGTGGTTTGTTTTGCAAGGGTTAGGTATGTTTATCGTCTTCTGTAGAGTGTATTTTTTTGCAGGAATCGGTATGTTTTCGGACCTTCTTTTTTTGTGTTTTTCATGAATCTATATCGTGGTCTGTCTTTTTCGTGTCTGTAATGAATTTTCTTCTTGTGTGTACGGTTGTGTTTTGTGCGCGCTTATATGACAGGTTTTTCTCTTGCTGTCTACTTAGTTTGTAATGGTATGTTGTATTTCTCTATCGTCTTATTATTTTTATTTGTTTATTTGCTTTGTTTTAGTTTTGTTGATCATGTTGTGTTGAGTGTATTTTTTGCTTTAATCGGTATGTTTTCTCTTCTTTTGTTTTGTGCATCTATGTTCTGATCTACTTCATACGTTAATAGCATGTATTACTTCTCATGCCTACGGTGGTGTTTTGTGCTCTCTTATATGACAGGCTTTGCTTTTTGCAATTGACTTTATCTGGAACGGTATGCCATCTTTCTCTACCTTTTTTTTAGTGTTTACTGGTTGTTATTGCTCTCGTGTGATTGCTGATTTGGTTCGGTCTATACTCTTTATTGTTCAATGGTCTGGCTTTGGTTTATTTTGGTAGGTCGTAATCGCGATAGAGAGACATATATCGGGAAGTAATGGAAACAGTTGCCTCTGGAACTCGGTAACGGCTTATAAGCTGATGTCTATCGTTTGTTCCAATTGAGATATTGTCGGTGGTGTATTTTATAAGCCTGTGAAATGTCCTTGGTCTTTTTGTTCTTGTATTTCGAGAATATAATCAAGAAAATGGATATTTGGTTTTCAAGTGTCTTGATATTTTGTAATTGTGTTATATGTAGATAAAGAAATTTTCGATCGCATTTTCGATGATCGCTTACTTCTCCGACTGAATGTTGCAAAGTATTGTTTGCTTGACGATTTAGGTTATATCCGTAATTTAGTTGGCTTTATGCAAGAGAAAATTTGTGCGACAATGGGTTAGTGGTTGTTAAATGGTCGATGTTTTGAAGGTCTCACTATCGACTATATGAGTAAATAGGATCCTTAGAATCGAGCTCTGTGCTGTGTTTGAAGCATTTTTTTCTCGTGTCTTAAAAGGGTCAGGCTAAAATTTGTTATGTCCTAGCATATATTATCAGGAAATCGTAATTTATCAGTAGAATGTATGGAGTGGAGAAAATAAGTTTGATGTGTTTAGAAAATTTATTTAAATATCAATATAACATAACGGAAATCCTATAAAAAATGAGTGTGGAGTATATGGAAAATCAAAGTGTTTGGGCTTCACGGAAGCAGCTTTGTTAGCTGGTTTCGTTTTTCTTTCCATGTTTGATATCATAGATATGATGAGCTCTTGATTATAGATTACGTAGTTATGTGTTTTTCGAGTTCATAATGGAATGGATATTTTTGAACTGAAAAAAAATGTTGACGATAGCTGGGTTGGGGGAAATGCTTGAAATAAATGAACAAAGGACGAGAGGATCAGAACTTGATCTGCGGGATAAGTGGTAAGTTACATGTGTGATTTTAAAATGTAGAGCTATAAATCTAAAACATGCAATGGTTTTTCAGAATGTCTACATGAGTATGTTGTCTTCTGTGATCTCTAGGGTTATCCATGGACTCAATGCTACAGTGTTTGCATATGGTTCCACTGGAAGGTATGCAGTGATGTAAATGATGCTATGTAGCATACATTTAAGAGTACAAGTCATTTTATGTCATGTGTTTCTTTGCTACTAAAATTATTTGGGCTAGAGTACTCAAGATCTTGATAATGTGGGTGATTGGTTCATCTTTAGCTGTAATTTTTTTGCTGTAGTATTTGTGCTATAAGTACATTGGCTGTAGGCTGTAGCTGTAAATTTATTGTTGTAGTTTTTTTGCAGAGATTTTTGCTGTAGCTATATTGGCTGTAGCTGTAAGTTTTTGGCTGTAGATATTTTTAGATAAAACATGATTGGTAAACTATAAAATGTGTGTAACATGCATAAAATAATTATTTTTATATTAATTAAAATACTTTTGTATTAGTAAAAATAAAATGAAAATTATCTCTTATTGGAATTTAAAAATTAGAAAATTACTAAAAATTCAAAAAAAAATTGAAAAAATTATAATAAAAACCTTAGCTAAATAATAATAAATTTTACTTACAATCTCATCTCGATTTTTTATATCAATTCTTTCGTATTTATTTTTCATATTTTCTTTATTTTTCATATTGGTTATGGTTTAGTTTTTATAAAAATTCTTTCATATTTATTTTTTACTTTTTTCTTTTCTTCAACTGATAATTTATATTTTCACATTTATTTTTTAATTTTTCCTTTTTTTAGCTAATAATTTCTATTTTTAATATTTATCTAATATTTAGTAATGATTTATTTTCTATACAGATCCTACAGCCCAAAAAATAAGGATGTAGGATTTGTTGCCTAATACAATACATAAAGAGAGATTTTTTTTCTTGGCTGTATCTTTAGAAATTAAAGCTACATACTGATTGGTAAAAATTAAAAAAAATTTCTGTAAGACAAAATAAAGCTACATCATGATTGGTCGGATATTAATGTTTTAAAGCTAAAGAAGGCTGTAGGAGCAAGATATAGCCCAACCAATCACCCACAATATGTAGCGTACATTTACTGACTTGATAAGAACATATATGGAAAGGTGATGCAGTATTACTTCTTCTTTTCCTTTTTTGTTAGCAGAATCAATAATGTATCGTTTTTCGTGTGCTCTTAGTGGCGAAACATGTACAGTGGTTGGTGAAAGTTTATGAAACTCCGTAGAGAATATTATTCACAAGGTACTCCTTATATAGGTACACAAGATCGTATCAATCGTATCGATCATAATCTTTACATATATTATCTTGACATAAAGGAAATATTCTAAAGTGAATATTCCTATTCTAACACCCCCCGCAGTCTGAGCGGGAGGAGGCCGAACACTCAGGCTGGAGCGAAAATCGATGAAGAGAGAAGAGGGAAGTCCCTTCGTGAAGATGTCGGCATATTGGTGAGACGATGGAACGTGGAGTACCTTAATCTGGCCAAGAGCAACCTTTTCACGAACGAAGTGTATGTCGATCTCTATGTGCTTGGTGCGTTGATGTTGCACAGGATTAGAAGATAGGTAGACAGCACTGATGTTGTCACAGAAAACAACTGACGCCTTGTCAAGAGGACAACGAAGTTCGAGAAAGAGGTTACGAAGCCAAGAGAGTTCAGCGACAGCATTTGCGACACCCTTGTACTCTGCTTCAGCGCTGGAACGAGACACAGTCGGCTGACGTTTTGCGGACCACGAAATGAGGTTATCACCATGAAAGACGCAGAAGCCAGAGGTGGAACGTCGCGAATCAGGGCATCCAGCCCAGTCCGTGTCGGAGTACGCTGTGAGAGCAGTCAGAGAAGTCTTATACATATGTAAGCCTTGGGAGATGGTGCCCTTGATGTAGCGTATGATGCGTTTGAGAGCCGCAAAGTGTGATTCTCGTGGATCATGCATGAAGAGGCACACTTGTTGCACAGCATAAGAGATGTCGGGTCGTGTGAACGTGAGGTACTGAAGAGCACCGACAAGACTGCGATACAATGTAGGATCTTTCACCGGTGGACTGTTGGTCGCAGACAATTTAGGATTTGTGTCAACTGGCGTTCGACACGGGTTGCAATCAACGAGGTTTGCTCGATGGATAATGTCAGCCGCATAGTTTTGTTGATGAAGAAACAGTCCTTTGTTGTTGCGTGAGACTGAGATGCTGAGAAAATGATGAAGGGGACCCATGTCTGTCATCGCAAATTCAGCATTTAAAGACGCAATGATAAACTGGAGTAGAGATGGAGAAGAAGCGGTGATGACTATGTCGTCCACGTAGAGGAGCAAGTAACCAATGTCTTTGCCCCGAGAGATGATGAACAACGAATTGTCACACTTATTGTGAACAAAACCAATGCGCCTTGCAAAGGAGGCAAACCGAGTGTACCATGCGCGCGGTGCCTGCTTTAGACCATACAGAGATTTGCGTAAGAGGCAAACATGATCTGGTTTAGAGGAATCACGAAAAACTGGAGGTTGATGCATATAGACGGTTTCGTTAAGTTCGCCATTGAGAAACGCGTTTTTGACGTCTAACTGGTGAAGAGGCCAGTCACGAGAAGTAGCGAGGCCGAGAACTGCTCGAATTGTGGCAGGTTTAACCACGGGGCTAAACGTGTCATCACAGTCCACACCAACCTGTTGAGACTTGCCGTTAGCGACCAAACGAGCTTTATAGCGCTTTAAGTTCCCTTGAGCATCGAATTTGTGCATGTACAACCATAAACAATAAATCACGTTAGCATTCTTGGGCCGTGGTACTAAAGACCACGTCCCACTTTTAATATGAGCACTATACTCCTCATTAGTTGCACCATTCCAGTTTGGATCCTTAGCCGCTTGTACGTGGGACAAGGGTAAAGGGGAGACGGTGGAGGTGTGGAGGCATAGGCGAGTGATCGGTTTAGTGATGCCGGATTTTCTTCACGTGTGCATGTATGTAGGTGGTGGAGGCACCGGTGGTGGTTGAGGAGCAGCCGGAGGTTCCGGCATAGGTTCCGGAGACGGCGGTGGTGTAGGTAGAGGCATAGGATTTGGTGGTGGTTGAGGCAGAGGAGCCGGAACCAGGGGTCGCGGGATTGGGTCAATGACGGTGCATTCATCTTCAGGTGGTGAGAAAGGCACGGGTTGTGAGGCTGCAAAGGGAAAACTCTGTTTGTCGAACGTAACATGGCGGGAGAGAATGATTTTGTTGGTGGAGCGATCAAGACAGCGGTATCCGCGGTGATCCGTGGGGTAGCCGAGGAAGACACATGGTGTGGAGCGTGGAGCTAGCTTGTGTGGTGTGACGGGGAGAAGATTAGGGTAACATAATGATCCAAAAACGCGGAGGTGATCGTAACTCACAGGTTTGTTGTAGAGGCGAGTGTAGGGGATCTCATTGTTGATGGCCTTCGAGGGTAGTATGTTGAGAAGATGAATGGCTGTGTTGAGAGCTTCAACCCAATACCCGAGAGGCATGTGTGCTTGAACGAGAAGTGTGCGGGTGAGGTTTGTCACGGTTCTGATGAATCTTTCAGCTTTGCCATTTTGCTGTGACGTGTATGGACAAGAGAACCGAAAACTTGTACCCGTGCTGGCGAAGAGATCCCGAAATTGCTTGTTATCGTACTCCCGACCATTATCACATTGGAGCGCTTTGATGATTGATCCAAAACGTGTCTTAACCCAAGCAGAAAAATGAAGGAAGCAACTGAACACCTCACTCTTCTTGCGTAGTGGATAAACCAAACCGAAGTGACTGTAGTCATCAAGAAACACCAAATAATATCGAAAACCACCAATGCTTTGTAATGGAGAAGTCCATAAATCAGAATGAATGATATCAAAAGGATTTTTAGAAATTGATTTTGATAATGAAAAAGGTAGTCTAACATGTTTTCCTAATTGACACGCATGACACAATGTTGTCATGTCGGTCTTATTAATAGAAAGAAAACCAGAAGAAGCTAAAGAAGAGAGAGTGGCGTTGTGAGGATGTCCGAGTCGGCAGTGCCATAACGAACGAGGTGCAGAAGAGACAGATAATGCAGTAGGCGGAGGACGCTTTGGTAAGACGGAGTAGAGAGGGCCGGAGCTATCACATCGGAGCAGCGGCGTCCTTGTTCGAAGATCCTTTACACAAAAACCGTATGGATCAAATTCAACAGTACAAGCATTGTCAGTAACAAATCGACGAACAGAGACTAGGTTCTTGATTATGGCTGGGCAAATGAGGACATTGTTTAGGTGTAGAGGTCGGGTTTTGGAGGTGATAGTGGTATGGCCCGTGTGCGTAACAAGAGCTGAGGATCCATTACCTACAGTGACAAGAGGGATAATGCTCGTATTAAAAGTAGAACGTAGCGTACCTGGCCGGTTTGCTACATGATCGGTGGCACCAGAGTCCATGAGCCAAGGCTGCTCCGCCGGATCTTGAAGACTCATCGTGTTGAAAGCATGAGCGAGAGCTGTCGGAATGCTACCGGAAGAGCTGGCTTCAGATGGTGCAGAGTGCATGTAGTTAACTGAAGTTGCCGAGGGGTGTGGATACGGACCAAGAAGACTGCCAGAGGATTGGTGTGGCATCATCGGAGGTGGTGGTGGATAATATGGCGACGGGGAACCATGTGGAGGAGCAAAGGGTTGCTGATATCCCCACGGCATAGCACCGTAAGACCAAGGTGGGTACGCATACTGATTTTGGTACCACGAACCTCCGCGACCGCCACGACCACGACCGTTACGACCACCGCGACCACGACCACCACGATTGTTGTTGGTGCGGTAGCCGTGGTTGTTGTTTTGTTGTTGGCGCTGTTCTTGTTGGTCCGAGTTGGTGTAGAGGACAGTGGAGGAAGAAGCGCCAGCTGGTGGCAATGGCGAGACCTTGGCGTGTTTGGCAAGGCGTTGTTCCTCCATGGTGAGCATCGATCTGGCTTTGAGAAAAGTCGGGAATGGAGTCTGATGCTGGATGACGTTAATGATGCTGTCGTATTTGTCAGAGAGGCCATTCAGCATGTGCATGACGAGAGATCGGTCACTCACCGGGGAATCAACGTTAGCGAGCAGATCAGAGAGAGACTTGAGTTTCTGACAGTAATCATGAATGCTGAGATCGCCAATCACAAGATTATGAATCTCGTTCTCGTACTGAATAGCACGAGCCTCTTTGTTGTCGTGAAAGAGGTTTTCAACCGAGAGCCAAACATCTTGAGCAGAGGATTTGGCTTTGAGGATCATATCGAGAATCTACTCAGTGACAGTTCCGTAGATCCAAAGTTTTACGATGCCATCGTGTTCCTTCCAGACCTTGTCATCATCGGACGTCGGTTCGGAGGAGCCATCGAGGTGGCCGGAGATGCCAAAGCTAAGGCAGTGAGTCTCAACGAGTTCACGCCAGACGTCATAATTCATCTTATTCAGGTCGAGCCGAATAGGGATGTAAGCCCGGATTTGAGAGATTCCAAAAGGCTTGTCATTAGAGGTAGTCATGATTGACAAGAAAGAGGAGAAGAGGAAGAAACGAAGAAGAACGGCGAGGAGAGAAGAAGAAAAGAAGTGCGGAGGCGGGATCGAGCTTAGATTAGGTTTAGCTCTGATACCATGAAAGTTTATGAAACTCCGTAGAGAATATTATTCACAAGGTACTCCTTATATAGGTACACAAGATCGTATCAATCGTATCGATCATAATCTTTACATATATTATCTTGACATAAAGGAAATATTCTAAAGTGAATATTCCTATTCTAACAGTTGGAACTCGAAATGACCCTGGATTGATTGTTCTCAGCCTGAATACAATATTTGACATTATTGAGAGTGAACTCCGATGATTTTGAAGTGACTTGCTCATATCTTGAAGTCTACAATGAAGTGAGGCTCGGTCTGATAAATTTGGTTAATGTTTGTTTTTTGAGTTTGTCTGTGTGTTTGTGGCACTCTTTCAATCATGAGAATTACTCTTTGTCACATAATAATATACGATCTGCTTGAAAAATCAGGTTATATACGATCTGCTTGAAAAATCATCTGGTCATTTGGAACTCAGAGAGGATTCAGAGCAGGGGGATAGTAGTTGCAGGCCTGTGATCAATCAAGGTCTATATATTTTCTTTCTTTGTAGATGCGATAAGACCATTCCGTAATGTACGGTGAAATCTTATTTGCAGAGATCAATTTAAAATACCTCTTGTATAAATATAATGTAGTATGGTTTAGATTAGAAATTCTTTCTCTGCCTCCGAGTTTTTATATGTAAGTATTTAAATTCAAAATTTCTGCTGATGAAGAGGGAAATCAGAACTAATTTAAGGAATTGATTTATCTTCTATCAGATTCTCAAATACTTTGAGGAATTGAATACTCTTCATTGGAGCTTTTCACCTTCTCATCATTATCTTGGGGCCTTAGTCAAAGTGTTTCTTTTCTAGGTCTATTCTGCTGACCCGATTCTTGAACTGCCGAACTTAGGGAACGGTAGATGAAAAACCGAGAGCACGGAGATGAATGATACATCATCGAGGTGAGCAATGCTATCTCTTGAGTAAGTTGCTACTGTTGGAAGGTTGTCTCTTCCGAATCTTTAAATCTCACAGAAAATGGTTCTTGTTGAAAGTTAAACTTGATTTTGGGTCAAGTTTAATTATTGGGTTAAACCCAATAATGTGATCCAATTTCTAGAAGTTTTCTCCACCTCCTTAATCTAGATATTTTGTGAGAAAAATCTAGATATTTTGTGAGAAAAAATCTAGATATTTATGATATAAAATTAAGATATTATATTAGAATTTTCTAGATTTATGATTAAAATATGTAAGATATTTTGTAATGTGGAGGCTATAAATACCTCCACCCCCTTCCTCATTTGTAACCAAGTCAAGTTAAGAAGTTGTGAGTTCTAAGAAATAAAAATCTTTGTTCTTCATAATTCTCTTTTGTCTCATAAATTCTTAAACACTTTCTCCATCATTTTCTTTTATAAACCTTTTGGTTCCAACAAAGTGGTATCAGAGCCTGGTTGGTTATCTTAAAGATGTCAAACAATGGTGTTCCCTTCCAAGTCCCAATGCTCACAAAGAGCAACTATGACAATTGGAGTTTAAGGATGATGGCTATCCTAGGAGCACATGATGTGTGGGAGATAGTTGAGAAAGGCTTCATTGAACCGGAGAATGATGGTGGGTTATCTCAAACTCAAAGGGATGGTTTGAGAGACTCAAGGAAGAGAGACAAGAAGGCTCTCTGTCTAATGTATCAAGGATTAGATGAAGACACATTCGAGAAGGTCGCAGGAGCAAAGTCGGCCAAAGAAGCATGGGAGAAGCTTCAAACTTCTTACAAAGGAGCTGAACAAGTTAAGAAGGTACGTCTTCAAACTTTAAGAGGAGAA
The DNA here is from genome assembly GCA_010577795.1 of Isatis tinctoria. Taxonomy (NCBI): domain Eukaryota; kingdom Viridiplantae; phylum Streptophyta; class Magnoliopsida; order Brassicales; family Brassicaceae; genus Isatis; species Isatis tinctoria. The sequence goes on along the minus strand of CM021250.1, from coordinate 16,160,573 downwards.
TTTGAAGCCTTGCATATGAAGGAAGGTGAACTCATCTCTGATTACTTCTCAAGAGTTTTAACGGTTACTAATAACCTAAAAAAAACGGTGAGAAGTTAGATGAGGTGACAATCATGGAGAAAGTTCTTAGATCGTTGGATTCAAAATTTGAACATATTGTCACGGTGATTGAAGAGACAAAAGACTTGGAGACTATGACGATGGAGCAACTTCTTGGATCACTGCAAGCATATGAAGAAAAGAAGAAGAAAAAGGAAGACATCGCAGAGCAAGTACTCAAGATGCGGATTGATACTAAAGAAGAAACTGGCCGAAGTTATCAAAGACGTGGTAGTGGTCAAGCCCGAGGAAGAGGTCGTGGTTATGTACATGGACGTGGTTGGAGATCCAATGAAGACCGTACAAACCAAAGAGGAGAAAGCTCATCAAGAGGCCGTGGAAGAGGAAGCCCAAAACAAGGTACGATAAGTCAAGTGTTAAATGTTACAACTGTGGAAAGTTTGGACATTATGCTTCCGAATGCAAAGCCCCGAACAACAATAGAGTTGAAGAGAAGTCCAACTATGTTGAAGAAAGGAGCAAAGAAGATGATATGTTATTGATGGCTTACAAGAAAGAAGAACCAGAGGAGATTCAAAAATGGTACCTCGATAGTGGTGCAAGCAATCACATGTGCGGGAAAAGAAGCATGTTTGTGGAGCTTAATGAATCGGTGAAAGGAAACGTGGCTTTAGGAGATGAATCGAAGATGGAGGTGAAAGGTAAAGGAAATATTCTCATTCGATTGAAGAATGGAGATCATCAATTCATTTCCAACGTTTACTATATTCCAAACATGAAGACCAACATCTTGAGCCTAGGACAACTCTTAGAGAAAGGTTATGATATTCGTTTAAAGGATAACAACCTTTCTATAAGAGATCATGAAGACAATCTCATCACCAAGGTGCCGATGACAAGGAATCGAATGTTTGTCCTAAACATTCAAAATGACATCGCACAATGCCTCAAGATGTGCTACAAAGATGAGTCTTGGCTTTGGCATCTTCGATTCGGACATCTCAATTTTGGAGGATTAGAGCAACTTTCCAAGAAGGAAATGGTGAGAGGATTGCCTTGCATCAATCATCCAAATCAAGTCTGTGAAGGATGTTTACTTGGAAAGCAATTCAAAATGAGTTTTCCAAAGGAGTCAGAGACAAGAGCACAGAAGCCATTAGAACTCATACATACAGATGTATGTGGCCCGATCAAACCAAGTTCACTCGGTAAGAGCAACTACTTCCTTCTCTTTATTGATGATTTCTCAAGAAAGACATGGGTTTACTTTTTGAAAGAAAAATCAGAAGTATTTGAAAACTTCAAAAAGTTCAAAGCCCATGTTGAGAAGGAAAGTGGCCTTATGATCAAAGCTATGAGATCTGATCGTGGAGGAGAGTTCATGTCCAAATATTTTCTGAAGTATTGTGAAGATAATGGCATTAGAAGACAATTGACAGTGCCTAGATCCCCTCAACAAAATGGAGTAGCGGAAAGGAAAAATAGGACAATCCTTGAGATGGCAAGAAGCATGCTCAAAAGTAAGAAGCTACCAAAGCAGTTTTGGGCAGAAGCAGTTGCGTGTGCGGTTTATCTATCAAACCGATCTCCAACAAAAAGAATCTTGGGAAAGACACCACAAGAAGCATGAAGTGGAAGGAAGCCTGGTGTCTCACATCTAAGAGTATTTGGAAGTCTTGCTCATGCTCATGTTCCAGAAGAGAAGCGGAGCAAGCTAGATGATAAAAGTGAGAAGTACATCTTCATTGGGTATGACGCTAACTCCAAAGGCTACAAGCTCTACAATCCTGAAACAAAGAAGATAATCATCAGTCGGAATGTCATCTTTGATGAAGAAGGAGAATGGGATTGGAGATCAATTGATGAAGACTACAACTTCTTTCCACATATTGAAGAAGATGAACAACCAAGAGAGGATCCACCAGTTACCCCACCAACTTCACCAACACCAAGTTCTCAAGGAGATGAGAGCTCAAGTGAAAGGACTCCACGTTTTAGAAGTCTTCAAGAGATTTATGAGGTAACTGAAAATCAAGATAATCTCACTTTATTTTGTCTATTTGCGGATTGCGAGCCCATGAATTTCCAAGAAGCTATGGAAAAGAAGACATGGAAAGATGCAATGGATGAAGAAATCAAGGCGATACAAAAGAATGAGACATGGGAGTTAGCTTCACTTCCAAATGGGCATAAAGCAATTGGTGTGAAATGGGTGTACAAAGCAAAGAAGAACTTTAAAGGAGAAGTTGAAAGATACAAGGCAAGATTGGTGGCAAAAGGATATAGTCAAAGAGCCGGAATCGACTATGACGAGGTATTTGCTCCCGTTGCTAGTTTAGAAACTGTTAGACTAATAATTTCATTGGCAGCCCAAAAGAGTTGGAGGATACATCAAATGGATGTCAAATCAGCCTTCTTGAATGGAGACCTTGAAGAGGAAGTTTACATTGAACAACCACAAGGCTACATAATCAAGGGAGAAGAAGACAAAGTGTTGAGGTTGAAAAAGGCACTTTATGGGCTAAAACAAGCACCAAGAGCATGGAACACTCGGATTGATAAATACTTCAAGGAGAAAAACTTCAACAAGTGTCCATATGAGCATGCACTCTATATCAAAACTCAAGACAATGATATACTGATTGCATGCTTGTATGTAGATGACTTGATATTTACAGGCAACAATCCAAGTATGTTTGAAGATTTCAAGATGGAGATGACAAAGGAGTTTGAGATGACCGATATTGGATTGATGTCCTACTACCTTGGAATTGAAGTGAAGCAAGAAGAAAATGGAATCTTCATTACTCAAGAAGGCTATGCTAAAGAGGTGCTTAAGAAGTTTAAGATGGATGATTCAAATCCAGTTTGCACGCCAATGGAATGTGGAGCCAAGCTGTCAAAGCAAGAAGAAGGAGAGAGTGTGGATCCAACACTCTTTAAGAGCTTGGTTGGAAGCCTACGTTATCTGACTTGCACAAGACCAGACATCCTATATGCAGTTGGAGTTGTGAGCCGATACATGGAGCATCCAACAACAACTCACTTCAAGGCAGCCAAGAGGATCCTACGCTATATCAAAGGTACCATAAACTTTGGCTTGTATTACTCTGTTTCTGATGATTACAAGCTTGTTGGATATAGCGATAGCGATTGGGGAGGAGACGTAGATGACCGGAAAAGCACAAGTGGATTTGTGTTTTTCATTGGAGAAACCGCTTTCACATGGATGTCGAAGAAGCAGCCAATTGTCACCCTTTCTACTTGTGAAGCGGAGTATGTAGCGGCTACTTCATGTGTGTGTCATGCTATCTGGTTAAGGAATCTGGTGAAAGAGTTGAGCTTGCCACAAGAAGAGCCAACAAAGATCTTTGTGGACAACAAGTCAGCAATAGCACTGGCAAAGAATCCTGTCTTCCATGATCGAAGTAAGCACATTGACACTCGCTATCATTACATTAGAGAGTGTGTTACTAAGTTGAAAGTGCAATTGGAGTATGTGAAGACAAATGATCAAGTAGCCGATATCTTCACCAAGCCACTGAAGCGTGAAGACTTCATCAAGATAAGAAGTTTACTCGGAGTAACAAATCAAGTTTAAGAGGGGGTGTTGAAAGTTAAACTTGATTTTGGGTCAAGTTTAATTATTGGGTTAAACCCAATAATGTGATCCAATTTCTAGAAGTTTTCTCCATCTCCTAATCTAGATATCTTGTGAGAAAAATCTAGATATTTTGTGAGAAAAAATCTAGATATTTATGATATAAAATTAAGATATTATATTAAAATTTTCTAGATTTATGATTAAAATATGTAAGATATTTTGTAATGTGGAGGCTATAAATACCTCCACCCCCTTCCTCATTTGTAAACAAGTCAAGTTAAGAAGTTGTGAGTTCAAAGAAATAAAAATCTTTGTTCTTCATAATTCTCTTTTGTCTCATAAATTCTTAAACACTTTCTCCATCATTTTCTTTTATAAACCTTTTGGTTCCAACAGTTCTTTTTTTTCTTGCATTGTAAAACATTCTTGAAAATTAATTTGAAGTGGCCCATTACCCATCTGAACTTGCCTGTCAATTACCAGGTCCCATGCAGTTCTTGAGATCGCAGTTAAAAGAAGGCAAAAGAATCATAACCAAGTCATGAGATGAGAGGGAAACTCGCCCTTGTGGATCTTGCAGGTAGTGAAAGAATAGCTGAGACGAACAATGGAGGTGAAAAACTGAGGGATGGAGCTAATATAAACCGCTCACTCCTTGCACTAGCAAATTGCATAAACGCTTTGGGGAAGCAACGCAAAAAAGGTCTTGCTTATGTCCCATACAGAAACAGGTATGCGCATGTGTGATCTTTCTGATCTTAGTACCAACGAAGTAAGTTGATTACTTTCATCTACCTTTTTACGTACATAATGAATGATGTAACAGAAACTGGCAGAAAATGTTGTTCAGCTGCAGAAGCAACTGAAGAAGCAATCAACTGCAGAAGCAACTGGCAGAAAATGTTGTTCGTATAATTTAGTTTCTGATTAAGTTAGTTATTTATCTTAAAGTCACGATAAGAAAGAAATGTAACTCTTTATGTGTGTTTGTACCGTTTCGTAAACTATTTAAAGACGTGGTCATTGTCCTGTATATGACAAGTTTGCTTGCACTAATAAAGAGACAAGTTTGTCTCTTAGTCGATAAGAGAGAAAAGAAGTATTCACAATCGAACTTGATTGTGATACTTTGTCTTTTTACTTTGTCTCAGGAAACTTTGTTTTCCTCAACAGAAAAGGAGTCCCAGCTGAGCATCATACCATTTTAAAGAGGTGTTGAGCGCGAACTTTCGTGGTAGGATGGTTTAAGTCACCAGATCAGTGAAAATGTTCAGGAACGTATAAACTTACCGAGGGAATAATTTGAGCATGAGAAAACTAACTTCAGTTTTTCACGCTTTTTAGTTTCCGTATTTATTCTCATGAGTTTTAATTATATTTGTAGGGTTTTACAATATATTTTTAGGTACTTTATGTTGCAGAATTTTGTGGTGTTCAATTCTGAGTTTTTATTTATTTTGTGCACTTTAATTATTGATTTATTATTGTTTTTATAATGTATATGTATTATGTTTATATATTTTTTTCGTCTTTATATAATGATTTTTAGGAATTATGTTATGGTCATATTATTGATTAATCCTGGTCATTCTAACCGAAATACCGAACCGAAATAACCGAAAATAAAACCAAACCTAATTTTATGAAACACCTATTGGATATTGAATTGAGAATTTACGGGTATCCGGACCGACCCGAAACTGAACCAAAAACCGAACGGATAACCGCATAACCGTAACATGATCCATATACCTAAAAATAGTGTTTACATTTATTTTACAAATAGATTCTGCAGATCTTAATTGCAGGTAATAAAATATTCTCTCTAATAAAAGAATTTCAGTGAAAAAAATTGAATGAAAGCATGTTCATATTTTTGTGTGCAGTATAGTGCTGAAGGCCATTGGTTACAAGTCGGTTCCAATCAATGTTTTATTTAATCACAAGAAATGTTGTCCTAATATGAGAAAAAAAATGTTGTGTTTTGAATGCTCGGTAGGTTGAGGAGGGATTATATACCACCCAGGGGTATAACGAGTTCAAATACTTAAGTTTTAAATACTTTGTGAGGAAAAAAGTGTTTATAAGGAAAAAAATGTTGTGTTTTAACCCTATTATGTAAAGCCTAGAAAATAATTTGTTATTTATCAGTCGAGCCCGAGAAGAATTGAAAATATATGCGCATTCAATTTATAAGGAATTCATGACTATTTTCTGTATGGAGGAGAAGCAAGGACGAGAAGAAAGGAGGAGAAGCAAGTAAGTGAAACGAGGAGGATAAGCTAGGAGAAGAAACGAGGATAAGGAGAAACAAGTAGCAGAAACGAGGAGGATAAGCAAATAGGAGAAACGAGAAGCAAGTAAGGGAAGCAAGTAAGAGAAGCAAGTAAGAGAAGCAAGTAGGAGAAGCAAGTAGGAGAAACAAAGAGGAGAAACAAGGGGGAGTAACAAGGAGCACTGAGGAGAAGAATTGAAAGTATATGTGTGATCCATTTATAAAGAATTCATGACAATTTTCTGTATGGAGGATAAGCAAGTAGGAGAAACGAGAAGGAGAACCTAGAAGGAGAAGCAAGTAGGAGAAACGAGGATAAGAAGAATCAAGTAAGAGAAACATGGAGAAGTAACGAGGAGCAACGAGGAGAAGAATTGAAAATATATGTGCAATCCATTTATAAGGAAGTCATTACTATTTTCTGTATGGAGGACAAGTCAGGAGGAGAGGCAAATAGGAGAAACGAGGAGGAGAAGCAAGTAGGAGAAAAACGAGGAGAAGGAGAAGCAAGTAGGAGAAACAAGGAGGAGAAACAAGGAGGAGCAACGAGGAGAATAATTGAAAATATATGTGTGATCCATTTATATGGAATGCATGACTATTTTTTGTATGGAGGAAAAGCAAGAAGGAGAAGAAAGGAGGAGAAGCAAATAGGAGAACAAAGGAGGAGAAGCAAGTAAGAGAAATGAGGAGGAGAAGCTAGGACAAGAAGCAAGTAGGAGAAACAAGGAGGAGAAAGAAGGAGGTGTAACGAGGAGCAACAAGGAGAAGAATTGAAAATATATGTGTGATCCATCTAAAAGGGATTCGTGACTATTATATGTATGGAGAAGAATCTAGGAGGAAAAGAAAGGAGGAGAAGCAAGTAGGAGAAACGAAGAGGATAAGCAAGTAGGAGAAACGAGGAAGAGAAGCAAGTAGGAGAAGCGAGGATAAGGAGAAACAAGTAGGAGAAACAAGTGGGAGATGCAAAGAGGGGAAAGAAGGAAGAGAAACAAGGAGAAGAATTTAAAATATAAGTGCGATCAATTTATAAGGAATTCATTATAATTTTTTATGTTTGGAGGAGAAGCAAAGAGGAGAAGCAAGTAGGAGAAGCTAGGAGGAGAAGCAAGAATAAGGTGAAGAAAGTAGGAGTACCAAGTAGGAGAAGCAAGAGGGAGAAACAAGGAGGAGTAAGAGGAGCAACGAGGAAATGAATTAAAAACAACTGTGTTATCCATTTATAAGGAATTCATGACTATTTTCTGTGTGGAGGAGAAGAAAGGAGGAAAAATAAGGAGGAGAAGCTAAGAGGAGAAGCAAGTAGGAGAAGCAAGGAGGAGAAACAAGGAGGAGCAACAAGGAGAAGAATTGAAAATATATGTGTGATCCATTTATATGGAATTCATGACTATTTTATGTATGGAGGAGATGCAAGGAGGAGAAGCAAGTAGGAGAAACGAGGTGGAGAAACCTGGAGGAAAATCAACTAGGAGATGCAAGTAGGAGAAACAAGGAGTTGTAACAAGGAGAAACTAGGAGAAGAATTGAAAATATATGTGTGATCCAATTATAAGGGATTTATGAATATTTTATGTATGGAGAAGAAGCAAGGACGAGAAGAAAGTAGGAGAAATGAGGAAAAGAAGCTAGAAGGAGAAACAAGGTAAGGATAAACACGTAGGAGAAACAAGATAAGGATAAGCACGTAGGAGAAGAAAGTAGGAAAAGCAAGGAGGAAAAGTAAGAAGGAATAACGAGGAGCAAGGTGGAGAAGAATTGAAAATTTATGTGTGATCTATTTATGAGGAATTCATGAAAATTTTCTGTATGGAGGAGAAGAAAGGAGGAAAGCTAGGAGGAGAAGCAAGTAGGAGAAATGAGGATAAGGAGAAGGAAGTTGGAGAAGCAATGAGGAGCAAGGAGGAGAAGAATTGAAAATATATGTGCGATCTATTTATAAGAAATTCATGACTATTTTCTGTATGGAGGAGAAGTAGGTAGGAGAAGCAAGTAGGAGAATCAAGTAGGAGAAACGAGGATAAGGAGAATCAAGTAGGAGAAACGAGGATAAGGAGAAGCAAGTAAGAGGAGCAAGGAGGAGAAACAAGGAGGAGTAATGAGGAGCAACGAGGAGAATAATTGAAAATATATGTGCAATCAATTTATGAGGAATTCATGATTATTTTCTGTATGAAGGAGAAGCAAGGAGGAGAAGAAAGGAGTAGATACAAATAGGAGAAATGAGGAGAGAAGCTTGGAGGAGAAGTAAGTATGAGAAACGAGGAGAAGAAGAAGTAAGTAGGAGAAGAAAGTAGGAGAAGCAAGTAGTAAAAGAGAGTAAGAGGAGCAAGGAGGAGTAACGAAGAGCAAAGAGGAAAAGAATTGAAAATATATATGTGTGATTCATTTACAAGGAATTCATGACTATTATTTGTAAGGAAGAGAAGCAAGTATGAGGAAGTATGAGGAAAGAGGATAACGGGAAGCAAGTAAGAGAAGCAAGTAGCAGAAGCAACTAGGAGAAACAAGGAAGAGAAACAAGGAGGAGTAACGAGGAGCAACGAGGAGAAGAATTGAAATATATGTACGATCCATTTATAAGGAATTCATGACTATTTTCTGTCTGAAGGAGAAGCAAGGAGGAGAACAAAGGAGGAGAAGCAAGTAGGAGAAACAAATAGGGAAAGCAAGTAGGAGACGCAAGGAGGACAAAGAAGGAGGAGAAACAAGGAGGAGTAACGAGGAGAAAAATGAAAATACATGTGTGATCTATTTATATAGAATTCATGACTATTTTTTTAAAGGAGGAAAATCAAGTAGGAGAGACAAGGAGGAGAAGCAAGTAGCTAGGAGAAACGAGGATAAGGAAAATCAAGTAAGAGAAGCAAGTACGAGAAACAAGGAGGAGTAACTAAGAGCAACGAGGAGAAGAATTGACAATATATGTGTGATCCATTTATAAGGAAGTCATGACTATTTTCTGTTTGGAGGAGAAGTAAGAAGGAGAAGCAAGTAGAAGAAGACAGGAGGACAAACAAGAATAAGGACAAGCAAGTAGGAGTACCAAGTAGGACAAGCAAGGGGGAGAAACAAGGAGGAGTAACGAGGAGCAACGAACAGAAGAATTGAAAACATTTGTGTGATCCATTTTTAAGGTATTCATGACTATTCTCTATATGGAGGAGAAGCAAAAAGGAGAAGCAAGGAGGAGAAACGAGGAGGAGAAACAAGGATAAGGATAAGCAAGTATGAGAAGAAAGGAGGAGAAACAAGGAGGAGCGACAAGGAGAAGAATTGAAAATATATGTCTAATCCATTTATATGGAATTCATGACTATTTTGTGTATGGAGGAGAAGCAAAGAGGAGAAGCAGGTAGGAGAAACGAGGAGGAGAAGCTAGGAGGAGTAGTAAGTAGGAGAAACAAGATAAGGAGAAGCAAGTAGGAGAATAAAGTGGGAGAAGAAAGTAGGAGAAGCAAGGAGGAGAAGCAAGGAGGAGTAACAAGGAGCAACGAGGAGAAGCATTGAAAATATATGTGCGATCAATTTATAAGGAATTCATGACAGTTTTTTTTGTATGGAGGAGGCAAGGAGGTGAAGCAAGTAGGAGAAGCAAGTAGGAGAAACGAGGAGGAGAGGCTAGGATGAGAACCAAGTAAGAGAAACGAGGATAAGGAGAAGCAAGTATGACAAGCAAGTAGGAGAAACAAGGAGGATAAATAAGGAGGAGTAACACGAAGAAATGTGGAGAAGAATTGAAAATTTATGTGGGATCTATTATGAGGAATTCATGACAATTTTCTGTATGGAGGAGAAGCAAGGACGAGAAGCCAGGCGGAGAAGCAAGTAGGAGAAACAAGATAAGGAGAAGCAAGTTAGTGAAGCAAGTTGGTGAAGTAAGGAGGAGAAACAACGAGGAGTAACGAGGACAAGAATTGAAAATATATGTGCGATCCATTTATTAGGAATTCATGACTATTTTCAGTATGGAGGAGAAGTAGGGAGGAGAAGAAAGGAGGAGAAGCAACTGGGAGAAACGAGGAGAGAAGCTAGGAGCAGAAGCAAGTAGGAGAAACGAGGATAAGGAGAAGCAAGTAGGACAAGCAAGTAGGAGAAATGAGGAGGATAAATAAAGAGGAGTAACGCGGAGCAACGTGGAGAAGAATTGAAAATTTATGTGCGATCTATTTATGAGGAATTCATGACTATTTTCTGTATGGAGGAGAAGCAAGGAGGAGAAGAAAGGAGTAGACGCAAATAGGAGAAACGAGGAGAGAAGCATGGATGAGAAGCAAGTAGGAGAAACGAGGATAAGAAGAAGCAAGTAGGAGAAAAAAGTAGGAGAAGCAAGTAAGAGGAGCAAGGAGGAGTAACAAGGAACAACGAGGAGAAGAATTGAAAATATTTGCGAGATTCGTTTACAAGGAATTTATGACTATTTTCTGTAAGGAAGAAAAGCAAGTAGGAGAAATGAGGAGGAGAAGCTAGGAGGAGAAGCAAGTATGAGAAACGAAGATAAAGAGAAGCAACTAGGAGAAAGAAGGAGGAGTAACGAGGAGAAGAATTGAAAATATATGTGTGCTCCATTTATAGGAGCAATGAGGAGAAGAAATGAAAATATATGTGCGATCCATTTATAAGGAATTCATGACTATTTTCTGCATGGAGGAAAAGCTAGGAGGAGAAGCATGTAGGAGAAACAAGGAGGAGAAGCTAGAAGTAAGTAGAAGAAACGAGGATAAGGAGAAGCAATTAGGAGAATTGAACATATATGTCCGATCCGTTTATAAGTCATGACTATTTTCTGTTTGGAGGAGAGGAAAGAAGGAGAAGAAAGTAGAAGAAACGTGAAGGAGAAGCTAGGAGGAGAAACAAGTAGGAAAAACAAGAATAAGGACAAGCAAGTAGGAGTACCAAGTAGGAGAAGCAAAGGGGAGAAACAGGGAGGAGTAACGAGGAGCAACAAGGAGAAGAATTGAAAACATTTTTGTGATTTATTTATAAGGAATTCATTACTATTTTCTATATGGAGGAGAAGCAAATAGGATAAGCAAGTAGGAGAAACGAGGAAGAGAAGCAAGTAGGAGAAACGAGGATAACGAGAAGCAAGTAGGAGAATCAAATAGGAGACGCACGGAGGACAAAGGAGGAGAAACGCGGAGAAGAAATGAAAATATATGTGTGATCTATTTATATAGAATTCATGACTATTTTATGTAATGAGGAAAAGCAAGTAAGAGTAACGAGGAGAAGGATTGAAAACATTTGTGTGATCCATTTATAAGGAATTCATGACTATTTTCTATATGGAGGAGAAGCAAAGAGGAGAAGCAAGTGGGAGAAAAAAGGAGGAGAAGCTAGGAGGAGAAGCAAGTAGGAGAAACAAGGATAAAGAAAAGCAAGGAGGATCGGAGGAGCAACAAGGAAAAGAATTGAAAATATATGTCTGATCCATTGATATGGAATTCATGACTATTTTGTGTATACAGGAGAAGCAAGGAGGAGAAGCAAGTAGGAGAAACGATGAGTGGAAGCTAGGAGCAGTAGTAAGTAGGAGAAACAAGATAAGGAGAAGCAAGTAGCAGAAAAAAGTAGGAGAAGCAAGGAGGAGAAAGAATGAGGAAAAACAAAGAGGAGTAACGAGGAGAAGCATTGAAAATATATGTGCGATCCAGTTATAAAGAATTCATGACTATTATCTGTATGGAGGAGAAGAAAGTAGGAGAAACATGGAGGAGAAGCTAGGAGGAGAAGCAAGGAGGAGAAGAAAGTAGGAGAAACGAGGATAAGGAGAAGCAAGTTGGAGAAGCAAGGAAGAGAAACAATGAGGAGTAACGAGGACCAACTAGGAGAAGAATAAATATATGTGCGACCTATTTCTAAGGAATTCTTGACTATTTTCTGTATGGAGGAGAAACAAGTAGGAGAAGAAAAGAGGTGAAGTAAGTAGGAGAAACAAGGAGGAGAAGCAAGTAGGAGAAACAAGGATAAGTAGAAACAAGTAGGAGAAGCAAATAGGAGAAGCAAAGAGGAGAAACAAGGAGGAGAAACGAGGAGAAGAATTAAAAAAATATATGTGTTATCCATTTATAAGGAATTCATCACCATTTTATGTATGGAGGAGAAGCTAGGAGGAGAAGTAAGTAGGAGAAACGAGGATAAGGAGAAGCAAGAAGGAGAAACAAGGAGGAGAAACAGGGAGGAGTAACGAGGAGCAACGAGGAGAAGAATTGAAAATATATGTGCGATCCATTTATAAGAAATTCATGAATATTTTCTGTACGGAGGAGAAGCAAGGAGGAGAAGAATTGAGGAGAAGCAAGTAGGAAAAACGAGGGGGAGAAGCAAGGAGGAGAAGAAATGAGGAGAAGCAAGTAGGAAAAACGAGAGGGAGAAGCAAGTAGGGGAAACGAGGATTAGGAGAAGCAAGGAAGAGTAACGAAAGGCAACGAGGAGAACTGAAAATGTATGTGCGATTCATTTACAAGGAATTCATGACTATTATCTGTAGCCCTGGGCAATCGGGTCCTCGGGTCGGGTTCGGGTCGATTCTTATCGGTTCCGGATCTGTCGGGTCGACCAAAATTGGACCCAATAAGTACTTGTGTATATTTCGAGTCGGGTTCGGTTCGGATCCTGTCGGTTCCGGGTCGGTTCGGGTATACCCGAAATATATATATTTATATATGTTTTGAGTGAAATAATACAATTGAGCAATGTGGTCCAGTGGTCAAGCGTGTTTACATGGAGTTCCTGGGTTCGAACCACGACACCTACGGTTTGTTTTATATTTAGTTTAACAATAGTATTCCTTAATAAAAATTGAACGAAACTATGTACAACAAGTGCTTCGTGGTCTAGTGGTTAAGTAGCATCCTATTATTGCATAGACCCGGGTTCGATTCTCCCCCTCTACATATTATTTTGGAATATTTCGGGTATCCGATCGGGTCTCGGGTCCGACCCAGAACCGACCCAGTACTCACGGGTCCTGAGATTAAGACCCGTCGGATCTAATGGTTAAAACCTAACCCGACCCGAACCGGATATTTCGGGTCGGATCCGGTTCGGGTTCTCGGGTCCGGGTAAAATGCCTAGGGCTAATCTGTATGGAGGAGAAGCAAGGAGCAGAAGAAAGGAGGAGAAGCAAGTAAGAGAGACGAGGAGGAAAAGCTAGGAGGAGAAGCAAGTGGTGAATAAAGGAGGAGTAATGAGGAGCAACGAGGAGAAGAATTGAAAATATGTGCGATTCATTTATAAGGAATTCATGACTATTTTTTGTTTGAAGGAAAAGAAAGGAGGAGAAGCAAATAGGAGAAACGAGGAGGAGGAGCTAGGACGAGAAGCAAGTAGAAAAAACGAGGATAGGGATAAGCAGGGAGGAGAAAGAAGGACGAGCAATGAGGAGCAATGAGGAGCAACGAGGATTCTGGTTATGCATATGCAGGTCAAGATGCTGGTTTGAGCCTTCCTGAAAGACGGTTCAGGAGTATGCATGATTCGTTATGATTCGTAAGGCATTCTTTGAGGTTGATTCTTGCGAGGTTGCTCTCTATACATATGTTATGATTCGTAAGACATTTTTTGACAATGATGCTTGCTCATCTATGATCAGTATAGAGTCTGTGTATCGTATTGGTACGAATATTGTGGTTGATATGCTGGGTTGGTCTAATGTGATACATGTGATGGCTCCAAGGATGAGCGTGTTTTTGGCGTATGCCCTCCTATTGATTCACTTGTACACGTGCAATGTTTACAGTGCTCATAGATCACAAGATTTATGGTGTCCATATAACAAAAGACACTGTAGTCTTTGTAATCGTTGTTTTTGGCTAAGTCAGCTAGCAATTTTCCATTGTTTTTTTGGATCATGAGATTTTCATATACTAGGATTTGGTGAATTGCTTTGAAATGTCTAGGTTAATTTGCCCTTTAATGATTTATGGATTTTGTGTTGGGGTTTTTTGTTTTGTGATTTAAGCATTATTGTTTTTTAGACGTTCGTTACATTTTGTAATTGCTTTAATGTGAACACTTTTTTTTTTTTTTTTTGTCACAAACTTTCTTTTATAGATTACCTTACTCTCCATAACTGGAGTATCGTTTACAATACATTAAAACATGGCAACTATGGCTAAATCCATTAGCTAAAACAACAACTACTACAAGGGAAATTAAAGGATAGATAGAGGCAAACAGATCACTCCAGCAGTTAAGAGCGTAGAGAAGTCCTCTGAACTCCACACCATTAACGCTAAGGGGTAAAATGAAGGCTTGGAAAGTAGAATGCACACTTAGTGGTCTAAGTTCCTTGATTGAAGGAGCAGCAAATGCACAAATAACGATCGCTAGATCAGCTACAAAGGCAAAGGCGGTCACGCACCATGTTGCTGAACTTCTGAAAATAGGAGATTCCGAATTTTCGGTAATCTTCGAAACAATGCTCCGTACATCAAACCTACATAGAGAAGGTGGAAGCAGGAGACTGGTCTTCTCCATAAAGGAGGGAAGTGAACAAAGGATGTCCAAATGGACCCGGTTCACATAAGAGTTGGGGTTACCATCCCAATCGGCAACATGCGTGGTTTGGGGACTGTTCAAGATGAGATTAGGGGTATGGAGAGGGGTTTGGGTTTCGAAATGGAGGACAGCCCTGTTACAGGGAACTGGCCTTTGAGAGCTGTTCGATAGAAGGCTCATAGTGGTATCGTACACATCCAAAAATAAGGTCAATGGAGAGTATGAACATATATAGCCAAAGGGGATTAACCGACTAACAATCCATAAGATTTCAGTGTCAAACATCAGTACCAACTCGTGATTAAATTGAATAAGCAAAGATTTAGTATACGAGAGTAGTGTTACCGGAACTCTTGAGCAGTCGATAGGGTAATCGGAAATAAAGTGTGTGATCATTGGCAGGTGAGGTGCGGGGCTCGCATCGGTACGGGCAAAGCCAGGCACCGGGGAGACGTTACGTTCACCGGAGGTGAGATGCAGCGGATTCATCGTCAGATTAGGAATTGCATCCAGCGGGCTTGGCTTTTCATGGTTGAAGATTTGTAGAGTGGGGCTTGATGGGCTGGGGCAGAGGTTGGAGACAATTAAAATGCATTGGGCCAGGCCCAAAAATTTAAAGAGACCAGGTCTAGGGTTTGGGGGTTGTATGGATATCTGAGGTTTAGCGTTGGCGGCGCGTGTAGCAGGTCGAGAATATGGCATCCCGACGCGTCCACCGGACCGGCGATTCAGACGCGACGTCACATGGATTGGTAAAGGAGGTCCGCGTCTTCGAAACCGGCAGCAGAGGGTAGGGCGAAGAGGGGTGATGCCAGCAGAAGCGACGGCACACCGGTTGGCTAAGGCTGCAGCGACGTGGCGGTGGTTAGAGGCGGAGGAGCCGTAAGGTTTCTGGGTTAAAGCCGAACAAAGATTCGTATCGGTAAAATCTGATTGACGGAAGGCGGTGACGGGAGACCCACCAGAGCAAGCCTGTGGCAGATCCAGTCGACAAGAGTTGAGATCTGTTCTTCGCCCAAACTTCCGGCACCGTCGGAAGGCCATGAGAGGTGGATGTGATCGGGTAAACGAAAACTGAGAAGAATACTGAAGCCAACAAAGAAGAGATGAGGGGAGGAGGAATGGGAGGAAGAAGAGAAAGCGGAAGAGGAGGCGACGCCGGCGAAGCAGGGGCTCGCCGGCGTCGACAGAATGCAACGAAGAGGTTTTCTCGATAATTGTGTCAGAGAGAGAAAAGCGTTGTTTTTTAAAAAATATCCTTTTAATGTGAACACTATTTTATATTTATTCTTTGTATGTGATAATTTGAGGAGTGTATTATCATGTTCTATGATACTCATTCGATGTCGACTTATGCACAATTCATATATTACTCACCTAACATGTTATGCTGGTGTACGATACATATGTTAGATTTATCTATTTTGCAAATGTATTTTGCAAGTCTCTGCCCGCACAAAGTGCAGGCCACCACCTAGTTTGTTTAATTTATAGGTTACTATGAAATATAATTAAAGGCAGGTTGATTGTGTCAAAACCCATTATGAATATGGATTTAGTTTTGTATTGTTCCATTTAAAAAGGAAACAAATAAAAGACAACAACAGATGATTTCACTAGAACGCTTAATGTATATCACAAAATATATAGTTTTCTTCTTTGCACGGCGAGATAGTCGCAATCTGTAGTTTGTATATTTGTTAAATATATTTATGGGTCCGAGGATCTTTTGTTTTTTTTTTGAATTGAATGCTAAACTAAATTCAAAAAAAAAAAATTCTGTTTTTACAACAAGTGTGCCATTTCGTATAGATTTGAATTAGAAAAGCAGATTTTTGGCAATAATGTTAACAGAAAATCTTAACTGATTTATTATTGGTCTACACTACACGGGAAATTCTGATCTCAAACTCTAGAAGCTATGGTGGAATCATCCAGGTAAGTAAAAGTTTGAGCTATTTTCATATGTTCTCATGTGGGTTTTGGTTTTAATAAATCAGAATATAGAATAACTACATCTTAGTGTAGGCTAACTTTCACTGTGGTGTAGGCTAGCTTTGGTCACTGATGTAGATGTATTGCCTGGATGGATTATCACTTGTGGCGGTTATGGCATTATGAATTCCGATCAGTTTTATAGATGTCTACGACTATGGAATTAACATAATTTGGCGAAACTATAACACCTTATAGCGTATAAAATGAATATGAGCTTTGGTATAATTCAGATTTGTAATTACTATATTAATGTAAGTTTTTTATTGGATTTATGAATATATTTTTATGGTTACTCAGTGGATTCAAAAAAAAATACATTGAAATATGAAAAATTGTCTTCTCAAATAATATTTTTAAGATCCACATAAAATTTTAAAGTTCAATAGTAAACAAGAAGTTGTTCCAAAAAAGCGTGGAGCTCCTTGTGATTGTCCCTATCATCGACTTTGCCTCATGCTCATCTTCGTTCTTTGATTCTATTTTATCGTCACTGTCACCCTCATTACTCCCGTTCGAGGAAAATTTCTAAAGTTTTTTTTTCCTCCCATTTTATACAATTCTTCCACACTTGATTATTTAAACATCTATGGTAATGGTTTTTGAATATTTCAAAGTCAGATTTTGGAAATCAGTTACTTAACCTATAAATAGGTTTACTTAAGGAAACATATCACTAGAGCCCCTCAGAATAGGTTTAACAGTTTTATGGACCCTAAGGAGGAAAATAATTAGATCCTTAAATTTTTATTTTTTTCAAGTTTTTCAAGTTTCTAATATTTTTTTTTCTTTTTTATCATTAATATTTATATAAATTTTATTATAGAAAGAAATATATACATATCAAAATTTTGGGTCCTCTTAAATCTAATTTTAAATAGTTAAACTTTTGTAAGTGTAAAAATATATTCCAATTAAATATCACAACTTCTAAATTAGTAAGATACAAAGACACTGGGTTCAGCCATGGACCTCGGGCCGTCGCACCTATTTTCCTCTTCCGTGAGTCGGCATTGTTGCCACTCCATAAACCATTGGCAATATCTCGGCTCTTCAAAGGTTAATGATTCGTGGAGAACAATGTTCCGAAACGACAGAATTTGCAACACTTAAAATACGTTTACCGTCTAATGTGACACAAAAAAGAATAATATTATTTCTCTTTGTTCTAAAGAACCGAGATAACTACCAAAGCATATAAAAAGTAACAGCCTACTTACTGCAGCACCAAAGCAAAGTTTCAGTAGTCGCGATTTCCAGTTTTTTCATGTTTTAGTATTTTACTGAAATAGGTTTTCAACATATTTTAGGGAGAAAAAAAATTCAAGCTATATAGTTCCTAGCAGATTTGTTCGATTCCATGATCAAGATACTAAACAGAATTATTGGAGTTGTATCTACATGTTCAAACTAAAAAGTCTCTATTTATAGCTGAAACACGGATCAAAAATTCAAAATCAAATTCACAGATGATATTGTAACTTGGTCGTTTACTCAAACTCATAGTTCTACATATTTATGTTTAATAGATTTCTCGAGTATTTTAAATGGTGAAAAAGATGAGAAGTTTTGTGTTGGTGAGTAAAGAAGCAATGAGGAGGAGGAAGGAAGAGAAACGAGGAAAGTCAAGGAGGACCGACCAGGAGGAGCAATGAGGCAAGGAGGAGGAGCGAGGAGGATAAGCAAGAAGGAGAACACCAAGGCAGAGGCGAAGCAAGTTGAAGCAAAAAGAAATATTACTGTATTAGATTATTTGCTCTGTCTGAAAAAAAATGATTTTCATCCAGAAAAATAATATCATTCTAAAATAATATATATAAAAATAAATTGTATTTAAATTGATTTCAATTTTTTTCACTTAACTTGCAAATGTATTGGCCCACAACAAAAAAAGAAAGTTAGAAAGAGTCTTAGGAGCAAAGAAACAAGGAGGAAGAGGAAGGAGGAGAAGAATAAGCAAGGAAGAAAAGCAAGTAGACACAATGAGGAGAAGTAAGGATGAGAAGCAAGGAGGCAAGGAAGATGAGCATGGATAAGAAGAAGCAAAGAGGAGAAGCAAGCAGAAGAAACAAGGAGTAGAGCGAGGAGGAGAAGCAAGGAAAATAAACAAGGAGGAGGAGAAGAAAGCAGAAGCATGAAGAAGAACAAGCAAGCAGAAGCAATAAGAAATATTACTGCATTAGATTATTTGCTCTTTTTGAAAAAAAATGATTATCATCTAAAAAATGAAATTATTCCAAAATATTATAATATCTATAAAAAAATAAACTGTACTCAGATTGATTTCAATGTTTCTTTACATAACTTGCAAATGCATCGACCAAAAACAAAATTAGAAAGAGTCTTAGGAGTATGCAGTATGGAAGAATCAAAACTCATTTTTTTACGTCCAAAAATGTGTTGCTTGACGAATTTGTCGAAATTCCATCAAAGGTTTTCTCAATTTTAACTGCACCTCCAAAACACTCAAGTAAGTTACAGAACTTTCTACGGCTTATACATCTATTGATTTATTCAGTCTCTCAAAGAATTAATGGATTCATGCCTCAACGTTTATGAAAAAATGTTACAAAAACGAAAACATATGTACGATCTATTTGAAAAGAATTCAGAACTATTTTTATGTATGGAGGAGAAGCAAGGATGAGAAGCAAGGAGAAGAAACAAGGAAGAGAGCCAAGGACGAGAAAAAAAAAGAGGAAGAGCAAGGAGGAGAAGCAATGAGGCAACAAGGATATATCAGCATGGAGGAGGAAGAAAGAAGAGGAGCATGGAGGCAAGGAGGAGGAGCAAAGAGGAGAGCGAGGTGGAGAAGCCAAGATGAGGATAAACAAGGAAGAAAAAAAGCAAGAAAGAAGAAATATTACTGCATTATACTATTTGTTCATTTTTAAAAAGTGATTTTAACGAGAAAAATGAAATTATTGCACACTAAAATAATATATATATATATATAATTTAAATTGTCCTTAAATTGATTTCAGTATTTTTATACTTAACCTGCAAGTGTATTAGCCAGTAAAAAAATTAGGAGTCCTAGTAGTAGGATCAAATCAAAACTCATTTCTTTACCTACAGAGTTACTAGAATGTGTTGTTCAACGAATTTGTCGAAATTTCATCAAAGTTTTTTCTCAATTTTAAACACACCTACATAACACTCAAATAGGTTACAGATTATCCATTGCTTACGCATCTATTGATTTATTCAGTTTCTTGAGTAATCAATGCCGTAGGCATGGGCGTTCGGGTACCCTTTCGAATTCGGTTCGGTTCTGGGTTTTTAGGTTTGAGGATTTAGGATTCATTGGGTATTTTAAAATTTTGGTTCGGGTTCGAGTCGGGTACCCGGAAATTTAGAAAAAGAAAATAAAATTAGTTAAATATAAATTTAGTATAGCTAAAAGTTTAATATATTCTATTTTTTTATGGAAAAATGATTCCTAGCTACACGAAGGATAGCCCACTACATGGCTACACATACGAACGAAATAAATGTTCCGAAAACTACACAGACTATATGTTTTATATGACAACATATATGAAGTAAATACTGTCATGTGGCCAACATCACGACTTCATATCCAACAATCGGAACAGTGAAACCGACGAGGAAGTCCGACGACGAACAGTGAAACCGATGAACAGTGAAACCCGGATGGTGGTAGCCACCACAGACCCGTCCTTACCACTTGGTAAGGAGGAAGAACGAGTAAGAGGAGCAAGGAGGCAAGGAATAGAAGAAAGGAGAACGAGAAGCTAGGAGGAAGAGAAGCCAGGAGGAGGAGATTCACGGAGGAGAAGCAAGGAGTTGAGGCAAGGAGGAAAAGCGACGTGGAGGAGCGACGAGGAGAAGTGAGGAGGAGGAGCGACGAGGAGGAGCGACGTGGATGAGCGACGAGGAGGAGCGACGTGGAGGAGCGACTGATACACATGTTTAAAACCCTATTTTCCTACTGCAAGTGCACAGCAAACGTATTAGTACTTAGGGGTCGATCCCACGAAGACCAAGTATCACGCTATGGTACTGCATATCTCTTCGAAATCTTCAACATGCTCCATCGGATTTTCTGCAGCCAAACCGTGGAACAAATGATGCTTCACCAAAGCGATCATCTGAGGCTTGATCTCATAGTCTTGCCTCTGGATTGTAGGTGATTTCTCTGAAGTGGAGTATCTGGTTAGTGGAAATCGATTTCAGCATGTTGGAAAGAAGAGGTAATTTGCTTTGATCCTTGCATGATGTTTGAGAATGAATATAATTCATTTCTTTTTAGAATTGCGAAAGCCAACTTCTTAAGAAGGTAGTTACGTAGAAGCAATGAATCCTGGAAAATCTTGCTAGGGTATTTATATAGGTATGAATGTTGAGCAACTTTGCTAGGCTAGACTATTTAGGTATATGGGTTGAATATTTTTTGGTGAGAGAATTTAGGAAATAAAGATATTTTGTATGGGTCTAAATTCATCAATCCTTTTGGCTATTCGGAAATTTTATTAGGATTTTAGAGAAGTTAATTTGTTAATAATATATTTATGATTAGTTATCGTTTCTAATTTGATGAAAGAAGTTAGATATGTATCAACTCTTAGGTTATTTAGAGAACTTTTGAGAGATTTTAGGAAATGGTATATAACTGGTATTAATATTTTCCAAAATTTTTGATGTTGATAATGCTATTTTTCATAGTGCATTTATTTTGATTTTGGTCGGCAATCTCAAGAAATTTATTACCTTCTCTGGTTTTTAAAATAGATGGAGAATAGAAGCTGATCCGATGAAAAAATGGAAATATATATTCTGATATCAAAACCATGTGCGAGATTTGCGAGGATATTCATCGATGATTTTATATTTGATTAGATACCAAATATATTTTATATTTGACCTTCTATATTTGATTAGATACCAAATATTTGGAAAATAATCCGTTTAGATTCAATATAAGGAAGATGTATTATGGTATTAATAACTGAATAAAGTCAATATTAGGTAGTAGCGGAATAAATTGTTTGCAATCAATAAAATCAATAAAACCGTTTTGTCATGTCGGTTTGATTTAAGTTGTAGACAGGATCTTCGTCTCTAATTCTTTGGACGGGTCGGGTTTTTGTGCTTTTTGGGTTTCACCGAAATTGACTTTCTCTTTTGTCCATAATTATTCCTGTTACCAAACAGCTTTTATGAAAAAGATGAATGGCACAATCTGTAATTAAAAGGCTTTTATCAAGCATTCTTTTAATAATGCTCCTCAAATAATATTAGTAAGTTTTGGACATAAGGTATCATTATTTGGCATGGGTGTTGAGTTGTCGTCAGTGTCTGTTTGTTGTCGTAGCGTGGAGCTGTCTCGATTTTCCTTTTCATTCAGGATTTGTTACTGTGTTCAGGTGCTGTACTTTCTCTCCTTTGTGGTCATGTGCTGATTGCTGAGGTCAACTTCGAGTACCTTGATTTCGAGGATGTGTACTTTGGCTTTTCTTGGTGTTTTGTTCTATTTGTATTTGTTGATTGAGAGAGTTATGATTGACTAAGTGTATCTATCTTTCTGAAGTTTAACATATTTTTGTTCTTATTTCTTTAGTTTAACTAATTCCAAAAGGCCACTATGCTATCTCTGTATAGGTGAACCCTCAATTTCTTATTTAACTACCGACAGATGGCCAATATGCTTGGGATTCCTGTTTCAGCTTGTAATTTTTGCTTCTTGCTGGAATTGCATACATTTCCCAATGATATTTCTGAAATTCAAAGTATTTTATTTACTGAGGGTCCGCTGGTCATGCTTCTTCTTATTGTTCTTATGTGTATGTTCCTCTGAATGATATTCTTAGTAAGTATCTGGTCGCTCCATTGTCTTTATGTTGCAATTTTTCTTATGAATGTTCTAATTATGATTAAAAAAGTACTCTTGCTAAAATGCTTTGTGTATATTGCCTCTGATGTCTCTTTCCTTGCTTTCATTTTTAGGTAATTGCTGGAGCTTACAATTCTCTGGATTTTCTTTTCAATGAAGCGGGTAAAGTTACATATCAAATCTTTTTGAGATCTTCGATGAAACAATATTTTTCTGAAAATTGTGATTGCGTTTTCTTTTAAGCTCATTTACTTACTACAAAAATACATGTGAGTTTGTTATCTCTTAATATACTATCAACTTAAAGGAAAACGTAGTAAAATTTGTAAACTTACTTGCACAGAGTTGTAATCTATCTTTTTGAATTTGCATGAAAACATAAGATAGAAAGGAGCTTAGAAATCTCTTCCAATAGATGAGATAGTCCTTCTCAAAAGAAATGTGTGTTCCTCAAATCTGTAATCACAATTTTGAGTGCATTGTTAGATTATGAGCAATAAACTTTTATTAAGAAATAAAAGATAGTTATCCAATTATGAATGTAAACCTCGGTAGCTTAATGAAGTTCAAAAATATAACTCTTTGGAAATTGTCTCCAATAATCTTCACTTTTCGATGATTGACTAATATGTTCTGTATAAATGCTTTGTTGGACCTGTTATGTTAATATGATTAAATATAAAAAGCATAACAAACCGTCCCACATATAAACATAAAATATGAAAGCGATTTTGAACTAACAATACTCTTTCCTTGGTTCTTTGAAGGTGATTTCTCTGAAGTGGAGTATCTGGTTAGTGGAAATCGATTTCAGCATGTTGGAAAGAAGAGG
Source organism: Isatis tinctoria (assembly GCA_010577795.1). NCBI lineage: Eukaryota > Viridiplantae > Streptophyta > Magnoliopsida > Brassicales > Brassicaceae > Isatis > Isatis tinctoria. The sequence goes on along the minus strand of CM021250.1, from coordinate 16,137,442 downwards.
TAATATGCTTTGATCCTTGCATGATGTTTGAGAATGAATATAATTAATTTCTTTTTAGAATTGCGAAGGCCAATTTCTTAAGAAGGTAGTTACGTAGAAGCTATGAATCCTGGAAAATCTTGCTAGGGTATTTATATAGGTATGAATGTTGAGCAACTTTGCTAGGCTAGACTATTTAGGTATATGGGTTGAATATTTTTTGGTGAGAGAATTTAGGAAATAAAGATATTTTGTATGGGTCTAAATTCATCAATCTTTTTGGCTATTCGGAAATTTTATTAGGATTTTAGAGAAGTTAATTTGTTAATAATATATTTATGATTAGTTATCGTTTCTAATTTGATGAAAGAAGTTAGATATGTATCAACTGTTAGGTTATTTAGAGAACTTTTGAGAGATTTTAGGAAATGGTATATAACTGGTATTAATATTTTCCAAAATTTGTGATGTTGATAATGCTATTTTTCATAGTGCATTTATTTTGATTTTGGTCGGCAATCTCAAGAAATTTATTACCTTCTCTGGTTTTTAAAATAGATGGAGAATAGAAGCTGATCCGATGAAAAAATGGAAATCTATATTCTGATATCAAAACCATGTGCGAGATTTGCGAGGATATTCATCGATGATTTTATATTTGATTAGATACCAAATATATTTTATATTTGACCTTCTATATTTGATTAGATACCAAATATTTGGAAAATAATCCGTTTAGATTCAATATAAGGAAGATGTATTATGGTATTAATAACTGAATAAAGTCAATATTAGGTAGTAGCGGAATAAATTGTTTGCAATCAATAAAATCAATAAAACCGGTTTGTCATGTCGGTTTGATTTAAGTTGTAGACAGGATCTGCGTCTCTAATTCTTTGGACGGGTCGGGTTTTTGTGCTTTTTGGGTTTCACCGAAATTGACTTTCTCTTTTGCCCATAATTATTCCTGTTACCAAACAGCTTTTATGAAAAAGATGAATGACACAATCTGTAATTAAAAGGCTTTTATCAAGCATTCTTTTAATAATGCTCCTCAAATAATATTAGTAAGATATTGTCTGAATTAATAGAATAGACGGATAAAATGGGTTGGATAAAAATGGATTGGATCAATATGGTTTTGGCTGGAAAATGGTTGACCCAATTAACTCACTCAACTTTCTTCTCCGGAGATTGATTCTCGGACACTGCAGCTTCTTTCTCCGGCGATCTCGCTCACTGCAGCTTCCTTCTCCGGTGAACAGGTGAGCTTATCTTTACGATTTATGTGGTGGGTTTTGTTTTTCATTGATTAGGCACCTCACAATGAATCTTCCGATCTGAACTCTGAAGGTTTTCTTCTTTTCTACTAACCTGATTCGTTGGTTTATAGTTTAGTTGTGATTTTCTTAAACGCATATATGTGGCTGCCATTGTTGTAGGATAGTAACATTGTCCTGTTCTGAACAAAGTCTTCACTGAGTTTACACACATAGTTTGCTTTCGTGCTTGTTGTAGAGTTATTCTGAAACGGTTCCATTTGATTACTACGACAGTTTGAGTCTAAGCGGAAGTACCAGACTCCCGGGAAAGGTTCCGGCTTAAGACAGATTAAACACATTTCTTCGTTTTGTCATAATTTTTTTGTTGTTGTAAATTAGTAACGTTGTAGTTTCTTTGAGATCAACATTATAATCAGACTGTCTTATTATTTTACATTTCAAGTGAAACTCACTTTCGAGGAAACTGAACCAGGAGCTCACGATTGACGTCTCTGAAGAAGACAGGTTAGTGTCACTGTTCGAATTGCTGTTTTGTAGTCTTCCCTACTATAATGAGTTGCTCTTGATTGTGAGTTTCAACTTTGGAATTTGGAAAACAAAATACAAGTACGAAATGAATACTTCTGGTATTTGGACTGCTTTATAGCTTGTATTTAGATATATGATATTATGTATTTTTTACATATTTTGATTTGTTTTTAGTATTCGGTTTGAGCTTTGATTTGCATCTTTCGTTAGTTTTTCGAGTCTTTTCTTTTGTTTTGAGTCTTTATACAGATTTTATGAAGTTCCGATGGAGTTTGGCGCTTACGGACATACTCGAGTCAAGTTAAGATGGAAAAACGAAGAAAGAACCAAACACAAGAGAACGACCGTTCTGAAGAAGAACGATCGTTCTGTCCAAGCAAAGGAACGACCGTTCTATCACGGAACGATCGTTCCACACTTCACCAACCCTGCCGACAAAAATAGGAGATCGACCGTTCTCTCCCATGTGCCCGTTCCACACTTCACCTACCCTGCCGACAAAAGCACTACGGAACGATCGTTCTCCCCTCAGAACGATCGTTCCCCATCTCACCTACCACCACGTTTTTGACCACAGAGAACGATCGTTCTCCAATCAGAACGATCGTTCCCCGTCCTACCTACTCCCCTACACCTTGGCCTATATATAGAACTCTCTCTTGATGTTTCAAAACACACCATCTTCTTCCCTCACTCTTCTCTAGCTTCTAAACATTGCTTCTAGTCTCTTTTAAGCTTTAATGTTTATGCTTTTATAAGTTCTTGTTAGTTTCTTTTAAGCTTTAAACATTTATGCTTTAATTAAGTTTTACTTTCAGTTCTTACATTTATGCTTTAATTAAGTTTTACTTTCAGTTCTTATATTTATGCTTTAATTAAGTTTTACTTTCAGTTCTTATATTTATGCTTTAATTAAGTTCTTATAAGTTTATCTCCAGCTTTTATTATCTATTCAAGCTTTAATGATGAGCTTTATAATCTCTTTGTTTTCTTCTTCTTTAATTATGTCTGAGTAGATCTCTTAGTTAGGTTAAGGTTTGTCAAAGGAATTCATGAGCTTTAGGGTTAAACACAAATAGGCTAATAGAATCGATAGTCTTCATCCTTGTTGATCTTATTGCTTGAGTTAAACTGGCCGCTTAATTCATGATCTTAGATTAATTTAGACAACGACAGTTGCTAGGTTGCTAGAATAAACATTGGTGAGCAATTTATTCATTACCTGCGACAGTAGATGTAGTGGAGAATTGTGAACAAATCGAACCTATCCTTAATGCTTGTTTGCGATTTCTAGTACCAACGACAGTTAGGATTTCTAGGTCGCTAGACAAAGTTATTGATACCACGACAGTGGATTGATATTATCTTTATGTTTGAGTTCTAGACTTGTGCTTAATCATTGCCTGAATAGTTGTTTGATCCATTGCTCTGAATCTCCTGCGATATTCCTTGACCTAACGCTTGTTTAATATTGCCATTACAACCGATTTTGCTTTTATTATTTGCTATTTATAAAAACCAAAAACATAATTGAATTGTCTTAGCTTTTAATTTAGCTCATTAGATCAAAGTGTGAAACTGGTCTTCGTGGGATCGACCCCTAAATACTACTTCGTATGATGTGCCTTGCAGTAGGAAATAAGGGTTTAAAACTCGTGTATCAAGTTTTTGGCGACGTTGCCGGGGACCAAATTTTTCACCTTTGGTTTGCGGCTGAATTATTAGACTAAGAACTTTATTGAACCTGTTTCCTTTTCTTCTTTGTTTTTGTGTTTCAGGTGCATGTCCACAAGGAGCACAAGGAGCAAAAACAACAAGGACCTTCTTAGCTTGACAAACGACGAGCTAGCAAGGATAGAACGAGGAAACAGAAGACGCAACACACCCGTTAAAGAAGCAGAAATGTCTGACACCGCCAACTCACAGATGGGCGGACAAATTGACATCGCAGCTCAGCTGCAACAACTTCAGGCAGCCATGGAGTAGCTTCGTTTGCAACAGGAGAGGCAACTCATTGCACAACCTGCTTTCGGGGACAAAGATGCGGCTCACGCATACTACCAGGATCGATCTGTGATCGTTACCCCGACCATCCAGAGGCAAGATTACGAGATCAAGTCTCAAATGATCGCCCTCGTGAAGCAACACCTGTTCCACGGTCTGCCTGCTGAGATTCCGATGGATCACATCGAGAACTTTGAAGAGATCTATAGCACAACCAGTTCCAATGGTGTGCCTTAAGATTTCTTGAAGTGCAAGCTTTTCCCCTTCTCTCTTACGGAAAAAGCATCACGGTGGTTAAAATCTTTACCACCAGGCTCTCTACCGACTTGGGCTGATGCAAGATCAGCCTTCTTGGATAAGTTCTACACGAAATCCAAGACCGCAGCCTTGAGGAACAAGATCTCCTCATTCGAGCAACAGTCCGGCAAATCCTTCAATGAAGCATGGGAGCGGTTTAAGGAGTACAAGCGCGAGTGTCCTCACCATGGGTTTAGTGATGAGCAGCTGCTCAGCACCTTCTACGATGGAGTAGAATGGGACTACAGAAACGCCCTCAATGCTGCCAGTAATGGAGACTTCTACACAAAATCAAAGGAGGGAGCTCTACAGCTGATCGAGAACTTAGCCGCTAGTTCCAGCAACAAGAGTCCGGAGTACGATAGAAAAAAGGTCAACAACATGGAGTCCAAGCAGATTGCGGAGCTCGCAGCCAAGGTTAACCTTCTCCTGAAGGGAAACCAGAAATCGGTCCACTTTGTGGATGAGAATGGAGAAGCATCCCTCGCTCAAGTCCCTGAGGAAGGAACCGGTAATGATCGGATGGAGGTTAACTACGTCAATGGACAAGGTTTCGGACAGAACCGTAGTTTTAACAACCAAGGTTTTAACTCTCATCCGAACTTGTCCTATAGGAGCACCAATGTGGAGAATCCGCAGGATCAGGCTTATCCTAAGCAAGGAAATCAGCCACAGATGGGTTTTCAGAAGAACTTTTCCAACAACCACCAGAACCGGCCATTCGTTCCTAATCAGAACCGTTTCCAATGAGGGAATCAGCCAAGGCAGCCTTTCACAAACTCGCAACCCCAGCCTTTCACAAATCCGCAGCCTTCATCTTCAGCAACCGGCTCCCAAGACGAGCTGAAGAACATGCTGCAGCAGTTGATGGCGAGTCAACAAAAAACCGCGGCTGAGATCAATACAAAAGTTGACACCAAGTATGTGGACCTTAATGGGAAGTACGAAGCAGTATGGACTCACATGAGGCAGCTTGACACTCAGATTGCACAAACCGCTGAATCAGTTAAGAGGACACTAAGTACTCACACAGAGGTGAACTACGTGAATGGAGGCTATGTGGAGAATCAGAGCTTGCAAGCTCCGGCGTCTAACTCTAAAGACGAGCTGAAGTCTCTTATGCACTTGATTCTACTCAACCAACAGAAATCTGCTCCGTCAACGAGTGAGCACCCCATCTCTCCGACAGAGCACCTACTTGCTACCCCAGAGCACATGCTCCATCGAGATGCTCCCACCAAACCTGCAGAAAATCTTCCAGCAAGGGTTTATATTCCTAAAGTGCCTTACCCAGTTCTACCTAGAGATCAGAGGGAGATTAAGGCAGTCTTTGTAGAAGCAAGGAGTACACCACCAGCATTGAGGGTATTGCCTAAGGTTGAAGATCCGGGAAAATTCTTGGTCTCATGCTCCATTGCTGGAATTGAATTCAAGGACGCTCTTTGTGATTCTGGGTCTACTGTTAATCTCATGTCAAAGGCAATTGCAGAGAAGTTGAAAATTTATGAGGTAAAACCTAGCCATATGACTCTTCGATTTGCAAACACCTCCTCAACAACATCGTCTGGCAGCATTCACGATCTACCTGTCCGAATAGGGGATTGCCTAGTTCCAACTGATTTTCAGGTTGTGGAGATGAGAGAAGGTTATGGCATGCCCTTACTTCTTGGAAGACCATTCATGGCTACAGTGGGTGCAATCATCGATATGCCGAATAGGCAAGTCTGCTTTTCCAAGATTGACAAGAATGTCTCCTACGAAGCCGTTCCCATAGGAACAACCACACGCGCCTCTTGCATCTCAGCAGTGGATAGAGAGGAAGCACGTGCTCCAATTCCGCAAGCACCTGCTCCACCACCCGGGAAATTTAGGGAGAAGACAAGGACGCAGGGAAACATGCAGTGCAAAAATATGACGGTAGGTCCTCAAATGACTTTGATCCCTCAAGGATATGATGGAAACTCGGTTGACTACAAGGTGAAGTGCAAAGGTCGTCCTAAACCTTTCTCTAGAGTTAGAGCTATTCTTCCATCAGAGTTGAAAGAGAAGGGTATTGGTGTTGTGAATGGAATGCTGAGTAGAGTTCTGAACATAAGGATGTCTGATTTCGGAGCCTGTTTTGGAGCAAGCTCTCAAACCCAGCCTGACTGATACATGGCACCAACGTCAAGCTTAGCGACGTAAAACAAGCGCTTTCGTGGGGGGCAACCCACCAGGTAACATGTAAATATCGTGAAGTTTTTCGTTCTTGTTTTATTTACGTTTTTTGTTTTGTTTGAGATTGTTTTTGCAGGCTTTTATTAAGTGTTCGAGAAACCGCTCTGCTGGGAGTGAAGAGACCGATCGTTCCTAACAAGAACGATCGTTCTACACGGAAGAAGGATAGAGAGCAGCACCGATGGCTCCACCAGCGACCACTGAGCTTGTGGTTATTTCTATCACCCTTGTTACATCCATTTTTATTTTTATTTATGACTTTGCGGATTTCTCTTTCAGTTTTGTTTTAACCGGGACGGTTAAAAACAAGTCTGGGGGAGGGATTTATTTGTGTACTAACGGTGTGTTTTATGGATGTTTATTTCTTACGTTTTATTTTGGTGTGTTTATGATTTAAAAAAAAAAAAAAAATTATCAAGTCAAAACTTTGTGTGAATTTGTTAACTTTTTGGAATTGCAACATGTTCGATGTCATTGCCTTACGACTGCTTAGCATTGTTTGAGGATAGTTTGGAAACGCATAAAAATCCATAACTTGATCATTTAGTGAATTTCTCAAATCATCTGAACTTAATCGAATTATTGGAACTTAATATGGACTTAATTTATCTCACTTAGGGGGTTGATAATCATGTATTGGATTTTACATTTGGAGTTTTCTTTGCATCATTTCTACCAATCTTTGCTAACTCCAAATGGCTAGACTTATCCTTAGTCTAGTACCACACCCTTACCATTTCCATGTTGAAACCCACTTATTTTCGTTTACTGTCATTGCATTCATGTGCAAAAACTATGGAGTATATGGACCAACACAACTTTTCTTTAGCATTGTGTCTAGATAGGTGGTCTCTTTCTGATTAAACTCATGGGATGTGTCTACAAAAGTGATCTCTTTTTGAATATATTCATCGAAAATTTTCGTTTCAAAAGAGGATGAACTTTTAAATGGGTAGAAGTTTGTATTCAAGAAATAAGCTTACATCGTTGAAATTCTTTTGATGCAGATCTTAGAGACTAACCGGTTCCATTCTCCGATCTATAAAAAATAAAAAATAATAAAAAATTAAAAAAAAAAATTAAAAAAAATGAGAAGAAAAGAAAACAGAAGGAACCAGGAAAGTCAAGGTAATATCGTTAAATTTCATAAAACGTTAAAAGAAATCATGTTCTTGTTTGAGACCTTGTTAAATAAGGGTAGAAGGATTAGAGTTAAGGAGAGTTGTGTACCTCCTAATTGGTTCGTGTCTCACTGTGATTTTGCATAATGATTTGCATCCGTTTGTACTGCTGAAAGAAACCAAAACACTTGAGCCACCAAATACCAACCTTGATACCTAGACTATAACATGTTAGATATTCCCTTTGTGAGAGTACACGCATTTGATAATGAATGTTAAATATTGAGTTCCGCTTGATCATGAGATTTCACTTATTTACTACGGTTATGGAGAAGTACAATGAAGTACGGTTTGATCTGAACCTTGCGAATGCGGTTTACGGGCAATTGATTTAGAGTATGGTCCTATAAGTTTTACGAGTTTCACACGTTTTTCAAACCTCTCCTCTTTGTAAGATCTCTAGATTTGCTTGGGGACAAGCAAAGGTTTTAGTTGGGGGGAGTTGATATTATGTATTTTTAACATATTTTGATTTGTTTTTAGTATTTGGTTTGAGCTTTGATTTGCATCTTTCGTTAGTTTTTCGAGTCTTTTCTTTTGTTTTGAGTCTTTTTACAGATTTTATGAAGTTCTGATGGAGTTTGGCGCTTACAGACATACTCGAGTCAAGTTAAGATGGAAAAACGAAGAAAGGACCAAACACAAGAGAACGACCGTTCTGAAGAAGAACGATCGTTCTGTCCAAGCAAAGGAATGACCGTTCTATCACGGAACGATCGTTCCACACTTTACCAACCCTGCCGACAAAAATAGGAGATCGACCGTTCTCTCCCATGTGCCCGTTCCACACTTCACCTACCCTGCCGACAAAAGCACAACGGAACGATCGTTCTCCCCTCAGAACGGTCGTTCCCATCTCACCTACCACCACGTTTTTCGATCGACCACGGAGAACGATCGTTCTCCAATCAGAACGATTGTTCCCCGTCCTACCTACTCCCCTACACCTAGGCCTATATATAGAACTCACTCTTGATGTTTCAAAACACACCATCTTCTTCCCTCACTCTTCTCTAGCTTCTAAACATTGCTTCTAGTCTCTTTTAAGCTTTAATGTTTATGCTTTTATAAGTTCTTGTTAGTTTCTTTTAAGCTTTAAACATTTATGCTTTAATTAAGTTTTACTTTCAGTTCTTACATTTATGCTTTAATTAAGTTTTACTTTTTTTTTTTGGACTTTCAGTTCTTATATTTATGCTTTAATTAAGTTTTTACTTTCAGTTCTTATATATATGCTTTAATTAAGTTCTTATAAGTTTATTTCCAGCTTTTATTATCGATTCAAGCTTTAATGATGAACTTTATAATCTCTTTGTTTTCTTCTTCTTTAATTATGTCTGAGTAGATCTCTTAGTTAGGTTAAGGTTTGTCAAAGGAATTCATGAGCTTTAGGGTTAAACACAAATAGGCTAATTGAATCGATAGTCTTCATCCTTGTTGATCTTATTGCTTGAGTTAAACTGGCCGCTTAATTCATGATCTTAGATTAATTTACTTTCATATTTTTGTAACAAAAATAGCACACCATGAGTAAAAATGACAAAATAGCATTCATAAAATAAGAAAAAGACTATTATATCCTTACTTTCATCTGTTTCTTCTCAATCCTTTAACTTTTAATCCTAATTAATGACTTATGAACTCAAATTCATTAGTTTAATTTCTTTAAAACTATTTAATAAATGTTATAATTGTCATTTTCAGCCTGATGTGTTATTTTTACCACAAAAACATGAAATTGTACTATGTATTGCTCTCAAACAGTAACTATATAAGTTTGAGAAGCATTTGAGAAGCAATTAAAACTGAATGACCAAAATTGTTTATTAGTATTCACAGTTAATTATAATATTGCATAATCTACCATATATAAATTAATTAAAATAATAGTAAAAGAGTTTGACATATATATTTTTATCGTAATCTCATCTTCATTATATTTGAATATTAAAAGGTTAAATATATACTAAATAAATTAAAATTATAGAAATCTCTCTAAAAATAGAAGATTTTATAATTTTGAGCTTAAATTTTATTTTCATTATTATAACATCATATCAGTTAATAAATTTTTTTCTTTCTTTTTATACTCTTTTTAGAGTTTTAAAAACATTTTCTAATAACTAAAACAAAATATACAGAAATACAATAACTTAAGATGATAATTTAGATTATTTTGTTGGTCATTTAAGGGCAAATGTAGACAATTTTAAAGGTATTTAATGTCAACTTTATTAGTATATAGGATTTAATTACAATCATGATCTTAACTAAACAAATAATCATATACATAAAGTTGTGTATTAATAGATTTGATTGACATTTTTTGTCATTAATATTTATTCTAAGCTATATATGGTAAATTATATAATTGAGAAAATTATCTTAAATTAGACAGATTTCTTAATATAATACTAGAATAATTTTCATAATAGAAATTTATAGATATTTTTCTTACTTCTCTATTTGTTTTAAATATTCTTATGTTTAATTGTTTATTCAATTTGTTCTAATTTTTTTTGTCACCAATACCTATTATAGGTTATATATAACAAACAATAAAATGAAATAGTTATTTTCAATAAGAAATTTTCCTAATATAATATTAATTTGATTTTTTTGTTTAATTGAAATGTTTCTATCAAAACTACAATAATAAAATGAGAAAATTTCTTGAATTTAAATGTTGATGTGGAAAGATACCATTTGTTGTTTAAAATTTTAAGTGCTAATGTAGACAACTTTAAAGGTATGTAATGTCAATTTTAATAGAATAAGATTTAATTAAGAGCAATATCTTAATTAAGAAATAATCGTATACATAAATTTTTGTATTATTTAACTTGATCTATATTTGTTTACAAAAAAAAATTTGATCTATATTTTTCTGTCACCAATATTTATTCTAAGCTATATATAATGAATTATATAATTGTGACAATTATGTATAAGATTAGGGAAATTTCTTAATGTAATATTAAGATAACTTTTTATAATTGAAATTTATAGATATTTTCTTACCTTCTCTACTTGTTTTTAATATTATTATATGTAGCTGTTTATAAATTTATTCTAAGCATTTTTTTTTGTCACCAATATGTATTATAGGTTATATGTAGTTAATTATTTAAATTAGAAAGCTTTCTAATGTAATATTAACTTGATTTTTTGTCTAATAAAAATTTATACATAATTTTCTTACTTTACATTTTATATTCTATAGTAGAAAGTTTCCTATTCTAATATTAAGTAAATTTTTTGTTTAATAGAAATTTATTGATAATTTTCTTATCTTATATATTTTTATATTCATAAGATAATTAGAAAATTAGAAATTTTTTTGAATTTAAATGTTGATTTGGAATGATATTATTGATTATTTTAAAATTTAAAATCCTAAATGGACACGATGAATAGTAATCCGTTGTATAGTAATCCGATGAATAGTAATCCGAATCTCGGTTTAAGCTTAATTCGATTTTTCGGTTAACTTTGTCTTCGGGATGAATAGTGTTTTTCAGCGGTTTTCCGCGTGAACAGTGTTCCGAGCGTTTTACGACATCTGAAATTTGAACCGCCCGTTTTTTGTTTGGACTTCCAGCCGCCGGTTTCGGCATTGATGGCCAGCCGCCGGTTCTTTTGGCTCGTGTGCTCGGCGACTGGTCCACGGACGGCTGGACGTTCGTCACAGTTTTACGGGGAATGTTTATGGACATCTTTGGAGGCAGAACATGCAAATGGATGATCTTCGGGTCGGTCCGGGCACAGAGTTATGTTCGACGGTCGGTCGACTGGAAGATGTTCGGATAATGAGTCAAGACTTGAGAAATGATCGTTGGCATATGATGAAGACCCGGCGGCTGGCCTTATCCCAGCCGCCGGTTGGTGTATCATGAAGATCCGGCGGCTGGCCTTATCCCAGCCGCCGGTTGATGGACCAAGACGACCCGGCGGCTGGCCTTATCCCAGCCGCCGGCCGTGGATCAAGGAAGACCCGGCGGCTGGCCTTATCCCAGCCGCCGGCCTTGGACGAATGAAGACCCGGCGGCTGGCCTTATCCCAGCCGCCGGCCATGGATCGAGGAAGACCCGGCGGCTGGCCTTATCCCAGCTGCCGACCATGAACGAATGAAGACCCGGCGGCTGGCCTTATCCCAGCCGCCGGCCATTGACATGTGAAGATCCAGCGGCTGGCCTTATCCCAGCCGCCGGCCGTGGATCGAGGAAGACCCGGCGGCTGGCCTTATCCCAGCCGCCGGCCATGGACGAATGAAGACCCGGCGGCTGGCCTTATCCCAGCCGCCGGTTGATGTTTCGGACGGTTCGTGGGCAGTTTGCCTCAGCTCGTCCGTTCCATGTTTCGGGATAAGTTCCATTTGATCTCGTCCTTGACTTCTCGTTCCGTCAATCTTCGAGGAGGGGATTTCGACCCCAACAGTTAGCCCCCCAGCTCTTTGCTTCCATGGTTAGGAGCAAGGAGTTCCGAGCTAAGAGTTTTATCGGGATTGACTGAGACGGGAAGGCGATGAGTTTTTCCGTTCATCCGTTCGTCCGCTTCTCTTTAGTGTCTTGTCAGAGCATAGTCCATCATGGAAATTTGTGCCTTGTTTGCTATATCAAAGGAGTGGCTTCATTTTCATTTTTTTCACACTCCCTTCTTTTTTCAAGCTTTCTTTTTCAAGTTTCTCCTTTGAAAATTTTTCTTTAGCGATGGCTGGTGAAGGAGGTTCCCCTTTCGAACTCAACTTCGATGCAATCATGAACGATCAGTTTGAGTTTGATTTTATATCCGCAGAGCAGGATGCGGTACTTGTGGAAGATCTGTTGGCGGCTTGGGAAAATGCCATTCCACAAGCGGCGTCCGGTCCCGAAAGTGTCCCTCAGTGGGCGGCCGGTCCTAGCAATGCTCAAGGAGAGCTCGGTTTTGCTAATGTTCCTCAATGGGCGCCCGAAACGGTGGTTGGGAATGATGACATACCCGAGACGGCGGCTGGGAATGGAAGCATTCCCGAGACGGCGGCTGGGAAGGAGATCAGACCCGAGCCGGCGGCCGGGAGTTCGATGTGTAGAGCATCTGGTTCGAGGAGGGCGGCTGGCTCTAAGAACGCCCCCAAGAGGGCGGCTGGCATAGTAGCGGTATCAAGATGGGCGCTTGGCTCGGGAGGTGTCTTAGAGAGGGTGTCCGGTTCTTCTCGAGTTGAACATGACGGCGTTTCGCCGAGGACGAGTATAGCACGTGGCGCTTGGACTCCTCCTCAACATGCTGAGGACAACGGCGGATGGCGTGAATGGCCGTCCCGATCTCTGGTCATTTCCGAGCATCGTCGTGTTTGGCCAGAAACAGGTGACCACTCGGCCATGTCTGGGGAGGAAGTTAGATCGGATCACCCGGGGGTGCCTATCTTTGTGCACCTGGATGTGAAGTCTGTGTGTCGTTCTCCTGGAGAAGCTAAAGCCTATTGGGGTGAAGATATTTTTGCTTGGTGGTTTAAGAAGCCTGGACCGTCTTCGAGTTACAGATCGATATCCGAGGGATTCAAGCACGGACCCACTACGAGCGATCGGGACTCACTGGCCGAGCTTAGATATGACTTCCGGATTTCGGGCAAGATTAAGTTCCGTCTCCCAAAAGATGGGGATAGGATGAACAAGGCACCAGAGGGATATTTCGCCATGTACGAATCAATGTTTTACGAAGCTTTCCTCTGGTTCCCGATCCCAGGAGCTATCTTTGAATTTCTCGAGTTATATGGGGTTGCAATCTCTCAACTCGCCCCATCCGCTATGAGGATTTTGATGGGACTCGTGGTCCGTTGTGCCGAATACGGGATCAAGTTGGACGGTGATCTTGTACGGAATTTCTTTTCGTTGAGGAAAATTTCTAAATCGGATTTCTTCTGCTCGGTCAACGTTCGGAAGCATGTGAGGCGTTTCTATACCGGCCTTCGGAGCAACTGTAAAGCTTCGCGGGATCAGTTTTTCTACGTGAAGCGCAGCCCGCTCACGGTTGGTTCCGATTTCGGCGGCTCGCGGAGGCTGAGCGGAAGATGGATCTGGCGCTTAAGCAAAGCCGCTGGAAGTTGGTAGAGAAGTACCGTCTCCGAATTGAGGGTGCTAAAGCTGCTCTCACGCCGATGCGTCAGGCGAAATATGGAGAGACTGCCTAGACTGAGGTCAGCTCGAACCTTGATCTAGTCCGGGAAGTCCAAGGTCGAGGAGGAAGAAGGAGAGCTGGAGGCATCATTAGAGCAGCTCAAAGGAGGAGGCTGGGCCGGCTCCTACGATCGGGCTGCTGCCGTTCTCGACAGCTACTTGGTATGCTCTACCGTTTCTCCGTGCCAGTCCCCGGATGCAGAAGCTTGGAATACGGAGCTCCTACTCCTCTTGTCGAGTATGATTAGGCCTTGGCCTTGTATTTCCGGTTTCTGTTATGTTCGGGTCTTTCGACCCTTATTGTATTTGCTTTGTCTAACGAACTTGGTTTCTTATATCTCCTTTCATGGAGATTTATTATCCATCTGCTTTTGCCTTTGGTTGTTATGGACTTCTTTGCTTGCCTTGCTTTTATAGTTTGAAAGATGGCTTGTCTTCGGGTTATAAATTTTGATAAAGGGAAATTGGGCGGCCGGTATGTCTTTCTTCCAAGAGGGCGGCCGGCCCATTTTGCGGAACGAAGGGCGGCTGGTACGTCTCTCTACGGAGGATGGGCGGCTGGCCTGTTTTGTAGAGCGAAGGGCGGTAGGCCTGTTGTCCAGGCGGCTGGCCCGTTTCGGAGTTGATTGGTATCTTTGCAAAACGAAGGGCGGCTGGCCCGTCTCTCTACGGAGGACGGGTGGCTGACCCGTTTTGTAGAGTGAAGGGCATTGCGTTGGAACGAAGGGCGGCTGGTCCGTCTCTCTACGGAGGACGGGCGGCTGGCCCGTTTCGGAATTGATTGGCGTTGCGTTGGAGTGTTATCCAGGACACTCAAACTTTAGACCAGGTCATCTCTGCGAATATTCCTGGGTTTAATGCAGTCTTTTGTTGTCGCAGGGGATCAAGCTGGTTCAGATCCCTCTTTCGACTGAACGCTTTTAAGATCTCGCATCAGAGCCGGTGTGACACTGCGTTCTCGAGATGTCTTTGTCCAGTGTTCCATGTCAGGCGCTTACTGGGTTTAGAGAGTTTACTTTGTGTCCCATGCTTCGCAATATCTGCCTATGCGAAGCGCTAGTGAAAGTAAACTAATCAGAACATCGTCTTGAGCGCTTCCTGCAGGATCGCGGGATGCAGGTTACGCCCTTCGGATGTTAATCCGGAAATTTGTATAGCGTGCTATTCTTATCCTCTGCGGGATGTTGAGAGAACCATGGTTTAAAAAGATAGTCTTGTTGTGGCCAGCAACAGACGGATTTGTAGGAGAGGACTTAAGTATCTACGAGAAATATCTTTGATCGGTTGGTGGTCGTGGATAAGTTACGAGATGCTAAGTCTCGATATTTATCCGATTTTAAGTTTGCGTTTAAGATGTGTTATGAGATACTAAGTCTCAATGTTCATTTTCCTCGGTTTTTCCGGATCAGGTTTCAAGATGCTGAGTCTCCATGTCTTTTTTAAGGAGAGGGGCAACTGAACTCGTTTTTTAAGCGAGCTGCCTACGTACCATTCGCTTCTTCTGGTCATCGTTTTCGTTTTGTATCCTTTTCGTTCTTAGGGTTAAGAATATTTCTCGTCCCCACAGACGGCGCCAAACTGTGAGAGCCGAAACTCACACTGTCAAAACTTATATTTAGTGGGGGCTCGAAAATTCTATTTGTAAAGAACTAAAGGACCGAAAATGCAAAAGAGAGATTTTTATTGATATTTTCCGAAAGTACAAGGGAAATTAGCAAAAGCTGAATAGTCTTAAATTGCTAAAGCTCCTAATACTCGGATCTGGGATGGGTTTAACCCTTACATGAGCGTACATATATATACTGACAATCCTAGGAGGCTAAGACTTCAGATTTCCGATGTGGGACTTTGTCCTTCCTTCCCAGCCGCCGACCTAAGCTTTTTGGGCCCGATATCCGGCCCGAGAGTCTTCCGTGATCCATCCGCGCATTCTGACCCAAATTTTGGATGTGTTATGAGATGCTAAGTCCCAATGTCCATCTCCTTGATTTGTTTGCGAAAATTTGGGAGTATGTATATACGGACCCACTCCCCCCTTTTTTAAGGAGAGGGGCAACTGAACTCGTTTTTTAAGCGAGCTGCCTACGTACCCTTCGCTTCTTCTGGTCATCGTTTTCGTTTCGTATCCTTTTCGTTCTTAGGGTTAAGAATATTTCTCGTCCCCACAGACGGCGCCAAACTGTGAGAGCCGAAACTCACACTGTCAAAACTTATATTTAGTGGGGGCTCGAAAATTCTATCTGTAAAGAACTAAAGGACCGAAAATGCAAAAGAGAGATTTTTATTGATATTTTCCGAAAGTACAAGGGAAATTAGCAAAAGCTGAATAGTCTTAAATTGCTAAAGCTCCTAATACTCGGATCTGGGATGGGTTTAACCCTTACATGAGCGTACATATATATACTGACAATCCTAGGAGGCTAAGACTTCAGATTTCCGATGTGGGACTTTGTCCTTCCTTCCCAGCCGCCGACCTAAGCTTTTTGGGCCCGATATCCGGTCCGAGAGTCTTCCGTGATCCATCCGTGCATTCTGACCTAAATCCGACCCGCCGATGAATAGTGACCCGTGAATAGTAATCCGATGAATAGTAATCCGAATCTCGGTTTAAGCTTAATTCGATTTTTCGGTTAACTTTGTCTTCGGGATGAATAGTGTTTGTCAACGGTTTTTCCGCATGAACAGTGTTCCGAGCGTTTTACGACATCTGAAATTTGAACCGCCCGTTTTTTGTTTGGACTTCCAGCCGCCGGTTTCGGCATTGATGGCCAGCCGCCGGTTCCTTTGGCTCGTGTGCTCGACGACTGGTCCACAGACGGCTGGACGTTCGTCACGGTCTTACGGGGAATGTTTATGGACGTCTTTGGAGGCAGAACATGCAAATGGATGATCTTCGGGTCGGTACGGGCACAGAGTTATGTTCGACGGTCGGTCGACTGGATGATGTTCGGATAATGAGTCATGACTTGAGAAATGATCGTTGGCATATGATGAAGACCCGGCGGCTGGCCTTATCCCAGCCGCCGGTTGGTGTATCATGAAGATCTGGCGGCTGGCCTTATCCCAGCCGCCGGTTGATGGACCAAGACGACCCGGCGGCTGGCCTTATCCTAGCCGCCGGCCGTGGATCAAGGAAGACCCGGCGGCTGGCCTTATCCCAGCCGCCGGCCTTGGACGAATGAAGACTCGGCGGCTGGCCTTATCCCAGACGCCGGCCATGGATCGAGGAAGACCCGGCGGCTGGCCTTATCCCAGCCGCCGGCCATGGACGAATGAAGACCCGGCGGCTGGCCTTATCCCAGCCGCCGGCCATTGACATGTGAAGATCCGGCGGCTGGCCTTATCCCAGCCGCCGGCCATGGACGAATGAAGACCCGGCGGCTGGACTTATCCCAGCCGCCGGTTGATGTTTCGGACGGTTCGTGGGCAGTTTGCCTTAGCTCGTCCGTTCCATGTTTCGGGATAAGTTCCATTTGATCTCGTCCTTGACTTCTCGTTCCGTCAATCTTCGAGGAGGGGATTTCGACCCCAACAACACCAACCGCGAAAGAGGAAACTGAGCCGCCCAAACGCCGCCACCAGCAGAGAAGAGAGGGAAGGGGACGAAAACCGGAGAGAATCGTAGAGGAAAACCAATCACGCCTAAGAGTGAGGGAGGATCAGTCCACTCAACCCTATTTTCGGTCCGCCCCCGCCGCCGGAGATCCATAGCTGCTGCCGTCCTTAAGAAACAGAAACCCCAAGAAGAAACCCGACGATGCTAGCAACCTAAACGACCAAACAGGAAACGCGAGATCTTACCTTTCGTCGGAGCCAGCGACCATGGATGCGACGCCGGAAGGACCAAAAACCACCGAATGGAAGGGCGAGAGACCAGAAAACTCCGAGGGCATGACTCCTTAGGACCCTAACCACACCTCTTAGTAAACAAGAGCTCATCGAAGAAGATGAAGATTGTAACAAACTATTTCTGATTAATTTCCTGAAAAAGATAACAAAGCTCTTATATACTAGAGCTGAGACCGGTATAGAACACGGTACAATCAGGATTAACAATTAACCATTTAACCAAAGTAAACCATACTCTAATATTCCCCCTCAAGATGGCAAAGTTATAGATTTCAATGCCATCTTGCCCACAAGAGAATAGAACTGAGTAGGAAAAATGGTTTAGTAAAAATATCAGCTATCTGATTATGAGTGCGCACATGTAATGTCTTGATATAACCGACTTCAATGCGTTCACGCACCTGATGACAATCTAGCTCGATGTGTTTTGTTCTCTCGTGAAACACCGGATTGTTAGCAATGTGCAGAGCTACAGATGAGTCACAATAGAAAGCCACAGGAGCTAGCTGCGGAGAATGAAATTCAGCCAGAAGGTTGCGCAACCAAACAACTTCTCGAGAAGCAAACTCCATTGCTCTGTACTCTGATTCTGCAGAGGAATGAGAAACTGTTTGTTGCTTTTTAGATTTCCACGAGATCATTGCAGTGCCAAGGAACATGCAAAAACCTGAGGTGGATCTTCTTGTATCAGGGCAAGACGCCCAATCAGCATCAGTATAGGCTTTGAGAACTAAGTCTGAATCAGAGGAATAGAACAGACCAAGTCCAATTGTGCCTTTTAGGTAGTGAAGAACCTTATAAGCTGCTTGAAGATGAGACTGCTTCGGAGCAGAAGCAAATTGACAGAGCTTATTGACGGCATAAGTGATATCTGGCCTAGTGATAGTCAGATACATCAAACGCCCAACAAGTCTGTGATAAACAGATCCATCTTCAAGAAGAGGCTCAACTGAATCTTGTACCAACTTGACATTCAGATCCATAGGAACTGAAGCTGGTTTACAAGCTAACAGACCTGTGTCATCCAAAAGATTCAAAGTGTACTTTCTTTGACAAATAGAAATGCCTTTGCTTGAACGAGCAATTTCAAGACCAAGGAAATATTTCAAAGGACCAAGATCTCGAAGCTTAAATGTTTGCTTGAGATCATCTTTGACGCAGTTTGGTCTTTGCTGATATTTGATTTTCTTTGATTCAGGTCGCCACTCGAGCTCATGCGACCCAGGTTGCCTTAGAGGCCTCAGAGAAAGAGTCCCGAAAGAAGGACAAAAAGATCAAGACCCTGGAAGTCAAGCTTCGGAATGCGGAGAAGAGATCGCAAAAGGAGCTCAAGAAGGCGCTCGCGGAGGCTGAGCGGAAGATGGATCTGGCGCTTAAGCAAAGCCGCTGGAAGTTGGTAGAGAAGTACCGTCTCCGAATTGAGGGTGCTAAAGCTGCTCTCACGCCGATGCGTCAGGCGAAATATGGAGAGACTGCCTAGACTGAGGTCAGCTCGAACCTTGATCTAGTCCGGGAAGTCCAAGGTCGAGGAGGAAGAAGGAGAGCTGGAGGCATCATTAGAGCAGCTCAAAGGAGGAGGCTGGGCCGGCTCCTACGATCGGGCTGCTGCCGTTCTCGACAGCTACTTGGTATGCTCTACCGTTTCTCCGTGCCAGTCCCCGGATGCAGAAGCTTTGGAATACGGAGCTCCTACTCCTCTTGTCGAGTATGATTAGGCCTTGGCCTTGTATTTCCGGTTTCTGTTATGTTCGGGTCTTTCGACCCTTATTGTATTTGCTTTGTCTAACGAACTTGGTTTCTTATATCTCCTTTCATGGAGATTTATTATCCATCTGCTTTTGCCTTTGGTTGTTATGGACTTCTTTGCTTGCCTTGCTTTTATAGTTTGAAAGATGGCTTGTCTTCGGGTTATAAATTTTGATAAAGGGAAATTGGGCGGCCGGTATGTCTTTCTTCCAAGAGGGCGGCCGGCCCATTTTGCGGAACGAAGGGCGGCTGGTACGTCTCTCTACGGAGGACGGGCGGCTGGCCCGTTTTGTAGAGCGAAGGGCGGTAGGCCTGTTGTCCAGGCGGCTGGCCCGTTTCGGAGTTGATTGGTATCTTTGCAGAACGAAGGGCGGCTGGCCCGTCTCTCTACGGAGGACGGGCGGCTGACCCGTTTTGTAGAGTGAAGGGCATTGCGTTGGAACGAAGGGCGGCTGGTCCGTCTCTCTACGGAGGACGGGCGGCTGGCCCGTTTCAGAATTGATTGGCGTTGCGTTGGAGTGTTATCCAGGACACTCAAACTTTAGACCAGGTCATCTCTGCGAATATTCCTGGGTTTAATGCAGTCTTTTGTTGTCGCAGGGGATCAAGCTGGTTCAGATCCCTCTTTCGACTGAACGCTTTTAAGATCTCGCATCAGAGCCGGTGTGACACTGCGTTCTCGAGATGTCTTTGTCCAGTGTTCCATGTCAGGCGCTTACTGGGTTTAGAGAGTTTACTTTGTGTCCCATGCTTCGCAATATCTGCCTATGCGAAGCGCTAGTGAAAGTAAACTAATCAGAACATCGTCTTGAGCGCTTCCTGCAGGATCGCGGGATGCAGGTTACGCCCTTCGGATGTTAATCCGGAAATTTGTATAGCGTGCTATTCTTATCCTCTGCGGGATGTTGAGAGAACCATGGTTTAAAAAGATAGTCTTGTTGTGGCCAGCAACAGACGGATTTGTTGGAGATGACTTAAGTATCTACGAGAAATATCTTTGATCGGTTGGTGGTCGTGGATAAGTTACGAGATGCTAAGTCTCGATATTTATCCGATTTTAAGTTTGCGTTTAAGATGTGTTATGAGATACTAAGTCTCAATGTTCATTTTCCTCGGTTTTTCCGGATCAGGTTTCAAGATGCTGAGTCTCGATGTCTTTTTTAAGGAGAGGGGCAACTGAACTCGTTTTTTAAGCGAGCTGCCTACGTACCCTTCGCTTCTTCTGGTCATCGTTTTCGTTTTGTATCGTTTTCGTTCTTAGGGTTAAGAATATTTCTCGTCCCCACAGACGGCGCCAAACTGTGAGAGCCGAAACTCACACTGTCAAAACTTATATTTAGTGGGGGCTCGAAAATTCTATTTGTAAAGAACTAAAGGACCGAAAATGCAAAAGATAGATTTTTATTGATATTTTCCGAAAGTACAAGGGAAATTAGCAAAAGCTGAATAGTCTTAAATTGCTAAAGCTCCTAATACTCGGATCTGGGATGGGTTTAACCCTTACATGAGCGTACATATATATACTGACAATCCTAGGAGGCTAAGACTTCAGATTTCCGATGTGGGACTTTGTCCTTCCTTCCCAGCCGCCGACCTAAGCTTTTTGGGCCCGATATCCGGCCCGAGAGTCTTCCGTGATCCATCCGCGCATTCTGACCCAAATTTTGGATGTGTTATGAGATGCTAAGTCCCAATGTCCATCTCCTTGATTTGTTTGCGAAAATTTGGGAGTATGTATATACGGACCCACTCCCCCCTTTTTTAAGGAGAGGGGCAACTGAACTCGTTTTTTAAGCGAGCTGCCTACGTACCCTTCGCTTCTTCTGGTCATCGTTTTCGTTTTGTATCCTTTTCGTTCTTAGGGTTAAGAATATTTCTCGTCCCCACAGACGGCGCCAAACTGTGAGAGCCGAAACTCACACTGTCAAAACTTATATTTAGTGGGGGCTCGAAAATTCTATTTGTAAAGAACTAAAGGACCGAAAATGCAAAAGAGAGATTTTTATTGATATTTTCCGAAAGTACAAGGGAAATTAGCAAAAGCTGAATAGTCTTAAATTGCTAAAGCTCCTAATACTCGGATCTGGGATGGGTTTAACCCTTACATGAGGGTACATATATATACTGACAATCCTAGGAGGCTAAGACTTCAGATTTCCGATGTGGGACTTTGTCCTTCCTTCCCAGCCGCCGACCTAAGCTTTTTGGGCCCGATATCCGGTCCGAGAGTCTTCCGTGATCCATCCGTGCATTCTGACCTAAATCCGACCCGCCGATGAATAGTGACCCGTGAATAGTAATCCGATGAATAGTAATCCGAATCTCGGTTTAAGCTTAATTCGATTTTTCGGTTAACTTTGTCTTCGGGATGAATAGTGTTTTTCAACGGTTTTTCCGCATGAACAGTGTTCCGAGCGTTTTACGACATCTGAAATTTGAACCGCCCGTTTTTTGTTTGGACTTCCAGCCGCCGGTTTCGGCATTGATGGCCAGCCGCCGGTTCCTTTGGCTCGTGTGCTCGACGACTGGTCCACAGACGGCTGGACGTTCGTCACGGTCTTACGGGGAATGTTTATGGACGTCTTTGGAGGCAGAACATGCAAATGGATGATCTTCGGGTCGGTACGGGCACAGAGTTATGTTCGACGGTCGGTCGACTGGACGATGTTCGGATAATGAGTCATGACTTGAGAAATGATCGTTGGCATATGATGAAGACCCGGCGGCTGGCCTTATCCCAGCCGCCGGTTGGTGTATCATGAAGATCTGGCGGCTGGCCTTATCCCAGCCGCCGGTTGATGGACCAAGACGACCCGGCGGCTGGCCTTATCCTAGCCGCCGGCCGTGGATCAAGGAAGACCCGGCGGCTGGCCTTATCCCAGCCGCCGGCCTTGGACGAATGAAGACTCGGCGGCTGGCCTTATCCCAGACGCCGGCCATGGATCGAGGAAGACCCGGCGGCTGGCCTTATCCCAGCCGCCGGCCATGGACGAATGAAGACCCGGCGGCTGGCCTTATCCCAGCCGCCGGCCATTGACATGTGAAGATCCGGCGGCTGGCCTTATCCCAGCCGCCGGCCATGGACGAATGAAGACCCGGCGGCTGGACTTATCCCAGCCGCCGGTTGATGTTTCGGACGGTTCGTGGGCAGTTTGCCTTAGCTCGTCCGTTCCATGTTTCGGGATAAGTTCCATTTGATCTCGTCCTTGACTTCTCGTTCCGTCAATCTTCGAGGAGGGGATTTCGACCCCAACAACACCAACCGCGAAAGAGGAAACTGAGCCGCCCAAACGCCGCCACCAGCAGAGAAGAGAGGGAAGGGGACGAAAACCGGAGAGAATCGTAGAGGAAAACCAATCACGCCTAAGAGTGAGGGAGGATCAGTCCACTCAACCCTATTTTCGGTCCGCCCCCGCCGCCGGAGATCCATAGCTGCTGCCGTCCTTAAGAAACAGAAACCCCAAGAAGAAACCCGACGATGCTAGCAACCTAAACGACCAAACAGGAAACGCGAGATCTTACCTTTCGTCGGAGCCAGCGACCATGGATGCGACGCCGGAAGGACCAAAAACCACCGAACGGAAGGGCGAGAGACCAGAAAACTCCGAGGGCATGACTCCTTAGGACCCTAACCACACCTCTTAGTAAACAAGAGCTCATCGAAGAAGATGAAGATTGTAACAAACTATTTCTGATTAATTTCCTGAAAAAGATAACAAAGCTCTTATATACTAGAGCTGAGACCGGTATAGAACACGGTACAATCAGGATTAACAATTAACCATTTAACCAAAGTAAACCATACTCTAATATTCCCCCTCAAGATGGCAAAGTTATAGATTTCAATGCCATCTTGCCCACAAGAGAATAGAACTGAGTAGGAAAAATGGTTTAGTAAAAATATCAGCTATCTGATTATGAGTGCGCACATGTAATGTCTTGATATAACCGACTTCAATGCGTTCACGCACCTGATGACAATCTAGCTCGATGTGTTTTGTTCTCTCGTGAAACACCGGATTGTTAGCAATGTGCAGAGCTACAGATGAGTCACAATAGAAAGCCACAGGAGCTAGCTGCGGAGAATGAAATTCAGCCAGAAGGTTGCGCAACCAAACAACTTCTCGAGAAGCAAACTCCATTGCTCTGTACTCTGATTCTGCAGAGGAATGAGAAACTGTTTGTTGCTTTTTAGATTTCCACGAGATCATTGCAGTGCCAAGGAACATGCAAAAACCTGAGGTGGATCTTCTTGTATCAGGGCAAGACGCCCAATCAGCATCGGTATAGGCTTTGAGAACTAAGTCTGAATCAGAGGAATAGAACAGACCAAGTCCAATTGTGCCTTTTAGGTAGTGAAGAACCTTATAAGCTGCTTGAAGATGAGACTGCTTCGGAGCAGAAGCAAATTGACAGAGCTTATTGACGGCATAAGTGATATCTGGCCTAGTGATAGTCAGATACATCAAACGCCCAACAAGTCTGTGATAAACAGATCCATCTTCAAGAAGAGGCTCAACTGAATCTTGTACCAACTTGACATTCAGATCCATAGGAACTGAAGCTGGTTTACAAGCTAACAGACCTGTGTCATCCAAAAGATTCAAAGTGTACTTTCTTTGACAAATAGAAATGCCTTTGCTTGAACGAGCAATTTCAAGACCAAGGAAATATTTCAAAGGACCAAGATCTCGAAGCTTAAATGTTTGCTTAAGATCATCCTTGAGCTTGGCAACAGCATCATCATCATTACTCGCGATGATAATATCATCCACGTAAACAAGAACAGCGAGTTAGACGTCATTAGTGTTACGAATGAAGAGAGTATGATCTGTCCTGGATTTCTTAAAGCCCAAAGAACAAAGAGTTGCACTGAACTTAAGAAACCATTGACGTTATGCTTGTTTTAAACCATATAAGGATTTCTGAAGTTTGCAAACAGCATTAGGAGGAAGAATTTCCCCCTGTTTTTGTGTATATCCTGGAGGCAACCTCATGTATATCTTTTCATGCAAATCACCATTCAAAAAGGCATTAGAGACATCAAGTTGAGTGAGACTCCATTTCTTTGCAGCTGAGACAGCAAGGAGAGTTTTGACTGTCGTCATTTTCGCCACAGGTGAGAAGGTTTCAACAAAATCTATTCCTTCCTGTTGTGTGTAGCCCTTTGCTACTAATCGAGCTTTATAACTCTCAAGCAATCCGTCAGCTTTTACTTTAACCTTGAAAACCCATTTACATCCGATAGCGTGCTTATCAGGAGGCAGTGAGACAATTTTCCAAGTGTTATTGCTTTCAAGAGCAAGAAGTTCTTCATTCATTGCTTGCAACCATTCATCAAATTGCTTTGCCTGATTGAAAGTTGCAGGTTCAGGAAGAAGAGCAACAGAACAAATATAGGCCTTGTAGTCCTTAGACAAGCTGTCATAGGACATGTACGCAGATAAAGGATAGGGAATCTTGGTTTCAGATTCACTGATATTGCAGTAATAATCCTGAAGATAAGCAGGAAGTTTCGATTGACGTTTATTCTCAGAGGTAACAGCTGTAGATTCAGAAGATTTCTCAACAACATCAGAATCAGCAGCCGGAGGATTAACCACAACTGTTTCTGAGCCTGAGGTAGACAAATCAGGAGGATTAACCACAACTGTGTCTGAGCCAGAGGCTGTAGGCTCAGAAAAGATATCCTGAAGCAAAGATGGTTGATCCATTTTATAGGGAAAGATATCTTCATGGAATGTGACATTTCGTGAGATATGAATCACATTGGTTTCCATGTCTAGAAGTTTATATCCCTTGTAGCCTGCAGGATATCCCAGAAATACACAAGGCTTAGAGCGAGGTTGAAACTTATGCCTGCCTTTTGAAGATGTAGAGCAGTAAGCCAAGCAACCAAACACTCGGAGACCTTTATATTCCACCATCTTAGTGGTAAGAACTTCAAAAAGGAGATTTATCTTGAAGCGAAGGCGTGGGAAGCCGATTAATGATGAAAACTGCTGTCAAGACACAATCTCCCCAAAACTCTAATGGCACTTGAGATTGAAACATCAAAGATCTAGCCACATTAAGAATGTGTTGATGTTTCCTTTCTACCACCGAGTTTTGTTCTGGTGTTTCAGGACAAGAGTGGAAAGAGAGAATGCCTTTTTCCTTGAATAGTTTAGCAAACTTTAATTCTGGGGCATTGTCAGACCGCACTGCTTTGACCACTGTACTGTACTGCGTTTCCACGAGTTTCAGAAAATCCGGGAAAAGAGAAAGAACTTCATCTTTTG